>OZ024690.1:26384221-27688444 GCA_964016905.1 Perithous albicinctus | reverse complement strand
GAGAGAATACAGTGCTGATCTCGATGTAGCGCCTCCCAGGTGGATTCCCAATTCTCAATGCAGCGAGTCCCCCCAGTTTGGCGAATTTTCTCTGTCACAGATTCGTGTCAGTTGCAAACTGCGCTCAAGCGCTTTGGCGAATCGTCAGGTAGATCAGAGACCGCACTCTATTTGCCTGGCGCAGCTAGGCAATTCAAAGATAAAAGGCGATTGTCAGCATTTCTGGTGAGGTGAATTTCGGAGCTATACGGAAACTTCACTCTGAAGTTGTCCGCAAGATATCAATGAAGCAATTTATAGGTGCTACCATGAAATTCTCTAAATTATTTTTACAAAATAGGTCAAGAATGCGATACTTTATTGGTTATTTTGGGAAACACGCAGGATGGCCGCTCAGAAGTTCACATTGAAGGCACTTAATTGTCTTCTTTTTTTTAAACAGAGGTCAGATTCGCACGGTGACAGAGGAAACGTTCACTATTGCCCCGGAAGAAGGTAAAAGCGTTTTTCTCATTGTGACGTCCAGAAAATCAAGTTTTTTTTTTGTGTGTGCTCCGTTATATCAACGTTATATTCGTTACGAAAATATGAGTTTCGAGAGTTGTCGAAAGGAAGTGTATGAAAGGAACTAGCACATTGAGGGTGACCTTATCCATCCGAATAACTGCTTCTCGCCGACCTTGCAGGAACTCGCAAATATCCTTTTGGTCCTTCCTTTCGCCTTTTCACATACCACGAAATTGTATTATACATATATATATATATATGTATATATTCGAGAATCGGGACAGCCAGCAGCAATAACTTGGTCGTACCGACGGCATCGACGCTTCCGTGAAATCGTTCCAGGATTTCACCGAGGACAATGTCGCTTTACCCACTTTATTCCCACTCATTCCTTCGCCAAGCATCCCACCCAGGACTTTTTTTTCCTTGACGTAAGTGTGTGCTTTGGGAAAAACGTATACTATCCATATGACCCACGAGAGAAACATAAAAGTAAAATTGTTTGCAATCGTCGTCTTCACCACCGCATATTCCGAGATTTTTCTATACGACCTCTTCTCGTGAGTCTTTTGAGTCTTCGATATTGCTAACCGACTTTTTAGCATCAGGTACAAGAATTTTAATGTCCCTATAAAATGCATCCTGACTGATTAAAAATTCCCTGAAATTTCCAGGACGAATTTTTAATTCCCTGACATTTCACTATAATTTCCCTGACCAATTTTAAGTTCCCTATATGTACCATCGTATTTTAATATCTGCATGAAAATGCTAAAAACAAACATTGAGGACAACTATTAAATACCATAAATAATTGAAAAAAGGCACTTACCTATCGTGAGCAGATTCCTCAAGACATGTGATGACAACCTCAAAGTCATTGAGCCTCTTTTTACTGAGAACGCATTTGAGATGTCCGGCAAGTCTCTGTGCTTCATCAGCCGGAAACTCTTGTCCAAGAAGTGACGTGATTCTAACAAGTTTGACGCTCTCGTTACCAGCCAATGCCTCAAAGAATTCATCAAGATATTTCGGATCTGAGCCTCGTTCAACTTGAAAGACAACTTCCAATGCCTCTAACGTGCAAGCCGTGCTTTCAAGAATTCTCGTCCATCCTTCGAGTTCAAGCGGCGTAGTTTGAACCAGCGGTGCTGGTGGCCTGTCATTCGGCGCGGGGCCAAAACCCGGGCCAGCTCCGACAAGTCTGCAAACAGCTGATATATTGCCATCAGATGGGCCAGCTGCTTTAAGCAACGAGAAAACCGTACGCGGTGGAACTTCAAGTGGGCACAATTGATTAAGTATCAGATGTGTCTTTGATCCCAACAAGCCCGCCAAATGTCCAATTATCCCACAAGGTAAACCCTCAAGTTCGCGTCTTAAAATATTCGCATACTGCGCCACCGAAGTCAAATAATATGCCGCTAAAAATTCAGCGATAGATATATGGATCGGTGTATAAAGATCGGCCTTTCTTCTCTGTCCAAAGTTTAATCCTCTCGAGAGAAAGCCCAATCTCGTAATCTCAATTCCACCGCCGCGTGATCTAAGTTCAGCCTCGGTGTAACAGCATCGTCCTTCTCTCAGAGCTGCCAATGACAATTTACCAAAATCCTCGAGTCTTTTTCGGCAATGTCCCGGTATTTCCTCATCGTGTGGCACCGGCCGATCGAGACTTCTCCGTACGATACACTTTATTGCCGCTTGAACAAGCGCGCTAGATTCCATTGGTAGGCTACCAGAATCCTGATACAAAGCACAAAGCATAACCCAACCGAGTGGATGTTGGACCATCTGTTTTATCGATATAGGTTGTATATTAAGAGCTGCAAGAAATTCACAGGCTTTTTCAGCCAGATCATTGTGAATGAAGTAAGCAACGCAAAGCCGTTCTACGTGGGACCATTCCAGTCCAGCTAGATGAATTCTTCTCTGGACAAGTGGTGACAGGGTTGACGAATTGTTTGGTGCGCATGTCACCAAGATTCTTGCGTCTGGAAATAAGCGGCCTTCAAGGAGATCAGCTGCGTCGCCAAAAGAAGCTCGACCACCGAGGCATTCGTCGTAACCATCGAGCACAAAGAGTACACGGTCTTCCATTAGATGAAGAGTACGCCAGACTTGAGCGACAGCATCACCCAAAGCCGAAGTTCTTGGGAAGAGTTCTCTGGTTAGATAAGTTAACAGCGGACTTCCCCGTAGTTCTCGAAGTGGTACCATGAACGCTAGAGCTGGTCCATCGCCCTGGGTTGCCCATTGATGAAGGAGACGCAGGCACAGGGTTGTTCTTCCACTTCCAGGACCACCTTCAACTGCGACTCGTCGTGGTGCTTCTGAGACAGTTCCATCGCTCAGCTGCAAACATACAAAATGTCTTCGTGTAATGTAACTCTATGTAGATATCAATGATAGTTTGGATAAATAATTCTCTACTCTACTTTCGCGAGTTTAATATGAAGAAACTCTCCACGTAATTTCATGGTCGTGTAATTCGAATGGACCTAATCGAATGTCCACCTTCGACTTTGAAACTATTCCATCGTACAAATGGCATATAATAAGCTGGATGTAACTACAAATGACAGTTTGTATAATGCATTCTGCGATATAGTTTCGCGAGGGTAATTTCACGAAGCTGTCCAGTATATACACATATTTTATTGAAACTTCGTAATAGCTTGGGGCATGAATAGATGCAGTAGTCCACATTTCAGATCTATCGAGTCTTCTTAGTGAGGGACCCTTTTGGCTTTGCGTAATTCTACAGTCTAGTGAAACTAGTTTTCGTGAAATTACGGCGATGATGCGATATGGGAATGAGCATTGACGGGAATCATCTCCTGATCGTAGAATGGACAATAGGACCAAAATTATTTACGATGAAGATCTACGCAATACTGGATGCTATGCTTGTGGCCTTAAATCAAGTGGCCATTCCATACAGGATTCAAGGCTACATGACTTCTCCATTCCTAATTACGATTTAAAAAGTCCATAAATCTACATTAAAAAAAAAATCCGAGTTCATATTCTTAAGCGTTCTGTCTTGTCACAAGGCTTACGTATTTTTGCATAAGGAGACAGAGGTCTTGGAAAATCGCGAGGTCTAAAGGTGGTCCAGATAAGAACCCGGCTGCGCTCTTTAAATTCTCGTCGTTGGGGCTCATGCTGAAATCATCCCCCGCTTATGTTCCAAGAACTCGTACTCCCGACCTCTATAGCCCGCGGCCTCTCAACCACACCTTTTATTGCGCTTACTATATGCGACTTGCTCTATATATTCCCGGCCTTGGATAAAATCCACCGGTTTCAAGCAGAGCAATAAATATATCCAAGATTGTTTCGTGATTTGTGCACCAGGCACATAATATAGTATAAGCCGTTGTCTGTTACGGATTCCGTATATTTTTCTTCGGTATATCATGAACGCACTTTAGCTTTTATCATTTATTTATTTCTTCAAGTAGAAAATAACGTCGGTCAGTTTCATCTCTTATTTATCTCACTAAATTATCAAATATCTCTTTTTTCGAATTTTAAATTTATGATTTTGAAGCGAACAGGAAGCAAAATAAAGCTGGGGTTTTTGTTGTGATATTAGAAATTTTTTCTGAGGCGATTACTGCTGACTACTTCTCGAAGTTGTTCGTTGAATAATACCAAAAAGTGATTTAAAGTACGCTATAAGCTTTGGACTTTACTTACGCGGACAGGGGCAAAGATTTGATCGATCTTGATGTTTTCTAATCGATGTTCCTGCTCGCTCTTGTGGACCAGCTGTAAGTGGGGTTGAAAGTGAGCTGGACAGAGTGTACCCAGTGGTAATGGTGACGCCCATGGTGGCAAATGTCGCGGGTCCCGTGTGCCAAGTTCTCTGTAGAAATTCTTCAAGTGCCTGAAAATAATAACCCAACAAAATGTTTAACTTTTTTTGCAATTAAGATGATACCACTTTATTTGTAAAATTTAAAAACATTTTTTTTGTACAATTTAATTACAATTTTTAATTGTATGATTTCATAAATTTTTTTTTTGTAAAATAACATCAGAAAAAAATAGTTGATTGTTGTGAAGAAAAAGTCGTTATTGAATTTAGGCAACAATTTTTTTGCTGTGTAGACGATAAGGTTTTTTTTTGCTATGTACCTTAGTAGTTTTCCCAGCGGATCTCTGTCGGGCGAAGTGGCACCACCAAGTCCATTTCCCGTTGCGAGTCTTCGCGAAGAAGCTCTAACGCTGGATATGTAAGCCGCTGGAGCTGGAGGTGGACTGCAGGGTGGACAGCAAACTGGACTTCCACCGCCTGGAGTCGAGAGCGTATAACTTCTCTCTAATTCCTGTAACAGCAAGTAAAACATAACAAAATTAATCATTTATCGTAAAAAATCATTTAACAAGTTTAATTAATTAATATAATTACTATGTAGTATATTTTAAAACGCGGGTTTCTTATTTACGAAAACTAGCACATTGATTTTGCAAAATTATTTTCACTGCCCATCGGAAAATAAAAAAAAGTTAAATAATTTTTTTTTTTATTGTATTTTCATATTAAAAAATATTACATTCATTTTTTTGTGCACAAAAAACTATTTCTAACAAAAACTTGCTGTTTAAAAAAAAAATGATAATTCAGTTTTTCATCTGGTATTTGCTTTAGAGATTGTCCAACTATAAAATGTTGGAACTGATTTCGAACGTAAGATTGAGAGAATCCAAATAGTTGGAGGATCCAAGAGAAAAGTATAGAATAGTAAGGAAGAGACAGTAACCCATCTGGTATTTAATCAATTTGTGGTCGACGGTCACAGCCGGTGTTCAACTGTGGGTGAACGACGAGTGAAAAATGCTCCAGGATTGAAACCCTTCGCTTTACCGAAGCTCTATCCCTAACAGTAGAAACAGCAACCACCCTCTTGTCGTCAGACATTTTTTTTTCTTCCCCTTCACTTCGCTCTAAGTCTTTTCTCTCGGCCTTCACTCTCTTTTTTTCTTCCCAAACGTTCCATCTCTCAAGCGTCTTGGGACGTCAATCTTTTTCTTCACGGCGATAAGATCCGAGCAGCAGCTAAACGAAAGCACACCAGACGGCAAATTCATGAGCCTGGCTCAGTTGAAATTTCTCTCTACGTTTCATCGAGTTTTCCGAAATTTTATTTCACTTCAACAGGATCAAAGTATTTGACTCACATTATTTTAGGGACACAATGAAACTGCAATTTTTCTACGCTTAAGAAACGTACATAAATTTTTTCATAATTTTACAAAATAAAAAACAAAAATTATTTGTAAAAAAAATGTATATGACAATTTTTTTTGCCATTTTTACAACAAAAAATAAAAATCATTGCGATAATTTTTATAGCTTCATTGACTTTTAACAATAATAAATTGTGAACTTAAGCCTTTAAAAAGTCATTTGAATTTTTTTTTCTCAGTGCCGCAATTGCATTTTTATTACATTTGAAATTTGTGTAAATTTGATAAATAATTTATTGAGAATATCATAAAAAGTATTGAAAATTTGTAAATTCCCGGCTGTTGAACCTAAGAAAAACACCGAATGATGCAACAAGCTGTGGCTTTAGTTTGTAAAGAGTGACATCAACTGTGTGCAATAAAATCCCCTTGACGGGAAACCACTTATCAAAATTAGTTTTCGAATAACAAATGTCCGACGACGAAACTCGGTATACTTCGAAAAAAAAAGAAGTTTCAGTCTCGTAAGCTCGACGCATTTCCTCCCCTGAGGTCGTCATTGTGAAAATGAGGATTCTCAATTACTCGATCCACTTTACTCATTCCAGTCTATGCTTCGCGCATCTCCGCAGGGTTTCCGTACTTCATTTTCTCGATTTTTTTTTCTTTTTCTTTTTTCAGGAATCCACCGTATTGAATCAGATTTTAATTAAACGCGGTTGTTATTACGTTTTACCTCAGTTTTAAATAAAATTGAGGAGGTTTCAACGGTCGAGTGTGGTAAATCGTGTATTAATATTTCAAAAATTGTTCATAAATATTTTCAACAGGAAATTAATGTAGATAACTATATCAAGAAGTGCTTAATTTAGTAAAAAAAGTATAATAACTGATTTATTGAAAATACACTAATAATCAATGAGAAATATTTTTAAACAGTTATATTAATGTCAAATTTGTATTTTTTGTTGGATCTTGAAGAATTATAACTCATTTTGTTTGCTGAACGATGTACTATAAACTTGCTGTTAATTGTTTTAAATAATATTTGTTATTTTTAAATGACAGTCATTTATTTTTATTTTTTTTAATCTGAAGTTACGAAGGTAACATAAATTTTATTCGAATTAAAAAGTGAACTGATGAATATTTCTCGGAGAATTCGTAAAGCGTCATCTAACGAACAAAATGAGCTGTCATGTATTAAAATCCATTCAATATTATAATTATTGAACAAAAAATTGAAAACAACATTGTATCTTATAATTAATATGTGGATCGCATATAAAATGGAAAACAACATTGGCGAGAAAATATGTGAAGCGATAAATGAAAGGAAAGAAAAACGAGAAAAGGTTTCATTCTTCAATTCATCCATTAATATTCAAGAAAGTTAAGTATATTGTTTCGAAGAAAAGTGAATCAGCTTTTATGGAGAAGAAAAAGAGGCATTCTTCGTTCTCGTACAAACGGACGAATAATTATTTCACTCCGGAAAAAAAGCGACCGGACGGAGTTGAGGGAAAATAAAGAACGCGTGTGCGCCTAGAAAAACTGCTTCGCTCGAGAAACTAGAGGCAATGCGAATTTTTCTCGGAATTATTTTATATCTTTTTGTTCTAATTTTTCATGAGCATGACTTAAATTTCTCCAGGTCGAGTATTTTCTGTTTGCATTATTTGAGTGCTACTATGTTGTACCATACTTCTTCTTTTTTATTTGCTTCATGACAATATTACTGCATATAAAAATTGTCATTTTTTTTTTCTTTTTTTTTTTTTTAATGCGTAAAGTTTGAAATTATAAATTTTTTAAAACATTATCATGCAAATATGATAAAATTATTTAAATTAAAGGTAGTTTAAAGAATTGCGAGTTTTCACTAATTTGTTGATAACTTATTAGCATTACTATTATTATTTGAAGTGAGTATTCTTGGTACCTGTAATATTTTTTTCATTTTAGACTTTTCGTCTCGTCTAAAACTATTAAAATTGTAATAAAATAAAAGATGAGCCTTAAATGTCGATAAAAAATGTGAAAGTAGTTTAATTCGAAAATCGTTTAATTAAAACATCGAGTGAATTTCTCCGTTGGATTTTAAAACTATCGGGTTTGCCATTATTCGGAAGCAACAGTCTAGGCGAAGCAGATTCCACAGGCGATCAGCATTGACTTGTAAATTAAGCTCCTGGAGGATCCATGGAGTGTCCTGGAAAGTGTGTCTATCAAGTAGCGAGGATCTCTAACGAGGGATCGACGTATCGGAGGACAAAACGGAAGGACCTCCGTACGATAGAATCTTATACATATATAGACTGAGCGTCGGACCACCTGCCGCGGTAATACCCCTTAGCGTTAAAGTTCCATCAGCAGTGCGACGGGAAGTTAATTTAATCCGCTTCCAATTAAGCTCCGGATGTCTCTTCGCGGATAGTCAGGTAATACAGTGACTATAGTCTCTGTTTTCCTGTATTTTCTATATACGATATCACACATGTGTATGACGACTATATATAGTACTATATACAGTATTACGTGTATCTGTAATAGGGGTAATTGCAACCAACAAATCGCACTGGCACATGTCCCCGCGTTCACCGCAAACGAGTAATTAGCTTCGTGTCCAATAAATACGGGTTTAGTCGATAAATTGTGCGTCTGTGGCAAAGCAACGAATCTCATCTCGGCCAACTACGGTTGATTGAATTTTGGAATTGACAATATTTAAGGGGTTACCTTCTGTAGAGTAAAAACAAAACGATTTTATGATTTTACGACTCTATTTTTTTAGAATTTTAGAATTTTAGAATTTTAGATCACTTGATATAGAATTTGATGTAACGAAACATGCCCTTTTTCATTGAAAAATAAACGTGTGAGTTATTCGTTGATCAGTAATGCTGAAACAAGAGCTGAAATGGCCAAAATGTCCTGGCAAGAGTGTATGACAAGATTAATGTAAGAATACTGAAAAGAAAGCTCAGGCAGCTTTTTCCGGGTACATCGTAGCTTATATTGTGCGAGACCTGGAAAGAAGTACGTGAGACCTGCAAGACGCAGGAGTGAGCGAAAACGAGACATGACGACGGAAAAAGAATAGCGTTGTTGGGTTCGAGAGCCGTTTCGCGAGCCATTTATTTCTTCGGACATTGAAGGATACGCTTTCTTTTAAGCACGCGGATACCACTTCGCTCGATGTCCCACCGATGCGCACGCCGGATCAACGACGTGTCCTTCTTGTACTGGTCACTTTCACTCTACAAACGACTATCGAACACTCCTCCTTAAAATTCTACAGGGATCTTTGCATCGTAAAATAATTTTGCTCTTGCAAAACCAAAATTGTAGTCTGTTTTTTTTGTTAACCAGAAAAAAAATTGGTAAGTATTTTATTATGGATGTATTATACACAAATTTGTAGCTAAAAGTTTGATTTTATTAGATTTTATTGAATTTTAAAAAATATAATGCAAATGTCCTCTGAGTAAAAGCATTTTATCATAAATAAATTTGAAACAATATAATTGATTAATAATTTATTTATTTTAATTGATTCACTTGACATGAAATTTTCAAATTCATGTCAAGTGATATGATTTTTTCGTAATTTAAAACAACATAATTCGTATTATAATTCGAGTACAAAATTGATCGGTATAGCTTGGTTCTGTTGGAAGCTCTCTTCCTGCCGCTTAAAGCTGAATTAATTAGCGTATATATATCGCATAAATTACCGTAGTAGATCCATGCAATGCACACAATCTTAGTGGCTCGTAGGGTCGAGGCTTGCTTCCGAGCGATAGTGAGTGGCACGTGCGGCAAGTCACTGTAACTCGGTTAGAAACTAGAGTATTACGTCCTAGTTCAGTCGTCCCTTTTGGTAAACTTGGGTGGAAGCTCTGGGGTTTACGCATAAGCGCTCGCAAATTGCTGACTCCTCGCTTTGGACCTTCGGATCATGCAACGACCCACTATATAGCGACTCACTTATTGCCTAACCTTCGTTAATTCATTTTTAATTATTCAACGAAATTGTTTAAATATTTTTTTATTTATTTAAGATCGTGTCGGCATCGAGGTTATTGGCGACAATTTTTTTCAAACTTTTTTAACATCACGTACTTTTATTTGTGATTTTTAACATTATTTTCTGGTGCTCCTTTTTTCTTCACTTTTTTTTTTAATCTTCTAGAAATTAATACTTCTGAAAAGTTCTCTCATTAATCTTAATAATGATACAATAATAATAATAATAGCAGAGGAAGCCAAACTCAGACTATATGTCCAATATTTGCAAAATTTGTAAATATGTTTCTAATAATATTAATATTAAAAAAATGTATTATGTAATTATATATGAATCAAGCTATGATTGAATGAAAAAATAGCAAAGAGGTATCTTCGATAACTAGTGTAAAACCTGTCGACAGGAAAACTCGGAGAAATGAAAGGATATAGCCCGGCTAGAGGTGTCAGAAGGCGGAAGTTGAAAACACAGGGATTCGATCAGCCTCCAGAGAGCTCTCAGAAATTAAGTTTGAAGGAATTAAGAAAGTTGAGATGAGTAATGGGTTATCAAAGTGGAAACTCAATTTAAGAGAGACCTTGCTGTTTCGTCTCTATTGTGTGTGTATATATATATATATATATATATATATATATGTATATCTATACAGCTCACATATATACATAGATCATGCCTATAGTACACTACACAATTCAAGGAAAGTCCACCGAGAATCATTATCACGTTGTTAACATTGACAAAGCAGTGTTCGCTGATTACTGCGTCATACAAAAAGAGAGAAAGCTTGAGAGCAGTGATAGAATATTGCATAATATTGCATTTAATAGACATCTTTTTTTTCACGTTATTCACATTTTTTCATATAATTACGATTCGATATTAAATAAAATTAATTACCGGAATATTTTTTTAAGTACTGTTAAAGAATCTTTTTGCGGCAAATAAAAATTAATTTTTTATTTGAAATAAATTTTATTAAAGAAAATTATTTACTTCAGATAAAATAAAAATTATCAGAAATATTCTGGAGTTCTTGTCTCATGTAAGAAAATTAATTTTCACACGCCGAGTACAAAGTTAGCAACGAAAAGAAAAAGAAAATCGAGCAGACCTATATTTTTGCGCTCGAGAGATGTATGAATATTCATTAGGACTCCGTGTTCTCCTTTCCGCACAAAGATTCATAAGTAGTGGAAGCAGGGCGCGATCTTTGATAATGAAACGTGAGACAGAAATAATTTACATAATTTTCCTCAAGGGCGAAGCAGCATATTTCTGCTGTGGTTATTAAAAGAATAATAATAATAACAATAATAATAATAATAATAATAATAATAATAATAATAATAATAATAATAACAATCAGAAATGAATAAAAACGAAAAAAAAGTTGAAAAATGATATAGAATGAAAAATAGTACAAAACTTTGCTGCAGGCGCGTGAAACGGCATGTAGTGACGCCAGCGCCGCCATTTGTATTACTACTGTCATTTCTCAGTTGCGCTTAGCGACGTATATTTGCGGTTCACAAATAGAGCCGCTAAATGCAACTGTGGCGGTAGTTGCTAGCTGCAGCATATAGTAGCAGCGACGATTTTGCTTGCGAAACGGCCAGCAGGTGCTTTTCCGCCCGAATCTCGCCACTATGACTGCCACCAGGGGGCATATAAGCGGGGTTAGCCGCAAGTTCATCGAGCTTTCTGTTTGCAGATTACTGCCACTTATATATATATATATATATATATATATATATATATATAGATAGGCGCGGCCATTATGTTAGATCATTTATTGTGCTGTCAGCAGAAAACGATTTAGTTCACGTGAGTTTACTTCGTTTCCCGCATCGGATCGTACGCCGTGCATTTATTGCGGGCTCTGATTACATACTTCCAAGCAATTTAATTTCCCCCAGCCAGAAATATTCTATCAAACTATTTATTAGTTCCTTTTATTTTTATTCTGAAAATTTGTTATTCCGATGTAATATTACTTCCGTAAAGTTGACATTTTTTTGTCAATTATAATTTTGAAAAATCTGATTTCTAATTTCACAAGAAAAAAATATATAGATTTGTAAATAAGCTAAATTTACAACGAAAAAAAAAAAAATTGTTACTTCTCAAACTTGCCAGAAAAATTCGAAAAAAGTAACTATCAAAATAATCAAATAAAACTTTTAAAAAAACTAGTTCTCGAATTTTACACAAACTTTTTTAACAAAAAAAAATGTATTCCGATTAAAATATTTTTTGTTGCATTTGTAGGTTTACTCATGTTTTTTTTTTTGTTATTTATGTATTATTTCCAAAATTTCGAGTACAGATTTTCAATTAAAATGAATTTGAAATTTTTGCAAAAAGAACTGGTACTCCAATTTTACAATTCTTTTTTCAGTACAATCAAACTATGGACTCAAATAATTTTTGGCTGGAAAGTGTGTTCCATCACGCCCCCTTGTACTAAAAGCAGATTGCTATTAATTTTCTGCTTCGAGCTATTAAAAGGTGTACTCTATTGCTCCTTGCTTAAAGGGCGTTCTCTCTTATTTTTTTATATACACTCCTGGGATTGCTGGTACAGCGGAAAATCGTCGAGCTTGGGGAAATGGATGAACGGTCGTAACGAAGTTGTAGAAAAAGAGAAATAGACAAGAGTGCCGGAAGGGTCGCCTAGGATGGAAGGAAAAAGAAAAAAAAAGAAAAAAGAAGAACTGAAGCAACATTCGAGGCAGAAGACCAGAAAAAGAGGGAAATGAACGTCGAAACATTTTTGTAGGAAACGCGGGGAAAGCATATACATATAAAGGCGCGCAGGCATTCTAGCCCTGTAGGTTACGAGCTTCGATCTAGCCGTTTAGCAAGAAGCTTCTTCTTTAAGGACGCCAGTAGAGAAAGTAAAGTATAAGTTGGAACGTCGAGGGGTATTAGTGGCTGTAAAAAAGAGTGAAATTCCGGTAGCAAAAGGTGGAAGTAAAAGTCTCTGTATATACGTCGCTCACTGAAAAGCTCTGTATATAAACGTCAACATCGGTATATTTCGCACGACTGATCAAACGTTAAACTTTTATACTGTTGTTCAAGTCGCTCTGTTGATCTTTTTCCATTAACTCGATACAAAGTATAAATAAATCTTTAAAGAATATGTTCAAGACTTTAAAGCTAGAAAATATAAGATAGATTGTTCAAAATAAAATGTAATTAAAAATAGATGAAATATTACAAAATTCTTTTCTTTTTTTTTAAGATTTTTTATTTACAACGAAAGAATTTACTGAACAATTTCGACATGAATAAAATAAATTAATTTACTGAATAGACTACTCGCAAGATTAAAAAAAGTCTAAATCACAGAAAATGTACGATTTATCAATTTTTATTTTTGTTTGGAGATAACTGATTTTTTGTTTTCAGATTTTCTAGCAAAATTAATTTTTTATTTTACTGAAAAAACTGAAAAAAATTACCTATCTAAAAAAATATATATATAAATAATTTTAAAAAAGTAACAATAAATTTCTTTTACTCGATACATGTAAGGAGAGAAGCATATAAATTGATTTTAGGTCCGTGTTCCATTATTCAATGAATTATATATGTGTGAGTCCGCACGGTAAATGACGTACATTTGAGGATCATCGTAACGAGACTGTTTAACGTCGTTACCGAGCAGTGAAACCGCGATATAATTTGAAATTGCCAGGACTGGTGTGGTGTGTGTGTGTGTAAGGGAAGCTGCAAAGTACTAACCAGCCTATGTTATATATCGCAGTTAAGTGAGTCAGGGAGGTTTCTGCTACAATGTGCGGAAGACAAATTATACTGGGTAAGCTTGGGTTGGTTGTTACATGATCCACGTCGCTCGCAGTTCGTTCCATTCGTCCGTGTCCCCGACAGTTACAGCAGTATCCAACAGCACATGAACCGACTCTACCGGCACTACTTCTATAGTATAAATTAATACTATGTATATTAGAACATTATACATACAATAATAGAGTTATCACGATGTAGACATCGCTTTCCTGTACCTTAACAATCAACTTCACTTCCTTAAGTCTCTATGACGCGCTGCACTTATGTCTCTACAGTCTCCACAACTTTAAATCTATCTGCAGAGCTACTTTATCCAATTTATTTTTAGTATTCAGGAGTTTGAGAAATTAAATGGAAAGTCTTTAAGGGGATAACTTTTTTTTAGGGAAAGCTCCACCAAAATGCTCCTAAAATGAGTTATCATGCAAATGGAAATAGTGTGAAATCGTCCCGAGTGTTGGCAAAAATCCGAATCCCGAAACTACTCCCAAGAAATATTAAAAACAAATATTAGAAATTACTTTTTAATAATAATATAAATAAACATGACCTAACATATGCTATATTTCTAAAAAAATTCCATAATCCAGCAAATTTTTGAAGAACCGTCCATATACATATATTTTAGTCAAATAAAGATCTTGGTTATGGTTTATTCATCAGACACCCGAAAAGTTTTCTATGTACCTTAAAAAAGAATTGAAATGATGTTTGTTATTTTTCCCGATGAAATTTCATTTGTGTTTCTTTCACCGAAGCTTTCATCACGTCATTATCATATATATGTCAATGAATATTTCGTAGAGAAAGAAAAACAAGCTCATTCCACTCGGACGTTAATTCACATTTTCACAAAACTAACTTGATCCGAGAAATCTAGTTGAGGTTTGTTTTTGCGAGAGTAAAATCTCGAACTATACGAGTCTCACGACAAATGAACGCGAAGAAGGATGAAGAAGGGGGGAGATGCGCTTGAAACGCGACAAAACCCCTCTGAGGGATTCCCCAAGAGTCGTCAATTGCTTGGCTCCTCAGAGACCTCTGAGTCAAATTGCGATGCTGTGAGACGAGGTGAAACACATATACATAGCGCAAACTAGAAGCTTCAACGGGGCACGTGCTAACAAAGACAAGGCAAATTGCTCAATCAGACGAATTAGCGGGATGAAAAAGAGAATTGAGAAGAAAAAGCGAATGCGAGACCAGATTGGCTATTGAATTGTTGAATAGCATTTTCCCTAATGGTGCACCATCGTTCACCTCTAAAATTAAGAAAAAGTCTTTGTTCTCGTCTCTGACACGAAGGCAATATAATCAAGACCTAAATCTCTGTCGAGGGTACAGCAAACATAGCAGTACAAATCGTCTCGATTGAGACAAAATTATCGATGCAATTTCAAGATTTCGTACGCAAGTGGTCCTGCAATACGATTTTGAGCTCTTTGGGGGAGTTCCATTTATTTTTCAGGGATGGATGACTTGGACACGCCGAACTTCGGTACAGGTTATTTTATTTTTTTTTTTTTAATGTCGAAACATTTGCTCAATTTTATTACACAGCTGAATATTTCTGGAACCTTGTTTAGGCGTTTTCTTAAACATGATTTCCAAATTACATTGTCCATTGAGAAATTTACAAATCGAGAGTTAAAAATGTCTTACTTCGAAAAATTCGAAAATAATCTAGCGTTACGTGCAAAAGGTTTACACGCAACAAACGATCATGATCTGATATCTCGTTTTATTTTTTTCTAATTTTTTAAAGGCTTTCTTTCGGAACAAATAGCTTTAAAAAAATCAAACGTCTGGTCACACTGGATCAAAGATAAAAAATGTTGATATCCAATACAGGATTTTTGAGAGAAGTTTCCTATTTTTTAATTGGGGCAAAAAAATATGACTTAAAAATATTCGTGAAAAAAAGTTTGAGTAAAAAAAATAAAAACCGTTTTTTTGGGCATATAGAATGGTATAAAAAATTCTGGAGCCAATTGGAAGGGGTGAGCGTTGAACGCTTACCGAGTGGGCCAAGAATACCTCATTTATACCCTTTCGGTTGTTTCCATTTTGTCCCTTCCCTTCCAATATATAATATCTATCGTATGCACATAGTGTACAGTGAATGCCTGTTGCGGTGAGTATGCGTTACGTAACCCTATTGCATACTGTTGTGAGCAGTATAGCGTGTTCTCTCCACGCTACTGTTATCCATTTGAATGTCAATATTATCACCGCAGGTGTAGAATAACGCTAGCAGCATCCCGATGCAAGTGAAGCTACACTAATGTAATTGCGAATACACGTATTTCACCCGTGTACAGGTCACGTTGCGTGGGTTACACACAAATAGAACTGTGCCAGTATTCGATAGCCAGACACAACTGGAAATCGTAAACCGCGTCCCATGGTCAATCTTCGGTTTGAGAGCGTCAAGTATCGCTATCACAATTCTACGTAGTTTCTGTTTGTTCGTTTGTCTACCTTGATTAAGACGGATACCTACGCTGTCGTGACAATAAACTTGTGCGGTATTTGTATTTAATTTGCATCTTCCTGGCCGTATTGACAGATAAACTCACCAATTTTTTTTTATTCCAGAAGTTTTAACATTTATTCAGTCTCTGAGTGCCTATGAGTATCTTTGAGTGTCTGTGAGCGTCTTTGAGTGTCTGCACGTGTCAATCGGTATACCCAGCATTTTGAGAATCTCTTCTAAAGTTTCCACCGAGTTCAATCTAACCTTTTTCACCGAATCAACACATATCCCGTAAAAAAAAAATTAACACTGAATATTTAATGAATAAAATTTTGAATAAATTTTTAAAAAGAAAAAAAATGTCCCTGGTGTACGGTTAGAAGATACGGTTCCTGATTGCTCCGGGCAAATTCCGCATATATCCGATAAGCCGCGAGACTAAATTCATCGTTAGCTGAATTCTTTACAGAGCCCAAAATTTGTCACGCAAATCGTCGGTGAACCCGAGCTTGAAAATCGTATATATATATCAGTACAGAAGAGGGTGTGAGTGTGATGTTATATAGGTAAATACTGTGTATAGCCAAGAGAGCCTGTTGCAGAGAGGGTGAATACTAGCTTCTACTTGCAGTGTTCGTGATCGTAAAGCTTTCGAGCCTCGCTCGCTGTTTGGAAGAGGGTGTGAGCTAAAGCGAACAAGCTGCCTCCAAGCTCGTATACGATTGGCGACTCACAACTTTTTATTTCTCTTTTCTTTTTTTTTTCTACTAAGGGTGCTTTCGTTTAAAGTCCGACGAAGGGTCGCTCTTCCTTTCCTCTCGCATCTCCTCCCCGCCGGTAAAATTAACAAAATAATTCACATGCCACGACGCGCGTTCAAAGCCCAGACACGTCCTTGCACCCTTCTCGCTCGCGCTCTGATTTACATCGCCTGCACACTCCTATACAGGATATTCCATACGAACCGAATGCACCCTCTACAGGTGACATTTTACTTTATTTTTTTCAAACTCAAGGCTATTATATTACCAACGAAAATAGTTCTCTACTTTTATTTTTAGACGTCCAAGTAGTTTAATTAAGGTTTCAAAAGTTCAATTTCATCGGAATTCGGATGAGAAAAGTCGGGAAAAAAGGTAACTCTTTTTGGAGATATCAAGAATATTATTTTTCAATATTTCATAATAACATAAAAGTGTCAGTGATAAATTTCTTCAACGAGTTTTATGTGTAAACTTTTTTTTTGACTATGAAATTAATTATTTGATTTTTTTCGAGAACACATTATTTTTTAAAAGGAATTTCGTTATTTTTGTTTTTCTGTACTGTAAAAATATTTGGAAACGTGAGATTATCGATTTATATGGAATACCCCATATATACTATATATTCTCGAATTTTGGGCTTTCATACCACCATCCTCACGCTTCTACACCCCAATACCACGACTGCGATCCTGCCACCCTCGATTCTGATGCCAAGCCCAAAGGTTCCGACAATAATTACAACCGGTTTAAAGCAATTTCCTTACATTCCTCTCCCTTCTCGTTAACTTCACAGCACGGCAATTCAAGGATATGCGCGCGGCAAGCTCTCGCAAATGAGGACTTTAAGGTAGCTACGGCAAAGGGCAGGGAAATAAAACTTTATGGAGATTCCAGTAATTTGTACGATTTACAGCCTGATTTCAATTTTGTCTTTAGAGATTCTGTAGCGAGAGTTCACAAGCATCGGTGTACTTTATTTTTGCTATTAAAGATATAAGCGTTATTTGATTCTCTAGAATGCATTCTCTCATATTATAGACCAATTGAATAAATTATATACAAGTGTTAAAGTAACAATGTTCCATCAAATTTTAACAACTATGCTGATTTTCGCCAAGTTTGATATTAATATTAATTGACAATATTAAAAAAAATTTAACTGCTATAAAATCCGAATGATTTTTTAGATTTTTCTTTTTTCCCCCAAATATAAATCAAAACATCCTTGAACGTTAATCTTCATGTAGAACAAAAATTTAGTTTGATAGGTGGAAATCGGCGACACTTGGATGAACTATGCTAGTTTTTAGAAAATTTGAAACATTCTGAAATCACAAAACGTAAATTCAACTGAATTAAGAGACATTCTTGCTTTACTTGGATAACAAATTTTAATTGAATCGATCGAGTCTATCTTGCGAAAAAGATATTAATTTTTTGAGAGTTATCCGGACATTTATTCGGATATTTATTCGTCATTTATCCGGGCATTTATCGCAAAATTTATTCAAACATCTATCAAGTAATTTATCCAGACTTTTAGTACAACCGGATAAATTTTTTTCATCGGACGAAAAGAGGTATGCGATAAGAATAATTCTGGCTTCTTGAAGTTGCAAAAAAAAGTCAACGATTTGATTTAAGCGAAGCGTTAGGTAAAGTTCAACATCGATCGAAGGCTTAAAGTAAAAATCTGAAATGTCAGAAGAGTTTTGTGAAAACTGTTATTGAAATTCTGGATATACGCGGATACCGGATCGTGAGAGTAGAATAAAATCGTACCTCCGTAAGACGAGCTCCAGCCAAACGACTTGGTACCTTTATCGTAACGCTCGAAAGTGGAATATAAAACGGCTATACAGGAAAGTCAATAAATCGGGTAACCGATATTTCTCGTTATCGGTAGAAACTTTCTGCGGAGAAGGGTTCCTTATTTGCTGGTAAATTTTCAAAGGTTAGACTGTCTCTCTCTCTCTCTCTCTCTTGACCTGATTTCTAATATGATTCCTTATATTCTCAAAATAAATGCCCCTTTTTATACAGCTTAGGAAAAAAAATTACGTTTTATTCCATAGCCAATGTTAGTAAACTTCATTTTATTCAATTTTTTATTTAAACAAAGAAAAACATCCTAAAAATAAATATTACTATATTGCCTTATAAATCTGATTTTCGGTGATAATATGTAAACCAGAAAATTCCAATTTGTACATCGAGCTTTAGGTAAAAAAATATTTCGGTGTTTCGTAAATGAACCATAATTTTTTTTTCTTCATACATAATTACTCTCCGTTCTGCTACATTAAAATTATATTGCAACATAAAAATGATGACAAGATTACAGCAACCCTCGAGTCTCGCTCGTGTCTGTATTTTTTTTTTCGACTAGATGTACACGCGATTTTATGTCGAGTATTCAGTAGCAAGGCCATGATAGCTTTTCATTATTATTTATAGCTACCATAAGCACGAGTTCATCATAAACGTCAGCTTATTTCTTAGCACGTAAAAGTGACAGATATATATATATATATTTACATAGTGCACGTGTATAGACTCGAAAGCTTAACGTCTATACATCATCAACATATCACATATTTCTCGTCAAAGCTGGATATCCGGTTTTCACATTTAATCTAAATACAATCAGTGTGTTCGATCTAGGCTCTCTCTCTGATGGAATTTCCTACCTTTTCCGTATATTCCGCGAAGATGAGATTCCGCTGCTTTCCTATTTCCTTTGTCGTTTTCTCGTCCCAATCCCAATCGGCATAATAATCCAATGCACGGAATTTATTTGCCCTCGAAGAGCTCAAATTCTTGTAGGACAACAAACGACAAACGTCGTTCGTCAAATCGGGAAGATGATTTTCACAAGCACCACAATAAAATTTCTGCTGAGGCATTTCGCTGAATCACAGATTAATTGATATATATATATATATATATATATATATATATATATTAATGTTGGTAGTAAAGTTAAATTGATGACACTGATTTTGTTTCAGTTATTTAAAACTCGATGATAGTACGATTATTGTCGGTGACGCTACTGTTGCATGCTCGTCGAGAGATTCAAAGTTAAGAACTTTTCAGCTAAAAAATTATGGTTCTTGTTGGATAATTGAGATTTCTGATTATGAAACGGCTGGAAATATTGTCAGAAATCATATTTGATAATTTTTCCTGTGAATGCCTTCAAAAGTAACCTTGATACGGCCATTTTGTGAATTATTCGTTTCGACCGCCAGGGTCGCATTTTGAAACTGCTTTTTGCAAAAAAAAATCAAGCGTCAATGACTTAATCTAAGATTTTTCAACAGTGTATCCGAACATTTGCTTGATAACGTCGAATCATAGAAAATAAGATAAACTTTTGAATGGCAAGATTTTAACAAGAGTTAGCGCTTTCAAACATGTTTCTATGTATTTTCAATTGGTTGCAAATCGTCAAGAAAAAATGGCGCGAAATTTAAAAAATTGAGAATTGTATAGATCCAGCTTGATCATGTCGTGTCACCGATAGCGAAGGTTTTATAGACACGGCAGCCCTTAAAATCCTATCTCCCTACGACGTCAACATTCCAGATGTGGACGCACGAAGACGCTCCGAGTTTACGATTCTAATTACGGTGGAATCGTTTCCGAGAGAAATATATGCGAGCTGCACGAGCATGTCGTGCCACTTGTGCGTCAATCTTGGCGATATAGAGCTCGGTTTAACTATGAAATTATATTCAAGATGTAGACGCTAGATTACGTTTCAACAGAAAGGAATGAAAAAAAGAGGACTAGTGATGTTATATATGACATTTAGTTCACTTGGCAGAAATCCAAGAAAGCCATTTTTAAGCGAAACTATTGGATGGCAATTTTATTTTCAGTGAGATTTCCATTTCATTGACTTCAGTTTACCCACTTGAGCTTTGGATTAATTAATTCATCTTCTGTGAAGTAAAATTCCAAAATCCCTCAATTTGCATACTCTTTAAGAAACGCAATTCGCAAAAATCCTATACTTTTGTAGTCTCGATGTAAGTCAATTGGATTCCCTACAGTTCGCATTCTTATGCTCTCAATATTATAAAGAAACTGGGCATGATGCTTCTTGCGATAAAATGCTGATTGCCTCGAGAGAGAGAGAGAGAGAGACGTGGATGAAATCGCGACTGGAAAGTAGATACTATACTTTGTGGAGGATTGTGTAACGTAATACGTGGCAGGCCAGCCCGAGCGCGAAATTTGTCCGTTGGTTTTTTTTTTAAGGAAATGCGAGACAGAGGAGGTAGGATGATAAAGAAGGCACTCGATACGATCCTTAAACCGACGAGGGCCCCGGGTTACTCAATACCGACACAAAAATGTCATAGTTTCACGATGAGCTGTGGAGGACAGTTTCGAAAGAATGCAATTCTCATTTACAAACAGATCCTGCTGATAAAGGAACGAAAATTTTATATGGTTACTGAATTAACACATCGAGGGCGCCACTTTTCCCGTGTCACGACTTTGTATCCGACGACAAAGTGTCCGCGGCAAAACAGAAAAATACGTGACAAAATTTGATATGATTTCACGACAAAATTGTAATTGCAGTAAAAACTGGACTGATTTCGCATCAACGCAGATTAACCAATCCAACGAATCCATTTTGGTGGCCTCTGTACGTACATTTCCTGTTCAGGATCTTATAACAATTTCATCCGGGTCTTGTTGAAGCCTCGTCAGATTTTGACCCGGCCTCTTAAAGCCTGACTAAATTTCACCTCCGAAAACGTTTTTGTCGACATTGTTGGCCAATAACTAAAGTTCTCAATGACTAACCGCGTAAAGCTGTAGCGATTGGCAGGCTGGAGGGGAGAGAAAACTAGTCTACAGAGTTGGAATCATTCGCAGCTCGGAATTCCACGAAAAATGTCGAACGACTTTGTCCCGGCTGAGCGAGTCCACGAACAAGAGTCGATTGCCTGGGTAAAACTTTAACGACCGCTAATTGCGGCCCATACAAGCCTGGAGTTTTGCGACCTCTACCTGTCTGCTGGAGGGTCCTAACCGCAACAACCACCGATGCTTTGGCTTGACCACAATTACCTGCAGCATTTTATATACAGACTTTCGAGCCCTTTCAAGTTTTATCGCGGAATATTGTAACAAAAAGAGAATTACAAAACGGAATACTCATTTTCTTTATTCGTCTCAAGGCATTACAAGCTTTGAGTTATGGTCAATTAGCGCTTGTTGTATTGACTACGTCGAAATACTTGTGCAAAAAAAAGAAAAAAAAAAGAGATCCCTAACAACGTTCATCCTTAACATTCAGGATGATGAAAAATTTGTTAAACCGATGATGACTACAAGAAACACTCTTTCCAAGACTAAAACTATATTTCGTTATCCCCAAAAATCCCAACAAATGTGTTTTACATACAAAGCTGTCTACTTTTGATTTGTCTTTGAAATTTATGCAGGGCTTTGTTTGCAAATAAATTACTTCGTTAGAAATTCATAATTGTCGTCGTTGATTAAAAGGCCACTAAAACGTGTAAAGCAAATAAAAGAACACAGAGAATAAGGATATTCAATGGTTTTGCTGGGGTGCTGGCAAGACCCTTCAATGTTCAGAGCATGCACAAAGACTGAGGGCGTCCTAACGAGCTGACAAGCGCAATTTCACGACTAATTGAATTAATTGGAAGCATGCGCGTTAGCTTGTAGACTCTTTAATAGCTTTTCGTGATATTCACAGTGGCCCCCCATTTTAGGACCACCCGCGGTTTAGACGTTTTATCATTACGTCGACATTCCACGCAACCAATAATTGGAGAATTCAACTCCCCAATGTCACTTTCAAACATTTTTCCTCCCCTTCGTCTTCTAACAAACTATATCTCCTTGTCGTGTCGCGATCGGGTCCATGAAACAGGAATCCGTTTCGCAATCAATTTCGTATTACGTCTTGGTGTAGGATTTGGCTAGAAGGGAAAAGTAAAATTGAGTCTCCCTTTTTTGCAAGAGCTTCGCGAGCGTATACTTGACGCAATCCTCTTATTGGTACGTCAGCTTAACTCGGAAACTTGGGAGGGTGTTTTCAACGGACGATATGGAGAGTAAGTTTCTGCAATGAGAGCCCCCAAAGGTATCGTGCAAACGTCGCAATGAAAAGAAAAAAAATAAAACGCTTCGAGTCTTTTGTACATAAAGGTACGAAAGGCGCGATGCTTGAGTGAAGAGAGTGAAATAGAGAAAGAGCTTTGGATATTTGTATGTTGGTGGTGTAAAAGAGGCAGGAAGGATGTGAAAGGGAATGAAAAGGGTCTTTTGGAAGGGTAATCGGTGAAGGGCGAAAGGCCTCATAGGGGATTTCCGTCGTCGACTTTTAGCTTCGTACCCTTTCCAATAAAACAAGCTTCAACACTATCCATCCCAACTTCAATGTGTGACCCTTTACATGAAACATTGTTGTTGAAATTGTGACCAACTTTAATAATTTTCATCCTACGATGAATATTTCCGACATAAGAAAATTTTGTAAAAATTAACAAAAATGTTTAAGATGGGATTTATTGAGATTGAAATGAGTTACATAATGTGTACAATTTTTTTTATCTAAAATATTGTTATATAACGTTAGAGAAGAAAATAAATATTTTAAAAATAAAAATAGTTTGATCGAAATACAAATAATTTGATTTTCAGCTCCTCTATTTGAATTTGATTAAAGTGAAAGAGAAGAAAAATGGTGTTCTACAGAATTTTATTTTACATAGAAGTATTTTAGATAACATCTAAAAATGATTCATTTAACCCAAATCCGGAAAACACAGCGGCTTGCCGTTATCTTGTTTATTTCGTTGTTTAGTGGAACAATCACTCGTTTAAAACATGCATCTGTATCTCTTTTACAGCTGGGAATGCTAGAATTGCGGAAGCTCAATCTCGCGTATATATCGTTCGCTTCGGTTATCCGGATTGGCTTTGCAGCTGCATATCTCGGCACGGGTGACGTATGCCATTCTGCCCCGGCGTGAAAATTGCGAAAGCGTGAAGCGCAACGCTATGTTATTCTCTCTACCTGTATCTGTGTATAAGTGGCCATGACGTCTGACTCGGCCACTGTGTGGCGCTTTGTTGAAATGGTTAATTATTATCGTTGCGACGCGCATAGAACGGCCAAATGCCTACGGTTAGATCTTTCATTCGGCTGTCTACCAGAGATGGCAACACTGATAATGCCAGTGTTACCATTACGGCGTTGATATATCCAGGTCGCAGCTTGAGTAATTACGAATTGCCAAGGTGATTGCTAAGCCTACGCGGAGATCCTCTATGGAACTTCGGATATCGCTCGCTAGAGTCACGCAATTCTGCAAAATTTCTATCAACGTTAAAATAAAATAGGAAAAAAAAGGTTTTTCTTAAGAGAACAAAGATGACTATATGAAGATCAAGAGTTTTCAAATATTTTTCAAGTATACCTTTTCAAGCTTTTTTTAGGACACCATTTGTTTTTTGGCACGTTCGTTGAAAGCGTTGATTATACAATTCGGGACTGAAAATTTGCAAATTCAAAATTGCGGATTTAATATGACGTACGAAAGTGCGGACACGAAAAAACAGGACATGGAAACTTCTTGAATTATCAACAACCGACCTCAAAGTGCAGAGTGTATAGCACTCTGCCAGGTGTTAAAGACGTAGCAACAATGAAACTGGGCCGAACGGATATCGGTTACTGCACACCAGTAGTGGTTGGAAAAGCTAAAGGCGTTATCTTGGCTGGTCCAATATTCGAGACACGAGCGAGGGTGTCTTCTCGGCTGGGATTGCGATTGTCGCGACCGAGGCAAAACGATAAATCTCGAAACGATGACCCGTCTGATCGGGGAAACGTGCGACGTGACGAAAATGAGACGAGAGCTTGGAAAAGATCGCAAGAGGCAAGAGAAAAATAAAAGAAAAAAAAAGAAACAAAAGAAATACGGAAAAAAAGATTATCCTTGGTCGGCAAAAATAAGCTAACCAACTCTGTACACGGCGTAGGGTTTTGCCATTGGTCCACCTCGAAGAGTTATCGCGGATAACCTGGCGCCAACCTCTACTTTTTCCATTCTATAAAGTATTATATACTATGGCGATGTACTACGTGGTTTGCAACTGCAATTTTTCAGCTATACAACGTATAAGTGTCCCAGTGTATCAAGCAAAGGGAAGTCGAATTTATTTTCAAATTAAATGACCTACATCACTTCTGTCACAGCGATATATGCTTCGGGGATGTGGATTTCACAATTTTATGTACGTGAATCGATCCAGATGATTCGCTACTATTGATTCTTAAATTTGATTCGATTCTTTGAATTTTGTATATCTTAATTTTTAATTCGGAATTTTTTAGCGTTGAAATATCAATGTGATTAAAATTTCTTTGTCACGGGACTGACAAAACCCGGAAAAAGTAACTCTACACTGAAGCAACTGTACACATCACCGACTCTATATAAAAGTGACTCTACACAATATCGTCTCTATAAAAAAGTAAATTGTGGACGATACTCGAGTTTACACAAAGGTGATCTCTACACATGTCCCGACTGTACACGATTATACCCCCACAGGTGTATCAAAACTCAGCACACCAAAACTGTACGCGAGTTGAAAAACTGTAACTCAATTAAATCAACCGTGAATAAACCCAACACAGTTATTATTCTGCTCATAAATATTCTACGTATGCAACACGATGAAACTATACACAGTTGAAACGCTTTACTGCAGGTATTGACGTCGATTCTGCACATAATTCAATTCACTACAATTCTAATTGTCGTGAGTCGGTTCCAGCTGGTTCGACTCTACACGTTCCAATGAACCAATGAACGTCGATAATGTAGGAATTACGATCCACAGAGTTTTGCGTAGAAACATGTATAGAGAATTTGCCATATTAAATTTATCTCGTGTAGAATCGATTTTGGTGTAATGAGTTTGTGCATGTGTCGACGCATAGCAAAATGCACTTAATAATGTATTTAAAAAAATTAAAATTGTGTGTTAAAATTCATTTAATTTCTTATGAACATTTATATCCTAACCTCCCTAATGACATAAATTTCACTTCAAGTTTTGTCTATTGTCACAACTTTGTTCAGTTCTTATTTTATTAGTAGAAAAATAAATAATTGAGTAATATAAAAGCAGAATTGTTATGTCTAGTATCGAAGGTGAGAGACACTATCGAATACTACGCGAACACGCGACCAACTGGTGAACGACCCGACGCCGTTGGACACGCCAGACTCTACCGCGGTAATCGCGGTACTCGCGGCACGCTGCTCTAGTATCCGCTTCTTAGGTATAATATAGCTAACAGTGGAGGCACGTTGCGACTACCCACGCGAAACATTCGCGAGTCGAACGCTGTAACTGTGACTGTATCTCAAAGGCAATGGGAAGACAGGGCACGACGCCCCTTGTTTTCTAACTGAGAACGGCCAAGTAGTAACTCCCTGTATCCATACAGACATATTAAACCTATACAGGATACTTCAAAATCCCTTTAGATCGTCCAGTATACTTTAACGCGTATATTAATATAAAAGTTTATACATCAAAAGTATAGTTATTTAAAAAAAAGTTGTTGATGAAATAATTTTGTTGCATATGTATTTTCGATTTTACTGTGTTTAGGTATCCTCGTTCTTTTCGTGTCTTTTTTAAATAAATAAGTAAATATTTTGGTACAGCCTGTTCATGTTCAAACATGAGCACATGAGAGCTTATAAATGTGAGAGTGAGGACAGCAATGTGGACATAGCCATGACCGGTGCTCGGAGCAGCCATGGCCGTGTGCAAGATCGTTTTAGAACTTCAGTCCGAGAATATCAACTGCAACTCCGTTAAATCGCGTCTTTCACCAGTTGCACACGTACGCAGTGCATCAGCCAATCGCAGTGGTACGATATGTCACACTACGTCGAGAAAATAGTACTGCAAGTACCAAGCTACACATTTATTTAGAAATCATAGTAATCAGTCATTTTCTTTTTATCCTTAAAATCGAGCAAACTCATTTTTTATCTCGCAATCTGATGGTGATATTATTAATCATTAATAATAATACAAATAATAAAGCAAACTTCCAAACTTAAAAAAAAAAAATTTCATTGCAATTTTTAAATTAATTTTATCAATTTTCTTTCATTAAATTTATAGTTGGATACAAAAAAGTGGCATTTAAAAATCCAAAAAAGGAGATAAATTTGAAATTTGTTATTTTGATAAATAAAAATTGTCATGACAACAAGAAAAATATTATAATATTCTCAAAGTAAACTTGTGAAACTTAGAAACAAGTTTTTTTTTGTGGAGAATTTTTCGTTGACTTTTATCGTCCAGATCGTCGGCGGTTTTTCCTAGTTTTCTGTACAGCATTATCCACGTTTCGTAGACTACATATTTACGTGCATAAGACCAGTGGCGGCGCAAAATTCGTTAATTACATTTGCATCGCTAAAAGTTTCCTTGGATTTACTGAGAAGAGGCAGCGTCGTCTAGTCTAGGCGCGTGCTATAACTCGCCTGAAGCTTCTTTCTTCGCTCTCTCTTTTACTCCCTTATCTATACGCAAGCATGGCGACACGACTCTGCTAAATTTGTTTGATTAAATTTGTCGTCGACGGACGCAGGACTTTGTGGTTGTTGAGAAGCCAAACCTTGTTTTTTTTCTTTTTATATTTTTCTTACCGTAGACAGGATGCATATGCATATTATTTTACTGTATATTTGAACAAGTGTAATTAAGATCTTTCAATAACATTAAATACAGTCTAAAAGCTGTGAACATGTTAGTTGAACGCAATTTAGAACAAACTTTAATTTTATTGTAAATAAAATTTTGGATTCCGAAATTTTGCAAATTCATTTTTTTTTTCTTTTTTTTTGTTAACAGCTCAAGTTCGCAAAATATGAACATACTTTCGTAAAAAAAGTCTGAAAAATTCTCGAAGATATTTGACAATTGTGAAACAATTTCTAAAACTTATTGACAGTATGTCATTTTTTAATTTTGTTTTCTATCGAATTTGTTAAGTATTTTTCCTACTAATTAATTAATTAATTGATTGACACCATTTTGTGCATTTAAAATGTAATTCAATATTTATCTTTATATTTTTATTCTTAACATGTTGAATTTTCAGACATAACATGTGATTCCAAAGCAACAGAGTGATTGGTTCAAACATTTGAGAATTATTAGTCTGTATCGGGAAAAGCTTTTGTGCGAGGAATTCCATTTTTTACTCCGGTATTCTGTCAGTAGGATTTTAATCATAGGAATACCAGAATAACCGATATCATCACTTTGTGTATAGGCGACTCCTTATATGGGGCGTTCATTGCCAAATCTGAACTTATTTATAATTTATGTATTTTTACTTTGTAAAGATGATTGTTTTTTCTTCATTTACTAATAAAAATTATTTCAGTTATTTTTAGTTAGAAAAAAAAAATGAAAAATTTAATTGGAATAGAAGATACTTGGTGTACAAAAAAAGTAGAATTGATATGAAGCTCACGATATATTGTATATGTTTGTTCACAGGACTATCCAGAAATGAAAAATAATTTCATGAAAATTCGACAACGAAAATCCTAATACAGCAGCACACTGATAACACGAGATTGGATGCGACAACAGAAGAATCTTGCAAATAATAGCATGATTGCAAAAAATATTGGAAGTGAGTTGAAAGCGCGCCGAGAGATAAAATCATTCCATTCGTTTTCGGTCGTATCGGCCCGGAAGAGAATTTTTCCGAAAGTACTGAGTGAGAGACTCAACGAGATTGCCGACGTTCTTCGATCCAAAGGACCTAAACATTCCGTTATGAAAATCGCTAGAAAGAGGCTATGAAAATTTCACGAGGATACGTTCCTTTCTCTTCTCGGCTTTTCGCCAAACCGGTTATGCGTGATACATGCCAAATATGAAAAAAAAAGTTTAGATTTTAGATTTTAGATCTTCCAAAAATCGATTTTTTTTCTTCGACGAATTTTGGTGAAAAAAATTGATGGACAGCCTTTTAAAAAGCTTAAAGACACAGGTTCTGCACCTCCTAAACTGTCAATTATTTCATACATTTATCAAATTAGATAAATCTAAATGTTAAACAAGATGGCCGCCATAACTGAATTGACGTTATCTCTTTCTCTGCCTACTTCATGTTAACCAATCTCTCGTTTTATATACTTTCCTTTAAAAAATAATAAAAGGAAACAAGATGTATGAAAAGTCTCCAGTGTCGTTTCTTCCTTAGGAATAATTTTTTTTTACCACGGCTATGTCCTCAAGAATCGTTTCTTTTATCGCAACTGTAGGAGATGCCAGGAAATAAAATTTCTTCGGGAAGTCGCGAGACTGTGCTATACGTTTATAACAGCGTTGTACCGGAAAAACTTCATTGTAGAGGAAGCAGAATCTTTTTTTATAACTCCCCGGTGGTTGTAATAAAAAAAACTCGCAACTGACAAAGTTCCCACTGTCCGTCCATCCACACAATTCTGATTTCAGAGGAAAAATAAAATTAAAAACGAAATGGATGAAGAAGAAAAAAAATTTATGAGACCTTCGGCGAGAGAGAGAGAGAATTAAGAATCCGTGCAGCCGAAAGAAAGTCCGTGAAGGTAAAAGAAGAAAAAAAAAGTGTAATAGCACCATTGCTTTGCACATTAAAAGAAAATGTAAACAAACAAAATTTTTTTTTTTATTAAAAAAATATTAATTTATAATCGATAATAATTATTATTATTATGATTGTTATTATTATTAGTATTGTTATTATTACTATTATTATCGATTATACATTGTTTTTTTTTTTTTTTTAAGTTTTTGTAAAAATATATATATTTTACTTTAATTTTGAAAGTTGACTTAAATTTCAGGTGAGCTTTCTCCGGTGTAGTAGACTTAAGATCAACAGGAATTATATAGTTTCGTTGGTATATTTTCGTAGGCGACATTACGTTGGCGCGAAAATATTCTTCATTTAGTAACGCTCCGTCATAGTTGCGCTGTGATGCCCCCCTGATGGCGTTGCCTGCACACGGATATAGAGAGAACGTGCAACGCGCGAGCTCTAGCGGTGTTATACCGTCTATCTCTCGAGGTCGTAAAGTTTCACGGAGCTCTACCGGCGAAATTGGGTCCCCGAGGTAATCGCGAGATACGATTACGTAGGATGCACCGAGGCGTCACGCGGAAACTGCGGCTTACACCTGGATATACGTCTTCTGTATGGAAACAGGAGCAAAAACGCGCGGCATTGCAACAGCAGTTTCGTAGCCTTGAATTTTAAAAACGAATAAGATACGCCTCTCGGTCTGTCTCTCTCATTCTGAAAATTTACGTCGCTTTTTCGTCGTTCACTTTAAAATATAATAGTTTTCGTATCAACATTTATTCCAAGGAGGATGCACAATCAGGGCAATCCCTTTGCCAAGCAGTTTCAGTCTGATTAACAAGGTGGCTGCACGCCAGATATCTATCTGTTCTTTGGGCAGATAAATCAAGCCAAATGTTTTTTTTATCACACGTTGATAACAATATGCATGGAACATGTCATATAAGGTATGTTTATGTATTGCTTTAAAAAGAATTTAGAGTTTTATTGTAAGCAGTAAAAAGAAAAAGGTTTAAATTTTGTGAGCAAAATGATTCTTTACACAAGATGTCCACAGAATTTTTCTTGTTAAAAAGTACAATAATAATTTATAATAAAAAAATTATTTATTTCACTTTACGTAATTTTGACAAAAAGAAAAATAAATAAGAAATGGTGACATTACCGATTTAACCGAATTATTTTTGGCAAATTGATTTTTTTTTTGGGTCAGGTTTAATTTAACAGTTTTAACAACTTTGTAAATTCCCTAAACTTACAGAATTCTTGTGTTATTTTTCAAATTTTACAGAAAAATACATAAAACACAAGAAGAAAACAGAGATTATTATTAATTCAACAACAAAAAAATAATAACATGCATGCAAATTTTTTTTAAATAAGCGTATTTGCTACTTATTTTTTAAAAAATATATTTTTTAACGAAAGTCGATATTCCAATTTCACAAAACTTTTTTTTTATATTACATCAGTTTGATAATTTATTATTTTTCTGTCGAATTCCCGGGTTCGTTTTGTTTCGAGGCCGAGGAGTTTGTTTTTCCTATCTTGACGCGACACAAGCACTCGCACATATCTTGAAAGTTCCGCAGTGTGCAGAAACGAAGTGTTTGCGTTTGCCGGAAAAAGCAGTCTTTTTATTTGCTTTGTCAGTGAGTGGCAGTAGGGTCGAGTAGGTTGGGGGTGTTACATTTTCTCGATATTCGAATCGAACAAGGGGATTTTCCGGTGTCAAGCTTTGGGCACACTGCCCCCCCCCCCCCCCCCCCCTCCCCCTCCATTCGAGTACACAGCCACACCATAAGCGATTTCACGCTCCAGGTGCCCGACACGTGTCGTGTTGTCTACTTTTCTGGAAAACTTGAAAACGACACAAAATCCTGTCTCCCTTTTCTCTAGCAACTCTACTGAATTCGCATTACCAGCACATTTACACTTTCATGTTATATTTTTTCACCCAACGAATAAATTCTCAAAAAACAAAAGGAAACGACATAACTAAATTGTAGAGGATAACATTGACGATTTGGAATTTTAGAGTTTTTTTTCATGTAAGACTCGAGTATACTTTCTGTGAGTTTATTCAAATTTTTTGCACTAAAAATGTCGGAGTTTGCTTTTAAATAGTCGATAAAATGCAAAATTACTTTATTATTATTTATTTTTTATTTTTAGGTATAACAGAATTTAAATTCTATTATTTCGTTTAAAAACTTATTATTTAAAAAGGTTGCAAATTAAAGTGAAACCGGTAATTAAAACAATAAATGTTTGTTTATAGTTACGTGTCCTTTAAAATATTCAATATTTGAATATTCACATGTCCATCGACAGGATTCACCTGACTCACCTGAAACAAACCATAGAAAAAAAGGAATTAACGAAAAATAAAAATTCAAAAGTAAAATAAAAAGAAAAAGCTATTCCAAAAATTATTTCTAATATTAATAATAATTCAAAATTCGAAATAAACCATTTTTTTTCTTTTTTTTTTTTCTTTTAAAAAAATGGACATATTTGCAGGTTTAAATAATTAAAATAAACAATATACCGAAAAGTCTGATATTTAAAAACTGTATTTCTAACAAAGTTCTCTTTGCAGGTTTAATTTTATTCGTTATAACTCGTAACCAACTTCAGTAATACAATTCTCCTCAGTTCTACTGAAGCCCATAAAAAAAACTTTGCGGTTTTAACCTATACCATAATATAATGAATCCATTATTATTATTATTGAGATGAAAATTCCAGAGTTTCTCCAGAGGGAAAATATATATATTTTTCGATAAATAACATCTAGAATCGAAGGACTCTCTGGTATAGAAGGTCTTTCGTCGACAGAAACTTTCATCGTGTTAGTTTCATTCACTCAAGGGATTTCTTCAAGTAGTTGTTGCACCAATGACAAGGAGTATACCTCAGCAATACTCACTTTCGTTTACTGTCGTGGGCTTGCGCGAAGTCGTCTCAGAGGCCTCCACTCTTTCGACGACTTTAAAGTTGTAACTTCGTTTGTCGCGTAGAAGCATTCTTGGCTTTCTTTAAAAGCTCGCATATATTCCTCTGGTGAGAGCAAAAGATGTGAGACGAAGAGTTACGCCGACGAGTGATTCACTTTCTGTTTAATTACTTCATTGCGATGCTGAAAAGGCATTCCCCTCCATCTTGGATTCTACAGTTCTGAATACAAGTGAGGTATACGCTTTTACAACCCTGTCATACATACCGACTCTGACGACAATGAGAAAACACAGAAGTAAATTGTCATGCCGAGAAGTTTATTCTCCTTTTTGGCCCTTGAGTCATCATCGTGGTTGCCTTGTACTAAATTCTTCAAGCTCGTAAATTCTCAGAAAATGGTATTATACTTTCTAAACGATCCCTGCATGTGGGAAAAAAAATGTTTCTCGAAACTCCTTGTAATGCATTTGGTAAGACAATTGCTAAAAGCTCCTGGAAAATGATTTTTTAAATTCAGTTGTTTCATTGCATATTGAGGAGGACTTTGTTTCTAGCTCGACATCCTAATTTTGGTTAATATTAGGAGACCCGCATATGGTGAAAGACATTCGAACAAAGAAAACTTTTGGATTGGTACAAAAAAAAAAAGCGGGCCGCTCAGGTGATTCGCAATCACTTTGTTTTAAAACCTACATCAGTTTTTGTCTGCACCAATCCGAAGATTTCTTCGAAATCTCTGCATCATTTTCCATCTTTTAATATCTAATCTTAATTATGTTCATTGCCGCATTTAACCTCTTCTGTTTTATTACCAAGTGGCATACACACATAATCCCCTCCAACCAACCCTTTATAATAACGTGGAATTTGCTAGATTTCGACATTTGAATTACGTAGTAATTATTTAAAGCGTCATTGCCTCATCGCTTTATCGATTCCGTGCTGCTGCTGCTGCTGCTGCTGGTGCCTCGTTTGGTATAAAGTCCTTTTCACCATCCCGCAACCCCCTCACCGAATCCATAGTTGATTAACCCGGGGGCGCATGTTTATGCCGCTCATCGCGCGGGTTACTAGCTCGAGGTAGTGGCCGCATCCCCGGAAATTTAATACCAACCAGCGAACACTCGTGCGAATTAACACACGTTGGATTAACGTTATATGACACTACAGCTTACGGCATCCGTATAATAGATCTGGTTCGTTATAAGAGCTGTCACGCGATGCGTCATTGCTCTTGTTCTGCCCCTCATGTGTCCTGTACACAAATCTACACTGTATATAGTAAACCCTTCGCTTTAATACGGCTAGAATCATCAAGAAAACAGGAAATCTAGGTAAAGGAGTTACCAGTACTTGAGATCAAGCGTCGTTATTTCGTGTCAAGTTCAATTGATCAAGTGCTTCGCGAAAAACACAATCACTTGAATGATAGGAGCAAGTCAAGACGACCCTGGAAACCAAGGGACAACCTACTTTTCACATCGATCATTTTTTTTTTCATCATACTTAAGTCTTATTGTGTTCAACCGATATGAATTTCATTGTCGTACATGTCAAGCTAGTTTCATTGAATAATCGCTCTGTTATTAAGTGCTTAACCAATGGATTAATGTCTTGTTTACAACCAGAATCAGATTTGTCAAATCCAGGCCTGTTTAGAAATTCCGATTTAGACTTGGGATTATGTAGGGATCGAATTCGATGTCGAGTACGTGAGAACCAGGGTCTGCCAATTGGATTGGACAATTCTATTACAACTGATCAACCGGATTATAGATTCTGGGCTTCCCCCAATGTCCATATTAAGTTCGAGTGGACCACGAAGTTTAGATACCTCTTCTAGTATTCCAATGTGGTTTGTAATTTTCTTATTGTACTTATTTTTAATGATACGGAAAGGCCTTACCATTACCCTATTCTATATTGATTCAGTCATCAGGATTACAATGTATTGTACCAGAGAATCCCAATTTCGGAATCCAACGTCCCATCAAAAAGACCAGTAATAAACGTACCCGGTTTTATTTCCGAGCTCGAAAGTCAGGCTGACCCTAATTGTTGATGCGCAGTCACATCTACGAAGATCGATGCCATACTAACGAAACCATGAACCTGAATCCGTGGCAGCCGGAACTCATTTGATTAAAATCCATTTATCACCAAGTCCAGAACATTGGGGTTGCTTCTCGGTACTTCCGACTTTTCCCTAAAACTAATATAACAGGGAATATTGAAGACGGTTTTGGGTTCTCTTTTTTATTCCACCATACTCTTTTTACACCCTATTTTGTATTATTTATAGCTACTGACTTACGCTTTCTTTTCTTTATTCTCTAATCGACCTTGTCATTCAACCTCTCCCTCTATATGTATTTCTCTGGCTTAACTTCAGGAAGAGAGAGAGCTGGCAGATCAGGTTTTCATTTATTCTCACTTTGGAGTGCGGAGGTAACGAAGTGGAAAATAATCATGGTGCCGTGCCAGTTGGGAATCCCATTTTTGCATGATGCCGTCCTTTTGGAGCGCAGGAGGATCTCACAGGTAGCTTCTGCAACTTCGACGTCATAGCCACCAGAGAGCTGGAACCGCGCGCGTATACCTCGCGTGATTGAAGAGCCTGAGGCCAAAACCCGACCACCGCAATTTATATTAAAAGCGTGCAAGGCCAGGCCGTTTGTTATTACGCTCAGAGAGAAGAACGCGGCTGCGAAGTCTAACGGTGTGGAAAACTAGGATGCAACTGGCGGTTGGAAAAAAGAAAAAAGATATATAAAAAGTAAACCTCAAACACTTTGTTTGCATATGCGTGAACGCGGACCGCAGTCTCTGTATATTTATAAAAGCATGGCTATCATATACAGACACACACACACACACACACACACACACACACACACGCACACTAGTAAAGTGCCGATCCAATTAGTAGCTATGTTCTAAAGCTCAGTGCAAAGAACGTCTGGCGCTTCCATTTTGTACAGACGTGTTGTTGACAGTTGGCAAATGCGAATCAAAGGTAAGACGAAAACCTGGAATAAGCTAATCAAAGGTCTTTTTCACTGAGCGTAATTCAAATGTCAAATGAGCAAGATGACAGTAACAGAAAGCATAAAGATTAAAGAACTCTCCTACAGGAAATTATTATGAATCTTGAACAAATAAAGACGAAAAGAAACAACATAGAACCAATCTTCAAAGGAGAGTAGAAATACTATACAAAAGCACAAAAGATCATCAAAAGGGAATAGATGAAAAGGATGAAGGAGCTTCTTCTTGGATTTTTCAAATCTACAATACTACAGATGTCTGTATCTACTAGGTCAGATGGAACAGAGATTTTGTATTTCCCCACTAAGAATATATATTGTAGCAGAAGCAAAGATGGTGACAAGAAAGGTATAGAAAAAGGAGTGTTTCAGGCCCTTCCAGGAGAGTGGAAGTGTCCCATGGGTTTAAATGAAATGGTCTAGGTAATGTCCCCACGGGAAATTTCGACGGGCGACTGGCTCTATTTTTCCTATCTTCGCTTGGATACACACGGTGAAACGTGGGGCATTGGTCTTGACCAGCCATGGAAATCGATTCGACACCTTGCTGCTGGATTACAAGCGCGCTGCGTGACCGAAGGAATTCGTGTTTGAATACTGATGGATTACGTGACATTCGTTGTAATGGAATTTCTTCCTGAGTTACGTCACGATTCTCGCTTTTTCTCCCGATGGACATTTCATCTTTGTATATATTGAGTTCATCAAAAATAGAAATATTCAGACTTGTTTATGAAAATCTTGAAATTGTCCTTAAGTTTTTAATTGGATTACAGAAGTGTGAATTTTATAGCTTCAGCGAGGACAATTTCTTACAGGAAATGGTATGCTTTGAAGCTTGTGGTTTAAACATCCCGTTTTCCACGCTTGAACGGCAAGATTTGGTCCAACCAATGGGCAAAAGTTAACGGAATCGACGATAAGACCACACGCGGAGAGATCCAACTAATCGAGGAACTACCGTGCCATGGGAAACAACCCCTTTCCTCTCTAGTGTCACTGATGCAAGAACAAAGACAATCTCGGGGCTTCTGTGCAGCCACCCAATGCAATCTGATCGTTGAGCTAGTGTATATATACATATATATATATACAGGAAACCTGGAAGCTTGGAAATTTGACCCTCTGCCACTACAATTCTCGTGGGATCACGAAAGAGCAGAGACCGCAAAGTTCGTGATCTCAACTTCTATCAACGACTGGCTTGTAACTAGCTTTCGGTGGTTCTTGTATAGTCAGGCATACATGCTATATGATTAAGAATCATCAGTTAAAAAAAAAACTTTCATTCCAGTCATTTTATGATGAATTTCTAAGACAGCTGCTAATTAAAAAAAAAATAAATAAATGATTTACGGCCCACTCTCAAACTACGATGGAAATACTTGTTTTTAGTCCTAGATTTTATGAAAAGAAATCAAAATATGATCAAAATTCATTTTTTACTCAAAAGTCATGGAAAGAAATAATTTGATAGTTTAAAACAAGTGATAAAAATGTGAAAAAAATCCTCTTTTTTTGAACCCAAATATGCCGAAAAAAAATGTGTCAATTCAATCCGAGTGAATCAGTTGTCGTGGAATGCCCCATACACATGATATCAGTTGTATTCAGTTCTATACACGTAGTTACTTCATGTACTAAATTTAGTGTCGTCGAAAGCGTCGAACAATTTCATCGGGGTAATGTCGGTACAGCACCTTTCACGCGCACGTGGTGCACGCCTGACCCTAACGCTACCCCAGCTATATCTGTAAAGCGGTTCTACCAGAGGGTTGCCTCTCTTATTGGTCCAATCCGAGGAGAGGATTTCCCTGGGCAATTATGTAGTACCACGTACACGCGCCACTAGCCTGGTTTCTGGGAAAATGAGAACTTCCAACAAGGGCCGAATCTCTCTCTCTCTCTCTCTCACTTTCTCTCTTTCTCTCTCATCTACACATCCTTCTCACTAAGCAACCATTGTCGTGAAGCCAAGGGGTAATAAAGGCATAGTTTCCAACATAGTTACCATCCAGATACTGAGAAATTCAACGTTATCGCGGTTCTGACATTCTCACTACTGACTTTATATTTCAACTTACTCATTCCAACTACCAAGCATGATATTGTTCTTCCTTGTAACTCTTCTACATTATTTTTAATTTAAATTTTGAAATTTTCAGGGTGGTTATTTGTTATGAGTGATTTAAAAAAAATAATTTCTTATTAGTAGAGAGATGATAATGATGTATAAAAAAATATGTCATAAGGAAATGACGTTGATGGACTTGATCACCGTTGTCGCTAAGGTACTTATATAATAGCTTTGTAACAGCACTGAGCTGAGTAATTAATCACAGAGTCGTTTTCGTAGCCAAGGGTAAAAGTGATAGCCAAGGGACAGAGTAACGAGTACTGGCTTCAGTATTTTGCGGTTCAACGATAAAAGCCATTAACTGATTGGATAATGGCCTCGACGTTCAACTCTAAAACTAAGTTTCGTCCACTCTGCTTTCATTAGGCACTTTATTCACAGTTCCACAGTTCTCGTAGTTGACAAAATGCGAATACTATGTTGCGCAGGTTCGCTTTCGACCAATGAAAATCATTGTCGGAATTATTTTGGGAAAATCTAATGCCATGAAATTGTACCTTGATGTTATATGTCAATAATATACCATAGATTCTACTATAAAATTATAATATTCGAAGAAAATAAATAAAATAATTTATTCAGCCTGTTTATCGAATGATTGTATAAAATTGGAAATTGTGCATTTTTAATGAACCATCAAATATTGACAGAGCCAGTAAAGTTATGGCTGTATATATTTTGTTCGTAGTATCAGTTGTTTCATCTATATTTCGGATTGACCTCTACTACTTTTGACCATTACCGCATCAACAATAAACAGCCATTTGCCATGATGTTGGTTGGTACGCCGGAACGTCAACCGAATAACGGAATAGCTGGCTTCCGGCGCTCGTAAACCATTTCGCGTAAACACGTTTTCAGTTTATACGCCCGTCTCATACATTTTCAACACAGCGAGCCAAATGCTGGACTTAGGAAAATCGAAATATCGCGTAATAACGTTGACTGCTTGTTACCGACAAATCTGCAGAACTAGTCATTCGTTTATAACACGAAATTACGTAAATTGATGAGAATGTCGTTCGATAAACTCTGATGAAAATGTTCGTGCTGTCGAAATACCAACTTAAATCGACACAAGTGCGAATGATATAACTGTCGCTTTTCCAATTAACGTTTTTTATCCAATATTGTTTGATAAAAGAAGAACCATTGAAAAACATGACTGATTGCAAAAGTTTATCGCCTAAAAACTTCGATAGGCAAAAAAAAATTGAATACGATTACTTTCAAAGAACAGACTGAAAAATGTCAGAAAATTATCAATTGAACTTAGGTTAAAATTCGGCTGCTTGGATTTTCAGTGGTAATTAAAAAAAAAAACTCCCCAAATCTAATCCGTACAACCAATCAAGAATTGAGATCCAATCATAAAGTCAACCAGAAAACCAACTCATCGACTTGTGTCTCATTCCTGAAAGTTATCGCTGAATGGAACGTCTGCATAATGATAAACTTTCTTAATCGCGTACCATCATCAGCAACTTGATTCAGATTCCCTTCTACATGGTACAGTTTGTCATGAATCAGGTTTGCAATCATGCAGAAGATAGTATGTATAATAATCCCAAGCAATTCCGGGGCTTCGTTATGGGGGGTATCAATTTCGGGATGCTGAAAGCTCAAACGACGAGTACTAAATTAGTATATAACGCCCTGACGAAGCGCAAGAGGGAGAGACGGTGCGATCCTAAGGGCCTGGAATAACGGGACTACGGAGTTTGTAGAATACGGGCAAGAGAGGACACATGGGTACAGGTGTACGGTGATCGCACGAGGACCAGAGGTATTGCCCGTAATATCAAAACTATCAAGCCGCGTCCTGTTGGCCGGTTTCGCATCGACGAGTTAGACCTCCTCCTCCTCCTCCTCCCGTCCTCTCCTCTCCAATGTCAATCAACGTTTTCAACCCGGTTGTCAGCTGTCGAGCGAGCTTGCTTCGGGCACGGATCGTCGATAACGCGTGCTACCGATGCTTCTCATGAGCCTGGGGATTTTCGATGGCACCCCCAGTACCCGAGCAGTACAAATCTCGCCGTCTCCTCATCCTACTCGCTAACGTCGCCGGAAAACCGGAAATCAGTGCTGACTGTCGAAAGTGTTCACGTGCGGTTTCCGATATGCAACGACAGAGGATAAATGACTTGACGTTGAAACCCATATGATGGAAAAACTATATGGGTATATATGGGTTTTATAATTCCCGACAAACTGTATTTCGGGCATTTCAATTTCGACCAAAATAAATCGGCAAAAAAAAGAACAACCCATTTGCAAGAAATTAGATACCAAGTAGGTAATATTTATAAAAATCTAAAAACGTCCGCGGTCAATGTATGAACCACTATAACTCGTCATCCAGTCTATATGGACAAAATAACGAAAATGACGAAAAAGGTTGGCCTAACTGATTGGTTGAATCAACAAATGGACATGGTTAAATATAATACTAACTAAATTTAAATCCGTACTCACCATAAATTCGCCACTGCCAAGACTTTGCTGTGATCCAGTGGTTGGAGTGCCAGCAAGATCAGCGACAATTGAAGTGGAGAAGCTTCTTCTAGTCTGATGATGACACTGATGTGCCATCCCTTGGGTTGCATAATTCGACACATTGACCTCATTCAGCCTCGACGTCCATATCTCCAATTCCTGTTGTGGCGATTGGCTGATAGTTCGATGTTTCGTAAATCTTGAGATCCTCTCAGTTTTCACCCAATCGTGATTTGGACGTGGTTGACGTGTTATAGTTTGAAGTGACTTCATTGCGTTGAATCTTGAGAATCCATCCTCCATAGCAGCTGCCCAAAGATGATCAGGTAAGTCGCTTGATCTTTGTGTCTCGAGTGATTGACGCTCCGACGATGAGCCAAGACCCGATGTCGTTGGTGTCGTTGGATAATACTTTCTGTAGCCGTCTTTCGTATCCTCGACATCGGTTTGATAGAAATCCCCATCACGGGATTCTAGTGAACGATTGTTCTCGTGAAGATTGAGCGACGAACCGATACCAGTTGACGTTGTTGACGTACGGAAAAACTTTCTATCGTTCGCCGACGTCCATATCTCATCGGTTATCGATGAGCCAATACCCGTTGAAGTTGTTGGAGTTCTGTATGGCCGAGGATACCCGGTATCAGATGAACATATCGATTTACGTATATTTTACCCTTACATAGTATAGTAACAGCGAATCCTAACGAAAAATCAACATTGAGACGCGACAGGATCGAACAATTTGGACATGTAAATCTATATGATGGAAGCCTTTGATAGTTCATATTACATCATATGTTCTACATGATATTCATTGGTAGTCTTATCGTGCAAATGTCAATTATTTTCCAGATTAATCTATGTTAATATTTGTAACCATTATACACTGTCATAAAAATTAACCCTAATCGTATTGGAATAAGAAATCGGCTTCTAATCACAGTCATGCATTAATGTCTGACCGGGTCGTCTGTATACCAAAAAACAGTTGCATAATCTTTTCTCTAAATGTGTATATAAAAAATAAAATGAATCAATGACTGCGTTTCCACCGTATACCTAAGTTCAGAGTAGCCCGTTTTTGGACTACCTCATCCTACTATTTTATTAGTCAAGATACTTTGATTGTTAGTCAGTTACAATATTAATAGTGGAATTAGCAGTCAATCCATATTGCCCGTTTGGTTCATGTGTTCCCTATTATTTGTAGGGACTCGTCCTCCCAGAACGTAAGTGTAAAACGATGTATCGCGATTTAAAACGAATGCAAATCACAGCCATGTTTTAGAGTCCGACCCGGACATTGTGTCAGTAAACTCCTACCATTGATATGTAAATCAGGAAGACACCATCAATCTTGATTTCCCTTTTGCTATTATTTTTAGCAAAACCTCTATCTAAACGTAATTGAATTGGCAAAAGCACGTGTCGCGTCTCAATATATCGTTCATCATAATAAGCTACCTGTAGCTGAGATTCCTATCACGCCAGACCTCTTCGTTATTGGCATTGTACGTGTGATTACTGTTGGCATTGTTCGGTAGTGTGCGATGATTAGCGTAGGAGCATCTCTGTGGAAAGCCCATTCCTTCGTCGAGTCCGGCAGCCCAGAGTGACTCAAGGGGTAGATCATGAGCGGTGGTAATAGGGGTCGAGGCGCCCCTCGTCCCATTCCCGGTGCCGCCACTGCTGTGCTTACCTCCCGTTGTGGAGGGACAGACTCTGTCCGCACCCTGGAGGACGCAGCACATACTCGAGCTGCCCGAGCCTCCGGACCCCTCCGCCGACCCCCTTGAACCGGCACTTTGCAGGCAACCTATCGTGAGGCTTTGAGGCTCGCTTTACCGCGCGACCTCCAAGACCTGCTGCTCGGTGGGGGGGTCGCGACACCTCGCGCCTACCCCCAAATTTCTCCAGCCCTGACACCTCGTTCCGATTATATATATATATATATATATATATAGATATATATTGTTGTTGTTATTAATGAACGCTGGGTTCAATCACAAGATCGTATCCCTTGTCGACCCTTCATCCTCGCACCTGTTTCACCCTTGGCTTTTAAGATGCACCTGATGCTAAGTTACCCCTGATACTTAAATATTCTTTTCACTGTGTTGAAACCACTTAACGCTGCCACTTAACCCGCGGCACTTATGTTGCAACCCTAAATCTGCAACCCTCGATGCACTTGAACCCGCGACTTGACCTTAGGATGACGTTGCTTTGTGATGGTGATGATGATGATGTTGCTATGGCGTATTTTTCTCCTTTCTTTTAGACAAAGGGACACACCATCATTTGATGTTCTAGTTGCTGTTCTTCATCAAGATGACCGCGTTCTATGTGTTTTTATCTGTCAGATTAGGAAAACAATTTTAAGGATAAAATGTTTAATACATGTTTTGACGAGAATTTGCTGCAGGATTTGCTGTATGATTCAAGAAGTGTTTCAACTGTCCCAGTGTCAAAGTAGGTATTTTTTTTCAGCTGTGAATAGTTTCAATATCATGTGCAATTGTAGGATCTTACTTTGTCAGACCAATTTTTTCTTCATTCACTTTTACTCTAGTCGTCCAGAATCCGGGCTATCATCTGGTTTCCAAATTTCCAATTTCCAAAAATACGAGTAACGGTTTGAGTCAATGAAATTGCAAGCCTCTCTCGCTTCCGCGTATATTCACTATGTTCGTTCGAAATATATCGAGTTTCTCTTCTTGCTATTGCATTCGCGTACACCAATTGCTTCAGCATAGCGAACAAAAAAAAAGCGTGACGTTAATGAAGAGTAACGCGAATGGAATGCAGTTTGTAGCGTGAAATGAGACAACTGAATGCAGACTCCATCTGTCGTTTTATACTAGCGCAATTCGAACACGAATTTCACCTCACCGAGAAGGTCGGTGAAGTGAAATTGGTATTAAAGAATAACTTTTTTTTTGCTTTCGTACGCTCCAGACGAATTTTTTAAATGATTTTTTTTCTTTGTTTTAATGGCGGCCAGAAGTCTGACGATTTATCTCGCTGATTCCATGATTGCCATGTCGTTCTAATACATTCGACGACACGTCGGAAAAAATGCAATAACTGTGAGTGAGAAGCGTTGAAAATGTAATATTTTTATCAAGTACCCTTTCGTTCACGTAGCCAGCGTTTAATAATTCTCGTAGTCGCATATTTATAGCTTCATGGATTCAACAAAAAATCACATCAGTGAACGAACGAAAATTGGATATCAAATATTGAAAGTCTGAAAAAAAGCTTGTTACGAGAAATACAAATTATATTTTCAAATGCAGATTTTTTTTAACGTCGAATTACAGTGTATTTTCAGAGACTTTTCGAAAACTGGCATCGAGAAAGTTTAGTTAGAACAAAAAAGACAATATTGCGTTTTTTAATTGTGGATTTGATATGCCTATGTCTTTTGATTTTTAGTTAAAATAATTAGTTATAAAATCTAAAGATCATTGATAAACTTGTATTTAGATTGGTAAAATTGCATATTATTTATAATTAGCTGAAATATCACTTACAAATGGAATAACACAGCGTCAAGAGTAGACAAGCTCTGCCGATTCTGCTTTACCGGCCGCAGAACCTAAAGAAATTACCGACACTGCAAGAATCGTCATAACTTTAATCTACCTCGATTTGCTTTGACAATACAATCATTGCAGTTAATATCTGCCTTTGAAGCTGCTTTGAAGTTGCCACTGAAGGGTTTCCGAGTTCTTTGCGATGCATCCACGAGTTTTTCTTTGGGTACGCAATATATTTACATGTTGCCACAGCATCTCTCTACTCGAGTATATATTTCCAAGGTGGTTAACCAACGTCTGCTTAGCTCGTCTGTTAAATATTTATAGCCTCGAGCAATCTCGTTTTCGTGTGACGTCAGAACTCACGTAAACGAACGTTTTCATTCAAACTAATTTTCTTTTTATACATAGCGTCGAGTTGCTACTGCGACTTTTGATAAAACGTCCGCTGTTTATAAGTGAAGCGTTGAAGCTTGTGCTTGAGATTGGTTGGGAGTTTCGTTCACGAAAAACTTTCATTCTGGCTTCTGATGGCGAATGATAGCGCCTCAGACTGAGTATGGTACAACCCCTCCACGTAAAGCCATGATTTCCATTTAATATATCCATGAATATATTGCGAAGGAAGCCTTCGTTGCTCCAATATATACGTCGTAGATTCCAAGACTTTGTACAGTACAGAGAAGGTTTGAATGAGCTAAGAAGTAGAGGAGAAGCATCTGGTTTTTTGGTGCACAAAAATTCCAACTAATATAATTAATAATTATTCTCCATAGGAATAATAAAATATTGTTCATTTTTTTATATCATTAATAAAATATCATACAACAAATTTTTGTGGGCTGGATTGTTTGTAACTGGACATTATGTGAAAAAAATCCCTAAATACAGATATCAAAAATTGATTAAAGAATTTTTATTGAAAAAAAAAATATATTTTTTTGAATAATGGAACTGCAGCTGATAAAAATGGTGTTAAATTAAGATAAAAGTTCTCTGTTAAAACATGGAAATAAAATGATTATTTAGAAAATGTCAGTAATTTACTGTCAGAACTAAAATATTTTGGATTTTTCTTCTCAAGTCGAATTATTATTTTTTTTCTTTTAAAATAAACAGTTTGTTTTTCAGACTAATTTTCTGAAATTCGAGAGAAAAGTCATTGGAATGAAATGTGGGTTAAGAGTCTTTCACATACTGCCTTCGACAATATAGGATGCATAGAAACATCATATATTTATGAATAGAAGTTTTTTGTTTGAACCTCTACCTATTTTTGTATCATAACTCAGTCATACAATACAAAATCAGATAGAAGTTGCAGTAAAGGAAGAGAGAGAGAGATAGAGACTGAAACGTGGTAATTAAACGTTGAAATTTATGTCGTATACGATAGAGTATGACCCACATACCTTGGCGCGAACAATACCCGGTATTTTCGTTATCGCATTTCTTTTTCCTCAGCTTTCCTCGCCACTCCTATCGCTAACCTTCTGCCGCATGATACTAATATCAAACTTTTCTCTTTTTCATAAGTTGAAAACGCGAATTCAGATAAAAGGAATTGTCATGTTTTTTCTGCATTTTTTAATATAAGAAGTTTTCATAACTTTTATATTGGGAAATTATTTACCCACAAATGAGTAAAGGAACAATTTTACAATTTTTATTTTTATTAACAATCATAGTTTTTCATACATTTTTTATCTGTGATCTTTTTTTAAATATTAACAATTAAAAAATGTAACAACACATGTAAAAAGGAGTAATCGACACTATGTCAAAAATAATGCATCGGTAATTCAGTTATCTGTAATGAAAGCCACCATCGCGAAACAATGTTCTCTAATCCAAAGAAGAGGCGCATACAAGTGACACTGGTATCGAGTGTGGACGAAAAAAAAGGTTTCAAGTTTATTTGAACACAACGAATTCAAAGTCATTGAACGCGCGTGTACGTAAAATTCATCGATTTTCCGCTCCCAAGGACAGACAGAAACCGGTTTGGTGAGGACCGAAATGCATCCGAAAAACGGATTCGTTTCGACAGATTGCTCCATTTCGGTCCACTTGTGTGACTACCGCGGTTAAATTTCTCCGGGAATCGATCGGGATAGCCTGAACGGACTATACAGGAGCGTCAATAGGCGGTCCTCTCGCACTTCATTCCCTGCTCCCTTCCCTCTGCCGGTTAGTTTGTGTGAAAGCGGCCCGGTACTCGTCTGCCAGCAAGCGTCGAGCGCCAGAAACGCGAACGCTCTTCAATTTACACCTGGCAGTTAAACCGTGCCTCCGTGGAAAACGCTCGTTTCAATTTGTCCACTGTATGCGCACCGTTTGGACGTTCGCAAACCAGTCCGGACTCAACCGAACGTGTTTTTGTCAGTCCGCGTCGCTGTTGTCTGTACGCGCATGCTTATAGAATAGCGAGGCAAAAAGGACAAAAATATCATTTTTCTAAACATTTTTTTACAAATAAAAAGAAATAAACAATATTTTATAATACTTAGATTGTCTGAAGTGCGATAAGGTGCGAAGAATCGATCTATATTTAATAGTTTAATGAATAGCTAAAAGTTATACTTTTGTGGAATGCTGTAAGACATCCTATTTTCATGCAAATTACTACAATATTACAACAACAACAACTTTAAGTTGATTTGTATAAAAAATATATATATATATAAATAGTTCTTAATAAACGAAAAAAATAAATAAAACTAAATTTAAAAAATGGCGGACAAAATGCAAAACAGATAGCTATAAAAATATTATAATTTTGTCAATTTAAAAAAACAAAATCACTTAAAAAAAATAAAAAGAGATTTTTGTGAAAAGTTAATTTCAAAACAATTTCCATCGATTTTTCGCTCTTTTATCGCTTGAAAAGAACGTCTAAAAAAAGATAGATTTTTTATCTAGCTGTTCATTTTGACCTCCTGGCCGTTTTGCCCCGCTTTAACCTATAAATTGCTCGGCGACGCCACACGCGTTCCTGCAGTACGAAATGGAAGCGATCGAATCACTTTTAAATCGCTTTAATTGCACGTATCGTAGCGACAATGGCTATAGTACACTCAAGGTACTTCACAGTATATATACGTATATATACATATACACATTGCTCCGGAATTCCGTCTCACTGAGCATTTTCACCGATGTGTGTAGAGGTTCATTTGCTTTTTGCGTATACCGCTCGCATACCGTTAAATTGTTCTTGTGCATACGTTAAAAATTTCGCAACGGGACAAAAACGCTTGAACATTTTGTTTCAACAGTGGACAATATAGTTGGTTATTTTTACGAGGTGCCGAAAAGCATTTCTCATAAAATTTTTTTTTGTCGCGCGCATTCACGCTTTATATTCCGCGTCAGCTTTCGAATGTTTTTCGAATGATTTATCGAACATTACTCGGCAAAAGGAAATGGTACTATACAACAAAAAAAATGATTTTTATGAAAGCTGTTACCGATTTTGTATAAGCTGTGGAATTTATTGTATTAAAATGCTATTTAACGACGTGTGCAACACGATGCTAAGGTAAAAAATTGAACATTTGTCAAATTTCATATTCTTTTATAATACATATTTTTTGTTTGTTTATTCTGTAGGTTTTTTTTTCGAAATAAAAATCATAGAATTCAATTCATATTAAAGAAAAAAGTTTTTTCTTTAATATGTTTTGTCTTATTGATTGATGTTAAAAAAAAATATATTAGAATATTATTAAAAAAATTATATTGAAAATTGTTGCAAAAGTGTGCAAGACGTTTTTTTTCCAAACGACAATCATGGATGTTTTTTTCTTTCACAGAAACCCATAAGATTCAGATCTCGGTTAATTTTGCGTAAGTAACCAATAGAATTTTATGGGTCATTAAATGAGGGAGATATAAGTGTGTAACAATTTTACGATTGTGTTGTAATCGAATGAGACGTTGATGCAGCCGAGCGAAAGTTATGGTTTTTCCGGTATATACAAGATAGCCAAGGAAAAGTGCTTGCTGAGCTGTATTGCCTCGTGGTTCTAGCTCTGGGGTTCCCTGCTTCGAAACTACTCGTAAAGCACGATCCTAGCCTAGTCTCTTCCTCTCTCTCACTTCGTCATGCGCTTTCAACCCTAGCTTACGATAGTAACTGGAATTTACGTATAGCCTATGCGGCTTTATCGCACGTAACGCACTCGCTCGAGAAATCTTTGACGTGATTTTTTTCTTCTTCTATTCCGTGAATCATGCGCTTTGCAAAGCGTACAGATAAAAATATAGTGCACTTAAAAAGAATGACTATTCAAAATTGTTTCCTTATTTAAAACATAAGACCACGATATAAAATAGACAATACAAAAAGAACCTAAAGAATTTTTATTTGTAAAATAAAATGTAAAAATTGTGAAATTCAGTGGACAACAATTTGCTTGTTTATTTTGTTAAACAAAAATATAATTTTCGTTATATAATCCTCGAGTTTCTGATTTTCTTCTCATTCGATAGTCGCAATAAAAACGTGTACGTATGAAAACGTTATACGTATGAGTGCGCCTAAGGCTGTCTCGAATAATGCACGAGCCGAAAAAACCTTGCCTCGTCATTCACAAGGAATAAACACACGCAAAACGATTTCTCGTATTCCAAGCGGAAGAAAAAAAAAACGTGAAACTTAATAAAATGAAAAAGCTTTGACGTTTATTGAGTCACAGACTTGCGAACAAAAGAATCGGCAGCCTCCTGGACAAATGACTGAAATAACCGGATTGCTTCGTATTCAACGAATTCTATGTTCGAACTGTGGCTGATCCGTTGATTGGAATCTGTCACTGTGAGTTATGTTTGCATGTAAAGCAAGTATCGACAAATTGTCGTAACATTCCAATTAGAGAAATAAATTCATCGATTTTACGACATATTTTCCGTTAGGATTACTCTTCAACTTCTATTCAACCCTGTTTTTAGAGTTACGCATTAAATTACAGTATTTCGATGATTTTGCTGTTGGGGAAAAAAGCCTACAAAATAGAACCTTTGAAATTGCTTCCTCATTAATTAATACCTTTGACTAAGCTTTTTTTAAACAAAGCTTCCTTTATGAATAAAATGGCGGATTCAACGTACTTACAGCCAAAGAAAAGGTAAAAACTTGTTTAAAAATTTTTCTCATTTTTCTTCAACAAAATGGACGATATTCAGTAAGAAAAAATTCGTGTGAATTAAAAATCTTATTTCCGCACTAACATAATTTTTTAAACAGCATATTTAAATTTGTGTGAAATTTAGAATTCATCGGTAAAGTTGGAGTATTATATTCGTCATCGGTTGCATCACGACGTCGACGCCGAATAAATTGCGGCCGATAATAAATAATCTGATGAATGGGAAAAAAATCGAAGGGAGTTAAAAAAAAAAAGAAAAAAAGAGGGTGACTATGGATGGCTAGCAAGCACGGTGGTCCACGATGAACCGCGTGTCTCCCGGTATAATAAATTGAATCAATAAACGCGCAAGTTGGAGAGAGAAAGTCGTCGCGGGCTTTCGAGGGAAAGAAAGCGAGATGGATAGCCTACGAAAATTTATATGTTTAAACGAAACGAGAGTCCCGCGTCCGATAAATCAGGCGTGTACTACGTACACACTATATTAGAGGCCTTCGTTTTACAGAGATGGCGCATGTGTGATGTTATATATGTTATATATGCTGTGCCAATGCTCTCGACAGCGTAAATGGCGATTGGGCCAACGGGAAAGCATGCTTTTCGATCGACTTTTGAATTCCCTGACATAGCGACGTTTGCGGTGAGGCAGACAATTTTTTTTTTCACGCTAAATGTAAAAAATGGTACTTTGGCAAATATCAATGACAGTGACACAAATTTACAGCCTTTTTCATCAAAACTAAAATTTAAAAAGCCTTTTTTTCAATCAATTTTTACATAGTCAGTAAATATTGTTCAATAACTAACAAAAGTAAATTTATTGAACAAAAAATTATTTCTAATTAATTTCTTGTAACTAAAAAAATTACTGTTAATATTCAGAAACAGTATTAATAATTCTTTTTGCAGAAATTCTACGTTTTTATTGGACTCTGAATTTTGTGAAAAAAATCTCGTAAAGAATCGTTCATTTTATATTTTCCTCAGTGCCAAAGTAAATTTAATAAATGTAAAGCAGAGCGATTGTGAATATGACTCGCGGCAATACCGTCCTCTCGTAATTAAATACGTTTTTATAATATAATCATTTACACAAACGGTGCGTACAAACAGAAAAGTAATTATGAAACTTCATCTCCAAGTTAAACACAGTAATTTTCAGGGAACCGTAATAAAACAATGAAAATTTTACTTCCAGAGACCAATTCGGCATTTTCGTTTCGAAAAACACAAGTTGATTCAGTTGATTTAATAATAAAAAAAAAGATGTCAGAAAAAAATGTGCCGTTATTTTACCAGTTAAATGACATAATTAAAAAATGACCGTAATTTTGCAAACAAATGTTTAATTTAGTGTGTTTTCTTTTAATCTACTCTCTCTAATACACAGATCTTTAAAAATATCGCGGCTATCTTTTTCAAGCATACACCTTTCAACACGACAGGTAAAAAAAAAAGAAGAGAAAAATAACGATAGAGATGCTATATAGAACCGCGAATAGAAAGTCGAAGAGAGGAGACAGAGGTCGCATGCAAGTCCGTCGGTCCGCGAATGGGATTGCACGTTCATGCGGAATAGACCCCCCCCCCCCCCCCCCCCCCGGCACTGTAGGTAATAAATAATCGGAAAATCCGCGTCGGGAGACCCCCGTCCCTCGCATGACTCCTCCTGGTGCTCCTGGGGAGCCATCTGCATTCACGTAATCCAACGATAAAGACGAGAATCCGAGTGAGTCGCGAGCGGAGCAGAACCGACGGTGTTATACGCCTTTCTGAGGCTTTGGTACTATGGTCCATAGTTCCGGTAGTATGATGCAGAGCAGACTCGTATAGGGCTGTGAATACGGAAGGGGTTGGAGGTGGGGCTGTGGGGGGAGGGGTTTGCAGAGCAGAGGGTCAGAGAAAAGCTGTGGCAGTAGAGAAAAGCTCTGTCCAGTTTCCGTTAGGATTGTCGCGTCGTTTTCAAATATGTATGTATATCTGCGAGCGGTAGAATGCCCAACGCGAGGGACGAGAAAACGTAGAAAATTATTGTTCTCTCGTGCGCGATATCGTTGAGTCAAATGAAACAAAAAAATAAAAACACTATCCTGCGAAAGATGAGAATTTTATAAAACACACACGGCTTTTCATAGCTCGTGGGAACAATTCGTGAGTTCATTTTTACGTGTGACACAAAAACATGAAAGGATACAAGAGGAAGTTGAAAAAAAAAGAAATAAATAATGTGCACCGTTTGATTACTACAGAAACTCGATTTATCTCATATCAAGATTCAATTGAAATGCAAATTACTGCGAAAAACAGAAAAAGGATTTAAATTGTAGCTGCAATGTAATGTTTTTTTCGTGCAAGATATAAAATTACAATTAATCAAAATAATTGGTTAAATGCACTTTACATTGTATTTTTTCTTATTTCCTTTTTATTATTATATTTTTTTTTAATTAAATATTTGTATTTTAGCGGCAAACACTTTTTTGCACGGTTTTCGTGATGTTTTGTCCCATATCTTTTCATATTAGGAGAATTTAAAAAATTTTTTTTAAAATCATATTCAGTAAAAAATATCCAAGTATGTATGTTTCACTTTATATTAAAATCTGCGCTGGTACATAAACATAGATTATCTTAGCCGATCCCGCGACCCTTCGCTGATCCTGATTTTCCATATGAAAACCGTGCATGAATATAGCCGACGCCGTTCGAGCGATAACTGTAGCATGGGATATAAATTATTTATGAACGTTTACAGCAATAATCGTGAATTGTATATATATATCAATGGGTACACTCGACTCTCATCCTTTGTGCGGTAGCGTGTTTCTCTGTTTGGTCCAAGATTTTATTAGCACTACTGGGACAAGAGAGAGAGGACTTTTGCCCGAACCGCGTCAAGCGGCCGAGCTAATAAAATCTGGACAAAACACAGAAAGAGCTTTAATGTAAAGAATGAGTAGGGGTGCCATCAGGGATGCATTAAATTGACGATTACTGCCGCAAACGTTCATAAATAATTTATGTCTCATTCTACAGCACGACTCCCGTTGAGTCCAACGGCAGAGAAGGCGAATCGGAAAATCAATTTAGTCGCAAGCCGAGGAAGTCGAGATACAGAAAACAGAGCGCCAATATGATAGGAAATCTTGTCAGTACATCGTTATACAGAATTTAATTTTATGCACTTCTGACTCTACACTCATGACTACACTACTGTACTCTACTTTGCACCAACATTATCCGATATGTTAAAATTCTACACAAAATAAATTGCAAAAGGAATGTCAATTTTTTGTTTTTTTTTTTACATAAGAACATTATTTTCCGGACTGAAACTATACCTGGATAGATTTATTCTCGTAATTTGCACGCTGAACTGGTAAATTAGCGTCTAACGATTACTAATTTACCGAAAGCCAATTAAAGTTTTAACGATCTAGACTTCGTACGCCCTCTCCACTTACTCGCGTATAGCGGAACACCGCATAACTACGTGTCCGCCCAACATCTTTGGACCTCGACCCTAAGTAGATCATGCTGCAATTTCGCCCTGTTCCCTCGCTGAACTCTCTCTCTCTCTCTCCAACGTCCTCGGCTTCGAAACCTTACTTTCCCCTCCCCTCTTCTTGGTTGATATTATCACGTGCGAATAATGCTCCTTAGAAGTTTATTTGTGGATTTCGCTGCAGCTCACATGACTTTCCTAGTCTTGGCCGATATAAACGGGTGTCCGCATTCTAGGATACAGGCTTTTTCTTTTACACAACTGTAATGGCTCAACCGTGAACGCTTCATTAACTGGCTAAATATATGATTACCGCAAGACATCTGTTTGAATGTCAAAAAAGTTAATTTCTCTTCAACGGAAATCATTTGCACGTACATTTTGTTTTTCAGTATACGCAAATTGATACGTAGAATTTTTATTGGCGTTATTCTACATCGATTTTACCTAACAATAATGCCAAAATTTTAATAAAAACTTGTATTTTTTATTTTTAATGAACAAAATTGAAAAAGTGATCTCGAAATTAAATAAGCTGAAAAATCAATGTTATGAAATGAAATGATTTAGTACATATAGTATTAACATCTGTCTAACGATAAGAAATATCCAAGAGTGTCTAAAAAAAAAATGACAGAATTAACATAGAATGGCCCATACGCGGATTTACATTGTGGCACATTAAAGTCGAGCTTAATATTTCGCACACTACCGGTTTCTACGTAATTGTTAACTTACCAACAGTCGGTAATGTATCTATAGTTTTCGTCAAAGGCGCAGTACCAACGGAATATATTAAATCTAGCAGACAATCCTACAACGATCTTATTTGCCGATCAGATTCGATATTCAGTCTCCGATATATTCCCAATAACTGCCAAGGCACGCATAAGCTCTCATGTACGTGTTTATATTCCACAAGGAACATATAGTGACGCGTTCATTATTGGCTCAAGAGATATTCGTGGGACGCGCGCCATTATTGCGTATAACAGTAGTAGCAGGAATGTTATAACGTTGCTTGAGCGTTGATGGTTCTGAATGATATCCCATCGTCGTCGCGCGTGTTGCCAAAGTGTCCTGGATAACCGATACTAACGATCAGCGGTACCGACTGCGTTACGACCTCTCGATCCATGCGCCGCACAGTGGTAAGTACTGGGTTTATATTCCCCGTGTATATATCCGAGTGTGCGTGTGTGTGTTTTGTGAGTGCACACGAACCCGGTGAATCGAGTTTATCCAGTGAGAGGATACGTCGTTAAAGTTGCGCGGCTGCTTCCTCAATATCTCATACATTCGACTCTACCGTACAGACAACACCGGATGAAACCACATGGTGCGATCATTCAAGCAAGTTCAAAGTGTTTCAGAACTGTAGAAAGTTACGATTAAATATGCGCTGTAGATGACTCCTTGTGCGGTGATCAGAGGAATTTCATGCCAGACGCTATAGGGTAGAGTTGAGCATTCGTACATACATTATCATCCAAAAGTTTTATTTTATCAGGATTTGGGTGATATAGCGTCAGGTGAGGTAGAGTCGATGATGTAGAGTCGGGTTGGACCAAAACTTTAGAAATTGTCATCTTTTAGTATGGCAAAAAGAAGTGATAAATAGAATTCGGTGCTGGACGATTTTATTGCGATGATGTTTCGTGGAATGGCCTATGTATAGATAAATGCTCGAGAGAGCAGAAACCCATTTAGCTATAATGTTATACGAAATCAAGAACGATTTATCAATGAAGCTTGAGGAGTCGTTGGTGGAGTACATCCACGTGCTAGATCGTATATATTAACTACTTGTCTCCCAATTCTTCCTTCGTCACTCGGCTCTGACGATCTCTTCTACTAAACGTTAGAGTCACTAATCGCGCATCGTTATACATATATAGTCGCAATGCTCGAGAATTAAACGTAACGAAAATTGCAACTACGAGCGGGGAATTGCATCCGGTGATTTGCGCGGACTTGAGAATCAACGGCGGTTCAAGAGAAAGAGATATAAATCGAGAAAGACCGTTCGTTTGCAACGCCCACAGGATGTTCATGCTGCTTTTCCTTCGTTCACCATTTCAAGTAGTAACTTTTTTTTCTACAACTTCGGTGACGTCCACTTTGTCGGGGTATTTGTTCTGAATGTTTTTTTTTAAATTTAAAGTTCGCTAAAGAAAAAAAGCAATATATCGTTTAATTGAAGAACTTTTAATTTGAAATTAGAAAAAGAGTTTCTAACGAAGTTTGTCCAGGAAAATAACGCGGGTCTTTATGTTTTATTCTTCATACTCAGCTCCAGCTGTCCAATAAGCACAACGTCTAACAGTTACATTGTATTGTAACAGTTAAACTACAAAGCGCCACAAAACAAGAAATGTTTTTCCAACATCTCATCCGCTAGAAGTGAAAATGAACGTTTTTTTTCCATCGCCCGCTTCTCTTGAGCTTTCACCTTTTCGCGTAAATGTTTTTCCAGCTCGCACACAGGTCCAAGTCTCATAAGACGCTTACTGGTGTTTGCCGGTTATCCGGTGTGGTCACTGCTGTTACAACAATTGCTTTGGAAGGTTGCTTCAACATATAGAACCGTGCTACACTACTTTCCGTTCTGGAAACTGATACTCGGACACGCCGCGAGGGCTTCTCGCGTACCTTCTCTCTTGGCTGCTGTTTGTTTTTGTTTTCCTTTTTTCCAGCGATAGAAGCAGTTGCTACTACTGGCTGTTGGTTGTTGGAAGACGAGAACTGCTTGCAACCACAGTTTGCCTCATCATAGTTGCAACAGCCAAAGCATCGCCGAAGCAGGGATTACTTGTGGCGAAAGATAACGAGGTAACGATCGAGAGGCCTAACGACGTCGAACGCTATACACCAGCGTCAACTACTTGCAGCCCTCCTGTGCCATCCCTATGTCCCTTCGCGCTAATGATCGCTTTCCCTACAGTACAAGTGGATGTAGGCGTTATTACTGCTAGTGGCAGCAGCTGGTAATGTTGGCATTACGTACCAACTTAACGTATAGTAATGGTATTTATACGCTTGTGGTTTGCGATCAGGGTCGCCTCGTGGTTGTCTCGGGTTACTTCAGTCATTTCTCCGTCGGTTGGCTGCACGAGCAGAGCTGAAAAACTGGTTTTCATCTCTTCTCTCGGTGATGTGCCCCTCTGCGCAGCATTGCTGCGAGAGGCAAAAGACCACGGCGCGATTACTTCGTGAAGCGTAGAAGCCATCAGCGAAGCCTCCGGACTCCGCTGCTGGAAAGTCATGGCCGCGCACATTTGATGCCGTGCAACGGTGAAATAATTGCCGAGACCGAGTAATATCAATGTAAGGCATTATGGGTAGTATAAACTCGTTTTCGTGATCGTCAAGACTTTGCTACCGATAAAGTAACATTGAAATGATTCTACGAAAGTTAAGGTAAAATCTGTATAAGTATCTTTGGTACGAGATGCATTTGATAGCTTGATTATATAAGAGATGATCTGATTAGAGCAATCAAGGCTTTACATTTTCATAAGGATAATTGTCGGAAACTTCAATTTATAACATGTCTAACCACATCAGGGAAAATTTATGGGAGTAATGTAAAAAAACTTTCGTCTGGCAAAGAAAATAAATTCAATAAAATCAACGTCAAATTGCATTGATAACACGTCCGAATCCCACTCGATTGTCCGTCCAAAACATATAACCGCTTACCAGAAAACACACGTCAGTTACGTGAGAAAAGCCTTTCACTCCAAATGGCCAAATCGACTGAATGAAATCACCGATAGAAATCAACGAAATGGGCTAGGCGTCGGATTTCCAGAAGTATATATCCGCAGAGAAATCATGCCCTTGTTGTTCACGAAGGAAAAAAGGCGCGTAGCACAAGTGAAAGATTGCCGGTCGATTGCATAGCACTGCGGGGAATTTTGTGTGTCCCTTGGGTTGTGAGTGATCGGAACTCAAGGGGAGCAAAAGGCAAGGTTATATCGATTGACCATCCTCAGGGAATGACGATCAGTGGTTTCTCCTTACTGTTTTGTCTGAGGAGTGGTCTTGAACTTCTTCGAGCACATAAACATGCTCTTCGACTATTATTTTTGTTGGTAAATTGGAATATAAAAAATGGAAATATAAAAAAAACCTTGAAGACGTATGATCTTAGTCAAGACTTGGAGACGATGTCTGGATGAAAGCTTTCAAATGGTTCAAAACAAGGTGAACGTGAAACCCTTTCAATTCAACCTATTACAGTTCCATTTCCCTTTTAGTGGCCGCAATGGATTTCGTTTCGACTATCATTCGATCTGTGTAGCCCTATCTCATCCCTTACAGGATGTTGGAATATCTAACCCACGACCTCATCCATGCAAAGCCTTCTCGTTCGATCCACAGCCTCTCTCCCTTCTTGTTTCACCGGCGATTACCATTTCGAAACGTTCGCATACCCAACCTCACCGGAAAAGCTATTAATGCACGCGCCAACGCATCGATAACGTGCCCCTGATAGCAATCCATCTCGAAGTCATGTCGGCTTCATTAAAACCGATTGGTGGCTGCTTGCTACGCAATTGAATCGAGCGGCTATTAATTCTTGTGGTTCGATGCAAGCTCAAGCGTTTTATTTTCAATAGCCCCATTCAAGGAAGCTACTTTAAAGCGGCTGATTTTCGGAATACAAGCCTAGATTATGAACACCGCTATGGACATATTAAACAACGTATCATATTTTCACTGAATGTAAAATGATATTCACGATGAATAAAGAACACCGGCTTTTCAATTCAAAGTGAAACTAAATTGAAAAGAATATTTTAGTAATGTCAGTACATATATCAAAAGTTTTAATCTACTTCTTCGCATTTCACATTTGTTGAAAATATTTTCAAAGGCTGTGTGTTAAAGAACTTGAAAACTAACAAATGCGCCTTCAGGCAACGTTAAAAAAAAATAATCACTGGCTATCTAACACGAAATTACTCAACGTGAAGCACGTAGCTTCAGCAATAAAGTTCTCTTTCGAAAGACCTAACGAAGTCCCGAAAACGTGTCGTGACAGGGGTTTAATTTGCGAGCTGTCCGAAGGGCGGACAAGCAGAAGGGATGAAAAAAGGTTGTAGACCGCTGCTGAACGAGACTGATGGCGCCGTTGAGAATTAAAAAAAAAAAAAGGGAAAAACATACGTTGTAAAAACATCGACGAAATTGTTCGTTGTTACTGTTAAAAAACAGTCGTCTCTACGGCTCTTTACACACTCGATCGACGTCACAGTGTGAAATATATCGAATGAGTGAATATGATCCGATATATTTATTTGAATAATTATCGCTAAACCAGAAGAACGAAAAAGACAATGACATCATTTTCATTCAAGATACTTTTGTCAGATTCTATCTGACAATGAGAAAAACCCTAAATTAAATTCATTTGTCCGATTCTTGGACAATTTTTTCCACGTCAAATGTTCAAACGGCATCTTCCGTTACAAGATCAGATTATCGTAATGTAGATGTTCATTATTAAAGATATTAGCTCACCCTGAGATCTCACATGACGACAAGAGAGTTTCCAACAGGGATCCTGGGAATTGAATAAGTTTTGTTGAACAAGCAACAGTTAACTCTCGTGAAAGAGCATTAATGACACAGTTTGGTATTCGACGTCTCCCACGGGAGCTTTTCATCTTGAACTCCAGTCTCACGAGACCAAACACCTTCTTCACTGTTTCTTATAAACCTCGTTCGCCTCCAGCACGCCCGCAGAGGTCGTCCTAAGGATTAGGCTAAGCCTTTAGCGCGAGAACGTCCTTCGGGCGACCCCGTAAAAAAAAACCACTACCACCAACGCCCTTTTTCACAACGTGTTGGTCTCGATGTGTCTTCGACACGTCTTGTATAGATGGTATGGCAACGTCACGCGCAACGCTCGTTTTCCTTTTAACCTAGAGTTGTGGTGATGAGATTTGCAGCGCGATTTGAAACCTCTGTTCTTTTTTTTCGGTTTCAACAGCCATTTCTTGTAACATGTATGTCATATTCAGGATCAAATAAAAGTGATGAGTCTTCTAAACATACGACGAACTTTCTTCAAACTTCAAAACCGAGTCAAATTAAAAATCTTCTTTACGGCCCAATCATGTGGTGAAAATTAATAATTTTGCACGATCCGAACGGCACTCATTTGTCGTAATGATAACTGTCACGATAAATAGAAAGAAAGTAAGCTAATACTTCAGGCCAAATGTTGGGTAAATGTTTTTTTTTTTTTTCGGTATTACTCTTTTGTTTGTCCTGTAACTGGCTTAGGGCGAGGATTGGCATCAGTAGAAAAAACTTTGGAGACGATGTTTGGATATCGTGTAATTCTGGGTGACCAAAAGCTTTGGAAAACTTAGTCACATCAACGCTATAGAAACGCCTCTTTCTTTTCTCCAGTTGGTCGATCTGCCACAATGCAACGATGGAAGGGTTCTCTTGGTCGAGAGTTCTAACTACCAAGACTTTACCGATATATACCTTCGTCCTCGGCAAGCAAAAAGAACCGAGCTAGTTAGACGAGCCGAAGAGAAGAAACGTACAACTTTCCGATAGGATTCCGTAGCTACGCAATTCTTCCAGACACACCGCTTCCTCCGGGTGCTAATGAGCATCCTCAACCGAAGCTTCTTTTGCTTCCCCTCGATGCTCTCTATCGCAGAGATCACGAAGAAAACGTTGATCACAACGTCCGGAAGAACTTTTCGCAGTTACACCAACGTAAAAAAAGCTAATATACGCTTTACCGTGGCTCTAATTAACCCGAAAAACGAGACACGAGAAACGAACACGTTACCACACTCCACGACCTTCCTTGACGTTTTTATTTGTCGGACAAAAAAAATTCAGCTTTTATATGGAAACGTCGTTTGCATTAAAATTAAAGTGTCTTTTAATCCTAGACCTTAACATTTTTTCATGATGAAGATTTCTTAAAAAAAAAAAGTTGCAAAGTAGAAGTTTGCACATTGCTTCCTCATTAATTACGATTTTTCACAAAGTCACCACTATGAGAAAGCTTATTTATCAATTCTGGCTTCCTCATAGAGGAAGCATTGTGAAAAATGGATTAGCGATTAATAATTCAATAATTCATTAACGAACCAATGCAATAAAAGAATGTTACAGCTAAATAAAAAAATTTTAATTGTAGTGAGTAAGCAAGTTCTTTCTACTTTACAATTCTTTTTTTTTAAATGTTCGTTCCTACTGCTCCTATGAAGTTGTGTCTGTTTGTGTAGAGTGGTTTACCGCATGATATTTAAATCCAAGCGCAAGTTTCACCACTGCTCAAGGAATTCCTGTGCCACGAAGAACTTTGCGCTGGGTTTGAGCGCATCTACACACAGAGTCTACGAAACTGGCAACGAGACGTACGTCTTACTCGTTCGCTTTCAACTACTCTCCTTCAAGGGGAGAACTCACCAACACTCAGCATACGGGCTTTTCTCTCTTCTATTCGACGTAACCCTATACTTAACTATATATATAGTTCTCCTCCGCCTATACCGCAACTTTGGGAAACTTCTCGCGAATCGTCCTATCGAGAGTTTGAAATCCCAGCTGGTGGATTTGAGGAAAATCAAACGTTAAGAGAAGCGAATGTGTCTTGAGGAGTTTTGTTTAGAATCCGCGACCGATTTTCTACTGCCAAGTTTTAGTTGAAACCCGCACTCACCATTTTGTATGCACTATGAAACTGTACAAATACATCAATCGCGTGTATATGCTTTTCAGTAGAATTGAGAAACTTTCCATTCTTGTTAACCAACTCTAATTACCTGGAATACTTCGAGGAAGAAATTTGTGGGACATCGGTATTAAATTATTAAATAATATAATTATCAGAATTTTAATATAATAATAATAATAATAACAACAATATGTACTTTGGAAAAAAACGAATTTTGAAATAAGAATTCAGAAGAGGTTGAAAGAAAGTAAAAATTGGAAATTGAAATGAGAAGCGCTCGGCAGCTCATGAGATATTGAAGGAAAGCCAGATGATCATGAGTTTCGAAGCCGAATTTCTACACAGGCCAAGTTTCTATATACCTAACTGATTGCGAGCGGTAGTGATAAAATGTGCAAAAAAAATATTTAAAAAAACCTGAATGTATGGTAAGCCAACAAAGCTACTCTCCTGAAACGAGTTAAAGTTTTCACTTCTTTGCAATCTCTTGTGTGTCTTTTTGTATCCTTTTTCATCTTGGTTTGAAAGATTCACCCACTTTCATTCGCTTCTTCAAAGTGGACAAATAAAGCATATCTTGACTTTAATCAAATAAAATACAATACAACAAATTGCGATCTTAATTTTAATACACGCAATTTTTTTAGTAATAGTTGAAAAGCAGCAAATTTTAGAAAAAAAATTAAAAAAAAAATTCATGATTATTAAAGAAACCGTTTCATTAAAACCTAATAAATTCTTAAAAACGCTATTTTCGTAATTGTAAAAAAAATCCATGGTCACCAAAGAATTTGTTTTTACTTTCTTAACCTGAAATATCTAATAAAAAAATTTAACATAAAAAAAAACTTGAAAAAGTTTGTTTCCAAAAGTTTCGCCAAAAATATTTCATAATGATTCGTCTCCGTCTCTTGATCTTTTCATCCCTCTAAGTGCAAACCGGAGTGGCATAGCTAACAAGATTCCGCAAGCTTTCTCGACCTACCCAACCTATTTCTTTCCATCCTTCGGACCTGAATTTACATTCAACGACGGGTGGGCTTTTCTCCTTTTCATTTTACGAATATCCGCCCTTCAAGATTCATTTGTTTTTATTATTATTATTATTATCATTATTATTATTATTATTTCGAGTAAAAAGGTTCCGTGACATCAAAAGAGGTGAAGAATTACAATTCTACCGATGAAAAATGACTCTCCATCGTTAATCTTCACAGTTATATACTTTTTGACTCACAAGAATATCAATTTTTCATGGTATGAGATAAATAGAAAAAAAATTCATTGCTCAACCTTCAGGACTGTCTTAATTTTTTTTTTTTCATGATAGTATATTTCTTATTGTTACTGTTGGGTGATAGTGATGGAATCGTAGTCACCGAAGAGGGTGCAAAGAAAGTGATGATACATGGAGATATCAGCAGAGCTGTACGTAACAAATGTGACAATGGCTGTCTGGGATCCTTAGTTTTTTTTTACAGCTTATCCTCGTACCGAATGTTAGAACGCGTTCCTTCAATCTAAACGTGGAATGGGTAAATAAATAAAACTAAATAAAATATTTAATGTAACAATCTTTTTTTATCTGTCCATTTTGTCGATTTTTTCCCTCCAAGATTTGTCAATTATTCAATGAAACAATTTTTTTGTCGAAATTTCGCAATACATCTTTTTTGGATGAGCATTTTTTATTCAATACCTATGTTGTATGTATATATATATGTTCTTCTATTTTCACATTTTGTAATGTATACGAATTTAGAAGCCATCTTATTTGCGTTTAAAATATTATTTAATCGATTTATTTATTAATTTTCGTCCTAAATTAATTGAATCATTAATTTGTTTCTATCTGGTTATAATATGAATTTCGAAAATGAGGAATAGTATTAATACAAGATACATGTGATTATCAATGGTATCGATAGTACATAGTGATACCATTGACATTGATACCATTGGCGCAACATTTTCGAAACATTTATTTTCAACTATTCTGTTACATACTGTTCGAGTAGAGCTTTTTGATTTTTAGGATTTCCGAGAACGACAGAGTGCCTCTTAATATTGCTCTGAGCTGCAAATTATATTTGACTAGTTTCGACATTCTAGCTCCGCGCGTATATCGGCCAATATATAATACTTCCCATGCAAGACTTGATTTTAATGAACGTGGTCAGTGCACCGCGTACAATATAATTAACGCGCTCCAAGCTCGTACCACAATTAACAATTTTAGAAGTGCTATGAATAGAAAATAAAATCCGAGAAAAAAATTTTAAAATTGTCACGTTTATCAATAATTCATAATCACTTACCTGATTATTAAATTTAACGATGTTTTACTGTCAACTCGATATTTTCTATTTGCATTTTCTTCCTATAAATATTATCGAACAACTATGAATTTATTGCTTATAATAAATAAAAATTACCTGTTAATTTATTTGTACCATAAAAATAGTCATTTGTCAAAATAAAAATTTTTAAAATTTATTGATTTATTATATATTGTGTTTTTGCGTGAGTAAAAAAAATGTTGTCCAAAATCATTTCGTTTTTATTTATTTTTTTTATGCCGGTACCGAAAAAAAAGTATATTGATTTGAAAAAAAAAAAAAAAAAATGTGAGTTGAAAAATAATGGTAGTACGCGGACTTTGCCACCAGGTGGCATATCTATTTTCGCGCGGGATCTAGAAAAATATGTTGTGGGATTTTCCTCTCGTTTTGTGTACACGTCAACGATGTAGGTACACGAAGCACCGGGATATCTCGTATTATGCATGCATGCACGAAGCTCCTGTGACTGGTACGCCATACCCCTTTTTTCGCTTCGGCTGCGAACCCCCGTTGAGCTGTAGTTTGGAGTGTATCCTAGCGTTGTACTATAACCTCCCTCCATTCCATCACGTTCTATATGCCGTAACATTGAAAACAGCACTTTTCCAACGCCGGAGGGCATCAACTACCAATGAAATCCAAAGGGAAACATCGATTTTTCCTCCCGTATACGTGCATTCACGAAAACATATAGCCATACAATGGAAATGACAAACGTATAGCGAAATATATATGTGTCAACTGACGTCGACACAGATCGAATTTGGTATATGAATTTGATCGTTCCTTGAAAAACTTTTCTGTCGAATTCTATATTGCTACAGATAGTATGCGATCCTGCAAAACATATTGAATGTCTGGTGTATGCAATTTGAATGGTATATGAGAGAGAGAAAGAGAGAGAGAGAGAGAGAGAGAGAGAGAGAGAGAGAGAGAGAGAGAGAGAGAGAGAGAGAGAGAGTACGTTGAATGGATGTTAAAAAGACGAATATAGGAGAGCGGGGCGAAATGGCACAAAGGACATTAACGTCTCTTTAGCTTGGATTCAGAATCGAATTTCGAAATTAAAATCACGCCGTGATTGTAGTCCCTCCGGATATTCATCGTGATAAGTTTCCGTTCCGTGATATTAGCCAAACTGTGATATTACCCGCTCCGGGATTTTAGGAACTCCGGAATTTCAGCCACTCCGGGACTAAGAATAATCTAAAAACAGATTTTACTCCACTAAATAATTTGCTTAAATTGATTATTCAAAACAAAGTATCTATTACCAATAAATGCCTGAGGCATAATCGCGCCCAATCGCCCCGGTCTTCCCTATACATATGTCGGGATTTCAATTGACATAAGGATGAACAAAAAAAAATGATGGAAAAAAAAATTAGATATGCAGAACCGTGATATGTGTCCCCAGTCTAGTGGTGATTCGATTCACGTGTATAACTTGATTATCCTTGAAAGCCTTGACGAGTTTTATGCTATACACAGAGAGTGCACTCTGTATCATGCTACGTGATATCTGACAGTGGTTTATGTTAGTATTGTGGTTAGAAAATTTTTGTCTCGTTTTATCCTGGAAAAACCTTGGTTGGTTTACTGGATCGTCATGCTTGCCAAGTATTTTTTAATATAAAACGATAGGAAAATAGTCGCTACTCATTGAGTGTTTTTGTTCGTGTGTGTAAAAATGTGTAGCCAAGAATAATGGGCAATATTTGGAATAAAGTGTGTCCACTTTTACCTCAGCTTTCCCATGAGACAAATGGAAGCTTCTCCGTCGCAAGAGTTTTCATCACGAAATATATAGTACGCTCCGGGTATAGTGGCTGTGAAAAGTCTCTGGCGTTTCTTGGCCACATATCAGACTCCCAGACTCACAATTTCTTCCATGCTCCCTGCGAGCAAGAACTTTTTTTTCGTCATGTCATTGCAGAGATATATATATATATATAGCATGGAAAGCACTATAGTGTGCTTCAGTTACAGCAGGGACCAAGGTGCTGAGACTACATGAAAAAAAGAATTCGCGCTCCTGGCAATAAAGATCAGAACTTAGAGCCAGGTGAGAATTTAAGGGGGTTGTGCTTTTTCCAACTTTTTTTTCGACTACGCAAGACGAAAAAAAAGTAAGTGCACATGAACTCATATGAACGCATGACTCCTATATTTTTAGTCTAGTGAACAGTACACAATGTTCTTTGAAAAAAAAGCTCTAATTGTAAATACTGCTTGGACGGTGTTTAATCGAATTAGTACTGATAATAATTGGATTTCCATTCAGTTCCATTGAATTAGCAAAGGGTCAATTTTCGCTAAAGTATTCACAGGGCTGTTGGCCAAATTGCGTCGTTTTTTTTTTCTCTCGCCTCTTATCTTCGACACTTTGCGGCAGCCATTTTCCCCTGTTTCTTTCGATAACAAGAAATCTCTTGGTAAAAAAAAAGTTCATAAGTATTAAGTATTTTCAAGCGCCATCTCTGTTCTACTCCTTTTTTGCTCTTTATCCCATTATGTGTCTGCTCTACTATCTCCTTCGAGTTTCACGAAGAAATTCAATTAGAACGAAGATTAGCCGACGTGCAAAACTTTCTTATGGATTTTACCTCCAACGATCCTGCCGACCAATTGCTAGTTTGCTTTCGCTTCACATCATTTTCCTATACACGACCTAGACCCTCCATTTTTTAAATGACGTTTTACACGCCATAGCAAAGTGTCTCTCCCTCGTGATACTATAGCTGTTAATAAACTCGCTCCTCTCAATATTGGCATAATAATAAGTTATAATGTCAAATTTTTGCATTGAAAACATTTTAACCACTCCGGGATCTTAGTCACTCCGGCACTTTAGACATTCCGGTTGAAAATCAGATCCCAAGCATTTATAGTTTCTAGGTTTTCATAGAAAAAAAGGGAAAAAATAGGAACAGCAGCACCGTCGAAATATTTGTCGATTCAAGTTGGCAGCACGATCGCCACATTAGAAACACACAATCGAAGGTTTGCCAACAATAGTACAAGGTGTGCAACGTGTACTGATTTTTGTTATTCGCTAAGCACGGACATTGCACCATCGATATTTCTTTATTCTTGGCGAAGAAAAGGGAGAAACAGTGGTGCAGTAATATACTACTATCGATAGTTTGTTTTTCTTGGTGGTAGGGATAGGAACTCGGTCGAAAGTTTGTCGATTCTCGTGCACGCACGACCGAGCCATTTACCGAAAGAAATACTACCCCTATTTACGGCAAGTGGCAAGGTTTTGCTATAGATAATGGTATATAAAATAGAAATACGATACTCTAAACTTTAAATCCTTTAAATAGACCGCGTCATCATAATCAAAAGTAGCGTTTTTATTTATGTCAAAATCACACCAATCACAAAATAGATATTTTTATAATGTAGAGAGATATTATAAAATCACTTTATTTTCAAAGAAAATTATATTTAATAAAAATATGATAATTTTGATCCACTGTGAAAATAAAATGAAAAACTTTGTTTCGAATTCACGGGGCGAATGTATAAGAAAATTATGTATTTTTTTTCTTATCTGTCAGAGCTTCCGGTGATAATGTTTATTAGTTTAGAGAGTTGAATTTTAGTTACGACAGGAATTCAACATGTTTCTTGTCAAATCTGTCAAAACTGCGGAAACTTTGCCGGGATCATTTAAGTCATCGACGAGAATGTTGGAACGTTGAAGCCCTTCCGGCCTTGCGAGTAATACGAAGCACCCCGCGGCTGCATCAAACACACCGGGTATATGTGTCTCTCTGTGTAGCTTCTGGTTTTGACAGGAAATTAAAAGTTTCGTGGCAAACGCTCTCGAGTTTGCGCCATACGTTGAAAACGCGAGCGTAGGAACCGATCATCAGCACGATCGTGAAATTGCGACTGGAAAGTAGAAGGTCTATTTAGATAAGGGAGGGGCAAGGAATAGTCGTCGAATATCGAAGGAAAACTCCAGAGACGATCGCCGAGAGTTTATGAAAGAGAATGATGCACAAACTTTTCTCTCGCCTTTTATACTCTCCCCCGAAGGCGTTCTGCGCACCAGCAAAAGAATTAAGTTTTTTTTGCCGATCACAGTCTCGCGTTATTTTACGAAGAAAAAGGGAAAAAAAAAACTTTTCTCAAAGATATCGATGTGGCTCTATTCACTTGAATCAATTGAAACGAGTTTGAGGCCATGACATTATTCCAAGCTGCTGGATTTTTATCAATTTTATTATTCATATACATTTTTTTTCACCAATTTGACAAAGATTAATGAAAAATTTCGGGAGATACAAATAAAATATAATAAAGTATTTCAAAAATCATTTATCGATGATTTTCATCAAAATTTCTCTCTGCGATTGAAATTCTAAGACTTTTCTGAAGGATTTTTTTTTTCTTTTCTTTTCATGAAAACAGAAAAGTACATTGTTTGAGAATTTTATTATTCGGTTAATCAATATTTTCTTTCGTAGTAGAATCAATGTTAATGAAAAATATTTATAAAGAAGATAATGACGAAGTAAAAAAATGCAACACATTGTAATTAATTGAAGAGGGATGAGCTACAAAGTTTAATCAATATTTGGGGCAATCATTCATGTGTATAATTGAGAATACACAATATTAATTTATACGTGGATAAATATATATACATTAATGCAATATGCATTAAATCCATTATTAATGTTATCCATTTCCACTTCATATCAGATCGAAGTTTGTACGTGTTTTCACATTCGAAAACTCTCCCTCTATAATTAAACTATATATGGAGTATTCCAACATTCCAAAAATATACCGAAGACTGTAAATGAAAAGAAAAAAAAATCCATAAACTATCGTCGCTTCTGAATATTTTTCTTTTTTTGTTGCTGTTATTCTACATCCTATTTGAAGTAGTGTAAAAAAAATTGGAATTTGAACGAAGAACTTGAAAAATTGCCCAAAAGTTGATAACACAGATAACACATATCTAGCGTAAACTTGAAAGTAAAAAAAAATATGTGGGCGTAACGATCTTATCGATTTTTTTTTTTAAAGGCCTATATAATTGTGATTTATTGGTACTTTTCAAGAAGTACATGTAGCATTAACGTACAACCTAAAAAAGTGAAAAATACGAGGATTCGATTTTTCACTTTTTTAGAGTATGCAATTTTTCTGTCGATTAGGCCTGAAATGCCCTATATAAATGTTTATTAACAGCATTCCCGGAAAGCATGCATGTTTAGCATGTTTTCCCCCTGTGTTTAACACAGCGCAGACAACATGATTCTACATGAGGTGGTGCGCAACGAGGGCTGCGGTTTTTCGCATTGAAATTGGTGTGTGTGGTCGTCATTTTGCACCTGTTCATCTCCGAAACACCAACACTCTACTAACACTGTAACACGTTTGATGTTTTATCACCAAGTCGTGAACTGCGCTGTTCGCTCACCATTCCTCTACTATTTCGCCTACTGTTTACGCAATGTGCCCCGTGAGCGAATAGTGAATCTCGTTTCTCGAGCCTTTCGCGACATAGAGCATCAGCTACGCTACACCGTAAAACAAACAGCCAGGCTTCGTGGACACAGAGACGTGCTTCGACGGCTTTGCCGAAACCCGTGTTAACCCTTTAAAGTCCTAAGCGTACAAAAGCGTTGTTGATTTGCCAAAGACACTTTTTTCTGTTTTCTTTTGTACAACACAAGCTAGAATATTCCCCTTCAATCCAAATTTCATATCATAATTACGAAATTCAAAATAGCGGTTCCAATATGATGGACTGAGATTTAAAAAAAACGTTGGACTTTTATGAAATTTAATATTCTATGAGTTCCATTAATGCCATTGACAGCAAGTTGGAAAGTCGTAATGGTCCATAAATTGCTTTCAGCATAGTCCTATTAATCAATGATGTGTCCTGTTCATGAAAGGAGAAAGAGACTGCACGCAACGCAGTTTTCATGAAAGACCCTAATGGAATTGTTAATTCAATCGACTCTCGACGATAGAGCGAAGTTAAATATTTACTGAGACTACGAGAGAGAGAGAGAGAGAGAGAGAGAGCTGCTGCGTCTGCCCACTATGCTTTGTCTTCGAAGCCCACAACGAACTTGCGAAACAGAGACACGCGCCAACTGCTATCAACATCAGCCAACAACCCTCTCACGCAGTTCCCAAAATTCCAATGGAGTTTCTCGTCGTTTCCCATCTCGCCTACTTCTGCTGTCAATTTATCATTTTACACTTTTCAACCCTTCCAGAATAACTACAGTCGTATCTAGGCATTAGCCCTAGTTGTTCATAGGGCATTAAAAACTGTTCATTTTTATAAATAATGCGTTTTTTTTAACTTACTGAAGTCAAACGGAAAATCAATTAGAAATTTTTATTTTTGTATCGGCAAAAAAAATCGTATGGAAAATTCCATGAGAGCGTTTGTTTGTAACAGTTTTCCGATGATGTGAAAAAAATCTCCAAATCGAAATATTGCAAATAACAGATAAAATTCAATTTTAGTTTAATTGATTTTTTTTATCTGCAATTTTCTTGACATCATAAAAAAGAAAGAAAAGATCATTTTTATAATCAGAAATTTTAAGATCAATTGAACACAGTCGATGTAAAAACGTAGTACGAAACATTGAAAAAAAAGCGCACAAAAGACAACAAAAGCTCTTAATTAAATTTAACTTTATATTAAATCCACCTAAAGTAGAGGTATCACATAGACAAAAAGTTTGTTCCGAATGTCTATATTACTCGAGACGGCAATGAATTAAAAAAAAAAATCCTCGTTAACGAGTCAATTCTGCTTAATTACTCGCGCAAAGTCGACGCCACTCAACGCGCCCAGTTAGTCACATAAAAACGTACGAGATTCTAATTATCATTCTTCCCTTTAATAAGACCGCTTGGCTCGAAGTAGCGACATAAAAATATGCCACATGAATTCTTTGACGCAAAAAAAAAATGTGACAAGAAACGGATATTACCAAATCAACTGTGTCATCTAGAAATTGCTAATTATACAAACAGAGAAATTTATTGTCTATAATTTTGTATCCTACATACAGCAAATACAAAATATATAAAACTGATAAACCAGCGTGATACGCAATTATCATTGCACCGCGTATTGAGTGCCAATGTGCAAATAAATGCCATGTACGTCACAACCATAAAATCGTCTTTCTCTCTTTGGTGGAAAATTGTAATGCATTATTCCGGACTCATTGGGAAATACTGCCACACCAGATAATATCATCAATGTTTCGCGTATTGATAATTTTATAATGCCATCAACGAATTACGAATCGTTGGGAGGAAAACAGGATGAGGGGAAAACCCATCAGGCGTTCAAGCACCAGCATTAGTAAAATATGAGGCATTTTTTATCAGCTGGATCACTTTATAAAAATAATTTTTTTTTTCTTCTAATACCGACATTTTTTAATAAGCTGTTAGTTTTATACGACCTTTTTTATTTTATGTACAGAATTCGTAGAAAAATTGAGCACATACATTTTTCGTCGCATTTCTCAAGTTATGATTCTAAGTTGTCACAATTTAATTCACATCTTCCGTTACGACTGAAGCTGCAATTTACAGCTCGAATCAGAAAACACAACTTGAGTCACAATTTAATTCACAAATCACAACTAAAATTTGAAAAAAAAATTCTATCTCAAGTTCCAACTTAGCACTATATTTTCGATACTGGAACTCAAGTTGGAACTTTGATTGTCACTCGGGTTGTGATTTTCTCGAATTATAAAAAAAAATGCCTTTTTGTTATTGAACCTGATAAAAAAAATGACAGTAAGAAAATTGTGCTGTTTGACACAATAATACACTAAAAGTAAGAAAAAAATAAGTACTAAGAATAAAAAAGACAGTGTATGAAGTGAAGGTTCGCCGTGAATAGAAATCGCTTATAAGTACGAGAACGTTGGGTAGAAATAAGTGGCTGGAGTTCCGTGCGTCTTATTCGTGGTTTGGGGTGCTTCCTCCACTTTTGCCAGTGTACATACACACAGAGTACAGAGTTGTGCGACGTTGTCCCTTTACGCCAAAGCCCAGTAGCAGCAATAGCAACGGCAACACCAGCGGGGGTTCGCGAAGAAACTTTTCTACGAGGCGCATTCGCTCGAGCTGTCCACGAGCGAAACATTCGCGTGTGCACTGGCATGCTCCGGTAGTTCTTTGTGTCGTGTGACACCCGGAAAAGCCACGCCCGCGGAGTTTTACTCAGTAGTGACGTTAGTTCGTGCGGTACTGCTGCTGCTGCTGCTGCTGCTGCTGCTGCTGCTGCTACTGCTGCTACTGCTGCTGCTGCTACTGCTGCTCTCTTCTCGCACGGCCTCCTGCGACACGTCTCTCGAAAATTTTCTTGCGCTACACAGACGCAAGACGCAACCAACGACGGAGTTGGAGAACACCCGCATAAATTACTTTGCTCTGGTATACACGGGACTTCGTCCCCAGACTCCTTAAACTAGAGTCTCTGCTCTCTCGACGACAAAGTCGAGACGTTCGGACGACGTGAAAAAAAGTTTAAGGTTGTACGATAAATTTAGTTTAGGGAAACGAAAAAAAAAAAAAAACAAAAATGTGTTGCGGGTTTTTTCGCTGTTTTAATGATTTTGTTATATATTAGATTAATTTCCATGAACTCCGTGTCTTGGAAATGAGAATTTCTTGGTTGTTTGTTTGTTTGTCTGTCTTTATTGAGTTACAGGGTTGCCGTATTAGTAGTTTCCTCCAATTACTCAAGTTGTGGGATTGCTTAATAACAGAGTTGACCTTTCATAAGTTAAGTTATAGCCAATGAATGGTCGATCTCCCTCTCAAGTTAAGTTACAGAGTTGTTAAATAACGGTTGACCTACCATAAGTTAAGTTATAGAGTTGCCGAATAAGGGAACTCCTCCCATAAATTAAAAAAATAATACTATTCTATTGCATTAAGGGTTGTTAACCAGTGATAATTGTAATAAAAAAATATCAAAGTCAAATTTTGCACAAGTGATGATGTTGATTGATAATGTCACGTGGATATAACCAAAGTTGAAATCATAACAGAGCAGACATAAGGTGCTGTGGATAGTGAGACAGACCGGGAACAGAGTTTCAAGGGTGACAAGTTGATAACTACCAGGAAGTAAAATTAACTGTTGGCAAACAGGGGAAGCGAAAAAAATCGTACAAAACAACTGGAACAAAACTCTCTTTCGTAGCAACGATGACCGAGTTGGCGTCGACACCAGAGACCTTAATCTGATAGTGTCTAATCTCGTCTCCTTCTATACTTCCAAAGTGACTTTTCGGACACTCCTCTTTTATAACGTTGAACGTCAAAGGAAATTAAGACGAAAAGATTACAAAAAAAAACTTCGTTCTCTGTTAACTTTATGACTTAACGAGTCCAGGAATTAGTTTACCTTGAGAATTCAAATGAGCTTCCAGTATCCTGTTCAAATTACATAAAAAAGTCAAGTTACCGGAGATTTATTAACCTTAAATCGCTTTAAAAACCCTGCAGCAAATTTTCCCAATTTATTTTTCAACTGATAAAATCCGGAATACTTACGTAAAGTGATTTTTTCTACATTAAACTTCCTAGCGTCGTTAAACTGTGAATAAAAATGTGAATATTATATTTTAATATTGTTTGCGGCTTCTCAAAACACTCGTTGCACCATCACGAATTTTTGTACGGAAATTTAATCAACGTCAGTGAAAGTTGTATATTTTTTTTAAATAACTGGCTGCTAATGCGTCCGCAGTTTTATTGTGTAAACGCACTGAGTCTTCACCAGAAGAGAGGGTGGGTGGGGGAGGGAGGGGGGAATGAAAATTAATTCTCCCGGTTTAATCAACGGACTACACTTCACATTGCTTTTTTTACTAACGCACAGCGGGGTTCGTACAGTGACCGTGGTCCAGCGAGTGTGAGGGTGGATAAAACGACAATCGCGCTGCACGTAACCCACTCTGTATCTTCACGGTACATGTATATAGTACAGATAATAGGTGTGCGTGCGAAAAGGGTTCGTCGACCGAAGCAGTCCGTTTTGAGAAATGTCTTCAACGAGGACAATGAACAGAGAAAATGTTCTTTGGTTCCTAAAACTGCGTCACTTTTTCAACAAATCATTCCACAAACTTCTGGCATTTCTATGTTTTCACGGTTCCTTTAAAGTCTGTTTTTGTTGTGCCTTGCAATGACAGTCGCACAGATTTATCGTGGAATTCTTAAGCGCACTAATGTCAAAGCGGGGTTCATCTTCCTCAAGCTGATATATATTTTTTATTCGGAAGTGTCTTCAACGAAGACAACCATAAGAAAGAAGGTCCTCCGGTTCCTAAAACTGGTCCACTTGTTCAACAAATCATTCCACAAACTTTTGGCATTTTCATGTTTTGACAGTTGCCCGAAACTCTGTTTTGTTTTGTCCTGTAACAACGTCGCCGGGGATTTATTACGAAACTTTTTTGAAACACACAAATATCGCGAAAGAGGAAGTTGCAAGAGTCTTTCCGTAGCAGATCTACTGTAGATTTAGAGAACTGTCTTCAAGGGAGACAGAATGATAAGAAATAAATTCGAGACCGGCACATAGTCATCCTGTAAACTTCCCTTCAGTTCTGTCCTTTCTACAGCCTTCTTCATCTGCTCAACAAATCATTCTACAAACTTGCGGCATTTTCATTTGTTTTTTTTTTTTTTTTCAAAGTCCCTTTAAAGTCTGTTCAGATTTATCCCTGTAAAATGATTTCACGTAGATTTACAGCTGGACATTCAAGAGCACACATCGAAGTGGTGTTCTAAAGTCATCACCGAAATCTCCCAAAAAAATTCGTAAAACAGTTGACTGTTAATGTTGCCATTTAATTAAACGTGTCGAGTGGCATTGAAACGCGACTGTGTCGTTGCCACGGGAAGAAGGGAATAAGAAATTGCTTGGCAGTCACTTGTTGGAATGACTCTCTAGCCAAAGTTGACTGTATTCATTGATGAACTGGAAAGTACCGGCGAAAGAGATAGGAAGGTTGAGATAGGTTTGTTGTACGCGGTCAGTTCGGCGTCAACGAGCGCACTGAGACCAACAGCCCCACCCGCGACTGGAAAGCCGACGCCGGGCGTCGCGAGATTCATCCCCAACGGTTGCCCGGAGCAACGACGGGGAGGCGGAGGGGTTTTGGTGGAGACGACGCAAGCGTCCAGGATCCAACAAGCGCGAATGTCGAGAGTCTCGCCGCGCACAGAACCAACGGTGGTTCATACACACAATCCTACCCGTCCTACCCACTGGGTAACTTTAGGTCCTGTAGGAGCCTAGCCGCTACCAACAACAGGGAGAAGCTGCCGAAGCAGTATGCTGTCGGGTGGTTCAATCCTGTGTACGTTGGCTTACCAGATCGGGACGTGTCCTTCTGGTGTTGGTCTCTCTCGTAGACATGTGGTAGGTACAGCTCGACGTCGTCGAGACAACGACATATATAACGTTCACGGAATATATATATATGCTGTCCACGTTAAACCATTCCTCTCCTGGCGGCTTAAACGTCTGAGAGACTGGTAGCCTGGCTTGCCACGCTTCCAGAGAGCCTCACCCTATTGTAACAGAATTAGTCGCGACGTATGCCGAGGCTTAATCCTCTGTACCAGACCTGACTAGCTGGGACCAATTTCCGAGATCGAGACGACACATACTCTTCACTGCATCTTGGGCGCTGGTCTTCCTGAAATTACAAGCGTCACTGGAATACCGAAACGTTTTAAATTTGAGTTAGAATTTTAAATTGAGGACCAATGTCAATGGATGATTACTTTTGATTAGTTTTAATTAGTGAGATCAACTTTATATTTGAGGAAGTGATGGATAGTTTGGTGTTAGGCTTGTTACGCTAGCAGATAATGGTTTGATAAGTTGTTTCCAGCTATGATATCGGTATTTGTTTCAGCGAACGAACAAACGTGTATACAAGGAAAACCGGAATCAGGCAAAATATGGATTGAACAGCGAGTTTGTAGGAAGTTGGTCATAACGTTTGAAGAATACGACAGTAGGGCAGCTTTATTCTGGTCACTTTTTATACGTATACCTGTTATACTACCCTTTTTTAATGTAAGATTTTATGTCAAACTGCGTAAATATGGTCGAGATGCTAGCGTGGATTTTTCACGTGCTTTTGACATAAAGAGCCTCTAGAAGACGTTACGGATTTCAGTGCACACGAAGTGGAAGCTTTTGAAATTCTGATCGATCTCCAGAGTACCTATTTTAGAGCTCAGTGACTCTGAAATACTTCACGGTGAAAAGAAAAAATAGAACGCAGCCTTCTTTCTCCAAACAATTGTGTATTGCAAATCCAAGCATATTCCCAATAATTTGTGTATCAAATTAGGATCCAGTTTGCCATCAGACACCGTCTTTATAATTAAATTCTTCTCGTTCACCGATCAAACCTGAATCACCAGTAATTCATTTGCACAGGTTGCCATGAGGACATGAAACAGATGCATAGTAGATCGTATGTGTTCACCGATAACGGGAGTTTCCTAACCAACAGATAACAGATAACGTAATACTGCACGTCATCCATATGCATAATTCACAGATATGTGCCACTATTATAATTCAGTGACAGCTATATAGTATAACGGGGGACTCTCGAGGGGTAACTCTCATGCGTACACGGTTGTGGCGTTAGAAGCCACTTGATTTGAGCTATGGGCTCCGGAGCCAGCCCGTTCCGCTGGTCGCGGCTCTGCCAACTCGCGGTGGTTACCCTCTCGTGGTTCAGAAGCGTGGAGAGCTGGCCGTTGGCAGGTCTTGATGCACGATCCAAGCACGACTAGACGACGATTCAATTGATTTCCCCATTCTCGAGAGTGCCCGTTCGATTTGCCACTTGTGCACGTGTCTCAACCTACACATATGCACGCACACACATACGTATCCGTATAACATGTTCCCCAGATTTCAACTCTGGTCATTGTGGTACATCATAGATCAACATTGATTCTACGCTCACATTTGTTCTAATCTGAACTGGAAATTCAAGTCAGTGTGGATTGGTACGTATTTAATCTAAAATACAAAATCATTGATTTATCGCAGCTGCGATAAATGTGGTCATCAAGGTCTGGTGGGATTTTTCCGAAATTCCGGGACAACGGCTCCTTAGTTTTTTTATGGCCAGGTCACTTTTAACATTGTCCTACATGTGATGCAGAATTTCTGGGACGACGACTCTGTGTCCTTAGAGATTTAGGTGGTTTTCCATGCGCACTTCAAGGTCTGGGAAGGCTATGTCGAAGTTTACAAGTTCTGGGAGTCCGACTTCGTAGTTTATCGATACCTACGTTACTTTCAACCTAGTCCTCATTGATTACGAGATCTACTGAGACTACAAAAGTAGGCATACTTTTGTAGTCTCACAGACGATGACTCTCCAACTTTTTTATCCTCAGGATGATATATCAAGTCCCTTCTCGGATAAAAATAGAAATATTTCAATAGATCTAATTGCAGAAGCCCCGCGAAGCTGAGAGATTGGGAGGCTGAAGGGCCAGATCGAACGCTTTCGTCCCTTATCCAGCCAAACGAAGATACTTATTTCAGGGGGACTGGGGGAGGGGGCTTGGGTGCGAAATAAAGAAAGAACGTCACGTTACTCCCACTCGACAGAGGGTGGCGCGAAGAAAGAGTCGAAGCTCAGGGGTGTTTCGATTATTCGAGGCAGGCACTCCACGTCCTCGCGTACCGCGTCGTCACCGCCGCCCTCTGTCGAAACAGTAAAAGCTAAAAAGAACTGAGCCCGAAGAGCGGAGACCGTAGAAGTGGAACGGGAACGTGCTTCGACCTTATTGTTAGACTTGAACAGCGAGGAAAAAATAGAATAAAAAAAACGGTAAAGATAGTAAAAAAAGAGAAACGAAGAAAGAGAGAAGAATGAAAATGTGCCGAGGACACTCTTTCTCGTTAAAGAGCTCTCTGAATCCCTCTCTAAATTTTGTTGTTGTTTTTCATCCTCCCAACCAGCTCTTCCTCCAAGCTCTCCACCCTCCTCTCCCGTGTTTTTGTTCCATTACAATTAACCCTAATTAAATGTATCCTGCGAAGCGTATTATAACGTTTCCTGCACCTCATTCCGGCTACTGGCGAGGAAAAGAGCTTGGATATCCAAGGGTAGGCAGAGCAACGGAATTTTCGCCCCCCATGATGCCTCTTCTCACTATCTCTTTTCGTAGCCCCTTTCGCCCAGTCAACTCTTCACGTCTATTTCGCTATTTCTCCACTCCACTGTTACGCAACACTGTATTCTCGGTTCGGTGGTGCTTTTAACTAAAACGTCCGGAATACATTTTCAGCGTCGAAAATACAAGCATTGACTTAATGGCTACCGGGTTTATAATACCATGCCTCGTAAACTGAGCTTTCGGGGTGAAACTATAACGATGAAAAAACGTCTCATAACCTTGACAATTTATTTACTCTTTGACAATATTTACTCTTCATTTAGTTTGCATATAGACATTTTTTCAGTCTGTAATTTCGAATTGGCTTGACCGATCTGGCTGCAAGTTTATAAGGGTGTAAATTTCATTTATGTCTTTCACATAAAAAAAGATTCTTTAAGTTTCGACAGCTATTTGTAATCTTTTTTTCGTAAATATCTGTTAAGTCTCTAACGGTCAATATTCTTAAGCTATCTGGCAGAATTTTTTACACAAATAGACCATTATAATAATTTAATCCCTACTGAAAAAAAACACAAACAAAAAATAGATCGAACAGTTTAGATGATATAAATTTTGAAAATTTTCAAAAAATTTACACCCTGCACAATAACTTAACGTTGAGGCATAAAAATTGGCAATTTTTTTAAACACTTAATTTATGATTTAGAATGTTTTCCAATACATTTTTGCTGTGTGTGATTTCAAAGACATCAACATTTTCTAAAATCCAATTCCAGAAAAAAAAATTAATGCTTCTAAACTGTTTTTGCTCTTTTCGGTGTATCGACATAAAATCGAAAACAACCTAGAGTGGAAAAAAAATCTTAAAAAAGGGGTAGATATTATTAAAACAGAATAAATTTAGATGTTGCTTTCTTTTTCGGTCTCGCAGATATTTCTTTTCCATTTTTTTCTTTTTTTTCCATTTCTTGTCTTTCGGTCGTTTCCGTCTTCGCCAGCCGCCACGTTTTATCCATTTATCATAGACTATCCGGCTGAGAGAGGCCTGTTCACTCGCTATAGCTAGAGGGAAAAGCGCGAAAGACTAAAAAGAAAAAAAAGTAAGAGTGGTCGAGAGGAAAAAAAAGCGTCTCGACTGACTCGCGCGCTCTTTTCCCCGCGCCATTGGAATTTGATTTGCATTCTTTCCGCCGTATTCGATAAGGCACGTTTCGCAAGGTCTGATTGGTCGTACGCTCAACTGCCACGCTTCGCGGAGCAACGTCTTCGAAGGGTTTACCTCCTCGAGTTCGATGATCGATCAGTTTCATTGTAGAACTCTTTAAGGTGTTGAGGAAGACACTTAATTTTTTTTTAATGGCACAGGTTATGCAACTAAATCTTGTAAAGAATAATAACTTCAACATGATTTTTATTTAGTAAAAATTTTTTTTTTGTGGTGAAAAAAAATCTTTCCATCTGTAGAGTCTTTTCATAAATCAAAACACGAGTACAGTCAGTCAGAAAATAGAGTTCAGTCAAATATCTCATTTACGTGACCGTTACTATTTAAAAAAAATAGTACTGTCGGCCTGTGAAACGAAGAATTTTTTGCCAGGTGGCAAAATCTTACGGGTAATGCGGGTCAGCCACAAAAAAAATGTTCGATCTTATACTTTGCACACTTTTGAAAGAGAACCAATAGGCCAAATATTTCCAAATAATTTTCAGTTAAGTTTGAGATAAACCCTTATGCCATAAGTGTAGCTAATGTAACTTTTTATTTCATTTTATTATTTTATTTTTTTAAAGGGCAAATACTTTTTCCCATAAAAAAAGTACCTATGTTATCGTTGATATGGTATAAGTCAGATTGTGGATATAGATGAACATCCTCTTGTCTGTCGAACGAGCTCAAAAGTATATATGCTTGTAACGAAAAAAAAGGAGGAAGACAGAAAAAAAATGGCTGAAGTGAGATGGGGGAAGACGAGAGCTTTCAGACTTGAAGTAACGTATAAATGGAAAGTACGAGGCGCCGGTGCCCACTTACCTGTCATGGCACAGTAGCGCACCAGCAGCAGTACTACCAGCATCAGAAGCAGCAGGCAGCGAGTGGAGAAAAAGCCCTTCACGATATCCATTGTTATACTACTCCCAAGGAAGACGCCGTTCGCGCTTTCATGAGCTCTTTTTTTTCTCCCACAGAAATGCGCCTCTCTTACGAAATTCCCGTGAGCTCTCTCTCTCTCTCTCTGTCTCTCTCATTTCGCCTCAGAGATAAAATAAATCCGGCAAACACTGCGAGCAGTTTGGAATCCATGAATTTTTAGCACACGGTCAACAAATGTGGAGATAAAAGCAGATATAAACCTTTGGCCTGTCTATGCCGCGTATTTGGAAAACGAATTTAATGGAAAGCACTTCCAATTGCGAGAATGAATGAAACATTTTGCGCATCGTGGATGAAAAAAAAAGAAAGAATTATGGTTATGACTAAAGACGCGAGGTACGAATTACTTAAAGTTTTCATCGAAATATTATTCAATTACTCATTTTTTAATTATAAAATACATTTACATTAATTAAAATAATTATAGTAAAATAACGTACCGTCTTTTTGTACGGAAAAATTGACTGGTTTAGTGTAATGTAGGACGCAGAATTTGTAGTAGCTACATACCTGAGAACATAAAAAAAAACAAAATCACGCATTATTCATCGGTGACTATCGGAAAATTGTGTAACGATAATAAGCAAAATCAACCTCGATTTCGTCATTCATAATCCTCCAAGAAGATATTCGCACGAAAATAATATTTTAGTAAAGTAAAAAATGTTCTCCTGTGACGAAATTTATTGAAACTCTAATATAGAAAATTATAAGAAAGAATTTCACATTCACACTTTTACACTTTTACACTTTAACACTTTCACACTGTACAGTTTTACATTTTCACACTTTCACACTCACAACGCTTTATCCCTGAAAAAAAATTAGTTACTGAAAATTGTCCTTTAATTAAAATTAAAATTAAAATTTCCTCACATTTTTTTGTAGCGACTACTGAAAAAAAAAAATTATATTATCGCTTCAAAAACAGCTTGAGTCGCATAAATAATGTTCTACAGCGTTAAATTTGCAAGCGAGGTTGCACTGTAACACTGCAGGTAATAAAGTAGTTTGTTTGTCTGTCCAGTTCTTCTGAACTCTTTCATTTTTCTCATTTCTCTGGGCTCCTCTGCCCTTTCGACTCTAGCTTTACCGTGTGTGACCCAGTCGTAATGAGGGCACTGTTCTCTGGATGCATTTTCCAGCCCGGTGCGACGAGTTGCACACGCGCCAGTTATTCATGACTCTTCCAAAGCCCTATGGTCTTTGTTTCATATAGCCTCGTCAACGTTGCCTAGGACTTATCCGTTCCGAGGGTACGTGCACATAGGACCCATATATACAATATATATACAATATATATATGCAGAGTTCCACAAGCGGCAACAGTAGAACGACGGAAATATGAGTATTATATTTCACTGCCGCAATTATACGTACCACTGCTCGTGAAAGCTCGTTTGACGTTACACTACACGTTGACTTCGCTTCTAACTACGACGTGATTGTAATATTTTCTTATTTTTCTATATAAATAATAAAAGCTCTCTTTGAATACGAGGCATTTTTCATCAGCAGTCTTACTTTTTTCTCAATTATATATATTTTTTTCACTAATTTCGAAATGTTGTATTATGCTATTAATTTTATATAACCTATACTTGCATGTATAGAACCTATACAAATTTAGCAATGTGACCAAAACATGTTTGGAGGTCTAAAAAAAAAAAAAAATTCAAATCGTAGTGATCCAATTGAAATAGAATGTCCTGTACACTCCTTGTCAGTATATAAATCAAAATTTATATAAATGAACATAACATTTTTAACAACATATTTTATGACAGAACAAGGGGATGAACGTTTAAAACACGAAACGCGTGAGTGTGTCAAATGACTACCTCGGATGGTTGTGAACCAGTTCGAGGGCGTGAAAACGATGCCGCTCTGCGGAGCTGGTATTAGGATGGCGTGCAAAACGGCCAGCAGTAGTGCAATGCGACGGCGACAATGAGCTAGCTTGCTTCGCTTGGTAGGGTATCAACGGTTGACAATGGTGGCGCCAACTCTTCGCGACGTTCCGACGACAATGACGTACCTCCTTCACCAACGACAGGGGAGTCTCCACAATAATTGTCGTCACACATAGCAAGCAAGTCGATATGTATACTCATTCTAAGTACGTTCTATGCTCTTTGATACTCCTGCCTAATACATCAGCCATTCGAATGACATGCTCTTAATTTTTCTCATCGGATTACAAATTAGATCACAAACTCCTTGTAGCAATTCGATTATACTATTTTTTTTAACCAGACAAATACAACGCCTTGATTTACAAAATGCATTGTAACCTTGGTTTCTGATATCCCATTATGTCCATTCCATTTTGATGTCTATGATTTCGTCATTGAATTCGCTATCAATGACTTTCTAAACCTCCTGGGTAGACATTTATTTCTTCATATCTTAGGTTTCTTATGTCTTTCTTCCGCCATTTTGTCATAGAATTTCGAAACGGCGCATGGATTCCTTATAGCAAACCGGGGAACTTGAAACAGAAATTAACAATTCCTATAAATTACGTAATCTTGGATTTCCAATGACGGGAAAACAGTTTTACGTGTTGATAAATAGATTGAAAATGTAAGTCATAGTTTTATGAAACGACCAGTAAAGTGTGGAGTTCCGTTTAATAATCAACTTTGGTGGAGCCTGTATAAATGTATAACGACGCAGACAAACATTCTCTCAACGTTGAAGATTCTCTGGGATACCAGCGGATAAACGTCGGGTACTCTGTACACGCGGATTCGGAACACTCGATGGTTTTGCTACATACACTCGCGGACGGTTACAAGCGGTTACGGGAGATAGCTGTTTCTCGATGCAGTAACTGCGCTCAGCACCCGCTGGCACGTGCAACCTACCCCTCATAAACGGAGTCGACGAGCTATATAGAGTTCGACCTATCCCACCACTACTACTACTACTACTAGTCTCGCCTTCCTTCCGTAGCGGTATATTTACTTGTCTATTTTCTCATCTGGAATTTCCACCATGGTTTGTTAGAACTTATAAGACGCGTTAGCTCACGCGATGTATGTATTTCTTGCGCCCTTTCCTTCCTTTAATCTTTCGCTTAAAAACCCAAGTTTACAATGCATTTAGCGATCACATCAAAGCACACTGTTTTGTCTGTTTGAAAATCCCTAAGAGTGAATTATCACAAGGCGTTTATGTGCTGTTTCAACCGTTCAAAATAAGCCTGAAACCCGAAATGGCGGATCCAATATAGCGGATGGAAATTTGGAAATGTGTATATTATTTTTTCTTCACACACTGCTTGCACGAAAAACCTCATTTTCTGTATAGAATTAAACGGTTAAAATTCAACGACAAATGGTACAATAATAAGGTAACAAACTTTTGGTGTTAACATAAATTGGTACCAAGTGAAAAAGAAGAAAATTTTCAACCCCGGCAACGTTTCTGTTCCAGTGACGAAAGCTTTTCTCCCTCAACCTAAACCGCGTCCCTGGTGAACGTACGACGTCGTCCAAGAGAACACGAGGACACGATGACGCGTTCGCGGCCTCGGGATAAATCTTGAGAGGTCCCCGTGGGATCTACCAGACGCCACCGGCGCGGCGAGTAAAATAGGGATGGGGGGATGAGCAGAAGGTGAAGGCGAAAGATTCGTCTAGACCAAGCCAGACAAGAATGTTCAGAGTTGCGAAGAAGACCATTGAACCACAAAGAAATGGAGTGAACACCGATGACTATAATCCGCCATTCCAACATCACCTCCAGGACTTTTCTTCGTTTCCCTTGCGACAATCTGGTATTACACTTTGTTCTCTATCTCTCTCCTCTTTTATGCCTTTTTTTCTTCCTTTATCCTCTTTTCTGTCGCGGCACAGCGAGGACACGCGCGTTCATCTTAGATGCAGCAAAAAAAAGAAAAAAGAGGAACAATACAAGCCGATATGACAGAACACGAGCTCGATAACAATCGGCTTTATCGATCAGAACAAAGAAACAATAAAATGATGTTTACTAGACATTGCCTGTCCACCTCTTCAAGTGTATGAATTGAACATAAAAAAGAGGAAGCAATACGCAGGGCGAAAAAGACGTATTAACTTATGACACGTGATTCCCTTCTTGTTTACGTCAGAGGATTCGCCTGTTTTTATTGTGTGCGTGTTATACCGACAGAAACTGGGTCCTTAAACCTTAAAAACTTTAAAGCATGACGTATGACAAGAGGCTCGACTTTTTGAAATTAAAGGAATGCATTTGTCATATTCCCGTATGCTTGAAAATAAATACACAAGGATATCTTGAGTCCTTGAAATTCGGACGTCAAATAGAATTTTTCAAAATTCCCAATGGTTGACTTTACACACCGGAGATCAAAATTCCACTATTTTTTGTGAAATTCGGTACTCAAAGTTTTTTTTTCGGTCACTGATTACAAATCTGAATTGAAAGTAAAGAAATTAAAATAAAGAAATACTTTCTCATTATTTCATATTACATTCATGAATGCATGAAATCGCAAAGAAATATTTTATAGAGAAATTCTCAAGATTGTATTATATTTCATGGAATTTTTGCTGCACGACATTTTCTACGATATGATGGTAAAATCCATACAGAACATAGATAGGAATCATGCGATATACGCGCTGTATGTTATGTTGAAGGGAGATTCTACCTCCGGGTTTAGCACAAAACCGAGGAAAACATAGCTAAGCTATATGTGATATGCCACTATTTCTGCATATAATCTCAACGACACAGAGGCCAATCTCTAGCCTAGTAACCAGACATGTTTTCACGAGACTTGGCGCTAGATTAAAAGCTCTTTAGTACGGAAAACGACCTAGTCACGACTTGCGTACAATTATAGTCAGAACTTTGTGTATAGATGAGAGGCAAAGGACTTTGCAAAATCTTGTACAGGCTCTTCAACACACCGTTAACTGTGGATATAGTGTCATAGATATAAAGGGCAATTTGTTTCAAAATGATGACATTACATAGTTCCTTTCTTTTTCGTTTTTTCATTAAATTCCATATTTTTTATTTAAATGTTTTATTTTATTTTACGTAAAAATCCTGAATTTCATTTCAAGTAAAAAATCAATAAATTGTCAATTATAAATAAGTAAATAATTAGAGTGAGTTTGAGAGTAAAGGGATTGTTAAGATAGTTTGAATAGTAATTGTTTCAATGTTGCAATTAGGATAATGTACGATTCGTCTGTGCGTACTGCATTTTCATTGACAATAATGCCGAGAAATTACGTAATTCGGTCTTCTCAGATAGGACGTTAGTGCAATGCACGTCTAATACAATATAGCGTCTTGTCTGTACATCGACGCAACGATGCGCATGCACCCCATTAACTAGATTGTGATCCTAGCGTCGAGACGAGGGGTTTCAGAGGGTAAAAGCGACAACCCTTTGACGTCTGGCCTCCCACCATTTCACCCGAAAAATAATCGCTCGATATTCCATTCAAACTTAGTTGTAAATAAATAATTAAAAGCGATAATTTATGTTCACATTTTAATGTCAATTTAAATTTATACTTAATTATAAATAAAATAATAGAATTACTGAATTTTATATCATAATAAATGGAACTATTAATTCAAACTTAATTACAGATATATCCATAAATTACTAAATTTTGGGAATATTAAATGGAATAGTTAATTAGTGATTGATTACTTTATGAATTAAATGCATTATGTAAATATAAATTTTAATTGTAACAACAATTATGGAAATTAATGGGTGACGACTTGAAGAAAGATTAAATAGACCTGAAGTGATAAAAAAAAAAAAAAAAAAAAAGAAAACGTAGATGAAAACCATCAATTTTTTTCTTTCGTCTCCACCACCCATACCAAGCGCTTTCAGTAAAGCCACTTATTTTTCGCTCCGAATGCGCCAAGCTTTTTCACGATGTTGAAAGAGTCCTCGAGCTTTTCCGGCTTGCACACGCTACGCTATGGGCACTTCTGTGGTGCCTCGCTAGATATAACACTTTATTTTTTTTAACGCCTCGCGCCAAACGAGTTTCCGTCGTTAAGGTGGTTTGGTCGCACAAAATGAGCTATCGCTATTTTTAAAAAATCGTTATCGAACTATCGTAAATCAATTACGATTGCTAAAATGACGACAGGAATAAAGCAATTTTAAACTTTATTTCAAACGTATTGTAAATTATTCATTAACTTTACATTGTAGTTGAATTTATAATTAAATCTAAAATTAATTTCAAGTCCATAACGAAAGTAAAAACTTGAATTTTATTTTAATTACAAATTTTTATATCATCTCGAGTTCATAATTAAATTTTTATCACATTCTAAGTTAAGTGTTGAGATTAAAACTTGAATCCAATTTCGAGTTGAAAACTTAACTTGAAACTCTAAAAGTCCATTTGAAGTTGAAAATTTAACTTTGGACTTAAAATTCATATCAAATTCAAAAAATTCAAACTTCAAAACTCAAAGCTCATCTCAAGTTCGAAATGTAAGTTAATACTTGATATACCCAATTTTTTAATTCAGAATTTGCGATTTAACACTAAATTTTAAGATTTTTTCTTTCTTTAGATCCTTTAGGTCCCTTAGGTTCTTTTGCAAAAATTATATATAAAATGTTATCTTTAGGTCCTTTAGATTCGTTAGGTTCTTTCGAAAAAATTGAGATATCGCATTTTTTCCTTCGGCACTCGTTCTAAGTCGCCTTTTTGGAGCATTTTTTCGTTATTCAGGTTCCTTAGAAAGTCCCTTACCAAGGAACTCGCTCAAGTCACTCGTTAATTAAGTCCACGTCTCAAGTCGACTGCAGGCTGTACCAGTGTGACTCGCAATTCGCTGTCTAATACTCTCTGTTACGCTTTTCCTTTCTTTTTCTATTCCTTTACGCTTTATTAAGCCGACGCCAGATGTTCAACCGTAAATTCTCGTTAGCCGTCCGTGGCTGTGTATCGTCGCAATTTCAATTTCTAAAAGTGCAATTTCTCGTGCCACCACCTTACGTTAAAGTAATGCGTGGATGAGACACGTGAGTTCTCTCAGTTATCTGAGAGTTCTAGAGAATCTAGGAATTCTAAATAATCTGATAAATCTCGATAGTCTGGAAATTCTGAGCATTCAGGAAATTCTGAGTATTCTGGAAATTCCCGATAATCTGAGAATCTAGGAATTCTTTGAAATGATAGCATCGTCAAAATATTGTTATAATATAGAACAAAAGTGTAAAGGGAATGTGTTTATAGGATTTTCGTTGCCCGAACGATTTTATGGATTCTCGAAATGCAGCCATTCAGTATATGACCCTTTGGTACACAATTAACGAGACATTATAACTTAAGCAATTAATCCGGAAATAATGGTTTCTTTAGTGGTCAAGCCGAAGCATATACTTTGGCTTGAGAGGAGAGAAGTGAGAGGGCCGTGTTTAATGTCTTGCAGCACAAACTATGAAACATGGATATGTGGTTTGGTCCAGTTAAAGAGCAGCCAGGCTCGGTGAAGAGCCGTCCTTTTATCTTCACGGCTTTATGACGAAAAATGAAGATTAATGGAATCGTTACCTTCGGTAGTTTGGCGAAACCTGTTCAATGTTGTGTGGATGACACGCCGATGGATGGGATCAGTGAAGATAGAAGTGAAGAAGGTATGAAAGAACGAATTCCCGTCATCGAAAACTTTCCAACTCTAACCCTTCACTCACTCATGGTAAAGTTCTGATATACGAAGTACACGCTTCTCTAAGTACTGCTGATGATAGACCAGTGACGTTGTTTTTCCAACAAGATTCAAATCATTTTTCAGAGAATAATTTAACTGGCAAATGGTCTTTATTGAAGTTTTTAGTTCCAGAATTACCAGAATTGTCACACTGATCCAGAAATCCCTCAATTTTTTTTTCTTGATACAGCTATTTGACATGAGATTTTTATTTGCTTCAGGACATATAGCTAAATATTCAGAACAGCGACCAGTTTTATGTTCAAATCAGAGACAAACCCCCAAGTCTTCTTTTGAGATTGCTGAAAAATAGAAGGAAACGGAACTAAAAAATTCGACATCGGCATATTTCCTACAAGTTGCGATAGAATGCTGCTACGTGGACAAATGAGAGATATGGGATGAGGAAACACTGGTGGTGTGGCGCAAGCAGAGGGAACAACGACCAAGGCATTTTTCTGTCCTCTTCCCGCACTTCCATGAACTTTTCCAATTTTCCATGGCCGGCTTCCTTCGTGCACGAGATATACACGGACCTCGACTGCATCGCTTGTTCTATTTTTTTTTTTGCACACTTTTGCCTCAAACCCTCGGCCTGACGCCTCTTCTTGCTTGTTACTTTTTTTTTGTCTGCTCTACTCGTGGTTTCGTGGTCGCGCGATAAAATGAGAAAGAAAAACGTTAACGACGAGAGGTAGTCGCATTTTAGTCGTCATATGGAAATAGTACGAATTCATGTCTTTTGTCGTCTAAAACAATACGCGTGGATCAAGATTTAACCTAATTTACAATTTTGTTAAGATAGCTCATTTTTCAAACAATTGCATTTAGGATTTTCTAATAATTTGTCACTAACCATAAAATCCGATTTAGGGTTTTCAACTAACTTATCATTTCCCATAGAAGCGCATTTAAGATTTTGTAATAATTTGTCATTTCCATATTTATATTATTATCAATGATTTATTAAAAGTCAAAATAATTAGGCAGTCACCAAAAACTCAATAGTCTCAGATTAAAAAATAATGAGTTACCTTTTGATTACGAAATTAAAAGTTGCATCAAAGCAATCAAAATGACACTACTAACAAAACAAAAAGAAGGTCAACGGATATAATTTCAGAGAGACAGGAATTGTGGGAAAAAACTACGGTATATCTACAGTTGAACGAAAATCCGATTTTATTCCCTCTATTATAAGCTCACTGCGATTTTATTTGAAAATGTACTTTCACATTTTGTGCTGCGAGGGATCAGAGTAGTGGAGAGTTACTAGAGTGCGAATATGTTGGAGGTAAGCCCAGCTGCTGCTGCTGCTGCTGCTGCTGCTGCTACTCTCATGTTGATGGAATTACGTTATAAGCAGCAGAAGGGTCATGTTGGTACTTTACATGCATATCCGATATGCTACATTGTTATACTGCAGCTGAACTGGTGTAAAGTTAACACGTTTTTTTTTATTATTTGTCATAGTATTAATTCATAGACAAGGTGAAAAATGGCAGCGGGATAAAATGGACATCGAGGTCAAAAATCTAATTTTTAAATTTCAATGACTTTTTTCGGTTTGCTAGAAATTGTTTAAGCAGTAAAGATGCAAAAAATCGATAGAAATATGATTTTAGAAAGAAAAAAGTTTTTTTTTTGCACAAACATACTTTTTATTTATTTTCTTGTGGGTGACAAAATCCTTCTTGGTCATTATGCTTTGACTTTAAATCATTGCTTCGAAAAGAAATGTAAAAAGAGAAAACGACCTTTCATGCAAAGTTTTAAGTCTAACGTTTAACGTTAATTTACAAATATACAATTTTTTTCACTTTGTGAGTTTGATAGTTATAGACGACCAGAAGCGAAACGTTGAACTCTGCTGGAGTTTCCTCCCTTCACGTCTGGGTTAAATCTTTGCGCCACAATGAACTCCTTGATCGTCGGAATGGAAAAGGGTAACCTTCATCCTCTTCATAAAACGCTTTTGGTCTCTGTGTGTGTGTGTGTGTATGTCGAGATAAAAAGGATGCACTTTCAAGGTGTTTCTTTTCAAGATCTCGTCACCATTAAATTAATGACCTCAAACGAATTTTTGGAAATTTTTTACCAAAAGAAAATGTGGCGGCAAAGCTGCGCATGACTCTTTTGCGAAATATGTCTAAGTAAGAGGTCTAAGTTGCAACCTAACTTATTAATAATGTTACAAATTGATTGACAACTTGAGTCTCATCTTTCGAGTGACAACTTGTGTCACAACTTAACTAACAAATTTGACTCACAACTTACGTCACGAATTATGATCATTTCAGCCAAAGTTTAAATAAAATATTAGTTGACGACAGTTAGAACTTATTTTGGATACTCTAGTTGCCATTTTGATTTTACCTCTACCCTTTGACTCTTCTATCACATGATTATGAGAATCAATCGAAGCGCTGCTAAAGATTCCCAATCTATTATTGAAGAGAATCCTAACATAAAACAACCTCATTATTAATTCAATTGATCGTCAGCTTTATGTCATATTTCTCAATGGTCTCCTTAATGGAATATTTGCTCGTAAGCCACATGGCATGGGAAATTAAATGAAACCGCTAGTAAACTGCGAGACGTAGACTGCAGTTCTATGTGAAAGAGGTTTTAATGTCTCGTCTGTCACTCGGTACTTAACAATAACATAATTCGCAATCTCAGCTTTCACTTTTCTCATCGTCTGCTATAAACGTACGTAAAATTATCGCTCGATCCTTTGTCAATAATCTTGTAGAAATTTGAGAATTAGTTTCGATCAAGTACATCATTTTCTGATGTAAAGGTGCGATTAAAAAATCGTTATAAAAGGACAAAAATGTTATTTTATAAAATTATTTAAATAGATTTCTGCCAAACTTTTTTTTACACAACGTTATTACTGCTTGTATTTTACGTACACTAAATCGCACCAATTACAAATGCCGAGCACATAGTTATAAAAGCCGCGTTCGGTAGCCAAATGAGAATGCGATAACGTCATACTTATCAACGAAATTTCATATTCTATCCGAATTATCTCAACGCACTTTACTTTATGCCAACGTCTGTAAAATTAACATTCAACCAGATAACGTTTTGTCAAAGATATCATATATACATATATAAATATATATATATCTCACATATTCCCCGTTATCAAACCGCCAATTTTATCCAAACTATTGTTGCCCTAAAAACTTGATCTTGTAACTAAATAAAATTACTAAATCAACTTATGTATAATATACCGGACAACTGAAGAAAAAAAAACGGAGATGATAGGTTTTTGGTCTTGAAATCCACATGTCACAATGAAGAAGCTTGGCCGAGCAGAATGCAATATCCGTGTGGCGTTGCATTTGCTCTATGAAGTCAGCTGTCCTCGGTCCGTTTCTCTATGCTTGGTCTCTATCCTTTGGACGCAGTAACGTCTACTGTTTCTACGCTAGCCGTGACAATAGCGCAGACACAGTATAGCAAGTGGAACGGCAGTTTCAGGAACGAAACATCCCCGAGGCCACGTAATATCCTCCCGAGTACCGGCCGCGGGGCTTCTACCAACCCTCGGCCACCTATTCGGCTTCGAACGCCGAGTACAGTTCTTCTATTCACGAAATTCTCATTTAAAATTTTATGTATGTAAATATTACAAAATATCTTAGTCTTTAATAAAACTCAAATTTTATTTTCTGCCTTACGTCCTATTTGTTCCATGTTAATTTTGCTCTACCTGGTACCCTATTTTTCTCCCGCCTGATGGCCTGTCTTTTCCACCTGACACCCTATTTTTTTGCTTCCAATTGTCCTTAGCTATATCAGCTCGTTTCATTCCGAACCGACGAAATTCGAACGAGTGCAAATTTCGCTAAGTCACAGGAAACTTTTCAAGGAGCCATTCACGGAGATCTTGGTTTTAGTCCTCGACGAAAGGGGGAGGGGCGACCTAAGGGCTAAAAGGAAGAGCAGGAACAACGCAGAACTTGGTATTATATTACCATGAGAGGCTTTTTACAAAGAGTTTGATGTTGAAGTCACTCTTTAACGACTTCTTTAGCAAAGAGAATTTTTAATTACTTTCTTATCAGTGATTAAAAGCCCAGACACGAGAAACGTGTTCCATCCTATAGTCTCTCTTTCTATCCTGCCTTTTATTTTATTCCTTGCACCACACTTTCTGCGCAACCGAGCAAAAGAAGTTTGGTTCATTAGAAGTACTTCGGAAACGGAGTTTTAAACTTACCCTTTTAGGGAAATGCAAAAAATGAAATCAATGAAAAAAACGACAGCTAATAAAGTTCGGATAATTAGCCAATGCTTTATTTTTTCTTCAGCATGTACATTTTTTGTGAATTGTCCTAGACGGAATATTCACCCCAAGGAATTCAATTTCAATCGTGATACGGGCCATGTTGTATTCACCTCACCCCATCCTCGTGCGATAGTTTCAATCAACGTGAACCTCGTCGCAATAAGTCGTTGAATCCAGGTCATAAAATGTATTCAATCATTAGAATAAATGATACCATTGTGCAATCAAACTTTCGATGGACGCATTTTCATGTTACGTGAAAAACATATGAACATATAAATATCAGAACGGCGAATTGGGATATAAAAATGTGACCTGTGTTTATAAATTATTTGCATTGAGACTGCTTTGTCTCGTCACAAATGCAGTTTTATAAGCTTTTTATTGCCAGAGAACAAAGGCATTAATGTCAGGGAGGCAAAGTGGCCTGAGTCAATAACTATCCTCTTTCATTGTCTTTTGTACCTTCTGCTCTACTATTTAATGCCCATGGGTCCAAAAACTGTCAGCCCTGTTCTGAAATGACCATCAAAGGAGTCTCTCTCTCTCTCATCAAAGAAACCGCGTTTAGTTGAAGCGAATCCACTTTTCTAGCCTATTGAGGGCTGCAATAATTCACCACTTCATTCTCACGTCACCAGTCGTTACTTCATAAATTAAGAGAGTAAAAATTATTTCGTAAAAATAATCTGAGAATAACATATAATAGCCAGTTGGAATTTTTCAGTAAAGCAAAAAAATACAGAAAAATAATTTGTCATGTCTTGCATTTTCATTTGTTAATATTTTGTGTCATTATAAGAAAAAAAAAAAAGTGTTATTCTCGTGTGATATTATCACACGAGAATAAAAAAAATCTGTCTAAAAATTACTTTCCTATTGTAATGTGACTAAAAATCCTTCTAACTGTTATTCAAGAATATTGTGGTGTTTTACAAATTTTTGAAAATTCGACAAAAAATATCATTATAAATAAAATGACGTGAAATATAAAAATAATGAATATGATTAAATATCTTCAATTAATATGTTTATTTATTTTTAATTATACTAAGAATTGGGAGACGTTTTATTTTTTTAAATTGATGTTTATGATGACAATTATGGTTGAATTTTCAAAAATTTGTTAAACACCCAAATGTCAGTGTATATAACGTATGTGAGGATCAGTCGGCTTCGAGGGTTGATGGTACCATGTCTACGTATATATACGTACGGGATCCTCTCTTTGTACAAGCTCGAAGGGCTGTAGTGCGCATTACGTGACGTCTGCTCGACCCTCGGTGACAAGCGCGTCTCTCGCTCTCTCTCTCTCTCTCTCTCTCTCTAATGCAAAGGTAGCATAGCCACACATATACGCACACGCTGAAGAGACACAGGAATGGATGGGGTCTCTGGGATAAGGCCAGTGGAACGTGACAAATTTCAACGTGCGAATTTCACCCAAGTCAAGAGCACACAAAGCTCGGTACCCGGTGTACTGCTGCAGGTACACCAGCACTATATGGGACATTTCATGTAAATCCACACACGCATAAAATCCGACCCTCTTAAAATATTTTTCTTCACTGTAGATATCAGTGAAAATGAATAGATTTTTATTTTAGGTCGTTCTTGATTTATTAGAAAGAAATTAAATTAAAAAATAAAATTTAATTTAACTTCCATTAAAGTCATAATTTTGACGTAAATAATATTTCCATTTTTTATATTCTTGTTATTACTGACAAGAATATACGTGATTTTTTTAGATTTTTATTTTAAACCATTCTTGATTTAATTTTTTTTTTTATTAAGTTTAGAATTTAAAAATTCTAACTTTCATTAAAACCTGATTTTCAGATAAAGAATATGACTATAAAGATGTTATTTTCCGTGATAATAACAATATTAAATGTTATGAAAATTCAAGAGAGACGATCTTCATCCCGTGTGAATTATCATGGAATGGCCTATATGTATATCCATATACACTATGTAGAACGCGACTGGCATCCCTTAGAATTCAACGTTAAAACCGCAAAAATTTATTATGAAATAAGAGGAAGCACTGCAGGTCTGCAATGTGCTTTAATAATTTCTGATTCTGCTGTGCTTTACCGCGCTATGTCGCGGTAGTCGAGTGTGAGCCACTTGCGGTGTATCGTGTATATACTTTCCAAAGTGGTGTGTAAAAGACAACAGTAGTAGACAGAATTCTACATACGTACCAAGAACACCGAGGCTTAAGTTACAATTAACAATGCAAGGCTTTAATTCATAACGTCTTCGTATCGTGTAATATACAGTAATACTAAATTGCAGCATGCCTTATGCACCTTAAGCTTAAGCAGGATTATCTAGAACCATTAAATTGTGATTACATGAAAACTCGGAGCGGTCATTTTTATCAGTTACAAATCATTTTTAAACAATTGATGATTTCAGACCTTAAGGTAGATCATTCATTTAAGCATCTTGTAAAAAATCGTATGAATTTTTAATATATTGCCCCGCAGGCACTTTTAAGGTACGCCATATTAAACTCGGCATTTTGAATTTTGAATTTCTGATACCGTATTTGGATTTAGCGACCTCAAAAACATAAGAATTCGTTCATTTTTCTAAATCTTGATCCGCCATTCTGAAATGTGAAAATCAAATATAATATTTTTTTAATTCAGTAACCTCAAAAAATGCAAAGTACAAATGTCTATAAAAATTTCACAGTTTTATTCATATTTTCATACTCCATATTGTATCCTTTATTTTGAATTTTGGAAATTATTATTTTATAAATTAACGTTATTTTTGGTATGATAAATTCCATTCTTGAAATTGACCCAGCATAATCGACCCTCACCTCAAGCATATTTTCTGCCATTCCATTTCACTGAACTTTAACAACACCACCCCCATCGTAATTCCTGTCTGTATCCAGGCGTGTTAGAAATCACGTTTATGCTTCAGCTTCAAGAACCAATACAACCATCAATTCAAGCTTGCGTGGGGTTAGAAACAGTGATCTGTTCTCGACCCGGTCGCTGTTTCTGTCGGAGGGAGAATTGCTTTACCGTTCAACGTAAAGTGCTAAACCATGAGACTGAACACCATGAGTTGTGTTGGTCAGCGAATGGTGTGCCAAATGTACCGGTCAGTGGTCTCGCGTGTCTGTTTGTATTTCCACACATAGAGGCAAGCAATTCTCACCTCAAAACTAAGTGCATCGGTCACCAAGCAACCACGTGGAAAGGCCGCACGTAGGCACACGTGCTGCTGTGACGTATGTACAGTCGGATCGATAGGCCCGGTTTGTGTGGTGTTCTAAGGGACTTCGGACTATAGAATCATCTATCTCACCACATCGGACTGGTTCGAAATTGTTGGTATGCGGGTCAAACGCGTTCTGTACCTTCTCGAGGCTATACAAACGACGTGTCTCTATTCGGAGTCTCTCTTCTATTGATCATGAAAATGTATGAGAACCGGCTGAGCTGACTTGACAGAACGAAGAACATCGCGCACAGTGCCCAATCGTGGCAAACTTCGCCTCGTTACAACATTGCAATAAAGCTTGAATGAACACCAGCGACTGCTATCTTAACGAATCCAAATGGAATTTCTCCAATTTCCAGAGATGGATAAATAAAAAAAAATTAAAAACCCGATCGAAACAGCTTCGGACTACTTTGGATTGGTTCGAAATTGTTGGTGTACGGCTCAAACGTATTCTGGATGCTCTCGAAGTTGTACAAACGACGCGTGTCCATTCGGTGTCTCTCCTATCGATCACCAAAATTTATGAGAACCGGCAGAGCCGACTTGACAGAACAAAGAACGTCGCACACACTGCGTCCAATCATGGAGAACTTCCCCTCGTCACAAAATCGGAATATAGGTTGAATAAATTCCAACGACTGCTATCATAACGAAACCAAATGGAATTTCTCTCGTTGCCAGAGACGGATAGATTTTATAAAAAATCAAAACGAAATATTTGCTTCGGACCACTTCGGACCGAAGCAAATATCATCCTGAGCGAGGTCACCGGGGCGTTTGATCAATCTCGCTCGTAAAAATCTCTAATGCCACACGGTGAAAAGAAAAGAACAATATACGAGAATCAGGAGCGGACGAACTATCATCGTTCATTCTTTACGACTTGATCCGAAGCAAGAGTGTACATGATCGTAAATGTTTTGGACCAGATTTCTTTTTTTTCTTTTTTGTTCCATGGCTGGGTACTCTGGGGATATGATTGATCGTATGATGTATTACACGCCTTCATGCACCGTGTGGTATCTTGAAAATCGATAAACACATCATTTTATGGGTGAAATTTCTTTTATTAGTAGACATTGGAATTTTTATTTTCGCTAATCCCTTTTATATTTTTTTTTTGCAAGCGTTTGGACGTTTATAACAATAAGAAAGATGATAAATTCAGAAATATTCGAATGTTGAGGATCGTCCTTGAGGGCGTCCTCAAGATCGAGCAAACAGAAGGAAGGAGGATCTATAAATATAAACAAGAATGTAGTCGAAGTGGGTTTGAAAAGGCGGCAAACAACTGTAGAGTTTTCGTGCGACGAGATGTAGCAGCCTAGCCCTCGAGACGCAGGTACTTAGGCGCGTGCTACGATTTATAGCATCTTTCTTGCGCGTTAAAGCGTAGTACGAACAGCATACCTAATGCACGGTTCCCAGAGAGCTCGACTGAATCATAAATCGTTGTCTCTAACCTCACCCCTCCCCTCTCCTCATGTACTCCTAGCCACGCACACTACACATTTTCTTCTTCCTCTTTCGCGTTTGCTCCTTGCCAACCCATATATACCGTTGGTTATAATCCTTCCCTCATCGTTTCCCTTTTCCTTTTTTCATGTTTTTCGAGTAACTCTCTTGTTTGCAAGTCCGTTCGCGTTCTGTGCTTGGCGTGACTTAAGGGAGAACACCACTAAAATGGTTAAGTTAAAAAGTTCATCTTAATTCTAAAGTTATTTTCCACCTTGACTTTTTCAAACCTTGATGTTCTAAAGTCATAGATTCCCGTTTTTGTTGTAGCTTATGTATCAGAGAGATTTGATTCATTAAAAAAAAAAAAATTACTCACCAATTTAACAGCTTCGTAGTCGCGTTTCTTCAGCAAATCCATCATCCTCTGCCTCTCCATTTCCTCTTTGGTCACATAAATTTCACAATCATCCGCCATTTTAGCGTGACAATCACCCGCTTGAATTTTCTCGTAATCGTCGCTCAACACGCTATTAAAATTGAAGGGTTTCGGACACATTCCCGTTCCCACAAGTCTAAGTGGCGATTCCTGCTTCGGCAAATCCTGCTGGAATCGAAGATTCTTCACGAGCACTTCGTTCACCACAGCTCTGCATTTCTTGTCTTCAGCATCAGAAATCTTTGTATCCATTGTATTTCCCGATGAATTCGCTGAGCCAGGCATATCAATTGCAGAACTTTCAGTCTTAGAATGCAAAATCTGACTATTCTCAGATTCAACGCTGTCGCAAATTAGCCCTTTTGGATTTTCCCGATTATCCAAATCTCGTGAATTTACATCAGTAAGATTCCTGTCCAATCGAAGAGTGCTTTGTGCTTCGTAACTATTGGCAATCGATACATGCATCTTTGGAATAAGATCAGGTTCATGATAAGTCGGTTCTTCAGTCACTTCGACAATCGCATCATCAACGTCTTCGTTGACTTTGCAAGATTCCGTCTTGTCAATTTGTTCATTGAAAGGCAAATAACATTGGCGTGTGTTGACTGTTTGAAAAGTCCCAAAAGTCTTGACAGGTTCCTTGTTCATTTCTTGATCATGATCCCAACACTTGGTCGGCAGTTCTCTCTTTTCTACCGGTATTTCTTTGTTAACACTTCTTACGCTAGGATTTCTTCGTTGAACCTTCAAACACTGATCCAATCCGATTTCTGGATACCTCGCATTTCTGGGACTCTGACTTTTTCGATTGTCGTCATTTAAGCGACGAGAATCTTCAGTCTCATCAGCATCATTCTCATCCAACACCAATAAAGGATTCTCAATGTTTTTTGTCGTCTCACTTTCCGTCGCTTCACCATAAGCGGAAGCTCGAACAATCGGATTGAGTATCGACTCAAGATCATCAGCATGAATGACCTCAGGTTCAAGTGATCGCTCGTAAAACTTTTCAACCTGTTTCGGCGCTGCATAGTGAGATTTCGTGGTAGATATTTCGCTCGATTGTTCCACCGAATCCCCGCTCGTTCCTGTAAAGGAATTCATCTCGTTCATTTGTCGAAAAGCCGGATAAATCCTCTTAGAAGCTGGCCTAAAACTCGAGCACGCCTGTTCCGTTGTTTGATCAGTCTGCGGCGTCAATTCCGTTTTATCGCGTCTGCTATGATCTCTTCTAGGTGGAGCTGGTGGTTTTCTAGGCACTAAATTTTCGCGAACTAGCCTTGATCTTGGTAATTTTGGTCTTTCCGGACAACAGATCAAAGTTGGTTCACTAGAATTCCCCGAATTATCAGTCCATCCAACCGCCTCAATCGTCCTATCATTCCTACCTTCGTTCTCCTCCGGGTTTGGATCACGAACAAATTTCGTGAAACCTATTTCCAAGTTCTGCGCGCGTACGTTGTCCAGTTCCTTTTCGCTGGTCAGTACGCGTTGCTTTGTCGTTAAATCGGACACCGTGCAGGCCGCCTCGATCGAATTGTCGTGAGTTCGTGACTCGCGACTGGCAACCAACAGGCGCCTACTTTCACCAACCTTATTTGGTGAGGTCGCGTTGGTTTTTTGCTCTTGCTCTGCCGTACCAAGTTGGCCCTTTGATACAAGTTGCTGTTTCTGCAGGCCACCTCTGATTCTCGAATAGCCGGAGGAGCTGGATTGCTGATCCTCCTTAACCGGTACGGAGGCAACCCGACTGGTGGCGATCCCGGTATTTCTTTCATGACTTCGGGCGCGCTTAAAAGACGCCGCGCGTCCGTTAGCAAAGACCGTCGTTGCGCCGTTGCTCGACTCCGTTTTTGTCTTCACAGAAATTCCAGTGATCCTCGTTTCAACTGCCGTCATTTTAGCACTACGCGACAAATGTTTTTCCTGTTTTACAGGTGCTACCGAAGTCGCGATTGGACTTACTTCGGGATTGTCGTCAATATTGTCGCGTCTTCTGGAACTTAAATTTGAATTAACTTGACCGCGCTGAGGTATCCTGGATGCTACAACACCAGATTCAGCTGGTCTTCCGGTACTCTGACCGCCAAATCCATAATCCATTCCATGTCTAGATCTGTTTCTGACAGCAAGATAGTCCTTGTACGTTCCTCTTGCCGAACTAACAGCCACGTTCTTTATTCTATCGAGTTTTCTGTCGTTTCTCGCTATTTCAGTGCGATTTATGTCATCGTAGCTAGCTGTACTATTTAATCTATCGCCGCTATTCTCGTCAGTTGATCTTGATCTCGAATCGTTTCTGCATCTTCTTGCATTCTTGGGTTCTGCAGTGCTGCTTGATCTTACCAACGGGACGATCTTGCCTGAATCACGTTTGGCATTAGGTGCTGAAAAGTGTTGTCCTTGTGTTTGATTTAACCACTCATCGACTCTCTTTTGTACCTCGCCTTTGCGCAGAAGAACTTCCGTAACGGGTTTTGATCGATTGTCCGTACCAGTTCGACTTTCACTATTAGTCGCTGTGTTTGTCTCTTGTTTAGACCTTGCTGGCTCATCGCTACTTGAGATCAACTTGTTACCAGTATCTCTGATGGCAGTTTGCCTGTCGCGTGACCTCTGGCGTACCTGAGTCTGCTGATTGACCTTGAATACACGTTCGTGTTTTTCGCCTGGAACCATGACACGTTGATCGTGCTGCTGTGATTGATCTTGGCGTTCTTTACCGCCATCTTCCTCATTACTCGTTTGATTTGATCTCTCCACTTGATTGTATTGCTGCTGTTGTTTCTGTTGTTGCAGCTGCTGTCGCTTTCGCTGATCCATAACAGCTTCGAAGTTGGTCACGCTTATGCTACCAGAGTCGCTTAAATCGGAGGATCTTCCGTAATCAAGATCCTCGTACTCATCAAGAATATTATTAACCGATTGCGTGTCAATTGAACTCGTGCTTTTTGATTTGTTGCAACGTGAAATGGCGCACTCCGAATCACTGCTGGAATAACCATTGTTGCTAAAATTCTGATGTTCTCTTCGCAAACCTCCGAGACCACCCTGATTTGGTTTTCGATAACGCAGCAATGCATTCTCGTAACGCTGAAGTGGATTTTCCGTTTCTAGATCAGCATCTTTGTTTGCGATTCTACGCGAACTGATTTGTTTACATCTACGTTGATAATTGTTCGGTCGTTCTTGTATAGATTTGGATATTGTGTTGCGGGTTCCTGATGATTTAGGCAAAGGACCACGATAACCTGGATTGTGATTTATAGTAAATTGACTCTGCTGTAACTGATCAGGATGATGATTTTTTGCATACATTAACTCTTCTTTAGCGAAAATTCTTGATCGACCGAGACGCGGTGGTGCATTCACCACACCGGAAGGACCATCGTCGTCGGCATAAGGAATAGAACCATTTGCGGGGCTGGACAGAGCCTTGAGAATTGCTTGCTCGCTCGTCATTTTTCTTTCTTGCTTAGCAGACTGATCACATTTTGTACAAAACTGACTCTTGATCCTCCTGCTGAAATGATCACGCCGTCTGAAACAAAATAAAATGGTGATAATGATTGGAGATGGTTTTCGGTAAAGGGGATTCAATAAAACGCTTGTCAAAGTAATTCCTGAGTATTAAATTCTTTCTTATCGGGTAATCAGAGTCACCGAAGATTTCCGGATCATTAAATCAGACTTGGACACGTGTCCGACACATCTTCCGGTTTGGCTGGGGCATAACTTCCGGCTCATAGCCAAAAAGATACGTTCTTTGTGAATTAATTACTGATACTTTGTAAGTTTGTAACAGACGCGGTTGCATAGTTCCTGGTGCGATCGTGACTGGAATGACAGATTGGGACCAGGACTACATGCTTGGAATTCGATAATCATGCTGGTTCTGTAATATGACGGTGCCGAATTTGGACAGCTGTTGAAGACAATGATCGTTGTTAATATAAGTCATGCAATACTGCTATACATCCCTCTTCAACATAAAAAAGAGAGTCAACAAGACATGTCATTGTTAAGACAATTCTCGCACTTTTTTCCAATTAAAAAACTTGCAGTTTCTTTAACTTCCTTGATCTTATCTATTCTCCTGAAATTATCCGTTTCATCGGATGTGCATTTTTAGTGCGCTGTGTATTTTGAAAAAATATGTAAATTTGTCTGTACTATTTTTGTCATGTAAAAAATATCTATATCGTCGAGATGATAATCACATTTGCCTGCATTAATGCTCTACTCACGAGAAATAATAACTTGAGTGTGAATTGAACGATATTAAATTAAGATAGTGACGTTATTGAAGGGAGAAGACCTCGGCTGACCCATCGATGATTCTCATAAGAGTTTTGAGCTCGGTTTCTTGGGTCTTCTGTTGTGTCTTTGAGCAACACTGAAACTTTGATGTTTCCAAAATATGAATTTTGAGCCATGGGAGGATTTCTCGTGTTAATTAGGGAGGACAAATTTTTTTTTCGTTTTAGCTGCTCATCGAAATTTTTTCTCATAAAAAAATAAAGATGTCAGGATCTTTAAAAAACTGTGCTACTGTCGCAGGATTTTTTTTCCAAGAAGCAATATTTTTTTGTACATCTGTTTTTTTACAAATAAAAAAAATGTATATTCAAAACAACTCGTAACTCAGGTGTGAATTCAGGGGAGTTATCAGACGAGATTGTTAGTCCGATAAAGTGTGTTCTCGTGTATCAAATACGCGCCTCGTTCTCTTATTATGTAGACGGTGCGACGTCGTGGAATTAATGAATGGACAGCGTGAGCGACAGAATATGAATCAAGGTCGGGGATTCAACAGTCGTGAAAAATAGAATGTACGCAACCTTGAAGTTGATGTACTCGTAACATTAAGGCATAAAAATCGACGAAAATGGCTTTGAAATTGACAAGTCCTTCCTTTTACAAAATTAAAAAAAAAAACAAGCTTAAACATTATAAGTATTACAAAACTTACAAAATTGTAATGTTTTAAAAATTGAATCACCTTAAAAATCATTACGTATGTTTATCCTTAAGGTATTAAATTTATATTAAGAACATTATCTGTAATACTTTCAATTTGATGCATTAAATTATAGAAATTAAGTTGAAGATTTAAATAAGCACTTCTTCGATGAACCTTAAAGTGCAATTGACGCCATAGGACGTACAATATTATATTATGTTCGTCCATTATGCACGTCGATGTGTACTTAGCTGGCGGCGTCGTTAAAAAATGTTGCTCCGCTGATGTCGAGAGTACGTTCACAATGAAATTGGATGCGTGGGTCGACAAAAACGTTTTGCATCTTGGAACGGATCGATCTTCGTTTTTTGCCTCTCACGAGAGTTACGCCACGAGTCTCGTGTGTTTTCATTCGTTCCTACGTATTTTCTCAGTTCTCACATTATTCACCGTGGAATGAAAACATTGCATTTATTAATGCATTAATTATATTTATCGACATTCACCGGTTGAATACAGATACACATTAATGATTTCCAACGATTTTCTATAAAATAGGTCGAGAATTTTAAACATAAACTATTAATATACAGACAGACAGAAAAATGTGATTGATTTTGAATTTTTTTTGTATAGCAAAAAAATGTATCGACATCAATAACGTGTACTTAACAAATCACTATTTCTTCAACAATTTTTTTCTTCATAAAAATAATAATAATTTTGTTATTAATTACCTAAAATAAAAATAAATCGACGTGCAACGTTTTTTTATTATTTGAAACTTTGTACATCTGAAAAAAAGTAAAACGCCTTAAAAGTGTCTCGTAACACTTGTTTGACGATTATTGTGAAGTCTAACAATATTATATTATAGTTTCGCTGCTGTAATCGAGATGATTAAAGGAACATGGATATAATTATAAACAGGGTGTATTTTAATCAATGCTCTTGAAGGATCTCATCTAATACATCCTGTCACTGTGGGGATATTAAATATAGGATGAGGGTGAGCTCACATATCCTGAATGCTTCCGGGCCACTAGCGACCCCTCCAGGCGTCATCATATAAATTGCCCGTACCAAGCTGGTCGAGCGATACCACTTTAATAGCTCCTTTTTCTTTCCACGTATTTTCAAACCTTCCCTCGGGCAACTCTTGTATCCTCCATCCGGCTTAAAGAAACACAAAACAGCGGACAACAGAAGGATACTGCGTTTCGAAAATGCAACTCAATCTAAATATCCTGTGGAAATATAAGAGGATATCGTATTTTATTACTTGCCTGCAGTGTTTATTCGATTATTCAAGAATAATGCACTCTTCAAACTGGAAAATATCTATTTTTCTTTGTTTCTTTATTTACACAATTATATGAATTTCGAGTAACGATTTAATGCCAATCGTTACTCTTTTTCAATGCCAATGGGTTCAAAATGTGCTAAAATGACCAGAAATCAGATTTAGAAAAAAGATCTCAACGTGTGTGAAGTGTAAAGTGTAAAGTGTCAAGTGTCAAGTGTCAAGTGTGCGGAATGTTGCTTCTGTCCGTAAGTAAATCAACATTTTAAGATAAGCGTATGATAAAGACAAGCAATTTACGACCAATTACGAAGCTCAATAATTCTCATTATAGAGTTTTTAATGACTCGCTGTAATTGCTTCATTCTGTACTAATAACTAATACATATGAAAGTGTCATAAATTATATTTACGTCGGTTTTTATTCAGATAAAATATAGAGCATGCATATTTCCAGGACAGGTGTGCCAACTGCGAATTGCGAGGGTCGACGAATCTCTCTACCGAGATAGCTTGACTCGCGACAGTCTAGACTGAAAGGGAGATTATGCTTTATAATATACGTAGGTATACATACAAGTATATATAAATCATTCCATGTGAATTTTCCAAATTAAAAATAAAGCCATTATCAAATAATCATTAATTTAGTTAATATTTATTGCAAAAACATCAACATTTTCATTTCTGTACAATAATTAGTCATAATTATTTATTTGAAAATATGCATTAAATACTTTTCCATATAAAAAATCTCAAAAATCATGAAGATTCTGAAATATGATAAAAGAAAATCAACAAGTTTGTCTAATTGGCATGGAGTGCCCCATATATTGCATGCTTGTATTATAAAACGTGAACGAACCGCCCGAACGTGGCACGAATCCATGCAACGTTAAAACAACACGTGTATCCTACAATAGTAGACGACATTTTACGTTTGTAATAGTCACGTGAAGTAACTGAGTGGCAAAAAGCTGTGCCATTTTGCCCCATCTTCGTCATCGTCGATATAACAGTAGGTTGTTAATATATAAGCCCGCACCAAGTTGAATAGAGCTTCGACGTCCGAGATTCGACGTATAGCAAGGGTGACGCTTTCACTTGAGCCTCTTAACTCGTCAATTGATCGGTCCACGTCCCCCCCCCGCCCCTTTTATATAATCTGATTGAGCTCGTTTCCCTTCGATTCCTTCACATCACGCTAAAGTGTGAGAGAAAAAAAACACTTGCTGCGAAAATAAACGGAATTATTTTTTTAAAGGTTTTCTGCCATTTATATGCCTTGATAATACATCATTTCTGCACAAAAGCGACTGCACGGACCCACAACTCTACACGAGTTTTTCTACACGAATTCTACAGAATTCTATCTGTACACGCATGCACGAATTCAGAACGGCAAAGGTGCACACGAGTCGAATGAAGGAAGTGAAAAGACTACAAAGGTGCGACTCGGTCATATGGAAAGTTTGTGTTTAACTCTACACTCCAGCATCTCTACACGTGGTTTGATTCTACACAATCGCAACTTTGTATTATGCTCGATTCTACACAGTAAAACTGTACGCGATTTAAATTAATCAAGGCGAAACTCGACACAAAAAAAAACTGAACCCGTGTCAAATTATTTACACCAAAACTGTACACGTGCAAAACTCTACACAGCTAAATGTAGCACACGTTAAATATTCTCCACGTTAAAATATAAAAAAAAAAAAAACGGAGTATACCTCAGTCTCTGGAAGGCTTCTGAGAAGCGATCTACTTGAAGGAATGCAAGAGGGCGAGGCAGAGAAAGGGAGTGAGAGAATCGCAAGCAGGCCAAGAGACCGCAAAGACTTGCCGAAAGACATCTTACGTCGAAAGGTGGATATACAAGAGATCCCTTGACTGCCAGTACTCTCGATGCTAACTTTGCGTCTGCGAAAACTCTTGAAACACTTAAAACGTGTATTGCTTTGTTTTTCTCGTTCGCTCACCCCCCAACTCCGAGTAGTTTCCGGCACTCAATACAAAAGTCACTTCCAATCTCTTCTCAACTTGCCAACTATATTTTTGGCTTTGGCTCGGTGATCCGCTAACTTTTTAAAAATGTACAAATGACATTTGCTGTCATCGGATATCGTTGAATAAATTTTCCAGTTACATATCAATGTCTTTTTTGTTTTTTACTTCGATCAGTTTTCTCCATTTATTATCTGAAATGGTTTCAGCAAAACCAGAAGCATAAAAAAAAGTCACACTGCGAAAATACGGTCAGTGGAGTGACCAAAAAGCTGGGTTTTTAACATAGAAAAGTTATGATATGCTGTGGTGCAAAAAGAAAACAGTGGTTCGAAGCGCCATATAGTCGAGTCCCACGGGAGTCGTGCCTGACGTCAGAAACATAGCCAGAGAGCTCTCATCTTCTTTTACTTTATTCTCGGCGGTGGTAAAGCCGGGTAGTACTTTTTGCTTCTTGATCAGTACACTCCGCGTGAGGCCGACTCAGAGGGGCCCGGCACACATGTTTGTTCCCTCCGGCTGTGGCCCTTATTTCTTTTGCCTTTCTTATTTCTTTTTTTTTTTACTTAACCCTTTTTTGTTTTAAGCCTTCTAGGCTTACACGCGTGCCCTTGCCCAGAATAAGAAGAAAAGAAAGAATAAGAAGCGGGGAGCAAAATTGCAAAAAAGAAAAAAAATACAGAAGTACGAAGAAAGAATTTAAGGGCTTCCAACGAGCGTTGTTGTATACATATAAAAATATCTGAACTATTGTTGTTATTGTATTATTTTTAATTTGTATTGTTTGGTGACACTACTAGCATCAATTTATCAATAATAAGGTATTTTTTTTAAATAGCTCGAAAATAAATAAAAATTGTTTTTAGGGTGACACTTTTCTTCGTTTCTTGAGTTTAAATATTATTACAATTTTGTTGTGGACAATATTTTTTCTAGATTAGTATTTATAATTAATTTTAATACTTGAAAAATAAAATGAATTTTCTAAAGATTTCGTGTATATTAAGGTAAAAATATCTATAATTTAATTTATTTTTCTGTGAAAATACTTTTATAAGATCATTTGTCTTAATGCCATTTTTCCTATAAATAAAAAGAAACTGATATTTTTTTTATTCTTTAGATTTGCAGACAAGAAATTTAAAAAAAAAATATTTCGTGGAAGGGGTAGAAAAAAGTGGGGGAGGGTTTTCGAGGGTATGAAATTCTAATGTAACCATACGAGATGTCGGAGGTGACAGGCACACGTGCTATTCTAGACACTTTACACAGGATTAAGCTGTCGAGTCTGGCATATATCGTTTCGTTCAACAGCAGAGTTCACGGAGTCGAGACCAATTTCCCGTCACTTCGGACACCTATGATATTTTATAGGTAACGTGGACAGTGTCAACGACAGCGTGACACGAGTCTGCCCTTGCGCATCGGTTTCGATAGCTCCAGGACGTGCATGGCATTTTTAATCGCCTATAATCGTTTTATAAACGAGAAGCCTTTTGAGTTAAGGAATTTTGAATAAGCCCTTCGACGACCATTCCGGGGCAAATTTAGAGACCGCACGTGCGACACGCTGTACGCCACACATTCTTGATGTCTGTAAAAGTCTGTAAAATAATCGCACCATTATATTTTCAAACTTGTTTTATGTCTTGTCTTTAATACAAGATTTAACGGAAATTTATCATATCGTTTGTATACTTCAACTCTCAGACGTGCTGAGACTTTTACCGAGACTCTCAGACATGCTGAGACTTTTGCCGAACTCTCAGACTTGCTGAGACTTTTCATTTATATTCATGTACAGACAAAAGTTGGTGCATAATTAATAAGTATAAGGAAATGTAATTTGCGGATTTTTAGGAGTTGAACATTGTTTTTAAACTTATGACATTTGGCTATATATATAAAATGAGTAAAACTCGTCAGACCGAAGAAAGTAAAAAAAAAAAAAAATGAAGAAGTGTGAAACGAAAGTGGAAAGAGAAATGTGAGCCTGTGATGCGCTGGACCCGTAACGAGCATATCCGATTTCCAGGAGTCACGAGGGATCAAAAGGATTCAGAGAAGGAAATAATACGTATAGCAGAGTCGTAAGCGCGTCACACACAGCAAGCAGAGCATATCGAAGTAAATGTTCTCGTGCCAGATCACGTAATCCACATGAAACCGACAAGTTTTGTTTACAAAAGGGAAACACGCGTCGCGGATCATCGATTCTCATCCATCCGGAAGAATTCACTCGTATTCAACAGGCAGACTAATGTTTAAGCATTTTTTTTTTCAATGTTTAACAATTAATTAAACAAATAATTATCTAATTTTAGTTTTAAAAAAAATATCAAAGAAATTAAGTCAGATTACCGTACTTTTAATATAAACATATTTATGGACTGAGTTCGAAGTAAATAATTTTAGAAATCTGAAGTATTGATTTTAATTAAGATAATAATTTTAACCTCGATGTCCAATTTGCGTTCCTCCTCCCACTTTTTCTCCTACTGGAGAAAAACGTTGGGAAATGGGCAAGGAAAATAATTTCCGGTTGAAAAAAAAGCAGCAAGCATCGCTGCATTGACGACGCGACTCGATCGGATATTAATAATCCAACGAGAGCTATGGGTAATTAATTTCTCGTTTACGAGAGAGCACTCGAGGCGTCCGGTTGGTGGTACTGGCTTTAAGCAAAGTGGTGGGTAATGAGCCACCCCACTGTGATGAATGAGCTTGAGATACAAGCTACACAGGAGCGAAAATTTTTTACCTTTTTTGTTTTTTTTCTTCTTAATCTCTACTGCGTTAATTTAGCTCAGGTTAGTGAAACTGTTTAAGCATTGGTTCATTTGATGTGCATTATTGTCTCACTTGGTTCATCATTCATATATATATTATGTTTTTATGGCATGCAACTTATTCCATATAATTTTCGTTTCAAGTAAAAATATAAATGAGTGCAGCTATAAACGCCAGTATAAAAATATAATTCGTGAAATGTGTATGTAAAATAATGAAAAAGTAAAGTGCCATATTTGTTTCAGTGCAATTTTTTTAAAAAATGTTTTTTCATGTACTTTTAAAAGTCAAAAAGTTGGAATTTATTTTTTCAACTAAAGGTGTAAAATTTTATGTTTCAAAAAATTGTTCAAAAATGTGTATTTTCTTTTTAAAAATATGTATATTTTTCACTTTTATAGTTATTTTAAAAAATCGTAAAATATTTTAAAAAGCAAACTGCAAAATTCCTACTTTTCTTATTTTTAATATAATGTTAAACAATTTTTTTTTTCGTGTACTTTAAAATATAAATTTTTTTTAAAATTCTCATATAAACGTGTCGTGATGTCGTTAGCGCATAGAGAGTCTCTATATAGTAAAACGCGAAGACTATAATCGAGTGGACAACAAGTGCATTCATTGGGGAAGCCAACCGAGAATGCTATCCGTAGCTGCAGCAGCAACTTGACGCTCGCTTCGTCATCTCACAGCTGCATTGTACGAGGCTCAATGCATCTCTCACTCTTTCAACTCTCCCTCTCTCACTCTTTATTTCTATCACGCTCTTTCTTCTCTCTCTCTCACTTTCTATTCTGTCTTTTTCATGTTCCGTCTTTAATTCTCTTTCGCCTCGAATAATCGGGATCACGAACTTTGAACGTCATCGACACGTAGCTGAAAGGCTGGACGAGGAGAGGAAAGAGCATGATTGGTAATCATAATTGTTCGTCTCCACAACACTCATCGTCTATTGGACAAAGAAAAAAGAAAAAAATGTCGAGAATTACGTGCTACCGATTGCCATTCGACGCGTACCTATAATGCACTAGTCGCACTGCAGTATATTATATAGCCCATCTATAATGCATAAATAATTTCATTTAGAAAAAAAAATCGTGAACTACGCGCTACCGATTGCCATTCGATGCATAGCTATAATGCGCTAGACGCACTGCAGTATGTATTAGCGTATCAGTAATGCATGACTAATTTCAATTGCACGAGTGCAGTGCGGATGTTTGCTGAATTCAAACACACATTTTCGACATTCCTCGGCGCCTCCTGACATTTATTTATACCACTTGTATTTCCCTCGCAATTCTATCGTCTCATATATCTACAAACGTAATTCGTAAATTTAACACTTTGTCCATTCCAAGTCATTAATATATTTTTTTAAGTTGAAATTTTTTTCCTATGCTATACAGTAAAAGAAAATTTTTATAAGCAAATAATAAATACGTTTGGTAATATAACGAAAAGTATTTTTGTCATTTGTCTTTTTGACTTTGAATAAATTATAATATATTCTGAAGTAAAAAAAAAAACGAAGTCTGGGAATTCAACAATAAAACAGGATGTTAGCTTTGTCGAGACGAGATGCATTTCGATGTTATTTACTAGAGACGGATTTAAAAAAAAAAGTGACGAATATACAGAGACAGGAAACGGTCTTACAAATCTAAATATACAAATGCACATCAACGCGCTAGCCATGTGACATTCCAATCTTCACAACTGATAAAAAGAGACACTGATAAAAGAAACGGCTCTGGCGCTTGACAAAAAAAATTTCTCCGGAAAAATCGAGTCACACGAAAAATTTCGTCTTCATTTGTTTACCACGGCATCGAGTAAGAAAACCTTATGTTAGAAATGAAAAAGAAAAAAACACGTCTCGACGCTCTCCGTGAAGGCGCGCCTCGCGTCGCCGTCGTCTCGAAACGAATCGTGCGCCTCTTGCATCTTTCATCACTTCACCTGCTGCGCTCCTTCCACTTTTGCTACTGTATATCGAGAGTCAATCGTTTGTACAACGAGAAAAAGAAAAAACTTGGGATTATGTGCTTCGAGCAAGAGCGTGTGAATGAAATCTACACCGAGTTTCGAAATTCTTTTCTCTTTTGCAATCGTTTATAATATTTTGCTATTTAAATAATAATAAAAAGCAATAAAAAAAAATGCCAAACATATCAATAAACATGCCAAAAACGAAAAATATAAAAATTGAAAGTCCGATAATTGAACTGATTCACGATTAAAAATATTTTTATATCTTGTATGAATGAAGTTCAATTCAAAAATAATAATAATAGTAGTAATAAAAATAATAATAGGATACCTATTTTATTCGGATGATTTGTGATATCGATGTGATGAATTCTCGTTGAATAATTAATCCAAAGGTAATTCCAAGTCACAAAACACAAATTTTCATATATTCACAGACTTTTTAAAAAATTTCTCGCACAACTAAACAAACTTCACTGTCACTGCACGCGCAAGTGTCACAAGAGAATCGTCATTTCGCATTACCAGAGTCAACGCTATTCGTATTGGGGCTTGATTGCTAGTGACTGGTTCACGACTCAACTGCTCTGACAATCTGCGAGTTGTGTTGCTATAGGCGACTCTCCCGGCGTAAAATCTTGTCGACTATCGTGTCGCTGATTCAAACGCCTCTGTTTTATACTATATATCGTCGCACTGCTCGAACGACGAAAACTGTGTGATATTTCGTCGACTATTTTTACAACACTCAATCCAAACGTCACGCGTTCTTTCTTATTTCTTTTTTTTACAAAAATTCCAATTAATAGTCACATCAAAAATATAATGGCATTTAAACTGAACGAAAAAATGAAGTTTCAATCATTTCGTTTATGATGTGAAAAAAGTATGAAAATTTTAAGGGGGTCGAAATATTTCGCATTGTTAAATCAGTAGCCAATTTTTGCAATAGTTTTTTTGTTAATTTGCATGCATTGACCAATTAACGACTTTTTTAAAACGATTTTCAAAAAATCGTTAAATATCAACACTCCACGAAAAAAAGCCTAAATAAAATATAGATTAAAAAAAAATTCTTTGCATTGATATTAATCACTGAGGACGATTGAAAAAAAAAATCATAATCCAATGAACCGTCACTTATTTCCACAAAACGATTAATCCACCGAAACCACTGAAATCCAAAAACTATTGCTCAACTAATAAAAATAGCCACAAACAACTCGAAAAACAATCCATTGCTTGATTTATAATCCATGCGCGAGTGTTTTCGATCTTAGCGTCATGCGCATTAGCTCGCAACATGCGCATCGTCTGACATCCAATAGACAGTGGTGTATCAATGCCACGGCAACCGTTGAGACAGAGAGTATATAGCATCACGTTAGCTCGCAGCCAATAAGCTGCCTTTTGCTGTATGGTAGCTTAGCTACGGTTACACGAGAGATTCCGAAGAAAATAGCAAAGGGAAGAGAGGGAGAGAGACTCAAAGACCGTTCTCGATCCCGGTGCAGCACCATCGGTCAGACTGATGGTGAGCTCTACGCACGCGAAAACCAATCGCGCCGAACAACAAGAAAAAGAAGAACATGAATAAAGACAAGAAGAGAAATACAGTGAATTCGCGTATACATCAGAAGGAGAAACGAGATGAAGACGAAGTTACCATTATACCAACTTATAAGAAAAGCAAGATAGAATGCCGTCCGACCAGTCAGAGAAAGAGCTCACCTCTTCTGTATAATAATAAACACAGGCCACAACTATACTATATATATGTATATATACACACGTAAAGTACTACACTATACTATTATACATATTATACTTGACTGCACTGCTATATATATATATATGTGTGTGTGTGTGTGTTTTTTCTAAGTTATAAGAATTGTTGTCCGGTTCGCCGAGTATAGATGCCGTTTGGGTTAGGGCGACGTTGTCGGACGATACGAATACGTCGGGGCCCTCCGAGAAACTGAAGGCTCGGTCTGAAAGCCGCAGGCTGAGAGCTCTCCTTGGCCTCTCTGAGGCCCCTAAGAACGGGGCACTGTGTAGTATACTATGTTGTACGATAGATGTATACGTGTATATAAATATATATATATATATACTGGCGGTACGGTCTCCTGGACCCCACGTGGGCACCCGACTAGTGTAGTTCTGACGGTGTGGCGCGGTTAAGCCATGCGACTTTGTAACCTCTTCAGTTGTGGTGCGTAACTTTGCTTATATCAAATGTATATATGTATATATATAAAGTGTGCAGAGCTTACGATGAAGGTGACGAGAACTCTAAGGGGAGAGAGTCAGATAAAAAAATATGTATGGTTAACCTATCAAATACAGATTTTTTCGCCAGATAAGAAAAACATGCGGGTAATCCGGGTCACCATCTATTTTTTTTTTATTTTTGAACTTTGCAGACTTTTAACAGAAAACGAATAGGCTAAATATTTCCAAATTATCTCGGCTAAGTTTGAGAAATTTACCGATATACAAGTGATTTTGAGGATTAAAAGAAAGAAAAAAAATTAATTAGTGGATAATTTACTTTTTAAATGTATTCTTCTCTGTCATGTTTTCTTTTTTTTTTAACATACTAATGAAATTTTCAAGTTGAAAAGAATTGTCTTTTATTAGTAATCAGCGTACGTAAAAACTTCGGAATTTAAATAATAAAATTTAAATTTAAAGTGAGAACTCAAATTTTGACAATGGTTTTTGTATAAAAGGAGTTGCGTAAAAGACAACAAAATTCGAGTTATACATTTTTCCAGAATTGAAAAAAAAAAATTAAAAACTATTCAACACAAAAATTGTTGATCATTTTTTTTTTTTTTTTAATCGTAATATCTGTGATGATCAGAAAATAGTAGCTGAGTTGACATAGAATGTTATATACGTACATGTACACTATATTACTAATATTATCGATTCTGTCTTCGAATTGACTTTTTTACAAATAAATATATTCAGTATCGTCTTCCATTTCTTATGCACGTCGCGGTTATTACACTATAGTAATGCAAAAACGGGGTGTTATATTCACGTCGATCTTCTTCTTGCGGTTTCCGCCCCCCCCCCCCCCCCCCCCCAACGAATCACTATTCCCTCTCGATCCCTCGTATCTTGCTCGTTAACGCGCAGAAATACGACTGATCCGCAGTACATAGACTCATTTCTATCAAGGCGTTGCCAATGCCTCGTTGGGGCTTCTCCGCAAACACCAGCAGGCACTATACATGCAAGCTATATACTCACTGTACGCACACAGATTTCACATGATCCGCATGTATAGTACTCGTAAATGTATATAGTTTCAATTGATGTCTGTGTCTGATACAAGTGCTTCAAGTTCACGTAGTCGCGAGTTTTACATCTCCTTTTTTTTTTCTTTTTTATTCTTTCAGTCTTTTGGTCCGGTTCGTGGGCTTCGTTACTTTTTCGATTTTATTTTAGGCTTTCGTTACCGTCGAATAAGAAGTCCCCATAGAAATAAAAGGAGCTTTTGGTGGGTTAAGTTGTCAAGCGGCTTGAACGAACAAGTTGTACAACATGTACGTACTTGTACGAAATAGTTTGGGTCAGTATGGAATGTTTTGAACTGCTATACGAAGTGTTTTAGACTAGTACGTGATATGTCTTGGACTGGTATGAAATGACTTCGACTGCTTTGCTGATTTTTGAACTCGTGTGCGATGTGTTGATCCAATACGAATTGTTTCGAAACTGTGGTACACTGTTTCGAACAAGTTATCGATGTTGCGGACCGATTTGAATTGTTTAGAACTGCTGTACAGTATTTCGGACAACTTAGCGGTGTTTTGGACCAGTACGAATGAATTGAAACTGCTATAGAGTGTTTCGAATAAGTTAGCTATATTTTGCATTTGCATGAACTGTCTTGAACTGGTGGTTTGATCATCATAGACTGTTTTGTACTGGCATGCAATGTTTCGGACCACTATTCGGTATCTGAGACTATCGTTACTCAAAAATTCGAAAACTCGCATCCAAAACCTCAACAAAATTTTGCTTTTTATGCGACTTCCGTGTCGATTCTCAACCCTTTCAACCAGCCCCTTCCACACGTACTTGGCATATCCTTCCTTCTTTTTATCGTCATTCCAATTTTTATTTTTTTGTCATGTTGAACGCAAAGGAACGACGTGGCCACAAGAGAGGTTATAGCGGACGTGCCTTCAGAGAGCTCACGGAGTTGCTAGGACAGCACGTCGGGAGGGAGCGCCAACGCGCAACGATGCCACCACAGCACACATACATGCACAAGTGAAGGAAATAGAAAAGAAGGAAAAAAAAACCAGCAGAGAGAACGCGGCAGACGAGATTGAGAGACGGGAAAGAGTCGTTCAAAGGACTCCGTTGACTTCGACGTCTCTCGTTCACAGACGTTTACTTCAACTTTAATTTCGTCCTCTCTACGACTGGCAAATTATGTCCACAGTTTAAATGAAATATGAGATACGTAGGAAAATGGCACGAAATAGTTGGCAAATATTTGCATTTATTCTCGTACTGCAGTATTTTTAATTATTGGTATTACTCTATTAATTTTGATATTATAAAAAAAATCCGTTTTAATTCTTTTATGAAAAAAAAATGTCGCACAATCTCCCATAGAATTTTATTTTTTTTATTAATTCAACATGCTTTTTTTTATTAGTTTCTGTTTTTTTAATAAAAATGTAAAAATATAATTTGTTGACAATTCTGTATTATCAATTAATTGAACATTTATTAATCGAACAAAGTAATGTGAAATTAACAACTTTACAGAAAAATTTCTTCACACCTTTACTAATTTAAAAAAAAAACTATAAATTTAATTCTTTTTACAGCCACAATTGTTTTCACAATATTAATATCTGCATGTATAAAAAAAATTCCAGCATGAAAGAAAATTAAAATATAATCAGTTACTATACAAATATTGAAAATTATCATTCCACAAAATTAAAAAATTAATGTATACGTCGTAAAATTTTATTAATTTTTTAAGGGATATGAATTACGTATTTTTCTTTTTCTTTGGTCAAGTTCTCTATAAATTTTGTAAATCTAATAGATTTAAATATTTCGCGAGCATAATTACATCTCATGAATTATTGATCATAATGCTATGAGTGAATTTCACGAAGGTATATATAATAAGTACAGTGATGGGGTCTTAGAGCGTAGTGAATGGGTGGCTGGTGCGGTAACCAGTTTTCCCACTCGAAAACCTTTTCCTAAGAGACCTCAATGGTAGTCTCTCGCTCTCTCTCATCGTTCTTCCTCTCCGCGTCTTTACCACGCCTCCAGGTAATTTCGAATCGTTCGAAGGCACCTCCGAGCACTCGAAAGTCACTTTTATTTCCTCCAGTGACGACCAACGAGTATGACTACGATAAGAATCAAACAGAGAAAAATAGAGAAAGAAAGAGAGAGAGTAGTCACGCAGATTAATGAAAAAGTATCTCGATTCAATTACCTCCAGTAATTATACAATTGGTTCACGCCTCATCTATGTATAGGCATAATTTATCAATCTTTATATATTACTTCAACTAAAACTATAGGTCAAACTTCAATTTTTGTATTGCAACATTTAAATCAATGAAAAGTAAAAAAAAAAAGGCAATTGTATATTTAATTTGTAATTCGTTAATCTATGAATTCGTTTCTTTGTACAACATTCAAAAATTAGATTTTTTTGTATTTAGATATTTAATTGCGAAGTCATAAAAGCCATATATTATTATTTTTCGTTACTTCGTAAAGCAACAAGTAAAAATCAATTTTCTTGTAGCTCTATTCAACCAGCAATTTATATATTCCAATGTAATTTCGGACCTCGATAATCAAACGGCGTGAACGCGCGATTGGAAGGACTAAATAATAATAATAATAATAATAATTGAGAGGCGTAAGAACGATGGAGATTTATCCACTTATACCGAGCGAACGACACGATTCTCTGAGATAGAACGACGAAGACCTTGGTGATGCGGGGTTACGGGTAATCAGGAACTCGATCTCTCTTGGCCAGGAGCGCGACTGGCGGAAGAGCAGAGGCGGAGACGTTTGCCATGCGGCATATATAAACCGGCGATGCCACACTCTCTGGTGGCAAATGAGAAAATAAAACTGCCCTTGCGTCGCTCTCTTTTTTCTGCAGTGGAAACGAAGGCTCTCTCTCTCTCTCTCTCTCTCTCTCTCTCTCTCTCTCTCTCTCTTGACACAACGAAAAGACTCGAAGAGAGAAAAGAGCATGGACTTAAGATTAAAAAAAAAAAATCTTTATCGCGCCCCCTTTGGTGTATAACGGTAATCATCCGGTATATAACACATTCTCTGTCAAATAATTGTATGTCATTTTTTTTCATTAATCTTCGAGGTGTTTCTCATAATTAACTCAATTTGTGTACATTCTGTAATTTTTTTGTTTTTTAAGTTAAAGTATGATTTAATACAAATTTTAGTACTTTGAGACGGAAAAAAAAAATCTGAAAAACTGCATCTTTATTAGTTGGACTAAGAACATTGACTTTGAAGAATAATAATGTCAACAAACGATTACTAGATAAATAAAACAATTGCTTAACAAATTAGATAGATTATTCAATTTTTTTATTTTTAAACAAAAAGTCCCTTTTCCGGCGTTTACTCTAAAAAAATGCATGAAAAACTGATATAAAACTACAAATTTTATGTTGAGGCTTTTTTTTCTGTGACTTATAGTTTTTGTCATAAACGTTGACAAAAAAAATACAGGTTTTTTTCTGAAAAGTTGAGTTTTGAAAATCTGTAAAAATAATGCACAAAAAATAATACCGAAATCCGTCTAATTATGAGAAATATTTGAGTGGCTAAGAAAAATAATAGCTGACTTCGCATGGATTTCCCGATATAACGATAAGGAAGCGATCTACCGGAATTAGGCACTCGGGTTATCGTTCTATGACATACATCTAGTTATCCTTTTTTTTTCTACAGTAAGGCCAATTAAGTTTACGGGTATTTTATAGCATATAACTTACCGTAAGATGATAACGAGACCCACTTATGGATTATTATACTGATAAGAAATCGGAATATCGGGGGAATTGTGATAAACCAGTTTTTGCCACCGTATACCATTTTTCCAGCGATATATTCTTCTTTAACGGTGGGTTTAATTCGGTTCGGGACGTATTCAGTGAGTTCGGATTAAAAAGGAAAAAAAGAAAAAAAAAGAAAAATTCTACTAAATAAATAATCCACATTGTTTAAATTTCTACAAAGGCCTTTTTAATAATACAAAAAATTATTTTTATAATTAATTAAGTGGTAAGCCATTTTTTATTGCTTTTTTATTATTAATACATTTATTTATGGAAAAAATCACAACATTATTTTTACTATAACATTTACATATTATTTGTATACAGAAATATTCGCGCATGTTGTGAGAAACACTTTATTAATAACAATCTTTTTTTTGTAAAAAATTAATATTAATTTTCCTTGAGAGGCGAAAATTCATCTTAATACATTATTTTTGTAATTATGCAGATTGAATTGTTTTCAACGGCACAAAAGCTGCTTTAATTAAAATGTTGGGGCCATGGTGGGGGCATGCAATATGAAGTTTCAAAGTGGCGTAACGGGAATTAATATTTCCCAATAAAATGGTAGTCGTACCATATATGAACGCAATGGTACTTTTACTACCTTTGAGTGTCCTGAAAACGAGAGATCAATTCAAAGAACAATTCAATAATTCGTCAATTCGAAAAATGCTGGAAAACGATATACAACCTAGGTTAAATAAATGAAATTTTTCGTGACTATTGATTTTTCATAGGAACAATAAATTGTTTCATTTTCGGCCGTTCTATTTTAGGTCCATTGATTAATATTACAACAAATGGAGTGTTTGTTTAAATTACAAATAGACAAGCAATTAGTGTTTTATTTCAATCAGTGAAACACGAAAATAACGCACGTTCCGGAATTTAGTTATTATAGCAAATTGTAGCAATTTTCAAAATGTTTATAAAACGCGGAATGTGTATTTATTTTGAAAATTTACAAAATTGTTGATAAACCAATTTTTCCTGGTTACCAGCAGGTAATTAATTTTATGAAAAGGAACAATATATAAAATCATAGTACGTTAAATCAAAACATAATCAGTTACCCGCATAATTCGAAATTTTCCTCTGACATTTTCTGCCTAATGGAAAAATATTCGCTTAATGTGAAATTTTCCGTTCGATACGATATTTTCCGCTGAGATTTTCTGTCTGAAGCGAAAATATTCGCATAACGCGAAACTTCCCATATGATGCAACATTACTCGCCGCAAAGTTGCCATGTAATGCGAAATTATCCGTTTAATGCCAGATTTCCCGCACAACGTTAACAAGTTCCGCACATACAGCATAATATATCCGCGGCCAGATTTGTTTCGCACATGTTAGTTCCTAAATAAGTTAGGCGCATTGAGGAAGGCTTGTGGTAAATTTTCCGGAAAGCCACGAACCGGTGATCGCGGCCAGTTGGTATTTATCGTACATACTAATAAAACTGGCCGCATGGACTTGAATACTCATTCCAATTCCGCTGGTTTAGCTTTCACGGTAAATCTACGGTGTTGCGTTCGTGAAATTATTTGCGTCTCGTAGTGTCGCGACTCGGAATATATATATATATATATATATATATATAGCGCAGGCCTCCGACGTTGGAAGTTTTCGCACCAGTCTCATTGTCACGATTATACCGGTATTCCATGAACGGTCTTGTATTTAACGGAGGGCAATATACAATGGAGGGTAGCAGAGACAGAGAAAGAGAGGCTGTGGTATAGCAGTCTAGTGGCTGTGGCTATGGCTCGGAAATTCACCGTACGCAGCTTTTGTTCCCTTAATCACCATTGTGCCAGAGCGATGTGAAGCTCAGAGCGGAGAACTCTGTAGTAGTTGCGCCCGACTGCCGCGCCCCGCGCAACACCCGCTCGACACCAGCTGTGCGCATCGGCCGCCACCGTGCGGCCAAGCTTTTCGGGATATCGCATTGCATCCCATATCCTCACGTTTCTACTGATCAGCGGGTGTGCTTATATCGCGTGTTTCATATCAACTTAAACACCCCAATCATGTGAAACCTTCGGTTGTTGCGATATTTTCTGCTCTAATGTTAACATGCGAAATTATCTGCTTGATGCACAATTTTCCGTTTGATGCCTTATTTTTCCGCAGTATTTATTCTCTTTGAAAATAAATTATCTACTCAATGCGAAATTTTTAATTAGACGCCATATTTTCCGCTGCGAAATTATTCGTCTAATGCGGAATTTTTCCGTTCAATGCGATATTTTCCGCTGAAATATTCCGCCTAATGCACAATTATCCGTTTAAGTCGAAATTTTTCCGTTCAATGCGATATTTTCCGCTGATACATTCCGTCTGACGCGATTCTGTTTGCTTGAATAATGTGAAAGATGTTATTAAGTTGGCACAGAATATCCCATATTGATTTGTGTTAGTTGTAGAATGTGCAAAGCTTAAGGATGAGCCTTCTGGTGGTGCGGAAGCCGCAACTCCTGGTGGAAACTCCTGGCGCTCGTCGCAAAGCGCATCGAGCCAGTGCTCGAACGATACGCGGCTATATACGCTTGCAAGTATGTTTGGATGTACGTGTACGATAGGTGGTGCTGGGCTATAACGCGCTATATCTCACTGGTATATTTATCATTCGAACGTGACTTAGTCTCCCAATGGGGCTTTTCCGCGTCGATATACTCACAACGAGTGGTTATTGCTAGCGGAAACGAGCTCATTTCTCGGTCACGATCAAACTTCTACAACGCTTATAGCGAAAACACAAGATAGCAATCTTTTCATCTTTAACAAATTTTCCGTCTTGCTTTTTTAAATGTAAATCAAACTTTTAGCTTTGAAAACAACATTTTATCTTTAATAATATTTACTTAAATTTAATTTAATTTTCAAATAAATTTCTAATTAGTGTCTTTTAACGTTCACTTAGGTGATTCAAATAGTTCAATTTTTATTTAGATATTTTCATACAAAACATTATTTCTTTAATACGATCTTGTATTTAATCTTATTATTTTTTATTTGGTGATTTAACTTTACGAAAGTATTTATTTATTTATTTATTGATATCAACGGGATAAAAAAAAAAATGTTCCACACCAATTTCCAGATATTTTACGAAAAATCTATTTTTCCCACAATCAGCAAAAATATTATTCATTGTTGAAAAAAAAAAGTATTTAAAGTTTATAAAAATATTAATGGAATATAATTAAAAAAATTAAAATATTACAAATGTTAAAAAAAATTATTTATATCGAAATGGAAAATTGCAAATAAATCTTTGCCCTTTTATTAATTAATAACAGCCTGAAATAAAAATCACAGATACACGTCCTCAGTGATAACAATATAAGAAAAAAAAATTAGAAAAATTGGAGAGTAGTTTCATCCTGTGTGAAATAATACACGGAATGCTCCACCTGCTGGTTGATATGAACTGAATGAATTACGCGAGTGTCGTTACCGGTTGAAATGTGCAGCGCAATGCGGTTATCTTACCGCGAGTCTGCACAGAAGAGGAGAAAGGTCCTTTCACCAGCGCACTCGGTCTCCCGTTTGCTATGGTGTTGCTTTTTTACTTTGCCAATTGTGAGAGGCGTTCACGGCACGCTGACCTCGCTTCGATACCCCAGAGAACATAATGAAACAGAGGAAACGATCTGATCGGTGCCAACAAGCGCCAAAATCACTTTAGGCTGCAGGATATATTTTAAATATTTTTTTGCACTCGGTGACCCGTTTTATCCCCATGCTTTTGCTTTTTTTTTGTAAAATGTACAGTCAAATATTACATTTCAAAGGATAGAAAAATGATTTTTTATTATTTTTTTCTTTGTTGCTTTTTTTGTGCTTACAGATTTGTAACCAAGAAAAATTGCCAATGTCTTTCGGATTTTAAAGGAGTGCCGTGAAAGTGCGAGCACCAAATATTTACAGACGCCGGGATTACGAAGGCATGGCTCGCATCAAGGGCCACGCCAGAAAAGCCAATGCCCTTAAACCAAAACCCAGCCAAATTGGGAGTCTGCCTGAAGAAACAAACCGGTAGGTAGTAAAGCCTTAAGCAGCGTAAAGCATGCGTTTTCTACGGCGGCCCAGTCACAATCTTTCAAGTACCTTCAAGAACGTCCCTGGCCGGATGTTGTTGCTTCGGGTGTTCTCATTTTACTCGAAAAAATTCCTAAAATAAATTAAGACAAAATACGGGGGAACTAAAAGAATCTGATTCTGTCTTTCTTTTTATTTCCCTCAAAAAGCAATTATAGCAGAATATTTTGAGTTATAATAACAATAAATAAGTAAAAATAAAGTATTATTATAAAATAAAATATTAAAAAAAATATAAACATATTGTAAAAGCAAATAACTTTTTTTTTGTACAAATGAAAAGAGTTTATTGTAAAGGAAAAGGACAATTCATTTTTTGCTTTTTTGGAATTTCTGTGGTAATTGCTTTTTTAATTTTAAATGACAAAGAGACCATTTTTTTTTCAAAAAGTCTTCCTCATTTCGGGATTCTTTTCCCGAATTCTCTGATCCAATAATAATTAATAATCCATCAATATATATATATTTTTGAGTTAGAAAATACAAATATTGTATTAAAAATAAACTTTTAATAAATATATCTAATTATCTCACTTCGATTGATAACAGCTTTACAAAAAATTAAAATAAAGGGTTCTCTTTCCTGAATGCAGTTTTTGCCCTAAGATCATTCTAAGTGTTTACGTGTCATCTTGATACTGCACATTTATGCATATACCCTTCGGTTTCAACGACAGTTCATTGCTCTCATAAACATCGCGAGCTGTAACAAATGACCGCATGAAGAGGCTGCTCGGGTAATTTTCCGGTGGCTTTAATGCACTCTTCTGATTCTTCTCGATCAGCCAATACTGCGGAAAGAGAAAATACTCGTTAGCCCATTCAAAACTGACACAGGCATAAAGTAATCATATTTAGAAATACAATTGTAAGAAATAATTCTCAGAACATGATTTGATTCCAATTTAAAAAAAAATTAATTAAGAAAAAAGAAAGTGATTTTTCAAAATCAATTCTCAACTATTACAAATTTCCATTACGAATTTCTTCACGGAATAATAAAAGACGTGATGTTTTTTTCATTTTCTGAATTATTTTTGAAGTCAATAACTTTTTTATTGCAACTCGGAAAAAAATGCACCAATGCATTTAATATTTATTTTAAATCATAAGGATCATCAGATTTGTCTATTGATTCAGCAAATTATTATTCACTAATCTTATAGAAACAAAAACAATTAAAGCTGTGACGGTAGATAAATAGATAAAATGATGTCACCTGTTTAAAGGGACACGGTGTTATGAATCTGTATCCACCGTCCTCAGCGTTCAAAAAGTAACCACGTAGACTGTAAGTAGTGCCAGACGGTACTCTAAGTCCGCCAATTGGATCCATCAAATTTCGAAACACCATTCTGCTCTTCAGTAAATCATCGATCAATCTCTTTGCACTCGTGTCCGAAGCACTTTTGTCTGACACGAAAGAAAAGTAAATTTTTTCTTCACTCCGAATTAATAAAAATAATAGCACCAAATAGTCATTATTTTTTTATACCCAAATTAATTTAAAAAAAAAGTTTTCGAAAAAAAGGAATTACTCTTCTGCGCCATCGTTTTTTCCTTTTTCTACCTAAATTTTTTCCCAAATTTGTGTTCATTAATTCACCGTTTATACTTACTTTTGTGTAGCGATTTCTTCGACAAATTTTTAGGACCATTTTCATTAAGATCTTTCTTCTGCAAGAGAGAGAGAGAGAGAGGGAAAGAGAGAGCACAAAAGTCTTCTGAATATATTAATTATAACTTATAAACTAAATGAAATAAGAGGAAGGCATATTCTGTCTGCATACACATTTATTGAGAAACAAACTTGCTTTTTCATTTATAAATTGACAAATGATTAATAATAATTATTATCATTAAGTTAATAGACGGCTTAATTAATAATCTCTACTCGACACCTCGTGACGCACACAGACAAAATATCCCAAATTCTTGCGATTGGCGCTAGTGTCGATAATTCTGTGATTCTTCCGTGACGCCATCTGCGTGTTTACGCCATCCGCCGACTAAATCCGTGTTTTATGGTGGCGCCATCTGCCGACTAAATCCGTATCTTACGGTTGCGCCGTCTGGCGACCAAATACGTATTTTACGATGGCGCCGTCTGGCGACTAAATCTGTATTTTACGGTGGCGCAGTCTAGCGACCAAATCCGTATTACGGTGGCGCCATCACGTATCACGTTTACGTACACGCAATCCTACCTTCTTTCTTTTAGGATTCTGCAGCGATTCTTGCGATTTTTTTAACTCGTTCATCACGTATCTCGTGTCATCGGCCTCTAATTTTGAGTTTCTATTGTCGCCGTATGTACTCACACATATCATTTTAGGACAGTTTCCTTTCTCGTTTATCAGACACATCTGTGGCAAATTTTTATTCAATTTAATATTTTTGACAGCATTTGAATAATATAGAGAAAAATATAATTTAGTTAAACGTTGATTCTACCTTTGATTCGTCGGGACAGCAACGACGTTGCCTCGATGAGTTCAATGACCTTTTGAAAAACGTGCAACACACAGCTATCGGATAAGTCAGGAAAAAAATCAAATTCAAGACAAACTCGAGCTTTCTGTAACATTGTATTACCAGAAAAAAGTTTTAGTAAGGAAAAATGAAGATACGTATGAGAAAAATGTAAAAGACTTATAATTACAATAAAGTAAAACAGAAATGAATTACCTGCTACAGAGTCTGACGGTTCGTTGACCTGTGTCCGGATGAACCGGCCATCCATCTTCGTCGGTCATCACACACCTGCACCTCAATTCTGGCTCGAGATATTCCTCGATTTTACTACCCTCGAGAAGACTTTCGAGGCCCCATCGACCGACAACCGGGGCGAACATACCGACAAACCACTTCAGCATTCCTAAAAAGGTAATTTCTTTTTTAATTGAATTTAACTCCAACTAAATTAACTCCAGTACAGAGCAAAAAGATTTTCCTTCCCGCAAGTCAAAACCTCTCAATTACGAACAAAAAATGTATTAATTTACATATTTTAAAAACCTGGGTAAAACGAATACAATACACAGTTGAAAGTTCAGCAAATAGGAGTGTTTTTATCGTCGGTAAAGAAGATCGCATTGAAAATATTCCACAAATGATTGTTTATAGCGGTTTTTTGACCGTTTAAACTAATTACCAAATATAAAAAGTTGCACAGCGATATTTAAGACGCAACTTCATTTACCACATTATTCATTCACTCGATTGATTCGCACTCCTTTTACAAAACATTTGTCTTGTAAAGTTTGTATTGAACACACTGTCGTTACCCAATATAAGAAGTAGCAGCACAAGTAGCGCACTGAGCATCAGAACATTTTTGATGGCATTCATGAGAATGGATGTTTCAGTAATGACGACAGGAACGGGTCCTTGAAAGCCAGCGGCGTGATAGTGTTCCGGTGACATAGGTTGACAACCCATGCCGCTTACACTGCCGATACAAGCGCAAAGACAGTGCCAGACGCAAAAGCACCGATCCATTTTCTGAACTCTTATTCTTCGCATCGCCACAAGCTCACCTCGATGATTAATCACCTCGACTGGATATAAAGAAAATAATCCACATTAGCATGTGTAGAGGAAAAAAACCACGTTGTTGAAAAAATCGATTTATGGAGTTTTTATTTAAATTGATTTGTGGAACAAGAATATGTATAGGTTCGATTTGTGGAGGAAAAATTTTTCTTGAAAAAATGTAAAATTGACGGGAGGAAAATTAAAACATCCGTACCCGAACAATGAAATCCGTTCAACAATAGCCGTCCATACAAATCCAAGGTGACAGTCTGATCGTGCTGCGGCGGTATAACTTGCATAATTCCTTTGGCTTTGGTCCACGAGACCGGAAGTCCCGTGGGACAGTCGGTGATTCTCGGCTGGTATGGAGACGATGCGAGACCCATATTGCTTATCACCAAAGTAACCACAGTGTGCTCGAGGGCGGTGCTGTCTACGTAGACTTCGGTCACTCGACCGGAAGATCTGCGAAATCGAGCGTGTTCACGAGCCAACTATTTCTACTCTCCCTCTCTCTCTCTCTCTCTCTCTCTCTCTCTTTGGTTGTAAAGGAAACTTGGTGTTCTTGCTTTAAGATTACCGGATATAGGAGTAAAGGGTTTGGGGTTGGAAATGTGGATGAAAATGAGCTTGAGGGAAACTGAAGGGACAACTAAGACTAACGTACTGCCTCGTTCAACGACAACGCTACTCACAAAGACAAGCGTGTCTCTATCTCATACAAAATACACTATTCACCAAATAGAAATTTTGTACAATATATACGCTACGTGCATGATTCCAAGCTCTAGCGATGTGGAAACTCACCCAACTCTGACGATGGCATTGTAGTCAGTTCTAACTTCAATATCGATCGCCGACACGTGTGTCGAGTGATACTCCAGACCCAGATATTCGCGACTTCCACTTCCGCTCACGTTGTACTTGATGGGTTTGGTCGGGACGCTTGCAAAGTTGCTCAAGAAGTAACAACCCGGTCTTCCAGACTCACGAGCTTCCTGCCAGATTCGTCGATACTCAATTCCAAGGTAACATTTGCGAACAGTGTGCTTTTCACGCATCACCAATATGTCTTATAAACGATCGAAAATACCTGATTTTTATTCATTTTTTTCTTCTTATTTAATTTATTGTAAATTTAAAAAAATGAATAAAAATCAGTTATCATTTTTAAATAATAGAAAAAAACGTTAATTTTTTAACCAGGCTGAAAATTTACCATGTCGTGTCTCCAATAAGCCAATGGTTGATTTTTTAAGCAGCTACCCTTTAATTGACCGCAGCGATCTTGCTGTTTCGAGAACGCTTCGAATCCTACACCAGCTTTGTCACATTCATTACTGTACTTGCTTATAGCACTCGCTTTGACAACAAGGTATTCACCCGAACCACCTGTACAAGTGTAGTCATTAAGTTATTAAATTATTAAATTATTAAATTGTTAAATTATTACCTTTAACTTCGGGATAGTCGGATGCTTTGTTTGGAGGTACTGGCGACGGTACCAACAGTCTTTCCCTCGATGGATCCAAATTCAGAGCTCTATTCTGAGGCTCTGTTTTAGCTCCACTATACGTGAATACTATTGTCGGTGTACTATCCCGTTGATGCTTGGTAAAACTACCCATTCTGACCATCGAACCCTGAGTAAGATCTTCCCAATGGGCAGTACCGTCCGCTCGATTGTGCTTCTCGAATAGCTGAAGATATATCGTGTGCTCCATTATAGGATTTTCCAACTCGTACACGGAATACCTATAAAAAAAAAGCATATAAACCAAATTCTTCCAAAAGATCGAACGCACCAAAATCTACATACTGAACACAATTGTAAAATTCTGAAATACAATGACGGCATGCGAAAAGTAACACAATTTTTTTTTTTTGGTTACAAACAGTCACCAATCGATAAATCAATGTGACCAATTTCATTATCAGCAGATTCAGGTGAGTTTAATTTTTAAAAAATTCAATTAACGGGGAAAAATGTATGGACCGAAATATCAACATCAAGTATAAAAAAAAATGTTAACCCGTCTAAATAGGTTTTGCCTACTCTGTAAATTTTGTCATAAGTTCTATACACACGACTGTAGATTATATAAAATTAAGAGCAAAATAAAAAGTATCGGAATTAATAAGAAAAAAATATTAGAAAAAAGTGGTTGATAAAAAAAATACCTAAATTTGAACCTAACACTAGAGTTAAAAATTTTCAAATTCTTCTTTAGTGATATAATTTAATTTTTTTTAAATTGCAATAATTATTGATATCATACCACAAATCACTGAAGCGTAAACAATGAGCAGATTCAAGATACTTTGCAGGATTAACATTAGAAGGGTGTCTGCGATCCATGCAATTTTGTCCACCACGAACTTGAGTTCCACCTGGTTTGATTTGTCTTTTATTTCTTAATTTTGTCTTTGATTGTTTCCCCTTCTTCTTTAATTTCTTGTGTTTTCGTCTTTTCTTCATTTTTCTCCTTTTTCCATGTGGAAACTTGGCTCGATGAACTCTGCGTCTGTTTCTATATTTCAAGTGAACTCGATTTTCGTATTCCTCAATTTTTCTTCCTCCCATTTGATCGTCATATGATTTTCTGTCTATCTCTGATTTTCTTTTTTCCGACAAGCTCATCAATTGTCTTCGAAATGGCCACCAATTTTTTCCCTTGATTTCTGTTTCTCTGAGGTTTTTTCCATTTTTCTTCTTCTTATGCTTCTTCTTCTTCTTTCGTCTTTTCTTCATTTTCTTTTTCTTCTTCCTCTTCCTCTTACGTTTGCCTTTAGGATTTCTTTTCTCGACTAATCTTGGAAACTTTTGGCTCTTCAGCCTCGAAATATCACCAACAACTGGCAAAGATCGACTTCGTAAAATTTGTCTCTGTGAATCACGAATACCATGAGTCATTCGATTCAAGCGTAATCGATGTCGTTTCGTTTTCGTTATCGTTGGAAAATTATCATCACCTACACTTTGCTTTTTTTTCCAATTTGACAAATCCACATCACGTCTTTCATTTCTTTCCAAATTCTCTTTTCTCAAACCCCGAAGACGACTGTTAATTTTTCTTTGTAAATTTTCCAGGACATTTTTCTCCCTCGAATCATCTTCTGTCTGAGGATTTTTTACACCCGAAACGTCATTACCATCTGTCAATTCATTGGTATTGATAATGGAAGAATTAGTCGAATTGTTTGTAATAGATTTGTCTGTTTTCGATTCTTTAAGCTTAGTCAAAAGTTCGGTATTGTGTTGGTCAACTTTGTTGAGATCTTCAGCTTGATCTTCAAGTTCTACATTTGCATTTTCAGCAATTCGTTTTTGTCCATTGTCCATTAACGTAGAGTCAGGATTTTTGGTAAACTCTCCAATGTTCGCATTATTGCCATAGAATAAAAAACTTTTGTCCTGATCCTTCATCGCAGCTTTCCAGTTTGATGTATTCGACTTGATTCCATTAATACTGAGCTCTAAATTTGAAGACGTGCCATTACATTTTTTCATTTCCGATTGATTTTCATCAGGAGTGAAATCATTCTCCGAATTTCCATGATTTGTATCTTCACCAATTGTCACAACACGATCAGTAGACTGATCCAGTTCAATTTTGTCGGAAATCTCGTTTAACCGATGGATCGGCAAAACAGCAACACTCGCAAGTTTTATCGCTGCATTATTATTATCAACGTTCGTAATATCTGGTGTTTTTTCACCTCCAATAATTTCTTTCATCTTCTTCATAAATTCCATCATAGCCAACATATTTTTCAGTCTAATGGTCTTTCTTGCATCAGACTTGTTCACGTCTTCGTATCTTGTTTTCAGGTTGTTAATCACTTTACTCTGTCCTCCACACGAGTGTGATTTCTCTGTTGGACGAATTCGATCATATTTCTCATCATCAGCAAAATTTGAATTCATTGAACCATCCATAGTATTGGATTCTGAGCATGATCCAATTCCAATTGGTTCCCTTAATTCTTCATCAATGTCCATACTCATAGTAGCCACTTCAGGAAAATCAGGATTACAATTCTCCTCCTTTTTGTCAGCATCATCATCCACATTTGAACACGAACACGAATCACCACCATGAAAATGTTGAGTTGATTTTTTCATTTGTATTTCTGGACAACCTTCAGCCGACGGAAGATTGTTGTCACGATTTTCAAGACGTGCAGGAAGAACATAATTACGATTTAGATCTGATTCGTCATTGGGAAGCTGTCCAATTTTCACGTGTATCAATGGCACAATTTCAGAATGATCATTTTGATTTTTTGTGTCCTTGATCAAAGGTTGTTCCATAGTGACGAGACCAATGACCTTCAGATTAACAGAATTACTGGTGGAAATCCGTTTGTCAACAGGATCTGCATTGAAGACATTTTTTTCCAAACTTCCATCAGTAGATTCTGATTTCGGACGACATGATCCCGAGGCTTTTGAATCTTGTTGCGTGTTGAAACCTTGAAGTGTACTATTGTCATCATTTTCCATCCAAGGCAACTCAGCTGGTTTTATATCTCCTGGTTTTACGGTTTTTCCTGGTACAAGTTCATTATCCATCTTAGGCAACTGTGAAGCAGTCATTCTACTGGTTTTTCTATCAACTTTTGTCTCGTCTTGCTCATTGTCTTGTATTGATTCCGATGATGGAAACGTTTTTCCTAAGTCCAGCGGAATTATCTTGATGACTTTGACATCAGGACTATAATCATCATAACGTTTATGACTTGAATCTGTATCAGCATCAGAAGCTAAAATTTTCGAGTTCAAATTTCTTTGTTCTGACAATTGAAGCTGTGAATTATCAGCTTCTTCAAGATCAGAGTCATTATTATCAGTCAACAAAGATTCCGAATAGTCTTGAAAATTTGATTCCTCAGGAATATCCTCCAAATAATGTGAATTATGAGAGTCAAATGATCGATCGTCACGATATTTAGGAAATCTTACTGCGTTTACTTCATCAACTGATCTTGACTTTCTGAGTATGCCCGATTTTTTATCTAAATGTGACAGCCTTCGATGATAATTTTCTCTGGACAAACGTAATTTCATAGCATCGTTCTTTTTTCCATGACTCGACGCGCTGAAATTAAAGTTATCATCTGACGAATGACGAGCTAGATTCATAGGAACCGAAGCTATGTTGAAGAGACTCGATAAAACATTTCTATTTGGATCCTCAGTCGAATTCTCGACATCAGAGCTTTCGTTAAAATGTTCTTTCGTAATTTCGTTTCTGTTTGAAATCTCGGGTGAAGTATCGAAACTGATTGACATTGGCTGACCATTTGTTCCGCCCTCGACATGAATTTTGCCACTGAGTGAAATTGCAAAGTCTCTCCCAGACTGATCCTGATAAGTTTTCTCTGAAGAATCCTGTGAATCATTGTTTCCCGTATAACTCTTCAATTTTCTTCCAAACAAATGTTTCATCGCTGTATTTTTATCACCAAACCTACTAATTTTGTCTTTTCTATCACGACTATTGTTATTATGAGCTATTCTCTTTGCCATTTGTCTGATATACTTATCAGCGTTGATAAAATGCAATTGTTTCATCGCTGATCTATTGTCATCTGAAAATTCCAATGGCAAATTGGAATTGTCTGTTGATTTCCAGATAACGGAAGTATTGTTACGAATAATCTTGTCGATCAGCAGATTCCATTTATTCTTCAGTTTTTCACTGTCTCGATTATAATCAAAAGTATCGTTATCTTCATCAACCGATGTTTCGACCTTAACATTTTCCTCCAAGTCATCAAAAATCAAATCTTCATTATTATTGTAATCTAAATCCTCGACAGACATCAGACGTCTCCCTGCCCTTCGATTGGGTTTACCTTTTTTTGATACATCACCCAACTGATTGACGTCCTTTTTGAATTTATAGCGTCTATGTTGAGAAATCAAATGTTTCCCATCTTCCCGAATCCGATAAATCTTAGGTTTGCTTTTGTCAACGTTTTTCCCCCCAAGTCGATTTTTCTCCATTGCCGAAATGATCACAAGATCATTTTCAACATTATTCAATTGTTCTTTTGATTTCATTTTCGGAAGTTGCGAATCATAAGACGAACTCTGCAAATGATGAACATTTTTGTGGTGTCCTGTCGGACAGATAGTAAATAAATTCTTCGTGGTAAGACAACAAGGACGCAAAATCCTTCCTGTAGAAGCTTCATTATCATTCGAAGCCTTTTCTTCAGTTTCGTAACTCAGATTGCTAGTCGAAGTTTCCATTTTCTCTGTATTATTTGCTTCAAAGGAACAATTTCTCAAATTATTAGCAGCTGAAGAAATTGATGATGATTCGAATGAACTGGGTGTCTCTGTTTCATTAATAGCGTCATTATTATTCGGCGTAGAGGTCTTCTCATCATGAAGAGATTTTGTAATATCGTCAGTAACCGAAGAAAATATTACAGAGGTACTTGGAAAAATGTTTTCGTTTATTACATTGTGATGTCGAGTTGTAATGATCTCGTTTGTTGTCTCTTTTTCATCAGTAATACTGATCTTCGTCGTGTATCCAAAAATCTCATTAGGCTCAACCGGGACAATGTCATGATGCCAATTCAAGTATTCCTTCAGGACATCAGCGTGTTTCTTTAGTTTCAAAAGTTCCATCTTCTCTTTCCAGCTACCCGAAGGTTTAATTCGAAATTCATTCCCAGACGTGTTCATTGATCTGCAGCCTTTTTTGCCTGGCAATGTAAAACTTTTTGCTTCATTGACTTTATGATTTTTTGAATTCTCTCCGAATTCTTCATTATTCGATCTGCCGAAGTGATTTCGAGTTGCCGATTTATTTCGTCGCCTCAAGAAAATCTCAGATGTTTTGGCACTTGATGGAAATTCGTCATTATTTTTTTTCCTGAAGTCAAGACTTCTCTTGTTTTCGTAATTTCCATCCTCCGTCACAGGCGCGTCAATTGCATCGTAATCATAAAAAATTAGAGATCCTGGTTCACTTTCATAGGAATTTATTGTATCGTCTCTTTTATTATTTCTTTCAACACCTTCCTTGTCTGTCACTTCGTCAACTACAGTTTCCGAGATCAAATCAATTTCATTGGATTTTGGATATATCGAGCGAAATTTAGGCGTTGATATAATTTCGACATTTCTCTTCTCTATTCCTTCAGCGTTTCTTATTTTTCTGATGAACTCAGAACTCTTTTTGCCAATCCTAATTTTTCGTCCGTATTTTTCGTCCTTAGGTTCGCCATCAATTATGGAAGGTTCAGTTCGTTGAAAAATTGGCATCTCATCAATCTCTCCTGGTGATTCTTTCACTTGAGAAGATTGTTTCATCATTGATGTCCAAACATCATCAGCCATTTCAGCTTTTTCATTGTGCTCCACTTTTGGTATTTCCTCAATCGTCAATCCGGCCAATTTTGATTGATCATTATTTTCTGGTATTCTTGACAATGACACATAAAACTTTCCAGAACTGGATGTGAATTTCGTCTTATTAGGAGGTTCATTAACTGCCTGATTCCGCATATTAAAATCAGCTGGAATTTCTCTACGTTTCAGATTTTTTTGAGTGCGATTCATCAAATCCATTCTCACAACTTTCGTCGTCATTTCTCTGTCAGGATTTGATATTTCCCTTTCAATATTTGTGGTCGTGTTGTACCAGGAATAGTCATCATTTTCATTTTCGTTTTTTCCATTTATGACAAAATGTCCACTGTCGATCTTAGAATCCGTGTCACGAGTAATATTTCGATTCGACTCAATTGATCGCCTTTTATTGCGACTAATTCTTCGATACTGATGACGTTGATGACGACGTTTTTTATGAAACCTTTTATTGTCAACATGCAGAAAAGGTTCAGAAGACGATTCTTCAAGAAGATTTAACGTCTTGTTTGTCATCTTCGGTATTTCATAGGGTTTACTTGAAAATCTTGTTACAAAATCCTGTAATTCAAGTTTAGGTAAAAGCGACTCATGAATATTCTTCAGTTCGAAATAGTCAGGAACTATCATAGTTTTTGAAAGATCTGTCGTAGTAAATTTGGTTTCTTCATCTGGCGGAAGAGTTTCTTGATCCGTTATCAGATCTTCAATTTTTTCAGCTGGTGTTAATTCAGTCTTCGTTTCACGCATTTTCGCTTCGAAATTTGACTGTTTTTGATCGACACTAGACTTCAATTCGACACTTTGAAAAGTTGACGTTGATATAGTGGAATAATGTTTTGCTTCGTTTCGTAATTGTTTCTTCAGGTTCTCAATCATCAAAACCGGATGAAGTGATATGTCATTTTTAACTGTCCTGTCACCAGAAATAACGATTGTGGAATTGTCCTTTAAAAACTCTTCTTCATGAGCATGTGGCATTTTTAAAGGACCCTTTATCATCTGTTCAAAATCTTTGACAGGAATAAATCGATCTACAATGATTTGTGGTCCCAATGTATGAATGATTTTAGAAATTTTCTCAGTACTAGAATCATCTGTATCGATTGAAGTCCTGTGTACAGTTAAATATGGCATAGACTTTTTTTTCATCAAATCTCGCATTTTTGGCGATCCATTAGTCGTTTGTATCATTTTCTTCGATGTTCCTTTATAATTTTCTGGCAGCTCTTTGAAAGTCTTCACAATCTTGAATCGATCTACGATAATTTGATGTTCTGTAGTCAGAGCAATTTCCGAAACGGGTTCACTGAATTCTTCTGTGTGTTTAAATATTTTTGTTTTGGCATCATTTTCATAACTTTCAAAATCTTTGCTTCTGGAATCTCGATCATCAGGTTGGAAATAATTATTATCTCGATTTGCCTGCTTAAAAAATGACGAACGAACTTTTGTATTATTTGTATCATTGATTTTCTTTGTATTCAATTTATCAATTGATAAATGTGTAGTTTGAGGCATTTCTGAAGCAGCGAATCCATCAGTGGGATTAAAAATGTCACCCTCAGATTTCTCATCCACCGCTGTTGAGTTTTCAGTTTGATTTTCCTGAATTCGCAAGTGGCTCATCGTCCTGCCTGCTGGAATTTTATTGACAAGAAGATCAAGTTTTTCAATCACAGAATCATCCTTATCGACTGTGGATTCATTGTTTGGCCTTCCACTGATAATCATTGAATTATCAGCATCATCTTTTAGAGCCTCGGAAATATCAATAAACCCATCTTCAATTTTTTCGTCTACTCTTCTTTGCCGTTCGTTGTCATTATTGGAAAAGGAATCGTCATCAACTATTGAACGGTAAGGTCTTGACAATTTCACCCCTCCAGATTTCTTCGACAACGGGGCAACAATTTCTTCAGGATCATCCATATAATCCAGAAAAGTCTTCATTGAAATGTTGTGATCTGTATCACGTGTTTTGAAAGTCGATTTTCCATTATCGAAGCTGTAAGAAGTTTCATAACTGCGATCAGGTTTCAAATTGATTTGAGTTGGTCGTCGAATGTCGACAGAAGTCAATTGATCATCGTATCGATTTCGATTCACGCGATTCTCCGCTTTCAAAGACGGAATCGCCATTTCAACGAATCTAACTTCATCGTTATATCCAATTTCATTGTCTTCCCTCGACTTCTTTCGTCCTGTTTCCCAGGCAAACTTTTTTCTCTTATCGTACGAGAGCCAATTCGCTAACTGATTTTTCAATGAACCACTCAACAAGATTGCATCGCCCTTCGAACGATTTCCACTTGAAAAACTCGATTCCGAATTTGTGGGTCTTTCCACTTGGCCGAAAAGCTTATCAAAACTTTGGCCCGGATCATTGGTATGCTTTAAATTATTAGTTGTCCCTTCAGAAGTAACTGTGGATAACATCCCGATATCCGAAGAAGTGTTTATTGAATTTCCAGAACTCGTTTCTTCGTACATTTCTCTGAGCTTTGTTTGGAAAATATTCGATTGGGTGTCGTGAGTTTTGGCATCATAAGATGTCCCAATATTTTCTTCATCAACAATATCGGTACCGAATTCCCGACTCAAGACTGTTGTCGTTTCAACTGATTTGAAATTACCAATTTCTCGATGTTCATCAATCGTGTTGGTTTGACTTTCAATAATGGAAAAGTGGATTCTGTCGTTGATATTCAATTGGGTGTTGTACATTTTTGCATCATCAGATGTCCCGACATTTTCCTCATCAATAATATCGGTACCAAATTTTCGACTCGAATTTGTTGTCAGTTCCATTGATTTGGAATTTGCAATTTCATGCTGCTCATCAAACTTGTCGGTTTTACTTTCAATTCCGGAGGGATAAATTTTGTCACTCACCACTTTTTGTCTCAAAACAACTGGAGTCACAATTTCCGGAATCGATTGAATCGTCGCTCGTTCCATTAGACATTTAGTCAACAAATTATTGGTTGAATCAATTGTACAGGTTGATACTTGTTTGGGTCTGATTGCAAACAGAACATTAATGATTTTTGTTGGCGATTTGTTTTCAAATCGTTCACTTGAGAGAGATTTATCTACTTGAATGTCATTCACAATGTGTTCAGAATATTTTCCAGTTGATGAATGAAATTTCTGCTTTTCTGTCACCCTGTTTTTATTATTTCGTACCTCAGCTTTTATTAGGCTCGACAATTGAAGATTTTTGTAATCTTCCTCTAATTTTATCAATTCCGCTGTGAGATTGATGCGATGAGAATTGTGGAAAGGCGAGACTTTTCTCGTGGTCTTTTCTTCTTTGTTACTTGTTCGTGAAATATTTGATCGTTGGCTCAAAAATTTTTGATAATCGATTTTCTTGTACGGCTCAAATGTATTTTTGTGCACAATTGCATTAGAGTCAGTCACCCTATTTTTAAAGAATTTTTTTTTCGGCAGCCTGTCGGAATTTTTCAAATTGATCAAATCCGTTTCATCTTCGTGCAAATTTCTAGAGAGCGTTAAATTATCGTCTTCAGGGAGAACAAAATGATTATTGAAATTCCGCGCTGCTTCGTTTTGTGACGTTTCCAAGAAATCCGAAAGACCATCCAAGAAATTTTCGTTCACGCTTCGAGGACTTTTGAATGGCCTGATTCGTCTGTCGTTGCTTTTCGAAAAGAAGCTTGGAAACGGAGGAACCGCTGAATCATTCAAAAGTGAAGCTTCTCGTTGTACGTTCAATTCCGGATCGCAGGAACAGCAAAAACCCTTAACCCAAATTTGATTTTTTTATTATTTAAAAAAATCAATTATTGCGATACCAATATTATCATAAAAATAATTCCGATTTTACTTGACTATAGGGAATTGGTTTTCCTTCAAAAAACATTTGTCCACAAGTGGGATTTTCCGTGCCATCATCACAACCCGTGAAATTCGATAGTTTCTTGTTAATCACGTCTTCCCTTGCCTCTGCATTCACCAACTATTGGGGCAAAAATGGGATAACAGGAATTTCTGATCACCGAATTTACTATACAGATATTATTAAGGCTTCACAGCTTTTTGGAACTGAAGTAATATCTTAGGAGATCAATTTTATCGACAGCCGATAAGAGGTGCAGCTGTCGGTAAGCTAGATTTAGTTCTCCAGAAGGTAGGAAATCATCGGCGAAGCCATTTCGACGGTAGGTAATTATTTATCGGCTGAAACTAGCTTACCGACAGTCGATAATGCTGTGTCGACTGGAAAAACTAGCTTGCCTACCTTCACTAACTCCGTATCAAGTGGAAAAACTAGCTTACCGACAGTCGGTAATTCTGTACTGACTTAAACTAGCTTACCAACGGTAAATTAAGGACTTATAAAAAAAAATGTTTTGAATAATTAGAAAAATAGAAAAAAACGTAAGTGGGGAACTAGGTTATTATTTTTTAAGACTCACTCCTTGAAACTTCAGACCATACAGTTGCAAAACAGGTTCCTGTCGAACTTTAACTACGAATGGATTCAAAAGACGAGATTTGTGCATCGTAACTGGATCCAGCACATGATCAATAACAACGAATTGATCATGGGTTTTGGTCTGAAATTTTCATTATCGAAATATGTACCGTAGTAACGAATTTAAACAGATTTGTGATTAACTTCTTTTTTTGCACCTTGCCAATATTGTTGAATTTCATTGTAATTATAAGCTTCCGCCGACAGTCTCGAACTTCCGAGTGATGACCTGGTTCGTCTCTGTCGAAACCATGGAAATCAAGAATATCCTGACTTCTGCCAGCTGTTATGTTGTAGATGTTACGGTTGATAAGAACATCGTCCCTGATTTGATAATTTTGTATTATAGTACAAAAAAAAAATTTTTTATTTAAAAATCATTTTTAGCATTTTAACGCTTTTTTTGTCTATTCAATCATTCCTAAATTAAACAAAAATTAAAAGAAGAAACGAAGTCTCTCCCAAAAAACTGCGTGAAAAATATGCCTCATGAGTGATTGGCGCAAATTGAATTATTTTTCCGTCAATTAATTGTTTAGCATTTTTAATCTTTAAGCAGAAATCCACAAATTCGAACTCACGTTTCCTCCTCAGTTCTCGGACAACGAACAAGTATAGCTCGAACTTCGATAGAAGGTTCTTGACCTACAGGTAATTCTTCTTCCGGTGACCTTCGTGATCTCCAATGTCCAAAGTTCGAACCTTGAAATTTTCCATTACCTTCTTCTAAACCTCCGAACCGTTTGTTCATGCAGTCCGGATTTTGCGATGGATGAAAACGCGACAAAAACTCAAATTCCGATACGTAGGGATCAGTGTGTGCGATTGCCATTGCCGGTCCGGCAAGATACGTGACAACCATAAACTATTTAAAAAATTGCCTGGATTAGAAGCCACTCGCTAGTTTTTTTTTGGGTCTTCCAGTTTGAAGGCATTTATTCAATTAATTGAATTCAATTGAGACGTTTTAAAATTTTTTAGAAATTTTAAGATATGTTTTTTTTTAAACGTAATTCTTAAAAAGAAAAATAGAAATCTGTCAGATTATTTCGATAAACAGATTCATTGCTAAAGCTAGTTTTAAATACCAGAAACGTTATCCAACGGACGTAAACGTAGTGACGACAGCCTGTTGACATGTTAAGTCATCTGACAGGACATCGTAGCCAGCCATTCGATTCATTTCAGTTGATGGATGGTCCCGAGAGCCACGCGGGACTGTGCAATTTAAAGACTAGCCCGCGCATACGTATTAAAATTGTAAATACAGTTAAAAAAAATATATTATAAATTCACTGCCAAACGGTTCATTCAAGATGACAGCTTGGAATCGTTGGTTAATAGTCTTCTCTTTTTTATCGTGGTCTTGTAGATTCTGAAGAGTTTTGAATCCTTTAATTAATCTTCTGAAATTCCTTTCGACTCACGTGATAACTTCGTGAAGAATTAATTATAATCGACAGGCAGAAATATCGAAGAAAAAAAAAAAATATCAACGAAATTCAGCTGTATGTCGCATCAAGAACACGATGCGATTCAACTGTTTACTTTTTTTTTCATTTCGAGTGGAAATATCATCATTAGTATCTATGTATCGAAGTCATTGATTAAATTTGTAAAGTTGTCACCTCAATAATACTGCAATTTTTTTTTTACTCCAGAAAAAAGTGTGATTTTATTCTTTTTTTTACTTTAGAGATTTTTGCAAATTTATTAGTAAGTAAATTAATGTATTATTTTTTTGTATGTATTTTTACTTCTTCATAGAAAAAGTTTTGTTGCACAAAAAAAATTAGAAGAATGAGATAATGTTATAAAAATTCCTAAAAACTTGGTTAAAAATCGAACTAGGGATACAAAGGTTTAATAAAATTCTTTATTTTTCTTTTTTGTATAAACCATATTTATTTTGCAATATGAGTCATCAGCGGTGTACATTTACAACGGTGTTTAAACGATTTTTAACTACTTTATGCTTCCGATTCGATAAATACGGATCCGTCCCAGCAATATAATTTTCACTATGCCGAATAGTTTGTGTAGTCAAGGACAATTTTTTCTTTTTTTCTCATACTTTTATCGATCTTTTTTTTCGTCGGGACGGACCTTTCGAATTGCGCAATTGCCAAAGAATTATCACAGTTCGCGATTCTTGCTTTCAACACTAAACACTACGAAACAACGGTTTGTCGACAAACGAATTTCAATAAAAAAAAAAATTACAAGAAAAGAAAAAAATTTTGTCTACGACACTAAATTCGATTCTACATCATTCTCCGAATCGTTATAATTGCAATTGTCCATTGTTGGATTTTATTTATTAATTTTTTTTTTTTTTGAGACACTATCCAATGACGCTCTCTATAAGAACTTGCGAAATTAAATATCAAAGCTGCCTATATTAGGATGGTTTAAAAAAAAACGCTTTCTCTTAGTTAGCTCCTTATCCATTTTTTTTCCTTTTTATACAAATCAACTTCACATCTTCAAAAAGTAAAATACAACCGGCGTCGAAAATTTAAAAAAATGGACAAAGTTTTGCCAGTAGAAAATAGAATTCTAAAAAAAAAATTAGTTTATACAATTTCAACAATTTTTCTCGGAATATTTTTATTTTTCATATATTAAAAACTGCTGTTCTTTTTTTTAATCTGTTTTTTTTTTAATTCATAGAAATTATGAAAATTATTTTAAAATTTGCTATTCTGACGTGTAAGTTTCTAAAAAAAAAAAAACATTCAAAGTTAGGTAAAAGCTTCAAATTTCTCCAAAAAAAAAAAAAAAAAAAAAAAATTGTGACGCGGATTTAAAAAGTCGACAAAAAAACTAAATTATTTTTTTCAAACCATCCTGACCTAAAATACCCGTTTCAATTTTTAAAATTTTTTAAAATTTATTCGTTTAAGTGTGTTAATTTTTTCTCGAGTCCATCCAGCACTCACTTATAATTCGTCGTAATTCCGCACTTTTGTTTCACTATACGGAATATTTTTCTAAAAATTCATTTGAAGCGTCTTTAAGGTTCAAAAACAATTAACGGCGTTCATTTATGTGATTTTCTTTTTTTTTTTTTTACTTTTTTAAAAGTTTTTTTTTTCAAACAACGAGCTCGACTATCGCCGAATTAATCTCATCGCGGATCTTTAGACTCTGAAAACACTATAACAAGCATATTCGTGACCTATGGACTCGTCGCACGTCCGGCGCACGATTTATTCGTCACACATCCACAGAATTCTTCTCAGCGTAGGAAACATAGTTTTGTTGTTGTTTTAATCAATTGACTTCTCCCCTTTTATGCAACACTTTTCATACCTGAAAACCAGAAAATATAATTTTTCCAGTTTTTTCCCTTATATATGTATTTCTTACTAATTTTTGTAATCCCTGATTTTTATTTTTTTTTTATTTTTCCGTAATTCATATAATATTTGTTTAAATGAATTAATTACCCAATCAAATTTACCATCCACCGGACCGCGAGACGCTTTCATTCCAAATTCCAAAATTTCTTGTGGCTCTCTCTGCTGCAAAAACAAAAGGCGCCGCTTGCATTGAGCCAAGTTTCACGGACAGCCGTCGTACGGATTATCGAATTAGCCAGCAGGTTTTTTCGCCAAGTGGTCCCGACCTCATTTTGACCTCACCACGTGCTGCATTTGTTGGATGGATTCATCCGCGCACCGGTAGGACAACGAAAGGCCTCGGCGAAGGCCGGCGAGTTCATCATAACGACGTTGACCCTGCAATCATTTTTTTTTTTCAATTTCAATAGACGTTTTGTTCAATTGATAGACAATTGATTCAATTCAAATACAATTTTTTAAAATTCAGAGACAATTTGGTCGATTGGAGAAAAATGTGTTTAATTGATGGACAATTGGTTCAATTTGAAGAGAATTTCAGACGAGATAAAATCACCTGTAATTCTAAGTTTTTCGAATTGTGTGACGATAATGATTGTGATTGTAAATTAAGGGTCTTACCTTTCTGGGTAAGGTGTGTGATAGTCGAGCTCGACGGAGAGGATGTAGGCCTCGGCAGTCATGTTAGAACAATAAGTCTAGAAGATTGTGAAAAAAGAAAAGAAAAATGTACATAGAAAAGGATTTAACGCAGTGCAATTAAATGTTTGTCAATTTCGTAGCTAACCTGGGCGGCGCTTATGAAAAAGAGCTGGCTCGGACGAAGGGCCTCCAGACCCGGCAATGTTCGATCCTTCCCATTTGACAGGGTGTGCCAGGTCTGATGAGAAATCTGCAGGGCGCCGATATCGGCCACGTTCTCGTTTCTCGTCACGTTCCAATCGAACTACAAACAAAGAATCAACATCGTTTAGCTCTCTTGTCAAATGTGGAAAACTTCAATAACTTCAACGTCGTAAACCTATTACGTCTGATTTTTTTTATCCATGTCACGTTTTAATGCTCTTACAGGTATTAAAACAAACAAAAAAGTATTTTTCGTAAAAGGCACATATGTGAGGGAGACAATTGAAATGTTCCGAAACGCCTCCGCAATGTCTGTCATTCTACATTGATGTGTGTCTTTTGTAGAGATCAAATTCCGTGATATTGAAAGTGTCTTTTTACCTTTTTAGAGCTTGCGCCATTTTTATGGGGAATAAAATTAGCACAAATATGTGGATAATCGAGTTTTTGTGATAATCAAATTGTGGATGCTCGAGGTGTGTGAGAAAGCGAATCGAGACGGGAATTTAGTAAAATGATTGTGTATTAATATTCGTGTGTGCATCTATGTATGAAAGAACTGATTGTGGTGGATTAAAATGTGAAGATATATAAGAATTCTGACAACATTGAGATCTGTAAAGTAGAATTTTTTAAAATCATCTCTCACCTGAACATCAACGTAATTCCCGAAGAACTTGACTTTGCGCCAAAATCTTTTCGCGTACAATCTGGCGACACACTCGATTTTGGCCTCGAGTCGACTCCACGCCTCCGGTGTTATCCAGAGCCATTGATCGGTAACGACATCGGGATCGATCGGTAATCGACGATGATGAAGATCAAAAGCGTGTAAAATTTCGTGGGCTATCACCGAGCCGAGAGTTGCATGGGCAGCGTAAGAAGGTCCTCCGTCCCAGGACCATGACCAGGCAGTCATCATAGCGAGTGGTATTACTTTTTTATTAAAAAAACAAAATCGAATGAAAATAAAAAGCGCCGAATTCAAGATTAACTTGTGTATTTTTATTTTTCGACTTTTTACATACCGATCGAATTAGTAGAGGACTCATAGTAAGCATTTACGGCGTATGGGTGACGCCATCTTCAAAAAAAAGCAATTTTTAAAGGGTTTTTTAAAACAGCCACGATAGCACCTCTATCGGTAATCTAATTATACTTCTACAATGAAGTTTTAAGACAAGACAGAGAGCTTACCTGTCGCTCATATTTCGCCGTAACAATTGGCCATTCGGGCTACGCGTCTGTCGGAACCTGCGAATAACGTTGCCGAAGAAATCATCAGGATCAATTGCAACCTAAAGGGAAAAAGAATATTCAAGATGATAAGATATATCAATAATAATGGTTTTTTTGGGGACCACATCAATTCTTGCCGAATCGCAATTTTTTCCGACTCGACATTTTTACCGAATCGTCATTTTTGCCGAATCATCATTTTATCATTAGGTAATACCACATTGTTGAGTTTAACAATGTAAAATTATTAAATTTCGTCAACCCGACGATTCCGCATAATTTCATTCGGTAATGTGTGCTTTTCGGGAAAACGACGATTTGGCTGAATAACTCTTCAGGAAAATCATGTGATCTATATTATAGTAGATTTTATAAACTTGTTTAATTGACCTCGGCCATTTCTCGTGCCAATAGGCTCTCGTTGTGGAAACCACTCCAAACGTGAAACTTTCCACGCAATGCGGTGAGCTTTAGAAGAGCTTGAGCCCTCGTGTCGTCGTCTAACCAAGACATGACGAGCATTCGCTCTGCCAGTGTCTCCTTAACACTCTCAAAGAGTCCAGTAACCTTTTTCAAATCATTTAACAACATAATTTATTAGAAATTTTATTAAAAATTAGATGAAAATAAAAATTCATTTTTCTATCTCAACAGCTTTTCGAAAGCAACTGAAATCACTAAACCTGAAATTTATTTGAACTAAATGGACATTTCATTAATATTTTTTTTAGTGCAATAGTAAACACTCTAAAAACATCGAAATATTTGAAAATGCCTATTTCGGAATACATAAATAAATTAATAAATTAATTAATTAAAAAGTTAACAAAATCTTCTCAGAAATGAGATTCTCCTTTTTTCTCACCCTGTTCGCAAGAGTTTCTAGATAGTCCGGCCTGTACTGTTGAACGTAAAGCGCGCCGACGATCTCGCCGAAAACATCCTTGGTCAGCTTGCTGCACGTTTCGCTCCAATTTTCACTTGCAGTCACGTTTACAATGTCGTGCAACGTGTCGACTGCGTACAGCAGCAGCAAACCATTGTGAATTACCCTTTAAACAAATGAAATATTGCTATTAACTTACGTGACCTAAATGATAAAACATTTCAGAAATATAAAATTGAAAAAAAAAACATGTAAGGTTACAAAATAAGTAAATTAAATAAATGGTTTATTTGCGTAAGTATTTGAAACCGCTATATTCGTTCTGTTAATAAAATACAAGACAAAATTAATTTGTTTAAACAGAGAAATTTAAAAAAAACCAAAAAAGTGTTATATTAATCTTTTTTTTTTGTTAGTAATTTTTATGGCAAACTTGCGAAATATTTTTCAGAAAAGTATTAAACCAAAAACTATGTTTTACTTAATTTCCAGTAAATCTAAGTTAATGAATATAAACTTAAAATTAAAAAATTTAAAATGGAGCATTTAATATGGCGGTTTAAATGCAAAAAGTTACTTGATTTGCATAAGAATCGACACTCGTTACTATTCATACTCGTTAATTATGGATATAACTGCAAAATTTGGATTTTCAATTGAAATTATTTGTTTAATTATTTTTAGACTTCAGCCATTTAATTAATAAAATACAATTATATAATTCAAATACACATATTGTATTAAATGTTAAAACAGGAATATGTAATTCTATGTTGAATCGATGTTGAACAGCCTTTGTAAGGCTCCAGTGATCGAAGATTCTATATATTATCAACATAAACTAGATACCTTAAATGCACGAAGTAGCCTTTTGGGCTTATTGCTACACAAATGAACCAAGGCAAGCTGGAACAGGGTTAACTACTATGTAAAAATCGATGAGCTCGTATATTCCGAGATCCTTTACGGTAGGACGATTGTCTTTAATAGATCGATAAACCATTATCTATATCATGGTTTACACGATAATTATTCCACTGGGAATTGTGTAACGCCACGTTGAATCGCCCATATTGCTGCACTACAATATTACTGAAATATTATTATGGGTATGCGGAATGGAGCGATTCATCACAATGTGTTTAACGAGCCAAGAACAAGCGGTATATGACCAACGGAATAGTAGCTATGTTGAATCGTAACACCGTTAAAACACATAGTAGGTACCAACTGTAGTACTTTGTACCATGATATAGCAGTTCATCCATAAAGCTATGATTATCTTGTTAGAGGATAATTGATAATCGATGATAATTAGCACAGTGAAAGGATAAATAAATCATAAAAACCAATATCCACTAAGCTTTTATTTAAGATTCTTATCTTATAAAAAGACTTTCGTTCATAACGAATCTGGCAGAATTTAAATCCTTTGGCTGTCAAAGTAACATATTTCATTTGTTATTTTATTTAAATTTGACTGAAAGATATATTGTATAAATAAAAATAAAATAAAATTATATGTTTCGCAAATTTTTTTATACAAAATAAATTTTCTAATTTTTCTCAATACATATGAATTACATTTTTTTTTTACATTTATGTTCAAAGCATCCTTAAAGATAATTAAAAGAAAAAAAAATTGTGAAATTTGAAGGAGAAACATAAGTGAAATTCTACTGTATTTTTATGTCGAGGTTTCTCCAGTGTCCAGTTTTTAGTGAGAAACTATAGTGTGTTGGTTCGCCACCTAGCCAAAATCGTGATAACAGAGAAGCTCTCGAGCCTCCGTGTGCCGAGAAAGCTTTGGCAATGTCGGCTCTGCCAAGAGCTGCATATTATCCGCGCCTTTCACGCTATTATTCCCCGTCTCGGGGATACGTATATAGCGTGCGTCTCGCGAGCGTTAGGAACCAAGAACGGCGCGCCAAGGGATCAAGCGGCAAGGGCCCATGATGCCGCACCTCGGAAAATCGTTTGGCGTCGTGAAACCTCAAACTCCCCCCTGTTATCTCTCCTATACATCTCGGCTTCTTAGGATTCCTTGCATTTGCTCGCGGAATATTCCAAGTTTCGGTATCCGACAGATAAGGACAAGACGTGGATATAGAGCATTCGTAACACTGGCGGCCAATGGTTTCTCGAGAGGTCATGTAGAAACAATTCAGAAACAGTCAAGAAAATTTCCAAGAGATTATATAATTTTTATTTTTTTAACTTTTCTTCACCATATTGGATCTGCCATTTTGAATTTCCGAATTATGAGCTTGTATTCGTAATCAGCTATTTAGAATTTTCAAAAATAGTCATTCGCAAATAGCAAAATTTCTTGAAACTCAAAAGTTTCAAGGACACAATCCTACCTAAGTATTAACCATTGGTAAAGTGTAAGTACCTCTTTGATATTTAGATTTTATATCATTTTTTTACAATCTTCAATGTCTAATATTCACTAAGTACAGTCGCTCTGTTGCGTTCTGTGACTGCTTAGTTGATTAAAATACGAGACCTAGCGTAGACAGAGAGCTAGCAGAAAATTAAGTGTAAGGGTCGGGGTGTGGGAGGAGGAATGTTAGGGGTTTGTGGATGTGAGAGGGCAAGAGGTACTTTGGTCTCTTTGAAATCGACGAGCCGGGAGTGTGTAACGCGTTTCCCGAATCCTCGCGCCCGTCACTCGAGCCTCTATCTCACTCCTTCATCCTCTCAATCTCTTGTGACTGGCAAAGCTCAAAGGGGTCTTTGGCACTAACAGCACGCCTCCGTCAAATGGTACTCTCGGACGTTAAATACTGTTCTTTCGTTTCCGCCTTGCCCTCACAATGGGACAATTACCCGTTGCTGCGTTCCCGCCAACTACGCGACACTTCTGGATGAGGACTTTTAAACGAAAGGCGAACTAGAGAGGCTACTGCATGCAGTCCTGACGGGATTCTGTAGTCTTTACTTTTCGCGCTTTCATCGCTGAAACGAAACAAAAAAAAACTACTAGGATTTTTTGCACTCGAATTCTTGAGATAGAGACCGTGAAAACAATTCTTACAATTCCTAAAGTGACGGAGTAACAAAAGTCCCGAAGTCAGATTCAGATGCCATAAAAACGCGTTACAACGTAAATCTACCCTGTAGCCAATAAATCAGCTGACTGAATTATCGTTATATTTTCATAACAATGAACAGCTGCGGAAGTACAGTGAAAAGAATTCAAACGTAATGCAGCGACCAGCCGGTGAAAAGAATTGCAGCAGCTCGAGAGGACAGACGAGAGCTAGTCATCGGTGGGCGAGGTTTATTGGCCAATGTATATATATGAACATTCGTGGCACCGAGATATACGCAGAGTGCAGTGAAACGTTTTGCGAGTTTTAAATTGAACCGATATGACAACGTGGCGTAAAACAATGAATCGATTCGTCTGTGTTTCGCACGGCAGCTATGACGACTGCTCACATAACGCCGGGGCCTTCGTTTCGTTATCTTTTATTTCCATTATTCGTTCCATGCATCGCTTTCGTAATTGCTAATAACAGTACACAGACCAGCACGAGCCAGTACGTGTGACAAATGAACACACAAGTGCAGGGAAAAAAAATGAATAGCCTTGGTAACTGCAGTTTGGAAACAGTAGCAGTGAAACATAACGATGAATTGGATAAAAAAAGATACAACAGATCGTGAGAGAGATTCTAAATTCCAGGTTGTTTCCGAGGAAGCAATTGTGTAACAGTTTCAGCAGCCGTTAATTTATAAGCCAAATCCTAACAGATTCCAATGCATTCATATTCATCAAACCCAATCCCAAGATTGCGGAAACAAAACGGAAATCAATAATTCCCTAACAGAGATTGATTCCCTTAGGAAATTGTTGATTTCCGTTTTCTTTTCACAAACTTGGGTTTGATCAAATCGATCCGAATTTTTGGTTTTCATCAAGCCCAACTCTAATTGGTTCAGAGATCAGGCAGGGACAATAGATTACTTACCATGTGATGAACTGTTTTTATCATGTGCAACTACAGGAAATTCTTAGCTGAGGGTTTCGAACTAAATCGATGTCATTCTGATCAAGTGTCATATTTCAAACCCATCTACAATTCGTTCAGGACGATCTTCTGGCACGAACACGCGATAGATCGACTTGAAAGGAACATGTAGACTTTACATGATCACTTCATAAACTTCAATGATTGATCGATTCTCCACTGTTGGCTGTATCAGTCTGCGATCAAGGAATGCCCCGTCTACCATTTCCCATCCTAACAAGAGACTCGGATACCAGGTGATGGATTGCAAAAGCTCCTCCGTCGTCCCAGTGGAATTTGCCTTTACCGCTGATGAACGGCAACCAAAGACAACAAAGATACACCAACTTGTAAAAGGATTATCAAAACCCCTCTGTCGTTGAATATAGATAAATCCTGCCGTATAACAGGTAGCTAGAGAACGGTCAATATTTATGTAATTTGCCAAGCTGAATAATGTATAATCTCTTCATCTGACGTTCAGTGTTGTTATCATTGTAAATGTAATATGCTTTGACAAACATTGCAACATCAAACAGACATTGACTTTGGTATTCGAATAAACCTCCAATCACCGGACTGCGGATGCCATGCTTTGCGTAACGATGCGCTCCGCGTTATTGCACATGTGTGAGTAAATGCCTGGCTCGGGTTCAATGAAGCCCCGCAATACGATCGATTAAGTCGTACGGATATATAGCAGCAGTGTCTTCTTAGAACCAACTAAGTTTAATACTAGCAATGTGTGTTTAATGTCGTGGAAACAATCAAGGGAAATCGTCAGACACTTTCATTGTAAAACCCAAATGGCGACAGGACAGAATTTCTTTTTTTTTTCTTTTCAATTCGAAAAAAGGAAACTATCAGCATATAGTCATTCAGAACTCCGCTTGGTTCAAGAGTAGAACGATGAGTTGTAACTTTGATCGAAATAAAGGATGAATTGTGTTTCGTGAAAACAATTCGAGAGTCGTGGATTTAATGATCCATGACATTACGGCATAGCAATTAATCCACTTTAATCTAGCTAATTTTGTAGCATCATCCCTACAAAAAGTAATCACTCTTTGTAATGACTATGGAATGGCAATTTTATCGAAGACGAGAGTGTCCAAGGTCATTAGGGCCTCAGAATCTCCAGAGTTTAGGGTGATCTGAAATAATCAGGGCCTGAAAATGTTTGTTGCCTGGGGGAGGGGGGGGCTGAAATAATCAGGGTCTGAGAATATCCAAAGCTTAGGGGGAGCTGGAATAATCGAGGCCACGTAACCTTCAGGGTACTTCGAAAAATCAGGACCTAGGCTGTTCCTAGAGGAAAATATAGAACAAAAAAATGCAGGGATTTTCATTGACATACTATTTCTTATCATGCTTTCACAATTTTCCTGAAATTCGAATTTTTCTAGCTGAAAAACCATCGGTTTCCTGTACTTAAATTTCCTTTCCCAATTAGTTGTAACTCTCCTTGAATCTTGGAAGACAAGAGGCGAAACGTAAAAACAAAATGCTCATTACTCACCGTTTGGAAAAACGATTTAGCAGTCTACCGAGAGACCGAAAATACCTCGGCGCCGTGACGTAGACGTAAACCAGACGATCTTCCTTGGTGTAACCAGCGCGTGCTGCGTCCCGAAGATAAAGTTCTGCTGTCGTGGCGCCCAGTGTGCTGTTCAGCAGCGTCCCCCACCTTATCTAACCCAGGATAACAACCATTCGAATAATTCGTCGGTTGATTCAATCAATCGGCGTTGATTTCACTGTGAAATGCGATTAAATTAACGAAAAACTTACATAACCGAAGCTGTCCTGAAGATAGGTCAGATTGTAAGGCACATAGACCCTCTGATCAACGTCAACCCAGTTGTAAAGGTCTTTGTGTCTTGGGTAAATCTGTAAATATAACGCTTATTAAAATTCCTTATAATTTAACGGGACTTGCGTCGTCTTTAGCATTTTTTTTCAAAATTTGCTCATTCGAAAGCATATCTATGAAATGGTATAACCAAATTACATAACATTGCAGAGTTAATCCAAATAATTTTTTTATTCAGAAGCATAAATCGGATGTGTCCCTGATGGGACAATAGTGTTTTTTTTTTTTTTTGGCAAATTACCTTGCTGAGAGCCAAACAAAATTGCAACAATTGATCCGCCTCCGAGTTTCTTTCTCTGGCGTCCATGTCCTTCGGCAAAAGGCCTTGAACGATCTTCTCGATCCTGCGTGATCTCTGCTCCTCCCTGGCATTCTGAAAGCACAAGAAAAAAAAAACCAAAAGTAAAACCGAGGAGAAATTGAAAGATAGTGCGGGTAACATAAACGGATAGTTGAATCGAACGACGGTGGAAAATGTCGGCGGACAATTTTTCCGGCAAATTGCAGGAAGAACCAGGTGAAATTTTCCATGGAGAAAGTGGAAAAGTTTGGTGATGTGGGCGCCCCTCCACAAGGGAATAACGCCACGATGAGACAGTGTCTCTCTGGCACATCGTCCTCAACTTTTCTTCGTATTCCGGAAGGTCTCGGATAGGCCACACGCGCACCTCGAGCACTTTCAGGTAATACGATCTGCGATACGCTTTCTCAAGCTCTACCAAAACTTTGTAGCGTACAGTAGCTCTATAATGGAAAACTTCGAAAAACGTTTTCTCGTACGCGCACATCCACATTCACTTTGCCTTAATTTCCAAAATTCTCTCTCTATTCATGTCTATCATACGGTAGGACTTTCTTTATACTACCACCAACACACGCAAGTCCAAAAGAATTTTCATCTGCGTGTATTATAAGCAGTAAACGGGAAGGCCGGGGTCACATGTCACATGGAGCGATTTTTCTGAAGTTCTCTCAGTTCCTCGTTAATAATATAATTGTATCTTTTTTCTCGTGGTAATTAGATAAACCGTCAACGAAATTAAAGCCAATGTGTGGCTCTTTGAAAGCGATTTGAAAGAGTATAATATTTTTAAGGCAACAACAAACCCAGCGTTGGGAATTTTATACACTTTTTTGTTTTTATTTTATACACTTTGGTATTTAATTTCACGGATATGTAATCCCTTAAATAAACGCGGTAAGAGAGCATTTCATTAAGTCGTCATAATTACATTTTTTTTAAATCCCCAACTATTCCACGGGTTTTCGCTCGACGAGAAATACCAACTCTTAGAATAAAATAGAAAATGTACCAATGCGTGCGTCAGTAAATAAAAAATAAATTAATAAATAAATAACCTTGTGTGAGGATCAATTCGGTTTGTTGCCTGTTGACAACTTTGGATAACAAACTGGCATTTAATTGCCAAAAAAAAAAAAAAATCCTCTCGTTTGTCACGCCGAACTTGGTTAATACCAAATGGTGAGACAATCGATATGGATGAGTTTCGACGAGTGTAGCATCCCTCATCGCCGTCGACGTTGCACTGGCGAATATCGCAGCGTCGCGAACTCGTTATCTAGAGTCATTAGCGTTAATCAACCTGATAGTATAACTACTGTGTATCGCGCTTTCCTTCCGAGCCAGCGCGATTCGCCTGGTCACCGAGTCTCTAGCCCCCCTCCTTCACCCCACAACTCATACTCGCGTTTTACTATATAAAATCTCACAAAAATAACTCGACCCAATTGTCGTCTCCTGTAAATTCACCTAGCGCTCTTTCCACATCTCCTTTTCAATATTTATGCCCCGAGAATTCTGTATTTTTATCTCTGATTAATTAATTCCTTATCCGAATTTTTTTTAGTGATTGCTCGATTTTAAGATAAAACATAGACCCAACATAATTTGTTGCATAAAATGTCGTGATACAGATATTTATAATTTTATTTTTTTTTTCAAATAAAATTATGTAAATATTTATAACCTCCTATAAGTTATAAAAAAAATAACAACACGTATTATAAAATAAGTTTGCAATGTTTTTTTTTCAGGAAATAAATAATTATCGAAATTAATTTCTGTTCTCGCATTCGAAATAAAAAAAAAAAAAAAATTACGAAAAATATTTTTTTTTTTGCTGCCCTTCTTACCCGTCATCCCTTAACTTCTAAGCCCTCTTTGTAGCCTTCGGCGCAGTTGAACCTTCGACTGTACTTTCACGACTCTTGCAATTAACGGAAATGAATCTCGTAACTTTTTCCATCGATATTCCGTTAACTTCGGAATGAACCCCTTTGTTTTTCCACAGTCCTGCTCGTTGCTGCTCTTGGCTCTACAAGCGCGTCGAGATAGAGAGAGAGAGAGAAAGCTTCTCTCTCTCTTTACTTTCAACTCGTGCTATCCCGGCGTGCTTCAATGGTTTCAGAAAAAGGAGGGAAAAAAACGCGTGGGACGGAGAAAACTTTTACTTGCGTTCTATTTTTAAATAAATTTTTAATCCTTTCTGTTTGAAATACGTTATTATTCCTATATCGTGATATTTGCAATTTTCAATAATACGCTTGATCCTTTTTTTTTAAGAAACAAAAAATTACTTGCAATTGTTACGTATTCTATTTTTAGCTTTTTTAAAAATTAATTTCTTACTCGACGATAAATATAAATATAAATATATTCTGTCTTGTGCCACAATTTCGATTTACTTAATTTTCAGTGACTTCACAAGTATATCTCTAGCTTTTTCAATCTCCGTCCTTTTCTTCTCTATGCCGTGTCTGTATTAGTCAGATTTTTCTTTCAAATCCCGTAGCGTCTGTACTCGCTTTTTCACTAAATAAATGGAATTGGACGTCACTGGACGACGTTGCATCCTCGCATCTCGCAATCCTCCTTTTTCGCATGCTTTTTTCCACTTCCACTCTTGACTCCGTAGAAGCAAAATCCTGCACGACCGAGCTTTCAACAGACGATTTCCGGTACGCTGCGTGCGCGTTGGCTGGGTTATGAGGCGCTTACGACTCGCCGAACGAAATGTAATCGACGTGAGAATTTTTATCAGACAAAAAAAAAGTAATCGTTAGGCTCACAGGGCGACCACTGAGTCGAACAGTTTTAAGAAGAAAAGCCTTCATTAGTTAAAAAAGAGGAGACGAAATTAAAAATACAAATATATACATATAGCAGTGACCCAAACCGTTCTCGACTTATTGTCGCTTCAAACTTGTACTTCACACTCCATACTGCATACCTCACACTTCACATCTCACAATTATGCTCTAATTCCAATTTCTATTATTTCAGTACAAAATTCTCTCTCCTCTAATAGTAAAAAACTAACTTTACGCACAATGATCCTAATTTTAATTTAGAAATAGAAAAAATAGATTCCAAGGCGATCATTCAATTTTCTCCATTCTTTATATCCAATGAGCCCAAAAGATGTGTCAGATACGTATATAGGACAGACATCAGTGAGAACGTAGAAAAATAAATGGAAATATGAAGAGGAATAAGTGAAGAAAAGCCCAAGGTGGTTGTGAAACGTAAAAAAAAAAGACAAATAAAAAGATTTTTCTGTGTTCTCCTTTCTCCCTCCCTTTTGCTTTTATCCGAACGGTGCCTCAACGAAGGTCAAAGGTATGGTAACTAAAGCAATATCCGTCGTGGTAGTGGGTCTCGCGACTATTTTATGGTCGAGGAGGTCTCTCGACTCTCCAGTTTGTGTCTGGAGAACGCCTCAAGGATCTCCACGACGAGCCACTCTCTGCGTTCCCGTATCGAAAATCCTGTAAATCGATCGGGATTATTCCCCAGCTTCGATTCACTTCGCTCGAGCACATCCCAATCCATCGCTTGTACAATAACAGCAACAGACTTTTAGGCTATAAATGTTGTACAGTCAATTCCAGCGATAGTCATAAAACGTACAAAAATATATATGTATATATATATATTTTTTTTATGGCAGTATATATATAATGGCAGCTACGTACGGATTCGACGTCGCGGCTTTTTTTTATGACCAGAGGCACGCACACATTAATAATGAAAAAAAAAAAATGTCGTTGGTAGGCACGAAATTGATGGCTGTTATTCATGCTTTGAATTTTGGTAAACTTTGACGAATATCTAAAGTCAAAAAGTGTGGAAATGGAAATTTTTTAGAATAGTGTTTTTTTTTTTTTTAAATAACGAAACCAAATTTTTGTTCACAATCAGAAGTTAATTAGAAACATCTTTTTTTTCTTTTCCTTGCTTAGTAGAAAAAGGGTTCGTTTTGTTAAATATAGCGAAAAAAATTGAGAACTTACATTTTTTGGTGGATCATCATAATGAATAAGTTTACTCCTAACTACACAAATTTACCATCAATTTAACCACCTTTTGACTAAAATATTTTTTCTTCAATGATTAATAGCTGCTGGTGGAGTATACACTGTTCCTCCACAGTATTAATAATAACCCATCGATTAATTAGTCTCAGAATGCGGCAGGCTCAGTGAAATTCCTACGAGCGTTCACTATACAACCAATTCCCGTGCATTCCCTGGAATATATCCATGGCCTCTCTCTCTCTCTCTCTCTCTCTCTTCGGGACGTCCCGAGCTTGCCCCAGTGTGCTAATTAACGTGGCGTTGACGTAACGCGCAAACGACGTCACTGACAACGGCGAAGCACACAAATTTGCAAGGGTGGTTCGTGCACTATCCAAATTGAGCTTCACGCTCATGGATATATATAACGGTAGTCGAGGCGGAACGCTCATATAGCCGTTAAATACGAGGCACTTCGTGCGAAGTCGACAATCCCAATTTCACGTGATTGCAAACAAAATGTTATACATTTATGAAAAAAGTCATTCAGAAAGTGAAACAATAACATTCATTATTAGTATCGATCGGTTACAGCGATGCATTCTCACGTGAATTGGGTGATTTTGTTCGTTTGGATGACAGAGATCGAGCAGGATCGTAAAACAAGTATTGAAAAAAAAAGCAAAAATGAAATCGATGAGAAAGCGTGTATAGAATCGACAAATTGCATCGATGCTTCACGTATAGTACGAATTGTAGTGTGCAGTTCAATTAGCGTATTGCGGAGGTCACGGTTGTTTGACCAGTGAATTAATGAATTATTCGAACACGAACGCGAGCTAATCGTCGACTACCAATTATCTGACTGTGGAGGAGCTATTGGGACCCAGAATCCAAGTTTCTCGCGATTTCGCCACTCTCGTTCACCAGCAGCTATAGTGATGCAGAATCGTGGCATTGCATTGAGCCTCCCAGATGCGCTGAACCATATAATTAATGTATTCACTGTTGGATATTGTACCGCAGTGGCGAACAAGCTGAGGGGAAACAAAATATCCCCAGAGACCGTTGCAATATGACGATATTTATGGTTTATGGGAATTTCAACGAGATAGATGAGAATTTATTGAAAACCGCTAGAGAAATTTATTAAAAACTTGAGGAACACCTTCCAAACGTGACTTTTTTAAACCACTCATTTTTAATTTTAACTTTTATATTTTCATGTATTATTTTTAATTAAATATTATTCTTATTACTTCTCATCGCCTGTTTCTACGTTGTCCATTCATCGAAACGTCTGTAATGGTTTGAGTCTACACAATCATATCCGTACACGTTGTCCCAACTCTACACAATCTAATTTCTACATGAGCACGAAATTAGCACAGCAAAACTCTACCCGAGTCAAATAATCTACAGAAGAGCTCTGCACAACGTAATTCAGAAAATCTGTGTAAAGTTTAACCGTGCACAGATTTGGCTGTGACAAAATACGACTGTGCAGACCTCAGCTGTGTTATAGATCTGGACATGTGTATTTTTAACTGTGTAAAATTTTGGCTGTGTAGAATAAAATATCTGCACATAAATTGAATTACGTCTGAAACATTTATTCCTGCAAGATATTGAGCACATATTGTTCCGACGAAAAGAGCTCGTTTATTTTGCTCGATATTACAGTCAATGGATAAACAAAATGCATTCAATTGCATACACAATGTTGAGCTATCTCGTGAATAATCAACACACAGCGTATCAAGATGAAGGTTTTGTTGTGGCAACATCCTCGTATCATGATGAAAGACAGCCACGAACAAAGCAACCGTGATTCTCGGACGAAATACCGGGGTGAGATGAAAGAGGACGCAAACAAAAGACGCGAGTACGCGAATGGTTCGCAAATGGTGTGCGCGAGTTCGAGGCGTTGGAAAACCACCACCACGATGCCGTTGAATAATAACGCTGGTGTAGAGAAGATAAAAGAGAGCAAAACTAGTGACTGGAAAGCCACGAAGTGTCTCGTAAAATCAACTTTACGGCACTTTGAACGTTTCGCGCAGCCTGAAGTTTACATCAGAGAGCTATCATGGCACATAAATATCCATACAGTATATCATTTAGCGTCTACAACAGGAAAAACGACACCACATGAAAAATATTCTTTGTCACAATATTTCGAACTACACATATGCTTTTAAATATAAATCCAACCAAAACTGATGCAATAAAAAAAAAAGTTCATGTTCGTGATATTTTATAGTGCGATCGAAAACGCGTAAACTTGCTTCTTATATTTGCTTTATTTTAAACAATTTTTGTTTATCGGTAAAAAAAATTGTATGCAAAAATCTAATGTGATTAATATTTTATAACAGAATTTTGCTCATATTATATCATTTTTTACTGATAAACAAAATAAACAAAAACAAAATATCAATTTAGGAGAACGATGTATATTGTGTCAATATAGCGAAAAGAAAATTGTTCGTTTGATCTCACACTCTTAAAAACTGTCACGTCTCTCTTATAGCGTGTACGTTCCATGTAATAAGTTTTCCTACTTCCTGTTATGTACGAAGATTAAGAGACGAAGAAGGGAGCAGACTAGTTTGATGTCACTGGATATTGAAGTGTGTATTTCACAAAAAAAAAAAAAAAACCTGGAAGAAATTCGCTAGACCGACACAACGAGCACGTTCGATTTAATAATTTCGAGGTCGTCCGTACATACACGCTTGCTTTCGACAAAAGGATGTTGTAAAAATGAAAAATTATTTCTGGCAAGAGAGCAAGATGGCGTAAACAAGCAAACGCTTGGGCTCGGATCGATAGAAGCCCTCACCAAGATTGATAGTAGTAACCCGAACTCCATCTTCTCGCCGATCACGAAAATTCACCACTTTAATCTGTCACGTAATGCCATCGCGATTGAAAGTTCAATTCGCATCGTAGAAAATTTAATCTCCATCGTACATTTTCCGATCGGAGGCAATGGATCGTCAATTTTCTTCCATCAGGGGCGAAAATAAGAATGTGAAGATGAAGAACGTAATCACTTGAAAATTTTCAATTTTTCGACAAGATCAATCGATCGGGTGAAATTTAGATCAAAAAATATATCAACATTTCTACGTGAGAATTTTTCTATTTTGCATTTTTGCTTCCTCATTGACGAAACTTTGTGATGGTGACAATTTTTATTTGTTTTCAATGCCAATGGGTTCAAAATGTGCCAAAATGTCCAGAAATCACGTGAAGAAAAAAATGTGCGAGTCAAGAGTAGAGTTACGAGCGTAGAGTTTCTGACAGGATTTCGACGGTTCGTTTGTTTTTTTTTTTCAAAGCAAGTGGAATGCTGAGACGAGGTCCTAATGAAGAGGAATCGAACGTGTGTAGGGTTGTGTGAGGTGCGGTGGAAAAATGCGAAAGATGAAGATTCGAGAAAGAAATAGCCGTGAAAAACTAAGGACAAGAGATAGAAGTGATAAAGTTGGCGAGGAAAAGTTTGCTCTTGGATTCTACACGACACGGTAACTCAGTTGGTTTCGCGCGAGCTTCTCGATTCGATTGACTCGGCGGATCCGTGCAAGAAGGAGGAGGAGGAGAATTCGACGCCTCGCTCTCTTGATTAATGAGAAAATCAACCCCGACGGGGTTTTCTCGGGGATCTCTATGGAAATCAAGCGTGGCTTATCTGTGCTCTAAATTTCTTTTCGCACGCTGTATAATATTCACGGATTAAACATAAAATCCAAGTCCATTGAAGGTTTATAATATTTGTACTAGTTGAAGAATATAAAAAAAATTGCATATGGATTCCATTTTGAATAACAATCATGAATTAGAATGGAATTTAATTACTATTGGACATAGAAAAGCTGTAGCTTTTTTAGCGAAGTCGATTTAAAAAAAAATTGTTGGTCTGACTTTCAGATTATGGCAAAAATTAATTAATCATCGCAGACTCTTGATTTTAACGTGATTTTGAAGCTTGAAAGATTATGAAGAAAATAAGAATTTTATATCTTGGTAGTTCCTCCCGGGAAAAAAGTTATACATTTCTTTGAAAGAAATGACCGACTTTTAAAAAAAATTTGTTACCAAAAATCGAAAACAGACTTTTTTTTTATCTTAATTTTTTTTTTCAGTACCATTTTGATTAATAATAAGACGGTAAATCATCGGTCCTCGACGTTAAAAAAAAATTTTATAAATAATTTTTTTTTAAATAAATCGATAAGATTGACCTAAATCGTCCCACACGAATATAGCAGCAGTAGAAAATGCTTTCAATATAATCGAGGATTATTAAACAAAGTTATTTGAAAACTTCCCAAACATCGGCAGAGGGTATAATTTTGTAGCAGCGGGGTTTTAACTATATTAAGCTACGAGCGCAACTGAGAGAGAGAAAGAGTGAGACGATGAAATAACAATTTCGCCTTTCAATTCGATTTCGCACTCTCGCAAGTCGACGTCGACCCCATTTCATTTCTGTAGTTAACATTTTTTTCACATATTTATTTATGACCTGAAGTAATTATTATTTTACAGTGAACCAAAATATTTTAGGAGAAATAATTTGTAAAATAGATGTTTTCTAATCCAATTTTTATTTTTATTCTTAGATAGTGCAGAATCCTGCTATAGGGCTGTGAGTGCAAATGAAACAATTATACTCTTTGTCCCAATAATGAGAATCTAATTTCGGATGCTATTCAACGACCTACAATAAAGACCTACCAATTAATACTAATTAGTAGGCAATTAATACGTGTTGGAAGTGTGTCATTACGTTTCTTACTTCAATTAGTTGTAGCTTTTTTTTTTGAGAGATTGAATTACCATTTTACCCCCCCCCCCCCCCCCCCCTCAAATTATAAACTCGATATTTATCAAAAGATTAATATCAAAAAGGCAACTTAAATATTATTTAACGCTCGTTTATTTCTATTCATACTATTGTCATCGATTAAAAACAGCCTGAAGTAAAAACGTGGCACACATTTTTTTTTTTTTTTTTAAGCAGAGGGCGACGAAACACAATTTCCGGTTGAGTTTTCAGACAAAACTGTGAGCAGATCGTGATAATAATCAACACGATGCAACGTAGCATTATTAATGCATATCTACAGATCCATACCGTGACGTCGGTTGCATGTGTGTTTGTAGGTGTCTCTCCCCCCTTCGCCCATGCTCCACTCTCGCGAAACTAATTAGTTCCACGTGAAAGCGATTACGCGTCGTAAAAGTCGGATTGTACGAGAGTCACCGCGAGAGCTCGTTAAACATTGTCGAGAACATCGTGTTCGCCTATATTCGCCTCTCTCTTTTCCTCTTGCGTTTGTAACACGAAACTAACACTCTGGTGCGACATGGAGCTCAACGCGCGCGCCTAGCGTCATATTACCAGTTTCCAACTCCAAGCCTGATTCACCGCGAGTACTGGAGTATCGTGCGCCCTTTTTTTCCCCCCCAATGAATTATCGGGTCTATCAAGCCGTGGAATAAAGTATACCACGATCATAAATTGTATCCTACGTATAGCATCGAATATCTCTAACATGAAGTGACGTATTAGTTATATATTTCGGCCAGGAAAATGAGTATTGAAAATGTGTACAAAAAGATGAGTTTTTAAAATTAAATGATGTCATTTTGATGGATTTGAAATTGGGTCATCATAAGAAAAGAAATTTATGACAAATGTAAGTTCATTATGGAAAGTGATTAATTTTTCTGGATTTTTCTAACGATGTGAAACATTTTTTTTAGGAAACTTAAACCTTCCTTTAGGTTATTTGCCCCTTCATTTTCAGAAAAAATTTTCAGAAAAAAATTCTCAAAAGTCTGGATATTCTGAATATTCGGGAAATTTTGGAAATTCTGAAAAATCGGGATATACCAAAAATTCTTCTTTTTCGGAATTTTAGAAGTGTTAAAAATTCTGGAAATTTTAGAAATATTGAAAATTTTGAGAATTTTAGATAATTTGGGAATTCTAGAAACTGGGAATTCTATCGTTCAATAAACCTAACTGTACAAATGTTGTATTTACCCAACATCTCCATTTTTTCCATCTTCTAATTTCCTACCTCGCAATGGTCCGATCAGTTAAGTCACCAAAAAACCCAATTTTTATACCAAGAAATTGTTGTCTTTTTAAAATTATATCACATGGAAGTCATTTCAAGTTAACTAACGAGTCCACATATTCGAGTGGATGAAAGGATTTGCTATGTTCCAAATGTCCTACGAGGCGAATATTCGACAGCTGGACCAGTAATAATCGAGTCCCATTGGATCGATAGACCGGCGTTATCGCATCCCTCAACGATTCTGGGGGCTATGTGATTTTCTAGCGGTCGAACGACCAAACCGTCCGCCCCCCCCCCCCCTCTCCGCCTCACCGTCGCCCCCGTGGATGACCCATTCCGTGTATCGCCGTGGGGGACTGAAATGCATCGAAACGTGCTGGCGATGATGACGGGACTGTGGATCGAGGTACTCCGGTTGAGTCCTCCGCACTGGTGCGTCCCTGGGTTAACCCGGGCACATCGCAGCCATAAATTTCGTTGCCGAGTTCGCTTGGAATTTGCATTCGGTGGCCGGCGTCGGCCCGGCTAACCGTCGTGCTTTCGAAATGGTTTGGCGACGGGAGTAACAGAGCGCCCTTGTTCGCCCAGTCACCCAATGGAAAACGACGTTGGTCGCGTTCTTGACCCACTTGTCAACCGGCTGTCGCGAGAGGTTCCCACCGTGGCTTCCGTGGGTAATTCAGGGGTTCGTGTGGATCTTGGGATCGGGAATTGAAATCGTCCCACTAAAGCCCCGTGAACATTCGACCTTAACACATCCACGGTATGTCCAATCGCCGAGACGTCGTACTTTAGCGCGATGATGACTCTTCCTGTCTTCCCGAATGGTATCAAAATCACGATCGTTCGATGCTACCGGATTAGCTTCATGTCTAATCTACAATTTATATTTTCGGGCCTCTCGATTCTTGAGCTAAAAGTTGAAATATTCCGGGAATTTCGGAGAATTCTGGGAGTTCCAAAAAAAGTCTGGGAATAATGAAACGTTGTTTCATTATTAGTGCTTGAAGCAAATTCGTCGGAAATTTTTCCTTTCCCCAATATTACAAGTCGCCTCTCAATACTCGTAACTTTTTAATCAAAGGATCTTAAAGTTTTAAAGCTCGATCGCTAAAAAAATCCCATATTCCAGAGCAACATAGTCTTCCGCATTAAATCCTTTATTAACTTGGTCGGCTTCCATCAACTCTGTTTCCCTCATCATTCTTTTTCGATCCTTTCGTCTTAACCCACGTGGAATGACCTCATTCAACAGACGAGCGGTTTCCAAAAGAAAAAGATGCCTCTCCTCGAGTTTGGCTGGCTTGCACATCAGACGTAACTGTAAACCCGGGTAGCGCACAGATTTTCCAACCACAAAAAAACGAAATCGCAAAGGCGTCCCAATGTCGCGGCGGGAAGGATAGAAATCCGCAAGAGGAAATCCGACAGCATCCAACGACCGTGATTTTTCATTCAACGCCTCTCCACCAGCTTTTCCCGGTACATTCATGCCGTAAGGGAAGACGGGTAGAGTCATCACGGCGCTAAAGCGCGACGTCTAGGCGATGAGAATGTCGTGTGTGTTAAGGTCGAATGATCACGGGTCTTTAGTAAAAGCATTTCAATTTCTGATCTAAATTCTGGGAATTCTAGAAATTCCGAGGATTCTAAGACATTCTAGAAATTCTAAAAAAATTCTGGTCTCAATATTCTCAATATTGCTATGACGTGTGTATTAATTAAGCGCTCTAAATATATAGGCTCTTTAAGGTAAATTAAGTATAGGATTGCGTGCGAATATCGTTTTTAACCCCGTCGCGTGGTTTTCTCCATTCATCGTTATTTATGATCCTTCCCTTCTCAAACCCGCCATCGCCCTCCACCCCCGTTTTTACGTCTCTTCGTTTTTCTTCCGCTCTTTGTTTCTTCTCATTTTACTGCACCAGGGGGTGGTTTTGCCACACACCCCAAGCTCGCTTGCTAAGTTGTCCGCAGGACGAGCGTATACAGCGAAGAAAGAAACGCGACGGTGTTGGAAGACAAGCGAGAAAGTGGTTTGCCAGCGAGGGGTAGGAAGAAAGGGAGAAAAGCGGAGTTTATTAGTGGCTGCGGGTGGTACGGATTTATGATGCTCTGTTTATAAGCAGAAAACCGCGCATGCTACAAAATCCTGTCTTTTCATCTCACCCCCTATGTGTTGTCTCTCCACTCCGAAGTATCTCGTCGTTTTTCGAATGCAGCACCGTTGGCTTGAGCCTCTAGCAGAGACATTTTTCCCTGCTGGACCCTCAAACGGGCCTTGCGATTTAGAGAGAAAAATAGCGGATTTCGCTTCGCTGCCAAATACAGACACTTCGTAGCGTTCGTTTTTGGCTGTTTATTTACGAATAACAACGCGACTGCGAGTGGTACGATCGAAAATGGGAGCGAATACACTTCACGGAATAGATTCCTGGAGCGACATTCGGGCTCAGTAGACGCAGTCGATAATAGTCAGACGTGAATTGCCGTCTAAATTGCTTTTTCGGCGCCTAGTAGTTGCGACCTATATTGCTCAGACTGAATTGTTGCCACAAAATTTATTAATCTCCTCCTTTGGCTTACCTTTGTCTGTTTACTGTATTTTTTTTTTTCAAAATTAAAAGCACCAAAGAGATTTTAATTTATTCTGAAATAGTTTTATGAAATTATTTCAATGATTTTTCTCAACACATGGCTTCGACCATTTTTTTTTTAGATTCCATGTAAAATCCAATATATAAAACATGTATTCTACAACAACAAGAAAAAAAGCAAAAAAAAAACAAAAAAAAAATAAAGGTAAATTTACCTTGATGAAAGTGTAGGCCCTGCTTTCCACGGGATTCGATCTTTTTCTCCTTCCCTCAGCTTGCTGGAATCCATCACGCCATCTGGGTCCATCCTCCTGTAAATAAAAACACTGATACACTGATCTGCAATGTGATTAATCTCAACTGAAATCAAGTGGATCGTATCATAAAATGGAAATATCACTGAAGAGATATCCCATCTACAATAGCGTAGAATGGCCATTTCGTGCCACTCTCTTTATAAAGCGAGTCAGACAAAAAAAAAAGTGCAAACAAAAACTATAGCAAACGTAGACCGAAAAGTTTGCCAGTCTCTGGCAAACAAGGCGGAAGCGTGCCAACTATCGGGTCACGTTACGTAACTTTCCAATACATCGCTAATATACGTTATACCAAGTTTATGTGTGTGCTCATACGTTGGTGAGTTTTCCTACAGTATCCAACTGTAGAAAACATAGAGGCCAATATAGAGTCGAGTAATTTCACAAACGACGTACATGACCACCAACCGATAAATAATCGCGCTTACGTACGTACTTATAATGACACGGATTTCGCATTGCAGGCTCACGCGACTGGCTAACCGCGTTGTGGATATTCTCGGTGACCACAGCGTGAAAACAAGGGCGGTAAAAGTAAGGACAAGAGTAAACTTCATTTTTGCTTCCTCACAGAGGAAGCTTTGTTTTCGTGAAAATTCATTTATAAACAAAATCTATTTTTCTAAACTTTGTACGTTTTTTAATTATCATTTCGTAGAGTTTTGCTTGTGTTGCTTTTCACTTGTTTACAACTTTTTCCTTTTATCCCTTTGATTTTATCGAACCGCCGAAAGACAGAACGAAAATTCCTCGAAATTTCCTAAAAGCTTTTACCACACAGTTAACCAAAGATTGTAGCTGACTTTGTTGCAAGTTTACAGAGTTTCTCAACACGATACAAATTCTAATTGACTAGGAATTAGACGCGTGTTATTGTTTCTCGAGATTCGATATAGTTTTCGGTAGTTGAAAGTTTCCGAGAATGGAATACGAATGAGAACTATAAGCCGCGACAATATTATTCCGTGAAGCCTTTTTTCAGTGTTCCGGAGTTCAAATTCCAAGGTCGTAGAATGCGAAGAGGAAGAAAGAATAGAAGAATAGAGATTCTGCAGGCAGAAATTAGAAGGATCTGTGCCGTGTCTTCGGGTGGTTTTTGGCCTAAGGCCAGCTCTAAACCTATATATATACGAAGTAACGGAACGTAGAGAGAGAGAGAGAGAGAGAGAGAGAGAGGAAAGACTACGCGGTTCGCTACTTGGTCATCCACGACTTCTTGGCTCCAAGACCTGTTCTTTTCTCGAATGTATACTTCCGTTAGCACTACTGGAATCGCTGGCCGAATGGCTGAGAAAGCTTTCGCGCTAACGGCCGACGAAACGACCGGCTCTCATCTGCAGACACTTGTCTTCCAAACTGTAAGAAGCTGGCCTGGCTTTTCTAACAGTTCGCACCCTCGGAGACACGGTCACGTTCAACCCACCAAATACCGCCTTTTCTAAACTCTACTTACAGCTAGTACAAGAGTGAAATTTCCTCGGAAGGTGAAATCTTGAAATAATCTTAAAATATCGGATTTACGTTTATAATAATTCGTAAAAAGTTCATTCGAGATATTAGCCATAATTTTATTTTTTACTCTGCTATACATTTATTATGTTTTCTTAACTCTGTATTGGGATTTCTAAAATTAATATTTGGATGTTTAAAATTCATACTGGAATTTCTAAAATTCAAACTAGAATTTCTAAAATTCATATTTGGAGCACCAATTTTTATGAGAAATAAGGATGAACCATTGCTTCATCGATATACGAAGCACAATGCTCGTTTAATTTTTAATTAATTCTATTCATGATGATACTTCGTAAAGAAAAAGATTCTCATGATAATGAGAAGAGTTAATGAATCTTGGTAAGTTATATTTTGACTAAATTGGATGTGAAAAAAAATTGTCTTGTTTGTACGTGAAAAAAAAAGACGCCGCTCTCCTGAGCAGTTTGGGCTGGTTTGAACGAGCTAAAAGTGGCGCAGACTACGAGGCCGAGTGAGCGAGAGGCTATTCTTTGTCATCCTCAACTATTTAAGAATCCTTGTGAATCCCCAGCGCCCTCTACGGGCCAACGTCGTTTTACAGTGCAAGAGGCAACCGGGGCACAAAGGTCTTGAAAATGTCAGTGTACCATCTCAGAGATACGTGTATGCACACATACTTTTCTTCAAGTTCTGCTCGTCTCTCTCTCTCTCTCTCTCTCTCCTCTTTCATACTTTTCATCTCTCGAGACGCTTCACCGAATAACGTCTCGTGAACCCGTTTCCTCAAAACGTCTACGAACCGGATATTTGCATATCACTTGAGTTGTATGGACAGCGACTACCGGTAATTCGCAAAAAAAAAAGAAAGGAAAGAAAAATAAACCATTCATACAAATGAGTTACTTACTTTTTAACGTTAAATTACGCTGTGAAAAGCGTATTCATTAGCAACAAAAATTAGCTTTATTTCGGGGTATAGCATGAATAAGTTAACTTATACGATTTTAATTAAGTGCGCCAACAACCTCGGGCAATTTAATGTAACTGGATGAAACGCCGGAATTTAATTCGAATTTTCAAAACATATAATTGGATATCTAATATCTTTGTTTGCGTTTATATAATATACACTTGGATAATAAATATTATATAAAAATATTATGCGATCATACGATTATACGATATTATACGAAATATTAATTTCCTAAAATCCATGCATGGTTTCCGAAAGATCACATTTCGATTTCTAAAATGTACGCATTTGATTTAAAAATGAAAGTTATACTGCAAGAGGCATCAATGAGAATTACATAACGAATTTTCATTTCAAAGCAGAACTTTTCGCAAAATTCATCGCCTAGTGAGAAGTTAACGAGAAATGACGACGATTATAAAGTCGAAGCTCTCCGTTAAAAAAAAATGACACATAGGATGCTAAACACATTTTTTTTTCATGAAAATCTCATTTTACTCAGTCCAACATTCTTGCTTTTATGTCGAGCCGGAATTCGCGAGCATTTGACGACGCACTTTACGAGTCGAGTGGGAAGAGGAAAAGGACAAAGCAAAACAGCAAAGCTTTTCGCAACAAGGGAGCTGTACGAACAAGTATAGCGGACAGAGTTCGAGACCAGCATACGCACGACAATATAATGGACTCAAACGTCGTGAGGCAAAAGAGAAAAAAAAATTTCGAAGCTGTACCATGACGAAAGTCCCAGCAGAGAAACGAGTCCCTTGTCTACTCGTATTTCCATCTCACTGTTACCAACTTTTTTTTCTTCCTCATTTTACACGCTATAGGATTGGTAATAGGATAAAAGATTTTGGTCAACCAAGCGAACATAAGTCCATCGGCGAAGTTTTCCAAATGTAGAATACCAGGAAATAGGGAAAAGCTTCTAAAAGAATTCTCGCATTTCTGAGTCGTTTGATATTCTTACGTATAAAAATGGTCTGAGAGATTTTCGTTTGACCTCCAATATAACCAGCGTTCTTTTATACTATTCCTTTCGTGGGTAGTTTTTTAAATGCTGTAAATAGTAGCAATTTTTTTGTTTCTTTTTTTTACCAAGAAGAGATTGTAAGTCTCTAGTTTTACCAAAAATAAATGTGCAATTACAAAAAAAATATAAATAAATAGCAGGCTTTTGTATTTTCATTTTGTAATATATCTATTTTCCTTTTTGAAATAAAAAAAAAATAATAAGTTTCCCCAAAAAAAGGTCACCCGAGAAAAATGTCCTTATTTCTAGCGATTTTTAAAAAGTTTTAACAAACACAACTGTGATCAGGTCAAAAAATTCCGGATGCCGTTTGAAGCTACATTATCTTTTCGTTAGTCTCTCACCATCGTGCATTCCAACGATTTTTAGGTTTATTATTTTCAGAGTGATTTCTCCCTTCGGGACACCGCTGTGTTTTGCCAAAAAGAAAAATAAAAAAAAAGCTTCGATCTTCAAAGTGTCGCGACCTCTCCGGAGTTTCTTAAAAAAACGAGGGGGGTTTGAGTAAAAACATCATTGGGTCGTTGCTCCAGTGAGCCGAGTTTCGGCAAAACTTGGTTTGTAAATAGTACCCCTCATTGAGAGAAAACTCTGTTTCATCCTCTCCTGAAGTTTTCTCACAGAGTGAAATTCTTTCCGCAAGCTTTCTCTGGAGAGGGAGTGAGCGTTTGACCTCGTTTTGTTTGTTCGGGGTGAAACCGGTGACGCAGTTTGGAGCTCAAGAGCCATGCGTTAAGATGACTTTACAGCGACGACGAAAAGTGTCCCAACGGCGCAACCATTAATTGGATATAGAGTATAAATTTTAAGGTAGTTGCCGATTGGTACGGGTAACTTTAATTAACCACTACATCGAACACATTCGATCGAATCTCAGACCGGTAATTACCACGACTAGTGCCTCCCCCTCCCTCTCCCCACACTAAGCAACGAGATTGCCCTGGCTACGTAATTTATTGGAGTGTAAGAGAAACGATTTTTGCACTGGTGTTAGTATCGACACGAGAATGGGGCGAAATAGCACAAAGGCACGTAATTAAACACAATTGTTCAGATTCGAGTTACATATATTAGGGATTAAAAAAAAAAAAGTGTATTTGCCAATATTCAATTAATTTTTATTTTTATCACCAATTTCTGTATATCATCTATGCAGTTTTTCATGTAAATTAATTTTCATTAAAAATGCCGGTTACCTGTTTCTCCGTGAAAAAGGTGTCAGCTTGGTACTTGGAGGGTAGATCGAGAAATACCGAAGTCCTCGAACGATCGTAGAGATCAACGTCTAGGTAGAGGTCGAAGAGTGGCGCCCCGGTGATTTGGAGCAGAGCCGAAACCAGGGGAGTTATGTCCGGGGGGGCGTGACTCCTCGGGGGTAAATAGCCACCCAGTTCCTCGAGGAGGCCGTACACTGAAATGAAAACCCAGTTTAAACAAAACCCCCGTTTTAAACAGCCCGTGTAAATAATCTCGAGTCCAGATAGACAGATGGAACGAGGATGAGCAAAGAGGCCCGAACGAAGGGTGAGAAAGACTTGTATATCGGGTGTTCTAAAATTATCACTGGAAAAAAAGCCAAATCCAATTATTTGTAAAAAAAAAAAATGATGTTGAAATAATTAAATTTTATTTGTCTATTAGGAGCAAAAAATATCTTTTTTTTATCTCTGAGAGAGATATTTTTGTAATATTTTATAAAATTTGTTTTACAATTAAATCGTATTATTGTTTTAGTTTTTATTTTGAACGACAAAAAAACTAACTTGCAGGAATTTTTTTATTTTTTTATTAATTGTGAATTATGTAAAATAATGATTAAAAAATTGTCTTAATTCTATTTATCTTCAGAAAAAAAGTTGCTAAATAAGTAAAAAATCCTTTTGATACTTCAATAAAAATTGTTTGTCTTTACAATTACCAAATAATTGTGAATGTTTGTTAAAAAAACAACAATCTTTTGTGTAGAAATATGTTACGTTTACCAAGAGACAAAAATAATAATGTAATTTTTATTGCATATTTCATAGATACAATTTATTGGCAAAAGTATAAATAAAAAAGATCCCCACCTCAAACTCAATATTTTCCTTTTATTCGCGCCAGACAACGCATAAACATCCGTTGCAATAAAATCACACTTGAGTCATAAAAATCTCCATCGATTTTTCGCAATCTTTTATCTCCAATGTTTCTCCGGACATTATCGTGATTTGATATTACGAAACTTCAAACATTCGACGAAAGGTTCCACCGGCATTTATATGCATTTATATATATATATATATATATATATATATTTATATATAATATTGGAAATCGAAAAGCAGATACTGCTTTCTGCCACCGCAGTGTTATTGTACCAGACTACACAATAAAATGTTTGCGGTGCAATGTTTTCCACGTGTTTTCTCACTGATAAAGCGACAAACTTTTCGATTGTGTTACCAGACACAAATACTACACTCATGCATTTGTGCGTCTTTTTTAGTTCTGCGTAGCCACAGAAAATGGCATTGACCTCTCAAACGAGAGAATTCTAAGAGATATTGCGTTAGAGTCCCGAAAGCACCAGGTGTGATACACTCGAGAAAACAAGATTTCGCCTTATGTTACTTCCGGCAATATTGCCAAAGGAGAGACGAAGACATCCCGTGAGTTTCCAAGTGCAATTAGTAATTACTTGACTTCCGGTTTGAAATTAACTTCATCCGTCTCGACGTCACGTGTCTCTGTAAATTGCTAGAGATTCAGAATTAAATTACGAGGATTTCAATTTGTGTAGACTCATGTAATTTCATAATTTCATAATTTCATATGTTTTCTATCGAATTTGTTAAACTAATTTGCTAATAACTTTTTGGCATTATTGTTATTCAAAGTTGGTGTTATTGGTGTTATTTTTTAATAAAATAAAATAAAAAAAGATTATTAATATTAATTTTATAGTTTAACGAAAGATGATTTAAAAAAAAAAAAGCAGGGAGATCTTTTATTTTTCACATTTTTTTTCGTCTGAATTTTAAGTGTTCGTTATACTAGACCGGCTATCGATTTTCTAATGATCCTAATGACTGTAGCTGGGCAGTAGTGAAAGACCGGAAAAACCACAAGATCTTGTCACTCAGTCTTTTGTAGTCGTGAAAGTCCTTTCGCCTTCCTCCATTCTCGTTCCTTTCAGCCCTTATTCTGAAGATACTTATCTTGGCCTTGACATTCATCCAAGACAAAAGTTTCGAAATAATAAAAAAAATGTTCATTATTATTAACAATGTCATTTTTTATTTTTAAAGTACAGTTGGGTAATTAAAATGACTGTCTCATTATTCTGTAAAATATCCATTTCAAGCGCTCATCGAATAAATTCAAAATATTAAGTGTACTACCAAAAAAAAGAATTATATAAAAATGAATATAAATATTTAATTTTTTTTTTCAATTTCGAGATACGATAACTAACGTAACAATGTAATCTAACTTCTTTTTTCTTTTTTTTCCCCAATGTGAATTTTGCAGCATTCTTCACGATTCTTGCTTTTAGACGGCCAAAAAGATTTCTTCAACCGTGAACAATTAGATTAATTACAGCAGCCGATAATTAATGTACGAGACGTCTCGTAAATCATAATTTTAAATAAGGACTCAGCATCTGACGATGCAATCCGCGGGATAATCATCTCGTTAAGATCTGTCAGTGGTTACGACCTTGCTAGTCAGACACTTGGCAATCAGAGGTCCTTGAAGAAAATTCAATAGTCCAAAGCGTCCGAGAAACTATATGTACTATATATATATATACATATATACGTATGAATGTACCGTGCATCGTAGTTGTAAGCTTTCCCGAAGCTTTCGCGCCGCGTCACAGAATAAGGCTCAAGGTTAACGCGAAAGCCCATTATATGATATATATATATATGTATGCATTTATATCGCTGGTGTGTAATCGTTCTCCTCGTCGTTAATTGGCATCGACTTGCACTGCCCGACTTCCTGTGACCAACATCGTTTAGAAACACGAGCTAGCGTCAAACATTAGCTCTATAACGGCATTTAAGAATCAAAAGGTCGTAACACCCACATTCAAATGTGAGGCCTAATTTGTCATTTGTCAAAGACATATTTTTTTTGTTTAATCCTCACAAATATCTTTCATAGTTTCCTAGATTTTCATACAACTTTAGTCTGAAAAATAGATAGCGAAAAACCGGAAGAAAGAAAAAATTATCTTAATATTTTTATTGCTAATTTTTTTAGGTATAGTTAATAATATTTAAATTAATTTTATTTCCATGAAACAAATTAAAAAATAGTAAGTAAGGAATCTTTGTTACTTAATGACACTTAAAAAATTACAAATGGAAAAAGCAAACAAATATATATATATATATATACAATATATATTAATGATAACAATAATGACATAGACAACTATTTTTTTTTTTTCTTAATTACAGTGTGGCGACCATGTGATTAATAGTACATTTCAAGCACCCTTTATAATTCTCCCGTGATTCAGTTTGTGCAGCAAATGCGGCATAATCGCGTGCGTAAGAGAAGGTCTTAACGAGGTACTTGGACAAGAGATCGACAAGTGCCGCGAACAAGCGCGAGAACGTTATAAAACCCCCACCCCTATCCCACGCCCTTCTTCTTCTCACTCCATAAAGCGATTTGAGTATTAGTAATAGAGTGAACACGAGAAGCTTTGCGTGAGGGAGGTCCGACCCACTTTCTCGAAATATTTCTTGGCCAACATAAAGAGCGCGCGCGAGAGAGTGAGAGACAAGGAGAGAAATATCAGACCAAATGCTTCCAGAAGTTGGTCGCCCGACCTCGAAGGTCGAATGTTTTCGTGCTCAACAAGAACTGAGGGCACACGCTTTGCGATAACTCGAACGGATAAACCAAATCCTGAAAAGTAAACCGACTCACCGACGATTCTTATAATGAACGCTAAGTACAAAAAAAAAAAAGCGCGTTTACAAATATTTTCAAATGTTCACAAATATTCATACGAAATTTTCAAAGATTCAAAAACCTTTACAATCATTCACAAATATTCACAAACATTTTTAAACATTCACAAAAATTTGCATTCACAAAGAGTCGCTGATTTTTGAGTCATGAGATTTTGACATTTTGACATATGCTTCAAACATTTTTTTTTAGTCCCTCTTTTCCTCGTCTATTTTGATATTTAAGAAATTATTCAAATGAACAATTGAAGGAACATTTCATGAAATCTCCTGCTCTCAATTTTGTTCACGTCTCATCTACATGATGTAGATCAAACCGATGGATAAGAACTCAATTTTGGCTGAAATATCACACAACTTCAATCAGATAAATATATGTATATATATATATCTGACAAATGTCATCAAGATATTAACCTTGTTCCATGCGCCAGACCGCTAAAGCTCTGAAACAGATAACGAGGCAGCAGTGGCAATAGTCAGCCTCCTTTCTTCTTCTTAGCAAGGTTTCGCAGGGCCACGCTTGCCAATGGTTTAAGCCGCGAGTATAACCCTCCCCCATCGAGTTCGTAGAGGCTTAACGGAGCACCGGAAACGACACTGTAAATTACCAGTATCACGGTGGTTGCGCGGATGTCTAGCTATGTATAAACCAGAAACAGCCAAGCCGAAGTTAGCCTATTAGTACGAGATATGCCTGAACGAAGAAACTGAGAATCTCGTTTCTGAGAGCCAAGCAAGTTTCAGTGTGAAATTCAATCCCTTTGCGGTGGTTTGCCTCATTATCTACTGTTAAAACTTTTATTTTTCATCAACGGAAATAACAACTTCCTGCGCGGTAAAAAGAAAGTACAAGCAATTTTTTATATTCACCATTTTTTTTACTAATTAATTTTTTTTTTTTAATTAATTTTACAATATATTTATTGTAATTTCTACAAAAACAAATATGTATGGACCCTCCTTGTAGTCGTGGAAATTTGTAAAGTGCATTTTCAATTAAATTTGAAAAAAAAAGGTTTTAATATTTTCACATAGCGGTTATCATTATTTTTTTTTTCTCATAAAATATTTCTAGGATAAAAAAAGAGGGTTGAAAGTTGTGAAGACGATGATCAAAAAGTGAGGTGGGAAAAAAGGTTGAAACATAGTGAGGTCTTTGGGATCCTTCTCAGTTATGCACCACCGCTTCTGATGTCGGTTCAACCATATATATATATATATATATATATATATATACACATATATATAGGTATGCTAAGTACAGAGACCGCGAATGTCACGGAATGCAAATGGTCGAGGGTGAAGGGTACAACGAGGACACTTAACAACCCTGCCCTCAGCCAGCTCACACCCAGTCAACAACCCCTCACTATCTGTATCGCTATATCTTCAAAGCAGCCGATGTGGCTGCAAAAGCGTGTTCCGGAATCGCGTTAACTACAGAGAGTGTTAGAACGGAACTAATAGCGAAGTTCGACGAGAACGTAAATTACGAAAACAGAAGTCAGAGAAATTGATTCTTAGTTTTTTCTTGACGATATTCGAGAACAGAATTTTTGAAGCTCTAGTAGGGTTAAGAAAAAATTTCATCTAACTACCTGCAGATGTATTATTAAAAAAAAAAAAATTAATAAGTACCAAAACTTCGACAATCTCAAATATTTGTAACTGAAATTTGAACAGTGTACTTATTTTATCGTTTTCAAAAAATTTTTTAAACTTTAAAATAAAAATACAACTTTTTATGGCAAAAAGAAAAATTACGAAAATTATGAATATTTTTAACTAAAATTTTAACGAAAGGATAAAGATCAGATCTTGGAGGAAGTTAAATAAGGTTTAGTTTTTTACACAACATTTTTTTTTTACACAAAATCTACTTTATTACCTTGTAAAAACATATAACGAATATAACCAGCGGTTATATTCGGTTTAAGAGGGTTATTAAGATGTTTCGTACCAGTTATGTTCAATATAGTGCAGCGATTTTCCCGAGTAATACAGTAACGTATCATTACAGTCCTGTAGTAGAGAAAATTTTCATGGTGCGTCGTTAAAAAAACCGCGTATCTCCGTAATAAACGCCGAAGAAATATTATCTGCATAGCTATTTTAATATCCTACGTGCAATGGCCGAAGAAAAGCACAACGTTTTAATGAATTTCGAAACTAGCCGCAAAGATTTGAATAATTTAGGGAAAATCAAGAGGGCCACGAATTCCATTTCATTTTATTGCAGCACCGTAAAGAATATACTATACGTTGGGCACAATTAATAAAGCCACTAAATTAATAAACGTCTAAAAAAAAATGATTAACGTTTTTTTTAGTGAAGAACCGAAATTAATTGTTTATTCAACTTCGTAAAATTCATTTAAATTTAGTAAATAAGAAGAATAAATAAATATTTATATGCAAATCTTAATTTAAAAAAAATGAAAATTGTCCGAATGAAATTTTTTTTTTGAGAAAGTGCAGCTTAAAAGTATTTACTTATTAACTGCTTCTTAATTTTTTATTCAAAATAACCACTAATTGCCAATTTAAAAATAAGAAATGCAACGTTTAAGAATAATAAAATAATTTATAATTTAACACAATTAAAAAAAAAGTAATTTAAAATTATTTGTCATCGTTTAATAAGATACGTATTGTTTTATCGCTTTTGAATATTCAATTACGATTATCCAAAAGGAAAAGTATTTCCTTCAACATTTTTATTTCAATATTATCTGATTAAAAAAATATGTATATGACCTTAAAACAGTTTTATGTGCATCAACGGTGTTATCTTAATAAAATAAAAGATCAAAGTAATATGTACAGACAGATATAGAAAAAAAGAAAAAAGAAGAAATTGAGAAAGATGAACAGGCCGAACACACGCTTGTTCGAGAAGCAGAAACGAGCTTTACGATAGAATTTATAGCCTGGGTATGTGGTGTGTAGGTCGAAGCAGTAAAAGCCGAAGCGGTGAGTGCTGCTGCCTGGCACTCTCTGTACGTATATATATATGTCACTAGCCGTTAAAAGGAGAACGGCTGAGGGTGGTTTCCCAGTTCCCCTTTTCCCCCGACCCGACTTCTATAACCAAAAGGGAGGGGACACGAGTTCCACGGTTGCAAAGTACTAATTTATGCATATGCCAAAAAATCGATCGCTCGATACCCACGTAGCTCGAACCACATTTACGTATCGCAGTTGTATATTCGAAGCTACTGTATTACCTAATTCAGTGGTCGTGGGCCAAGGCTGTCGACATCGCTTCGATTCACAGCAATTTTTAACGACCGACTTTGCTGCTTTGTCAAATAACGCAGTTGCACCTTTTCATTGAGATCAGCTGATTATACAAGTCGTTAAATAAATGTTTAGCTAGTACAGTTCGAGGCGGTATGATCTCCCGAGTATAAAAGTATTAGGTCCGAATATTACGTACGATGACTACTTTTTTAGCAATAAGTATTCAAACATATGGAGAATACTTTTTTCGAGACTCTGGATCTTGTAGAAACTCCTTGCGAGACTTTGAGTCGTGTACAAAATCATTGCGAGACTCTAAAACTTCTAGAAACTCATTGCAAGTCTCAAAGGGTCTCAGAGAATCTCTCAGAGACTCTATATCGAGACTCAGAGACTTTTGATCATTAATATAATCGGGCAATTATCCCGAGATTTTTGTGTTAGTATATTTTAAATGTTTTTAAACATTGAGAGACATTGTTAAAGATTGTAGTGTCTGCATGTATGTCTGTGTCTATTAAAATTGACGCAGCATCATTCCGGTCGTCGAAAGTTAGATGGAGAGGCCGAATATAATTTCCGCAGCGATGTTCCACATTGCAAACGAACACGCGAGAAGGCTGTATCAGCAGTAACAGTAACAATAGCACCAACAGCGCTGGGATCACACAGACACCGTGAATAATGAAACGTCCACTGTGTCCGACGATGCACCGATCTCTCTGTTGCTACGTTGGCTCTTCTCTCTGCGTCAAACCGCGAAGAACTAACCGGGACATGTCGAGAATTGAAACCAATAAATTTCTCCAAATTTATCTATCGCGTCATCCGACGATTCTCCAACTTATTCGTTATTATTATATATATTTCTTCTTTCGCCTCTATTTACGAAAAAATGTAATGCCGAAAAGTCAAGACGAAAGATACATTTAAAAATGTATACTACCAGAATGTATGAGTAATTTGGGAATTCTGGGTGTTTTTAGGAAGTCTAGAAATTCTGTGCATTTTTGGGAATTTTAAAAATTCTAATTTTTCAAAATTTTTGATATTTTGAGAATTTTGGGTATCCCAGAAATTTTGGGAGTTCTAGGAATTCTGAATACTGGATATTTTTGGCATTTTTGAGATTCTGGGAATTCTGAATATTTTGGGAATTTTGGGAGTTCCGGAAATCTCGAAGTTCTGGGGGTTCCGGAATTCTGAACACAAGATGTTTTGATGCATTTTCGAAATTTCGGGAGTTCTGGAAAGCCTTTGGAAATAGGAGCCACCCCTCCCACCACGGCTAATTGTAAGCAATAGATTATTTTTTGCCCTTTCTCCAAAAATCTTATATATAAAAAGGCACAAAAAGAATCACAAAGTTTAATTAATTTCGACAATTCCAATAAAACCTGTGTTACGGAAAATTGAAAAAAAAAACAAAAATTGACTTTGAAATTACAGCATTGTTGACCTCGTGAATGGAAAACCGTGAGAGGAGAGTTCAGGATAAAGGAGATAGAGTGTTGTGGTATACCAACTAGATTTTCATCTTTACAATTTCGCCTCTTATCCATAGATCATCTCGTGATTTCCATTCCGTTCACAGTGGTATCGAGCTTTATCGGTTTCCGGCATAGTGTATATCAACGTACAATGAAATAACCCGTATATACATGTATACACACACACAAATATGTAGGTTATGTTATGTAGTTAGGTCGATAGATATTGAATGTACGTATACATACGTTATGGACGAGTCAACATAGTACATTTTGCCCGCATGTATGGGTAGAGGCATCAAGCTGGTCATGTCGGCAGCAAGTACCGCCACAAGAATCCTATTTTTAGTCTTGTCAGCGAACCATAATACTTTTTTCTGGGTTGGTCGCGATTTTTACGGAACGTTGATATCGAGAGGTTGTTTGATATAAAGTTGGGGTGTGGAGTATGAAAAAAAAAATGTATATCTGGCTATTACTTATTGTTAAAAGCGAAAAGAACGTCTGCTTCAAACCCATTTATAGAAAAGGTTTATTCAACATTCTTCAACAGTTGGTACAGTGGTAACTATTGACTTAAAACACATAGCAGTATCGTAAATATTGCTTTATTCCGTCCCTCTTTGTTTACTTCATCAATAAAAATAAGGTACGTGAGAGTTTGTATGATTTTCCGTTAGTTTATGAGTTTGTTTAGATTCTATTTAGAGTTCATTTGTTTGTGTGACGGTGTACACAAGAGGCAGTCATTCTTTACAGCACAATTCGATACTCCACATATCAGTTTATACTTTTTTGCTTTAGATTTCTCAGAATCTCTTTATATCGACACAGCTCGATACCCCACAACTAGTTTAAGACATTTATCGGTACTCCACAAAATGTATACGCCACAACTCAATACTCCACAAAAATTATAATCCACATACTGATGAGGTAGAATTGATGCACAGACCCGTCCAACGGCAGTGAGTCTAACGACGATATCCAGTATTAGAAATGTGTTTCTTCTTCAATGCCTTTCCTTCCCCTCTTATCCCCAAGCTACAATTGTAATTTTACGAGATTCTTCAGTGACTCGGGAATGTTCATGCAATAGTTGGATGAAATCCTCGTCGTAATTCGCTCGTCCACGATTTCTTTATACTATTTCTGTTACCCCTCTCGCTATCGTCTTTCTGTGAATTGCACTATGATCGTTCACGGTCTCATCTAGTCCAGGATAATATATATATATATATATGTATATGTATATATAAAGGGCGTATCGTAAACGAACGACTCTTGCGCTTCTTTCGACCACCGTGCTTCATTCTATACCACACCTGTTTTGTTTCGTCGTTTCTATTGTGGCCGCGTGTGTATGGAGTCTCTCTTTATGTTTACGAGTTCGAGCCCCTAGAATATTTCTCTCTCGACGCGCACTTTCACGTTCTAACCGGTGCTTTTTTTTTACTCTTCACGCGAGAAGAACTATATGGAAGACCGGGGAAAAATGACACAGGGGTGTAACGAAACACTATTTACACTAGAAATCATCCACAGGTCCTCATTTTTTCATGTCACGTTAGGAAGTGCTAAGGTCCTAAATCTTTCAAGTCCCCCTAGAAAACCCCTGGTCCTGATTCTCTTAACTCCCCGTCGGAATCTCCTGGTCCTGGCTCTTCCAAGTCCTCCCAGAACATAAACATTTCCAGGCCCTAATTACTCAACACAAAATCTTCCTCACATATCAATGCTAGCCATTGATGAAACCGTACGTTTTTCTACCGGGTTCTTCATAAGCACGAATACCCTGCCAATCATCTGCTCCGTAAAGAACCCGAATGAAAAATCGTTGAGCCAAGTATTCCGGAATGACGGATATAAACTTTATCGTGACGAGGTAGTTAAAGTTTTGTAGGTCAATTGAGATAACTCCACTAAAGGGTCTGAAGTCGTTTGAACCGATTAAGAATTTTTTTTCTTTTTTTCTTTTCCTCCAAGTGCAAAAAACTCGCGTTTACTTTACATTCTCACTAGTGATTCGTACGCGACTCTTTGACAATGAGATTTTACCGAAAAAGTTTTTCCGGTAATGACGTCAACCTTCACGACTATTACTCATTCTATTCCCGGTGATGTTAATAGACGCCACAGCACTGGAGTGCCAGCGACGTCAGAACAGTGGTTTTCACAGCACCCACACACCCTTTAGTATCTCCCTTCGACCTGGCCATAAAACGAATGACGTAGGTCGACCATTAACCATCACAACACTTTGCTGCCATGCGTACTACCGGTGCAAGAACCCAGCACATGGCTCTGCCACTCCTTTAGAAAATGAAAATTTCCGCAAATGCACGACAGATCACAAAACTTCCAAGGACAGCTCGCCCACGCTTTGGGAAACTGAGAATTATATCGAGCATGCAAAGATCTGTTTATTTGAGCGAACAATCAACAAAATTATGCCCGAAGGAATTCTCTTTGTGGTTTGATATTAACCATAATAAACTGTAAATTGTGTAACTTGGCTTATTTCTTGGAAAAAAGTCCCTTCACAGTTTTTCAATAGGTTTCGATAGGAACTACTGGGGTCCGATAGGATTTGATGGGAACTAAAAGGATCCGATCGGAACTGGTGGGATTCGATGGGTACTAATGGGATCCGATTGGAACTAGTGAAATCCGATTGGAACTGATGGAATCTAATTGGAACTGATGGGTTTCGATGGGACCTGATGGGATCCGAATCGATTGTGAGTGTCCTCTTTTAGAAAATTAAGCTGGTCTTTTATTCCAAAAATCTATTTGCTCCTCCTATCTTAAGAAAGAATATAAGATCAATATATTTTTGGACATCGGTTGTCACTTTTAGAAGTTTGCAGGAACGTATGTTTCTACACTGCCGAAGTGATACGAAGCGTTGAATATAAGCCGTCGGGGTTGCACAGATGCTCCGGGGGATTTTATCTCATGAATAATCGAAGCTATCGGCTGCTGCTGACCAGTCAGGGCCACATTGCAGGCAACATGTATACCAAAGTACACTCCGCTAGCAATGTATATACCGGGTAGGCGCGTTTTACGTCCTATATACATTCACATTTGCCGCAGTGATAAAACAAAAGGACACAGAGGAGATGCCAAGACAGAAAAAAAAAAGAATGGAGATGCGACAAGGGCAGTCAGACGGTTGAGATACACATTGGATAGATCAGGACCCGGTTTGAGAAAGGAACATAAAAGAAGAGAACACAGAGCCGACACAGGGTGGGACGAAAATCAAATGCGAAGAAACATACGGGTCCTATGCATATATGAATAAAATCTGAGTTCAGTTTTGTACATTGGTGTGCTACACATCTTCGCCAGTCTGCTTTTCCATCCTCTATAGATCGTATATAAATGTTAACATGCACAATACACTGTACAATACTAAACCATATCTGTGTAGAGTATATTTTCTCTCATAGATTATGTGTCCAGGATTGATACAAAGATCGTAATGTGGATCTTGGAATAATGTATATAATTTGAATTTACGAAATGTAGAATAAATAGCTTATCTAAGATTCTGCAACAATGAATGTTAATTTTCGTCTTTTGTAACTTAAAACATTAGTGGGAGTGTTGATGACACTGATCTGAAACATTATACGAATCGAACATGAAAAACAATCTAGGATTCTATGAAATTCCATTGAAAACGACATCGTACCTGGTAAGATCACACAGGAACCTATTAGGATCCTATAAAATCCTATTAGATCCCATAGGATCCTAGTAGTTCTTGGTAGATCCCATTAGTATAATCTTTAAAAATGGAAAACCACCCAAAGCCCGATGAAATTGGGTTAAGATCCCATAGAACCCACAGAACTGGTCAGAATCTGACTCGTTCTTCATAGATCCAATGGGGAACCGTCAGAATCCTATTAGATCCAATCCAAACTCTAACGACCTACCGCATATATACAAATCGCAGCCATTTGACTGCTCTACAAAATTGATGGATCCACAGGATTCATTTAAACGTGAACCACGTGACCGTTTGCGCCCCGCTAAAAACATCCACGGTAAACCGACCCGCACCCCTTTAGGCATTTGCGTATATAACCGATACACTCACTATATAACCCATGTTGAAGTTGAGCTCGCACTCATCCCCACCCCCTGCCCCAGCTACCCCGCCAACCCCAACCCACACCGTGCCCCGTGAGTGAACGCGTCCGGGTCTCGCTAAAAACAGCCTCGTTAGCACCCGCGAACGGAATAATGTCGAGGTTACACGGCTGGAAATACCGGTAAAGAGTGTGGGGGGCCAGTGGGGTGTGTGGGAGGAAATAGTGCACAGCTCTATCCACAACCGTCTGTTTTTCACCCTTGCCCCCGACAGCGACGCGACGCGACCGTCGTCTTTTACCTCCCGCCGGCGTACCTTTTTTTTCGCTTTCCTTTTTAAAGCCTACATCAACCGTCAGTGGTGTGGGGGGAGGTCGGTGGTGTAGGGGAGCCCTTCACCGGCCTCTCACGACCCAACCTCTGCGCCTCACGCTGCTCTTTCAGTGTATCCTTCTTTTTTTAACTATATTTTTACCGCTCTCCGTGTAGGTACATAAAGCCGTAACCCTAGACGACGGCCCGGGCGCCGGATCATCTATATATGTATATCTCCGTAAATCTGGATATATCGACGTGCACTCCCGGCAATCGATCGACATCGCTAACCTCCCCTCCCCTTCCGACTATATCCGCTGGCGGCTTTTTTCCAAACCCTTTCGCGGCTCTGTGACGGTATATTAATACAGTAGAACATCGATTAACGGGTATGGCCAGGTCCAAAAGATCCGTGGATGTAGATTAAATTATGGGGAATTCTATTTATCGGGAGATAATTAAATAGCAGACATTAATTAGCAGACGGTTGCATTTTTTAAACTAATTTATTAAAAACTTTTTCTCATTATTATTATTATTGAAAATTAATGTTCTTGATGTCTGTGTTATCAATGACGTTGATTTTTTTCTTAAATACTTTTATAGTCTCAAATAGTAATAAAATAAAATTATTCATCGAGAATATATATGTAATATCCGCTTGCTGAACAAACCCGAAAAATCCGACACTGTCTAAAACCGAGGTCCTATTGTATCGGTACGCCGAGTATGTATATATTTTTTCTTATCAATGACGTTAATTCTTTTTTCTCAGATTCTTTTCTCATCTCAAATTGTAAGACAATTATTCATTGGAAATATATGTGCAAATTACTTCCTGAAAAAAATCGCGAAATCCAATACAGGTTATAATGGAGGTTCTACTGTATCGACACACTATATGTACATCATCGCCAGTGTAATATTCGCGCAGCTATGAGTTCCCTTCTCGTTTCTCGGTTCTCCTACTCAGGACGCCGGTTCTGACGCCGCTACTAAGTACGCACCACTGGTGCTGATAGTTCCGTATAGGAAACTGCCTGGCTACGTTCGCTGTATCGAACCTCTCGGCCCTTTTGTGTTTTTCCACGTTGGTGAGGCGCTCTATCGCTTATTTCTCTTTTTGCTTCTGTCGGTTTCTGGTCGTGTTCCAATGATGATGAGAGTTATGTATACATAGATTTTGCCGCACATACTTTAATATGTACGTACTGGTGCATGCTCTTATCAATGCTGGAGAGATGGAAATTTTTGGAGAAATGAGGGAATCGAGCGGTTGAGCGATGTTTCGGCTTACCCGGTGTGAAGTCGACTTCTCTGTCCTTGAAACGAAGGCAACTCTTGTGAAAAAGGCCGAGTTTCTCGAACACACCGATCATCTTGCCTGTCTCGTTCGCCAGCATCTCTGAATCATAAAATAAACAATTGTTTTGCTATAACATAGGCAAAGTTGAAATTTATCAAAATATTTTAGTAAATAATTTTAGTTCACAATATTTTGTGAACAATATTTGAGAAAAGTTACTATTGAGTGGCCACTCTGTCTGAAAATCTGGAAAATTCAGGAAATCTTAAGAAATATGAAGAAATCTTTTAAAATCTTTCATGAAGTCTAGATATTTTTTTCGATCCTAAAAATTTCAAGAAATCCAGGAAGTTTTAAGTAATTCAGGGAATTTTTTAAAACCCTAGAAATCTTAGAAAATGCTAGAAAATTTTTTCAAATCGTAAGATTTCTGGAAAAATCTTTCAAATCCTGAAAAAGCGTTAGATATCCTAAAAATCTTGCGAAATCTTTAAAACTTCTAGAAGTTTTAAGAAATTTAGAAAATCTTTGGAAACCCAAGAAGTCTTAGCAAATTCTAGAAATGTTGCAGAATTGAATCATTTTTTAAGAAATCATTAAAATCGTGAAAAATCTTAACAAATTGTACGAATATTGAAAAATTTTAAAAAATCCAAATCATTGGATGTCAAAAGTTAATTTATTGCATTAAGATTCAAAATTTTGATGTCGATCAAAGGAAAAAAAAAAACAAAAAAAAGCTGCATTATATTTGAGCTAACCATTTTTTAAATTCCTTTTCAATTTTACGTTTTTCAAGGTCATGGATCAACGTAACAACCCTCAGTGGATCGAAGTTTGACGTCGATTGTAAATTACATCGATCAGCGCTGACCTACGACAAGTAGTCGCAGCCACTATGTCTGACTCTACAGCTTACCGTTACTACTAGCAGGATATTATATATCGACGCTACTGTCTGCAGCACGCAAGCTTGAAGAGAAAACTCGCGCGGCACTCAGAGCGCCCATACACGAGGTACCGATCCTTTCAACGTCCCCATCTCCATCTCTTTCGACCAGGGCGAAAGTAAGAGAAAATGATCGACTTTGTCGCCAAGGGAATCCGGGAATAGAGAGCAGGGAGAAGAAAGAGGAAATGGAGGGAGGAACGAGAGTATGACAGAGTTCATGCATGGAATACCAAATTTTTCTCGTATCTTTCAGTAACTTATATTTCCATCTATGGGGTATTCCACCTGGTTTCGACCTGAGTCTGACCCTTGACTCTTGCGATTGGAATTGCATTTTTTTATATGATTGACATAACTCTAAAAACCACTAATTTAAAAAACAAATTGTATACACTTATAATTATCTACGATTTTTTCAAACAAATTAACGAACGATACATTATGGAAATCAGAAAAAATTCTAAAGAACCTTTTTAGGAAAATAAAAAATATTGTGAGATTCACGGATAAAAGTGCACAGAATAAATTTTTCATTTCATTCTCCGAACTCCGAATGTTCTATTTTTCTCGAAGTGTGTATTTGTGATATGAAACCGCGTGCATGACAGATAGTAAGGTGCATGTATCGATTAACGTGGATTATTTATAGTAGCTGTTGCATAGATAGTGGCGGTTACACGAGTTCTCGAATCGTCTTTCCGCCCTTTTATATCGCGAGATGGAGCCTTTCATTTCTCGTTTCCGGTTACCCGTCTCTCGCCCTTCTTGCGCTTATAATTTTCCAATAGATATCTAAATCTGATTTTCCCATACTTCTGTCTCGTTGGTTCTTTATTTGGATTCTTTCTTTCTTCTGCTATTTCTATTTATTTTCCTTCTATATCTTATTATTTCACGGATACGTGGATGCATGCATGACGCCGGAGAGCCTCGAGCATGAACATTCGCTTCTCCTTTGTTTCTGACTTCGTCCGTTGGCTATGTTGTCTATCGAAAATATTATCCGCTCTCGTCAATGCAATCCTGCTATTTGAGACATTTGAACTTTATTTGAGCTTCGTGTAGTCTCAATTTTCTAGTGGAAACGTGTAATTATAGCGTCCGGTGAAAATATAAGATCGGACATGAATCGAATAAAATATGAGCCATGATAAACCCCATATAGTAATAGTCAAGATATGGGCTTGGATTAAAAATGGGAAATTGGGATATGGAAAGATGGAAAGTTGGGAAATGGGAAAATGGGACGGGACGGGAATAAAATATGGGCAATAATAATCCTCATATAGTAATGGGCAGAATTTGCAATTGAACTAGATAAGCAGCAGTACAAAATATTAAAATTAGAATTATGGGACCACCGAGTGTTTTAGATTATTTATGCATGTGTGAATTAAAACGAAACATTTTTCCTTTACGTTGGCCACGAATCTACGGGCTCATTAGACTTTGAACGTCTTCGAGGGTCTTGAAATCATATCATTTGAGAAATGACGCTTGAGTAGAAACCCAGGCCATCGTGGTTGTCGGTAGCTCTTCGACCAAACTGGGCTAATGGGAGCAGCGATGGGTAAACCTCTCTCGGTGCTATAAATCGGGAATCGATGTCCTCGTCGGTTCGTCCTTCCGCACGATTCCGAGACTATTTGGCTCCGTCTCCTCTGCTCCCTTTTTGGCACATGCAAACCCAACCCCCCCTCGTCTCTTTACATCCATTTGATAATATTGAAACGATTTATTTTCCTTTCCAAGATGTTGACGCTCATTTTTCCCTCATTCAATTAGATTATCACGAGAAGAGTATGAAGATTATTGCCAGAATGCTAAGTGAAATTGACGATAATAAGCAACTTCAGTGGTAATTTTTATGACATCGTTTGGAGACTTCATGTTTCTCGAAGAACGATGATTATTATTTCTCTTTCCCACATAAACTCAGAGAATTTTTTTAAAAAATGCCAGACTGACAATATTCTGTAAATCGCAAAATTCCTAAGGCGCAATGACACCGAAAATCATTCTTTTTTTAAATCAAATTTGGTACCTGGAGATTTTTCTGGTTAATGATTCCTAATTCCAAGGCAAAATTTTGAATTCCAAAAATGGCCAAAAATTGAATTTGACAACAATCTCGCCTGTTGAATAATCGAAAATATGTTTTCAGATGATAAAGAAAGTACACGAAGCTAATTTTTTTTTTCCAAAATATTAAAATAACAAGATGTTAATTCAAATGGTGTCTTTTCAGTTTCTTGTAGCGTATCAGGTAACAAAAAAGTTCTTGATCTCACAAGTGAGAGGCTTGCGGACATTGAGCAAGACAATCGATCAATGTTGATGTCAACGAAGCGCCGGCAGTTACCGATGGAGCTTCTACACCAATTTGTAGTTTGGCTTACCAAACCCGTTGCTCGTTTGCCTCGTGTGAAACTCACTTTGGCCAGGAGAGATAGATTGTATCGATTCCTAATTTATAGTCAGGGTTTACCTCATGGCCTCTACCATTAGCCCAGTTTGCTTTATACTTTCCCAGCAACCGAGTGCCAAGCATTTTCGGCATCAACGCGTTTAAAATGTTTGATGTTGCTATATATACATATATATATATATCGGTAGCACTTTGGTATTCGCGGTAACACAAAATTTAACCAGGATTTTCACGCAGTGATAAAACGTCTGTCAAGTGTCAGACGACGTTAAAACGCGCGTCAATCAATTCACCCATGAACGAGTGTTTGATTGAAACAAAATTAAACGGAACTCCGTAGTCGCTTTTCCTAATGGACTTTTAAACAGATCGATTCCGAGCTACTTCTGTCAATGCAAAAACGACGAATTTCAATCAATCCACGACATTTCAAATGTTCATTATCAATTCTAACCATTTTGCGGTTATATTTACATATTATTATCGATTTCGCTCTTCCACCGTTTCGACGCCAATTTATTTCCAATTTATTCACTTTGACGGATGGAGTTTTTTTTATCTAAAAAATGTCAAAAGAGGCGTTAAATTCTTTGAGGTGGTTTGTGTTTGTTTAGGTGTGGGCCAACAGTTGACTGTGAGATTTATCACTCGGTTATAACAGGATGTCGAGACTCTCGATTTATCATTTCCACGATTACCTTATGACACATGTATGTCCCTAGTTAGAATCGATAACGAGAGAGAGAGATACAGAAACACACAGAGAGAGGGAGAGAGGGGGGGACCAAGTTGGTGCGCGAGTCCTTAATCCACATCGAAGTTTACTCGGCTTAAGTTTGCCCGACTAGCTTCTACAGCCTCTACCACTGAACTGCAATAGTGGCGGATGGACGTCTGCTCTCACTACTGCCGAGCGTTACTTCAACCCAATGAAGCTAGTAAATATATAACGTGCATACCGAACTCTGTGCAAGTATCTTGTATTACAACATTAACTGTAAGTAAAGACGGCGCACTTGGCCCTGCCTACCTCAAGACTCGAAAATTAAGCAAACATTCCCAACCACAAGTTTGATTTTCTTAGGATCTGAGTACTTTGGGGCAAGAGCAATATCTGAATAGGTAGACCCGCAAGAAAAAACAAGAATGTATAGAAACACTTGAGATAAGCAGGGACCATCTGGAATTTTAGAATTTTAGAATTTTAGAATTTTAGAATTTTAGAATTTTAGAATTTTAGAATTTTAGAATTGTCAACCTCCGGTTATATAATTTGATATACAATACAAATTTTTTAAGATTTTTAAGTCCTCAAATTCGCGCCACAATCTCCTCTGCATTCCCTCAGAATATAGTTGTATACATAATTATCCTGTCAGTTTATTTTTCCGTGCGTAAACCTGTCAGCAACGTGGCGTTCTTTTTTTTCTGTTCTAAAACCGTTCTGGGATATCTAACGTCGCAAGTAAACCAAGTGTTTCTATTGTGACGAGAAGCATAGAACGCGATTCTCCTTTACGCTGATATTCTGCAGCAACCACTGAGCCGATATGTGACTCCAGGGAGGCGCGCGTGTTCCTCGTGCCAGCGAACTTCAATAAAGATAGTTATTATTCACCGATGACCTAATGCTCCACTTGTTCGCACTTTGACTAATTCCCTTGTGTCTATTAATAGCTCAAGTCTATTAAAATAAAATTCATTACCCGATTTCATTTTATCTTTTATATATTTTTACTCTCACTGTATATATATATATTTATAGTTCATAATTTTCGAGTAAACTTCGAATCGGCTACGAGTATTCTTTTTTTCTATTTTCGAAACTGATAATTAAGAATAGTTCTTCCTAAAGAAATTTTTTATTGAGAAAATAAAATTTACCTTCAACATTTTTTATACTTAAAAAAATTAAATATCCTTAAAATTAATTATCCAATTTAAAAAAAAAGCGAAAACAATTGAAGTAAAATGTTTACATGTCTAATTCCAAAGTTAGTATTTATGACAAACTTTACTATAGGTCACTGACATTTTCTTTTTTAGTATTCCTCTTTTTCCTTCTTTGCTTTTCGTTTCTTCAAGCTGTACGTTTTCTTTTCTTCTTTTTGCCTTTATATCCTTTTAAAAAAAGCAGAAACCGGTAACTGCACCACCGCAGGCAAACCGGAAGTGCCAAAAGAAAGAAATACCCGAAAGAACCAGTGTAGAGTGTGTGCCTTCGTGAGACTCTCGTGGTTTCTCGGCCTTGGCGTGACGCTGCCAGAAACAAGCGAAAAAAAGCGAGACATGCAAGAGAAAAGTCTAAGGCAAGATAGAGTGGTGAAAAAAAAAAGAAATCAGAGTACATGAAGGAAACTCATCTAGTGCCAAAGCATGAAACGGAATGAGAAATCCTGAGGAGCCTGCGAATACATTTTCTCCTTTTGGTTACTTCAACTTGTAAGGAAGAGGCATGCAAGTACTGAAAAAAATGTTTTATTAATGTTAAAAAAAATATATATAGAAATTATAGTAGACATTTTTTTTTTCAAATTTTCGAACTTCCATCAGGTTTGATAATTCATGATAAATAATTATGTGATTTCTAAAAATAAAATATTCACATAATTTTAAAAACTAATTGTATATCTAAAACTGACTAGTTCTGACTGACTAATTTCTGAAATTTAAATATAATATTTAAGGTAGTTTGTGATTTTTCGCGAATAGAAATTGTTATTTGTCGTGATTTTTTGTGACACCCTTGTAGTACATGTGCCGAGTTCATCCACTGTAGATGGATCTACTTTTAAACTACTTTCTCAAACTTTATTGATTCGCTTTCACGTCCCAAAGTCGAGTCTCTTTTTGTTCTTGATGCAGTTTCTCGCCTCGGCTCGCTATATTTTATACGGCTCATTCTTCCATCGTATTCGAGGGCCAAAGTAAAATGGATCTTCAAACTTTTCAACAAACCCCCAAAAACTTTTACAGTAACTTGTCTATTCGTAATTGAAGATGTTACGAAGGAATCATTGTAGGTCTTTTAAAATTCTACTATTATTATAACAACATTTTTTTTTTAAACATCACATTTTGAGAATGTGCACAAAATTTTGTGTAAAATATGTGCGAATGTTGAAATAGCGATTTTTAAAAAGAAGGTAATTTTTTGTACCCAAATTTACGTCTTGAAGTCATTTTTTAAGATATCTAGCTATTTGATTTTCTTTACGTATTATGAAAAAAATGTATATTTCGTAGTTTTTAATATTATCTTCTTAATTTTTTCGTAAGAATTGCAAAAATCGTGTTTGCCGGTCCAATGTTGCAAATTCAGGTGTATCATCAAATAACGAGCTAAATTTAAAAAATTACGTTGATATCTTTTCAACGATAAACAAAATTAGGCTTTCCAATTTTGATTAATATTGACGTTTTATTTCTGACGCAGCTTATAAAAGTCTAAGGGATTTGTTCAAAAATCATCTAAAGACTAAAAAAAATATTACAAAAAAAAAAGGAAACGAACATAGTCGGCTGCAATCTTCGTAGAAAAGAGCGAAAGTCATTCTGATGGCGCACATGCGACAGATTGAATTCACGGTAGCCACGACACACACATACACACACACACTATCGCTTATGAAAGAAAAGTCCATTTCCCAAAGATTCTCCTGTTCCCGACCATACATTCGGCTGGCAAAGTCCGACTGCACGTTTCCGACAGCTCCAGACAAGAAAAAAAAGAAGACAAACTAACTGGCGCCAAGTTTCCGGCTTTCTTCTTCCGAATTCCAACCCTCGTCTCTCTTGCCTCCTTTTTTGAGAGTATGAGTGTCTCAGGATAGTTTCCAACCTCCTGTCAGCAACTAAGCAGCAGCAGCAAGGCCGGCACTGATCTAGAAGAAGCAGGACTCTTCCAAAGCGTTTCTCGCGACGAATGTCAGACGTTTTCATTCTTCAACCTTTTCGTTCCTTCATGCGAGACTAGCTTGACATAATCGTCCTCCTTGTTGGAAAGAACCTGCAATGATGAAATGTTCCCTCGTCTTGCTTCTATTCTTCATCCACTTTTTTGTTTTCATCTTTTTTGGTTTCTTCGACTTTCTTGTTTTCCATTATTTGGAACACTTGGTGCTTTTGATCTTGATCTCTTTTGATAGTTTTTGGATATTTTGGACTTTGTATCATTGACGTCTAATTGGAAAGTGGAATTTTTTGTCCTCGATTGATTTGGAAAGGCAAAATGAGTTTCAACTTTGTTTAGTTTCTTCGACTTCTTATTTTCCTTCATTTGAAACACTTGACGCTTTTCAGCTTTATGTTTGGAAATACTAAAACGGTCTTGAATTGCTTGGAAATTCTAAAATAGCCTAAAAACCCTTAACTAATTTTTGCTGGACAATCAAAACTACTCTTGCTAGGATTCAAAAGGCGAAGTTTTAATATTCGAATCTATGAATCTTGAAGTGGCAAAAAAAAAGCCTAAAATGCGTCCAGGCTAAATTTTTCTTTGCAGCCAAAACTTTCCGGAACAGGTTTCAAAAGAAGAGAAAATTTACCTATAAAAATCTGCGATCAATCGACTCATGTTTATGAATGATCGTCATTTCTAATAAAAACAAACTTCAAGATAATCGATACATAGAATGTTGTTGATTATTTTCCTTCTCCACAATATAAACAGTCAATCAACATGTTCTCATTTTCAATGTATTACGAAGAGTATTAAATGTATTATTCTTGTCTTGATAAGACTCACGTCGGAAGTCGCGATAAGAAAGACGTGTGTGTGTGTTACCTACAAACGGAGCTTCTCGGTTCTCCTTCCCAAGCTTCGCTCTTCTGGTGACAAGGAGTTATAAACAACAAGCGAGAGGAGATACATATCGTGATACCAAACTACGCCCACAAGTCTATTTCGAGCCTTATCGAACAAAGACATCGAGCTATTGCTTTTCCTTTTTCTTTTTTTTTTTTCGTAAAATCAATATGTGGACTATAAGCCATCGACACGCATCTCAATTCCCTCATGACGTGGAGATTGAACTACTCTATCTCGGGTTCACGTCATGAAACCCTAGCAAAAATATCCGGTGCAATGATATCTTTAGAAAGAACCGTAATGAAAACAAAACCTGTCATTTTTTACAAAATTTACCATTAAATTTTAATTTTCTGAGTTTTTCGAATTTTCGTCTTATAGACAAAATTGATGGACGTGCTACATCCGGGACAACAAAAACTGCCCTTTTTATTATTTCCCACATTGGCCTCCAACTTTCCCTACAAAAGCGAAACAAATAAAACTGGAGGTGAACAGATCGATCATCAAGAGTCTGACGTGAATTATTACTATAATTCTGGATTGGATGGACAAAGTGTCGCACTGTGGATGAAATATATTCGCCCGGCAAGTTTCGAGGAAATTGTCAACGAAAGCTCGAGTAATTAACGAGGATCGAGTCACGTCTGAGCCAACCCAACTATTTCCACGCTGAAGTAAGTCGAGTGACAGAGAGAGGGAGAGAGAGAGAGGGAAAGAGAGAAAGAGAAAGTTGACCTTCCAAGGCTTCACAATATTCCCACTTTGTCGGGAAGGTTGGTAATGAATTCTCTCGTGAAAACAAAAAGAATATAAGAAAAGAAAGCAGAATGGAGAATCAGTTATAGTGAATAAAGACAGAAAGTGCAAATGTGAGAATGAAAGCCTCGTTACTGTGGAAATCTTTTGAGGGGGTTTTCTTTCTTTTTCTTTTTTTTTTAGCCCCTCGGAAATCCCCTCGGCTATTACATCAGGCCGAGATTAACGGCGAAACGAGCCGGGCTAAAAGGTATATAAGGATTGTACTGAAAGAGAAACGCGAGAAAAAAAAACCCTCTAAGCCTGGTCATAAAAATACACATTTTTCAAATTTACCTAAACGAAGAGCCCTTAGTGGATCGGAGAGAATATTGAGGGTTACGTCGGATAGTTTATAGTGGATACGTTCGAGAAATAAATCCGGCCATAAATTTTCTTCCCACTTAAGATAGTGCCGGTGGAAAACTTGAAATTCCAGATGGGATTTAGTGATTCAAGTTGGGAAACGATTTTCTATTGGCAAAACAGTGTGTAACAACAATTCCAGATGAAACAAAATCTTTGCCACCTCTAAATCCACGTGGGATTCACGAAAACCTGATAGGAATCATTTCCCAACCTAAGAATCCAGATGGAATTTATATTGAGAGACTTTTAAAACGATTTCCTATCAAGAAATCATAATGCAAAAGTTAATTTTCCACTTTTAGTCTCGTGTCGGATTATAATAACATAGAAACGAAATATTTGTAGTATATTTGGAAAATTGGATTGAAGGATTCCGCAGGAGAAATGATTTCACTCGAAGAAATCAGCACGAAAGCGATTTCAATACTAGGGTCATTTATCTAGCGAACACAACAGGCAATATTTCGAATGATACATTGTTCCAATAATGCACTATTGATTCCAAAGGCCATTATTTCACCAATCGACATTGTGTTCCACCATTAATCTACTGTTTTACCAATAAGTAATTATCAGATCGCGGTGAATTATTTAACTAGCACGCAGCAAGCTTCAGCTGCTCTTCCCATTGATTTCCAAATCAGTAACGTAATTAGGTCGATGATAAATCAATTTAATTAATATGTAATTAACATGTCTGATCTTCAAAGCTATATGATCATGTGAAATTGGAAACATAATCGTATCAATGTCAATGCGGTTCTTGTATACTCACTCTCAATTTGATGATCAACTTGCGTCTGAAGCATGGCAAAGCTCGAGCTGGGTTGGTAGGGTTCACGATCACGAAAGTTGCCGCAGGCGAACTGATAAAAGTCGTTGCAAGGATCGGCGCCAGTCTTCATTGAGGCGAGCATTCTCTTGGAGGCTTCCTGGCAGGGCTTCGTTTCACATACACCCTCCGTACCGTCGCGCTCCCTTATGCAAGCTTCATCCTGCAATTCAATTCACACACATTCGTCTTTCAGTTGATTGATCAAGTGCGTAAATGTACGATGCAATTTTTCGTCTATATTGTCAAAAGATCTCGCCGTGGCCGTGTCGAGAATCGAGGAAACCGGGGTCATATGTAACATCCAAATTTTTCTAAGTAGCTCTATGAAATCGTGCCTCCGGCCCTAATTTTAAGGCTTCCCTATACAACCCTATGAATTAAGTCAAATTATTTATTCACTTATTTATTTATTCATTCCTAAATTAGCTGGCCTGAATAAGCAAAATTGTTATATCCACGCAACGCATCCTTAAATTCATTATGAATGTCTCCCACATTTTCGAGCAACTCTTTTTTGCAAGAGTGAATTGAAAATGTCGCTCCAATGAACAATACACTTCTATTTACGTGTTCTCTCTTCCCTCTCTCAACCCAGTCTTCCTTTTTTGCCACCTGCCCCAAACGACGTTTTCCAACGTGAGGAATCGCGCTCATTGTCCAAGGCAATCTAGCACGGAATGTGGAATCTACGAGCTCCAGTAGAATTCTGGTAGAGAAGTTACATACTCTCTCTCTATATATACTATAGTCTCGTCTATTGGAGGTTCCGTGTGCCTGACTGGTCGTTTGTCCTAACGTAAAACTCGCCAGCAGGTCTCCCGAAACTAATAGTCCCGAGTGGCCTAGAACTTGACCAGCAACAACGCCACTGGCGTTAGTCCAGGCATCGCGTCACCAGGTGGAGGAAGTTGTAAAGGCGTGTGCACACATGCTGGCGTCTGCCTATAGAGGGATAAGGTGACTTATTTGAATCTTCAATTTCCAGAATATCTGTAGTCTTTAATTATTAACGAAATAAACGTTATTTCATTAGTATCGAAATATCGAAAAAAATCATCGTAAAGTGAATCTATCATTAAGTTCATACTTTAAATACTCACAAAAAGCTACAAAGTGTCGTTAAAAAGCATCAGTAAGTTTATTTGCCCACCCCATCTAGAGCTACAGTTATTTCGATGCGTGATATCCGTTGGGGTTTTACATACTTTTATCAGACGTTTATACCCTCATTCTCGAGGCCTCCGAGTCATCAAAACTTTTTCTCGTTTCTGAAGTCTTTTTCTAGTTGAAAAAAAGAAGAAAAAAAAACGAAACCCGGTCGAGGTCGCGCGAAGAATTATATACTCCTACATGAGTGCAGTATGAAATAAAGAACTAAGAAAAGTAACAGAAATAAATATATAACAATAGATATAAATAATGCATTGTTGACATTCTTCTACTGCTACTTTATTTCTTCAAGAAATGAATTATTCAAATTCGCTTTTGCCAAACTTATGTCAATTTAAGGAGGCGTGATGCCGCTCGGTCAATAACAAAAATTGTAATCCTCTTTCCAGGCTCAGTCGGCGAAGAAAACTGCAACCCAATTTACTCTGAGGCGGTTTATATTAAAAAAAAAAAAAAGAAAAAAAAAAAAGTGGAATCGTTAAAAACCACGGTTAAGGTCGATGCAACTGGGAATGTCCCATATATGCAGAGCAATGTCGAGTGAAGAAGCGAAAGGTTACTGGTAGTAAGGCTGACATTTGCCATCGAAACCTTACCTTGGGTATAGGGCTTCGGCTCTGGCCGAAGGCCGCGAGAGCCAATGCCGACGCCCTCTCCGGTTCGTTTCTCACCGTCGAGGCTCGACTACTCACTGTCAAACATGGTTATCGGTACCTCGATGTACTATGCGGTGGGTATATACGCGTATCGCATTCAAACTTCACCCTCCATCCTCCCACACCCTCAAACCCTCATAGCTCAGCTTCCGTGTACCGGAAGTGGCTGCGAAAGCCACTGTGTGCAATTGGCCACTCTAGAACAGTAGTGTGTGTGTGTGTGTGTGTGTGTGCTCGGCCCCGAGGATCTCGCTCTTGCGGTTGTGCGGAGCAACAAGTGCAAACGAAAGAACACCACGTAAGCGCAACGATAAAGAGCGAGAAGTCAAGTGGAAAGAGCAAAGAATGTACCAAAGCTTGTTTGATCTTCTATCGTTGCGATAGAATGTAGTAACAGTCGGTCTATACAATTGGAATTCGTCGTATGATGCATATATATCATTTTTTATAGATTTGCATGTTCAAATATCCTGGGTCAATTTACACACTGGGAAATCTACGAAACGCAACTATCAATGTAAATTCTTGAAATTCCGACTCGATGTCGAAGTTATATCTTTACCATTGTGACCGTTTCCATTCTCTTTCCAGGTTTTTTTAGAATTTTCTTTTTTACCATTATTTTCTCTAAGTAATGTTGAAAGATCGCGAATTTTGGATAAGATTTCGTAGACAAATTCAAAATCATTGAACCTATAGTTTTATTTTTTAAAACTCCTACAAAACTCTCGAAAACCTTAAATCCAGAAAAACATGAATTTTTTTGAAAATAATATCTATCTGAAAAAAAAACGGAAAGTTAATTTCACAATTAATAAATCGACTTCTTTATAATTAGTTAAACAATCTTGATTAAAAATCGATATTCTTCGTACCTTCAATAACGTTGAATTTTTTTTGTTGTATCCCAATTTTAAGCCAATCTCAGAGTACTATCAATTTATAAATGAAATAAATATTTAGTTTGGTAATGTGTATATTCATAAAATCAAAAGCTTGATATCGTGTATGTAGTTGATCGTAATAACGATTTTTTTGTTTTTCAAGGTAAATAGTTATTACGATTGTCAATATTATCTGAACGTCGCATGACCCACGTATAACAGCATATTTCATTGAAAAGAAAAATTTTTCCGCAGTGCTGCTATAATTGGATTTACTTCATCTAAGCCTCGCGCGAGGCTTTTCGGTATGTTACTATTGTACAAAGTGTATACATGACGTTGTTGAAGGTTCTAACAGCGGTGCGAGAAAGCTGCTTTCGCTCCATTCGATCTGGTAGTCCAGTATTGTCCGGTAACACAATGACCGTGTCTGTCGAGGCCTAACGTACATAACCCGGTTAGTATCGCGACCTTCCGCCTTCGATTACGGTACAGTGAGTTAGAAACATTGAAAAAAAATAAAAATAAAAATAGTAGCCTCTCAGCTGTCGGAATAAAATAGTCAACATGTATATTTTTTTTTTTATTGCGCCGCCTACTCGTCGACTTTATAGCCGATAAAAATTCAGTGGCTCGTGAAGCACCGCACGTTCGAGATGTGCACGCCATCCGCGTTATCAAAGCTCCCACCGGTAGATTTAATTACTTTTTTTTCTCCATTTCCTCGCGAAAAAAAAAGATTTTCGTACTAACGAACGAGTGATACACAGCGAAACGATATATACATTACAAAAAAAAAACAAAAAAATTGGTTAGGATACTAACAGATGTTGCGTCTGATTGCATGAAAGATTTTGCTCGAGAATCTCGCGTGACTGGATTTTATATAAATGTTGAAGTAGAAGTGCGGAAAGATTTTGTTTCCTACCTTTAATACAAAAAACATGTGACTATTGTTGATGAAAAAAATATGTTACATTTTGGAATAATTGATTGAGAATGAAAACCTAAAACGGACGAGACGCGTGAAACGATATTTTCGATATTCTCGATATTTTTGATAGCCGATTCTATACTCGCATATAATAATTTTTACATTTCTTTCCGCGTGTGAATGAAAAAAGAAAAATCTTTATCCTATTTTTGTTTTCACTTGCAGGAGAATCTCATTCCGTTAACTTCATTTTTTTCACTTGCTTACTCGTAAAAGTTGTGTATGCCACTGCTATTGAAGTCATTACACAAAAATTCTTCACTTTTCTCTATTTCCAACAAAAAACAAGCCCATTGAAGGTATGTAGGGTAAAAACAACATCGTGCACCCACTAAACTAACTCCGTGTTGAAAGGTGGCTTTTGAGGCCATAGAAAAGTTGGAGAGTATATCGCATATGCGAAGGCAGCAGAAGCGAAGAGGCGACAAAGGTATTTAAGTATTTAAAAAAAAAATTGATTCAGGCAAATGTAGAATTCCAGGACGAATAAACTGCTGTGAAAAAAGATCAAGCTACATGGATAAATCCTTAAACTATGATAAATCTTAAAGAACGTGTGGCATCCATAAAACGACTTAAGACTTTACAAAATTATAACCCTTAGACTGCGTATCATCTATAAAGATATATATGTAAAACGTAATTTAATGACTCACCAGAGGTGCGCAATCACGTGGTTGATCCCCCTCCGGTAGAGTTGTGATGAGAAAGAGAACGGGACTCGTGACGAGTAAACTGGTTACGAGTAGCATTGCGAAAGTGAGTAGGGCCTTATGAACAGCTTTGCTGCGCCTTAACCAATAGCACGGTACGCAGCAGATCCATGTGCCGGGCTGTTGGGGCCTCTCGACGTGTACCATTGGTTCGTCAGCGGAACCGGGACCGTCGTCGAGACCGGAACCCCCACCACCACCACCGCCACCGCCGCCGCCGCCGGGGCCACCGGTAAGCGGCGTTGATGCGTGATCCCGGGCCTGTTGATGCCCCTGCTGGGTCTGCTGCTGGCCATGGGCCCCGCCGTGGGGCCCCGCCACGGGCCCCGGGGCGCACAGCGTTCGCGGACTCAGCGGTAGCCTCACAACGGACTCGGCCCTACTACGGGCACGGCCACCACCACCACCACCACCACCACTACCACCACCACGAGCACTGGGCCCACTAGCGCTTCCACCACTGACCCCGCCACCGCGGGCCCCCCGGCCCCCGTAACCCCGGCTCACCGTGCACAGAGCCACATTTGCCGGGGTTCCCTGAGCTTCGTCCCAATCACGGACCTGTGAAAACCGATCTCGCGCAGTCAGGCCCAGCTCCAAAAGCTTGAAACATTTGAACACTCCTGACACCTCGACATTTCGGGGCCCGACGCTGATTAACGTTGGATTCCGGACGAAATTTGCTCATGCGTTTTCACTCACTGGTCTTCAGGGTTTCGTTTCTGATTTTTTTTATTGTTTTTTTTTTTCTTTAGTCGGTCTTGTGCGATGGTTTTTCTTCCGGCTGATTGGTGAGAGCACTATTAATCTGCAACATTTTTTTATCAAGTGTCAAATTCGCCATTTTTTGTAGAGGTTTTTTTGTGAGTATCGTTTTTGTCAGATCTCAGCAAGTACTCTACCGATTTGCTCGAAATTTATAAGGATACTATATATATATATATATTTTTTTTTTACTTAAACTATGGTCCCAGAAAGTTTAAAGCCATTCGTATAAGTAAAGTACTAAAATTCTTGGAATAGACACCTTTTTTGTCGAAACACTGTTTTTCTTTCTTCGTCTATGAGATAAGAACTCAGGAATCTCTACCGATCAGGTTTAAATTTATAAGGACTATACTATTTCTTGACATAAACTATGGCCGAAGAAAGTTTAAAGCGATTAGTAATTTTGGCAAACCACAATAACAATTGCATTGATGAGAAATAAATTTTTTTTAAATTAATTTCACAAGGTACTTTTTTATTATCAATTATAATTTATTTCGGGACGAAGATAAGATAAAAATAGGGGGTAAAAAAAGTATTGTTTTAAAAGAAAAAAAAATGTATGTGTTATCTTGGATGCAGACGCAAGTAGGCTGCTGGGTGCTTTAGTTGATACGATGGGGTGAGTGCATATAGCGCGTAAACTCAACCGGCCACCCCCGTCACAAGGTTGATGGAGCAGAATGAAATGTAAACAGGTGCGCATACACATATTGCGAGCAGCCCGCAGGTTTCGCGGTGAACCGAGCTCGAGCTTTCGTATCTTCGGTCAGCTTTCGCGCGCGCAAAAACGCTAAAGAGAATATTCAATGTATTCTACGCCACGGGAAAAACCATCGGAAAATAGGCCACCGAACGTATATTCAACATAATATTTCACACCATAAGCGTAAATAATGCAAAACATCAAATAATTTGAGGAAATTCTTTTTTGCCAAAATTACTATAAAAAAAAAATGTCCGAAGAAAAATATTTAAAAAAATGTATTTCTAAAATTGCTTCAAGAAATGTAAACAAATGTTTGTTCAAATTATCTTTGTAAGTAAAAAATTAGTGCTAAATAAATAAGAATTTCCCAGTTGAGAAACTCTCGACAGAAAAAAAATATGCCATAAGTGTGATAAAATATTATTTTTTGTTGTTGTAATTAGTATCAAACATAAATTTATGAAAATTTGTTGCGGCCGCCAATTCTTCTATGAAATGCATTATTTATCATTATTGATTTAATGCTGTGACGATGACAATGGAAGCAAGAAATTATTCGTTGCCCCAATATATTTACAAATTACCTAAAAGATGTGAAAAAATGTATTTTTTTTTTAACACTTTAGAAAATCCAAATTGGCACCTAAAGAAATAATACAAAGTCCAATACAAAAATCGTATAAAAATTATCTAAAAATTAAAAATTAATGATTATTCCTAAAGTTACGTTAAAATATGATCAAAAAATATATTTACAATTACATTTTTTTTAAATGCTCCAAAAATGTTTGAAAAAAATTTAGATTTCTAGAATTAAAAAAAAAAAATGTTTAAAAAAAATGTGTTTTTTAACCTACCGAAAAATGTACAAAAAAAAATTTTCTAACATTACCTTGCAAAGCAAAAACAGGTGCGTAAATATAATAAATCCTTGACCCTCAATAACACTGTAACGAAATCATCCTCTTTTTTTTCCTTTTCATAAATTACCAAAAACCGAGAAAGTACGAAAAAAAGAAGAAGAAAAAAATGGTCAAACAATATTAAACGTGTCGACTAACCCAGTTATTAAAAAAAAAATAGAGCGGCTGACCTTGTCCGCGAGTAGCAACGTAGCGATTTTGTACCACTGAAAACTTTTCTACTTTATTTTTTATTAAATAAATTAAGTGAACATGCAGGAACAATATAGTGACACGCACTTTAAGTGTGTTCCTCTTATCGATCACGTGACTCAAATAGGTGAGTTAAGAGTTTCGCAAGAGAGAGAGAGAGAGAAAGAAAAACAAAAACACAAACAAAGAAAAAAATTAAGCGAAAGAGGTTGAATAATTTGCCGGGCGAAATGGGGACCGGAAGCCGAGGAGAGAGAATCACCCCCTGATGTGTACCACTACGTCCGGGGGTAACACGCGGACTGGCGAACTGGACTCAACCACCGTGGCTGCTTTCTCCTTGCCCTTCCCTTCCTTTCTCACTCACCCTCGATGCAGAGCTGGGTTCTCTCCTACCCTGCACCCCCCCCCCCCCCCCCCCTCACCCTCTCCTTTGCTCACCCTGCGCTCGCACAGCGCGCAAGCTCTCGACATTCAAACGTTGCCTCGACCGCAAAACGGGAAACACCGATGCACTCGCCTCGCCCCCTCCCCCATGCCCCACTCAATCCCCTCGCCTCTTCACTTCTTTGGTCTACTATGTGTACCTCTACCAGCTGACGAGTGTATTTAAAGCTCCACGACGGTGCGATACCGCCAAGGACACCTTGACCAAACCCCGAAATGCGTTTTTGCTCTATATTGAAGAATTTTCGATTTATTTTTCTGCTTTAATTTCTTTTTTTTTTTGTGCGAGGGAATTATTTGGATCTTAGTGGTAGATTAAAATAATTAAATAGTTATGTATTTGTTTAATTTGATATATTTTGTTGTTGTTGTTGTTGTTGTTGTTGTAGCGTTACGATTACGATAAGAAAAATAATGAAAATTCATAAGCATTTTTTTGATATGAACAAAAATATGTATTTTAATTTATTTTTCATTATAAAACTTACGTATCTATTATTGTTATAATATTTATTTCATCAAATATAAAAACAAACAAATCCATAAGTATTTGTAAAATCAATTTTTAGGCTTAAAAATGAAATTTAACGAAAAACATACATTTTCCTTCATTAACATTTTTTTCTTCAGTCGCTTAATTTCCTGAACAACATTCATTATTTTTAAAAAACCCTGACATCCAAAATTGCATTTAAAAATGAAAACCAAGGATTTTACACGTTTTTCTATTATACAAAAAAAAAAATAAGTCAACAAGCTCGTGTACACTCAATCAATTGTATATTGAATTTTCAAATCTCCCTCCCATAATTGAATTTCCACGAAGCGGCGTTTTGAATTTTTTCGTATATTTTTGTCAGTCTCCCGTGCAAGCAGGGAAAAATAAAAATGGAAAATTTAAGGTGACTGTCGGATGAGAGTGCGCGGATACGTCGGATATATATAATGCCGAGGCAGCGAGACTGGCGCGAAGCGATTTGCTGCATTAATCAGTCGGCAATATCCATTTTCGCTTCCGGATATAAAACCGATGGATCGCATAGTGAGAGCGTTCACACACACACACACACACTTTTATCGAATTTGGGCTTTCGAAAATTCACCCGAAATTACCTTTTTTCATGTATCGCGCGTTAGAAACATATTTTCATTGGTGAAATGTTTCGTATGTAGGTCGAGTTTAATGAAACCCTCATGAAAATCGTGTTCTGCATTTTTTTCTTTTTTACTATACTTACGTATAACTTAGTTCTGCTTCGAGTATAATGATCAATCGATTCTGTAACACTATCGCGAAGCGATCCGGTAAGCCTTATAAGGAACGAACTCTTATAAGGCTTAGTTGTTGACTTTGCTTGTAAGATAAACACGGCCAAGCGGCTGTTACTGACCTTGTGTAAATTCGTAGGGCTAAACAATTATGTAAAAGTGCACCAATTACCGACAAGGTAATAAGACACATCGGCATGTTGGTTTAATGGCGAAAAAATATAATCACGTTAAGGGAATACTTTAGTTAAAAAAAAAATAAACATTGCATTTTTTCCCTCATAAAAGATGTTTTGTTGTTTCAATTTTTTTTTACATTTTCTCTTTTGACATTTGTATTTTCCCTTTCGTGTTTTATCTTTAAATATCAACTATAATTAAATTTTCGAAAAGGAATACAAAAAAGTTAAATTTCAAGAAATTCTAATAATATTCCCAAATTTATCTAAAGTACAAAATAATGTAAAAAAGTTAAAAGTCCCTTTTATTAATGCATTTCAATTGCGTTAAATCGAGAAAACGAAAATTGCAACGATGAACCTGGTTAAAAGTCATACAGCAGTAAAAGGGCAAATCCACGTCTGAAACATCTGATAGTTGATAAATCATGCTGTAGAATACAGAGAAAACTACATATATATACAAACTTCGCAACAAGAGAAATGTCGAGACATTTCAGTTTCGTTGGTAATGTGTGGAGGTGAATTTCGCCGGTGCAGCCTGTCGCGACGTCGACGCAATTATGCAAATTGGCCGGCGCATGAGAGGGTCTGAAATCCACTATCTCTGTGCTCGTTGCCGGTTTCTAAACTCAGATCGATAGTAATCTGTCGTCGGGGAATGATACGCCCGGCACTTTCTGTCCGTTGTTCCACCGTCTCTCTCTCTCTCTCTCTCTCTCTCTGGCTTGCGTCACACGAAGATTCCCAAAGTGTACGACCGGGTCCCATGAGAGCGACGATGATAATGTTAATAACGTCATGTAAACATGACTGTGATAGTAAATTTTGTGCACGATCATACACTACTTGTAATTCAAGAATAATCAAAGTGTAAAATACTATTTATAATACTTTTTTTTTTAATTACATGTAACAACTTTTTGTACTATGGTCAAATATATGCTGCTTCCGCCGTTTTAGTAATTTTTCTAGAATGAATTACAAATCAGCTACATCAAACACTCTCAAATGCGAATTGTGTATTATCTTTTCTCTCTGTATTATAAAAAAATTTACCACCGCCGCCGTGTAGGACACATCCCAAGACCCTGATTTTTTCAAGTCCCAATAAGGCCCATCCCAGGGCCTGATGCAAAATAAGGCCCATTCCAGGGCCCGATTATTTAAGTCCCAATAAGGTCTCTTCCAGAGCCCAATTTTTCCAAGTCCCAACACAGTCCCTTTCAGGGCCTGATTTTTTTAAGTCCCCATAAGGCTCCTAAGGTCAAAGGAATTTTTGATTTCAATAGTAAACTGAGAACCAGCGCGTTCACTTGTTGAATAATTAAGTACAAAATATATAATGAATTTTTGCTTGAATCTTGGTGAGGGAATTTCTTTCAACTGACCAAATAAGATTTATCGTTAGCCAAAAGAATATAATACCATTGTACATTTTTATGGAGTAAAGCTTGTATATGTCACGCTCTCATCCTTCTTTTTTTCTTCTGTTATTCTTTTGAAGGCTATTCTTTCTATCCTCATGCGAGAGCCTCTGCTAACATCCATTCTTCATTTACGATTTTTATAAAAAGCTTCTGGAGGCGGTATTCGCGTGCGTTCGCTTTTCTCGGCCCTCGCAGACTTGTCATGCTTCAGCATCCCGTCATTTGGAGAGTAGAGAAAGGAAAGAAAAAAAAAGCAATAAAGAGCCAGTCGTGCCACTAATCCATTTTCACCCGGTACAACCTCGGAAACTTTGGGGCTCCATTTTTCTTCTTCCGCTTATGTGTATCCGAGGCCAGATTTCAGAAAGCAAAGAGCAAAAGCTCACTGACAAACGAATCTTATAATTCATCGTAAATTACTTTATCGGTATTGATGAAAATTCACTACAATTTATTACGATGGTCAAAATGATAAAACAATATATATATCTCAAGCTAAATTAAAAAAAAACTCATGTATTTAAATATTTGACAAGAATAAAAAAATCAAAAGTCACAAAATCTCCCAAATATTATTGCCTTAGCTTGCCAATAAATTATTATTATTATTATTATTATTATTATCATGATTAAAGAATTTTTGTCCTTATAAAAAATTTAACATTTTCTTATGTCAAATTAAATTATAAAATCTAAAACCATTAATAACATTTTAATAAATTTAGATACATTAAAAAGGGAAAAATAAAAATTACAATATATATATTAAAAATATTATAGGTACACCATATAAAAACGATGCAGGCCAAAAAATAAAGACTTTATTATTCACCCACGTACATCGTACAGAATAAGGATTAAAATTTTCACTTCAACTATACGATATATATGTATACATATATATATATATATATATATATCGGTACGTATGTGTATATATATATATATATTTTGTTTGTATTTATATATTAATATATCAATATACGTAACTCCGAACTCTCTTGATCACTACACTTCTAAATTATCTACACTAAATTATACCTCCTTTTTGTTTACTTTTTTTGTTTCCCCCGATAATCCTCTTGGTAATTAGGAGCTTTCTTTTTTTTCGAGTTGAGTTAAAATTGTTCCTTTGGTACGAACCCTGTTCCCTGCAATTTGCGTTCGTACAGAATCTCAACGACAATAGCAAACGTTCTTTTTCTGTTTTTTTCTTTTCTTTTTTTTTTGCCAAATCTTATCGTCGCTTCAGCGAGTCTAGAAACTTTTTAGACTTTTTAATATATTTTCAACGAATTAGTCCCCGATATATTTATATTTATATTTATATATAGTCGGCAATGCAGCTTAGTTTTTTTAAATATCTGTACTCAATATTCTTTTTTTTTCTTGACATTAAACTTGAAAGTTTGGATGAATTCAGATTGAAGTGTATTGAAAAAAAAAATGTTCGAGCACGTTTAGATTTTAGAAACACTAAAAAATTGAATAATAAAAATAAATAAAAAATATACTTTGATACTGACTAATCATATCGAAAACTGTACAGGAGAGTTTGTTTTTTTTTCATCTTGAATTTACTTATTAAAAAAAAATATATACAGACTGTAATTTTTGAAAATTTAACAAATGTTCTCAAATAATTTTTCAAAACGAAAAATAGTATTTCAAAAAGTATTTTTTATACACTTTTATTTTCTACAAAAAAAAGTGATTATTTTCTACAAAAAAAAAGGAATTTTTTAAATATGACGTATAAACTTGGAATCAAATTATTCTTATTCGAATACTATTTTAATTAAAATAAGAGAATTTAACACAAATTAACCGTTTATACAATATTAAAATATTTTTATAAATTTAGCTTTCCATTAAAATTAATTAAAAAATAATAGTGAGGACAAATATTTCAAAAACTTGAAGTTCAATTGCCTCATAAATTTTCCTATATTTAATATATAAATATATTTATATTTTTATATAGTGTCTTTTTTTTATTTCTGTTCTTGATAAACTAATGCTTGCAAATATGTTTCTTCGCTTGAAAGGCAACTTCGAAATTGGAAAAGACGAAATTTATCACTCTTTTTTTTTAATGATAAAATTTCAAAAAAAAAAAACGAAGTAGCCTTCCCGACGTCCTACTTACCGTTTTTAAAAATTATTTTATAGTTTACGATGGCGCCTCTGACGGTGACCAATGATCAAATCGACAATAATAGTGACAGAGACAATTGGTTTCTTTTTTTAATAATAATATTAGTAATATAGTTTAACCGTTAATTATATAATAATAAATATATTAGCGTTAACGATAGCGACTTGTTTCATTCACAATTATAATCACAATGAGAATCATACGAGTGTTTTTTGGATGTTTTTTTTTGTTGTTTTTTTCTTTTTTTGTTGTCCTAATACTGATAATCGCAGTGGTAATCTTTTACTTCTTTTTCCCCTCTCATTCATTAACTAACGAGTCACGAGACTCTTTCGGAAATTTACAAAAAATTACAGTATGCAGTTTATCGTAAGAAATTATTAACTATCAACGGAGTTTTCTGTCATAATGAAATATTAAATTAAAAAACAAAAAATGGCAGTCTCAAGAGAAGATTCCCATTTTTAGTACTAAAACAATTTTTGGGAATTTTTATTTACAACAAGTTGTGAAAGACGTAATTTACTTTATAAATACACGAAAAAAAGATCCTGTGATCAGCTAAAACTTCGTTGAAAGTATTTGTGAAAGTAAAAAAAAAAATGGATACATCAGTTTCGATGTAAATAAAATTCCCAAAAATGTATTTTCTTCTTTCGAATTAAAAACCGGATTCGCCGCTTAAATACAAAAAAAAATTACAAATACGTTATTGTAAAAAATGGAAGTTTCGCCTTTTTTGCTGGTTTTACATCCAATCGAAGATTCTTTTCGTTCGCAATTCGACAAGAATTATTATAATTATTGTTAAGCAACAAAAAAATCTTTTTTAAATCTGCAAAAAATCGGATGAAAAAATGCGATTTACTTAATTTCATTTATATAAAAAATATCTTCGAATATAGAAAAATTAAAAAATAGAAAAATTATGAAACTCTTAATGTTTATATTCGCATTTTTTTTTACATAAAAGAAATTAATACGAATTTTTTAATGATATTTTTTACCGTAAAAATAGTGGTTTTTTGCCTAAAATTGGTGGAAATTTTAATTATTTTAATAATTTGGTTAAGGAGATTTTACAATCTTCAAAAGAAAAAAATGTACACGAAAGCCCAACGTCGACGTCATCCGAAGGAGTAAATCAAATTTGTCAATTTCCGGCTTTGTTTATAAAAGAAATCCCTCCGGAATTCTCAGCTTTATATTCTTTTTATTTTGTCGACGGTAAATAGAAAGCGATTCGTATGTCGCGAATTGAATATTTTTTCATTTTTTTTAAGCTCGCGATATACACTGCAGTCCATGCTGAATCTATCAATATTGTATAGACCTAAATATACATGTATATGTAGGTTTATCGATTTTGGTAAACGAGAACGTTGCGCTCGCGCGTTGCGTTTCAGCTATTCGTCATCGAGTCGAAGTGCCAACGAGGAAATTAGGTTTTCAAGTTGATAATGTTACGTGAAACAACTTAATAACGAAGATTCGATCGATCGAAATTTTGTTAAGAATGTACGACCCGTAAATCGAATTAACAATGCTTTTTTCAGTACCAAAAAAAAAAAAAATAATTCGAAGATGAAAATGTGCATAAAGGATTTTTTTTAAATTTCAATATCAACAACCTCTTCTTAAAACATTTTGTCATCAATTTTAAACAATAAAGAGAATTGATTCAACTACAACATTTTTCGTAGAATGTAAAACAAGATTGTAATTGAAACAGTTTTAAAAAAAATTCAGAATTTATAAAGTAAATTAAAAATTTCGAACTTTGAAAAAAATAAAAAATGTAAATAAAGGACAATAGATTATTAAAAAAAAAAGAAAGTTCGAGCTATCGAATCGCCATTTTAATTAGAATTAAAAATTATTTTAAAAATTACAAGATGAAAGGAAGTGCTATGCGCACTTCCTTTCATTTTTTTTTGTATTTTTTCAAAAGAGCAACTTTTTTTATATATAATGTACTAATATTTTCAAATACAAAAAAAATTGTAATTAAAATAATTTTTTTTTAAATGTGTCAAATCACAAATTCGAGATTTCGAAGTTAAAAAAAAACACAAAAATATAAATAAAGAGCAATAAAGCTTAAAGATTAACAAAATTTCAGTCCAGCGTATTGAATTTTTTTCGAATAACCCCGAAAAATTACAAAGTAAAAAAAAACCATAAAAAGTCAATGTTGATGATATTTTTTAAAAACCCACAAATTTTGTATTTTTCTAAGAATCAATAAAGAAAGGCCAAATAGCTTTTGTATATTTGGCACAAATAATACGTCAGAATTTTCTTAAATTGTGTGATTTTGAACGAGGAAGAAAAATTCGAATTTTCAAGAACGTAAAATTAAATGCCCTCTTAGAATCAAGTAAAGAGGCTGAATAATTTTTTTTAAAGATGGTCTTAAACGGGTCTTACATTCTTAATTGATCGACTAGATTAGAAGACCGATATCATGAATCATTATCACATCATTATCATCATCGTCATCGTCACTAAAACTGCTGGGTGCGATTACATTGGACTAGTAGACATCGAAGGACAAAGAGCGTTTACAGTGTTTCTTTTTTTCCCCTCATTTACGAGTTAGTTATCGTAAACGGCGTACAATGCATTATATAAAACAAAAGGAAATGCAAAAAAACAAAAAAAAAAGAAATAATGCTTGATTGGGAGAAATTTCTACTTCTGCTGATAATTTGCCGGAAGCCTCGATTTATTAATCTCTGGATTTTGGAAAATCGTGCTCTAAGAGAAATTATGTAATTGAAATATAAATAATTTTCGCTCATAAAATATATTTTCCATTTATATTTCACATATAAAATATAGTATATGCGAAAATATATATGCAACATTTATTTTATGCGTCTAAAATCTTCATTTTTTGTAAATATTTCATATATATACTTTTTTTTTGGTGATGGAATTAGTGGAGAGGAAAAGAGAGTAAAAAGTTTGTGAAAAAGACGACTGGCTTTCGACATTTTCACAAACTTTTTGAAAATTTCGAGAGCTCACCGTAAAACTTAAAACTTGAGTTTTTTTTTCATGCTTTTTGAAATTTCGTTCCCTAATATTTTTCCTGATACGTTTTCTCTGATTTTCCTATTTTTTTAAAATCAAAATTACGAAATTACTAATAAAAATAAAATTCGCCTGAATAAAATTATTTTCTGAACTCATTACTTTTTTTTTATATCGGAAATTTCAAATTTCGAAATTCTCTTTTTTGTGAACAAATTCACAAACTTTGTGACTCTTTCTGAGCCTATATCTTTTTATTTTACTAAAAAAAAAGGGATTTCGGAGGTTTTTTTCGTGGATTTGAACTCGATAAAAAATGAGTTTAATTATGGCAGGGATTGACTTCTGTGGCAGCCGAAAAAAAAACATAATAATTAAAAGGCCTGAAGATTTTTCGAGAATCGTGACGTTTAAATCTTCCGCGCGAATAAGCCCCGCGATAATTCTTTTGGGACTTGAATTCAGCGTCGGGAACTACAATCGGTCCGTTGGCTCAGCATTTCACTCGATATTATTTTTTCTTTCCATTCTGTGTTTTTTTTCTGTTGCTTTCTTCTCTTTTTCTCTTTCTTTTTTTTTTGTTACGTTCACGTCGCCCGTTAAGATATATCATTCTCGTTTAAATGCCACTGGAGCGTTCCTCGTGAGCTTTTTTCACGATGGCGAGCTTCGAATGAGGATCCGGTGCTGGTAGACCCGTATAAGGAGGGTCTCTTGTACCGTGAAGCATCAACGTCCACTCTTTTAGCCATCCTTGCTGAGGAATTTGCGAATCGAATCTTACCTGAAAAGATCAGATATTTAACATTCACAAAAATTCATGAAAAAGTAATTTCAAATAATTAGTTTGAAAACAAAATTAGCTCTTTGCTAAGAATTATGTGCAGATGTTTAAACTGAAATCTATAAAAAATATATTTTTATACTTTTTTTTTTTATTTTACCTTGATTAACTTATTACTAAATTTATTAACAGTAATAAGTAAATACTAAAAATCACCAAAACTAATAAATACAAATGTGATAAAATTATGATTTTTCTTCTTAGAAATTTGTGATAATTGGTTTAGAAAAACGAAATGATATTTAAAAAAATATTTCTATTTTCTATATTACCTCAAGTAACCAAGTTCCTTGGGGATATTCACCCCAGGTGTGAGTCGTCATGAATGGCCATTTTGTAAAACCGTCTCGTTTATCATCGTCATTTACTCGCCTGCTCAGAATCATCGATCTGAAACATGTAATAACAAATTTCTTAATATATTCGTTTAAATATTTTTTTAAAAAGCCTGCAAACTTGAGCCTTGGAAATTGCTTACTCATTATCTACAAAATAATTTTTTTTAACAAAGCTACCTCTATGAGGAAGTGCGTTGACAAATTTTTGCTTCCTCATAGAGAAAGCATTTTGGAAAATCGATTAACGATTAAAAATCGAATAATTATTTGATGAACCGTGCGGCAGCTAGAAGGACGTAGTCATTTTTCGAAAATTGCAAAGGTAAATAAAAAGTGAAGATATTAAAAAAAAATGTTGACATTTTTTTACACAAACAAAGGTGCCACACACAAGCACACCCATCCAGATATTTTTTCAAAACCACTCTTCTCCTCATTTTAGACCATTCTGAGTGTCCCGACATGCAAATCTTAAAAACAAAATTTCACGAAAACAAAGCTTCCTCTATGAGGAAGCAAAAAAAAATTGTTATTTTAATAAAGAAAATATTTACCGTGTTCCCATTGGTGAAGTCAAAAAGAGTTCAAGATCGCCTCGTCGAGATGCATTAACTGAAATAACAGCTTGAACGTGTTCGAGATAATTAACAGCATATTCAGTGCCAGCACAGGCGTCGGTTTTAATGCTCAGATAGATGCTTCCCTCGCTCGGTACTTCCCTGCAAAAAATTAAGCAATCCATTAAATAATGAAGCTCAATTTCGAAAAAAAAGATGAAATTTTCCAGAAAAATGTCTTACTGAGTCAAAACTGTGGATCCAGCTTGACAATGATATCTCGGCGGCACGGATTTCCACTGTTTAGCCAAAGCCACCATCGCTCCGGCATCCAACACTCCGTAACCGAACAAATGATTGAATTCCAATCCAACGCCGTTCATCTTCCAATGAAAACGTCCTTTAGCATCGAAAAGGGAATTTCTCTTAGATGTCAAGACAGTCAAGTGCTGAATATCTCGCCAGGTCAACAGTGGACTGTAAAAACGACAAAAAACAATTGTTGTACTTTAATTTGCAACATTATTACATTCATTTATTTCCGTTTATTCGTTTTAATTTTTTTTTTTTTTAAGAATTGAAAAATAAATTGGCTACATTTTCTAAATTTATACGATTTTTAGATTGATTTTTTTAAACGTTTTTGCATTTTTAAAAACGTTTTTCACATTAAATTGTTGATTAATTAAAATTACTTAAAAATTATTATTAAAATTTAAATTACTTAAAAAAAAATGAATTCTGCTTTTTTGTAACGAAATAAATGAAAAGGAAAAAGTAACAGATTTTTAATTAATTCTTTTTACACAAAACAAAATGTATTTATTTTATTTTGAATGTAATTTATGCGGAAAAAACCAGTAATCTCTATAAAAAAAATTTAATAAAAAATAATGTAGCTATTCTAAAATGCAAAGAATTGATCATTTTTATTTCCACTAAATATGCTTCAAAGTGAAAATTCAACTAAACCCACGAAAAATAAGCTCAACAAAATTTATCATTGTCACGAAAAAGATCTTTCTACTTTCTCTCCGTGCCTTTTTGAGTTAAATTTACAAAAAAAAGTGATAGAAGACGTGAAAACAGGTTGAAAAAAAAGTAAGCTCGAAATTGATAGACTACTATTAAAGCTTCACCTTTTAGCAAGCGCTAAACGTTTCACCCCTTTTAGGGTTGCTGAGCGAGCGTTTTTTTTCTCCACATTTTCTCTGTTGCCTCTAGATTTTTTTTCACGTGAACCCAGCGAAAAAAGCTCCCAGCAGCTCGACGTATTCACGAAATCTCAAAGTTGGATACGCAATAGGAAACCCAAGCGTTGTTTGCTTTAGCCCCACGACTCGTTAACTCGAGAACCCTTTTTTTCATCTATCCTTTTTTTCTCATCTCCCTCTTCCAAAAAAAAAAGAAAAAAAATTAACTACGAGTTTCGGACAGTGAAACAGAGGAGAGAAAAGAGAGTCACGAAAACTTGGAGAAAAATAAACGAGTCCAGATATACCGAAGCAAATATGCCGGACGACTCACTTGGCTTCTAGTGCGAGGGCAAACACACCGGCTGCTTCCGGTGCGGCTGCTGAAGTGCCGCTGTGGGTCGTCGTACATTTTCCGTAGAGGTCGGTTGTTGCCTGAAACAGAGAAAACAATGCAATTATTTAATTAATTCTAGTCGTGGTAATCACGGTTACGAATAGCTGGCTTTTGCTCCCTTAAGGTACGTTATTTATTTATTTATATCATAAAATTAATGCGGCTATTGGATTTTTAAAAAATACAAAATATTAAAGATTAAAAATACTGAATAGTGTCGAAAGTTATATATAAATTAGTTAAAATAAAATGATTCAACAGAATTTTTTTTTTTTATTAAAAAATTATTTCGATTGTTGATTTAAATAAATAGTTATCTTAAAAAAGAAAAGACGAATATTAAATGACTCTGCTCTCACATCTCATCAAGAAGAGAATTTGCCTTTTGCGTCTTCTCTATATTTCAATTTCACTCAGCAAAAAAAAAAGATAATGCAAGGAGCTTTCAAAAAGGTGAGATATCGATTTTGATGATAGTCGGTAAAGGGGTGAACGAGAAATCGAGAGCTTTACGAGACGACGGTAAACTCCCGAGAGCCAATCCCGAGGACACCCTTCGACATTTTATGGGCATAAAATCGCAAGTGTCCTGAAGTAGCAAACACACAGAAAAATACAAGTAAGAGAAAGAAAAAAAAGGAAGGTCAGAATGGAAATGTAGAAAGCGTTTCTTCCGGAGTTACAGAGTCGTCTATGTGCCCTTAATCGGTACTTTATGGTGGCTGCCATTTGAAAATCTCTTGAAAACCCATTTTATCTCGTCCTTTCCAAGAGGACACTTCGACCCCCGTAAAACTCGGTTTATTCTCAACAGCTTCTCGAACTCAGCCAGGTACTTTTACTCCAAGATAGAAAACACGCTTCTGTCGAGTGAAACGAAAATATAATATTGCTTGTTAAACCCATCATTTCCAGCAGAGATTCGAGCGTTCGACCATTTTTATAATACAATAAAATTCAATTAACGCTTTTTTCAACGATATGGACAAAATTAATAATTCTTCTGTCATTTGTGGTGACTTTTTTCTGAAAATAAAAATCAACTTGCTTAGGAAAAAAAACCTAAATTACGACAATGAATTAAATGGTTAATTATTGAGGATGGTTAAAAATGTTGGTGTGCTGATCATCAAAATTGGTTTTGCTTGACAAAAATATTATCATTCTTATTAAAGATTTTTTGAACTGCATTTACCTTCAATTTCATGGCAATAAAATAAAATATACAGGCCACCCCTAAATTGTCACCCTGTATATATTTTATTTACTGTATAATAAAAGTGTATTTTTATTATTTCGTACATTCGTTATGAATTTTCATCGCCGATGAATAAAAATTGCTAAAAAGAAGGTTTAACGAAATTTCCGTCTAAATGTTACAAAAATTCCTCATAGAAAAGGTGGCTTTGTGAAAAATTGAAATTAACGAAGAAGCAATGTGCAAAGTTCTACTTTACAGTCTTTTTTTTTTTTGTTGCTTTTGATATTTTTTTTGTTGGTGTCAAGGGTTCAAGACTGAATTTGTGGAGAATTGATGAGTGACGAGAAGGGGCAAAAAATTAAGCGAGAGAGTAAAAACGGCGCATTGTGGCATTCCGGGGAGTGACCTTATCATCGATCTTTCGATCGCACCCCCGCCACCCTCTCTCACCATTATGTCGTGTGAGCAACCCCATGGAGCGAAAGCTCGCTAGTCGTAAATCTTACGAGCCTTTTTTTTATTCTTCATGGCTCGCCTACGTTTATATCTCTCGCTCTGTGACGACAGTGAAGCTAAAACGCCCCAACGTCTTGAAACTGTGCGCAAGAAAATTCTGAGGGTGAAAAAAAAGAAGAAAAAAGAAGAACTGGGTGGAGAGAATCAATGTTAAAGTAAATAGGTATTCGTATACTTCAACAAGTAGCACGTGTTCGAGATACAAAATCTGAATTCTTGTTATTCTAATGACAAGTTTATTTTCGCTAGGTACTTTTTTATTTAAAAAAAAACAGTGATTCTATTTTGACACTATTTATGGGTCATTCTAAGTCAACTCATTTTTTTCGGTATATTTTGGTTCAATAAAAGAGATTATTTATGGCAGATTTTTATCACTTGTTTTGTCCAACAAAATAATTTTTTTTTTCATAACTTCTGTGTAAAAATTAGTTTCGACCAGGTTTAAATTTCTGAATTTTTTTTCCATAAAATCTAGGACTAAAAGCAAGTATTTCCATCGTCGTTCGAGAGTGGGCCGAGAATAATTTCCATTTCTTTTTATTTCAAGAAAAAGAACCTTTTTTTTTAAAAAGAGATTTTTAGAATCTCTTTTGTGTGATTTTTTATTCTAAAATCTTGGTGCTCTCTATTTATCATAATCTTCTGTTTTTTCATGATAATTATTTGTGTTATGCAAAACTTTGTTATTCCTAATCAGCTATATAAATGCTGGCTGTTTATTATAAGCAAACAATGGAGCTTTGCATCAGAACAAATGAGATCGTTTGAAGTTTAAATAACGTTTAATAGCAATTCGAGTGCTCAAAACATCCCACGCTATATATATACCATCAGTAGCAGATTTAATATAGATGATAAATTTACCGGGCTTTCTACAATCGAGAATTTCATTCCCGACCGTGGCACTCCGAAACGTGACAAAGAATGATTTAGCTTTGCGAGTGAGAAAGCCCCACATTTACCTTTCATTCGTTAAATGGATATTGTTACTGAATTATTATTGTGACCCCTTCTGCTATTTTCGAGCTTGAAAACAGTGCGCCATTGAACAAATTCTACATGAAAAACAAATGACTACATTCGCCAAAATAATGTAAATCAATTATCATTTCGCATTTCTACAATGAACATTTTTCTAAAATTATAATATTTTGATTGATGCCAAATTAATAATGTTTTATAATTTTTTTTGTTTGTTTCTGAGCGTTAAATTCTAAAATAGTAAAATAAGCCAAAAGGTCCAGGCTCAACATTTATTTTCAATTTTTATTTTGTCGTTATAAGCGCAATTTTGATTTTTCAACGTCTGAAAAAACTGAAGAAAAGTTAATAAAAAAAGTGCTTAAAAGCCTTTTATTTAAAATAATACTTTAAAAAATGCTCTCTAAAATAAAGTATCCTTCCTCGATTCATTTTTTTTCGCCTACACGCCACGCTCGATGAATATTCTCACATTCGCCCACAAGAAATTCATGCCTCTGCGTAAAAGCAACCCTCGAGATTGTACCTCACAGTATTATAGTAGACGGGGGGTTGTTTAGTCGGCGCCGTGACTGACTGAACATCTCTCGCCGTCTGATGACCTTCGGTCTCTCGTTTATATATCCTTCTCCAACAAGTACGCTTCGATGCTCGTTTGCTTCAAGTGCTCCACGAGAAAAAAAAAAAGAAAAAAATCTTCTACTTTCCACTGTTTCTCCTTCTTCAAACTATTCAAAAACCTTTAGCAGACGCTTTAAGAGCTGGCATTAACATTGTTGATCAATGAGTGTAAAAAGAGAAAAGAACAAACGCAGTGAAATCAACAGTTTTAATTCTCTTGAATCTATTGACCAATCTAATTTACATTATTTCTAGAAGAAGCATGAAAGCTCTATAATGTCGGCAATTGATATAAAGATTACATTTTCTAGAAAAAAAAATGAATAAAATTCTCAACAAGTAAACATTTTTTTGTCAAAAATATTCAAAAAAAATTAATTCATCGGATTAATTATTTTCTAATTTAGTTATAAAAAATCATAAATATCTTTTGAAATTTTTTTTTTAATCCATAAAACCAGTTTAATCTTTGAATATTACAATTTTCCAGCGCGTTCTTATCTAACGATGAAGACACTTATCTACACTTCGGCGTAATCATTTTTTCCGCCTCTCACCAACTTCAGTTAATCTCCTTCGACGTCTTTGCCTTCTTCGCAATTTTCTTTTTTCTCGTCTTTTCGTTTCCTCGCGAGTGTTCAACCACCAAAGATCTTTTTTTTCCCCCTCGCATTATCGAACGTACCCGACGTCAGGAAAGTGAATTAGCGTTGGCTGGTTCGAAACTCGGTAGTCCGGAGTGGTAAAAGTGGTTTGGATGTTGAGACGAACGAAGACGAAGGTATTTCTTTTTTTTTTCCTTTTTTATTTTTCTTTTTCCTTGATAACTCGATTTTCGATCCCTAGTTTATACTTTGCCCTGGTGACACACTCTCCACACGTTCAAACTCACATACACACAGATAAAATCGGCCTTCTGTGACGTAATTCTAATGAAAGAGTCATAGCCGGTAATTCTGTCGGCGTGGTTATCAATTATTCGTTGTCGATCCGTGAGCGACACGAAAAGCCAGCCTTTGATCCTATCGCAATTCTACTCCGCAAACTTGACATCCTGTTTTATAGGGTCACGATTCTCCTGTACAGATTTTCATCCCACTCCAATCCCCGCGGCGTCAACGCAATTCAAACCATTTTTTTTAATTTTTCGCCATTGACGTCATACGTGTGTTTTTAATGCTTTCAACCTACAATAACAAACTGTCAAACACATTCGCTCGACCGCAAGAACCTTCTACATTTGTTTCACGAATCAATAAATTGAAACAAAAAAGATTTATGTAAATAAAAATTACAAGCTCAATTTTCTACATATATGTTTTTAAAGAACTGAAAAAAATGAAAATTATAAACTTAATTTTTTCATTTTTTTAAATTAAAAAAAAAGCTTTTTTTTATATACTTACAACTCCGGTATTTGGATCCTTAGCACCGTTGCTAAAAGTCGATGCTAATGTGCTCGAACAGCTTTCATCGTAATGAGCATTTTGGCCGTCATTTATAGCACTGTTTATGCTTACGGTCCACATACTCGCTGCATAACCATCGCAATTGCAATCGTCCTCCTCGCCACCATCGCCGGAGGCCCAAACATAAATATTCCCTAGACCTTTTCGTCCCTGTTAACAAAAATCAAGGATAGATATAATTTACGTTTTCTTGCAATGCTTCATAAATTAATTTAGTTTCTTTATTTTTAATAATTAATAATTTCATAATAATATTCTATAAAAAAATATTGTACTACTAATTATCTTACGCCTAAATAAAAAAAACAATACAACACTTTTCTGGGAACTCATAGAAAATAAATATAAAATATAATTTTTCACAATATATGAGATCACATGTATACGAGGTGAGAGAACGTAATCTTTGAGGCTGAGTGTATGGTCGGGACACGACACGCGCGTGACGCACGCGAAACACCCTCCATTGGTTGTCGAGGGTTTCAGAATCGCGTGGGCGGATCTACATTTCCATGTACGCGTAGAGAGAGAGAGAGAGAGAGAGGCTTGCCAGGCGCCTCAACGGTGATTCGCTTCTCCCTGCTCGACTCTGCGAAGCCCCTCGCGATTTCAACGACACCATCGAAATCTAAATCCATGACTACTTTCATATATCCATTTCCGGTGAAGCACCAACATTGTGTTTTTTTTTTTTTTTTTACTTCATTATTACTTTTTTGTAAGTAATGATAATAGTAAAATAAATATATATTTATTTTTCTCACAAAAATGATTATGAAAAATGTATGGTAAAGAATTGACAATAAAAATGCAGTATTTAAATATTGATTAGCCAAAAAAATATTTTTAAGAAAACAAAAAACGTTCACACATGTTTGCCTAAATTTACAAAAAATCTAAAATACGAAAACAAAGAAAATTTAATTGTAAAATGCAAACTTTTTTTTTCAATTTGAGAAAAAAAAAACAAAAATACAACAAAAAATTGTATTTCATTTTTTCTCAGTCATATGATTATTACATACATTTAATTGTCGATACTGTCTAAATAAAGCAAATAGTAATGTATATTGAATGTACAAAGTACATTTGTAGCTCCATATACAAATTTTACAAGCCTAAATATGTGGTTATTAAAAAAAAATCATAAAGTACGAATTCTCGAGGAATATTGCAAAGTTTCATATTTCGCAGAAATTCTTTTCATAAGCGAGACGTTGGACTCTTTATAGAAGCCAACAAAAGAGCGTAAAAACCGTGAAAGAGAATTCAGGGGGTGAAAAAAAATTAAAGAAAAAAAAAGAGGTAGTAGGAAAAAGGACGAGGGTGAAAAGTTTCTTGGCTGCGTTGGAAAAGTTTTGCGTCTAGGACAAAAGAAGGGAGGATATAAAAAAGAATTCAGTCACGTCCAGCCAATCAAAGTTTTGCGCGACTTTTTCTCATTTGTTATCAACCCCTTGACGCTACCTGTGAACCGTTTTTCCTTTCACTTTTTTCCCTACTCTTATAGTCACTCACGCGTTCAAGTTTTATAACAAATTTTCAGCAAACATTTTTTTTGCTAAAAACAAACGAAATTTTCTATATAATTTTTTTGATTCCTAGGAAAAGTGAGTTATTTTTCAGAAATCTATAAGAAATCAAAGAAATTAATGCTGATAAACAATTCTCAAACGTCGCTTATAAAAAAAAACATAAAAAACAAATTTTAAATTTCAAAAAAAAATTATGAGTTCCTATGGAAGTGAATTATTTTCAAAAATTTCATAAAAAATTATAGTAATAAACTCTCATTATCAATCTTAAACTTGACTAGGGAATCGTTAAAAAAACAATTATTAGGAACCATAAATTATTTATGAAAAAATGTCTCTGCAGAAGAACGCGAGTATTCGAGAGTGTTATTAAATAAAATCAATATTTGTAAAAATAACTTCAAATTTTTAAATAATAAATTTCTAATTTTCTAATTGTAGTTAAAATTTCACGAAAAAAAAAGATTAATCATAACTTTTCTTTTTCAAGTAAAATTAGATGTTTTTAATCTCCAATTATCTGTAAAAAAAATAACGTTTGCCAATAAAAAAAATGCTGCATCTTCCCCATTAATTGAAAAGTTTTGTGCTGTAGAATATAGACAGAGAATTTCTATGATAAAAGGGAAGCAGTGTTATCGTTGGTAGCTTGGAGTAGGAAACCTGCCCCTTCTCTTTCCGGCTTTTCCTATAGTTGCCGCAGTTGTATCGACGTTCGTAGCTGACTGCAGGTACGCCTGTACTACTAGCTGGCTTGTTGCTTTGCTGCTCCAACAAAAGCTCTTGAGTATACGCAGTGGTTTTGAGTACGAAGGGAACTAAGCAAACTTGCCAAAGCTTTTGCAACGAGCTTATGCACAAACCAGAAACAAACTAGAGACCGATAGATTGAGAGAGAGAGGGAAAGGTTCTCGGTTAACTTTTAGCTAGTCAAGCGCTAAAGTTGCTGCATGATAAAGTCCATTGTTTTTGCTTGTAACGTACCACAGGAGCACGTGCTTCGCCCCAATGCTAACAGATTACCTTACCAAAGGGTCGATAGATATATCAGGATCCCGGAAAAACCGAAAAATGTCAGGCGAAAAATTTTACTTGGTGAGAAAACTCAGGAAAATGTAATGAATTTTTTTTTGGTTAGTAACAAAAATCAGGAAAATGTTAAAGAAAATTTTTACTTAGACAGGAAAGTCAGAAAAATGTTAGAGAACATTTTTACATAGTCAGGAAAGTCAGGAAACTTTCAGGGGAAATATAAATATGGGAAAAATAATTTACCTCATTGACACCACGAACAATGGCTCGCATTGTTGCATTTCTGGGTCCATCCACAGTTTTTCCATCATCCGTAGGACCCCAAGAAGCACTATAAATATCGATAAGATCTGGCTCGTGTCCCATGCTGTTGGCTTCAATCAGATCAGTCATGTAGGGTTGATCCAACATTCGAATTCCAGCTATTTTCGAGTCGTAAGCAACTCCAACACCGCAAACTCCGTTGTCACGTGCTGCAGCTACTTCACCTGCACATCTGGTTCCGTGACTGTAACAAACAAGAATTTTTCAGTTTTGAAAAAAAAAAAAGAAAAAATCTGTGGATACAACGCGCTTGGTTAATGTATTCAAAGCTCGGGGACGCTATGCATCGATATTTCATGATTATAAAAAAAATATCTGCAGGGCTTTACGCTTACAGAATATATTCCTCTCGTAGACAGCTTAATAAATATTTATTACAGAATCAGAAAGATATATAAATATTTAAGGAAGCCATCGTTGTGAGACACGTGAATAGACAGCTTTAAATATCGATTTTTTTCGTATTTCTTCTTTCTTTTAAATCTGTGTGTTTCAGTTTTGTAAACAAAAGTATTAAAAAAATTATTATCTACAAATTATGAAGATTTCTCTCAAAACATCTATATCATGGATCCTACTTAAAAATTCCCAGGCAGGATCAAAGATCGGAATTTTTTGGTAGGATCTAAGATAGGAATTCTAAGGAGTTCCTAACTACAATTCTTACATACGATCGCAAATACGATTCTTACGTATAATTTCCAACACAATTTCCCTCTTCCACTTTAAAAAAAAAGTTTAAAGAAAAAGTTAATCCAACGTAAAAAAATCCACAAAATCTCTCCGCATAAAATTCCAATAATTTCTCTTCCATAATGCTTCACTTAATGCTTTGGAGCGAATGCCCTTGAAAACCAGCGCTGGGATTTATATAATTATTAAATGTAAGAAAATTGAAGCTCAGCATCGGCAAGTGTCGTTACTGAGGGACATTGAAAAAGCGTGGAATGTAACGGAATGAAGGAGAAAAGTTGGATAAAAGCATTTGGACGAATGAATGAAGCTTGTCAGTCGTATAAGCGATTGTGACGTCAGAGAGCCAAGGGAAGAAAAGATGGACGCGGACAGGCGAGTATTTCTCATGGGAAACTTTGCCGGCTGTCTCTTACACCAACCGGATGCCACGTAACACAGCCAGGAACGTGCAAAAAGGATCCACAAGCCGGTCTGCACTACACCACAATACACAGCTGAATGAACGTCGGCTTCAAACTTTCTCTCTCTCTCTTTCTCTCCGTTTATATTTTTCTATCCTCCTTCGCATCATCCATCCAACATTTTCTTCAAGCTTGGAAGTGACGTTCCTTCCATTCCAACGACATATTCTTCACTCCCTTTGGTAGTTACTGTACTGTTATGTATTACGCGTTTGGAATCGATTTACAAAGTGACTGTGTTGGTGACTATTTCTCTTGCGTATAGAGCATTATATATTCCAGTCTTGTACCTGCAAAAAGAACCTTCGTCTGAACAAGAAAATCCTGCTTACGTTATAGCAATTGGGGATGTACATTTGTGTATACGAAATTGGACGGTGAATTCGACGTGTTATATCCCGAGCGTTCGATTGCATTGAGAACATTTTTTTTTATTGAATTTCTATAGAAAGTTGAATATACAAACGGGACTGGGAAAGTTCGTTTCAAGGTACGAGAGGATTGAAGAAAGAATCGTGTCAACTTAGAGGGTGAAGAAACTAGTTTCTATGTCTGTTCGGTTATGAAATTGTGTTTTGCAAAAAAAAAAAAAAAAAACAAGAGAGATGAGATGTGGTAGATAAGTTGCGAGATAAAAGTGTGTGATTGGATGAAATGAATGTTGGGATTAAAAAAATGTTGCCAGGGTTTTTCAGGATTTTCTAGACACAACGAGGCCCACTTTCAGGGCCTCATTTTTTCTAAGTGCCCATAAGGCCCCTCACAATTTCCCGAAAATACGATTACCCAATTTGTTAGAATAAAATTGGAAAATTTTATTTTCGGGAAATTGTTTTTCGGGCAATTTTCCGTAAACCAAAAAAAAAAAAGCCTCCACAGTATACATATCGAATAAAAAACAGTTCTGATTCGAAATCATTCTGTGCTGCCTGTTAATAACGTTTGTAGTAATTGATTCTGCTAGAAGTTCTCTACAAAACCTTCGTTACTCTAATAAAGCTAGATCCTCAAATAATGGGACGAAGCTACGTGTACAGGACGAAGTATCAAGTTATACGGTCCTAACGAAGTGAAAAACGCGAAGAGACGACCAACTAAATTGCGAGTCACCCAATGTAGCAATTTACACGCTCACACACACATGTAAAGAACGATACGTGGATCAAATATCACTCAAACTATTGTACAAATGTCATGGTTAATCCGATAAGCCAGATAAACCATTTCCTAGCTTTTATTTACAATTATGAATATTTTTTTTCTCAGTGTATTACTTTTTTTTTTTTAACAATATAGCGTTAAGGCAAAAAAAAATTCTTATTTAAGAGAAAAATTAATATTTTAATCCTCGTAAAAATTGTGATTCGAAGCAAATAGTATTTTTGATGCATATATTTTGAATATTGGAAATCCCCGAAATCCAAACTAACTTGGAATGTCGAATTTTTCGGTAACAAGATGTTTTATCAAGGGATCGATAAATTTGACCAACGATCTCCGTATTCGATAAATTCCTTTAACTATTGAGCCGTTCTACTTGTCGGCAACCGGAAGCGAAACTGTTGGCTTAATCATGAAGCAAGGTGGTGTAAAGAGCTCTCGTAGCGGGCCCTGAGGTCGTATATCAACCGCTTTTATTGGTGATTTGGTGTCACGTGTCCGAGGAGAGCGGTAATAATCTCTGGGGTGCCGCGACACCTCTCAGAGCAGTGACGCCATCCCAATGCAAACCACCAATCCAGTGTGGTTTGCTTTATGGACGGTCCAGGCCAATGCGGAAAAGCTTCGATGCTCGTGTGCCCCTTTTTTTCTCATAATACAGCATAGACTTTCAGCCCATTTTGCCTCCCTCTCTCGCTCTCGGCGTTCCTATACTCGGAACGTAGGCCATAAAACAAGACCGTTATGAGACTCGATAAGAGTGATATGCTGCTGAGATATAATCGTGGATGAAATGGAAATCATAAAATTCAACACACATACCATTATTTTATTTATTTTATTTATTTTATTTATTTTATTTATTTTATTTATTTTATTTATTTTATTTATTTTATTTATTTTATTTATTTTATTTATTTTATTTATTTTATTTATTTTATTTATTTTATTTATTTTATTTATTTTATTTATTTTATTTATTTTATTTATTTTATTTATTTTATTTATTTTATTTATTTTATTTATTTTATTTATTTTATTTATTTTATTTATTTTATTTATTTTATTTTATTTATTTTATTTATTTTATTTATTATAATGTCTCACTTAGAAATTAAAAAAAAATATATATATAAAATTAAAATGAAGAATTTTTTATCATGCTTCGATATCCGATTTAAAATAGAATTTTCTTATTTTATCTGTCGCGTATTCCGAGTGACATTGATCCATGCAATGCAATAAAATTTGTGTGTAATACGATTCGCACAACGGATATTGACACCTTTCTCCTTTTCTTTTTTTTTTTGTCATCGCGAGTTGAAAGCGACAAAAGTCGTGAGCGACTTGAAGCTGCAAACTTTTCGTGCTATTCGACGAGACAGGAAATTGAGTCCCATTGAGCAATTCTTTCTTTACCCAGCGAGATATTTGAGATACGAAGTGTCTTTGAGACGCAAGAAACAAGTTATCGCCAAGAAAAAGGAACCACTTAATACCCCTGGGCTTTCACATGCTCGAAAGCCTAGGGGAACGCGGCTGGGCGTTAAAGTTTTTCAGAAAAATTGTCTTTTACAAATGCTCCATTTTTTTTTTTTCAATAAATACTCCATCTTTAAACTAAAAAAATGTTGACAGATTGAAGTGAATCCTAGAATTGCCCTTTTCCCATATTTTCATTCTATCGTCTTTTTCTTTTTAACTCTAGTTCTGCTTGACTCTTTTCCATTGTTTCAACCCTAATTTTCTCGACCCTTCGTGTCTCCTCGACGAGCAAAATGAAATTTTCAAGAGGCAGAAACGCGACTCGACTGTAAAACTAGTTGGACGAGCAGGACGAGAATGACGTTGGGGATGAACAGGCTGTTAAGGTTTAAAGATTCTCATTAAAATTCTATCTTACAACCCGAAAGACGACGTAAAACGTCCGAGATTTAATCATTACTTTTTCTACGATCACCTCCTTCATAAAACCAACAATTGTGTTCCAAAATTACAAGATAAAAAAATATCATTCAACATAAATAACAAAATTATTAACTATTAGCAAATTTATCTCTGGCAGAAAAACATTTGCAATATCTTTTCGTCGTTAATACTTTTTTCAATGGAATCTCGAAATATCTAAAAAAAAAAAAAAAGGACCGTTTTATCCCCCAAGTTATTCTTATCTTTATCATTTTTCATACTACTTTTTTACGGAAAAATTATTATTTTAAAAAATTGTAATTATTATAATTTTTTCATGGCTTGCAAGAAAAAATTCAGTAAAATTTTAAAAAGTGATTCGAGCATACTTGTTGACAATTCTTTATGTATTTTTTCTCTACCATTCTCGTTAATTGCACATTATTTTTTTTTTTTCAAGTGTTCGTCGATTGAAAAAATGGGGGAATAAACGAGTAAAAGTATTATAGGCGAGAAAAGAGATTGGCTGCCTGTGGCTTTAAAATTGGCTCAATAAAATAGTCAGGCAATCACGAGCTAAGACGAGATGGGTCTTAACCGAATCACTCTCTAATCGTACTAATTAACGTTCAATAAGGAGAGTCCGTAATTCACAGTAATTACGGATTCCTAACTATATCGTATTATATATACCGTATATATCAATTCCGATTCTCAGATGCAGTCTGCTGAATCTTACCGTTTGTGTACTATGAGAGAGGACTCGTGTCGAGCGACTAACGAGCATCAGCGACGTAACGACGTCATAGACGTATGTACGCGGAGCTTTACTTAGTCCTTACCTGCACTCGATGTAATTACCTACACCGTGATTACAATTCTCCGAGATACGCGAATTAATTCAACATCAGCACAGCTTAACAAGATTTACACACGAACCTTATATTTGTTATCGAATGCAATTGCAAAATTCTAATACGTTCGAATTGATTCAACCGTATTGTTTGTAAAATAAAATATATATCAGAATTTTGAGAGAAAAAAAAGATGGCGAATCTTTGTTTCACATAAATTCTATTTTTTATAGATTTTTTTAAGCCCTTTTGCTTCCTCATTGAGAAAGCTGTGTTTTCGGTAAATATAAATGAAGAGTATTGACTCACCTGTTGAACCAATCGTCAGTGTATCTCGGATAGGGATACGGATCGTTACTACTGAAGTCGTACGATGCTCTTGCATTCTGAAACACAGTAGAATAACTAAATCATTATTAAAATTTATCCAACAGCTTTTTATCCTAGAATTTTAGAATTCTAGAATTTCCGAGAATTTCCTACAATTTTATTTAAATATGAAAATTTATAGGATACTGCACACCTGCATCTGACGTTAAGAAGAAAAAAAAATGCAACTTACAAAACGACGACCAGAATTTTTTTTTTAATCCAACGCATTTTTCCACATTATCATATTTTGTTTGTTTGCATTTCTTGACACTTTCGGTTATAGCATTAAACAACAGGTGCTTATCACCGTTGAGCCAGAACGTTCGCGGTTTTACACTCATATTTCAATCGTTATCGCGATCGAGCAACGATATGGACACGTTGCGACATAGGATGAGAAAAGGTAAAGAAAATAAGGGCCGGATAGGGAGTTTTCAGGTGGCTGATAAAACTCGACAGCAGGGCTGAAAGCGCAAGAAGAAAAGAAGTTTATGATATTGTCCGTAAAGATGAAGATTAATCGTGTTACTCGTGTTGGGGCAACTTATATAATTTAGGCTCGAAGAGGCAATACAGAATCTAACCAGAGGAAAATTGTGTCTGTCTTTCCTGTCACTTGTATTATCGTGACGTCAAATTTTATCAGTGGAAAAATTAATACGGAGACGAATTATACAGTCAGCTGAGGCGGAAAAATAGGATTTGGGACCAAAGCTGATAAACTTCCTCCTGGATCAATGTTTCCGTTGATTTTAATTTATTAATGGCGTCAAGCTGAGAAAATTCCAACTTTTCGGGCGGAACAAACGCAATTACACTAATTCAAAATTAGTTTCGTGATCTTCGATGATTTTCAAACAATCCTCTCAAGTTCATCGAAAAAAATATTAAATTTCGATAAAAAGTCAAAACAATTTTTTTTTTCATTCTCAACATTTAAAGTCGACTTATGGAAAAAAAAAATAAAAATCTCATTCATTTAAAAATTCCCATTCCTGTTCGAACATTGGAAATACGTGAAATGCAATTGCAGTTGAGAACTAAAGATGGATTTTTATGTTTTTAAGGCATTTTGTTCGGATTTTACAGTTAAAATTGAATTGGAAATCGTCCAAGTTATGATCTCAATTTCCGGACTCTGCTGGGTGTTCTCAGCATAGTGGTCGATCGTCTCATAAGAAATCCTATTGGTTCGAAAGCTCGAAGCTTCTTGCCAGTTATAGGAAAAACTTCCAGTCTTTATGACTCTTATTCGAGATTATTTTTGCGATTGAAGTCAACGACTTCTCTGCAATCTCTTCGAACTTCATCCGAAAACCCAGAGTGTAAATTGACGATTTAAAATAGTCGTAAGAAATGCTCGCGTAAAAAATCAATTTTTCCAAAAATATAAAATTTTATACAAGTTAGTATTGATTTTATTTTTCCGATATTCAAAATTTTTTTTTCGAACATTTATAACCAAAAGTTTACATTCATTAGAATTTCATTAATTTGAGCGGAGTGAAAGATATATAAAAAAAATAAAACAAAAAAGACATTGATTTTCTATAACAATGCCAGAAAGTTTTTAATACCTTAGTAAAATTAAAAAGTGTTTAACAAACTCAATGGAAAACGTTATTCCTTTTTTTCATTAAATTCTCTAATTTTTTCGAATATAATTTTTTAAAGAATTGTCTTAAAATTGACATTTTTAAAAATTTTGACGCATTGAACGAACAGTTTCACAGAAATAGCCTTAAATTAAGTATTATTATGATTTAAAATTCGTTTTTGTATATTTTTTGTATACCCTCTCGATCGAATCTTTTCTAATCTCAATTTTGGGGCTGTTAATTTACGTCATCGTCGTCGTCTGCAGACTCGTCAAAGTGTCTAACTGATTCCAAAGCTTGAACATCTTGTAGTATAGACCAACTTGCCTGGTACTACAGAACTATATAACGTAACGAGGGAGGTAAAGCACGCGCGCACGAGAGAGAGAGAGAGAGAGAGAGAGAGAGAGGCCCTACACGGTAAACGTAACTTTACGAACGTGAATGATATCCCAAAGGGGTGTGGAGTGGTTGAAGGCTTTCAAGTACCTCATCGGCTCCTTCGGCCTGAGTTTCACGTGAAAAGGTTCTTAGTGCTATTGGGACGCGTTTAATGGACTTCGAGTTCCCCGTTGACACATTCACTATGAGAACAAACGTAATTCGATATATACGAACCGTGAAAATTCCCACTCGAAATAAAAATAGCCTCTTGACCGTTTCCCTATTCGACAATCCTAATACCAATCAGATTCTCCCTTTTTTTTTTGCTTCCCTTTTAGACCGACAAATACGCCCTGAATTATTACTAGGAAGCTAAATTATTGAAATAAATGGATCTTCCTCTCAAGCTTGAAGAAAACAAGAACAAAACTGAAGCTCGTATCAAGAACATCTTTATGACCATACAGAGACGTGATGCTAATTAAAAGGCTCCACTTTAATCAAATCTCGTGGCGGTTTAATTGCTTGATACAGAAGTACACTTGAGGTTTTATCCCAATCGATTTGCTCCGGGCTTTTGGATTAAGCGTCGTTAAACGTGCCACGAATGAAATTGGCGAGCTGCATAGTAGGTGGATAAATCGTGTAGCGGCATAACGAGCAGACGAATGAATGGACTATATGTTCTCAATGCTTTAGATAAGGGGGGTGTGGGATTGACCGCGAATTGGAAAGGCTATTTAACAACGCGTCCAATCGGCGAGCAATACGGCTCGTTGATCAAGTGCGCCACTTTCTTGCCTCGTCGCCAGAGTCCAGGACACGCGTGGTTCGCACAGCGTGTTAACGTTTCGCGCTCGAGAGAGGCAGCGGGTCACGGTTATACGCGATTTGAATATCATCGAGCTTCCTATTATGCTAATGCCAGTAAAAGCAGCGAGCCAACAGCAGACACTGGATAAAAACCCTCGTGAGGATCGTTAGAGCGTTGCGCTCAGAAAGAAAAAGCAGCAATGTACTGGTGAAGGGTAGCGTTTTCTGCAAGGGGGTTGTGCATATTACCACGCTACATTGACTATGAGACTCTTGAATCGATGAAAGATCCGAAGAGTAACTTGGGAATAAAAAAAAATGCCACATCAAAAGGTCATAAATGACAAAATTTGTTTTGTCGTTCATGGCCGTCATTTTTTTTACATGTATCAAACTTCTTTAAGGGTTAATGTGGCCGTAATCAATAATGATGAGTGTTCGTTGGGTTATTGGCTACGGGCGGCCTTGGTTGAAAGTTATTATTGCACAATTTTTAAATTTATTTGAAGACATTTCTGTCTTGAACAGGACACTCTTCAATTTCTTTTATTGCGTCTGTTTTAACAAAGAAAGCGTCTGTTTGTATAAAAGAATATGTATTTAAAGAATGTTTGAAAAATGAGCGCAAACCATTTTTTAATATTTCCAACATAAAATATTCAACAAACGCACCAAAATAATTAATTACTTGGAATTTTCTCGGATTTCTGGTGCGACAAATCCGGAGTGGCAAAAAGAAGAAGATTTTTGAATATTCAAATGAGCGTAATGTACGAAGGACAACAGGAACACAACTCGTTTTGGTCGCAATCGAAATATTTTCAGCCAAACTATCTTATAACACTTTAAATCAGCTTAAAAACGCTATCATTTCGCCAATATGACATATTAAGCTATTTGAAAAGTGGCTAAAATGACAAACTTACGTAATTGTGCTTGAGATCCGGATGCATGTAGTCAACACCTGTAACATTAATTTAAGAAACAAATAGAATTGGTATTATTTATAAATGTAAAGAACAAAGTTTTTCTTTTGTTGGATTTTATAGAAATTCGACCAGTTTGTTGCAAAGTTTCGAGTAATTTTTAACTAAGATTTTCCGTATATTTCTCCTAGATGCATTTTGTTTTTTAAACACCATTATTGTGATTAATATTCAATCTAAAATTTCTTCTTGATGTAACAATAAATCGCACAAACAATACAAGAATGGCGTATCAGACGTTTAGAAATTCTAAAAGTGTATCTCCACAGAGAGACGCACGAAGGTCTCCCAAGTGGGTTTTTGCAGGCAGAATAATAGCGCATCTGGCGTCAAAGTGAAACCCGAAGGGACCCACGCAAACTACACTACTTTAGTATTCATGTATTCGTTTACGTGTCCTCATACCAAACTTTCGCACCAACGTTCCAAACTCCACAGTAGAAATATATGTCAATGCACGTCTGAAGCCAACAGTAATGTTTTTTAACCGTTAAAAAAAAAATATTATCGTATTTTTTTTAGTATATTGTACGATATACATGAATAAAATGCCGACCAAGTTAAGGCTAAAGTCTTACTCTTTGAAAGAACAATTGGCAGATATTTATAGATCTACAAAACGCCAGAGGCACAAGTCCGGAATGGAACTTTCGAATTTTCGGAGTTCAATGAAATCTGGCAAATGCGTATTATTAGAATTATGGAAATCTATCCATATAAATCAGCCAAGTGAGGAAAATGTTTAATTACACGCGCCTCTGCAATTTTGCCGAGTTACGATTTCCAATATGTGCATCAATTACGAACGCTCGTTAATTGCATATTAAGTTATATTACTAACAGGGATAAATGCAGCTAATGATATAAATTACATCCACGAGTTTGATTTTAATATTTCATCGTAATATAATGAGGGTAATCATAAGCTCTAGTATTGTTTCTGTAGAATAAATTGCCTCTCGTTTTTCATGTTATCCACTTGCGCGATAAAACGTACTTGATTTGAGTTTCAGTTCAATACGTGTGGAATCCAATTAATCGTGAGTAGACGCAACACTTTTTTTTTTATTAGAACGTCATAGCGCGTTATCCTGTGAAAGTTCGAATGATCACGTTGGACTTGATCCCGAGAATTGTCGGATTAATGCGGCTAGCTCAGCATTGCCGTTTCTGCTATATTTGTGCGGGGGAAATAGCATTTTTTCTTCGTATTTTATAGTGGATAAACAATTGTTTTATACGCTGATTTTTTAATTTTTTATTTATCTAATAGCGGTGATGTGCGAAAATTTGATTTGCGAACAAAATCGAGGAAAAAGTGTGTTTTTTGTCAATTCAAATGACCATATCATACGTACAAATAAAGCTACATCAGTCGTTTTCATCGCAATCGAAATATTTTCACCTAATCTATATAATTACATCTAAGATTGGCTTTAAAACAATGTAATTTCATCAATATGACATATTGAATTGTTTAAAATGTAGCTAAAATGCGGTGACTCGTATAAGAGTCTTGCAACCCTATACCGAGTGTTCGATAAATTTAAACCAGAATTTAAACTTGAACCAAAAACGAAAATATAAGATTTCAACTATAAATACGATGTTAAAAGTGATTCCTCAAGTGGCCACCAGGTGTCCAAGTAAAAAATCTCATCCCAAATCTTATTTATTTTATTTCTTTTAATGGAATTCCATACTCCTGTATATGTCTTCGTAGCTTTGAAGGCACTGTTATTGACTATTTTGTTCTTGACCTTAAATACAATAGAAAATGTTAGGCGTCAACATACCGTCATCCATTATAGCTGTGGTGACATTCTTCCCGGTGACTCCTTGAGCCCACGCAGCCTCGACATTCAAGTCAAGCTTTGGTTTCCCGCCATTTTGTCCTGTATTCTTCAAGTACCACTGATATTGGAAGTAAGGATCCGTAGGATCCTGATTTCCAAAGTCTTTCGTGTCATAAAGCGGAATCAGTTGATTTGCGCTTAATGGTCTATAACCACGTTTCACTCTTTTGAAGCCAGTCTGCTGCACAGCTGTGTGAACCTTTTTGATATAACGAAGAGAACAAACAGATTAGTCCATAATTTTCATTCTGTCCATTTTCGTTGGATAGGTCGACAAAGAAAAAAAAGTATTCTTTATACGAAGCAAAATTGTGGTTGCAGAAAAACCATTTGATGGTTGAAAATTTTTTCTGGAATGGAAAAAAAAAAAAATTCCACAAGTGCACTTACCAGAGGATCTATCTTAAGCCGCCTGGTGTGTGGTACGGATCTCTTGCTCCTCGCATGTGGCAACGCCCTGTGCATGAAGTGATATTCCGTCTGACTGCCCAGGACCTTAAACACAGAAAGGGTAAAAGATCCTTAATAATTCGATTTCAAACCCACGCGAAACGTTTAAGCTTCTTATAGCGAAACCTTCTAATCTGCAGAATATACAGTGGAAGAGTTTTATGATTTAACTCAATTTGGCTTTTAAATTTAGGTAAAATCTAGATTCAAATAATTTACTTCGTTGCGTTAACCAACTTATAGTCAAATTCATTCAGCTAAGCATAAAATGAACTTGACTGGGTGAATCATCGAAATTCCTAATTTATTTTCGTTTAAAATGATCCAAGTAACAAATTTACGTACTCAGACTAAGCAACAAAAATTAATTCACTTGGTTACATTTAAGCAACCAAGAAAAATTCTCAGTCTCGTAAAACCTCGACGCAACAGTGGCTTTAACGAAGTGTTACGGTCGGGTTGTAAGCACTGAAAGGACATAGAAGCGTGTAGTAATGCTCCACCTGGCGCTGATTTCCCGAACGGAGGGTAAACCACGTTCTTCTGAAATAGCTCTGCCGCAGATCGATGACCGTCCAAATGAAGTGAAGCCTCGAGGCGAGCATTCTATGCGAACATATATAGCATCGTCTATACGTAGACTAATATATATATAATATACAATGTGTACGTGCGTCAGGCATGTTTTTCATGGTGGTACAGCCAGGAACCACCATGGGAAACTTAATACGATAGAAAAAGCGCCCGTGGGTGTATAGAACGGAAGCATCGATCAGAGGTGAACAAAAAAAAAGGAGGGGAGAAAAGAGGGATACGTCGACCACGCGATTCCTGGCATAACGCTGATTGCACGCGAGTACCAGTCTGCTTGGATGACAAAGGATGACTAAGCACCGAACGCTGACGCGCTCTCTGATCTCCATACACACTTATAAAGGATATTTATATTTAATACACGATACAATATCAACTTGACTCAACGTTAAAAAGAAAAAAATATTCATTGCTTTTTGTTGACGTCGATAGAGAAAATTTGCCTGAAGATTTAAATCACTTTTCACACTTTTTTGTACATGTAATTATTCTTTTATCTATTTAGCGAAGTAAAGCGTAAGGCCTACTTTTTATTTTCTGCTGTTCAAAGTTTTTTTTTGTAATCTAGTAAAATTTTATGCATTGATGTTCGAAATAGATTTATAAACTACTGGTCTACTGAAGTAGAAATGACGCAACATAATACGATAATACAAAAGAGGAGATTAGACATAACGACTGAGTAATTTCGTCATTGTTGCGACTGACATAGGACAACAGAGAAAAGTTTCGCGTTTCTGTATATAATGACGCAAGAAATATCGATGATATAACATCTAAATACATAAAGGTGACACTATGTACCGTCAATCTATAATTCAAATGTTATTTCATTTATTTTTGCGATTTTGTGTGGTCATCGTTCAAAGCTATTATAGTATTTATAACTTTGTCACGAAAAAAAGTGGAAATAATTGGCGAGAACATTATTGGTGAAAACCAGGTTGATTCAAAATTCCCGCGTTTTTCATGGTAATGCGATTGGTCGATTCAAACCTACCGCCATTCTCTTTTCGACAAAGCGCAATTGGTTGATTCAAACTTACCGCGATTTTTACGGCAAGGCGATTGATCGATTTTAAACTCGATAACCGTAGCATTTTACAGTTGATTTAATGTAATCTGATCTAAGTCAACGTGAGTGCTGATAAAAATTGAAGAACCAAAAAATTGAAGAAATAAGATAATCATTTATTTAATACAAAACTGCTACAACTATTTTTTTTTTTTTTTCATGGAATTTGTAATAGATGTCTGGATAAGTATAAATGTTGTTTGTCCCGACAATAAAGGGGTGGACAATCGAGATCGTTTTACTGTGGATCAGCTTAGTGCAGAGGACCCTCTCGTTGATCCCCTCGTAGAAATGGCTCCCCTACGTTGTGGAAGCTTGGCCCTGAAGAATTACCGGTAACCAGCGTCCGCTTGACGTTCGAACCCCGGAGGCAAGTCAAGCCCCTCGATCATTCGCTCGCATACCAAGCGTCTCCCTAATCTCTGTGCTTGGCTCCTCCAACCAACTTACGCATCGATTATTCGTTTCACGTAGACCGAGTACCTTAGGTACAGTATAATGCACCTTCTGTTACATACCGGAAAGCACGAAATATTCTGTAACGCGCGTGGAATATGAAAAACCTTTGAGATTTGCGTCGAGACAAAAGAATCACAATGATACATGGCATATTAGAATCTACCATTATTGGAACAGAATTTTCCTGTATGAAAAGTTAGAAATCAATGGAAATTAACATAACCCACATGGATTCAAATATAATTGTTTGGTTCATTTGTGATGTTTTGGCGAGCCTGTCCTGATCTATGCTGATTGTCCTGACCGTTTTTACACGTCCAATATTTTATCTTGCAGAATTGAAATCGATGTCTAAAGACAACTATTCGTACCTCAACCTCATTTCAAGTCAAAATTATCGAATGCAATAGATCCTCCATACTTCGAAATAGTATTAATTGCATCCTCGTATAATCACCAGTTCGTGTATCTTAATAAGACGGTAAACATTGGAAGATTCTCAACCCCTTAATAATATATATTAATCACTGACGCATATACATCAACATACCCATTAATTACAATTTTAAGGAAAGACGACGTTCAGCGTGACGTCACAGAATATGTTTGTTTGGGCTTTTGCCTACGCATTAACGCCAACGCAACTACCGGAAAGACTGTATTACAACGCATCGACCTCAAGTTAATTTCATTTACCACTTTCATCCCTATCATCTGCCGTAGAGCTCATAAATAAATACGCTGACACTGATTTTACGCGTGAGCTAACACACGCAGCCACACGGCCTTGACATCGCCGTACTTTGTAATGCATATTCATGCTGTATATTCATTAGTAGGATTATTTTAATACAGCAAAGTTGCCTGTCAAACGCTTCTATTCTTGGATCAACGTGGTATGACGTTTGTGGAAATTGCAATTTCCACTTTTTTGAACACACCCTGCAGAATTAAGGGTTTTGCATCGAATATCCTGTAAATGAATGAATTTCACTGAACAAGCACGTCGAGACAACTCAAAATCAAAGGTTATTAAGGATATTTGACTTTTTGAACTTTGTTCGTGTCAAACATCTTCCATCCTTGCTCATATGTTTTAAGTCGTCTGCTACCTTTTGGTGTCGCTGATTACGAATCCGAGCTCAAAATTCAGAAATTCAAAATGGTGGATCCAATGTGGCGTACCAAAATGCAAAAAGTTACTTGGTTGGGATGAAATTTGGTACTCGGAGATTTTTGAGATCGCTGATGAATACAAACGTAAAATTCAGAAATCCATAATTACGGATTCAGCAGAACCGAAATCAAAGTCAAAAGTTTTCACGTCAACTGTGCGCAAACGACCTTTTATTTAAAACTCTTATTTTTTCCCCCTTTTTTTGAAATTCACTCACTTTTTCAAGCATGTTTATTAGATGCTGGTATTCAACCTAGATTGCAATCACATCACCAGGTTCAATGATTCCACAAAAATGTTTGAACCCAACACTTGAGTAAGAATACCTCTAAATTTAGTGCCGCCAGTTGACTAAAAAAAAGTTCTGTCCTAACTGTCTCGTTACATTCCCAATGCAATGCACGTTTATCGTAGCTCGATAACCGTTACACAAGTAGTAAAAACTCATTAGAACGAGATAGTCGCACATGCTGGCAGCTAGTTACGGAAAAATATGCGGGCCATTAATGTCAGTTGCTAGGCATAAGAGAGACATCGAGGTCGGCTACCTCGGTTTGCTTCTGCTTTATTCCGCCAGTCTATAACATCGTTTACAATTCGCCACGCCAATTTTCCGTGGGCATACATACTGATATATTCTGTGCAAATATATATATATGGGGCATTCCAAGTCAACTTACTTGATCATCGGCCTGAACCCCTCGGATTCAGTTGACAAATTTCTTTTTTTTTGCATATTTTGGTCCAAAAAAGGAGAATATTCTTTTTCCGATTTTTATCACTTGCTTTACCCTATAAAATATTTTTTTTCCATAACAAGTGATGACAATCCGAAAAAATAACCTCTCTTATTTTGAAACATAATATGTAAAAAAAAAAAAAAATTCGTCAACTGATCCCGAGCGGTTCAGGCCAATGACCAAGTATTTTGACTTGGAATGGCCCATATATACATATATGTCTACGTTTGCTCTTGGTATCCCCCAGGAAGTAGCACTATGGTTTGCTGTCAGCAGAGCAACCACTCCAAAAGGTCAGGTCGATAGTACCGCTGGAGTAAAGCGAACGTGGGTGCCAACTAATTGCCTCAAATGAGATTAAACGGAAAATAAAACGCGAAAATTTGAGAAAAAAATTGTCGCTAATTGGTGCGAGTGATTTAATTACGAAAATGCGTGTCCCATAAGACCGTGATACAAAGCTCGAAAGCGAGAGGAGCTCTAAATATGGCGTTTAATATGTAAAATCGATTTGCTAGAATAGCTACGACAATCCGATTTTCAAACCAGGGAGAAATACATTACACGCGACAATCCTATGGGGTTTCACTGGGAAATTTTGCTCCGCCGCAGTCCACAATTTAGTTCAGCACGCCACAGCTTATTTCGAATGTAATGTATTTTGTTTGACAAAGCGATTGATCGAATAAAAATGACCGCCATTTTCAAATCGACAAAGCGATGGGTCGATTTTAAATGAACACGGTTTTCTCGATAAGGCTTATTGATAAGGCGATTGAAATTTACCGGAATTCTTTCAGCAAGACGATTGGTCGACTCAAACTTGAAGACCGAAACAAATAGTTTTCAGTTGATTCGAAGTAATCTGGCCTAAATCAACCTGAGTGCTAAATACTATTTTGACTAAAAAAAATTGTGGTTAACAAATGTGAAGGACACTTCTGAAGCGATATTTTTGTGAAATTATTGAATTAATAATTTCGGCCTTTCACTCTAATATTCCCGAGGCTTAGTTCTGGGTTGGCCCAAATCGGTACTTATATTCCATTATTTATTTCACTTGGAATAACTTTTTTGTCTGCTGATGCTTGAAAGCTCTTTGCCATGCATTCACCACCGTAAAACGCACGCCGGATTTCGTGGCTACGTGCCACTTAATTTTTTTTTTTTTTGATCGCGTGCCAAAAGCTCTATAACATTCCTTGGCAGGACGAGCGCACACCCAGCGTACCTGCATAATTCATTACTGCTTAAATTTGTGAATTGCAAATAACGCCTCTCTCTCTCTCTCTCTCTTTCTCTCTCTGGCGTGATACCTTGAGACATTCTGAATAACTGAATAATGACCCACGTTGTCTTTGTCAGCAGCATATGCCTGTAAACATTATTTGTTTTTATTTGCCTTAGAATCCTTCAAAGACAAATGAAGTAAAAATGTCTTAAACCGATTTTCATTGACTGTGCAAAAAACGCCATAACGAATTTCGACATTTCGGAAAGAATTAAAAAAGAAACCGTATTAATTTGCTCGTTGAAATGATTGATACCGCCTATCACTCAGGTCATTAGGAACAGATCAGACCTCACTTATTTCGGATTAATACAGTTGTTCACGCTACCAAAATCCAAACAGAAAGCGCCACTTTCATATTATGAGGGTTAAAAAAACGGCTCATCATTCATTCAAACACCCACACAAAACAATCATTCAAAAGCTTCGTAAACCCAATTTTTCCATTAACTCTGAATAAATGGGAATGCGATCAACCATTAATGAATGGTGCCCATTACTTACGCAATCGTTTACCGAAGTGATTCATTACAAAACCCAATCTGACGTAATTCCCACACAGTACTCTAAAAAATCAATGTTACGTTTTTCGTTATGACGCCATCATCTGCAAAAAGGATTAATAAAAGCTTATTGTCTGTTTTGAAAACAATCGAGCTTACGTTGTCCAAACGATTCAGCCAATTTCATCCCTTGTACTAAATCGCCACGTTGTAAACAGTTAGATAGTCGAGCAGAGTCAAGCGCATCCTTGTTATCGACCTGTAATTCCATCGTGATTTATGGTATTCGCTTGGAGGGCGGTAACTCGAGCATTTCACCTCACACCCCACCACGCATAGTTCCTGAAGCGCGCGTCATCCGAGTCATTATCGGAAAATCTGATTGCGTGCTTCATTCGAAGCTCTTCTGCCGTTATTTCAACGCACGTACGCACGTTCAGCATGTTTACCCTTATCTCGGTAAGCTTTAAACATGATTCGTTTTTCTTTTCTCTCTTATTTTTTTCCATTCGCCCATCAGCTTTGTCGGCTCTCGAAAACGTCCATCAAGCGTCGAGTGCCGTGGTCTTTCAATTTCCAATAATCCAATCACTATTTCAATGGCTATTTATGTCGACTAACGTTGCGATTGTGTCATCAAGGATGTATTTCAGATACGCGGGCTTCGATCTACAGTGACAACTAACGAAGAAGGGCAATGCACGAACTATAAGTTTGCCTTGTTAGAAATGTATGTCGCGAAGCGAGTTTACAAACTTCATGAATGTATTACGAGCAGTAAGCTATTCCTTTTTTATTTTTCTTTCCTCGTTGTTGCTACTTTCTTCTTTACCGTGTTTTTGCGACCTAGCACGTGACTAACTCACATTTCTGCTCGCGAAGAAAGAGAAGTTTGAATCTTGATTATAAAATGGAAATTTAATATATGTCTACGACTAAGTGATTTGAATGCGAATGGATTTGTAACTTAAATCGTCTCGACGTACCAACAAACCTTTGTCGACGACAATTATGCGAATCAACACATGTTACATAATTCATTTTGGGTTTGTTTTCATTGTAAACTATGTTTGAATTCTGTACAAACAGAAAATGATGTATAATGATGACGAGAAGCTAGCATTCACTGTGATATCACTCCGGAATCCATTGTAATAAAGAATCACCGGTATAACTTGCCGTTTCTCATCCGGAAAGGTGGAGAGAACGATGAGATATTTCTTTCCGAATGAGAAAACCCCTCCGAGTATCCACAAAAGAAAGATGTGCGACGCGGATGCTGAATGGCGCGCGACGTTGATGAAAAATAGTGAAGAGGGGAACAAAATATGATCTTGATAAAAAGGTAAGATGGTAGCCGCGTGACCTCCGGCCACGCATCTGCTACCATCGTAAAAACTTATCTGTCTGTACATCTGGCAACCGACTACTGATGCGAACGCTTCCTTCCCTAAACGTAATATGGAACACACGTCGAGACTTTCCCTGCAGCTCGGTATGCTCCTTGCGGAGCTTGAGCATAAGCAGACGTAACTTCATGTATTAAAATTTCTTCGACCTTCGAACACTTCATATACTTCTCTCTACTTTCCGTGAGAGACTTTTCTCAATTTTCTTGTTATTATATGACGGAAAAGATAACGTCGCTAGCGAAGAGTTTAAAGGTCAGTAAAGTAAAAATGATGAGCTGTCCTGTTTTTAAAAAAGAATCATTTCAGACTGTCTTACATAAAACTCCAAGTATCACTATTTATTTATACATTTATATATATATATATATATATATATATGATGACCGTTGGAAATCCCAGATAAAGTAACATTTCTGTTGGACGAATTGTGGTTTATATTTTTGCACAAGAGGGATTGCTATGACAAGATAGTATATTTTTGTAACAACTTTATTATTAGCTACACAAGTAACGCGCAGAGTCAATCACGCACCACGGTTTTGCGTGTTGAACGAAAGGGCATTTTGCACATTGATGTGCGTCACGAACATTGACGATGACACATGTTGGTTGTCTATGTAATTAATCTAGAACTTATCTATTGTGTGGCAGTTGGCATCTGTTCGATGAGGTATATTATTTTGACTACATTATTTTAGTCACTTAGAAAGTGAAATCGGGAGTATATTCCTCGCTCTGTTTCTCACTCCACTCCTCGCTGTGATGGATTTCGGGAATAGCAGGATGAGTCTTGTCGACCACCTCATGGTTTTCTGGAGTCGTGGGGTGAATCTCTTCGATCTCTTCGTGGTTTTCGGGAGTGGTAGGGTGAGCCTCTTCGATTTCCTCATGGCTTTCAGGTGTTGTCTGGTGAGACTCGTCAATCACCTCATGGTTTTCGGGAATGGTAGGGTGAGTCTCTTCGATCTCCTCATGGCTTTCAGGTGTTGTCTGGTGAGACTCGTCAATCACCTCATGGTCTTCGGGAGTGGTGGAGTGAGTCTCGTCGATCACCTCATGGTTTTCGGGAGTGGCGGGGTGAGTCTGTTCGATCACCTCATGGCTTTCGGGAGTAGTGGGGTGAGTCTCTTCGATCACCTCATGGTTTTCGGGAGTGGTGGGGTGAGTCTCTTCGATCACCTCATGGTTTTCGGGAGTGGTGGGGTGAGTCTCTTCGATCACCTCATGGTTTTCGGGAGTGGTGGGGTGAGTCTCGACGATAACCTCATGGTTTTCCGGAGTGGTGGGGTGAGTCTCATCAATAATTTCATGGTTTTCGGGAGTAGTAGGGGAAGTCTCGTCGATAACCTCGTGGTTTTCCGGAGTGGTGAGATGAGTCTCGTCGATACCCTCATGATTTTCAGGAGTGGTGGGTTGAGTCTCTTCGATCACCTCATGGTTTTCGGGAGTGGTGGGGTGAGTCTCTTCGATCACCTCATGGTTTTCGGGAGTAGTGGAGTGAGTCTCTTCGATCACCTCATGGTTTTCGGGAGTGGTGGGGTGAGTCTCTTCGATCACCTCATGGTTTTCGGGAGTGGTGGGGTGAGTCTCTTCGATCACCTCATGGTTTTCGGGAGTGGTGGGGTGAGTCTCTTCGATCACCTCTTGGTTTTCGGGAGTGGTGGGGTGAGTCTCTTCGATCACCTCATGGTTTTCGGGAGTGGTGGGGTGAGTCTCTTCGATCACCTCATGGTTTTCGGGAGTAGTGGGGTGAGTCTCTTCGATCACCTCATGGTTTTCGGGAGTGGTGGGGTGAGTCTCTTCGATCACCTCATGGTTTTCGGGAGTGGTGGGGTGAGTCTCTTCGATCACCTCATGGTTTTCGGGAGTAGTGGGGTGAGTCTCTTCGATCACCTCATGGTTTTCGGGAGTAGTGGGGTGAGTCTCTTCGATCACCTCATGGTTTTCGGGAGTGGTGGGGTGAGTCTCTTCGATCACCTCATGGTTTTCGGGAGTAGTGGGGTGAGTCTCTTCGATCACCTCATGGTTTTCGGGAGTGGTGGGGTGAGTCTCTTCGATCACCTCATGGTTTTCGGGAGTAGTGGGGTGAGTCTCTTCGATCACCTCATGGTTTTCGGGAGTGGTGGGGTGAGTCTCTTCGATCACCTCATGGTTTTCGGGAGTGGTGGGATGAGTCTCTTCGATCACCTCATGGTTTTCGGGAGTAGTGGGGTGAGTCTCTTCGATCACCTCATGGTTTTCGGGAGTAGTGGGGTGAGTCTCTTCGATCACCTCATGGTTTTCGGGAGTGGTGGGGTGAGTCTCTTCGATCACCTCATGGTTTTCGGGAGTAGTGGGGTGAGTCTCTTCGATCACCTCATGGTTTTCGGGAGTGGTGGGGTGAGTCTCTTCGATCACCACATGGTTTTCGGGAGTGGTGGGGTGAGTCTCTTCGATCACCTCATGGTTTTCGGGAGTAGTGGGGTGAGTCTCTTCGATCACCTCATTGTTTTCGGGAGTAGTGGGGTGAGTCTCTTCGATCACCTCATGGTTTTCGGGAGTGGTGGGGTGAGTCTCTTCGATCACCTCATGGCTTTCGGGAGTGGTAGGGTGATTCCCCTCAATCTCCTCATGGTATTCAGGGGTAGTAGGCTGAATCTCGTCGACCTGCTCATTGCTTTCAGGTGTAGTCTGGGAAGTCTCGTCGATCTCCTCATTGCTTTCAGGTGTAGTCTGATGAGTCTCGTCGATCTCCTCATGGCTTTCAGGAGTGGTAGGCTGAATCTCGTCGATCTCCTCACTGCTTTCAGGTGTAGTCTCGGAGGACTCGTCGATCTCCTCATTGCTTTCGGGAGTGGTAGGATAAATCTGATCTATATTCTCTTGACTATTGGGCGTAGTAGGGTGAGTCTCATCAACTGTCTCCTCATTCTTAGGAGTGCTAGGGCGAGATGCATCGATCTTCTCTTGGACACATTTCCCAGTTCTTTGAACGACAGTTGAAGCCTCTTTGTAAAAAGTGACAAGCTGTTCGTTCGTATCACAATAACCGAAAGATCGTCGAAGGGTTACCAACAAAAATTTAATCTTGGTCCAACCGGTGGCAAACTTTGGAGCAGCCTTAATAGAGATCCAAGTTGCATCAGCTGCAGCCTATATATAACAAATCATCCCTTCATCATCAAGAAATATTCAATAAAATTTAATTCAGGTGCCTTCCTAAATTGTAATAAAAAAATCATATAAACTGTGCTATAGGACTCACCTCTTTAGCACAAAAGATAGCTTCGGCAGCTGATCTAGCACCTTTAATTATTTCACCACAATGTTGTGACTTCTCCCTAATTCCGGTAAGTTCAACAAGCGCATCATTGGATACCTTATTGATGCTGTCGATATATGCAAATCCACTGGACAGTTTTTGGTTAATGCATGCACTTGTCGTTGCAATTGCGGTTCTTGCAAGAGTGCCCAAATGTTTCGAGAATTTCATACATTCGTCAATATCAGCATCCTCGACATCAGTGATGATTCGACTGATTTCAACGGTGACCTGTGAAGTTGCATTACGGTCAACTCGTCATTAATAATTTATTGATCGAGTTCGATAATCCAAACAGAATTGTTATAAATTATTATGTTATTCATGACATATTGTCAGACATTACATTCTCCGTAACGTATGAGATTTCATTCCAAATCTTCGAACCAAATTTGGACGTTCCCTCCGAGAGCTCCGCAGCTACTGTTATCGTTTTTATCTGAACATCTACGAATTCTTCTTCAGCCGTTGAAATCGCAACATTGATGGCGTGCTGCACATTGTCTTGGACTACTTTTACAGAGTCCGACCAGGAAATTGCACTCACTGCCTAACATATGTGTAAATCATTCGAATTATTAAAAGTAAATATATTTTTTAATTTATTTAATCTTAAGGGAATTGCACATATAAAAACGTTTTCCTTCGCAAAAATGACTACTGGACATACAAGAAAATATGAATATTTTTCTAAGTAGAATTTTTTTTGTAGCTAATTTCATCGATACAACTATTTTTTTTTTTTTAATTTGCTTTTTCACAAAATGTATACAGATTTCGAATAGCATAGATTGAGCTGTTTTTACTGCCAACTGAGTACTGTGTATCAAATCGCCTTAAAATTTGGTGTTTTTTTTTTTTTTTTAATTACCACTTCCGGCACTTTATCGACATGTCACTAATTGATGTAATGTATACGATGCGTACTTACCGAAGCGAATAACACCGCGCACAAAATAACCGCGGATTTCGACATTGTTTCTTTGTCACCGCTGGTAACAAGTGTAAGTTTAAGTAATTCAAACTCTGCTTATATAGAACACGCATGACTCGGTCTACATTTAAAAGAAGATTCGTCGGGGCGAAAGGTAAACGAATATGTTTCGACCACTTGTGCTAATTAGACTTAATTCATTAATACGAAACCACCCAATGCTCGCGATTTATGACGCAGTTTGATTTCGCTGCCACTTCATTTTTTGTAGTGAGAAAGTGATTTGTTATAAATTCACTCTGCTGAGAATAATGAGCTTGGTAGTCGAAAATTTCAATAAAGAAAAGTTTTTTTTTTATTTATATTTACTTACCTAAATTTTAGATTTAAAAAAAATTTCTTCAATATTACAAAAAAAAATCAAGGCCCAAGAGATTTGCTAAAAATTCCAGTAGCACGCATTTTTCTTGGACAAGTAGTTGAAACTTTTAATTCCAATCAGCTAGAAAATATTTTGACTGCTAAAAATATTCTGTAAATAATTATTGTATAAAACCTTTTTTCATTTTTTAAATCCATGCATATAAAAATTATTACAGAGAAATAAATCTGGAATGAAACAAATTTTTTCTACAAGTGTAACATTTTATTTAATTACGCCGATAAACTTAGCTACGAAAACAAAAATCACTCTTACAATAATGTTTGATCCTTTGTGCTTAAAAAAAATCAAACACACGTCTAATAAACATCCACTATCGTTGAGCCAATAACAAATCACCCCCTACGAACCTTAAAAGTTTCATCATACTCAAAACTTGATCTGGGCAGTATTTTTCGAGATAAATCAAGTGGAAGATTAAAACGGGACACCCAGTATATGAAACAAAAAATGCAAAGTAATATTACGAGCTCAATCTTTTCTTAAAAAAAAATATGAAGTTCACGAAATTAATGGATGGTTTCCTGAAGTTATGCATTAAATGTGAATTGACACAAGTGGCTCAAACAACTAAGTTTACCTTTCGCCTAATTCGGCTCTTCTTTTCATTAAACCAAATCATGCGTAATCTATATAAGAGCAGTTTGAATATCCTAAACTTAGACTCGTGACGACCAGCAGCAAAGAAACAATGTCGAAACTCACAATCGTCTTGTGCGCTGTGCTTTTCGCTTCGGTAAATATATGCTATACATAATCAGCGTTATAACGGAAGTGATTATTTAAGAAAAAGTCATATTTTGACATCAAATATAAATGCAGAATTTTTTTTTTATATATATATATACATATACGCATCAAACAATGTGATTTGACGAAATTTTAGGTAGCGAATGCTTCATCCTGGGAGGACACTCTTAAGGTCGTTCATGATAAGGTGCAACAGGTCATCGACGTTGCAACTTCCTCGGTCGAAGAAGAATTCCTATCAAACCAATTGAAGACGATAAACGTGGCTGCTGAACTCGCGGACAGTACGACAAAATTCGGCGAGAAGATTTGGAATGAAATCGCAGCAGTAACCCAAAGTGTAATGTCTTACAAAAAAAAAATAATAATTCCCGAATGAATTTAATAAGTCCGATTGAATTATCTTGTATTATTCCATAGGTCACGAATAAAATCAATGAACTCGCTGAGACTGCCAAAGGTGTCTGCAGCGTCGACGAATGTCTCAAGCTCTCCGATCGTCTGAGTGTAATCACCAAAACTGCCATCTCAAGCACGAGTTCGTGTATCAACAACAAGCTGCAAACTGGAATTGGCTATATTGACAAAATCAATGATGTGTCCAACGAGGGTCTCGTTCAACTCGTTGAAATCAAGGAGAAGGCACAGCACTGCAATGAAAATATCACCTGTGCAAGATCAGCTGCCAATGCTATTATCTGCGCCAAAGCAGTGAGTTTAATTTATAATTTCTTCATATTTTTCTACTAAATGTGACTCCAAATACAGAGTTGCTTCTGTGTAGAGTCTGTACTGAAATAACCGCATATAGATTGCTGCGGTATAAAAAGGATTGTATTATTTTTCTGTTGTTCGGGTTGCACAATAGGCAGTATACAGAAAAAGTAAATAAAATTGTTTTTATTTCAGTCGGTGGGTAAAGTGCCCACTTTACGCACTAGTGAAATAAAGTTGTATACGAAACTCGTGCGCGAAACTTTTTCTCAACTCGTGTGATTGCAACACTCGTCAAAAAAAGTTTGATCGCACTCGTATCGTAATGAACTATTTTTTTTTTTTTTACAGTCCGCAGCTGATGCAACCTGGATTTCTATAAAAGCCGCACCAAAGTTGACAATGGGATGGACCAAGCTTAAATTCTTGTTGATAACCCTTAACCGTTCTCTCGGTTCGTGCGTCGCGAACAAGCATCTTGCAACCTTTTATCAGGAATCGGCGACTGTCGTCGATAGAACCGACAAATGCATCAAAGAAAAAATCGAGGAAGCACACTCTGGCAATACCACTCCTAAGATTGAGCATAGCAGCGAGGAAAATGACACGACTGCGGAAAATGTTGAAAACGAATTCTTCGAATAAATCTCGTGTAATTATGTATTATCATAGAACAAATTTCAACTGACGCGCAATAGAAAAGAGTATATAATCAAATGGTAGACAACAAACATGCCATTGGTAACGTCTGAATTTATAAGAGATTCGGGTTCTTTTTTTTTGTTCTATGAGGAAACGAAATAAAAATTATCGTGGCTTCATAAAAATCAATAGCGACAGCAAATCAAATAGCAATTGATCTGATCTTCAGTTTTACACAAACTTTTAGAACGATATTTTTTTTTTACATAATTAAAAATCTTACAAAGAAATTGTAAATCTTATTGTAAAGAAAATGACGAAAAATAAAATTAACCATATAAATAAAATAAACCATCCAATAATTTTAGATAATTATCCTGACTGAAAAAAACACTTCCTCTGAGGTAAAAATGAAATCCATCTGGATTAAAGATTGGTTTCTGTGAATGAATTAAAAATCCAAAAAATATTTTTAAAAATATTCGAACCATTTAAACGAGTCGAATTTTTTTTTTCTTTAGCCTTCCTACATTTTTGTATGTTTTAAATGACTCATACATGCTAATATACGAAAAAAAATTAGTTTCATCTAACATAGATAAATTTGTGATTTTTAAGATTGGAAAACATAATATTGACTACCAACAGTAATTGCGACTCGGAAACAGACTCAATAATGCCGTAATAATTTATTGATGCCAAATGTACGATTATGTAATAATTTATTGACAAAGTAGTGTAAATATTTATCCTTAAAGCGATGATCAAGAAAATACAGATAAGAAAATTCGTTGAAAACAAAGAATTTCTTATGCAATTAAATTTTTGAAATCTGCCTTAACACTTAATTTAAAAAATTCTGTTCCTCCCATACAACATTCTTTTCCCCCAATTATTTTTACGTACAAAAATTTGTTTACAAAAAACAAAAAAAACCTGTTCTAAAAAATTCAACACAAATTTTCTCTTCATTTATTTAAACAAAAATGATTCTATTGATTCTCAGATAAAAATTATTTTTATCTATCTAAATTTCCTTAAAAAATGTTATTAATTTTTTGAAGAAAAATTAATTAAAAGTAATTGCGTTAAAAACTCAATGTTAAAAAACAATAATAATAATAATTACGAATATCGTTGGCGGTTTTTTTGTTACGATGGATTCAGGTTAACCGGATCGTTTATCTTTCGCGACGTCAAAGACTCAATTTTTTTTTGTTGTTTTTATTAAACCAAGTCATGCGTGTTCTTCATATATAAGCGCTGTTTGAATATCCAAAACTTACACTCGTTACGACCGTCAACTAAGAAACAATGTCAAAACTCGCAATCGTTGTGTGCGCCTTGATCTTCGTTTCGGTAAATACGTACAAAATACATAATCAATAAGTGAGATAAGTCGATAAAGCAATAAAAGTGATAATTTATATGAAGGCGCCAAGTCAGAATCAAATATCGATTCGGGGATTTTTTTTCACGTTCCTTTATCTGATAATTTAAATAATTTAAACAAATTTTAGGCAGCGAATGCTTCATTATGGAACGACACTCTGCAACACGTTCGAAACGACGTTCAAGAAGTAATCGATACAGCAATTTCGAAGGTCGAAGAGCAATTTGTATCTACACAGATAAAAACTATAAAAGTAGCTGCCGAGCTCTCGAAAATAACGATCAAACATGGAGAAAAGATTTGGGACAAAGTCTCATCGATCACGAAAAATGTAATATTTTACAAATTCTTGAATTAATTTACGAACTACTTAAGGAGATTGAAAAATTATGTAAATTAAATTGTGTTTGCAATTGCAGGAAATATTTTGATATATCCCCTTTTTTTCGTAGCCTAGTTTATCAGGATTTAGAATATGGTAGAAAAAAAGTGTTACTGCGTAAATAAAAATTTCTAAATATTTTTACCACTTGTAATTTTGTAGATTTGTAGATTTTTTTTACGTTGCAACAATGGTTCGAATTTTTTCAACTTATCGTAGAGTCAAGCAGAACTTGCAAAGAAATTTGCTAAACAAAAAGTTCCTGCGTAATGTAAAATTTCTTATTCAATCGAACAAAAATCTACAAAGAGTTAAAAGTGCAAAAAAATTGCAACACAATTTCTCTTATATGATTTTTCATGTTACTAAAGACTTCTTAATAATTTATAGACTCCAAATTGGATTGTCGAATTTAATGGAATGTAGTTACAGCTATTAAATCAATTTCACAGATCACACAGCAAATTCACGACATTACCTGTGAAATTCAGGGTGTCTGTATCAACGAATGTATGAAAATGTCCGACCGTTTAGGCGATGTTGCAAAAGCCGCCGTTTCAAGGACAAGCGGATGTTTAAATAGTAAATTAAACAAAGGACTAGGACACATCGATAGCATCAATAAGGTATCCAATAATATGCTTCTCGATCTCAATGAAATCCGAAAAAAGGCACAACACTGCAGTGAAAATATCGTCTGTGCGAATACCGCTGCCGAAGCAATTTACTGTTCAAAAGCCGTAAGTTCAACATGTTATTTGCATAACATTTATTCAACATTCAATTCCGAAAATTGCTTTAATAACATTTTACTAAATATCTACCAATCAAATCAATCAGAATGTCACAAAATATTTGTCTTATATTTCATATACATTTGTTTTTTTTATTGTTTTAACATGTTTTTTTTTTGCAAAAATAAAATTGTTACTGTATTATTGTCAAAAATGTATTTCTTCATAGATGAATGAAAAAAAATGATTTCTTTAACAGGCTGCAGCTAATACAACTTGGATTTCTATAAAAGCAGCTCCAAGATTGACTGCCGGTTGGACCAAGCTTAAATTTTTAATGATAACGCTTAACAAACCTCTCGCTTCTTGCGAGAATAACAAGGAACTTGTCACTTTCTACGAGGAATCATCGACGGTCGTCGAAAGAATTACCAAATGCATCAAAAATAAAATCGAAGATGCTCGCATAAATGGTCCGAAAAATCATTCACACATGACCAAAGATCCCAACATTCATCATTGGAACGAGAATCACGTCAATAATTACGACAGCAACGAGAATGAAAGTTTTTCACTTGAGACCGATCTTTTCACACCTTACAAATCAAATTTCTAATTTTGTGTATTGTCCAAAAAAAAATCCCACGAATTCCAATAAATAAACTCCAGACTACTTTTTTTTTGTTTGGTACACATCTTACAAAATTCTAAATTTAGGTTTAACTTGATCTGCTAATAAAATTTGATTAAAAATATATTACAACCGTAAAAAGAAATCCCTATGCAAAAATGTATTATTATTATTGTGTTTTTTTTTTGTTAAAAAATAAAAAAAATTATTATTATTATTATTTTAAAGACTTTCGTTGTAGAATCGACATCCTTGCCTGAAATATCCACAGGGCTTCTGATGAAATAAAGCCTGAATAGCTTGGTAGAATAGCGAGATCAAAGTTATTCTATGCAAGACTTTATTGAATGTTCCCCGTAATTGCTGTAGAAATTTGACAAACGCACCTGCCAGGACACGTTATTTTGTAAATAGAATGGATTGATATACATACGAAAAAAAAAAACTTCTTTGATGTTTTATTTATTTTTTTCGTTCAATAATTCAGGCTTAGCATTTATCCGTAAAGCTGTAACAGGCACATGTATAATTGCGCAGTAACGTCATCGTACATCTGGTAGCTAGAAAAATTGTAAATAGCGTGTGATAAAACAATGTTTGCACGTACACGATTTTTGAAAGCGTATGAACGCTTATACCAACATTTGAATGTTTGAAAAGATTAGTACTATGCTCATGAATTGTTAAATTAAGTTGCTTATGAAATTGAATAAATAAAATGTAAATCTAGAATCGAAATAAAAATCTGTAAAAAATAGTTTGATAACGGAGACGATTTTTTTGTTTAAATCTAATGATTATGACATCGAAAAAGATCGATACTTGACGTTCTTTGTGTGATTACTAGAAATTATGTTTTTTTTTTGTACCTAGCCTGAATTTAAAAAAATGTCAAATATAAAATATTTTTTTTTGCAAAGGGTTAAATATCGAAAATAAACAAAAAAAATTGAAAAACCAAAATTCTCAGATTTTGTACTGTTCTGATGTCGATATCTTTATACACTTAAAGTGCAGTTCAAAAAAAATATTAGTTTTCTCTAAATCTAAATTCGGGTTTTCAGTAGTTTGAGGAGAGTGGTTGAAATGTGTAATTTTCAAAATTTGTGCTATTTTTTGGTTTTTTAAAGCAAATTTTTAGCAAAATTTAACTTAATTGAAAAATGTTGGATGTGCAAAAAAAAAAATTCAGCTGCAAATTCAATAAATTTTTCACATCTTATAATTCTCTTATTTTTTACATTTACAGAAATGTTAAAGCTCCTACAAAATAAGAAACGCTGAAAACGATATGCCGTAAATCAAAAACTTAAGAAAAATTCATGATTAATGTAAAAAAAATATCATGCCAACTCGAAAAAATAAATCACACCACCGAAAAAAAAAGTGCTAAAGCGATATTACACGTTCAATCATTTAAATTGCGAATAATCATTGCTGGTTGTCGTATGTCATCAGTTAAAATCAATTGACACAAGTGTCCAAACCGTTTCTCTTTACATTGTCACTTCATTGACTTCCCTTTCGATAAAAGTCGAGTAATGCGTGTTCTATATAAGCTGATCTTTCGTATTCTAAATTTACAGTCATTAACGACCACCAACCGAGCAACAATGTCGAAGCTTACAATCATTATCTGCGCCGTCCTCTTCGCTTCGGTAAGTATTGAATCCAAAAAAAAAAAACACAATCCAAAAACTCTCCAATAATATCCAATACTCATATTAATTAAATTTTAATTTTTAGGCAGCGAATGCCGCCGTCTCGTGGAACGACACGTTGAAAGCCGTTCAAGAGAACGTGCAGCATGTTATCGAATCGGCAATTTCCAAGGTTGAAGAAGAATTCATTAACACCCAATTGAAAACCTTGACAATTGCTTCGGACCTAGCTGACGGAACGACGAGATTCAGTCAAAAGATTTGGGACGAAATTTCATCGGTCACTCAAAACGTAAAAGAGCAAATTCATCATTTTATTTATTTATTTATTTATTTATTTATTATCAGTGAACGGGACAAGCCCTTAAGAAATTTGACCAATTTTTTCCTAGGTCACCGTTGAGATCAATGAGCTCACTGAAAAAGCTGAGGGTGCTAACATTGACGAGTGCATCAAATTGTCCGAAAATCTGAGCAACGTTGCCAAGAATGCCATCGCAACCACGAGTACGTGTATCAATGGTAAGCTTAAATCCGGCTATGGATACATTGACAACACCAACAAGGCATCCAATGACGTGCTCGACGAGGTCACTGAAATCAGGGACAAGGCAAAACTCTGCGGCGAAAACATTGATGGTCCTAAAGCCGCTTCCGCTGCAATCTTCTGCGCCAAGGCGGTAAGTCCAATGTACCTTTTTCATGAAACCTTTCCATGTCCTTTCCAGCAACGAAGCTAAATTTTCACGAACACAAGTGATTGACAATCTTACAAACATTGTCCAAATCTCCAAATAGGCTGCATCAGAAGCAACCTGGATTTCGATCAAAGCTGCTCCAAGATTGACTTCTGGTTTGACTAAGCTTCAATTTATGCTGGTAACCCTTCAACGTTCTCTCACGTATTGTGAGACTAACAGCAAGCTTACCAACTTCAAGAATGAGGCGTCGACTGTCGTTGAAAGGACCAATCAATGCATACAACAGAAGATCGAAAATGCGAACATTAACATTCCGAAATTTCATCAGCGAATGGGTGAATCCGACGATGAAGTCACGACCGAGGAATCACAATAAGGAATCATAATATCATCGAACAGATTTCCAACAGCCGCGAAATTAGGGAGAATCTAGATGAAGTATGTTGGTAGACGAAAAAAGAAAAAAAGTGTCACCCTCATTGGATCTACACGTGAAATTGTGACTCGAGGTCGAATCTGCGAGTTAGTTGCTTAAGCTAATCTTACAGTTGATAAGAAATAAATCCCTCGTGTGCGTACAATTAATGGAAAATCAACAGAGTGATTATTTGCATAAAGTCAACCATGTCTCAAGCGAAATTTAATTAAAAACAAAAATCCCGGAATCATCCTTCCTAAAGAACAATAGAAATCCTATTTTGAATTTCGTTGTTTCTCTTCACTATAAAACAACTTGAACAAATATTGATGAAGCAATGCAATCGGAACAGAAAATCTGTGGTCGATACAGTTGCTGCCCCTATCGGAGTCTCCGTTGCGAGTAAACTCTAGCGCGACCACCAGGTGTGCTTACGGCAGCACCTTCTTCCATTAATTGACAAGCCCAGGCAAAAACCGTTGAACTTCGTCACCATTCGACGAATAAGAACCGCGCAAATGGAAGTCTTCAAGCAGAAAACCAAATGCCCACTTTTCACGAAATTAATATGGATAAATTATCGGTCGATCTAGACCGCCGGTACTACAGAAAAATACCTAATAAAAAACTAGCATTGTAGCCGAACTGAGAACTAAAACGGCCAAAACAAAATCTTTCCATCTATAGCCTTGGCAGCACCTCCTGTTGATTTAGTTATCCAACGGAGAATCGTGACCTTTGATCAGTAAGAACCGCGCAAAAAGACATCAACAAGCAGAAAATATATTAGAAAGAAAATATATTATTAAAGATAAATGATGGATCGGGTCAAAACCGCCGGTACTACAGAAAAACACTTAGAAAAAAAAATTACCATTTGAGTCCAACCGGATTCCAAAACTAGGTTTTCTGCTTTCGAATTCGAACTTTAGACCTTGTCCTTCTTTTGGCAGCTTACGACGGTAATTAACCGCTGTGTAAATTTTGTATCATTCTCTTACTTAATTCGCAAGCAGCTGTTTATACCTAAACGTTAAAATTGATCACAAACAAAACGCTAATTACTCGAGTATCTTCACTGCAAATTGAATGATGACGAATGATTTAATTTAAAAATGCCAAAAGATAAAAATTAAATTAATTAATATATATATTTTTAATACAAAAAACTACGTGCGCATATCAGTGTTTCTCAATTTGATATATAACAGAATCTTATCGGCAATTTTCCCGCACCGATTTTACTAAAACAAAGCAAAAAAGTTCAACGAAAAGTAATTAAAAAATTAAAAATTAATTTTTATTATTTGTGAGGTCATGAATAAAAATTAATTGACACATGTGGTTGAAACATATGTTTACCTTCGGCACCCGTCATGACCTCTTTTGATTAATTACAATCTACTCATACGTGTACTATATAAGAGCAATTTGATAATTTTCTTAATTAAACCTGTTGCAACCATCAAATAAGTAAGAATGTCGAAACTCGCAATCGTTTTGTGCGTCGTGCTCTTTGCTTCCGTAAGTATATTCCAAATGTATGATCTATTATCGATAGCTCTATGAAGTATTGTTAACGATTAGTCAGCCGAACTGACTTTTTATAACTTAATTTTAATAAATTTAATAAATTTCAGTCAGGAAATTCTTTTTCCTGGACGGAAAGCATGGAATCATTGGAAAAAAAAATGGAAGAATTAACCAACTCTGTAATTACGAAGTTTCAAGAAAATTTTGAAGCTACACAATTGAAATCTGCAACAGCGGCTTCAGAATTATCGAACAAAACGCTAAAATTCGGATGGGAAGTCGCTAACGACGTCTCAGCAATCGCAGCAAAGGTAATGACTTTAAATTTCGTTTAAAACTGTCCCATTGAATTGGCGTCCAATTAGGTGGTTAAATTTAATCGATGTTTAAAAAATCCGATAAAATTGTCGAATTTCATCAATATTTTAATGACGATTTTACGTAAATCAACTTATTTTACAGTTTGCCGAGGAAATTAGTGAACTCGATCACTTGGGCACAGATGTAAATATCAATGAATGTTTGATATTGTCCGACCGTCTCGCTGATCTTTCATCACAAATCATTTCAAAGACGGAATCATGCATGAACGATAAATTGAACGCTGGATTAGGTATTATCGACAGTATCAGTGAAGCAGCGAATAACGCACTCGTCGAAGTCGACGGAGTCAAAGCAGAGGCTCAACATTGCAACGATGATGTTGACAATGCGAAATCAGCTTTCAAAGCCATTTTATGCTACAAGATGGTGAGTTTAATTTTCATTTCCATGATTTTTTTTTTTTTCAATACATTCAATTTCGGAAGCCGCTTGAATTAAATTTGAAATATTATTAGTTTTTGAAAATATTTTCTTCATTTTATCCCTTTTCACATTTATTTTTCTCAAAATTACCTCCAAGAAAAAATGTGTTAATACATTTTTTCCTAATAACCGAAACTGTGAAATTTTTTTTTAATAAAGAAGTAAAAAAAATTAAATTTAAAAGAAACATAATTATAGAAATTTTTAGTGATGAAATTGTAAATTAAAACTTCTAATTTCTTTTTTGTTTAATCGTGAACTAAAACATTCAACGTTCTATAAAAATCGAACAAATCCATCGATTTTTGCCAAATTTAAACTGTTTACATTTTTTTTTATCTTGCAATGGACTGAAAAAAGTATCGATATTCAAAATTATACAAAATAAATAGTAATTATAATTATATAATTTATAAGAGTTTGAAATTTTCACCAAAATTACGATTAAGTTGTGGCCAAATCTTCATAAAATGTTTTTAAAGAAGAAACGATTATATATTGAAAAATTAATATTGCTCAATACCCAAACCTCTCTATCGAAATAATATATATATAATTTTTTTTTCAATATAGAAAGCAGCAAAGGCAACCTGGATCTCAATGAAATTTTCTCCAAAAATCAGCTTTGGCTGGACCAAGCTCAAGTTTTTAATGGTGACTCTAAAACCTTCTCTAAATTATTGCACCAAGAATGAGCGTGCAGCTTTGATTCTGGAGTCTGGAGTTATCACCCAAAGAACTAAGGACTGCATAAAGAAAAAGATGGACGACTCTTCGGTGACCACCGAAATTTATCCCAGAACCGAAAAATATTAGACTTGGTCAAATAAATCGCCTCGTTAAGTAGATCGATTAATTGAAGACGACAAAAAACATGAAAAATTATGATTTGAAATTGATTCTACGCATTTGTTTTACAGCTAATAATTTTTTCTTTCAAATGAGCTATATTGTTGCAAAAATAAATCATGTGCATAAATGATTTTTTCCGATTCGTGGCCGCGCATATCTTTACACACAATGAATGGCAAAGTTGACTCATTTATTAATTGTAAAAAGACAATCAGAAATCCAAGATAATGTATGATAATGTAACTATTATATTAATAAAAGCATCCTGGTGGGGAAAAAGAAAAAGTCCGAAAGGTACTTCTTTAGCGGCAAGTATGCTTCGCTCTTCTTTTTTTATTTTCCAATTATCCGTGGCGTCGAGCGGCGCGAGAGGAGATGGTGAAGGAAGAAGAGCGGAAGCAAAAGGTACAGCAAGTAGAAAAGGTCGAGGAGCAGAAGCGGCACCAAGCCGGCTATGCACTAGCTTCTCATCATCCAGCAATTTTCCTCGACGTTCACTTCTCTCTCTCTCTCTCTCTCTTCATTCTAGCGACGGCATAGAATTATCCGGAGCTGTGCTAGTGCACCTTCAGATCGCACGAAAATTACTCATTATTACGCCGGCGTCGTATCCTCGTTTTAGCCGCAACTTACTTTTTCCCTTATAAATATAAAATCATATGGACTTTCACATTGTTTATTCAGATGTGCAATAAAAATGAATGTTTTTTCGTTTATATAGAGATAAGAAAATTAAATTAGCAGCCACTTGCTCATTAAATTGTTCAATTACTTTATTTAATTTTTTATTAAAAAAAAATTTATCGAAAAGATTCTGAATATTGAGTTTCATTCATGATCGCCAAAAAAAAACCTCGAACATTGTTTTTCTGAATTTTGTGCTCAGATACGTAATCAGCGAACCCAAAAACCTCCGAGTAGTAAATTTCAATGAAATCAAATAACTTTTTGCATCTTTCGTCCGTCATTTTAATTTCTGAAGTTCCCGAAAATTTCGAAAAATTACTAATATATCATTTCTAAATTTCTCACGAAAACTATGAAAACCCTAATCAGAGCCATTATTCAATTTTATTTTTTTAGTAAAAAAAAAATCAAACGTATTCGTGAAAATATTTTTCAACTACAATTTCTCAACTCCCGATAGGTTATTTTTGCAAAAATCTAAAAGTAAAAAATGCGGAGAAAAAAAAGAATTGAATAAAAATATTTTCTATGAAGCCAAAAAAGATGAAAAAAAGGTGAAAGCTTGAAGATATTTTGTTAAAAATGCTATCCGATGTAAAGGTGAGGACAATAGAAAGATATAGTAGAGGCATTGTCCCTGCGAAAGAACCTTGCGCCGCAGATCCAATGACCGGGTATCTCGTGTGTATCAGGTCGTTGATAACAACCCCGTCGTCTGCCTATAAACTCCCACACGATGCGTGTATCTGAACAACCGGTATGTATATGTATATTTACAATGTCTACCCATGGACACCCCTTATTGCATAACTATTCAACGTGCGTTAGTCACGACAGCTGTCCCCGATCGATTCGCGACATTATATCAACCATCTGCCTGCACGTAAACGTGCTTCGGAATGTTGTAACTATTCATTTCTATTTTTTTTTATTTATTTTATTTTATTAAACGGATTGGCACCTTTACATAAATTATTGAACAATTTGTGAATCGAAAACACGAGCATTAATGATTAGCATATACATAATAATATCAAGACACATCTTTATAAAAAAATGCATATAGATACCATTCGCATCTGAGAAGCGCTTCGTTCAAATTCAGCAATTCGTTGTTTCATATGTTTGTCCTATTTTGGAGAAGCATAAAGTGAAAAACAATGACATGATTGCAAATCATAAAAAAAAATTGTGATTGAATAACAATATAAGAAGCTATTAACGAATTCGTAAAAATAAATAAAATTAATTGTTTCGAAAATTCGATTAAAAGAATTATAATGAAAAATAAAATTGTTACTTCTTGTTATTGTGAAATTTATATTTTTTTAGAATTTGTTAAGCCTATTTTAATGAATCTGTTGAAAAAAACAAAAAAATCAGAAAACTTGTTGAAAAAATCATGTATTTTTTTTTAAATTGTAGCGTTATTATTATTATTAAAAATCAATGTTCTTGATGCTGATTTATTTTTCTTTAATTTTTTCCAGATTCCCGTCTCTATTGTCGAATTGACTTCTGAAATTTTCTAAACAAAAACGAACAATATGTTCATGTAAAAAAAATTAAATTTTCTATCGAGTGTATAAAACAATTCCAGTAATTTTATTTTTATTTTAGCATTATTATTATGTAAAATGTATCTTCAAACAGCCAACAAATAAAAAAAAACAATTCTATAATTTTCCCAAGTAAAATGTTTTTTTTTTCGATTTAAGTTTCTTGTTATTGTGAAACTTAAATCTTTTCGAAATTTTATGCTTTTTTTTTACGAAACTATTATGTAACCTGGAAATCCTGAATAAAGATATATAAAAAATTCACAAGTTTTAAACCATTTCTTTATGTTTTAAAAAAGTAAAAAAGTTTTCTGCATACGTTAAAAAATTTGATAACGTTTTTCTCCAAATTTAGCATTATTATTATTTAAAATCAATGTTCTAACAGTAAACAAAAAAAAATAGCCTGTGCCGATTTTTCTGTCCTCAACAGCACATTTTTCGAACCTCATTATCATTATCATTATAATTTATTGCAAGCCCTTTTTTTAGGTACCTGAGATTATCATAACATGTTCAGAATTACTTCAACACACGTTTACTTTTATTTTTTGTAAAAGCTACATTTCCTGTTAAAAAAGAAATAAAGAAATAATTTGTCATACATCTCCTTTCGATTCCACGAGAAGAAAAATAACCGTAAATCCAATGGTAGATAAAGGCAAAGAATATTTCCGAATTCGAGCAACACGTCCACTCTCTGAACTGCCTCTCATTCAACTGACGCTTTTGTTATTTATTATTTTCCATAGAATTCAAATGAATGCTCATAGCTTTGATATAGTGTGTCATACACAGTGTTAAAGAATTCATCAAGAATAAATTCTCCGAAAATAAATAAAAGCTTACCGATCCAAGATTGACAAAGCCATTCCTAGCAGCAACATCATCAGCGACTTCTCTATCAGCGGGTTTCTTCATCTTGACGAGAAATGCATTGGTAAAGATTTCAGCTTTAGCCTCGACATTGTTATGTCCATCGAGAAACATAAGAAAAATCGCGATTACGCCAAGGGCGTAAAACTTGTTGTATTGCATCGCGTTGACCTTCCGTTTGTTCTCATCGGCGTGAACACTCGTAGCGGACGTACGAAAATTCAATCCCGACAGCGGCAACGATGTCGTCCTTAATCCCGTCGCAGTGCAATAACCGTTATATTCGTCAAAGTGACTATTTACGGCGTTGGAGGCGTCGTGATCGTTGCGAAAACACGAGGCGCTGCTGTTAACGTTAACGCGACGACGTTTGATGTTACGCGGCGCTACGTTCGCGTTAACACGTGTTGTCCCCATGCTCGTCCGAGACCGACTACTGATGCGCGACCGAGTTGCTTTCACGGATAAACCCGACATGAAAACCCTCCCCCCGCCCTGCCCGCCGCCCGACCGCCAAACCACCCCGCGCGTCTCCTGTACCGGTAGATTCGATACGCGCCCTCGGTCGGATGAGAGACACAACCTTCGACTCGATCCTCTGCTTCGTTTCTTTTTTTTTTTTTTTTTCGTCCTTCCCCTCGTCTTTGTCTCCGTCGTTGCGAATGGAGGAGAGAACGAGTGAAGGAAAAGACGATACGGTCAGCCTACACGACTATCGCCAGCAGTCATCGTTATACACTGTAAAGACTGATGCTGGCGCTCGCTGTGGCCGATAAGCGAGCCTTCCTTACAGGAAGGGTAGAGGGAGAGAGAGAGAGAGAGAGTGAGAGGGGGAGTGAGAGAGGCTTTCCCCACTTCCCCTACCTTGGTAGGTATAAGCATGCCACGAGCGAAGTCGACGCACTGATGTCACCGCCCCCTACCTTGCTCCTTCTAGCCGAGAGACCAACAACAACATTGGTTAAACCAACTTCTTCGGAGATCGCCCTCAAGTCAATGGATTTTTCGTAAGTTTTGTGGAGTATTGTCGGATTTTATCTTTGAAATTGTGTATTGCAACTAATTTACCGAGTAGATGAAGAGATGAATAAGTAATTGGGTGGATTTAACTATACATGACACCAATGAGTCAGGTCACCGATAAATGACCAGTCACCAGTAAGTAAAGTCACCGATAAATGATCAGTCACCAGTAAGTAAAGTCACCAATACATGACCAGATCCAATAAATGAAGTCACCAGTAATTTAAGTCACCAATAAAGGACCAGTCACCAGTAATTTAAGTCACCAATAAATTACCAGTCACCGGTAAGTAAAGTCATCAATAAATGACCAGATACCAGTAAATTAAGTCATCAATAAATGAAGTCACCAGTAACTTAAGTCACCAATAAATGACCAGTAAATGGCAAGATATTAGTGAATGAAGTCACCAGTAAGTGAAGTCACCAATAAATTACCAGTCATCACTGCTATACGCAACCGAAATTATTCTTTTTTATTACCCTTAAAATTTCAATAAAATCAAAAAGCCGAGCTTTTCTCATGGAAATCTCCATAAGAAAGTGCGCCAATTCTGGTGACTCTAGTTTTTTTTTAATGGTGTAAGAAAGCAGCGACCGGTTAATGAATAATTAAGATGAGTAGCTTCGGCGAACCCCGGCCAAGCGTGGGTGATGTTACACTCCATGTTTATCAATCTCATATTGATAGGTGATCAGAGAGAAAAATAATTTGAATATATTTAAATTTCATCTCTTAGTACAAGAACTCTTCAAAAAAGTTTCACTCTCTTTTTTTTTTAAATAAATGTAGTTACGGTACGTAATAAAAGTAAAATAAAAAACTGTGCATTTTAAGGCAGATCCGTCGGTCGAAACTCGTTTCGTTTCACTGCGTTTTTTCTGCTGACAACACAAACGTTCATATCGAATTTTTTATGTACAATATTTATTAAATGATATTATTTCCTTTTTTTTTTACATCATGCCCGTTATCTTGTCTCAGCAGGCGAGAAAGCTCGGTGTGACGTCACGTGAGCAATATTGATTGGCGAACCGAAGGGTGAGGAAAAGAGGGCTCTCTCTCTCTCTGTGAAAAGGCCAGTGCGCCAGCGCACCCGCGCGACACCCGACGTCGTGTGGCTTGTGTGGATCCTCACGAGCGCGGAATGCGTGCGCCGATTCTACCGCAACCGGCTGCCTCTCTTGCTTTCACTCTCTTGTTTCCTCTACTTAGATCTTCCGACCTGGTTATCTTTTTGAAAATATTACTATCTTTAAAAAATCGACCGGAAATATATTTAACAAAATGGTATTCATGTAATAACCAAAATAAAAATGTAAAAAAAAAAATCTTTACCAAATAAAAAAGAATTGAGACCATTTTTTTTTAGAACTTTTTTGGAGCTTTTACAAAATTTCTAAAAATGACATAACACAAAAAATAAAAAATGGAAATTTGTAAAAAATGAATAATATTTTCTACACGCCAAAGAAAGGAAAAAAATGATGTAATTTCCTTGACCACGGCCACGATCACGTCGTTCCACGCTTATTCAAATCCTCTTTCTTTCCTATCCAGTTCTTCCCCCCAACCCCTCCTGTACTTCCACGGTTCATGAAGTATAAATAAGGGCTCAGTCATGATTTACGAAGCACGGTAGGATGCCTCTTCCCGTGCAAGCGTCTTCTTGCAAGCATCTTCTACGAAACCACCATCCCATTCTTCTTAGAGCAGTTCCACTTTATTCTTTCACATTGCTCTATTGTTATCGTGAAAAAAAAAAAAATATTCTTTGTTCCCAATCGAAAAGCTGCAACGAGTCTGAAGTCTTAAAGTTGAATTTTCTTTTTTTTCCAGTGAATGTAAAATAAAAAGCTCGACGTAAAATTCATAGAGACTTTTTTTTTAAGTGCCTTTTCGTTTTTTTTTTTTTCAGGATAGCCAAGCTAAAGAGGATTGAATTATTGGTGAAAAAGAGATAAAACACATTATTTCCGAGCCTGCATATTTTATATTAATCAAAGTGAAAGCTTTCGCTTTTCGTTCTATTCTGTTTGTTTGCGATATGGTTTCTTTTTTTGAATTAAGCTTTGAAGATTTCTCGCGTTGGTAGTTTTGGTGATTTATATAGTTTTGCAAAAAAATTAAAAATGGCGGATACAACACGGTTTAAATATGCAATAGAGAAAAACATTTTAATGACTATTGTTAATAACGAAAATTAGTATTTAGGGGTATTCGAGGTCGCTGATTCCAAAAAATTAAAAACAAAATTATATAATACTATAAACAAAAAAATGACCCGATAGCAACGAAAATTGGTATGTGGGGGTTTTCGAGGTCACCGATTTCAAATTTAAAGCTAAAATTCAAAATTCAAGATGGCCGCGCGTAAACGGCCGACAAAAAGAAAATTATTCTGTACCAATGAAAATTGGTACCCAAGGACTTTCAAGGTCACCGATTCCAAATACAAAATACAAAATGGCGGATCCAAAAAATCATGAAAAATAATTCTCTTTTCGAAAAATTGATATCCGACGGGAAAAAAAAAGGAGTATAAATTTTTCGAATGAATACGTAACTGTGTGATAAAACAAACATATACGTCCCACATAGTAAAATATGCATTTGGTCCATTTTACACATACACCCACGCTCGCTTGCACATTTTTTCTTTTTCTATCAAGTACATCAAAAGACATTATTTATCAGCTGAGTGAGACAGAGGTCGCTTCTCACGCATATACTACATATGCGAGCAGTGCGCCAGACACCAGATGCCAATATAGGGATGTAGTATAAAAAAAAAGCAATGAAATTATGCAAATGTCCAACCGCATTTAATGGAGATCGTTGTAGATGGCGCTCGTGTAGCTTTCACTGCCACCGTTTCAATACAAAGCTCTCCGTAAAATAAAACCCCTATGCTACGTATATATATATATATATATATAAGGTATTCTACGTAAACTGAGCCACTATTTTTTTTCGCGGATTTCGACACTTTTTATTTTGCTCTTACTGTTATATAACCTAATAAGATGGTGTGACACATAAAAGAAATATATATAGTAAACTTGGGAAAGTAGGTCAAACATTATTTGGAGTGGTTAAAGTTTTTCAAAAATTATTAGTGACTCAGCTGACATAGAATGCCACATATGTGGAAGTATGAAGTGAAACGAATATATATGTATAGAGTACCGTGGAGGAATTCATTTGCAAAAATTACCAAGGGTAGAACGTGAATGTGTTTGTAAAGTAGCCTTTTCTAAGCCACGGCCGAGGATTTTCATCGTCATATTCGTACTTCAGCGCGGCAGACAATGAGAATTTTATAGTAAAACATTATCCTGAATTTTATTACAAAAAAAAACTTTTGCGATATAAAAGATTTACATTTTTTTTAAATTATATGCGACAATCTCTGTATAAGTAATTATTATATTTTAATTTATATTTTAAACCGAAAAAAAAACGTTTTTTAGTAAAATCATCAAATTCATTTTTTTTCGTCCAATTGCACGAAATTTTATTATTGTAATAGCCATAAATTATTATTATTAATATTCGTCAAAAAAATTCATTTAAAAAAAAATAGTATATTTTTTCTGTTCTCGAAATCTAAAAAAAAAATAAAAGATTAAAAAAAAAATACATTTTTAATTTTTTTTTTGCATATTTTAATCACATTTTTGAAACATTTTATTCCAATTTTGGGAATATATTTATATATTTTTTTTTAATTTCCCAAGAATTCGATTGCACTGAGTTTTTCATATTTGAAATATTGAAAAGACTAGATGGATCGATGAAACTGTAAGTTTTATTATCCGTTGTGAATCAGGCTGATTTTATATCCTCGAATACGAGATGGAAAAAGGTGCCAATAGTCGGCGTATATAACGTTTATACGATTTTACGTCGTTGTTGATATAAAATTATAGCCTCGTTGAATACGCTTTTATTGGTTGCAAGAGTTTTATGGGAAGGCCAAAGAAGAATAGTGGCGTGGAGGATAAAAAGACAGACAGCAGAGGAAATTGATGATTCTTGGTTAGAAGGCTTTTCTTATTACGACGATTAAACAACAGAGGTGTTATTTTTTTATAACCCGAAGGTACCTTGCATTTTACTCCCTTATGGACAAACATTATTACGATGATAAAAGAAAACAAATTTTCAACTTCTAAAAAAAAAAAATGTTACCGTTTACTTTGGAATTTTGAAATTTAAGGACTAAAATCAAAATCAGTGACCTCAAAAATCGGTGGGTGTCATTTTTCATTAAAAGCGGACGATTTTTTTTTTCGATCAGCCATTTTGACTACGCCATTTTTTTTCTTTTTTTTTCTAAACTTTAGTTATGAATTCGAAATCAGTGACCGCAAAAACCGTCAGGTGTCGTTTTTCATTAAAGTCGGATGATTTTTTTTTTCAGTCAGCCATATTGATTCCGCCATTCTTTATTTCAAAACATTAATTCTAAATTCAAAATCAGCGACCTCAAAAACGGGCAGGTGCTGTTTTAGAAAATTAAAATCGGATGTTTTTTAGCGCCATTTTTTTAGTTAAAAAAATTGAGTGATCATCATATCAGGTTTTTTTCTTCAAAACCCCCTTTTTTTTAATTTCCGCCATTTTCCAGTAAATACAAAAAATGAACGTTTTTGTTTTTCGCCTTTACAGTTCGTCGGCTTTAAAATGCAATTTTATGGTCTTTTGGTATTCCATGAAACTGTTTATGCTAAGGCATATATTAGCGAATGTGAGCAGCGCTGATAAGATATAGCCCGGTCGGGCGCGCATTGTCCGCGTGGTTCTTCCGCCACACAAGTTACCCGTTTACCGACAGTGGAACGAGTCGTAGGTGGTCGGCCGTATATCAAGTAGAACAACGCGGTTATGTGCTGGCACTGAGCCACGTATGTCTGACCGAATACGCGCTCTTTCTACAGTCGGATGCTTTCCACGCGGCAGCCTCGAGAATTATATTGCCAGTGGAAACGGCGGTGAGTGGTCAGCCGCATAATTTCAACAACTTTAATATAAATTAATTACTGCAGTGGTTTAGAAAAATATTTTTTTTTTAGCTTTCGCTCTACATCGAGGTCCACCTTTTTATTCCAAAATTTAAGAAAAATTCAACCATGTAAAAAAAGACATTAATACTGAAATTTCGAAAATTAAAAATCACTTCTAGGAGTTTCAAAATCGAAATATCGCTAAATAAAAATTTTTAATAGTAATATTAAAAAATCGACATGAATTTTTTTGCCGATTTCAAACCGATTTCCTGGCTTACTTGCTTGCCATCGTTGTTAACTATTTTTTTTTTTTCTTGGAAATATTTGCGATCCACAATTTACTGTTTTATTAAATTCTATCGACCTCTGAGACGTCACAAAATTAAAAAATATATATATAATAGGTAACCTGACGAAAAGGACAGGATGGAAAAGCTCAAACACCGAAAAAAAATGTAATAAGTCACAGACTTAAATTATATTACAAAACTCCTTCTCTTCGCACCGGGAATAAAATCGTATGATAATCAAACAATTCAACAAAATTTATAACATATATAATATAACACGAAAGATGAGAAAATTGTCGATTCTTGGTTCTCCAACACCTTTTCATTCAAATTCCTCGTTCTGTCCTTCGAAGCCCTACGTTATTAAAAAAAAACCTTTGAGGTTCTTCATCAGCCGAAAAAAGGCACTCCGGTTTTTTTGTACTTTCCAGTCTTGTTCAAGCGCGTGCTCGACGTAACAAAAAAAAACCACTTGCTGTAAAAAAAAATCGAATCCGTTTGTCCAACGTGAAAAGCGTTCGAAATATCTTCTCACCTCTTAACAGGTTTACTAGATTTTTCACCGGGCAATGCACTGGTCGACGACGATCTTCCCAAAAGTTTTCTCTTCGCTTCAAGCTTCATTTTCGCCTCCAAGCGTTTCCTCTCGATTTCCTCCTTAGTGCAAATTTGCGTCGATTGCAAGCCACTCGCAATCTCCGCTACAAAACCATTACTTCCTTTAAACTTAAAGCTATCGTCTTCTCTTGGTGCGTTTCTGTTAAAATTGCATATCCCACGATTACCATCATTTCCATTTGTCTTATATTGCCATGCATTAGAATTCCCCTTAAGATCCGTATTAATCGGTTTTAATCGTTGACAATTACTTACAGAAGTGTTACCATTTGTGAACATATTACTTTTCCAGCCTCTCGAAGTTAGGCTCGAATTTGTTGTATTAACAGTTTTCGATATCGCGCCTTTTTCATCGAAACTCGAGGTCGACAAACTTTTAGTTTTAAAAAATTTTCTTCCCTCATTCGTCGTTGTCGTTGGTATTGTTTTCGTTGTCGTCGTCGTCGTTGTCGTCATTGTTTTTTGTGCTACAGTTATCGAACTTGGTTTTAAATTATCATTACTAACGCTCTGTGAAAAATGTTTACATCCGGATTTTCCAACATTCGAAGAAGCTTTAACAACGCTGCTAGAAGATTGTGACGACGGTGGTGGTGGTAATAAAATCTTTCTGGCTGACGTATTTTCGTATTTTCGTGGATTTTCATTCGAGCAAGAAGAATGCGGACTAACATAAACTTTGCCATAACGACTCGTCGAATGATTTGATTCTTGCTCGACTTTACGATTCTCGACTTCATCGCAGATTGCGATGAAATCGTCGAACGAATCATCTGGTATATCAAAAAGATCATTTTGCGCCGGAGTTTCCGTGGTTTTTTCAATTTTCGTGACATTATTATTTATACATGATTTCGTCACATCAGAAATCACCGGCGGAATTTCTTTGACCGATTTTTTCGAATTTTCAAGACACACGGATTTCGACGAGTTTTGCGTTTCGTTTGACGATTTTTCTTTAGCACTTAATAACCGCGATTGTTGATGCCACGACAATGAAGCTTCTTTTGTTTCTGTGCTATTTGCGGAATTTCGATTTAACGATTTTTCCCGAGAACATTCGAACCTAAGTTTTTCCTCAACTTCTTGACTGCATCTTACCATTGAATCCTCTATGGAATCATCAAAAAGATCGTCCATACTTGTTTTAACTGTTTCAACATTTTTTCTCGATGTATTATCGACGCTCGCTGCTAGCTCTAGTTTATTTTCACCCTCGACAAAATCGGCAATATCAATTTCTATCATAAGATCGCCCTCGTCGGGATTTATCTCTTCATTCGATATTTCGTCTCTTGTCGTTGGTTTAATTTGCTCGGAAAGTGCTTTCATTTCAGCGGTAAATTTGTCAATGCTCTCTTGTTGATAATCGCTTCTCATGAGTTTACGTTTAATCGGTTTGTAGAGCAACGGCGAATTTGAATTGCGCTTTTTCTGCAATATCGTCGTGCGCTTTGGCGTTCCAATTGTTTCGAGGCTGTTTTTGTTACACTTTAAATTGGTTTTTGTTAAGGGGCTTTGCCAATCCCAGGCAACTTCATTACCGCCGTCCTGCGTGCATGGCAACAGTATTGGACTGACTCGATAATCGATTCCCGATTGTTCTTGCGTGCTACTCGATTTTCCGGTGGATCTTTTTGGTGTACTGTGAAGGGGCGTCGAAGATTCACGATTTTTCGATGATAAATCGATTCTTTCCATGTGAGTTTTTGTTTCTTCTGCTAGCATCATTGATGTGTCTGCAAGAATATTATTATTAAATTAAAATTCAATATTAACAAATTTAATTCTTTAATTATTTTTTTTTTTATAATTTATAGGTATTTTTTTATAATTTTCTATGGATGTGCGAATATTCGAAAATTTTGAATAATTTGTAATAAATTAAATTCAAATTATTCTATTCAACAATAACTCCAATGAATTTAATATTTCAAATATATTTCATAGAAAGCAGAGAGCAGGATTCATTTTCTTTGAAAATTCCATCAACTTAATGAAACTAAAGAAATTAATATTCAAAATATTAAAATTTTTTGAAATATTGATAAGTATAGAAAATATTTGAATAATTGAAAAATCATCTAAATTTTTAGATTCGTTACTGTGGATTTTTTTTTGCCTCAGAAAATTGTTAAAGCAATCATTTCTATGAAAGAAAAATTAAACAACATTTTAGTTCTTTGACAAGATGGCATTTGTTTTGCTTGTATTTTGTTTAAGATTTTTTTTTTTAATTACACCAAAATATACAAATTTTTATCAAAATCTATTTAAGAAGTAATTTTTTGTGTTTCAACTTTAAAAAAAAAAGACAAGGTGATTTTTTTTTAGTTCATTTTTGTTGTTGTTTTAAAGCTCACAATTTGGTCATAAAAAAAGTTGTAGGAAATAATTTAAAAATCAGAGTTAAATCACTGAAATACTAAAGAAACAAAAAAACAATCCAACCTTTTTACAGAATATTTTTTAATGATAAAATTTTGTAATTTTAATGCAGATTTAAAAATTCAACAAAGCGTTTAGCCTAGTAATGTTAAAAATCTTTTAAAAAACAAACTCCAATTTTAAAAAACACAATTTTATTAGCACAATTTGCTTTCTAAAACTGAAATATAGGTTTTTCAAAAATGCTGTATATTCATTTTCAAATTGCGCCTTCAAAACATTCTTCAATTTTAAGAAAATGTCCAAAATTGTTTGAAAATAATAAATCGATACATAAAAACACACTTAAAAGTCATGAAAATGTATAAAAAATACATTTTTTAAAACCGAGAAATCGATCTTTTTTGAGGTTATACCGATTTTTTTTTCTCGTCGTAAAGGTCAAAATACACGAAGAAATGTTCAAAGATAATAAATATATCAATTTTGAAATAAAAAAGTTGTTAGGAAATAATTAAAAAATTAGAATTAAGTGATTAACAAGCATGTTTCTGCTGTAAAAATGAAAAAAGGGTTAAAAATCGTAGAAATTTTTTTTACGTTACCTTCGGCTTTGTTCTGTGATTCGGATCGTTGACTTTTCTGGAGCCTCAGGCTCTTAATCTTGTGCACACTCATTGTAATTCGGTGTTTTCGATTAATTTATTTAAAGAAAAGAAAAACAAAAAAAGGTAAATATTTGTGGAGGTTAAATTGCGCGTTGGAAACAAAGGGAAAGCTTGACGAGCATCGACAGTATTTTTCGGACAAGCATTTTTCTTCCCTTCGTAACACGTGAAATATTACTTTCAAGTTAATTTTATCGAACCATTGAGAAAATAAAATTTCGATAAACAATAACTGACAATATAAATCGCGCTACTTTTGACTAAATTGACAGGAGATGAACACGCTATAACAGAACGCAAAAACTCAAAAACGCACGCAGACAACAAGTTTCAACGCGCACCAATCACAGGTGACTTTGCTTTACGCAGATGCAATAGAAATATCCTTTTCTTGGCGCGAAAGCTTGGAATTTTGAATTACTTTTTTTGCTCGGTTTTTCAAATGTTCGGAAGCTAATATTTAATGATACTTATTCATTAAATTGTGTTATCTGATTAATCAAGAGAATAAGAGATTAAATCAAATTTATGGAAATTAATTCACTTTTTTAAAAGTTATTAGCGCTTTTCTTATAAAAAAAAAAAGAATGAAAACAGAGTGTTTACAGAATTAAATGCATTTGAAGTGACAAAAAGGCAACAAATTCGAAATTTCGATTTTCACGATTTTTTTTTTTTATTCGGCCAAATTTAAATTTGACGGTTTTTTAAAAAACAATTTCATGAAATTGGAATGTTACGATTCGAATTATTACAAAATGTCAAATTTGCCGCGCAAAATAAGTCACAGTAACTCCCTGTAGTAGGCAAATGCTTGTAAAAATGAACGACAGATAGCGTCACCGGAGAAACTGCTGTTTGTTAACCAAATGAGTATAGTTTGATACATAACCTGTCGCAAAATTAACCTGTCCACATTTTTGACGTGTTCCACGACACATATGCTGGCATCGGAATGGTTTTGCTGGAGAACGAGGAGGTAATATTATTTTTTTTTTTTTCAGAAATTCAACATTCAACAATGTCGACTTACTAATTAATAAATTACATATATGTTCTTTTTTAAGTTCTTAACAGAACTGACGAGACTGTTTGAAAAATCACGATTATCCGGCTCCGTCGTACTCACGATAAAGAGGTGTAAGTTTACTATATATATATATATATATTTTTTTTTCTTTCAGGCCTCATGAACAATGACTCAACACTTGAAACAAAATCATACATTATTCTTCTTCATTTTCGTTTTTTTCTAGTCAATGGACAGAATAAACCGGTACCCCGTGAAGGCAGGCCACCGTTGCCCAAACCCACCGAATATCTTTGTCTAGTAAGAGCATCTTTACGCTCTAAAAAAATATCCACAGTTGTAAGTAATTTATGTTACGTTTTGGCAATTTCAAAATTTTTTGTTGTTGTAGAGATGCAAATGATAGTTCCTTCATTTTTTAAATATTTTTTTTTATTAATAATGATAATTTTGTTAATTTTTTAAACAAATGACCTCAAAATCTTGAATTTTGCATATTCAATTTGAAATATTCTTATCATTTCATCTGTGATAAAATAAAGATTATTTCATACAAATTCTCTTTTGTTTTTAAAAAAAAAAGAGTTTTCAAAAAAACGAAATTATAAATTTCATGTAAATTAATTAATTTCTCTATCAAATGTCTTGAATAACATTTTTTTCACTACTAAATAAAAATCTTTTTGAAATTATTACCCAAAATAAATATTTTTAAATTTGTAATAAAAGCAAACTTCAGTTTGTGTGAATAATATTTTTAAAAAACATAAAAATGTATTTTCAATTTGCCTAATTTTCTAACCAGTCGTCTCAAATACTTTATTTTATTTTATTAAAAATATAAAAAGCCTTCTTTTTAATCTGAAATTATGATTTTTCTATTGTCTTTCAGATTCATTCCAAGGATGTAAACAAGTTTCAACAAGCGTACTGGAGTTTATTAAAGTCAAATATAATCGGACTAAAGAAACTTAAGAAAGTTAAGTCAGCCAAACCGAAGGCTCACTGATAACTAAACAACTAAGTTTATATTTATATATCTAAATGCCCGGCAATGCACTCACAACCAAGATTTCAACTGCATTTGTACTTCACATGTTCGCGTGAAATTGTTCTCGTATGTTGGATAAGTTCAGCAGGTAATAAAATAAGATTTCTATAATCGTTGTTACACTCATCGTTTTATATTATTATTATTCATTTTATTATTATTTATCACCCGAATCGTTTGTTCTAACAAATGGTCGGTGGATATGAAAATACATATTCCTAAGTCTTCGTATAATACTGATCAAAATTTTGTCGTCATTATTATTTGTTTTTGTTTTTTTTTAATACTCGACAACTTTTGCGGAATGTCCGGTGGATGAACGACTTAGCGATGGACATATCGATGCCCAAGCTTGTCCTGCTTTGCCGTACTCGCTAAGCAAACATCTGTTTGCACATCGCAGCAACACTTGACCCTAAATTGAACATAAAAGAAGAAGAAAAACAAATGAATTTTTAGGCCTTGCAACGCTTTTTTAAAATGTATAGTCGCTTAAAACAAGGATAAAACTTGTTTTTTTAGATTATACAGACGTACAAGTAAATTTATTTCTAAGGGAACAATTTTAGTTTTCACGAGGAATTGAACGAAGATAGAATTTTTTATTATTATTAATTTGACCAGTTATTTTTCACGAGGATTTCAAAGATAATAAAATGAACTTTAATTATTATTTTGACTATTATCGTTATGAATCTTTTTTTGCTTTCTTTTTTACATATTTTTGAATGCATCAAAATCAAGTCTGTAATTAAAATAAAAAAAAAAGATTAGCTTTTAATTTTTTCAATTCTTTTACAGAAATGAAAAAAACATGGAATAAATAGATCGTATTTTTTTGCACAATACCTTGAAGCAATTGTTGCAGCCAAGCAGACACTCGTCTATTGGATCCATCTGATCAATTCCTCTGATCTCGTACGTAAAGAGGGAAAGAACCAGAATAATCAACGCGTACATCTCTGTCAATAATAATTACAAAAAAAAAATGTAACACTTTTCTCAATACATTAATCATGAAATATCCCCCGCAAACTGTATAATTATATTAAATACAACAAATTTTTACATTAGATTCCTATATATTAATTAATTTACAGGAAGCTTGCACTCAAAAATAGGTCTATTAAATTTCAAATAATTATTTCAATATACACACAGCATTGTGTAAAAAGTTCTTGATCAAAATTTCAGAAAGAAAATCTTTTTAATTTTTCAAAAGAAAAATCGCGTGAAAAATTCCAGGCGAGTTTTACGATTCTTTAAACATGTAAATAAATCCTCAGTCTAAAATATAACAAAATATAATAGCTTCATTGTTTAAAAATATTTTCTATTTTAAAAAATATATATTTTAATCCGACAATTTTTTATATTCAATCCTGTGTATTTTTTAAATATCATCAAAACATTGTTACAAATAATTACTCGTAAGGGATCTTTTTTTTTTTTTACAATTTTGTTTTATGCATAGAAATTTTTTTTTTTTTTTGCTTAAAATCGACTTTTATGATTTTCCTAAATTTTGAAGCTTTAAATTAATAATTTAAAACAGCTTATTGTACAGTTTTTAATAGTATTCTGATTCCTAATTATTCTCAATGAAGATTTAGCACTTAAAAACAAATAAAAATTTAAAATGGTACGAACTCATAATTATGTTTGTATCGAAACGTCGTTGAAATATTACGATGTTAGATCTGCCGATTGACAATAACATTCCCGGCGCTAAAATACTGATTTTATATACCGCGGTTTAACGGCGTCATTTTAATATCTCCTGCAATAGTTAATAATTGTTATAATGATTTACAATTCTTATCGCCGATCGAAACCTGGATTGATAGAGAAATTTTCCCACATATTGCGATAAGCGCCTCTCGAAAAGATTGATATATTATTAATAATACTGAAGGCGTTTCAATATTATTACGAACAGTACAAATTTTTCATGTAATAATGAAAAATTTTGTTTTACATTTTTTTAAAAATTGGATTTATTTTTCATAAAAATTGAAAAATATTCGGAATAATCATCGAATTTATCGCACCATTTTTATTTATTAATAGTTTTTTCCATTATTATTATTATTATTATTATTCAGAATTAATATTTCACCAGCTTTTAATTTTTTTTTCATCTCGAAATATTCAAAAATAATTTTAAATATGAAATTTTAATTTTTAAAAGAATTTTCTTATAATGCCTAAGATTTTATTTTCTATTAAAAAAAAAAGTTGAATTTCTCAAATGAACTTTTAACGATTTCACTTTTGCGTATAATTAACTTTTTACCTTATCATTATCGGAAATGTTTTTTGTTCGCAATGTGTACGTAATGTATTTTAAACAAGCAGACGAGAGAAATTTCGTCTCGAAGTCCAATCGAAAGCGCTTAAAGATTATTTCGTGTTTCGAATTATCGATTTTTAAAAGCCGAATTGCTGTGTTTGCTTGCGATTGGTCGTTTGCTCGTATTATCGACCAATCAGCAAGCTAGTTGTATGTATGTACGCCCCGACAGGCCGCTATAATTGCATCAATAGTACAGTTGGTGTTAAACACGTGCTGAACTTTATAAAACCTAAATATTTATTACAGTGCGTCGTACTTGAGGATTGTGAATTAATCCAATCAGTCTCTCGTGATCTCTCGATAAATTTGATACTTGCTCTCCGTTATAAACGTAATCGTGCGTCACAAGTGTAAACGAGAAATTCGTGTGCTTTCATAGAATATATAAAAATTTCGCGAAATTTGTCGGAAAAAAAAACATGGAAACTGAAAAGAATATATTGAGAGGTCCAGCGCGTTCGATTGCTCTGCCGGCCAATCTATCACTCGGACAGTTTATGCTGGACCGAATCGCCTCTTATGAAGATCGTGTTGCCATGGTAAATATTTATTACATCATTTTTTCTAATTATGAAAAATATTTATGTTATATTTTTCGAACTCACGACGAAATATATGGATTTTTTTTACAAAAATCTAAGGGAAAAAAAATAAGGGCTCAAAGGCATAATATATAGTTTTCATTAGAGCGACGAATTTGAAGTTCCTTTTCATGACAAATATAGATTTTTTTTTTTATAAGAATGTCATAATTTGAAAGAAAAAAAAAAAAGGTGTATCATTATTTCGAAACAAAACTATTATGAAAAAAAAATGTCAAAGCTCTTTTTTTTTTGTTCTACATGCAGAGTCATTCGAAAACTGATAACGATAAGCAAATATTTGCGAGATACGTCTTAACAAACCAGTAATTATGCGATATGAGTTAACGATTGTTTAACACGCTTTTTCTCGAGTGCACTTGGTACTGAAGACTATAATCGTATTTTTTTTTTTAAGATGAATTGGTTCCCGGTCGGTAACAAAAACTGTAATCATATTTATGTGACTATGACGAGATATTTCTTAATCGGTAACAAAAGTTGTAATCGTATTTTTCATAAATTCGGTAGCCGGTAAGAAATACCGTAGTCATATTTTGATGTACTCGGTCGGTACCAAATAATGTAATCATTTTTATGTACTCCTCGGTCAGTAACAAATGCTGTAATCCCTTTTTGCTCCTCTGTCGGTAACAAAAACTACAATCGATAAAAAAAACTGCAGTTGTGCTTTTGGACGTGTTACTCCTTGGTCGAAAAAAAATAATTTCAGTTTGTCCAGTTATTATTTTCTATAAAATTAAACATTCCAAAATCAAAAAAAATAATATGTAGTTCGTGTCTGAAAACAATTTTTATTTCTACTTATGCAGATAAACGGAGTGACCGGCGAGCAATTAACATATAGCGAAATTTTGTCCAAGAGTCTTAAATTAGCAGCCTACCTTACCAACAGTGGATTAAAGAAGAACGATAGAATAGCGGTGTGCGGTGAAAACAGCCTTAATTATCCAATTCCAATATGCTCGGCCCTCTTTTTGGGAGTTACAAACTGCCCATTAAATCCAAGCTACACTCGAGGAGAGTTTCTTCATGCGCTGAATATTTCGCAAGCAAAATACATATTCGCATCGGAATCGGTGATTGAAAAACTGAACAAAATTGCTGGCGAATTGTCATGGTCGCCCAAAGTTATATGTATGGGAAAAATTGCCGTTGGAAATGCGCCTGCAATGAGCGATTTGATTGGCTCTGTCGAAGCGCCAAAACCCGAGACTTTGAAAGTTTGCGTTACAAATCCACGTGATCATGTGGCTGCTATTATGTGCTCAAGTGGTACCACCGGACTTCCCAAAGGTGTTATGCTAACGGATGCAAATTTTTTGGCTGTTTTGGGCTCAATGATGCAAGAGCAAGCTGTTTCCGGTAAAACTTCTATATCCAAGGATGTTCCATTTCTCGGACTCTTGCCTTACTTTCACGCATACGCCTTCGTAACTATGAATATACAATTGTTGATGGGCGCTAGAGCTGTGATATTGCCGCAATTTGGTCCACATGAATTTTTGTCTGTTATCGAGAAACATAAGATACAGACTTTGTTGGTGGTGCCTCCGCTTTTGGTATTCTTGGCAAAGAGCCCTCTGCTTGAGAATTACAATCTTTCCAGTGTTAATGATATATGGTGAGTAATTTTTTTTCATTTTTTTTTTGTTTGCATTTTTTTTATTTATCGGTAACGAAAACTGCCGTCGATAATGTAGGCGCTAGTCAGTAAGGAAGACTATTATCGGTAATGTAGATTGTAACCGGTAATGAGAACTGTAATCGATAACGAAATCTGTAGCCGGTAACAAAAACTGTAATGCTCAAAAGAACAAGTAATCCAATGGACTTGAAGCCGATTTTACAGAACCCATTTGTTATTTCATAATTGTGTAATTCAATGAAATATTATTTAGGTGCGGCGCGGCTCCGCTCTCGCCGGAGATCGAAAAGATCGTTTGCAAAAGATTGAATGTCCCGAAAATACATCAGGGTTATGGATTAACAGAAACAACTTTGGGAGTGCTGAAAACTCCCGTTGCTCCCGGGAAAGGCAACAACAAGCCTGGTTCGGCTGGAATTTTGATTGCTGGCGTTTTAGGTAGAAATTAAACAATAATTTTCTTTTACTTTAAACAAAATGACAAAAGTAATTAAATGTAATTATTCGTGTTTTCTTTAAGCATTATTTGGCCCAAATAAAATAAATAAAATAATTTTTTTCTTGCCGTTCAAATTATAATATTACGATTTTTTTTAGGGAAAGTAATTCCAGTGGACGAGGATGGATCGAAGGAGCCATTGGGTCCCAATCAGAGAGGCGAGTTGTGTTTCAAAGGGGACCATATAATGAAAGGCTACTGCGGTGACATAAATGCAACGGCGGCTATTATAGACAAGGACGGTTGGTTACACACCGGCGATATTGGCTATTACGACGAGGACGGCTTTTTTTATATTGTCGATCGACTTAAGGAACTCATTAAATACAAGGCTTTTCAAGTACCGCCGGCGGAGCTCGAGGCAATTTTGCTAACGCATCCAAATATCGTGGATGCAGCGGTAATCGGACTTCCGGACGAAACGTGCGGTGAATTGCCGCTTGCTTTTGTAGTTAAACAGCCTGGATCGATGGTCACTGCCTCGGAAATTGAAAAATTCGTAAATGGTAAAAGAAAAAAATTAATTTTAAGTTTTGAATTTTGGATTTTGAATTTCTTTTTTTCGGATTGTATGGATATAAATAAATGTTTAAATATTTCTTACATTTTTATCGCTCTCAATTAATGTATAATAGAAAAAAAATATATTTTATGCAATTTTTCTTTGATATTTCGGTGATCTAGAAAATTAATGTTTTACACTTCATATTTCAGGAAAAGTGTCAGTTCAAAAATGGCTTCGAGGTGGCGTGAGATTTATCGAAGCTATTCCAAAAACAGCATCAGGAAAAATCTTGAGAAGAGAATTGCGAGATTCTTTGAAATCGAAACTTTAACCAAGGAAATAATGACGATATTTTTTTTTTGTCATTCATGGTCTTTGGGATTTATTGGCAAGATTGAATTTAATCGTATCTATAAATCGAAGAGTTGTTGGAAGTGAAAACGCACAATTTATCTTTTTTTTTCTTACCTGGCAGCTAAATATTTTTCATAATTGACTCACTGATGAATTATCGAGACTAAAAAAACAAAATCTGTCTTATTTTCCAATTTCGATATTTTTGGTCTTGAATTCCATTTACAAATCATCCAAAACCAGTTGTTACGGAATTAAACGGTAATAATATCGTTTTAAAAAATGTTCTATTTTTTACGGGGTTTTTTAAAAATTATCAATTAAATATAATTAATTCACAAAGGGACGGAGAATTTTTTAATTAAGACTGCACAATTTATTATCTTTGAAATAAAATATTGGTAAGCATTTTAATAGTGTTTTATTGCATAAACAGAATTTGTAGATTTGTTTTTAAAGCGCTTTCCCTAAAAAACAGCGTAAAAAAAAGAATCTATTGCAACTGTTGCTTAACTTGTTCGGGAATGCGTGACAAATACCAGGAGTGAACCTGGCCAGGTGCTGTGGCTAAAACGCCTCTTGCGTTTGGATGAGATGTTTTGGCATTATAAGGATATCTATCGCCGTAAAGGTCCGTTAAACTTCCGCCAATAGCGTGAAGTATCGCTTCCGGTGCGCAAGTGTCCCATCTTTTGGCGCCTCCACTTGCAAATACGTACGCGTGAGCTTTTCCCTCTAATAAAAGTATCACCTGTGCGTACCAAAAAAAAAACATGTAAAATTTTCAATTGAATCAGAAAAATTGACACCTAATTTCTTTTTTAAAACAAATATTTTGTATAAATCTGTTCATTTTAGGCAAAAAACGTGATTGTTTTTTTTTTGTGCGAATAAAAAAATCGTGTAATAAATCTTATACTGTTTGTTCATATCGGTATTTTGGTCATGCAAAAAAATCACCAAATTCGAATATAAAAAATTCTGGGATCATTTTTTTTTAACTACAAAAGATAGGAAAAAAATGGATTATAAATTGAAATGAATTTGTGTAAAATTGATTTTACTAACTTTGTGACCAGCTCCACCAACTCGAAGTACTTCGTCCGGTTCCATTGCATCCAAGGCGGCTTGTACCGTTTTATTTGAATGTGACCTTTAACATTAAAAATTCGTAAGAATTATGATCTCAATTTCCAGGATTGTCTACGAAAAAGAAAAGAAACGTACCGTGTGGTGGTAATTATTCTTTTTCCATCTGGCGGTGATATCGCTTTGAAACCTGAAGCACCTACACCCTCAATTCCCCACAAAGTACGACCAACGATGCTGTCTTTTGCATCTCGATAATAAGGCTGATGAATAACACCGCCGACTGCTCGATCACCAACAGCTACACCAACTAATACAGTCACATGCTCCACGAGACCTTGCGTGAATTCCGATGTACCTGAAATTTGGGTAAAACGAATTTTTAGCTTCGGTGAATTCGAATATTCGAAAAGATTCGAATTTATAAACTTAATTAAAGTAGTAAATTAGAACAAAAAACGAGAGAATAAAAATGGAACATTAAGAGGAAAAAAAAGAAAAAAATAGCTGTTTTCTAAATTGAATGAGTGAATAAAAAAACCTTTTATAGAACGAGAAAAACGAACCATCAAGAGGATCCACCCAAACGCAAATATCTTTGGGTTCGATATTTTCAAGATGCCGAGGCAATTTAGATTTGAGCACTTCCTGATCCATATCCTTGATAATCCATTCGTTTGGTATTTCACAGCTGGACGAGCCCTCTTCACCGATAATTGTCACACCAGGAAATTGTCGTGTCAATGATTCTATAATGCATGTTTGTGCCGATCGATCTGCCTCGGTTTGCAAATCATTTTTTCCTTTATCAACGATATTCAATTCGCCTCTGCTGAAAACATCACGAATTATTTTACCCGCGTGAGCGCTTGCCATCACCGACGACGCTACCAAACGCGTCAGCAAAGGTGGACACTGAGCCATTTCCTCGATCCCCCGATTTATTTCCAAAAATAAAGATATTTCTTCGGCCGAACGAGTTCTGAAATAAAAATACACAACTGATCCTGAGTGCTCGTGAATCGTAACTGAACTTTTTGACTTATAATTTCAGCACTATGTAGGAAATTACGCGAGATATTTGACGTAAAAAAGAGGCAATGAAAAAGAAACCTTAGTTCCAAGGTTCACGATAGCGAGTTTTATGTAACAAGGCCTTAGTTTTTTTTCCTAAACTCTCATTCAAGTTGATCCAAGGCGATAAGAAATTCGTCACGTTTCTTGGAAAATAAAATATATAATTGGTTTATTAATTTTGTTATTTGTTTTAAAATCATCAATTTAAAAAATAAAATGATCATTAAAAAAAAATATCAATTTTTATCAACAAATTATCGATTTCTGTACGAAAAAAAAATTTTAACAATAAATATTAATAATAATTAATAACTTTTTTTAATATTATTTTATTAAACATTTAATAAAAATTAATTAATCTTCAAAAATCGCGGGGTTTTCGTGTTGAAATTTTTTTTTTTAATTACCAAAAAAAGCACTAAAATATCCTATACAAATAATTTTAAAAAAGTTTCATACACAAAAATGACTAGGTATAGTTATGCTTATCGCTGTTTTAAAAAATTCCATTATTGATGACCAACTCTGATAAGAGATAAATCAGCAGTGAATAATCAGAAGAGCGGAAAGCTCGTATTAATGGATATAGAAGTTACGTCCTTGTGATTCTAAGCCGCCGTAATGGTTTGGAAAGTCAGATAATAATGCTGTAATTGGGTCATGGTTTATAATTCCAATATTGGAGTGTATTTGGAAATTGTGAAGAAAAAACATTTGATACGAAAAAATGGTTATCGCTGATTTGATAGTTAAAATGGCAGCTTAAAATTATGTTATTGGCTATTTTATTGCAGTGAACAACAATGTTTACATTACCAGTTTTTCTTTAGATTCTTTTGGCAATCATGTGTTTGACAATTTGCAATCACGTGGTTTTTCAAGCCTCTTATCAAACCTGCATTATCGATCTTTATTCGTATAATGAGAGTTAATAATTCTTAAAATAGGTGGCGCTGTAAGTTGGACGCAACTGCGCAAACGCGAAACGTGGCCATTTTCTATATAAGTGGCGGTAAAATTCAAATAAATGAAGTAGGTCTTTTTTGTTATAATATTTGTTGCCTCTGTCAATTTTATTATTTTTAATTCGACGATTGCTGTATTAACGGAGAATTTAAGTTTCCATTATTACTTTTCTTTAATAAAAAAAAGTATCTGTAATTTTTAAATGGCGGTAAAACTCCAATTTGGGCAAATTACCAAAACAAAAACTGTAAAATTCGATTCACGAACCTTCCAAAATCTCCAAAGTACAAAATTTCTAAAATTTTCCAAAGATCAACTGTAATTTCTGAAATTCCGAAATTTTCTAAAAAGTTAAGCATTTTTCAAGTTCCTAAAGACACTCCAAATTGATATTCATACTTTAGTCGCAATGTTATTATTGTTGCTGATCGGGCTATTTAAGAAGCTCGTCGTAAATAAAGAAAAAAATGTGTAATAAAGTCGGCGAAAAAAAAAACAGACAACAAAGCTGCGTCGGTACAGTCGCATCGTTAAAATTCGTAGCCGGTCGGGAACACAGCCGAAACAGTTGATGTGTTCTAATTGGCTGATTATAAAAACGCGCGACTTCAGAGAATCGCGAAAATTTCTTATCATAACTATACAGTAAATATATATACATATATATAGCCAGTTGATCCTATTTAACCCTATATTCAGGTTTCAACGCGTCTTACAGCCGCGCGAAAAAACAGTATGGACGCTGGGTCAACAGTTTTTCGCAGGTTTTCAGACGAATCGAACGAAAGACAACGACATTTATCGTCACAATGTAGAATATAAGTGGAACTCAAGTCGGACAGTTGGATGTCGTTCAGTGTCGGTGAAAATCATGTTTATCTATTTCCAAAGTTTCGTACGTTTACTTTCAAGGTTATAATTATAACCTAGAAAAAAATATTAATAATTCTTATCAAAACCCCTTTTTCGCGATACTTTTTTTTCGTATTTACATTTCGTATTACATTGTTTGCCGGAGTTGTCGATTGACACTGCGACAATATGTCAGATATCGAATCGTGTCGCGATCGACAAGAAAACGAACTGGAAGTGTTAAAGGTAATTTTTTAAATTTTATTTGCAATGTTTGTTTTTTTTTTGCTGAATCTCTAGAATTTGCAAACATTTGGAGAGATTTGAAAAAAAAGAAATCGTTTTTCTGTAAATATCGATCTTTTTATCCTGCAGTTTTAGAGATTGTGTAATTTTAGAAATATCTAAATTTTTTAAGTATGAACTTAAAATGTTTAAATTTTTTAAATTTCAAAGTCTCTAGAATTTCTGAAATTACTAAAGTTCAACATTTCTGGAATCTCCAAATTTTCTAATCTTTATGGTTTCTAGAATTTCTATTATCACTAAACTTCCAACTAAATATAAAAATGTTTAAAAAAATTTTTAACTGATTTTCATTATTGCAGGTTTTGAAGAAAAAAGATCCTCTAGAAAAAATCAATGATTTAAATTATTTTATAATTTCTAAAATAACACACTGTAATAAATTTATTTAAAAAATCCATTTTTGTAATTTTGAAAATAATTTTTCTTGTAGGCAATATTTGGTGATGAATTAAAAGATTTGAGAAAGAACAAGCAGAGGAAGAAGGGACAACCCTTGGATATAATAATAACACTTATGCCGCAGCAAGGAATGTCCGGCCCTGCTCAGGTTTATGCACAGATTGATCTTCGAATTACATGCAGAGAAAAGTATCCAGAGGAGTAAGTTTTTCAGAAATAATACCATAATTTGCATAATAATATTGTGGGTACTCAAAAGAATAACATACAAAAAATTATGAGAAGGAATAAAAAAAAGTTACCAAAAGTAAAAATGAACAAGCCTAAAAATTTAGAGGATAAGCAATTTATTTTTTATCGTTAAATATTTAATAATAGAAAATTTTGTGCAAACTAAAATATCATTGACAAATTCATTAAGAAGATGATTCAAAATCATTTGATCAAGAAAATGTATAATTTTACTTTAAAATGCCATAAAATTGATTTAACTGATTTTACACAATTTACAGAGTTCCCGCGATTCAATTTCAAAACAGTCGGGGATTATCCAATGAACAAATAGCAGTACTGATGACGGAAATAGTAGGCTTGGCTGAACAATTAAAAGGCGAAGTAATGATATTCGAACTGGCTCAACATGTGCAAAAATTTCTTCACGAGCATAACAAGCCTGGTTACAGTAGTTTTTACGAGGAAATGGTCTCCAGACATCGAGAACAATTGCAGTGCGAAATGGAGAAGAAGCAACTCATAGAGGACAAGGAGAGACAGGTGTGATACCATTTTTCTTTCTTCAAACTTTCATATGACTTTCCCAAAAAAAAAAAAAAAAACATCATGGAATCGAGTTCCTCATTCATGAGAAAGCCATCTGCAAAGTTCTACTTTTCGACGTGTTTCTTTCTTTTTTTGTAGGTATTACAAGACGAGATACAAAAGCGTCAAGAGGCTCTAAAAGCAGAATTACGCGATCGTCGTGAGATGGTTCGTTTGTCAATGGAGTCACGAACATTTTCACAATCGATACCGTCGTCGCCTCACGAGCGCGTGAGAACATATTCACGGCGACGTTGTATCAGCACATCCGAGAGTTCCGAAGGTTCCCTTTGCGAGCATCGCGGTACTAAATTACTGCACTTCGACAATAGCAGAGGCGAGAGGCAAGTTCATCGTGGCAAATGTCTCGGTCATAGCGCAAAGGGTTCAATTGTTTATGCCGGTGTCGATATGACGACCGGCGAGCTTTTGGCCGTTACCGAATGGTCCTTAAAATGCGGCACAACTGGCGATAGTCTCGAAGGCGAGACCACCGATTTGCAACACGCAATGAAACAAATCGGTAGCATTGAACAGGAACTCAATCATCTTCATAAATTACATCATCCAAATCTCGTTCATTATCTCAATATGAAGTATCTTCAGAACAAAGACGACAGTATTGTGATTTATATTCTTCAGGAATTTGTCGTAAGCATTATTCATTCTATTTCTTTCGTTACTTCAGAAATCTCTTTTTTTTAATTCCACACAATTTTTTTTTTTGTTAATTCTTTATATTTTGAAAAATTATTTTCTTGACAAATTTCAGAATTTGTGAATAATTATTTGATCCATGAATTTATTGAATTTATAAATAATTTATATTTATGAATTATGTGAATTTACGAATTATTACTAAATTACCATTTTTTGTTATTGTTTATAATGTCAAAAATTATTCATCATTTTTTTAGGAATATTTTTTTAGGTAGGTCTTTTATTAGAAATTTATTGAATAGAAAAATATTTATAAATAATTCAGTTAATTCAACCTTTCGGATTAGTCGAGGTTTAAAAAAAAATGAAAATTATTTTATTTTGAATTTCGCGAGTCCACATTTTTAATTGAACAATCATCGTATTTTTAGGTGGGAACAACGTGTACATTTTTTCTATCCGAAAACATACCAGTGGCAATTGATATGCTGAGGCATTTAGCTTCCGGGGTACTTTCGGCTCTGCAATATCTCCACGATAACAATATCGTGCACAGAGATTTACGAGACACAAGTATACACATCGATCGCACTGGAGTCGTTAAAGTTTCCGATTATTCGCTCGACAAGCGTCTGTCGGATATTTATCGATCGAGTTGTTTGGCAAAAGCCGAACACGATTTCCCGACAATTCAAGGGAGAGGCGGCAAAAAAGCGGATATTTACAGATTTGGTATTTTGCTAATTTCATTATTCCGAGGCGCTCTTGTGTCGGAAAACGATACTGGCTGGGATATTAATATGCAGGTACGTCTAATCCATTTGGTAATATATTTTTTACATAATTTTTGCGTTTTCCTATAAAACTAGAAAATGAAACAGTTTTCCACCTTTTTGACTGTGAATCGAAAAACGAGTTTAATGAAAATTTAAGTCAGGAGGAAAATATAAATATGCTTAAATCGAACGACGCTGAAGGCGCCAAATCTCGCTTCTATTTTTTGGTTAATTGTCTGAATCTGAGAGCGTCTCTTTTAGATGTTTAAGCCGGTGATTTATGTAATTTATGTAACAAAAGAGAATCTCTGCATTCTGAATCTACGTACTCGCATATATGGGGCATTCCAAGTCAACTTACTTGGTCATCGGCCCTTAAGTTCGTTGGCCCCCTTGGGATCATTTGACGAATTTTTTTTTTGCATATTTTGGTCCAAGAAAAGATTTTTTTCAGATTTTTATCACTTGTTTTAACCTATAATTTTTTTTCATGACTTTTGAGTAAAAATGAATCTCGAACATGTTCAAAATTTTTATCTTTTTTAAAATAAAATCTAGGACTAAAAAACAAGTATTTCCATCATAGTTCAAGAGTGTGCCAAAAATAATTTATATTCTTTGTATTTTAAGACATTTTTTTTTTGTTAAGAGAAATGCATTATTTTGTGAATAAAAAAACAATTTACTATAATTATTTACTATAATAATTGCAAGAAAATACTAAAAAAAAAAAAATTTAATTTTAATACCGTAATTTTATTTTTATGAATTCATTAAACTTGCGATTATTAAGTAAAATAGCAATAAATAAATAAAAATCTAAAAGTTAAAGTAAATGTTGCAATATAACGAAATTGTAATAATTGCAGCCCGATTTGAAAGACTTTGTGGGAAAATGTCTAAACAGTAACGAGCGTGCTCGTTGGTCAGCCGAACAATTGCAACAGCATTGTTTTATTCGTACGCCATTAGATCGAGGTCTTTCGCCTCCGCGTGACGACCGTAACAAGGAGCAGGACAAAGCTGAGCCTGAAGAGCCAGAGTCCGACATACACTTTCATCTTCCAGCATTGGGCGGTCAGTCTCGAATTCAAAATGAATTCGAGGTTCTAAAGTGGCTTGGAAAAGGTGCATTCGGCGATGTTTTTAAAGTTCGCAACAAATTGGACGGCGGTGTTTATGCGATAAAGCGTATTGAATTAAATCCAAAAAATCGTCAATTAAATCGCAAAATAACGCGCGAAGTGAAGCTACTTTCCAGATTGAATCACGAGAACGTTGTGCGTTATTACAATTCGTGGATCGAGAGCGCAACGCTGGATGATCCATCGAGACACAGTAATTTCACGCCAGCAGCGACGCCATCAACCAAAACGGACCGCTTCGAAAAAGTCGATGTAAATACGTAAACAAAATTTTAACGCGAAATTAATTAGAGAAATATTGAAAAACAAAAAAAAAAATAAAATAAAATAATTATCGCGCTATAAAAATTGAGCTCGTCATGCGAGCAGCTTCATCGAATCGAGTCAACTTTCAGCGGTTGGATTCCGAAGATATAGAGAGACTGGCGCCCCCGATTCACGATGTCGAGTGGAACGTTTCTTACGAGTCCAGAGCCAGCGCCGTTCCATCTGCCGACAGCGAGGAGGATTCGAGCGACGACACATCCAGCGGCTCCGACAGCGACGAGGATTGGGCTTTTCTGTAAGAATTTTTTTTCCAATTTTCAGATTTTTTTTTCCTTTACTTTTTAAGATTAAAAAAAAATTGATCGATTATGATTTATTCAAGTTTTATGGATTTTTTTTTGCGGCAACTTAAGACGTCGAGTCTTATTTTTCGATTTTTTTTTTTGCGTGATATTTGATGGAACTGTAATTTTAAAACAAAACTCAAAATGCAATTTCACTAAATGTAGTTAAATGTATTTCATTCAAACACACGAAATTTTTTACGATGTATTTTATTTCTTTTCTTATCAAAGGAATTTCGTATAGTCTTCTCATCATTGTAGAAAAGTAATAACATAAAAAGTTCCAGAATGCGAACGAGAATAGATTCCTCGGATAGCGTGGAATTTGAGAAGGACGGAACATCTCAGACTTCGGATTCCGGTCAGGAGTCGCGAGACACGCTTGAGAAAAAAAATGCCGAGAAAAACGAAAGCGTCACGGTGAACGAAATACAGTTTATGTATATCCAGATGGAATTTTGTGAGAAAAGCACGTTGAGAACGGCGATCGATAATAAATTGTTCGAGGACGAGGAACGTGTGTGGCGATTGTTTCGCGAAATGGTTGAAGGAATCGCACACATACATCAACAGGGAATGATTCATCGTGATCTAAAACCCGTTAACATATTTCTCGACAGTAACGATCACGTTAAAATTGGCGATTTTGGTCTCGCCACTACCAATATTCTCGCTCATCCGATTGATATTGATAAAGAAATGCAATTGACTGATAAAGGTACAAATTTCTTTGCTTTTTCTACCGAATTATTAAAATTATTAAAATTATTCGGATTATTCCAATTTTTTCAACAAAGTATTGAGAATAACTTTACTAAAATTTGCAGTAACGAGCTTTGACATGGAAGACGTGGGTTCATTAACCGGGCAAGTCGGTACAGCGCTATACGTAGCTCCCGAATTAAGCACTAAAGCGGCAAAAGCGATTTACAACCAAAAAGTCGATATTTACAGTCTTGGTATCATACTCTTCGAAATGTGTTACAAACCACTTACAACGGGAATGGAGAGAGTCAAGGTTCTCTTGAATTTGAGATCGAAGGAAATAGTTCTTCCACCGGAGATGACCGAAGTCGAGATGCGTCATCAAGTTCATCTTTTGAGGTAAAATATTCATTTTGTATTTGTTTAAAGAAAAACATAATTTCAAATTATCAAGTAACTTAAACTAAATGTTAAGGTTATTTATTGTTTTCACGATTTTACTCATTTATTGCTTTCATTATTTTCATTAAAATCATTGATTTTTTTTTTTTTTTTTTTTTTTTTTTCCCAAATAAAAAAAAAAATTACTATAAATGACAGATAAAAATATATAAAAATGGTATTGACATAGTAAAATTATGTAAAAAATATAAAATACGACTTTCAATCTACTTTAAATCTTCTTGACTTATTTTAGCAATTTTAAATTGCTACGAAGTGATTAAACAATTTTTGTTCTTTATGTATACAAATTTTTAACGTTGTTTTTATGTTAGATGGTTACTAAATCACGATCCAAGTCAACGTCCAACATCGCAAGAACTTTTAGCTTCGGAATATTTGCCGCCTCCGCAACTGGAGGAAGCGGAGCTTCAAGAAATGGTTCGGCACACATTATCAAACAGTCAGAGCAAGGCTTACAAATATCTTGTCGCCTGTTGTTTCGGTCAGCAAGTCACACCCGCCGAAGATATAACTTACGACATGAATTTGCCATCACGAGGAATAGCGAATTCACTCTCGGCAAAGAGTCAATTTATTCAGGAAAATGTGAGAGCCAAAGTTGTTCAGGTTTTTCGACGACACGGAGGCGTTAATTTAGCTACACCGCTACTTATGCCAAGATCTGGACAACTTTATAATATCACTGATTCTTGTGTTAAATTAATGACACGTACCGGAAGTGTTGTTTCAATACCCCACGATCTTCGAGCGCCTTTTGCTCGATATGCCGCTTGGAACAATATTACGAATCTTCGGAGATACGCAATCGAACGTGTTTACAGAGAAAAAAAGGTAATAAGGATTTTTTTTTAAGAGTTTTTTTTTTATTTAATTTTTGAACTCTAATAACGAATCGAAAAAAGATTGTCGTATTTCGCGTCATTTAATGCGTTGGAAAAATGTACAAAAAATAAAAAAAAAAGAATCACTGAGAAAAAAAATTTAGCGCTCATAAGAAATTAGAAAGAAATAAGAATTTGAAAAAAACTTTTATTCAACATAGGTTCACGGTTTCCATCCCCGAGAATTGTACGAATGTGCATTCGACATAATAAGTCCAACGGCAAATAATCTGATGATGGAGGCCGAGCTAATTTCCATAGCCTGGGAGATATTTAGCGAAATTCCTGAATTACGCGAGAGAAATTTTACCGTTCGGCTAAATCATACATCGTTGCTGCAAGCAGTTTTAATGTACTGCGGTATTGAGCGCGAAAAGTATCAGGATATATATTCGATACTTTGCGACGCTCGTGATGGTAAATTTTCAAAATTTCAAGTACAAACCCATCTTATAAGCTTGTGTCTAACCGATCAGGCGATGGAGACGCTTTTTAATCTCTTTGAGACTGAAAGCTCGGTCGCTAAAATTGCCAGCGTTTTGCGAACGATAACAAGACGAAAAGGAGATGCAGCAGCGCTGGCTAAAGAAGGACTAAGAGGGATGGAAATCGTCATTGCAAATGCAGAAGCTTTGGGTGTCAAAGTAAGCGCATTCAAAATTACTTCTTATTCTATTAATGTTGATTTTTTGTTTTGTAAATTTCGATAAACTATTTTTTTCTTATTTCGTTAAAAAAAAAACTGGTACAAAACTACAACTTTTATGACGGCACATTCTTTTTCTGCGACTTGTAATTTTTTTTAGATAAGTTAGAGTTAAATAATCTCAAAAAATGTTCTCAAGTATCTCAAAAATTTGACTAATTATGAAAAATAGCTGAAATCTTCTATAAAAGAAAAAATCTACAAATAAGAATATTCTTTGACGATTTTGAGAAAATAAAAATAAATTTTTTTCTCCGATGTTTTCAGTGGCCAATAACAGTGGTGCCACTGTTGGTTCACAATACGCAGCAGCACAGTGGCGTGACATACCAAATAACTTGTGAATCAAAGCGTAGACGAAGAAGAGGCGGCCAAGAAGTAATAGCAGCGGGTGGTCGTTATGACAATCTTTTAATGTCCTTCCGTCAGGTTTTAGAGCGCACAGGTTTAGCCAGCAACGAGGCAAAACAATACGGCGCTGGTATAAGCATTTCTCTCGATAAATTAGTCGCCGCAGTTGGCGAAACGTCAAAGGACAATATAGAAGGTAAATTTGGGATTGACGTCGCCGTCTGTTGCGTCGACGGGCTTCCAAAACGCGAGAGAGAAATGGCCGATGTTTTACGTGAATTGTGGACATTAGGCTTGAGAATAACGTCGCTTGATCTTTCGACCACCGAAGAAGTGTCGGAATATTGTCGTGAAAATTCCGTCACTCATATTGTGATGCTAAAATGCGGTGAAAAAGGAAGTCTTCGCGTACAATCGTGGGAACGCGATAGATTTCACGAGCGTAAAATAAACAGCAGCGAGATTTCGGATTATCTGCTGAGACAAACGGAGAATTCCGTACCAGTGCTAAACAGATCGGAGAGCAAAGTTTCCGCAAACACCGAGATGCCTGTTACCTCGAATAATCCTGTAAATGTTAATATTAATTTTGTACTTTTGGAGAGAGACAAGGTATCCGGAAGTGGAAGGCGAAGCTACAAAAATACGATACTCGCGCAAATGACTTCCTGCCTTCAAAGAATCTCTTATAAAGTTCCTATTGAGGTTTTTGCATTTTTTCTCGAGATGAACGTCATTAGAACGATTATTAGCCTTTTGGAGATCGATGAGAAGGAACAAGACTTTCAAAAGAGCATTCAATTAATTATAGAAAAGTGAGTAAATTCAAACATTTATTTTCTACTCTATTTCATTTTTATTGAATTAACTGTATAATAATTATAAAAATATTTTTTTTTTATAAATTCCAATGTTTCAGACTTATTTTTTTATTTTGAAGCATTTCTCAAGTTTATCAATAATAATTTGTATCAAAACGAAAATCGTAAATATTCTGTTTTGTTCGAAAAACTTGAATTTTTCGATATTTCTCAATATTAAAATAGAGTTTAAAATAAATGCAGAGTTATTGACGAAAACAAAAAATTATGTTTAATTTTTAAAGGCATCCACGACACAAGAAATACATCAAACTGATCTGCGACGAAATGAGCGAAGTTCGAAACGAGAAACAACGACCCGTATTGGTTCTCTACAGTCTGGTGGACAGCCGTTTCATGATGTTGATGTGAACTAAATTTATACCTAATGTACAAAACAAAACTACTGCAAAAAAAATCATTATACACACATATATATATATATATTTTCACGTAATGACATCAGCTTTTGTATTTATTTATGACCCATCCTGTGAATAAAAAATCACGCGCTGGGATAATTGTATCTCTCTTTCAGTACCGAAACCGATGAGAAGCAGCGACAACAATTAAAATATAAACAATATACATATTTTTAAATTGAAAAAATTGTATTTGAAAAATAAATGGATACTTTTTATCTAAAATTTAATACTCAAAAAATTTTGTAATAAATAAAAAAAAAATTTTAATTTTAGATTTAAAAAAAAATAATTTAATACTCAAATCTAGAAAATTATGAGAAAAATTCGAAAAGAAACGTGTCTGTATTGACTGAAAAATGTTTGAAATGTTAAAAATCCAACACAAAATCATAAATTCACCATAAACATGTACATTTTCGCGTCAGAAGCGAAAATGATAATTCGTGCTTGATATAGTAATTCAAATAACGCGCGTTTAGTATCGAGTGTTTACTTTTGCTGATCCAGATGCAGATGATGAATTTTGTCTCGCCTACTTTCAATAACATTTCCCACGTGAATGTGTCATCGGTTGTGCTTCGGAGCAGCGTTTTCGAGAGCAGTGACGTTGTTAAACTCAACCACTGTGCTCTATAACAAAAGTGGATTAGAGAATAATCGTAAAAAAAAATTTGTCGAATCGCGTAATGACCTAAAAACAAAGCGACTAATGATAATAGATAATTAAGTAAAGGCGCCATGGCCTTAAAGTGCCTTTCTTAAGAGGGTTATATGTGGCACAATTAATCGACGGCGACGAAAATGTCAAAACAAACGGATCCATTGGAGCTGGAAAAGTGCATTGTTTCGAGATTATGGTACACTGCCGTCACGATTCTTCGTCATCAAACAGACACGATAGATCAAAATAAGTCGCAACGTGACATAAAGCTTCTCACAAATTTCATTCGATCTTGGTAAGCCAACAAATTTATCGCATAATTATACTTGCAAAAGAATGTTTTTTTTAGAATTTCAGATTCAACATTTATTTATCTATAATAATAGTTTTGTAAGTTGCAATTTTTTACACTGCATTATTACATATTTCTAATAATTTCAGGATTTTTATTACTTTATTTATAATTAAAGTATTATTTTTTTTATTATTGTATGAATCACATTTTTTTTTGTAAAATGCAATTTTTAAAACTGCATAGTTACACATTTTTTAAATAAATTATTTCAGAGTTTATATGATTTAGTTATTTAATTTACAATTAATGTGTTATTTAATTTTGTTATTATTATTGCATATTTTCTTTTCATATATCACTTTTTTTTTGTAGAATGCAATTTTACAAAAAATCTACTACACATATTTGAATTACCAATTTCCAAATTTGTACTTCTTTAGATTTGTATTTTAGTACCAATTAAATTATAATTTTGTTAAGTTCGTAAAACTTTTTCTTTAATTTAAATTGACCTACATTTTAATTTAGTGTTAATTCATATGCTAACAATTTTTCCATAAAAGCAAAAATCAAGATGGAAGATTTAAATTAAATTCACTGAATTTGACTTAAACAATGCAGCTTTTAATTTCTACTCTTTTTTTTTAACTGAAAATTTATTTACAAAATAAAGTCAATTAACACTAAAGTGATTAATACAAAAAATTCTAAACAAAGAGAAAAATACATGCAAATTTCTATTGCATTTGTTTCATATTCTATTAATTTTTTTTCATATAAATCTCTAAAAAAAAAAGTAAAAAAGAAGAGTTAAAAATGAAAGCAAATATATGAGAAAAAAAAAGTAGTAAATAAATATAATTTTCAGCGCTGACCAAGGTCTACAAGAGCACAGATGGATTGCCTACAATTTGCTTTCGCAACTGGATAACACCGAAGAAGCAAAAAAAATTCTTACGCAAGAAGAATTTGTGAGTATTCTAAAATTGCTGGAGACTCAAATACCTCATCACACAAAAGTGGTAAAAACTCTAATTTCTACTCTAATTAAATGAGCCTTTTAGTATCTAATTATTTTTACAAATTGTTTTAAAAATCTTGAATTTCCTTGTTACAGGAATTACTGAAATTATTTGAGTCCGTTAGAGCAGCCAAAGAAAAAAATGATGTTCCAGCTTGTAAATTATCGCCGGAAAGTTTGGATTGCCTGGAGACGAATATTCTAAAAAATCCAGCTCTCATTCATTGGATAATCGATGGATTACTTTGCATTTGGCTTCCGACGCACTTTGCTCAATCGGACTCGGCTCTGCAAGACGTTTATTTCAATAGTATTAAAAAATTGTTTGATTTTGACGAAAAAAGAGGAGAAAATGAAAGGACAAGTTTGTTAAAAAGAAATGGCAATAATTTGGGGAAGAAAAATTTAGGAGTATTTTTGTCAATTTTGTCCAAAATCAATTTAACAGAAACTAAAGAGGACGAACTTTTGGATTGGCTCTATCCTGCCTTGCTTAATTATTGCAATAATGATGATATTGAGCTTGCGCTCTATTCACGAAGAAACGCCAAATTTTTTAAAAATTGGCATGAATTTCTCGATGATACTTATGCCAGATGCAGCGCCGCTGATAATTTGGAGAATGCAACGAAAATCAGCAAAATTTTGTTTGATTTTAATGAAGATTCGACCACTTCTTTGAACGCCAATGAAATTTTCAAACGAACTTTGAATAGGCAGACGCATTGGCTCATCGATATTTTTGTAAGTCTCGTTTTTTTTCTACAAAATTGGTTTTAAAAAAAAATCAAAGATTGAAAATACATCGCAATTGAATTTATCCAAAAAATGGAAATTAATAAATGTTCAGCAAAAATTAGAGAAGTCAATAAATTAGATTTTAAAAAATGGTTCTGAACCCAATTTTTTGAGAACTTTTTTTTTGGAGAAATGGATTTGGCGATTATTTAGAATAATGAAAAAACTGTTTGAAAACTGTTTTTGAATAATTAATTTATATGATTATTTTTTTTTTTTTAATTCACACTAATTCATCAATTTCATTCGAAATTTCTCAAATTGAAAAAAAAAAAAAATTTCTTTTAGGATATCTGCTACGTTTTGTTAATCAACGAAGGTCACAGCGAGGTCGAAAGAATCCTGGACAATTCGGTTCTCAAAGATTTTTGGCTACTTTTATTATTCAAGCTGCTAAAAGATTGTCCAATTGAGCCAGTTTATTCTCCCGAAACTTGGGAAAGAAGCGTGGCAATTTGCGGGTCGTTAAAATTCATTCTAACGAAAATAGAAAAAAGTTCCAAAAACGATGAAACATTGTTGCGTCTAAAAACGACGTTAAAAAATCATCTGGATGTCTTGGATTGGATCTTAAAGAGTAAACAAACTTCTTCGTTGACAAACGGCAAAATATCCACCGTAAATTATCCAAATTTCACCGTAAAACAGGCACTTCATCTTCTACAAAATCACAGCATTCTCGCAGTCCTAAAAATGACAACGGACATTCACAAAAATAATTGCGAAGAAATAAGCGAATTGCTAAAAGACACCGAAGACTCGAAAAGCATATTCCAAGCTTATCGCGCAATGCTAAGCGCGTTAAAAGCAATTTTACTCTGTGAATTTTATAATTCAGATTATCAAAAAGTCGCCGAACGTTTTAACGAAATGGAAAAATCGTTGGGTAGTCTTTTTCCATTGGATTTAAGACTAGAAGTTATCGAGAATATTTTCTCGATGCTTTTTCTTCGTTACGAGGATTTTGTCGAAGCTGACAGCGGTTCCGAAGGTGGTGATGAGGACTCCATGGAAAATACGAAAAAAATTAAGCAACCAACGAAAACAGAGACTGGATTTTTGTGCAATAAATATGCAACTCGAGAAACTCTAAATCGATTAAGACGCAGCGTAACTGCAGTGGAATTTGAATTTGCTGAGCAAAAAAATGATTCCGAAGCGAATGATCGTTTTAAAAAAAATATTGCTTTAATATCAAAAGCCCTGGCTGATGCTACTTGGCGATTGGAACTTTTGACTAGTTCCGATTTTATTGAAAAACGAGGAAATCCCGATTCGGAAAATCGCGAGTGTTTAACCAAGTATTCGACGATTTTGCCTGACTACAGACTCAGCTATTCCAGCTCGAAGAATAAGACGATTTTTTATAAACCCAACGAAAGCTCGTCGGACGAAAGCGAATTAATAAGATCGGATTTGGAAGGAAGTTCAGAAGCGGGATCCCAAGGAAATGCGACGAATAATAGCGCAAGAAGGAGAAAGAGATTAAGGAAAAATTCATCGATCACTGAACCTTCGATTACAGCGAAAGATTCGGAAAAACGTGAACGTACGCTCAATTGTATGTTAGCTTCGAAGGAAAGTTTGGTGCTCCAATGCTTATGGAAAAGCGATTACGATAGAGCTTCACAAGTCATAGAGGTAATAATTATTATTTCCATAAGAGCAATTTTGCAAATATCTTAGCTATTTAAAGACAGAAAATTCTTTTAAAAAATCTAAAAATCAGATTATATGATTCCTGTAAATTTACCAAGTTAATATTTTTTATTTTTTTTATTCCAAAATTACGAGCAAAGTCCAATTACAGATCGATGGCTAAACTATCGATGAATGAATAGATTTTTTTATTTACAAACTACATTAAATTAGGAGTATTCTTTACTTCAATTTATAGACAAAGCAGGACTATTGTTATTGTTTCTGAAAAAGTACTCTTAGATTATAGATTTCTTATGGCACTCTCAAACTCCTCGTAAGAGTCAAGCTCGAAGAGCGTTGGTTTATATTTTATTGGCGTGGGTTCTTCGTCCTTTTGACTTCGTGGCTGGTCCACAAGAACACCAGGTGGATTGTGGCCGTAATAATGTTTTGCCGAAAATATTACGTCGTCGGGGAAACAAATGCTGCAGCGGAAACAGCAGCAACACCAGCCTACGAGTGTAAAAATAAATAAAATCTTCCTTCAGAAATTCAAGCTTTTTTTAAATGTTATTTTTAAACTCAGTAACTTAATTCAAAATTTTTTCTTTTTGACGATTTGACCGAAAAGACCTGTCTAATATTTTCTGAAAATGGTATATAATTTTTTTTTTTAATTTAGTGATTCAAAGTTAGATGTAAACAATTTTGTAAAATCAAAAAACGCGCTTTTTTATTGCTGAAGAAGAGAAAATACATTTTTTTTCTTAAATCTTAGCTGGAAAAATTCATTTTGTCAAGTGCAATTCAATATTTCAAATTTACAAATTGTGATCGCTAATAATCAGCTTAATAAAAAAAAATGCTTTCGTTTAAAAAATAATTTTAGCTCTTGTAAAATTATAAATTATAAATCCTCCTTTTTTTGTTTCTCTGCTTTAATCGATCATATTAATTTATTTTCTAAATTTAATTATAAATTTCAAAATATACTAAAAAAACTAATTAAATATTATTTTCCGCACCTTTTTGAAACCAGCAAGGCACAGCAATGGCAACATAAATGAAAACCCAAATTCTAACAACAGTCCAAGTTCTCGCGAGAACTTTACGTACGTCCGTTTTATTCCGCGAATGTTGATAATCAAAAGCCAAGCACTCGAGAGCCTTAACGCCAAATTGCGTTAATTCTTCCTTGGTGCAATTTTTCGGCATATCGAATTCTACGATTTTTTTAAGCGCATCTTTCGCCGTTTCTTCTGGTTCTCCGTTATCCGTATAATTAAACGTTAAATTGTTGTTCTTTGCTTCGTCCAATTGTTGTTCGTATTCGGCTCGAAAATTCTCATAATCGTAAATCTCTTCTTCAATTTCATGAATTTCCGATTGACTCGTAATTTCTTCAGTTTCAAACCGTCTGTTATCTGGTTTTTTATTTTTTTCATAAGTCGCACTAGGCGTTAAACGCTCGAATGCTATACTCGTATTTTCTTCATCGTATTCTTCAGGCCGTTGGGGCTCTGATACAATTTTTTCGCTCTCAGAATTCTCAGCTAAATTTGGAGTTGCATATCCATTATTTTCGTGTTTTAATGAATGATTTCTAGAGCTCATTGTTTCCAAAAGATCATGCCCAGGAACTCCCGTAAGACCTAAAATATCTTCTTCTCCGTCTCTTTTTGAACGATTCTTTAAAAAACTTATTTCCGGTAATTCTAAATAATTTTCTACGTCGCGTTTTCGTATTTTGTGGAGAGAAACTCCGGAATAAATTGACAAGCTTGCTTCTGTTTGCGAAATATTTTCGACCAATTGGTGAAAATTATACTGAAAAAAAAATAGATTGCTAAGTAATTTTGTTGATTTTTCTGATAAAGAATCAGAGGAATTTGTTATTTTAGATCAAGGTAGAAAGATCAATAGTAGCAATAAAAACTTGATAAAAAAAAATGTATCATTTTGAATGAAATTATAAAATTTCAATAGTTTTTAGCAAATTCTAATAAAAAAACCAATTACCTCCAATTTTCTGCGTATACTTTTTTTTAAATAAAAAATAGCATCTTAAAATGAGTGACATAAAATAATGACTAAAAATAAATAAGCCATAATGAAATAAAATAATAAAAGTGTTCAAATAATGAATCTATATTGAAGAAAAAAATTCCAGTAATAAGTTACAAAATAACGAGAGGTATTTATAAATAGAAAATTACGAAACCTCGTCCAATTCGTGCTTAAAACCAGCGATGAAAGGTTTTCCCTCGTCAAAGGGATTAGTTTCTTCTAAACTGTTTTGCAAATAAGGAGCTGTTTCATCTAATTTCATAGCTGCTTCTGCAGCTCGGCGATTATAATGTTCAACATGAGAATGCAAAGCTTTGTATTTATCTTCATCGTTAGCAAGTGGTGCTAAATCAGCAAGATCTTCCAGTTTAATCATTTCATTTTCGCTCTCATCGTCGTCTTCGTCATCAACGTCTTCACCGGCTGTTATGACAAATGTCTTTTGATCCTTAAAATGTACCTAAATTAAAAAAAATATATATCAAAGATTTTAGGATTAAAAAAAATATTTCTAGTTTACTTTGTATTTTTTACTCTATAAGAAGCCGGCCAGAAGGAATAACAGATTTTAGGGAATCCCAGGAACATAAAAATGATGCAATATTGCATGCCAAAAAAGTTAGGAATCTATAAGCTTTACGATTAAACTTAATTCTTTAACTAGCTTTTGACATAACGTGAATGCTTGCTTTTGTCGATTTTCAGATGTTTAGCTTGAAAAACAGCCATTTGGAAGGTGAAATTTTGTTCTCGCGGGCTATCAAGACATTTAGAAAGGAGATGAAGAGACAATTGGCTAATTCAGATGCTGTAGATTCACCGGATGTCGACACAAAACAAACGACGCTGGAGGTAGATTTAAAAAGAAAATTTTCCTATCAGAATTTAAAATCCAAACATTCGGTTTTTAAAATTTCAATTTTTTAAATTGTCACAAAAATGTATAGCCTTTTAAAAGTCCTGTAAATATCTTGAAAAAAAATCTTTCGAAAAATCTTAAAAATGTCTTTTATATTCCCGCAGAATATAAGAAGAGCCGTACAGGACGGATTTCACGCGTCTCGTTCAACAGGCCAAGTGGAAACATTTCTCGCGGCTCAAGAATCCTGCGTGCGTCTTTTAAACAATGACTCAACAACGTCAAAAGAAATCCTAACTCTTGCATCGTTAGATTTATGTCTAACAATGTCTCGAACTCATCAAGATTCGTTAAATCTCAGTGGCGTAACTATGAAGTATCTTCAATCCTGCAAGAAACTCTCGACAACTCGTTACTACGATTTTTTCCAAAGTATTTATCAATCGCTCTACGAAAACAATTGCGATTTATCGATCAATGAAATTCTCTGCGACGCAAGAATTCCTCTATGTGTGAAAAAAGCCAAAGAAAAAATGGACTATTGGTCGCGTCTTTTTGAGAAGCTAAAAATCTTCAGAAAATCGCTTTGTCAAAATAATTTTGACGATTCGATAAACGAAGATTCGTTAAATCCGAGCGAAAAGGCTTTCGAAGAAATTATTATGATTTGCGATAATGGAGAACTTTATTTGCCAAGAATTCACGCTCATTTGAAATTACTTCGTACGATAATTCCAGAAGATAATTCTGACGCTAATGAAGCAGATTTTTGTCTGTTAAAAACATCTTTAGACACTTATATAGGCGATCAAATATTCCGGCTAAATTTGGAATTGGATGAAATCGAATCTATAGCATCGAGACTTCAAGTTAATTTGGTACACAGTATTCTTGTTAATTGTTGCCCGAAGCTTCGTTTTTACACGGATAATTCATTGAAAACAAGCGAAAAATGGGGAACAACAGTTCTGAACAACACAACATTAAATTTCACGGATTGCAACAATTTTGAGCCCAATCAGTGCGTAACAAATATATTATCGGAACTTTTGGAAGCTATACGAAAAGTCAATTATCCAAATTTAACATTAAAGCCAACGGAAGCAAGGGAATTATCAAAAAACGAGGAGATCCGAAGAATTTTTGATAAAACACAAAAAATTGCATCAGCCGATTTGAGCAATCTTTCATTTGGAAATCACACTCTGGCGTTCTTCATTAACATCTGGAATCTCATGATTTTACACGCAACGATCGATATTTGGTCAATTAACCCACCAATCGATGATCTGAGGCATGAAATTAGTTTGACGACTGTCGGTTACGAAATTGGAGATTTAGGAATCGTCAGTCTTCAGGCTTTGCGTTCAAAACTATTGGGGCAACATTCTTGGGGTCCCCAATTTTTTTCCACCGCGGAGGAACTAAACGAGCCAGCTTGGCAGGATTTGGACGTTCCGTTCGATCCAAGAGTCATTCTTGCGTTAACAAACGAATTCAACGACAGTCCAATAATTCGTATTTATAATCCAAAAACTCTAAACGACGATCTAAACGCTTCCGTAAACGATTATCTAAATTTCTACAAGAAGAATATGTGTGAAAATCGCAATAATTGTTATCCAGAATTGATAAATCGTTACAATGACTTAATTACGAAAAAAGTCAATTCAAGTATCTCTGTTGATGAAAATATCGTGAAAATTGACACAAAAGTATCGTACAAAGAGTTGAATTACTCTTACGACGTAAGATTTATCTACAACGATGAAAAAATGGGACATCATGAGATTTTCGAAACGAGAGAAACATCGGAATTTCCTTGGCAAAGTAGAATCGTTAAATCAACTTTGCTGCAATATTTGGAGGGACATTGTTGGTTACTATCGTATTTGGTTCAAAGAATTCACGAGGAAAGTCCAACGATACTCGACAGCAATTGTGAGAATATCGGAAGAACCGCGTCACTGGAGAATCTCGTTAAATCATCTTGGGCGAATAATTTAAAATCGCTTTACGAAGAAAATCAAACGGTGGCTGGCCTACGAAAGATCACGTTGACCAATGAAATTTGGAATTATTTTCAAAGTCTCTTGCTAAGCGGTGAGACAAAAAAGTGCCTTAATATCATAAACGCTCTCCCAGATTCATTGATAACGAGTAACGTAGAAATTCAACGATTCAAAGACATCGCTCTCGCTTATCTAGCGACAAATTCGCCGGATTCAAGCGTCAGCGAAATTTTACGTTATGTCTATCAAATAAAAGACGAGCAAATTCTCGCTAAATTAATTTTATCAAGCGCAAATGATTTGCCGGTGAAAGTTTGTGGTGAATTACTTTTTCACGCATTAAGTCACATTGATAAAGACAAATTGCCGGAGCATTGCAAATCACGAATGAATGAAATATCATGTAGAGTTGCTGTTTTTGAAAAAATGTTGCCTTACTGTGAAAAAGGAAAAAATGATGAAAATTGCTGGCACGATTTGGTTCATCAAACGGAAAAAACGAATCCAGTGAAAATTGTAAAATCACTGATTGACGCCAATCAATTTGAGCTTTGTTTGGAATGGATGGAATATCAAGCAGTTTCATCGGAGATTCATTCGTTAATCACGCAAGATCTTCTAATTGGTTTGCTCAACAATGAGGATCAAGATTTTAAGCACGCAGTTAAATTGCTCAGAGCTTTGCCAAAGAAAAAATCGTTAAATTTATGCAGCGGTGTTGTCGGAAAACTTGAGGCAATTGGAGCGCTGAGATTTGTCGTTGGTTATTTGTTGGAAAATTCGCCGAAAACGGAAAATCAAAGATACAAAAGAGGATTATTGGGAATTGATATTCTCGAGCAAATGGAAATTAAGGAAAGACGTTCTTATGTACATTTAATTGAACATCCACTTTTCATGTTGGAACAATTGCTTATGAATTGCAAATTGGATAGTTTGCTGAGAATTCTTATTGGAATTAAAGATAGCGACTGTAATAATGAATATTGTGAGAAATTTGACGAGACCGTGAGATTTTATGCGAGCAAAAGTTTGGATTTTAGAGTCGCTGTTCCCGGGGAGATTGAGAAAATCAAGGATTCATCGGTTTCGAGTAACATCAGCCAAAATGGAGATTTTCTCATGCCAATTAATATTCCGACTAAGGATGAATGGGTGCCTAATGATAAGGTAACTTTTTTTTCCGTTCAAACAATTTTCTTCTGGCTCTCTCAGATATTTATCTTATATTTCGGATTTCACGACTATTTGGGTAAAAGACTAATTATGAATTATGAAAAAAAAAAAAATTATGAACCGGGCAAATCGATTAGTAAAAAAAATTAACAAAAAATAGAGTCCATAAAGACTCCATCGCGAAAAAATGGTAAAATGTTACAGAATTGCATGAACAATTTAATGCGATTAGAAAAAAATATATGAATAATACCGAAATTTGTAAAAAAAATTGTTTAAACTTTCAATTGTTCATAAAAATAGTAGTTTCTATTTCGCAGCTATTGGCAAAATATGTCATTAAAGCGTGTTCTTTTAGCTTCAAAACGCGCTTTGGTTTATCGCTCTATGACAGATAGAACCAGAGATATTAATTTCTGAACGAGAAATCGCGTCTATTTTCCGAAAAAAATGTTACCCCCTATAATTGTAGAAAAATATTATTTTTTTTACCGAACAAAAAAATAGGAGTCTCCTCTTTTCATGTACAGATAACGTAAAAAAAGTTTCATTCAATTAAAAAAATGCGAGGTCAATCCTCGGCCGATCATAAGTGAAATCGCTCTTATACGAAATTAATTTTTTTTTCTTTTGAGATGAAAAATGATACATTATTGAAATTTTCTTTTGCAAGGCCAGAGAATGCAGTTGCTGCCGAGTCGTGATATTCACGATGTTCAACAGACGACATCATTGTCGCAGATGCGGACGTGTAGTTTGTGCAACCTGCTCGCCGCAACGAGTGCGACTTCCAAGTTATCCGAATTCCGTGCCGGTGCGGGTATGCAATGACTGCAAGCGTCAGATGCATTCACAGCTGCAAGCTCCGTCGACTCCGAGCAGCGAGGCTTTCGATTGTTGGCGATTGACCGTCGACGAGGCGCACAATGAGACACTCAGGGAAGAATTTTCCTTTGAGAATGCTCCAAATATATCGCTCTGTCTTGCAATACTCAATTTGCATTCCGATCACGAAGCTTATTCCAAGTAAGTGGCCGTGAATATGAATAACGGAAAAGGAGCTTCGGCAACAATTCGGTATCCATCGAAAAGCCTCAATTTAATCTGAAAAAAATTAAAAATAAAAATTCTCTATTGCAGTTTTCTTCTGGACAAATGCGACGGTATGAAGGATCTTTTACGTCCCGACAGCAAAGGCAGAGTGAATCCCGAGGTTGATCACGCTCTCATCATAAAAATGATAAGATCCTTGTTGCTAGCTGCAAAAGTAAAATGCGCGAAATTAGGTCTCAATACAGGATTAACGCATTGCGATCGTTTTCTCTCGCAAGTCGATTTAATAACGACACTCGTGAATTCCGATTGTTCTTCGCTGATACCGCCAACGGAGAAAGATGGCAAATTGGGCGATCACGCATTGCGACGATTGCGGGATTTACTGTCAGAGAAAGAACAGTGGATATTGGCTTTAGACGTAAGCACGAAAACTGGTCTCGATACACAAGGCGTTTGGGCAGCTTGGGGAACTGCATGTCTAAAGGCTGGTTTTTACGAGCTCGCGAGAGACAAATTTGCCCGATGTCTTGATAAAGTAATGCGCGAAGATTCCGACGATTGGGTTATGCTCTCTTATCCCGGTGAAACAAGCAGCGATCGTAACAAACGAATATTCGATACATATAATTTTTCAAGCGACGATAATCGTCGTAAAATTGGAAATTCAAATGTTCAGGAAGGCTTGAAAAATCGTCCAAACAAAGATCCACTTTTGCTCACGGAAATATTACAAATATTGGATAAAATGAATCCAAACGATTGTTACAATCAGCAAAATAGTAAAATAAACGCAAAGCGCGCTCATGAAATTTTAAATACATTGAATAGCCTGAAATCCATAAGTCTCGGACAATTAACGTTACAGACGAATAGCGGAACGAAAAATTTTCGTTATCAAGAGAGTTTGTATTATTTATTGATGTACGGAAGTTTCAATTCGATATTGGAGTTTTTTGTGAAAAACAACGAGTACGACAAGTGTCTGGCTTATATTTTGGAGAATGACATTGAGCCCGAAATTTTTATGAATATCTTTATGAGATGCTTGAGAAATGGCTGTATCGTTAATTTGTGCGATGCAATGAGAAACAAAGATTCGAGTCTTGTGATATTTAAGAAATATTTAATGCACACTTGTCACTGTTTGGAGAGAAAACAACTGTTGAACACGCTTCATCAGCTACAATTGTTTATGAAAGATTATGTGAGAGCCGCTATGACGTGCATACGTTTTTACGTAACCGACGCTAATTCTTACGAGGATTTATGCAGTAGAACGCATTTTTTGGCTGAAGCCCAACGACACCTGGAGTCGGAACTTCAGTTGGAGAGTTTTGGTAAAAAAAGAAGGAAAAGCGTGAGTTCGTCGATCAGCGGACAATACAGTCTGACATTGGAAATGGAACCGGCGGAAATTGATAGACACATGAATACGATATCGCGGCAAATGGAAATTGCGAAATTTTTGGGTAATCGCGAACTGGAGGGACAAACTGTTAATGAATTTATGAATAAATTGTCGTTTATGGACAGCGAAGGATCCTCGATTAGAAATGTCCCAACGCTCTTTGGCAATCAACAGGAAAAAACGCATCTCGCGGTTTTGGCCATTTTGTGCGGAAGAGACGTCGAGGAAGGTTTTGGAATTGCATTTCGAATTATGCAAGGTAAACATTTTTACGATTGGACTCTTTTTTTTTTGTTGCAATTTGCAAAAAATGCAATGCACGCAAAAAAAAGTGAAATAAAATAAAATAAATTTCGTTTAAATTTTGCAGACTACAATTTGCGTCAACAGAAGATATATTCGTTGGTCGGACACATGTTGGCTTTGGATCGAAAGATAAATTCAATCGAGCAACTGATAAAATGCTGTCGAAGTTCGGGCGCTCCAAATTCAAACGCAATATCGGATCGCGTTCTTGCGCATTGCGTTAAACTTTTGCTCGATCGTTCGCGAACCGATTCCAATCCAAGTCCAAAGGATCAAATCGATTCTCTCATAAGAATAATAACCGATGTCGAGCTCAAGGTAAAAAAAAACAGGAAGAAATTTCAAATATGATTTTTAATAAATTTCGCATTTTGTAGAGCGAAGGAAAAAATAAAAATTAACAAATGTATTTATTTATTTTTTTTTCAGATCGAATCGTACATCGAGAGCAGACAATTAAAAGCCGCTTATTTACTCGCCGTTAAACATTCTCGAGCTCAAGATATTCGAAAAATCCTAAAAGAAGCCGACAGACTTGGTCAGCTTGCTATAAAGTCGATTTGCACAAAGTGGCTACAACAAACTCAGGGATCGTAAAGATTCTTTTCATAAAGCAAGCGAAATTAGTGACAAATCGAGAATAAAGAAAAGACGATTTGTCACACAAAATCGTTCGTTTAAATCGTGATAACGTTTTTGTTGCCTTACAATTTATTTAAGCAGTATATACGTGTTTTATTCTTGCAATTTGAAAAAAAAAAATGTATAATTGTAGATAATTGCTCGAAAATATAAATGATTGTGTAATGTTTTTCATCGCGATACAACTATAATTAAACGTGATATATATAATAAAGTTCAGTACTTTTAATAATACAATTGTAATCTCAATATTTTGTCGTAGAAAAAAATCTCTTCCTAAAAAAAACCCTTTTTTGTCACTTTAATTTAGACTACATTTATTGTATATTCGGAGATTATAAATGTGGATATTTCATAGAAGGAATGTAACGAAGCTCTATACTAAAATCCCAGTAAAATCAAGATTTCTTTTTTGTTTAAGCTGCCAAAAAAAAAATCACGAAAATCAATATTATTTGCGTATTCGGAAATTAATTTTTCGGAAATATCGTAGCTGCCAGACGATAAAATCCTTTTTTTAAAATATTGAACAAAAAAAATTGTCAGATTACTGAGAATTTGATTTTTAATTAATTAATTGATTCTGTGGTTTATAAAATCCACGCCACGATTACGGTATTTTTTTTAAATCTTTAAAATTAATTTTTATTTTTACGAAAAATTGAACGTTTTTACTAAATTTCGGTCTTGTTTTAGAACTTGAAGAATAGTTTCAAGTTCTAAAAAAGTATAGAATATAATTTTTTTTTTTATATATAACAAAAAAAAACATTTTGCAAAGTTAGTGACAATTTCATTTTCAATTAATTAATTGATCGTTATAAAACTCTAAGTGGTAATAGTAGACTTTTTATTTAGCAGATTTTTAAAACAAAAAATCGTCTGAAATTGATTTTGTTATTTTTAGGAGAACTTCGACGATTTTTCGTATTTTTATTTCTAAAAAAAAAAATTCTCAGTATAGAAAAATTGGAAATTAATGATTGTTTTAAAAGGAACTTTTTTTTCTTGATTCTTACTGGAATAATATAAGACTAGGGTTTATTCCTACAGCAAACAGATCACATTTCCAACAAAGTAGTTCTGTCTTTTTTTTGTGCAATTGCGCAAGAACTTAACAAAATATTAAATGGAACGTTTTTTTTTTGTTTTTTTTTTTTAGTAAAGTTTACTTGCATTCGACGCCTAATTCGTTCTCCACCGTCAATCTCTGATCGTATTTCTCAGCAAACTTGGGATCCATATTTTTGATCGAAGCTACGAGGCCTTCCTTCTCCTGTTGTGACCAATTCTGGCTCCATTCGTGAAACAATTTCACGCGGCATTGAAATAAGCTCGGCGGCCGATTGGATTCTTCTTTGCAGCTGAGATTGTCGACGAGAGTCGCGAGACCGTTGACATTGCCGGGTGTGCCGCATCTCTCAGCGAGAATCTCCAAAAAATCGGCTCTCTGCATTTCCGACCATTCTTGAAACCATTCTACAACGTAACGGAGTTGATCTTGATTCGAGAGTGTCGACATTATTTCATCTGGAAAAAAAAGAGAATTTTGTTTCAATTATTAATCATTTTTTTTTGCAAAATTACCGAGAACTTGATTTTTGCAATTTTTATTTCTAAAAATCTTTGAGAATTAATTTTCATTTTTAAGAAATTATGAAGAAGTTTTTGCTTAATTTGTGTTCATTTTATTTTGCGAAAAAAAAAGAAAATAAATTATAATTACTTTATATTTTGAAGTAAAATTTCTTAAAAATAACAAATTGAAATTTTTTTAAAATAATCAAATTGCTGCGTTGTGATTTTAATTATTAATCAGATTTTAGGGAGGATTTGAATTTAAATGGAACTATAGGCAGTACTCCCATAATAATAATATTGATAATAATTCCATATTTTACAGTTTGAATTGCAGAATGCTACAAAATTTCTGTGATATTAAAAGAAAAATTGAACTTTATGTTATCCATTTTTTGTTAACAATGTTTTTAAAAATAATTTTTATGATTTTGATTCCATTCAAAATTTATTAAACTTGTAAATACAATTAAACAATAATAATAATAATATTAATAATAATAATAATAATAATAATTCCATTTTTGTACTTTGAACTGTGGAATGCCACAAAATTTGTATTTCAAATTACTTAGCAATGTTTTGTTTTCAATCTTTTTTTTAATTGTTTAATGTTTTCCATTCCGATCCAACTTTTTAAAAATTGAGCTGAGAATTTCATTTTTAATTAATTGATTACTTGATTCTGTAATTTACGAATTCTACGTCATAATTATCAATTTTTATTACGTGTATTGTTTAAAAATTTGGATGAGTTTTTATTAAAATCATATCTCGTTTTATTTACAAAAAAAAAAATTTCCAGTTTTGAGAATAACAAAATATATAGAACTCTTTTGTTTCAAACATTGCGAAACATAACAAAATTTGCAAAATTACGGATAATTTTACATTCAATTAATCGAATCTGTGAAACATTTGAGGTTATGTCATAATTTTGACGTATTTCAAAAGTCGTTGTCAAAAACTCGCCGCAATATTTTGTACTTGTATTTCTAAAGAATTGAAATTTCTCAGTAGTATTAAATACAAAAATTGTTACCAATTTATTTGGTCCTCGATCGTTATGCGATTTTGCTTTTCAAAATTGGAACGTCAGAACAGAGGTTAACGCGTTTCTGCGTGTGTCTCGTTTCCTACATTTGCAAAAAAAAAAAAAATCTCGTATATTTCGTCTTTCGGCGCTTACTTCGTCACAAAATATATGAAAAGGGAAAGGCAATAAAATCGTCAACTAGATAATAAAACACAATTTTTTTCTTTTAAACATTTATTATTACCAAAATTTCTACGATTTTATTGAATATTTCGAAGTTCAGTTGGAAAGTTTACATTTTTTTGGGTTAACTTGTTCGTGATCTTCAGCAATGTCCTCTTCGATCGACTCGTTCTCCGAATCGGCTTCGTCAAAATCGCCTACAAGAAAAAAAATAATTTTCGAAATTCGTTGCAAAAATTTTTTTTTTATCAAGTTTTTTTTTCAGTGTCTGAGGGTTCGTTCACCTTTAGTAAAATCATCGCGATCCTCGACGAGTTTTGTCAAAAATTCATTGACTCTAATTTGTGTTACCTTTAAATTTGTCAATAGATTTTTAAGATCGTTGTTTGGACTCATTAGAGAATTTTCGAAAACGAGCTCATTGTTATTTGATATTTTTACGAGAACGACGGCGAGACCGGCGAGATTCATGGCTTATCGAAACTGATGCTTATAAGTGATATATTCTTTTATTGAATATATATATATATATATTTAAGTATATATATAGTTCAATTCCATCGGACATTCTGCGCGAAATGCACCAATATATATATACTAGGTAATCCTCGAATTCTGGGTAATCCGGGAATTTTGGGTAATTCGTGAATTCTGGGTAAATATTGTTTTTTAAATATGTTAACGGAAGCGTTTAAATTTGCCGCGTAAAAGTTATGGCAAAGTGGCTCCCTCTGATAGGGGATTATTTTTTAATGTTTTAAAAATAATCGATAGATGGCGCCACCGAATAACTGCCGGTTGGCTGTTAATCAACCATCCGTAGAGATGTAACAATAACGTAAAATTCCAGCAACTTCTATAATTTCTAAAATGCGATGTATTATGTAATTATAATTTCTATAATGCAATTCATTATGCAATTACAATTTGTAAAATACAATTTATTATAATTAGATAGCACAGCAATAGAACTAAGTTTAAATTTGTTAAATTCAAACGCCGAATAGAGAGAGAAAACAGTAGCGACACGAGCGAGAAAGACAGAAAGCTCTGGCGAGTGAAAAAAACACAGCCGACAGAGACACCTACACAAAAGACAGAGAAAAGTTGAAAGCAAACGAGACAGAGAAAAGCAGCAGTTCGCAGGAACTTCGCAGCAGCAGCAGCAGCAGCAGCAGCGGCGGCAGCGGCATCAAACAGCCAAAGCAGCAGTCGGCCATTTTATGTTAGTATGACGTAGAGGCTGGGTGTAGCAGCTTCTTACGTTAAAAACCGTTCTCGCGTTTATAATTTTGCACACCGCAGAGAAGAAAAAAGGAAAAAAAGAAAAAGCGAAAAAAAAAAACCAGTTTGCAGTTTTGATGCTCGAGAAGGCAAAGAGTTTGATGAAAGAATTTCACGACGCGCTGTGATTTATGTATTTTAATCGCTAGATTAAGGTCGCGCGAGGATTTTGTGTGTGTGTGTGTGAAAAGAAAAAAAAAACGAAAAAAAAAGTTTCCTTTTTTTTTGTTTTTTTTGTTTCGTTCGACTACGTTGCGGAGAGGCGGATTTAAAAAAGTCTAGATATATATTTCGAGGTTGGCGAAATGAGCGAGGAAAGTCATCCACGTACGCTTTATGTCGGTAATCTCGACGCTTCGGTGTCCGATGAACTATTGTGCGCGTTATTCTCACAAATTGGCGCTGTTAAAGGCTCCAAGATAATACGAGAGCCGGGAAATGATCCTTATGCATTTGTCGAATTTACGAATCATCAATGCGCGGCAACCGCGCTCGCGGCCATGAATAAAAGATCATTTTTGGAACGAGAGATGAAGGTTAACTGGGCAACCAGTCCCGGTAATCAACCAAAGCTCGATACAAGCAATCATCATCACATATTCGTCGGTGATTTGTCGCCCGAAATTGATACCGACACGCTTAAGGAGGCTTTTGCGCCGTTCGGCGAAATAAGCAATTGTCGAATTGTGAGAGACGCGCAAACGAATAAAAGCAAGGGATATGCTTTTGTCTCGTTTGTCAAGAAATCAGAAGCAGAGGCCGCTATTAATGCTATGAACGGACAGTGGTTGGGATCTAGAAGCATTAGGACTAATTGGTCCACTAGGAAACCACCACCGCCAAGGTCCGAGAGACCGAGACACTCCAATAATAGCAAACCTAACTACGATGAGGTACCTTTCTTTTTTCTTTTATTACGGTTTTTGGGTTTTTGAGATGGTTCAGGTTCTTTCAGGGAAAAGTCCAAGGGCGATGAGAGAGCTTTTTGATAGTTGCGAAAAAGAGGGCTTCATTTAGGGTAAAGGGTAGAATTTTTTGGAGAGAGGGCAAAAGGTAAAGGGTTTGGTTGAGGGCGAAGGGTTTCGCTGGGGGCAAAGGATTTGGTTGGGGGCAAAAAGTACAATTTTTTGGAGATGGTTCAAAGGACAAAGGGTTTGGTTGAGTGCGAGGGGGTGCTATTTTTTCGAGGGTGTTCAAGGGCAAAGGGTTTTTTTTAGGGCAAAAGGTAAAATTTTGGGAAGCAAAAGGTATATTTTTTGTTTATGTGCTGAAAGGCTTGTTTTGGAAACAAAGGGAGTATTTTTTGTTTATGTGCTGACATAGCACATAAATAAAATCCAGCCTGGGTTTTATTCAACTCGCACAAGGAGTTTGAGAATATACAAAAAACTAAAAGTCGAGTAAAACAACATCTGTGATGTAAACAATAGCATTGTAAGAACTAATTATGTAAACATGTGTATTTTCAAACATATGTTTCCATTAACATTCAATTGCATTGAACTGCAAGGCTCGTTTCAAGCTTGTTTAGCAATTGGTGAAATTTTTTTGTTAATGTACTAAAAGATTTGTCCCGGGAACAAAGGTTGACATTTTTTTTTTATTTGCTGAATATCATCTTGTATTTATGTGTATGAAAAGTTCTGTAGTATTTTGAATATGCTCATAGTTGCAAAACTTAACTTCTGTTATCATTCCCTTATCATATATCTCAATGTTGAGATTGATTTTTTTTTTTTTAGCATTATGTAATGTTTCCTCCTTTAAAAAGACTTTTTGCGAGTTTTCAAAGAAATTTCTTTAGTATATTTTGAGGAAAATTATTTTTTTTTTTTTAATATTCTAAGATTTTGTCTCAAAGAATGTTGGTTTAAGCACTGTTGCTTTTCTTGGCTGTTTTGCTTTCAATCTCAATCAACATTTAGACTGAACTATTCCATTTTTCTTTTACTAAAATTTTGAAGGATGTTTGTTTAAAATTTTCATGGGATTTGGGAAGAACTGAATTTTTGAGTATTTAGAGAAATAAATTATTTAAAATAAATTTGTAAGGTTTAGAGGAAAAAATGTTGATAATAAATTACTAAGATCGAAAGCAAATTTATTTCCAATTTTTGTGAGATCTAGGAAGTACGTTATTGGAAAACTTTTAAAAAATCAGTCGTTCATTTACTCAAATGAATTTATTTACTTTTTCAATCAAAAAAACCACTTACAAATTATCTGAAATTAATAAAGTCCATCAACAAAAATTATTCTGTAAAAAATGTATCCTAAAAAGCAGCTCAGAATTAAAAAAAAAATCAAAAGTTAGAATCGTCTTAAGAAAAAAAAAAAAGAAAATGATAGACAATAATATTTGAAAAATTAGAGAAAAGGTTTGATTTATGATTTTTAATATTATATTTTTATTGAATACCAGGTATACAACCAAAGCAGTCCAACAAACTGTACCGTTTATTGCGGTGGTTTCACAAACGGCATAACGGACGAGCTGATAACAAAAACATTCTCGCAATTCGGCACCATCCAAGATATCCGAGTTTTCAAGGACAAGGGTTATGCTTTCATTAAATTTACAACCAAGGAAGCCGCAACGCACGCAATCGAGACAACGCATAATACAGAGATAAACGGAAGCATTGTCAAATGCTTTTGGGGAAAGGAAAACGGCGATCCAAACAGCGTCGGGCCCAATGCTAATCAGCAGGCTCAGCAGGTATTAAAAGAACTTGTACGAATTGAAATTAACTCATTTTTTCCTTCCTCATAGAGGAAGCATTGTTCTTGTGAAACTTTTTTTTTTTTTTTCGAGATTCTAATTTTATATCTTAAAATTACGTTTTTTTTAAAGACAAAATGAACGGTGAAATACGCAATTTAAAAAATTGGACAAAATTCTGAAAAAATTCGTAGGTAATCAGAAAAATGATTGAATCATTTTTATTATTTTAAAAAGTTGGGATTATTGAAAAATTCATTTTTTTTTTCATTAATTTGTTAATAACACTTTGATATTATTACTATGAAAAATCGATTTTTGCACCATTTTCAATGTGCCTAATTTTTTTTCAGATTTTTATGTCATTGAGAAGTGTTTGAAATTCTCTTATAATCCCACGTTTAGTCGGATCGTACCTTAACTTGCCTCAAATCGGTTGAGGGATTAAAAAATGATGAATATTTATTTTTGTTTCAATTTTTTTTTTTTAAATACAATAACTCCAGAACCGTTCAAGCAACTGATCTAAATTTTTGCATAAAACTTTAATAGAACGGGTCGTTTAATACTGAATTTTCATTAAAATGTCGTAAATAAAGAACGAGAAATAAATTTAAAAATATTGCAAGTTCTGCAAATCCTCAAAAATAGTCGGCAAAATTATATTTAAAAAAAATCCTTCACTATCTCGTTTTCATTGTTGCAAAAAAACAAAACAAAAGAAACCTTCATAAAAATGTCGCAAATAAATAAAGAGAAATAATTTTAGTGCAAATGAATGAGAGAAAAAAAACAAAAAGAATAAATAAAATTACAGGTAACAGCAGGAGCTGGACAATATCCATACGGTTATGGTCAGCAAATGGCGAGCTATTGGTATCCCCAAGGTTATCCACAAATGCAGGGCCAATTTCTTCAGCCTGCTCAGTACTACGGTCAGTACTACGGTCAGCAGCAAGCTCAGTACATGAACAGCATGAGAATGCAGGCACCTGGCGGTGGAACATGGCAACCAGGACAGGCGACTGCAGCGCCACCGAGCGCGACGGCACCCCTTCAGCCTGGCCAGCAACCGGCAATGGTAGCTTATACCATGCCGCAGTATCCAACGCAATGAAAACGACGAAAAACCGATACAAGAGATGATTGAATCGAGATAACAGCGAAGAGAAGAGGAAGAAGAAGATGAAGAAAGAAGAATTCATACGTTTACGGAACGACAAAAGAAAAAAAAAAAACAACAAAAAAAAACGACTGCGGGGGCTTCGAAATCGTTATTCTCGAACTAATAAAAAAAATAAAATAAAATAAAAACAACCAGCGATTCGCTTTTTGCGATTGAAAGATTAAAAAAAAACACACACATGATACACGCATATAAAATGAAAAAAAAAACAAAGAATTACATAAAACACGAAAATATTGGAAACAAAACAACAACAACAAAAAATCTTGTCCTTACGTTACGTTGTTCCGAAACACTCTGCATATCTAAATCGCTCGTATTCTTTACCTCCAAAAAAATTAAAAGGCGCGAAAGCTGCGCGGGAATTTAGGATAACAAAATATCAGCATCTCGAATAGATCGCGAGACTCGGCATTTTTCTTTTTTTTTTTTTCGTTATTTTTGATTTTTCGAGAGTCCGATGAATGGATTAAAAAAAAAAAAAAGAAATTTGGAGACAATCAGAAAATTCGGGTAATTTGAATATTCGGATAATTTGAATATTTGGCTAATTCGAATATTCGAGAGAATTTTTTTCCCTTTTTTTTTAAGTCTAAGAGACGCTGGCCATCGTTACGCGAATTAATTTATAATTGACCGTTGCTGTTTCACGACGGCGAATCTTTTTTTGGGGTTTGTAAGTGTTCGATTTTTCTTCGGGGAACCCCAAAAATAATCATTGCCAAATTATATTTGATTTTTTTTTTTTTTTTCATAGCGACTTTTTTTCTTTTTTTTTCTTGCCGAAAGCGACAAGTAGAACGCTCGACTTCGAATGAATGTGTGTTTTTTTTCCCGATTGTAGCGATTGCACGATATTGTGAAATAATGCAGGAATTTCGTACTTGAGGATATTTTGAGTCGTTAGCGAGGCACACACGGATGTCGTCGGTGGTTTAGTTAGTTTATTCGCTTGTCCCAGTCAGCGTGTCGATCATTGGAAATCCTTTTGGAAATCGCAACCCTTGTGTTTTTTTGCGTTTATCGAACGCCCTGTAAATTCAGGGATGAGCGAATTTTCGATTTTTTTTTTTTTAAATAATTCGTCGCTTTAGAATTTACTCGATTCGACATTTTAATCGAATATTCAAAAAGTTTGATTTATCGCAGCAAAATTTTCGATTATACTGACAATACGAATAATTCGCAAATTCGTATAATTCGACTATTCGGAAAATTCTTATAATTCGAATATTTAGATTATTCCATTTTTTTCGAGTATTCGTAAAATTGCTATAATTCGAATAATTTAATAACTTGAATTTTCGGGAAAAATTTAAATTTGCATAATTTGGGATTTTTTTTACAATTCAAATAATGTCAATAATTCCAATTTTCGAATTACTCATAAATATAAATGCAAACAATAAAAACTCGAAATTTTACAACAACAAAAACGCAAAATATCTGAATAATTGAACATTTCGAATACCCGATTAGAATTTTGAATCCAATTTTGTTGTACAATTCAATTTGTTTAAATCACTGATTCTCACCCCTCGAGGCTCGTAGGGATTTTTCTTTCGTTTCAGACTTTACCGAATAAGGAGCGTTGATAGAATAAAATAAAATGTAAGCTTATAAAAAAAAAAAAAAAAACCAGCAGCCGGATACATTCTTCCACAAAACAGGAAAAAAAAACCACCAACTTTCCACAGGATTGCTCGCCTAATAATTAAGAAAATAAGAAGAAAAAAAACGAAAAGTAATCTTCTGCCGTTGTACAGAGAAACTAGAGTTGTATTTTTTCCTTATTTTTGTTTTTTGCTGTTTCGTGTCGTACCAAAAAAAAAAAAACTATTCCCATTGGACGAAAAAGTTGATTTGTAAATTTTTTCAGTGAGAAAACGATGCGAGATTTTGTAAAGAAAAGAAAGAAAAAAAAGCGCGTCATTTCTCGTCTTCTTCGCCGAAGGGAAAAAGTGTCTCTATCCATTCGCGTCTTCCAATTTAATGTTAAAACCGCGGAGATTACGAATTTGCGTAAAAGCAGCAAAATGAAGTAATACAAAAAAAAATATTGCGGGCTGCACTTAGCTTTAATATTTATTTCTTTCTCTCTTTTTTTTTGGTCTCTCGAGGAGCTTGGAATTATTATTAATTATTTTGGGTGTCACTTTTGATATTCAGAGTTCGAAATCATTCCGAAAAGCATTTTACAATTGTTCTTTCTTTTTTTTCTCCAATCTTAGATTAACCGACACAATAGTGAGCCACAGATTTATTAAGCATGATTATATTAATCAATAATTTACACAGTTTGCGCTTTTTTTTTTGGAATCAAAAATATTCGAAACCACCGACGATAGAATTTTTTTTTTTTTTTTTTCATAAGCAGAAAATATCGCAGAATATGTAACACAAAACTTGCGACGAGCCCGAAGTTTATACTGGAGGTAAAAAAAAAGACCACGAAGACATTTGAACATAAAAAATGGCATACTAAGCAGAAATAAATTTAAAAAAGAAAAGAAAAGGAAGAAGAAATATGGAACAGTGACGGAAGAAGCGAACGTAAAGAATTTGACTATGGATTAACTAATCAGTGAAGCGATGGAAGACATAAAGTAAAGAATGTTATATAAAGAGTAATTTAGGTACGGCAGGGTGATGAAACCCCTCGACAATGCATAGGATAATGTTATCTTATAATAAAAAAAACAACAAAAAAGAAAACAAACAAACAAATTGTCCTTTCAATGAAAAAAAAAGGAATAAATATTTAAAATACATTGCTACCATCTCAAACTTGTCCCGTTTAAAACCCTTTTTTTTATATTGCAACGAGAGAAACTAATCAGTATTTCCTTAAAAAAAGACAGCTGGAAAAAAGGGATTTTTATTTTTATGACTATTTAGAAAAAAGCCTTTTTTTTAAATTCAATTATCGCATATCTTAATCGAATATTTTAATTGTTCTGTTTACTAGAAAAATTCGATATTACGGATAATTTCGAAATTCGGATATTATAAAAATTATCTTATTAAATTAAATTATATAATTATCCCTGGAATATTATTAATAATGCGCTTTTGGAAAAGCCCAAATTTGTTAGCAAATTTTTAAAAAATGTCACTTTTTGTTTTGAAAAAAGATCGGAATTTAGTTTGATTCGTCAGCAACAAAGTTGTTACATATTGACAAACAATTATGTGATATAAAAAATATTTTTGTATTAAATTAAACTTCTACAATTTTCCCGAATTTTAACATAATATTTATGCACAATATTTTTAATGCTAAAAACTTTAACATATAAGAGAAGAAAAAAAGTTGATTTAAAAAAAAAAATTAATATTGATTATGCGATATATGTTGATTTCAAAGAAACCAGAATTGCTGTAACTTTTTTTTCGGGAATTTATCTCAAACCCGTCCAGTCTGATACTTATAGGTTTCCTGTCGTCGACGTCGCTCTTCAGCATACATTTTCCGGAGCCTCTTCTTAATAACTTGGCGAAGTTCCATCGTGCTTTTTCCTATGTTAGCTTCTTTTTTGGCTCGAAATATATCCGTCTCATCATTCTTCTATATTTTCATATTCTGCATATATTTTTTACTCTGCTCCATTTCATTAAATTTACTTCTTTTATATTCAAATTTAATTTCCATAATAGTTTATCATTCTTTTTCTATGTTGTAAAAAAAAAGGTTTTAATTTTTGTCTATATTTGACTTTTATGATTTAAAAATTTGATTAATTTTTTTTTAAACTGCTTTTGTGAGCTTTCTAAAATTCAGCTTAATTTCAAAATACCAGTTGGAGAAATTTTTTTTGTGCATCTTTTTTCGTACAAAAAAATGTACAACATACAAAAATGAAGAACAGCGCAGAACAGATCAGCAATTTTTATCTTCGCCTTGTCGACCAGCAGAGAAAAAAAAATCTACCGATCGAAAAAAAACATCCGCTGAAAAAGAAAATCCTTTCGATTGCACTCGGACTAAGTAATTATTAATTTGTAATTTTTTTAAAAACACTTTCGGTTCATCAAATTTACGAACAAAAGAATTACAAACGTTACAATTTTTTATAGTTTCATCAAAATTAGCAAAAATAAAAAAAAGTCATTAATTAATTTAACATTATCATTTTCAATTTTATTCCGGAAAAAAAATCAGAAAGACATCTACATTTTTGGTACTATTTTTTATGTCCACTATTTTTTAAAATGTAAAAATTTGTGCCAAAAAAAACTTCCGCATTCCTATTTTCTTGCAAAATACTCGAGAGTAAAAAAAAAAGAAGAAGACAAAATCATGTTTTCAAATGAATTTTATTTCAATTCAGTCATTGTACAATAATCACTTTTGTCCAAACTGCATCTGTTTCGTAACTCATTTTCTTTTTTTTATTTCCTTTTTTCTTCATTTAAGAGTATTAATTTTGCCTTTAATCGAAATGCTAGTCGACTAATTTGGTGCATCTTGTTTGAAGATATTTCCTTCGTGAAACATATTGAGATCTATAGATAATTGTTATATTAATAACAACGCAACGATGCAACATAAAATATACAATATCGAATGATGTACCAACTACGTCAATTATAAAAGGGTTTTTATTATTATTATTAATTTTAACTATCCGCGTCGAGGAGATTTTTTTTTTTTATTCGTGTGGAAGTGTATCGTAGATAAATAACAATTATCTACGTACGACGAATCATACTCTACTCGTTTCTATATGCAGTGGAAGTCAAAGACAAAAAGTTTACAATCGGCATATCGTACAATTTCTATTAATCTATCAAATATATCTACGAATAATTATAATTTCTAAATCTATTAATTAGAGTATTGCGCATCATTATTTCGATAGCAAGACGGCATTTTTAAGCTGGCAATAAATCTTTGACTCGTTTAAAGCACGCGTATTTACATCGGTGTTGAATTTTTTACACGTGATAAAAAAAAACTTCATAATAATTTTGGATTCGTGTTTCGCATTTTATTTTTCTTTCGTGAAAAAAAAACTTAGTTTTTGCTTTTTTTTGTATCGAAGTGATTTACACAAAAAAAAAAGCCTTTTTTTTCGGGTCAAAAAAATGTATAGGTAAACAAAATATTGGGTCTGTCTTTGAAATTTCTTTTTGTGGCAAATATGTAACGAGAACCACGAATCGTAAAAAGAATAATAATTTACTAATCTAATATTGCAATAAAAAAAAGTATTGAAAATACTTTGTAGATCGAACTGATGACAATTTTTTTTTTCTTTAGCAATAATAAGAATATTTTCTATCTTAAATTAATTTTCTTCGTTCATCAAAATAATCACTGAAAGTAGAAACAAAAAGCCATACATTAATTTTTTCAAAAAGTAATCCATTCATTTTGAATCGTAATCAAAAATGACTTTTTTTTATACAAGAAAATTATTCTTCCTGCAAAAAAAAATGCTAATTATCTATGAGAATCGGAAAAGTATTTTTAATACATTTTTGTATTCGAATATCGTTCATTTTTGGATCATCATTTTCATGTAATTTTCCTGATTGGAAGAATCATCAGTGATTAATTAATCGTAACAGCGAGATGCGCGATTTCTGTCCACGATAACAATTCTGGATAATACGATAAGAGGTACAATAATCGTTAAATCTGTACAGTCCATTATTAGCCTTATTGCTATGAGTTATAAAAGTAGCAAAATAACCGGATCAAGGCTGAGCTGTGTGTGTTTTTTTTTCGCAATCGGAAGGCTGGAAGATGGCTTTTTTTTTTTTAACGTGCACTATCTTCGCGTTGTTTAATCGATTATAATTCTGTACTTCACAGCAAGGAAATAGGACAAAAATCGCGTGATCGATGAATTAACATCGCATACATTTTCTTTTTTTTTGAGCTTGTGGATTTTTTAATCCATCGTTAAGATGGAGACAGTGAAAAAAAAATTAATTGTGAGCGTAAAAAAAAGGGCGTTTCGACGCTACTGAATTATCTGTTTTTTTTTTCTTCTTTTTTTTTGTCATTTATAATTCTTATATCTAACATCCATTGATGCAATTTGTGTCTAGTAAAATTCTTGTAAATACACAACAGTGGAAAGACAAAGCGGATGATTCTTTTTTTTACGTCACTAAATTTACAACGAAAAAAAGCTGAAATTTAGAGAAAACAAAAAACGAAGAACTTTTCTTAACCAACTTTCTTTTGTACTCGTTTTCTTTTTTTTTTTTAATTAACGTAGGATTAGAGGACATTTTTTTCACAGCTCCGAAATTTGCATCTCTTGAATAAGCAAGCTTTTTATTATTATTATTATTATTCAAAAATGCACTGAGCACTTTTTTTTTTTTTGACAGAAATGTGCATATTTTGCATCGACTTTTCAGAGTACCTTATTTATCGATTAGGTTATTTACGTACAGATTGAGACTTATCAATGATATGAACGACAAAGTGTAATTTTTTTATCGTCGCTTGAAAAAATTTATAGTTTTTTTAAGTTCGATTTTTCTTTATTTTACATTGTATATTTTGCGAATGAAAATTTGGGGAAGTTTTCCTTCCTTTTATTGTTTTAAGAATTGTAATACTATTTTTTTGTCAAAGAATTCGAATTTTTAGCCGTATGTCAACATTCTTGCTGATAAAATTGAATTTTTTTATTATTATTTTTATTCTTACTGACAAAAATTAAACTTTCTTGAGCTCCTTCAATTTTTATTTATTCCAAGATGAAATTTGCAACTGAAAATCTTGGATCTCGTCGATAACTTATAGAAATTATGATTGTTAAATTCTGCAATTCGTAACTCTTAAAAATTGCAACTAAGTGGTAAATTAATTTTAAAAAAATTACACTTTGCCGATCTCGTTTAATTTAAACATCACATCGTTCGAAAGTGTTCTTTTAATTGAAAAGGTCTTTTCATTTCTCTGTTTCGTTTTTTTACATCACTTGAAAATTTAACAAACTCAATCACAAGATTCCCTTTAAATATTTTCACGCAAAAATTAACTAAGAAATGGCAAGAAAAAAAATCGCTACCACTGTCTTTTACAGTGAAAAATATACAAAAAAAAAAAAGTAAAAGAAAAAACGGCTACGAGATATTGAGAAAACATTGAGTTTCGTCGCAATCGTTATCACAATAATTTGTTTCATTTTTCACATCGAAATAAATAAATTTTTAACGCGAGAATAAATCGCGTTCGTCTTACACACTAAATGGGAATGTAATAAACGCGATTTTTTTTGTTATTTTTTTTTTTTTTTGCTTAAATGGATAATTTCACATGCGTGCGTTTTCGTTGTAGTTGAGGGTTTTGCTTACACCACTTTTTTTTGTTCGATCGATTCCAATTATCACGTTGTTATCGAAACAAAATCAATCCGTGAGAAAATCCCAGCGCCACAGAGAAATTCAAAAATTTTACAATATTATTCTACCAAATATTTTTCACGAACAGAAAAAAAAATTCAAAGCCAATTTTTAGTCTCAAAATGCACAAATTCACAATTTTTTTTTCGATTAATATCACAAACAGCACAATTATTTTACAGTTTCAGCAAGATCTAAAATTTGTATACAACTTGAAAACCGTTTGTCATTGAAAAAAACAGAAACACAATTATTTGAAAAAGTGCAAACCATTTTATCAAAAAATAATTAAAGATGACAAATAAGCAGAACGAACAATTTTTTTTAAAACAATTTCATCAATATTTACGAATTCTAACGCATGTGAAAAAAAAATTACAATAATATTTCAATATCGATATTTTAACGATTTGAAAATGACCTTTTAAATGTCTCTGTGGCTGGAACTGAGGAAATAGAATTCTAATCAAAACTTTGCTTCATATAAATATAATATCGACCAACTTTTTAAACATTTTATTAAGAACAAAAGCAAAAGTTTTTCCTACAAAAAAAAATAATTATAAAATGCCACATAAAACAAAAGTAATAAATTTATTTTCTCTATTATTATTATTCCCTTTTTTTATGTGAAAAAATATTTTTTTTTGTTTTCAATAAAATGTTTACTTTCTTACCAACGTGGTAAAAAAAATGGTCAATATTAAATTATTTATGAAAAAAAACAAGTTGAGTGATTTGGAAAGCAATGAGATGATTAAATTCAGTATAAAGGAAATTCATCAATCTCAACTATATCCGGGGTTTATCTGACTCTCTATCAAAGGCCTATTAATCAATCTATTTTTTTTCCAATATTTCGCATACAATTGAATCCCTGCGTTCAATCACGCGTAATCACAAACACACACACACGCACACGTACACACACACACACACTCATGGTAAATACGATTTGATATAGGAGTTTTGTTTTTTTTTGTACATGGATATCGGTTACTAAACTATGGATAAATACGCGATTAATAACTCTCGTTTACATTATTATCTCCTTGGACGTGCGTGGTTGCATTTGTAGGTGTAAACTCCTTATTTTTTATCAACTTTTATTTTTCTTTCCTTTTTCGTCTTTTTTAAATATACTTTTTCCTATCTCGAAGTGCTTGCAAAAATTGTAATAAAAGCCACGGCGATTTCTGATCCAAGAACAGAGATTGACACGTATATTACTTTTTTTCTCCTTAAAATCCATTTTCTAATTTTTCCTGCTTTTTTTTTTATTCGGCAACCCATTTTTATAGCTCTGTTTAAGTGCAAACAAAAAAATTACTATATATTTATTTATCGTTTTCACAAAAAAAAATCAGACTAATTTTCAGCAATGAAAGATCATTTTTTGTTACAAAATGTGTCAAAAAAATAAAAGCAGAGAAACGTTTATAACGACGGATTTACAAAAATATTGACTAATTAATGACAATTTCTAGAATACATTTTTCTTCAGCTGTTTACTAGAATAATCCGCAATTTTTTTAAAATCAATTTTGAAGACCACGTCTCATTTTGTTTCTCAAAAGATGATCTACGAATTGATTATAAACATAAAAAATAAAAATTTAGTTTTATAATTATAGCCGTTTAGTTTATGAGGCAATTTTTTCGCTGTGTAAACAAGAGCCTGTAAATATCTAAACAATTGACACAATAAAATATCTAGACGGCCATTTTGTAAAGCGTCTTTTAAGAGACAAAAAAAGTCATCCCAAATACAAAATCGATGAAAAAATTGCGAATTATATTTTACAAAAGTAAAAAAAACAAAAATGAACGTTATTCAATCATTAAGTTTGAAAATCCATCACAATTATTTAATTTATTGCTTAACATTTGACAAAAATTTATTACAACAAAAAATTGAACACCGATTTGTTAATTATAATACTCAAGAATAAATTATTTTCTTTTTTACGATTAAAAAAAAAATACATATATATTTACAAAACTATTTATTACTTTTGCAATTAGTAGAAAATGGGCTGCAAAATTAATTTAGAATAAGGAAAGCAAGATTAAGCGATGTTTAAAAAAAAGTAATTAATCGTGTCCATCTTTGTCATTAGAAACTTTAGGGATTTTTGCTTGATTTTTTTTTTCTACACTATTCAACAACAAGTTGGAAAAATGGTGATAAAAATTGTCAGTTTTTTTCACCACTTTCGTTTAAGCCTCGGTCGTGGAAAAAAAGAGTGTTTTACGAAGCTCGTTCGTAATTTGAGGTCGTTTTTCTTTCTTGCGACCGGAAAGCAGAACAATTTTTCTTCTTTTTCGGTAAAGACGTTTGTCAAGTACTTATTAATAAATAAGTTCGCGAAATTACCGTAGTTTTAACAAACCGCGAAACTCGGGACTCGAGTGTTGTCTGAATCAAAGACTTACATCGCCGTATTCGAGGCTCCATTTTTCATAAGCTGCCAAACTGGCCGGTGACACCGAACGACGAATTCTCTTGAGTGAATCCAAAAAATCTTGCATTTTGATGTTTCGCACCAAATTTAAATCCAGGGCTTTCACTTGTTCCGGATTGAGCTCTGTATAACGAAAGTAGAAAGTATATGGGGCATTACAAGTCAATTCACTTGGCCATTGGCCTGACCCTCTCGGATTTAGTTGACGAATTTTTTTTCTGCATATTTTGGTAAAAAAAAAGAGGATATTTGTTTTTCAGATTTTTATCACTTGTTTTAGCCTTTAAAATTTTTTTTTTCCATAACTTTTGAGTGAAAATTAATTTCGAAGGGGTTTAAAATTCTGAAATTATTTCCATAAAATCTGTGACTAAAAACAAGTATTTCCATTGTAGTTCGAGAGTGGGCCGAGGATAATTTCTATTTTTTAAACATTTTTTTAATTTAAAAAATAAAAGAAATCTCACCTCTGATCGGTCCGAGTGCCGCGTCTTTCGCTAATCCCGTTAAATCACTTCCGGAATATCCTTCGGTGAGAACAGCCATTTCTTCGAGTTCCTCAGCGGTCAATGGATCGTTATGTTTTCCCAAAAGTCTCGTGAGAAGCATAACTCTCGTTCGAGCATCAGGCAAAGATACGTAAACCCGTTTAGTAAATCTTCTAAGCGCAGCCTCGTCCAATTCTTGAGGACGATTAGTCGCTGCCATAACTAAAACTCTTTCCTCCGGATTGCACGGCAGACCGTCGAATTCCACCAAAAATTCCGTTTTCAATCGCCTGTTAAATTCGATAAATAGAAAAAATCGTTAACACGAGCTTTATTTATTCATTAATATATTCGCTTATTATTATTTTTTAAAAACGAACTCACTAATTTCCGGAACATTATTATAAATAATTCTATAATAATTAATCAATAAAATTTAACGATTCTGGCTACACATCGAAATCTATTTTATAAAAAATATATATATATATATAAACAGAATTCAATAAACGATTCTAAAAAGTTTTAAATACATGTTCTATATTTCCTTTTTTTCTGAGATTAGAAAATTAGTTCTTAATTTTCTATAGAAAATTCTGTACTATTTTGACAATTAAGATTCCAGTTTTGTTGAAAAACCAGGAAATTAGGTGATTAAATTAATTTTATAAATTCTATGGCGGAATCTTTAAAAATCTAAAATCTATATTGTCACTAAATAATTGTTAATATACAAAAAGTGACAAAAATCAAATCTAATGAAAATAAAACTGCCCACTTTAGCCTCAGCGATATATTTTAAAGACAATAAATAATTTTTTTTTAAACTAATTTCACCATAATTCAGGAATCCAGAACTGCCTTCGACATTAAAAACAAAAATAGTATCCCAATGAATATTTTTGAAAAATTATTCAAAGCTTAAATATAAAATATGAATATAAAATTGATTAAGAATAAAATTATGAATAAAAAATGATTCCATACCGTGAAGCTTCGTGCTCGTTGTCTCGTCGTTCGCTAAGCAGCGAATCAACTTCGTCGACGAATATCACGGACGGCTGAAGTTCTCGTGCAATCGCAAAAAGCGCTCGCACCAATTTTTCGCCCTCTCCGACGTATTTCGAAGTCAAGCTTGCCGCGGATATCGAGAAGAACGTAGCGTTGCATTGTGTCGCTACGGCTCGAGCAAGAAGCGTTTTTCCGTTACCCGGAGGACCGAATAAAAGTAATCCACGTGCTGGTGTTCGAAGTCCCGTAAAAAGTTCCGGTCTTAACGAAGGTAGAATCACCATTTCTTGAAGCGCCTGCTTTGCAATCTAAAACAAACAAAAAAAAGACAAATAAAAAAATCTACACTATTAAATTTTTACGTTTTTTAAAATGTTTTTAATTATAAAATATTTATTTTTGCAGCTAAAAAAATATATAAACAATGTCTGAAATTCTAAAAAAAAAAAAAGGAGTAAAATTTTCTTTTAAACAAATTTTTTGATAAATAAAAAAAAAAGAAAAAAGAAAACGACAGAAAAATATTGATACCTCTTGTCCAGCGATGTCTTCCCATTGTACAGCTGCGCTGCCCTCCAGGATCTCGTCCAGAATGACTTGAGCAAGTTTAGGATCGACACCTTTGAGAATAGGCACTTTTCTCGTCGGAGTGCCGCGATTGCTGTGCGAGCCACTCGGTGTACCAGGTCGACGAATCGGCGAGCCATTACCAGGCACGGAAAGCTGTCGTTTTATCGACGGTGGTGTACCCGACGGTTTTATCGGTGTTCTGTGACAAGGAAGCGTCGGCGTCGAGCGTCCCATGCTTCTCGGCAACGTTTGACTTTTGCTCATAACCGAGCCAGCGACACGCTTTCCCGCTACATTCAGCTTTCGTCCGGACGCTACGGTAATAGAAAAATCTGCTGCGTCAAGGATCATTCGTTTTTATGATTTCTCCAAAAAATCCCTCTCTAAAAATGTTATCCTACTATTTCGAAAGATGAATTATGACAGGATTCCGCATTTTTGTCATGCAAAGCCGACAATCAAAAATTCGTACAGGCAATATTTTACAGACAAACGAAATACTATTTTTTTTTCTAAATACTTTGAACGTTTTTAAAAGGTTTTTTCATCTCGGTTATATTTTTTAAAATTTATTATAAATAAATTCGGTCATTATTGTCTTTAGAGATTTTCTTTTAAATTCGCGTTTTTTGATTACTGAATTTATAGCTAGTAAAAAAAATCGATTGGTTAAAAAAGTTAAAAAAAATTTCTATTTGTTATTTTTTTTTCTGTTATATTTTTTGAACTCAGACAAGAAAAAAAATCGTTTTTTTTTTCATAAAAACGTGTTTCCATTTATTTGTTAAATCTCAGCTTTTCGAAAAATATATTTGATTTTTTACTAACACGATTTCAAAATACCGATTATGCAATTCTTTTGTTTCAAAAAATTACGTAAAAGAAATTCTATGATATTTCCGCAACGTAAAAAAATTTAGGCGTAATACAATTGGAAGAAGAGAAAAAGAAATAAATTTATTAATATATTTATTTTACATGCAAGTTCTTCAAATTCTAGGAACGATTTTAAAAAAAAATGTAATATCGCTGGTGGTAATTTGCATAGCAACACTAAAAATAAAACTAAAATTAGCCCAAAAACAAGCACATTTCAGCTTTTTTTTTTTTTTTTCTTTTTTTTTTTTAATGCTACCGCACAGAGTGATAGAGAATTTGATAAGAATGACCGATAACGATACCTTCGGGTGCACGAGAATAGGACGTTTTTGGCGAACGCGCCCTTGCCGTTGCCTTTGGTATTTGTGTTAACGTATTGTGCGACGGATTTACTGTTTGTGCATTATTATAGTGTCTTGCGTCATTTGTCAACGATTGTGTCGATCGTACGGTTTGGGCGTTGCGTCTGGCCTTGAGATATTTTCCAGGATGCTCAGCCTCCGTAAATCTTCCATTTCTTCCATCGCTCTCGTCGGTTATTTCCAAATTTTTCAGCTCACAAACACTCGCTACAAAAAGGAATGAACATTCTCTGCCATGCTTGCAAATAGGCTTTTTGGCTCTAGTAAAAAAAAAAGTTAAAAAAATAAAAATGAACGAGGTCGTAATGAATCAGCGTTACTAATTTTTCTCATTTTCTAATGTACATTCTTATTTTACAAATTTATGTACAAATCGACTGTAGAAGGTCACACTGAATTTAAAAGTTATTTTAACTCAATAATTTTACATTTTAAAACGTGGATTTTTTAAAAATTGTGGTACATTTTTTCTTGATTTTTTAAAATAGTAACAATTTTCATTTTCGTTTGTGGAAATAGAAGATGATATTAATAAGAGACTTCAATGATTTAAAAAAAAAGAATTGAAAATATTCTTTAAAATTATGATGAATTTTTTAGTTAAAAAAAAAAACATTAATGACATTGTCTTTAAGAAATTTTTAGCTACAAAAAATTTATGTGACCATCTGTAGTTAATTTTGAAAAATTGAAGATGCAAAGAATTTATTCCATTCAAGCTAAAGCTAAAAAAAAAAAACAAAAAAAAATAGTTTTCAGGATAATTTATTGGGGCTGTGTTCGTCAAATAATTTATGTTTTTGTACAGAAAAAAAAACACAAAAAAAAACGATGAAACACCAATAAAATTGAGCACAGAAAACGTACAGCACAGAGACATGCCGACATAGTTGCAGACTTGACAAACATCGATAAAATTTTGAGATAGAAATTGGAGTAAAGCGACCATCTGAGCAGCCAATAGAATTGAGACTCACAGAAAAATGAGATAGACAATTTTTGTCTGTGAGTCCCTTTTTGTTTTTTTTTGTAGCAATAAATTTATATTTACCAAGAAAATCAAGTCGATCCTTCGCCATCGCTAGATTTGTTCGCATTTTCTCGTGAAGCCTTTGCGCTCGCTCCCAAACTTCACCTCGGCCTCCGTTGCATTCCACAGCTACGCCTTTTTCCAACTCGCCGATTCCTTTCTTGTATAATTCGATCGCCATTTCCTTGTGACCTGAGTATTAAAAAAAATATATATATATTAATGTGGTTTTTAAAATTGTGTTGTAAATCGCAGAATGAAAAGTTCGTATTTTATTCTAAGCTGGTAAAATAAGAATTGGTTTTAGAAAAAATTGATTTTTGTATCATGAATAGAAATTGGCTGATTTATTCGAAATACACATGATTTTTCGACGATTTTTTTGTGGTAATTGAATCTTTCGGTTTTTACGATTTTTTTTTAAGCCCGCTTGTTAACTGTTTCGATTCCTTTCTTGTGTAATTCAATTGCCATTTCCATGTGACCTGAGTATTAAACAAAAAATAATAATATTAATGTGGTTCTTAGAATTGTATTGTAAATTGCTGAATGAAAAGTTGTATTTTATTCTAAGCTGGTAAAATAATAATTGATTTTTTTCGCAAATTTTGATTTTGACTTAGGAAAAAAGAACACTGAACAAAAGGCAATTTTCTTTTTCTTTATTGATCTTGAGTAAATTGCCATTAAAAGAAAAACTACAAAAATTAAAAAAAAAAAACATGCTGTGGTAATAAATTTAAAAAAAAATTATTTAAAAACAAAAATAAAGTCACAGGACTAAAAAAACCATAGAAATTTACAAAAAGAAATGAATATGCTGCCCCAATTAATTAAAAAAGATCAAAAAATTAAAAAACAAAATTAAAGCCACAGCACTAAAAAAAAATCTGAGTATAGCAATTTACACAAACAATAGATATGCTGCTCCAATTAATTAAAAAAGATCAAAAAATTAAAAAACAAAATTAAAGCCACAGCACTAAAAAAAAATCTGAGTATAGCAATTTACACAAAAAAATAGATATGCTGCTCCAATTAATTGAAAAAGATTAAAAAAACAAAAATAAAGCCACAACACTAAAAAAAACCATAGAAATTTTTTAAAAAATGGATATGCTGCTCCAATAAATTAAAAAAGATTAAAATTTTAAAAAGCGAAAATAAAGCCACAGTACTAACAAAAAACATACATTTTTTTAAAGAAATGGATATGCTGCTCCAATAAATTAAAAAAGTTAAAAATTTAAAAAAATAAATAAACCATAGCACTAAATAAAACGCGCAAAAAACAGATTTGAAAAAGAAGAATAAATCTAACCTTCATTCTCCTCATCGATTTTCAGTGCCTTGCTGATAAATTCAAAGGCCCTTCTGTGATGATGTTTCTGTTTGGCCAAAAGTGGATCGCCCGGACCAGGGCCAGCGGGTCTTCTCGGTAATTGTGACATTTCGGTTGTCTCGTTTCGACCGCTAGAAACCCCCAAAAGACCGCTGTCGTCGACCTCTTGACCAACAACAATTTCCAACTGGCAAGTGCTTCTCGCTTGTCGCTTTCTCATAAGATGCGACGTCGACGCGTAGATATATTTAAAAACAACGAACAGCTGATAAAGAAGAGTTCTCAAAACATTGAACAGCAATATAAGCGGAAACGATACGACGTATAAATTACGTTTATGAACAGACGGTTGTTGCCCACCGTCTACGTAACGATGATGATGATGATGATGATGATGATTATTGTTATTATAATTTATCGTTGTCGTTGCTTTGTCGCTATTTTCCGCTTTAGTTACGCGCAATTTTTTCGGTGATTTCGAGCCAGACTTTCGTACCGAACGTCCGCCATCACTGTAAGACATTTCCTGATGTTGTTCTTGACGTCGACGACGCGCTCCTCCACGAGTCGTGTCGATTCCGCGAATCAACGCAACAGCAGCAGCAGCAGCAGCAGGAGAAGCAGTCGCGGGAACGACACTCGATTATGTTTTCGATTATGGCTTCGTCCACGTCGAACGTCCCAGTCGACAGCAGCAAATTCGACATCACCGAGTTCGATTTTCTTTTTTTTTTCGACCTCAAGTTTCACCTAAAATTTGTATTTTTTTAAATTAATTTTTTCAAGTTTTGATATTGGGAATTTTTTAGCGGGTTTTTGGGATATTTTTTTTGTGCTTTGGATTTTCCATTTTTTTTCGACCTCAATTTTCGCCTGAAATTTGTTTTTTTTTCATTGATTATTTCTATTTTTTGTTTTGGATTCTTTTTTCACTTAATTACTTTCCTATTTTCTTTTTCAAACTAACTTTTCACCTGAAATTTGTTTTTTTTTTTTTTTAATTTTTTCATTAATTATTTCAATTTCTTATTTTGGGTTTTTTTTTAGCAGGTTTTGCAGGTTTTTGGAATATTACATTTTTTGTTTTGAATACTTGTTTACTTCAGCTTAATTATTTTTCTTTTTTTTTTTGATGCTGATTTATTTAATTTGGTTTTTCTTATACTTTAGTTTTTATTATTTTATAATTTTGTCAAATGAAATTATGTATCTTATAATTTTCAATTCTCTGGATTTATTATTTCGAAGCTTTGGTCTTTAGATTCTTTTGATTTTGGAGTGTTGTAAACTTTGAAGCTTTGGATTTCTTTATTTTGGATTTATTTTTTTTCCGCTCAATTATTTTTCTATTTTTTTTTTTGCTGATTTATTTAAATAACTTTTGAACTAAAGTTCTCTTTTCTTTTTCTGTATTATAATGTTAAATTTACATGCTTTGTTTTTATTTGGAATTTGGCACCTACGGTTTTATTGTCTAGAATTCTTTTTTTTTACTTCCATCTTTATTAGTTTTGGAATTTTATTTGTCTTCAATTTTATGATTATTTATACCTTTAAACTTGAATTTATACCTAAATTTTTACCTTTAACTTTATTATTATTATTATTATTATTATTATTATTATTATTACTATTGTTATTCACTCAGCTTTATTTTTATTTTTCCATTGACATTAATTTGTTGTTGAATTTATTTAATTTAGATTTCCCTTATTTTACAAATTTTATATTCTTCAAAACTATTATTATTATTATTATTATGCCAAATATTTCCCGCTTCAACCCTTTTTTTTCACTCCACTTTGCAATTTGTGTTATTTTCCCACAATAAATATTTCTTGCTCTATCAACTTAATATAATAATTTCCTTAAATTATATTTCACAAATTTTCACCCCCCAACAAAATTATTATTATTATGTCAAATATTTGCCCTAGCAACATTTATTTTTCACTCCACTTTACAATTAAACTTATTAACCCAAAAAAAAAGAAAGTCTCCCCTATTAAATTTACATTAATTTTACCTAAAAACATTACAATTTATTTTTCACCGCACCCCAAAAAGCGAGCCTAAAAAGAAAGAAAAATTGCCCGATTTTCCGAATATGAAAGTGTCTCGAATATCAGAGCTCGTTCGTAAATGTCTCTTAAAACATTTGAGGCCGAATAATCACAATCACACTGTCAGCACTGTTTAATTTAGTGATATGAAATACATACTGTTTACTATTTTAGGACAGTCGATTGTCGATTTTGGATGACTAACGGGGGAGAGAGAGGAGAGAAAGAGAGAGACTGACTGCCGAGGGAGAATGAGAGAGGAATTCCGATACACCCCGTGTGCTGTGTGCTCGGTCGCGTGTGCGCCGACCGACACCGACCAAGAGCGACCCTTGCAAAATAGAAAGAGACCAGAGAGAGAGAGAGAGAGAGAGAGAGAGAGAGAGAGTAAGCACGACTCCGAATCGACGCTCCACGCAGAAGCAAAGCTTCTATATACTATATACACATGACGAGAGACTGACGAGAATGGAACACTATATACGTATGATATTCTCCTCTCTGAAATTTTCTACATAGCAGAGGCATCGAATAACTATATCTAGGATTGGAATGAAATCGCTTGCGCACCTTCTCTCATGTTCTCTGAATCGGGGACACCACCGTGTCTCTATGCGATCTTGTTTCCTAATTCGTATAGCTACATATAATGCAATAGATCATTAACCGAAACTTTCCTGTGTATTATATTGCCGTTTTTAGTTACAAGCATTCACATACTTGACGTCAAAAAGAAATTCATAGAACCAATCTTTTGAGTTTTAAAAAAAGCTCAATATTGCATTTTTTTTCAATAATTTGATTTTTTTTCTAGAATATTGTATACATTATTGGCAGGGGAATCTATAAGCAGTTTCTTCAAAATTTTTAAATAATGTTACATGTGGATTGTAATATTTTTTACATGAATTTTAAGTTCATAAAAATAACAATAATAATAAGTTTTTCCTTTATTGCAGATTTTTAATCGAATAATTTTTTTTTTTTTAATTTGAAGATTGAAATTCGGAAAAGTCGGAGAATTTATCTAAGCTTTTGTATCGAATTTCAAAAATGATTGATACACTTTTGGCACTTATTATAATAAAAGTATTTTTGGAGTTTCGATTATAAATTATCGACATGTGGTAAACAATTGGAACACCAATTAGTCCAAGTTAGTTCGAACTTATGCAGCTCGAAAAAGCAGAGGGCGAGCTGGTAGACGATTTTTGCGAATTTTAGCGTTGTCGGCTAAATTTTCAAGAACTCGATATATTTATTAACAAAAAGCCGAATTGCTTGCACCAGCGATAATGAGTATTCTCACGGTATTTTCCAGGTAAAAACAATCGAAACTAGATATGAAAAATAGTTCAAAAATCGGTCAAAATTGACAATTAAGATCGAATTTTTCTAACCTCCAAAAAAAAAGTGAAAAAAAAAATTATCAAAAATAACCAATCACATTAACTTTATGCTTAAAAATAAGGTTTGTAAACTAAAAAATAATCATAACAGGTATGAAAAATAGTAAAAAAAAAAGAAAATCATTCGAAACTAACATTTAACGTCGCTCGTATTTTTCTAACCTTCAAAATAATGTCAACCAAAATTGATGAAAACTCACGAAAAAATACAATTTTTTTTCGTAAAAACAGTAAAAAAAAAATCATTAAAACTAAAACCGTTAAGTTCGTTGAAATGCTTGTAATCCTAAAAAAAAAAAATTCTTAAAAATAACCACAAAATATTAACCTTATCTCTAGAAATACATTTTTAAAGAATTTTTTTAATAATCAAAACTTTTTTTAAGAAATCTAATTTTGAAAAAAAAAAAAACATTTTTTTTTTAAATAGGTTATCGTTGCACAGTTTTCATTGTACAACAAGAAATATTTCGACCAACGTCAATCCACTCTGTTTCAGAGCCACGAATGTCTTGCTGTAAGTTTTTGTTATTTTTTTTTTTTTAATTCCTTTCACAAATATTGATTGGAAAATTTATGCACTCTGATTTTTTTTTTCTTTTCTTTTTTAATTTATAGCGCAGAACCTCTTAAGAAAAAGAAGAGGGTAGATCCCGCTATTGTTAGACAGAAAGCAGAGAAACGGAAAAAGAAACTGGAGAAGCAGATTCGTAGATTGGAAAAAAATGCCAGACAATTGAAGCCGATAGCTGACGTGGAAATTCCCTTCAAGCTGATAGACGAAAGAGTGTAAGTATTAAATTATTTCAAATATTGAATCTTCAAAAGTTGATTTTTTTTAAGAAAAAAAATCAAATTACAAAATATTTTCATTATTTATTGTTCTTTCTTTTTTGTCTTCTAATTATTCAAAGCAATAATTGATTTTAAACACAGACAAAGATTGCGAAAATTGCCGCCAATATCTGAAGAAGTAGCAGAGCAAAGAATACTTTTGGGAAAAGATTGGACAAGATACAAGCAACAGCAGCGCATGGCAGACATCCAAATGATCAATGGCATTCGTTATTCTCAGCAAAGAGCTCTAGATGAGCTCAGAGTTGAATCAGAAGATCTTTATCAAGAAGCCATACAGGTAAAAAAATTATTCCAAATGAAATGCAATAAAAAAAAATTGTAAATCTTTGCTGTTAAAGCATATTGAAAATGTGTGTCTTTGCTTAATTTTGCAGATTGATCTTGCTCTAATTCCGTGCGTTGTCAGAGGTCCAACGAACACTCCGCCAATCAAAAATTACGACAGTCCCGACGGCGATTATGTGGATGTGACGAAAAAATTCGAGGGCGAAGACTAAGAAAAATTCTCGAAAATATTAGAAAAGAAAAAATAAAAATAATAACAAAATTTGTTTCATTTAATATGCACGAATTTCAAAACGAATCCTTTGAAATAAAAAAGAAAACAAAGTTATTTCTGTAGTTAGACGAATAGGTAAATAAATCTTAATATTCATCATAATTATATTTATATTTCGGGTAAAAAAACAAACATCGATACATTCTTATAGAAATAATATTTCATTATCGTCAGTTTTGTGAGAACGATCATTTTTATTTGCCTTAAAATCGAAAAATTAGGGCAGCCCCGCCCGATGAAGCGTTGAGGGGCGAAGCCCCCCCCACCCCCCAATGAAACATAGCATTTTTCTTTCCTTGATTTGTCTACTTTTACTTTATTTTACTTTTCTTTCTTTTTTTTTTCCTATTCATTAGTCTTCTTAGTTGATTGTACATGTGTTCATAGATGTGCGTACACGAATACATTTAATATTCAGTGAGACTGAGTTTTTTATTTGGGTGATTTTGTCCTGAAGGAGGTTTTGTCGGGGAGATTATGTCCGGGAATCAAAAATTAGCCACGCAAAAATTTAGCAGGTTTTTTTGTCATAGTAAAGTTCGATAAAATTGACGACAATTTTAACACTCGAATAAAGAGACGTTTTCGATACACATTCAAAAGAGACAAAAATATTTCAGTCAATATGTTTATTTTTTCTATGTTTGATTTTGAGGTTTACGATTTTTTTTTTTAAATAGGGAAATATCGTTATTTGAGGATTTTATACTTAATCTTAACTTAAAATTAATTACATTTCAAAGAATTTAAATCTATTATTTATACTGCTAAACATAATTCTGTTAAAATTAATAGAGAACGAAATTTCGAAATTTTTTATAGTAAACTTTCTAATTTTTGAAAAAATATTTGTTACAAGCTATTTTAATTTTTCCATCTGATAAATGAATTATGCGAGTTTATGTATAAAAGCTTTCATTGCTTAAAATTGAAGAAAAATTACAAAAATTTCTATAGAATTATTCTTAATTCAAGGAAGAGCCAAAATTTTCGAAGATTCTCGCCTATTTTACAAAAGATATATAATTTATATCTTATTGCTGTATCATTAAGCGTAATCAGTTTATAATCTCTGCACTAAACGATCAGTGAAAAAAGAGGAAAATCAAAGAGAAATAAATATAGCTGCTAGTTGAAATTTTACGGCACACGTAAAATAGTGGCAAAAAAATTATCACAGTAACGTAAAACTATAGGAATAAATGTTCGATAGTATTGAATCCGTTTTTTTAAATCGTTTGAATCGCTTCTAGAAAAAAAAAACATTTCTTCGTTTCCCTAAAATGTCCTTTTTTTCATTCTTATGAATTTCTAGAAGCAACTCCTGCAAAGTCCATTTTAAAGATGCATTACACAAATTTGTAACAAAAAGTTTGATTTTTTTAGATTTCTAGGATTTTAAGACGAAAATCTTGAAAAAAAAAAATCAAAAAGATAAGTTCATAAAAAAAATAAAGTTTTCTATCGAAGTTGGTAAACAAATTATTAAAACTAATTTATTAGTAACTTTGAGACATTATTATTATCATTCGAAATCAATAAAAAGAATCTTCGATCCTTTGGATGTTTTTCCCAATTTTTTCGTCTCAAGATTCAAATCTTGCTCGAAATTTAAAAAAATCAAACTTTTATTCACCAAAAATGTAAAATAAAAATATTTATTCGAATTTTAATTCTCTTTTGCAGATTGGACATTTGTCGCTTGTTTTAAGACACAGTCTCAAGCAATCAGCGTGAAAAAGATGATGACAAGGTGTGACTCTGGCTTTTTTCATCCCGAACAGACAGACAGCACAGACATCGTCGAATTTTTCGATCTCTTCGCGCGTTGCTTTACGATATTTATTGAGAATAGCGCGTTCTTCGCGGAGAGCAGCTGCTGAATTTTCCCACAGTTCTTTGGTTCTCAAAAAAACATTGAGATAAGTAGCGGCGATGAGAAATTTCCATGGTGCACTTGGCAGAAGAATGAGGGTGAAAAGTGCTGACATGAAAATCGTGAAACCACGTAAAATTACCGGCGCATAAAGATTTTCCAAACTCTCCAGTGCCTCGAATTGAAGAAAACAGAGAATCGAGGGGAACATCTCGACAAATACTTTCTCCGTTGCCGAATAATAAATCCAGGTGACAATTGTGTAGAGCGTCGATGGCCTATTTAAAAAAAAATTAACATTATTATTAAACATGTAATTTTATTTTTTTATTTTTTTAATTGGAATAAAAGGAAGAAAAATTGTACAATAATGTCAGTGCAAATAATTTTTTTTTTACTCATTGGGATTTTAATGATCGAACTCTAAAATTTTATTAAAATAAATTATTTTAAAAAATACAAAATTTACATTTTTTAAAGAAACATAAAATTTAACAAATTTGTACTTTCGATAAACTTTCAATTGTAATTTCAACTTAGCATTCAATCTGAACAAATTCTTTTTTTTTTGCAAAATAAAATTATATTTTTCCACTCAGTGTGACATTTTTTGTACAACAAATTTCATAAATAAAAATTAAATTGCATAAATTTAAAAAAATTGGATTTAAGAATATGAATTAAAAAAAATGCATTCAAACACATTTTTAGAAAAAAATACTATATAAAACATATATTAATAAAAAATTTTAATCGCAAAATAAAATTATTCAAAAATACACAATTCCCAAAATGCTAAAAAAAATTGTATCGTTAAAAAAAAAATTCGCATTTTCTTCAAAATTATTGAGAAACGTTATAAATATTTAAAAAGTACTGACGTGTAATTTTGCAATCCTTGTTCCAATCCAAATACAAGGAGCATGAAGGTGAGGGTAACAGCAAAAGTCACAGCTTTGGTCCACTCGAGTACAATTTTCGTGGCTGACATTGCAAGATGTTTGATTTGAGATCTTTCGGTCAACGTGACATAAGGCGACCAATCTTCCTTCTCGATAACTTCTTTGATGTAACTAACGCAATAAGCGATCACGTTGTAAAACATTAGCGTGTAAAGGCACGTCATTCTCTGCTGGGGCGCAAGAAGTTTGTCGGCCAGTATGAAAAATACTATTTGATTAATCATCACTGAGATATTCTTCATTTTGAGATAAAGATTTTCGGCACGATCCATCGGTCCATAAAGTCGTCTCAAAAAGCGGCTTGAAGGGTCCCATGCTCGTTTAGCGAATACTGGAAAAAAAAAAATCAATGATTTTAATTTTATTTAATTTAAAAAAAAAAGTATTTTAATTTTACTTTAATTTTAATTGACGAATTTTTTCTTTTTCCATATTTCGGTGCAAAAAGATGAGGATATTTATTTTCACATTTTTGTCACTCGTTTTACTCTATAAAATAATTTTTTTCCATAGTTTTTGTGTAAAAATAAAAGTCACTTGGAATGGCCGATATATATAAATATATTTATATTTAAATTGACAATAATTATAACAAAATAGTTACAACTAAAAAAATAATAATAAAGCAGGTTTTAAAAAAATGGGAATTTAGCAATTTTTATAAATATTAAAAATGTAATTTCTTTCTTTTTTAATCCTGCGAAGCAACATTTTTTATAGCAAATATAAATCTTGGAAAATTTGCAACCGTTATAATTGTGGTTGTTGGAAAAAGGACTTGACATAATAACTGTAACACATGTCGTACATCGTCGTCCTTGTCCATACATTTGTTACATTAAAATTAACTGCTTTTTATTATTCCTTTATTTTCCGAAGCTATGTTGGCGTTAGACGTGAAAAGAAGGATGTTTTAAGTTACATAAAATGAGGGCGTGGATTGGTGAAAGCCCCTTGGAGCGTCGATAATTGAGGATAATATAATCAGCGCGACTAGAGCGCGAAGTATCGTCTTGATTTTTCGTAACGGGGCGAGATATTAGCATATTAATCGACGTCAGTCTGGCGAGAAGCCCTCCGACAATCATGGGACAAGATGGACAAGATGGACAGGTGGATTTATATGAGAAGAGAGAAGGGGGGCTGTTATCCGCATGGCAACAGAGAGATATCCCAGTTGATCGTGAGATGAACCGATCGGTCAAACGGGGGTATAAAACATCCCGACATCTTCGAGCAAAGCCACATTCCAGTGTCGACTTCAGCCCCTCGTACGCAAAGCTTTCTCTATCCCAGCGTCACAGCGCGTATCGGCAACTTCACCGTCTCTTCGACCAACGACCATCAACTTCTTCGTCATCTTCACCGTAAATCAACTTTATAAGGTGAGACTCAATTTAAGAGCAAATAATTTTTTTTTTAATTACAATTTCACTCAAATTGTAATGAATTTTGTTGTAAAATAATTTGTTTGGTAAAACTTGAGAGAAATATAAAAAAAATTTTTGTTCTTCACATTTTTTTTAATTATTCTTTTTTTTATCATTGAAAAGGGAAATTTATAGTGCGGGAAAATTATTGAAGCAATTCATTTGTTTTATTTTCGAGATTAGAATTTCACTGAAACTCCAAAATTTTCTGTAAAATAAAACATTCAATAAAACTCGAGAAAAATGTAGAAGAAAATCATTTTTATTGCAGATATCAAGAATATTGATTTTCGATAATAATAATGTCAAAAGTTATTAATAAATTAGTTTAAGAAATTGTGTTCTACAAGTTCCTAAAAATTTTCAACTTTGATGCAAAAAAAAAGTTATAAAAATATTATTTATTAAATAATTATTTTACTGATTTATTAGTGGCTTTTAATTTTTTTTTAAATCATAAAAATGTATACTATATAAAAATCTCTAGAAAAATATAGATGCACCAATTTTTTTTTGTATTTCAAAGATATATTTTGTGATTATATAATTTTTTAAAAGGAAATTTAACTGAATTTGCAAATTTTTTTTTTTTCTAGCTTGGGAATAAATTAAATAATTTTGGGGAAATTTTTTTAAAAAATCGCTCGTACAATTATGAAACATTATAAATTATATACATTTATTATGATACCTCGTGGAGCTTTAATAATGAAAAGAAACATTATTGATAAATATTAATAATAAATAAAAAATGTTATTGCCAGCAAGATATATGGCGATTAATTAATTTTATAGGAGTTGCGCTGTAAAAAATGAAAATTAAATGTAAATACCTTTAATTGACGAAGATAGTGTTTTGAGAGCAGATACTGGATATCTGTAATTGGCGCTTAAAACGACAGGAAGAACAAGAACTGAGTAAAGAGCCGGTGCTGGTGGCGGCAATAACGGCAATGGTCCACGTGGGCAAAAGGGCAGCAATAATACAGCTGACAATAAGCAAACACTTTGAGCTGTCCGTTCTTTATCTATCGTCAAAGAATTTGCCCTTATTCGACTTCTGACTCTCGTTATCATCCCCATTTTTCTCCTCTTACTTTCTGAAACCATTTTTTTTTTAATTGCATTAATTTTACACAATTAAATATAATTATTATTTAAATTTTTTTTAAATTAAGATAAATAAAATATAGTTTTGTATTAGCCAAAAGACAAAAAAATTGTATTGAGTTTAAAAATGAATAAAAATAAAATTAATACTTGAAATTATAGTGAAGCAATTCAGAGGCAATTTTTTTTTTTTTTAATTTTAACGGAAATAATAAAAATGTTATGATTGAACTGAAAATAGGTGCAAAAATGATGAAATTAGAATATTTTTTTTAATTTGTAATTTTTCCTCTGCAAATCATTTTTAAATAATATTTAAAGCTGTTTTTTTTTAATTTTGAAAAATTAATAAATTATGTATAATTTCATCTTAATATATTTATTTAAAGCAAAGAAACAGATGTGTATTTATTCCAGACAAAATTGTAAACATGTTTGTCAAGTGTGAAACTTATATTTAAAGTATAAATTTCACAAATGAAAACTCGAATTTTCATCAATCGCGATAAGCCACGTTTGCTATGTTTCATTTCTTGGCAGGATTTTTGTCGTCAAATGCTGAAAAGTCTCTCTCTCTCTCGCGATTTCTAACTCTAGCTTAAGTTAACTATATTCAGCTTGACGCGGTGTATTTTCGTCGGGCGTATAGCTTTGAATTCTTGATTTTGCACCGACATGCGTGCGATATGTAAACAAGTTGAAAGCTCAAAGGCATATTAGTGGCTCATAAAATTAGCAATTTAACTCATATTATTCAAAATTCGACAAAGAAAGGCATAAAAATTACATTAAAAAAATGTGGCTGTATTGAAGTGTGTATTAGAATTTAAAAAAATGTAATTTCTGTAAGTCGAGAAAAAGCAATTTTTTCCGCGAGAAAATTGGTGAAAATTTGCAAGTTTCCCTGAAAACGGTGATAATTAAAAAAATTGTCTGTGAAATGAAAATAAATTGAGATGCTTATTTTTTGGACACCAATGAAATAAATGGTGAATCTACTTAGACTTGTACCTAAAAAAAATGAAATTCCGATCGCAACCTATTGAACATTAGTAGAATCATATTCTTCTGTTAATGCGAAAGTCATTTCGAATGATATGGATGCGAATTAATCGTACAATATAACTCAATATATTTATTTTACTTCAGCAAGAGTCGCGCGCAAATTTAAACGAAACGCTCGAAGCGCTATCTATAAAAGATACGGCGGATGTTTTCCCGCATATCCGGTCATGTTGATTGATGCGCACTCTGTATCTGCCATAAGTTCCGGCAACATCATCGCACATCGTGATACACGCACGGTATATATTTACTGAATATACGTCTAAAGTTTGTTGTTTTTCGCTTTCTGTTGACTCGAGACGAAGGAGTGAATATTCGTCGATGCCAAAAACTCAATCTTTCTACAATGTTATCGAGTTAAAAAGGTCTCGGTAATGCAATAATGATCCAATAAACAGAGCGCAGTCGCGAAAAATAAACAACAAAAACAACTTCAAGGCATTTATGTTCGTATAATGCAGTTTTTTTGTTGATGCTGAAGAAACATGAATTTCACGAGAAGAGTTTTGCTTCCGTTTTAGAGTCGAGATGGATTTTCGCGTGACGAGACGATTCCGACATCAACAAGTAGACTAAAAAAGCGACGGCATTGAAAATCAACTGTCGGAGAACGAAGCTTTGATAACAGTGGCGCTTTCTCCGGGAAAATTGGGGTTTTGGGGCTGCCAAGCTATGAGTCAATAGCCGCGTTCTCTTTCTCTCTCTCTCTCTCTCACGTGTTAACGTATAGACCATATATAGGTGGTATATATAGGACATAGCTTTGTGATATATGTAGCACAAGGCCTCTGTCGTTGATTCTCTTATTTTTCGCGGTCGCGGTAAAAGCTTTCACACGTGTGTTTACAGTCACGTACATCAATGTTAGTTTTAACGAAAATATTATTAGTACGATGTGTTTTTATATGAATTTTGATGGAAGGTTTTGGGTTGCGATGTTTTTTTTGTTGTCTTGGATTTTGGCTCTGTGTGATTGACAAAGAACGGGGTATAAAGATTTTGTTTAATGGAACGATTGAAGATGATATCAGTTTTTTAGTTAGGATCGTGAAAGGCATTTCTAATTAGGTACTGAATGGGATTCCTAGTTAGGATCCTAAATGGGATTCCTAATTAGGCCCTGAATGGGATTCCTATTTAGGTCCTGAATGGGATTCCTAGTTAGGATTCCTAGTTGGGATTCCTAGTTAGGATTCTTAGTTAGGATTCTTAGTTAGGATTCATAGTTAGGATTCCTAGTTAAGATTCCTAGTTAGGTTTCCTAATCAGAATTCCCAGGGATGTTAATTGGATTCCAATTTTCAACTCATATTAGATTTAAGGTCAGATACAATAGCACACTCAAAAATACATCTCTAAGCAATAAAAACGAAAATATTTCAGTCTTAAGCTTATATCTTAGAAAATGACAGACAAAACATTCAACAAACAAAATAAGTATTGGATACATTGAAATTGGCCAGCATTGTGTAAAATAGTTTTACTAGAGAGAAACAAATAGATTAAACGAAATACAACATTTTTATAACTTCAATATCGCCTTACGTTTTTTTTTTTTTTCAAGAAAAGTTCCAATCAAAATTCAGTCATGAAATTCGGACATTCTGTTTTTTAAAAACTTTACGCTCTTTAGTATAATTCTACATCTAAAATGCGAAAGTAAAAAAGAGTTGAATTTTAAAAGATTTCCACTGTACGATTTTTAGATTTGTGTGAAAAATGTTTAGCTTATAAAACGTTTGCGAAGCGGAAGAAACGCAAAATACAAAACTGTATCTTACAATTAGAAGCTAACGAATTCGTTGTCCCGGAAATATCGATGAATAGCGAGCAAATGAATTTTCGCGTGAGACACGGATATATAAATTGTCTATGTAAAGTATATATCTTGACGTTTTCACTCTACTAGAAAGTTCTTTATTGCCCACCGAAGTGATTCGATGCACTATATAAACCAGGCAGTTGCAAAATCGTGGATCCGAAACGTTCGGGTTACTGGCGAGATACTGACTGACGTGGTGCTTTTAGAGTCGTTTCGTGCTTCTGCAGACATATAGATCATTATAGATCATCGTATAGCGCGTTATGCTGCAGCGCCGGATATGCGAACAACTAAGACGCCCCCTACGAAGTCGACGAAGAGATCATCATCGTCGAGGAACGCACAAGAAAATAGCGTCGCCTACTCTATTATTAGAATTTCGAGTGGCGCAGAACATTCTCCAATACAGTAGGATCTCGATTTTCTTCCGCTCTTCGGCGATACTTGAAAGGAAATCGATACTTCGGCTGAGGGGGCGCTTCAATTTCTTAATTTATCAATATTTTTAACGAAAATGAACGGCAGTAAAAAAAAATTTGTCAGTCTACCCGTTGAAACAAACAAAAAAATTCACGAACTCTAACGAATTCACGATTTCATATTTTCAAGTTGGCGCGGAAATGGTGACTTTTTTCAGGACTCTATGCTAATGGTGACTTTTTTTTCAGGGCTCCCTGAAAATGGTGACAATTTACAACTTTTTCTGGCAATTGTGACTATTGGAATTTTTTCCTTGAAATGGTGACAATTTGCAACTTTTACTGAAAATGGTGACTATTGGAATTTTTTTCCCGGAAGTGGTGACAATTTGCAAATGTTCCTGTAAACGGTGACTGTTTCCAATTTTGCTGGAAAAGGTGACAATCCACAACCTTGACTGAAATTTGTGACTATTGGCAAAGTTTCCTGGAAATGGTGACAATTGGCCAGTTCGCCGAAAAATGGTGACGGATTTGAATTTCCTGAAAAATGGTGACTTGTAAGTTTGCCCGGAGATAAAAAGTAGATTCAAGTGTAAAAGAACGGGGATTTTACTGTACAGATTCCGTGTATCGCCGTTTGTTCGTGACTGGCGAAAAGTTTGCGTGGAAAGCACTGTTGGATTACGCTTTTCCGGCCACGCGGTCACACGGCGCGTGGCCCGTGATCCCGTGGGCTCGACTGCAGATATCGCGTCGTCACCGAGCATCCCTATCACTCTCGCCCCTCCGGCCCCCTTTCATTCATCCGTAAGTTCGTTCAACGAAGCCTCCGCACGTCCGCTTTAGCGAAAGACAAACCCTCCCCACGTGCTGCTGAAGAACACTGCGCAGAGGAGTTCTTTCGCTTCTCCTCCTCGGCATTCCACCCGAATATCCCGGAAACTTGTCATCGTCTATTTCACACTTAATTCCATCATTTTCTGTATTGCAGCAAATTTATAAATAACGCGAAATTCAGTATTTTGGATATTTTGTATGTCTAGTAAATTAATGCAAACAATCTAAATATAATAATTTTATCAAATTGTTTACCAACACGGAATGATGTTCGGAAAATAGTCTCCCGAATGCTTATTTATAAGCTACCTGTATATATGTTAATGGAACGATGTTTTGATTTTGCTGCACTGCGCAAATTTCTTTGATACTTTGGACTCTATTTTCACGCTCGAAACTCGATTTTCCACAGTTTATAATATAAAAATATATTAAAATATATAATTATTAAAAAAAAACATTTTCAATGCAATTTTGTTATATTTTAATACTCGTACTTTTTTGAAAAGCTTCACTTCATTAAATTATGTAATTGTATTCGTTAAAAAAAAACTCAGCCCTTATAAGTAAAAACCAATTTAGTTATTTTTGTTTTATTGAAAAATTAATTTAGAAATTTTGGAAGAAAAAAAAATCAAACTAATTTATTATTATTTATAATTTCATTTGATTTATTTATCAATTTTTTCCCAAAGATATTCAACTTAAATGACGAAGAAGAATAATAATAATAATAATAAAATTGTTATTGCAATTTGAAAAAAAGACTGTTATTTAATTTTTCCACATGGAATTCGCGATAGGGTCATAAATTTCAGTTCACCAACCCTAAGTCAACGGTAGAGAATAACAGAAAAATATGACTGCAAAGAGAGTCGGAATTTCTTTTGTGATACTCAACAATAGCAACAACAACAACAACAGTAACACCAATAATGGCGTGAGGAACGTAAAAGGTGAAATTGCCTATTTACCTGAAGCCAGAGGCTCCAAGTGCTTTCACGCCTCACACTGACGACTCCTCCGATCCTTTTGACCTTTCTTCCTTCCGTTATTACCGTCATCCTTGATTATTTGTCCCGTAATAAACATTTTACGATTATTGCACTCGGCAAAATAATGACTCACCCATTTTTTTTTTTTTTTCGGGTCACTTGAGTTTACTTTCACTTATGTCAGATTAGAATATTGCCAATAATCACTAATATAATAAGTAATTCAACCAAAAAAAAAATCAATTTAAATCAATTATTTTTAATTGATTTTTTTATTTACAAAATTAAAAATTCAGTGATTGAGAAATTAACTTAAAAAAAAAAATAGTCATAAATTTGCGATTTTTTAAGAAATAATAAATAATTCGGCAAAAAATATTCAATCTTTTTATTTATTTTATATTTAATTCAAATAAAATAAAATCTTAACAGTAGAGAAAGTCTTTAAAAAATTATTATTTTTTTTTTTTATTGCATAATTATTGTAACATTGCGAAATTTTTAAGTAAGATCAAAAGTTGATAAAAAAAGATGAAAATGAGAACAGAAAAAAAGGATTTTTTTCAATAAATAAATTTCTTATGCAGACTTCTTCTTATTAATGCGTTTTATCGCTGTAAGAAAATATTTTCTTCACGAAATCTTTAGCTTATGAGTCAGGCAAACGTGAAGTATCTTTTTAAAAAAACGTGTACCACCGAAAGATCAAGAGAGCGGGTCACAGTTCACGATGAAATTCTCTCTGGTGTCTCCGCTATAAATATCTAATCTAAACAATAAGAGACAAATTCGATATGACGATAAGATTCCAGATTAACGTGTCTGATGGAGCTATCATTGCTTTTGTTTATTCCCCTTATTTCTTATTTATTACATTTTCTCAGTATCAACAATTGGATATTTTTTTTAATTGTTCACTTTTAATAATAATATTTTTATAATTTACAATTAATTATTGTAACTTAAAAAAAAAATATATATATATATATATTATTTTATATACCGATTGTGCTGAAAAAACTAATTATTCATTTTTGACTATAATTTATAAATTGTCGGAAATGACTGCAGTGATTTAAATAATCGACTAATAGACTTTGTCCATTCATGATTAATACAATAATACGATGTTTCAAAATAATACTGATTAAGATGCGATCTTGGCCTCGGTCATTATTGTTTGCTAGATCATCATTCGTATAATCGTGCATAATAGGTTCTATTAAATTATAACTGGAATAGCTATGATTACTTACATTTTTTTTTGTTAATCAGAAAATTAACAAACAATTGATAACCTTTTGGGGAATTGAATTTAGATATTGTGTATTTTATTTACAACCGAGCGATTAATATTTGATATGTGGATTAGCACAAGGATGAATGTTCGTAAATCCATGTTTTTTTTTTAAATCTATTTAGTGATTTAACATTTTTTTTGTTGATTGATTTTTTTATTTACACTGATACAAATTTTGAAACAATTGTTTCGGTTTTAATTCTATTTTTGTCAGAAATATGAAAATTTCACGATGGCGGAGACAACATACTTGACAAAAAAAACCAAACATCCGTGATTTTCGTGAAAATTTGTATCTAACAGTTTTCGAGCTCGCTGATTTCGAATTCATTATCCAAATTCCAAAATTCAAAATGGCGGAGACAACATACTTGACAAAAAAAAACCCAAAAAATCAAACATCGGCGATTTTCATGAAAATTAATTTCTAAGATTTTTCGAACTCGCTGATTTCGAATTCGTTATCCAAATTCCAAAATTCAAAATGGCGGAGACAACATACTTGACAAAAAAAAACCCAAAAAATCAAACATCAGCGATTTTCATGAAAATTAATTTCTAAGATTTTTCGAACTCGCTGATTTCGAATTCGTTATCCAAATTCCAAAATTCAAAATGGCGGAGACAACATACTTGACAAAAAAACCCAAAAAATCAAACATCGGCGATTTTCATGAAAATTAATTTCTAAGATTTTTCGAGCTCACTGATTTCGAATTCGTTATCCAAATTCCAAAATTCAAAATGGCGGAGACAACATACTTGACAAAAAAAAACCCAAAAAATCAAACATCGGCGATTTTCATGAAAATTAATTTCTAAGATTTTTCGAGCTCACTGATTTCGAATTCATTATCCAAATTCCAAAATTCAAAATGGCGGAGACAACATAATTGACAAAAAAAAACAAAAAAACGAAAAATCCGCGATTTTGATGAAAATTAATTTCTAAGATTTTTCGAGCTCGCTGATTTCGAATTCGTGATCCAAAATCCAAAATAAAAAAAATGGCGGAACCAGTAAAAATAGCCAACCAAAGTGGCCAAAGATTTCATTGCTCTTAAACGCAAATCCATATCCGGGCCGCTATCCTTCTACATAACAAAGCTGTTTCGTTATTTCTCCTTTTCTTTCCAGTTTATTTGCCAGTTTTAATGTTCCTTGAAAGCAATTACCTTTCTATACCTCTCATGCTGTTATAAACTCTACGCCTTCGAGTCTCGTTTCTCCCGCCTCTGCGTGCAAATTTTTAACCACTTCTTAGGCCTTTATTTTTCATTCGGCAAAGTATCCGAGTAGGGGTCTTATGTCCCATGGGGATCCAGTCACATTATACTTGTAGTCGCGAGAGGACACGGACGGTGCGAATTATCTTCGGATATTCTGAACCACGACCCCGAAGCCGATCGTCGCGGTTTTCGTTGTTAGGCCGAAAAAGCTTATTTTCGTTATTTTTATCCGCCATTCCGGTCGCACATCTTCGACACACGCGTATCATATAAATTCGATGAATTTCATCAGTTATAAATATTCATTTTTATTTCCAAATAGTGATTAAATTTTATTTTATAATATTACAAGTGTCATAAAAAAGTGTGACAAAAAAAAAGTGAAAAGTGATAAAAACACGTTTTCGTATTTGAAATTTTTTTTTCTTCAAATATCTCAATTAAGCTGTAGTGAAAATAAAGCAAAAATGTAAACATACATTATCTGCTAATGGTTCCGGGTATTTAAAGTTAGGTAACTTGATATAATTACTATGAAAAACATTTATCTAAATCACACGATATATGGGGTAAACAATTGCCAACATAATATCTTATCATTGTGGATAAGAATGGAGTAACAAGCAAAGAAGATTCGATAATAAAAAGAAAAAAGATAAAAGGTGTTCGAGTTACCCTTAAGAGAAAATCCAGATCTGTAACTCGAGTAACATCAGTAAATGTGTATTACGATTTTTCCTGTTTATTATTCCTGTTGCCTATATCTCAGTGGAAAAACACAAGTTTACGCTGATTTTAAGAGTGGCCAAAGTACAATATTCTGACACAAATAATTAATCAGAGTGGCAGCAAATCGAAACATTTCTGTTTTAGTTACGCCTTAAGGTTATTTCTTTGAGATTTCTCATTTGGTCTATCCTTAAGGTCGTATCCCCTTTATTTTCTATTTAAGGTCAGTGCTTATGATAATCGACGTGAAACATCACCCCTCGTAATCTACATTTGAGGTCTCTCCCTATAATCGCTCTTTAAGATCACCCTTTATACTCTCTCTTTAAGACAACTCTCATAATCTCTAGTTGAGGTCGATCCCGATAATCACTATAAAAGGTCATCCATTAAGGTCAACCGTCGTAATTTTAATTTGTGGTCCGTCCCGATAATCCCCATTAAATACCACCCCTTAAGGTCAAATCACATATCTCACGTTTTGAGGTCAGTCTCACGCTCTAAGGTCAACTTTGATCATTTCAATTTGAGGTCAGTTCCGGTGATCCCCATTAAATATCTCCCCCTAAGGTCAATTCTCATAACGTGGATTTAGATCACCGTTTTTCATACTTAATCCTTTAAGGTCAACCCACGTAATTGTAATTTGAGGTCCGTCCCGATAATCCCCATTAAATATCACACCGTAAGGTCAAGTCACATGTTTAATGCTTTTGAGGTCAGTCCAGATACTCACCAATTAAGGTCAACTTTCATAATTACAATTTGAGGTCAGTCGGTATACTCACAATTTAAGGTCAACTTTCATCATTTGAATTTGAGGTCAATCTATATACTCACCCTTTAAGGTCAATTATCATGATTTCAATTTGAGGTCAGTCGATATATTCATCCTTTGAGGTCAATTCTGATAATCAGAATTTAAAGTCAGGCCTTATAATTTCCTTTTAAGGACATTTGAAACATTATCTGTTGACACATCAACATATTAAGGTCTTACCATTCTTATATCAGACAATTAATATATGGATTATTTTCTTCCGTGTAATTTATTACTTATTATCACATAACAATATTTATATATATATATATACAAGGAAAATTGATGTTCCGCGTGTTCTGGGGGAAAAATGATACGAACACGTGTTTCTTTTTTTACCTGGACTTAAAGTGTCAATGACTTTGCCGGTCAATGTCCTTAGAAAATAAAGTGGTACAAAAGTCGAGCAGCTGAAAGATTTTTCTTCGGCTTTCTCAATAGCCGTGGGATAAGATTTCTTGAAGACGAGGAAACAATCTCTCCGTGAGGGTATGAGCCGTTCAAGGTCGACCTAGTTATCGGGGAATAAATTAAGATATGTGTGTATCTAGCCGGACTCGGATTTTCTTCGACAATAGTGTGAAACTTTGCTCCGTTCCTTAATCACGAGATTGTCAAAGCGAACAGTTATGTCTAGACATTGACTTGTATTGCATATATAAATATTATAATGATTTTTCTGTGATAACCGACTATGCTATTACAGCTAAAAAAAAAATCACACTAGTCACACAATTTTATTTCAAATTAAAAAAATGTTTCAACTAATAATTGTATAAACAATAAATAAAAAATTATGCAAATGTTAATTGCTTTTTGTAAATTTATGTTAGAATAATAAAATGAAACAACTGCTAAATTTGCTTTTCTGAAAACACTTTTTTTTTCCAAATTACATTTCATTTTTCTAATTAATTAGAATTGAAAAATAAATTGTGTAATTTTATTGATATTAATTTGGGGTTTAATTTATATTTCAGACCTTCGAGCCGAGATGCTTGCCATTCAAACAATCAGCCTGGTCGTGTTGCTTACCATTATTCATATGTAAGTTTGTTGTATAATTTACTTCAACTATTTCCTGGGTTTCGTAATACACGTTTGTGCCGTTTCTGCAATATGCAATTATATGACTTCTCGAGACTTGTGCAATAGAGACAATTTTATATGTGATTATAACTGTGTAGAGAATTTTAATTCGATTATTGATTATATTCGAATTAACATTCGATTCAAATAATAGTCAGACATTTTCGAGAACCACAATATTATTAATTCTTTCTTCTGTAACAAAAAATTATATTTCGTGTAAATAATATGAATTTATTTGCTTTTATTATGAAACAAATTATTCTCAATTATTGGAACTCAAAAATATTTTTAATTCAATTTTATTAAATTTTTATTTAATTAATAATTTTTGTTAAATTATTAACTTTTCGGTAAAAAAATTAATTACAATAACTGACTTGAATTTTTTTTTTTTTTTATATAAATTATTTGCATTTATTGGAACCCAAAAGTAATTCTTATTGAAGTATCAATATTTTGGAATTTTTTTACTATCACTTTTCGTATTACTTTTTTTTTGCTAATTTAAATTATAAATTTATTGCAATCTTTTTACAATGTTGTTAATTTTTTTTCTTCAGATGCCTGTCCTATCCATCCATAAGAATTCGGGAATCCGAGCGACGGGAATGCCGAGGTTGTGGCATCGACTGTGACAAGTGTGTTTACGGAGTTGTGATGTCGTCGGTATGCGGAGTTCTCGAATGTCGCAAGGTAAGAATAACAACAGAAAAATCTGCTCATTCAATACAAAAATCAATTTTATAGAATTTTTATCTTAATTTTTTTGACAAATTTCGACTTAAAAAAAATATTCTCGAAAACAAACTAATATTATTTAATTTATTAAATTAACTTTTATTTGATCAAAAAATGATTTTTATTCTTTGCAAAATATGACATTTGTGTGACTAGATTTAAAAAATAAACATTATAATTTATTCAAAGCGAAGTGTGAAGATAAAAAATTGAAAGACTGAAAAACAAAAATCACAGAATACAAAAAAAACAAAATACAGCGGAGTTTATTGCTCCAGAAAAATGACAATCCGATGTCATACAAAATAACGATTTTTTTTAATTCTTTTTTTTTTTCAAATTTTTAGGGGCCAAACGAGCGATGCGGAGGAATCGACAACATCAAAGGTGTCTGCGGCGAGGGAATGCGTTGTCAGTGCGACAGATGCACTGGATGCAGCTTAGACACTTTCAAGTGCGCTGAGCAAAATCCCGACGAGCCATGCAGGCCTCGTGACTCCGGAATGAACGGCTATTGGGATTCGCTTCGAAGCAACAGATTCACTCTCGTCCAGTAAACAAAAAAAAAAGAGCCTACGACCAATAATCAACAACAAGAAAAAAGCACAAAACTTATCGCAAGTACTTCCGCGCAAAAAACCTGACAACCCTAACTCTAGAAAAAAAATCACATAAAAAAAAAGAAGAAAAAACACGGCTTATTTCAGTCGTAAATTGTGATTCCAAAAGCAGCCTCTCCGATTGCATTTATTATTAAATAATCGTTCGACTGTATTCGAAATCAAACCCTCCATAATTTATTAATTTTTTTGCAAGAAAAGAAAAAAAAGCAAAAATATTTGCATTTATTTTCGAAATAATTTGCAATTAAAAGTAATTTTCTCAAAAGAGATTAAAATAATGCTTAATCGAAAAAAAAAGAGATTTTTGCCTCAAACGATCAGAACACTAAAAAAAAATTATAATTCTTAATAAATTAATTCTTTCACCAGAAATTAAATTTGTTAATCATTCTAAATTTTTTTTATGTAATTTTTTGTTTGTTTTTTGTTAAAGAGAAATAAAGTAATTAATATCAATTGAGGATCAAAAATTACAAAGGATTGTTTTAGAAAGAAAAAAAAGCTGTTTGCCATTTTTAAGACATTCCATTAAATGTATTGGAAGATTCAGTATTTCGTCTTGAGAAAAATCTCGAGGCTGTTCTCCAGGCTCAACGAAGTTTGGTTGACATAAAAAAGAAAAACTCTAGTCAGCCGAAAGGCAATTTTTTTTTTTTTTTTGTAACTCAACTATTTATTAAACACGAATTTTGGATTTTTTAAATTATAATAATTTTCTTTTCTTTTTTTTTACACTTATTGTAATTATTGTGATTTTATTGTAAAAGCCATTGTTTAGGAATTAGCATAGCTCAATGATGTGTAAAATATAGGTGTAGGAATTAAAAAAAAAAAAAAATTGTGAGTAAGATTGATTTGTATGAAACTATGTTGATTCACTTGAAACGATGGTTTTGCGTTCTATTGACAATGTCTCGCATATTGTTTGCGCTTCTATGCCTTGTATCGAGGATTTTAAATAATAAATTATAATAATATACGAATTATTGAAAATATCCTCCAGCAGAGAATTTATTCCTTTTTTAAGTGTTAGTTTCCTGTTACAATATATTTTTTGCCATTTTTATAGAAAAATATTTGTTATTTTCTATTAGAAAAAATATATAAAATATGTTTTTTTTTTTGTAAATTCACTAACTTTACAGAATTTTTTGTTATTTTTTTTATTTAATTAAAAAAAAATATTTATTTTTCTAAAAAGTAACTAAATATATATAAATAATTAAATCTACAGTCGGTAATTTATAGAATCTTAGGACATAGTGGAATGGAATTTTTTAAATTACAAAATTAGTCTCCTGCTGCACTCTGTTTGATCAGAATATAATTTGCATTGACTAGAATATTTCCTAACTTGATCTTCGATAGATCAGTGGGAGCTCTGCTTATCTTTTCCGCTCTCACTCCGCTTTATCAACTGTAGGTATTATTTTAAACATTTTCGTAAAATTTTATTTAAACGAAAACTTCTATGTTATTTTTTTTTAACTTCAATTAAACAACTTTTTAAAAAATTAGTCATTTCTAATATAATAAATATCAAATTCTAAATTTAACACATTTTTTTGTGCAATTTCATAATTTCAAAATTGTTTCCTCTAATTTTATTTTCAATTTTATTTCAAACTGTTTTGCCTAATTTTATGGATCGAAAATTATATTTTGAAAAAAAAAAACAAACTTTTCATGAAATGATATTCAATATCAGTTGTTGTTAATTATTTATTTTTACTTTTTTAAAATATCAAGAATCTGTGCAACAAAATTAATATAAATTTCAATCGTTCGCCATTTTGTTAATAAATAAATTTTAAAAAATCCAATATAAGCAATAAAAAAATCCAATAATTTTTAAGGGGACAAACGTTTTATTTGCTTTTTTCATATAATACTAAATATATAATACAAAAGTATATACAAATTCGCTTTCTTTTGGATTGCTCTTAAGAGTCCTTAATTAAACTACAGGCTAACGTATATTTTATTTTTATTACATTATTTATCTTATAATTATCCTCGAACATATAATTTTTTCTGTAATTTCTTTATTATACGTTTTTTCGTTAATTAATAATCGCCGAAGCGGAGTAAATTAATTAGAAGTATTTTCAGTGAGTGGCTTTGAGGGACAGTGCAATCGAACACGTATATTGCAGACACGATGGCAAAATATATTCAAGACCACGAAACGTATATTTCTTATTATCGAAGTTAGTCACGCACTCGAAACCCCCATGAAGCAACTTTTGCTTGTATAGCTCTGCTTATGGATAAGGGGACCTCGACTAATAGTAATTAGCACGATTTCTTTTGTTAGCTTCGAGGCTATAAAAAAAAAGATAAAAAATCGATTTTGAAAAAATAATTTACAAAAATCAATTTTTTTTTCTAACATACATCTTTTTAATATATTTTTTTTTTAATGCGAAGAAAATTTTTGATAGTTCTTAATTATTTCTGGGAAAAATAATAAACGGAAAATTTATAGTAAAATTGTTCTTAAAAAATAATTCAGTGTTTTAAACTTTTATAAATTTTAGTTTTCAACAGAAAAAAATTTGTTAAACGCACAAAACTCTTTTGGGTTTTTTTTTTCTAAATTGTAAAATTGACGTTAATATGTAGATAAGTTTTATAATTTTTTTAATTATTTTTTTTCTGCCATTTCTCATAATGTTATTTGTTGTTTACATTTTTTATAAACTTTATCAGCAATCGTACGAGAATAACACAAATAAACGTATATTGTATGCTTATATCTAACTTCGTGATATGCTATTTGATATTTCAAACATTTTACAGCAACACATTGCTGTAAAAAAATAAAATGTACCTCAAAGCGTTGAATTATGATCTTAAAATCTAAATATTTAAAAACGATTTCAGGAAATAATGGATATAACATATAATTTTTTTTTAATCAAAAAGTAACGCTCCATAAAACGGTAATAATAATATCAACAATAATAAGTGCAAAGCGGCATAAAATAATATATTTATTTCTAATTTTTATGAAAGACTGTTTTTAAATTTCGCAAAAAGCTCGTTTTGAAATTTTGAAATTTTTTTTTTATGGATAATTCAATAAATGAAATTAAAAAAAAAATACTTTGCAAACATTAATAATAGGGACTGACATTATTTTAGAAGCAAATCTAATCGGTGAATGCTTCTAAATAAAATAATTGTCCTCGCTTTATTTTTTTTTAAGTTACCACCAATTTTAGGAGAAAACGTGTTTTATTTTTTCTTTAATAAGTAAATTGTATAAAAAAATCCCAATCGATTGATTGTAATCATAGAAAAAAAATCATGAGGCTCGAATAAAAAAAAAATTAAGGATTTTCAATTAGTGCATTTCTAAAAAAAAATTGGAATTTTTAATATTTGGATGTGGTGATTTATTTTGTGCGTCGATGTGTCGTTCACTTGTTCGGATATAAAAAGGTGATCACGTTGATTGAAGGATTGAGATATATTGATCCTGATATCCTTTGGCAGATTTTACAGATGATCCAACTTTTTGGCTTCCTTCAGTTTCTTTTAGGTACTGCAAAATAAAGTTACAAAATTTAGTATCGAACGTTTGTTTAAATTTTTATCTAAAAATATAACAAAATAGAGTACAATTTCAATGAATTTAATAGGAAAAAAAATAATTTTTTTTACATCACAAATTAAATTTTTTAATTGAACTTTCGAAGATACGATTTTGTAAAATAATTGTCCGTGTGATTTTTATTAAAATAAAATGCAATAATTACGAAAAATTGTAAATTTGATGATTCTAGTATTATTTGATGAACATTTTCAGTTTGAATATTGTTTCAAGATTGCAGTATATCATTAGTATGAACTATAATAGCAGATCATTGAGAGTCCAAGAAAAATAATCTAAAGTACGTGTTTGGCATGAAAACAATGTCTAAACGGAGAGAAACACGATTCACCGTATCGAACCAAATATAGAAAGCATGCCATCAAGCATTGAAAACACACAAGCGGAAGATTACAGCAGTCTAACGTGTATATCCGAGAGAGTCTACAGACCGCAGTCGCATCAAGAGAACACGTGGACATTTTCTCCGTCATCCCATTCGAAACCTGTCCAGAACCCCCCCCCGAGTATACTAGTCAAACGTAAACAATCATTCTGTGCAGTGTGGCTTACGTATTTTCGTTCGGAGAATGGCATTGATATGTTTTAACTGCTGCTGGCCAATGGAGATAGCTTTCCACGAGACTTTTTAGAAAAAAGTATTCTTCCATTTTCGAGCAGTTGCGATCCAAACTGATGCGGACTTGTCCGGAGTTGTCAGAAGTGCAATAATCGTTGATAAAATAAGTCGAACACTTGAAATTCATTCGCCATTTGGTGAAGAACCCTTTTTGTGCATAATTTCATGTTTTATTTTCGTGCACTACTAGTCCAAACTGATTCGGACTTGTCCGGAGTGGTCCGAAGTTTAATATCCGGTTATAAGAATCCTCAGAAAGATCCAATTTATTCAATGAATTCAGTCTTTGATGACGAAGCTTTGTTCCACTGTTTCTTCTTTCATTTTCGTTTAGCAGCAATCCAAACTGATTCGGACTTGTCCGGATTCCTCCAAAGTGGAACAGTCGACGATGAGAATTATAAAAAAGATCCAATTTGTTCACTCTTTGTTAAAGAATCTTCAAAGCACAATTTATTTTTCCAATTTCGTTCCAGCAGCAGTCCAAACAGTCTCGAACTTGTCCGTAGACGTCCAAAGTGCAATAACCATGAAAAAAAATTCTAAAATTCTAAAAAAAAATTCCAGTTTCTTTTCCGTTCGATGACCAACCATTCTCTCACAATTTTCACAAAAATCCATCAACCATTAACGTTGAAAAAAAATCGTAAACTCACATGAAAACTATCGAAATAAAAAATAATTGAGTCCATTCGTGGCTCGCGTATCGTCAATCTTATTAATAATATTAAACTCGAAGAGCGTTACAATCACTGTCCGTTCTGTTTGAGTGCCTTTCTCGTTCTGAAACCTCGGAAACCGGCCTGAATTCTCGTGGCGGCGGCTGTAGCAACCTGCTGACGTTTACGCACGAGAAATCCACGAATTCCCGCCTGTATCTTCGTCGCCGATTTTTCTTCCAACGAAGTCCTTCGATCCTCCTGACCCTTAAGGCACGTTATGTCCGGCGATACCGTCAAATCGTGGCGGCCTTTTGGTTCCGCTTTAAGCTGCTTTCGCACGCGGTACCCGCGGAAACCCGCTTGAATTTTCGTTGCTGCTGAGTTTGCCTTCATCTCGTCTTCCGTCGAATTTAACGACATAGAAAAATAACAAAAAAATTCAGTGTCCTTTCTCAGCACCCACTTTATTTTTTTTTTATAAGTCTTTTAACTAGCAATTAGATTTTCAACAGTCGATGAAAAAAATACAACAGTTTATTGGTAATAATAATAATTTATTATTAATAATTTTTTTTTAATATGGAAATTGCTTTGTAGTACTTTTTTTTTCAATTGCACTTTTTTTGTCAAACAATTTTTTTTATTTCTTGCGACAAAAAGTTAATTTATCGTTTTTTTTTCGCGTTTCTTAAGCGCAACTCTCGAGACGCTCGAAATGTAACTGACGAGACGTGAGCATGTTTCTTGGTTTTCTATCCGCGCTCAGTGACGAATCGGATTTGTAGCGCCTGCGCGTTTTAAATGATGTGGTAGCGGTGGTAGCAGCATCAGCGGAAGAGCGAAAGTCGCGAGACGGTGCAGTGAAGCTGATGAGCTTGATATTATCGTTGCTAAGTATTGTTCCAGTGGGTGGGTCAATTTCACGAAATTATGACGATAGCCGGGAGATAAACAGTGTTGCAGGCTGAACTGATGATGATCACTCGGTAATGGAGCCACCCGCACACCTTCGCGCTCACTCGTTTTCGCTTCACACGCTTGGACATGTGAAACCGTGTGTGACGTACGCATATAGGGCATTTCATATCAATTCGGTCCATGAAAATAAATTTTACAAATAATTTCGAAAAAAAAAAAAATCTATAAAATACGCTAATTAATTTTTTTAAATCTTGAACATTTTTTTTTAATAATTGTTAAATAATTGATTTTTTACAAAATTTTTTTTTTACTTTTAAAAAATTATTTAACATTTATAAAAATTTCTTTTTTTTTTTTTTAGAAAATAAAGTGCGCGACGATATCCTGTTTTTATATACATTTTTTTTTATTTCTTTGTGAAAAAATTGGAAATTTTTCCTGAAAGTATTTTTTTCAATTTCAAAGCAAATTTTACCGAAATATATTCGGTACATTTTTTTCTTTTAAATTGGTTTTTAATTAAAATTTTTTTTCTTCATCTTAAATTTGATAAAATATTTTTTTGCCTCAAAAGTGGTATTTTTTAACAAAGAGAGAATTAAAAATATATATATATATGCTGAAAAGGAAAAATTGAAAATACGAGAATTTGGAAAAAAAATTAAATTCCCGCTTGCTTTTGTCCCGCTTACGGATGACGATCAAAACACCATGATTAAAGTGGATACAATCGCTATTTCGAGAATTTCCATTAGCAAACAAATTGCGGATTGTGTCGGATATCGTTGCATCTCTCGTGCTTATCGAGTCGTACATATAATTGTTTGTACGTCTGTATTAATGCTTGATTGATTCGTGATCTCGATTAATAAAAGCCATAATAAATTCATTAGACTCAATAGGCTCTGATTGGTCGAGTGTTTTCAGTGGTCGAGAGGAGGCTCTGACCATAATAAACTGCTATAGAGTGAACGAACCCTCTCTCACGCTCGTTATGTTCCCCGTTGACCAATTATAACGTATGACATTATAGCACATTGCATTCCAGCGCGTGCATTTTTCTTCTCACGATTGAACGCTATTGCGTGTCTCCCTTTCAACTAATTTCCAGCATCTTGCAGGCTCTGTTATATTTATATCGAGCGATTGTGTTCTGTCGTTTTGTTGCACGAATGTTGACGCTTTATTGTCGAGTTAAGAATTATTCTCATATAAATTTACAACATAAAAATAATCATTTAAAAAAACATAATTGTAGGGACATTAAATGAAATCGTGTGTATTAAAGACAAATCCGAGAGTTAATTTCATGTAAAAAAATCTTTTCGATCGAATTTTTCTTAACAATTTTTAAAAACAAACTCATTAAAAAATTTCTAATATTATTATTAATAAGTTATAGAAAACGTAGGGCTCAGTGTAGAATTGGATTATATTTCAAATCGTTAAGTGGACTTTATAGTTGATTTAAAGTTGAATCGACTTTAAAGTAATTTTAACTGACATAAAATTTGAATGAAAACTTGAGTCAAAACTTGAGTCAAAACTTGAGTTATACTTGAGTCAAAACTTGAGTCATACTTGAGTCAAAACTTGAGTCAAAACTTGAATCATACTTGAGTCAAAACTTGAATCATACTTGAGTCAAAACTTAAATCAAAACTTGAGTCAAAACTTGAGTCAAAACTTGTGTCAAAACTTTCATCTATTCGATGATAAAGCTTTTTATAGTATTCCTAAAATACAGAAAAAAAAGAAATCAGCAATCCCATTTATAGATGTTGTTAAGCATGTATCGGAACACATGAGAGCCATTGAGAATGCAGAATGCAGTGCACAGGTTTTAAAGTACATCTAGCGTTATTGTGTAGCAAAGAATTTGGCTTTTATCGAGAACTGCGGAATACTGGCGTCGCAGAATACTGGGTGCAGTGCATAGTGAATAGATGTTTACGCCACCGGATCTCCTATTAATTTAGCTGCAGCACTGTTTTCCACTGTGTCACAGTCGTATTTCAATTCAACAATTTTATGGGGTTCGGTGACTTCCATTAAGCGCAACTATTTATCCTCCATAATTCACTTCCACGCAGCCTTTTTATACTCAATGGAGTGTGTTATTCATGTGTGCACGTTCGAGTCCTCGTAACTGAGACTCAAGTTTTCGAATACGTAAGTAGATATTCTTGTTTTTTGTGAGACACTCGATGGAAGATCGCCAGAATTTTAATAACTATTTTTATTATTTTCTTTTTTTTTTTTTGCGAAGCGGATATTCACGAAACTAATTTCATAGTTTTGTCGTTTTTTTAGGTTGGAATAATGCGTTTTGCTATTGAAGGTTAAATGAAATGCAGTGGCGGAAATAAACGGAAGGTGACGAAAGAAAAAAAGGAAAAAAAATGGGATATCTCGAAACGAACTCGTTCGGGAAGCCCACTCATCTGCAATGGATTTCGACATGCTTGCACTTTTCGTGATTGCGCTCTCGGTCGAAATTCCGAAACTCGTCGATCTCACTTTCGGGAACGAACGCGTCTGGCGTCTCGGTTTTAGGATGCGATTATCGGCTAGCGAAAATGCGCGTGTGTCAGCACGAGAGTCGTTACGTTCCTACGCACATGGAAGTCGTTACATTGAATGCACGGATATTATATACGGATTACAGATGTCGTAATGTAGTGGACACACGAAGATTCACTCACGCACACAAACGATCGTGATAATGGACGCGCGTGCCCTCATCTCTCTCTCTCTCTCTCTCGGCCCTCCCCCCCTTTTCCATCCTCACCCCTCTTTACATTATTAAGCGGCTAATAATAAAACGGCACTTGGTCCTCATCATCGCTGTTCGTTCCCCTGATCGTTGCGTGGGTTCCCGTCATCATCACAACTGTGTTGCTGTGGTGAACATCCTTTGTGTAACTTTCGACTTCTCGATGCAAGCATTTTTGCTTTTGCTTCATTACAGGGGAATCTTTGCTTCTGTGAATTTTTTTTTTTTAGAGATTTTCATTTCGGGACACTTAGAATGGTCCGAATCATTCATACTTAAAAATGACTTTGTTTGCCTGCGCCTTAAATACCTCAAATGGGGGTAAAATTTAATGATGCATATTTATTCCCTAGTCTGGCAATTCAGAATAGCGTTGAGTTGTTGGCTGTATTTGTCCTATTCTGTCTTTCATAAAAGGGACTTTTAGAATATAAAAGAGAGCAAAAGAGAATTTAACTCTTCTTCATAAAAGACAATTTTATTTAGCTCAGAAATTTTCGTAAAAATGTTCGTAAAACTAATTTTTGTAAATAACCAAAAATAGTTTCTTCCTTGAATAAGAAAAGAAAGAAAAAAAAAAGGAAATTCTATTTATAAATCCAAGCATAGTTTGCGTAGCTGATTGTGACACATATATCCAAGGTTTTCTCAGTCCACGCCGAGTGACGAGAATTGTTATATACGCCACATGACGTTGTTTATATACTGACGTATTTAAATTAGCTGCACACGTGCTTCGTACCTGAGCGTAACTTGTCTCTGTTTCAACACAGAATTTCTTTTTTTTTTTTTTTTTTTTTTTTGTACCTAAGGTTTATGTTTACGAACGAACGAGGCGTTTATAATAAAAATCGATTGAGCGCGCTCAACGAGACTTATTACGGCAGGTATATCTCGCGGTTATCTCGTCGATTTTACGCCCTCAGTGACGTTTGTGACGTACGTAAGACACGTAACAAAATCCATCGCGGTTGACATAACGCCGACGACGTCAGAGATGCGATCGAAAGCAGATTCGCTCTGTTTTGTTTTGTTGCGGTGTCATTCTCTGGCCGCAAGTCTCTTTATTTTTTTATTTCGTCTGATTCATATATTCTCGAGGCGTCAGTTCGACCTTCTAAAAACATTAATATTATTTGTAAATAAAAGTTCTCATTTTTTTTTTTAATTTTCTAAATTTATTTACAAAATAATTTTTAAATATTGAGTATTTTTATATTTGGTTTTTGTGAATTTTTAGCTTTTTGTTGTTGTTGAGAAAATGAGAGATAAATTTAATTTTTCATTAAAAATGTAATTATCAATAATATTAATTTCAGATATATATTTAAACATTTATCCTTTTTTTTAAATCTTAACATTTTTTGTTTTTAATTTTAAGGATATTAATATTTAAATGTTGTAATTTGAATCAATTTTTAAAAAATAAAAATGTATTAAACAGACATTTTTAATTTATGTGTAATTAATCATTTTTATAAACAATTAGATTAGCTTCGTGTAAAAAAAAAAATTGCGTAAATTAATTGAATTGAAATAATAAATGCTTAGTGGATGAAAAAAAGTATTCACAAAAATGTTAATTTATTTATTTATTCATTCATAATATAAATGCGTCTGGCAATAAATTTTGACAAATTTCTATACAGTGCTTCTCAACTCAATATTATTAATCGTCTCTTGTTAAAGAGCCAAAAAAAAAAAAAAAAAACAAATATTTTCGTTTTGACGACGATTCAACAATTTGGACTTGACGTCATTTTCCCTCAGACAACAATATTAATATACACATCAGAAACACCCATAATTCAGATCAATCAACAGAAGGAATCTGGGGAATCCCCTTTGTATTTGTTATTCGGTTGGCCATGCAGAAGCGTCATAGATTTTGGCCCATTGACTTCGGTCCAGTAGCGCGTGAATTATAGTATTATAGTTTGAGGGGCAAAACAGGCTGTTAGAGTGAATATATACCCTTCTGGTTGTTTCGTGATGACGCAGCCAAGGTTATAGTTTGAGTGTGCGAGCCGAGAGACTCTCAATCGGTCTTCCTACACACTTTCGTCGCCGAGCGGGAGAAAACGTCAGAGAACGGTGAGATGAGAAGACTTCTTGGTACCAAAATACGGACCAAGGTCCGTTCTCGAGCTGTCCAACGGATTCTTCGACCGATCGGAATGCCACGTCTTCGCTACGCTCTTCTTCATCATCGTCATCCTCTCTTTATTCTTTTCTTTTTAATTTTTTCAATGCTCTTCATCGCCTCTTTTTTTCCTTATTTTTTTTTGTCATCATTGTTCGATTCTTCACGATCGTGTTTGATTTTGCATGTTGGACTCTTCATGTTCGGGTTTTCAAATTCGAATCTATATGTTCTATTCTTCATTTTTCATTCTCAAATTCAACTCTTCAACTCTTCAAATCTTCAACTCTTCGACGCATCAACTCTGTACTCACAAATTCCTCATATATTTTTTTTTCATTTGATACCGAAACATCGAAAATCGAGCCATGATGCTGCACATAAAGAAAAATAGCTCACGGTTGCTGTGCGAGTTTGAGATACCAAAAATAAGAACTCAACCGATGACCTATTCGCGCATACATAGTAAGGCGTGCTTTGTGAGATCCTCCGTCCGGTAAACCAAAAATATAATCAACTTCTTCTTTTTTTTTCCTCTTCATTCCGCTGCATCATCATCGAGCTTATATATCGTCTTAAAGTGCCAGTGGACTATGGAACAAATTGTGTCCTAGTTTAGCGATACTAATCCGTCTGACATGCCTCAATATTTGGCAAGCTTATCTCATTAGCCGAAACACGCGTTACGTCAATGTCCACTACTTGTTCTTCTTCTTCATCTTCGTCTTCTGCTTGTGCTTTGACATCATTCACTTCCAGAAGAGTTGCTTACAACGTTGCAACACAGATAATATTCGCTAATAACACACGTGTGTGTCCTAATACCGAGTTGAGATTCTGATCTTACTCAGCCACGACGGCTTTTTCATTTCATGTTTAACCGAACTTGGACGTCGTTATAATGTGAAATGGTTCTTCAGGTTTAGCATTTATTTTCTGCTGATTTCTTTAACGATAAACATCTTACTTTCGATCTAGTCTCATTAACGTCAATTTTAATCAGATTCAGTCGTAGATCTTGAATTTTGCTTCATCAAATTGAAAATCCTTTGACGTCAATCGTCTTCGCATCAATTTTTTAAATATTTGGATGAGATTTGTAAAATTGATTTACTCTTTTTTTTCTATTACTTCCCCATTGATTTTTTTGCAGATTTTTCTCAACATTTTGACAAAAATGACTAATGCGTAAGAACAAAAAATTAAATAATTGTATAAGTGATTTTTTTTTTGTAGATAAGTCTTCATCGATGCATATATTTTAAATATTTTAATATTTTTCCCTGCGGCGACATTTATTTTTTACATTTACAAAGACACTTCATTTCTTTGTGCTTCCGCAGTAGTCATTGTTATCAATGTAAAAGTTTTTATATGTGCACTTGCAGGACCATTTTATTGCCATGATTTTTAGGTCTCCTTAGGAGCAGCCATATGTACAATGCATTCTTTAATTCCACCGATAATAAAAAAATATTTACGCCATATTAGCTTTTTGTCTCAGCTCATTTATGTTCAGATTTTGCTGAAACTGGACTGATTGCTTTTCCATTGGTTTCTTCATCTTCGCATCCACTTTCACCAGTTTGAAGCGATTCGGAACGTCCAGGTGCCATTTGCACCATTGTGATTGGTGATTGAATTCTCTCTCCAGCCAATTGGCTCTCCTGAGAGAGACTCATTGACTTCATGATGTCACCGGGAGTCAAAGTTACTTCTAAAATCGGTTTTTTTCCATGGATCTCCATGGAATCTTCGGAGCCCAATCCAAGAATGTCTTCAACCTTCAGAGAGAATGACAACGTTGAAGATGGATCTTCGACATTGGAAATTAGCTCGTCCTTAACATTTTCCTTCGTATCTTCTGATCCAGACGTTGAATCTTTTGGCTGATCAGTGATTTTTTCTTCCTCAGAAACCACCCCAACATTTCCCGTAACTTCTGAATTTTCATCCTTTCCCCCTGAAGATCTGGAAGACGTTTTGTCTTCACTTCTAACAACTGGACATTCCATCGAGTCCACCGAACTTTCGGGTCCTAATAAATCAATTTCCTCGGGCAATGAGAAACCCTCGGGTATCTCAACATTTTCTATCATCAATGATTCCGCTGGAAGAACAAGATTATTATCATCCCCGCTGGAAGATTGTCGGATTTCTGACGTTTCCTCAATCTCATTTCCCTGGAAAACTTCAATTTTCGGACCTTCCGTAGACTCGGAAATGGTTTCGGAAGAAGCGCAAGGTGCTTTAGCCGAGTCCGACGATTCCGTTGCCACAATCGTGGATTCCGATGATCGATTATTGAGAAAACGTTCGAAATCCGAACTCGTGACTTCTTCGATAACAACCCCAACCGGAGTTGCGGACAAAGCCAATGGTTCCTTCAGACTTTCATTGGAAACATTTTCATCGGCTATCACTGTTCCAATTTTCGTAATTCCTGGATCAATTGCTTCGGCATCTTCGACGCTGGTTATAAAATTCAAATAACTTTTCTCCAAAGCAGCTTCATCTTTGGCCAAAACAACCAAATCAACCAATTGGCCAATATTGGGACTCATTCCAAATTGAATAACTGGAACAGTCGACTGGCCAAAAAACATTTTTCCAAGATTTTCCGACACTTCACGATTTTCTTCATTACATTTTTGTGAATCTTCAATATCGTTGGAATTCATTTCTTTGGTTTCTGAAGAGCTTGACGCGGATTTACAAGAAATTGGCGAATCGTTGTGATCAATGGGATTTGGAATTATTGTTTTTAACTCCATATCGTGAATAGGAAGAGGAATACAATCGTGAAATTCGCCAGTGTGTTGAAGACCACTCTCGGCGAATGACTTTTCCAGGGACAAGGTTGTTCGCTGCACCGCGTCTTCGCGTCTCAATCGTTTACGCGCTTTGTAGCCACGATAGTTGCTCTGGATTCGGGTTGCAGCGTTCTCGAGTCCGGGGTCGTCCAAGGTCATTGACGAAGAAATCTTTGGTTCCTCTGTTCTACCGTTCTGTTCTTGAGAATCGTGCTGCTCGACGTCAATGTGGCGTGGATCAACCTGTGCAATAATAGGAAGTCTTTAAGATTGCAGAAACGATGTAGAGTGGCTTTGAAGAGTTTTTTTTTTTAGTGGAAAAAGAGAGAAAGACTTTATGAAAATGATGGGGGACTTTATAGGAGGTTTCTATTTTCTTTTCATGATTAAAGAATTGAAAAATTGAAAAATAAAAAGACTTTTACTATTGCCCAACGAGAGATTGATTTTTACGAAGATTTTAGTTTAAACGTTAACATCTATATTAAGGCACTTAATAACATTCGTATTTGCCTAGAGATTTTGGCGATAGAGACCACTCCGAAAAAGTTGGTGAAGAGTGACGAGCAGCATCCGCTGTGAGTAAATTCCCGGTGACGATTCAATCGTCGAACCGGGGCTCACGGTTGTTTGCGTTTATTTTTAGACCGTTAAACGTACGTGTACAATACCTATCGTTGGCTTTTGCGTAAGTACAGAGAGGGAGTATACGAGCTCGTTAATAGACACCCATACGTGACTTCTTTTGCGTCACGAGATGCTTTTTCTATACAGTATATAAATACAGAAATGCACGCGATTCCATCCTTTCCTCTCTGCTACTCGTCATATACATATGCAGCATCGGGTACATCGATAAATCATACGGAGAAGCGAAAGCAAGCTTTACGTGCATTAATTGATCTCGTGAGTTGTTGAGACTAAATCGTCGGGACGTTTATTCACTCGCGGTTTAAGGCAAACACCCGCGAACAATGAAAACCGCACTTTCGATATATAGAGTCTGGAGCGAATTTTCAAACAGTTAGGAGTCAACGTCTCAAGATTAATCGATTGAAAATAGTTTGCAATGTGCAGCAAGGCTATTTATCTGTTTAAGTCTTGTTCGAGAATTGTGATTAATCGCTTTTTAAGACTCATACGTAGCCTCCGACTACATCGAATTTAGAGTCATTGCATAAAACGACGTTATTCCCGACTTCCTCACTATTATGTATTGGGCCTTTCAAGCGAGATAGAACTATTTTTATGACAGAGGCAAAAATTCTAAAATTCTAAAATTCTAAAATTCTAAAATTCTAAAATTCTAAAATTCTAAAATTCTAAAATTCTAAAATTCTAAAATTCTAAAATTCTAAAATTCTAAAATTCTAAAATTCTAAAATTCTAAAATTCTAAAATTCTAAAATTCTAAAATTCTAAAATTCTAAAATTCTAAAATTCTAAAATTCTAAAATTCTAAAATTCTAAAATTCTAAAATTCTAAAATTCTAAAATTCTAAATATAACGACAAAACACAAATGAACAATTGGTATTTGGTGTTTTCGTGTAGCTAGCTTCTCCATTACAGCTCTGGCTTTATTTAAAGATCTCTCTATTGGATAAAGAGAAGAGTCGTTGTCCGGGGGGGAGAGGAGAGGTAAATTCAACGTCAGGGTATCGGCTTGGTAGCCATATTGGTTGGTACCGGTCGACGTAAAACGACGGCCTATTTCCAACGGAAACTCAGGCTTGATTTACGGCTTTATTTTTCTTACTGTATAGTAACCTCTTATATACCTCATCTGTATATAGCTCTCTCTTTCTCTTTCATTGGCTGTCGCGCGTGCATCCATCACGTACCGGGTGGCTTCCTTCGAAACTGCGAAGCTATCGGGACCGCGGCGAAAGACATCTTAGCGGCTCTCTCTCTCTCTCTCACTACCCCTCTTGCACTCGCGTTCCTCTTGCACTGCCAACGCGAAATTCTCGGCTATCCGCCTTCCTCTCACCTTGCGTGCTCTCTCGCCTAACCGAGAATAGATCGATCTTGTCGCGAGATACTCCACGCACTGTGCGATCTCCTGATGATGTAATTTTGCTTTGCCTTTCTTTCACCTTTATCGACTTGGAATTGTTTTAGAATTTTAGAATTTTAGAATTTTAGAATTTTAGAATTTTAGAATTTTAGAATTTTAGAATTTTAGAATTTTAGAATTTTAGAATTTTAGAATTTTAGAATTTTAGAATTTTAGAATTTTAGAATTTTAGAATTTTAGAAGCTACTCATCCTATACCCACCACCCTTAAAATAATATAGTCATAGAAATTTACTGTTTATATTCAGTCTAATGGATTTCCGCACGCGATATGGTAATCCTTTTCTGCACTCTTCCCGAAGAGCCGCAATGCTTCGCATAGATCAATGCTGCCGTATTTTTTCATTCGTGAATAAGAAATAGCGCGTAGACGAAAAAGCTTTCGTAATCGTTGTCTCTCATTCAGCTATTCTTCTTGAGTATACCGTGGCGAATTATGCAACGTGGAAAAAGGAAGTTGTAGGGTCCGCGTATAATCATCAGTGTATACTGTCATGCTGGTGAGACGAATTGGTGGTCTTGGCAAAGCGTGCCGGTTTTCATGTCTCTCGAAATAATTGCTTCTCGAATCCCAGGGTCGCATAGATTCTGTCGTTTGACTTCCCGACACTTAAACAAGGGTAATCGTGCGTGTATTTCTTCGAACAGGATCATAATGACAAATGAACGTTTCACCGTTCTTAAAATTGTAATAATACAACTGCAATACATTGTCCAATGTTGCGATATAATCATGAGCAATTTCCTTTGTTTCATTTATTTTTTCCTATTCGTTAAATCAACAATGACGACAATTCAAATATTTTGGCTCCACATAAATACGTAGACGGAAACGATCTTAATTAACAGTATAATTTATGTTCAGACATATATGGAAATGCAGAGCAGCAAAAAATATACTTCACAATTATGATAAATTATAGTTTTGCTCGATTTTTTTTTTAGATTTTCATCTCAAATAACACATTGTAAAAACTGTTTCAATTTTTTCAATACAGTCTTTCAATGTTAATTTTGAATTCTGAAAAATATTCAAATCCGGATTTTGTGATTTTAGAATTTTAGAATTTTAGAATTTTAGAATTTTAGAATTTTAGAATTTTAGAATTTTAGAATTTTAGAATTTTAGAATTTTAGAATTTTAGAATTTTAGAATTTTAGAATTTTAGAATTTTAGAATTTTAGAATTTTAGCGCGATAAAAACGAATAATTTTTGCCTAAAATTGGCGGAGCCTTATTTAAAATGAAAAATGGATTGTTCTATGACTACACAAATAGTTGCACAAATCTGTTGCCATGAATTCTGTATTTTTGGTAATCGTTAAATTCCACTGTCATATTATGGTACACACATATATATATATCATTCGTTTTATCTCTCGTCTCTCCTGAAAATCGTCTTGCACATTTTGCACATGTGGGGTGCTTAAAGCCTGTGGATATGATCAGTACATATGTATATATGAGTGTGCTACAAAACACTTTGAAGATTCCGGTGCCAAGGACGAGGTGGTTAGTGATGGGTTGACTATCGGTACAGGGGCTCATCAATCGCGCAATTGTAAATCTTGCAATCGTTTTACGATTATTCACCGGCTGACGGCCTGGAGCTATTTCTGGTGTAAACACGAGGACCCTTAGTGTATAGCGCATGATGAACATGCCGTAGTGTGGGAGTCCGTTGCCTGAATGACGTACTCCGAGATCTCACCCAACAGCTTGCATACTTCTTATAGCTACTGACTTTGATTTTATTGGCGATTTAATAGATTCCCTCATCACTTCTCAAGATTCTACGACGAAACTAAGAAATAGAAGCCGTACGATTTAGAATTTTAGAATCTTTTTTCGAAATTTTTTAGAGTCTGCTGGAAATTTTTCAAAATTTTTTTAGAATCCGCTAGATTTTTTTCGAATTTCATGCAGAATCTGCTAGAATTTTTTCGAATTTTATGTAGAATCTGCTAGAATTTTTTCGAATTTTTTTAGAATCTGCTAGAATTTTTTAGAAATTTTTTAGAATCTGCTAGAATTTTTTGCAAATTCATTTTTTTAGAATTTAATTTAATTGTTAGCTTTGGGAAAAGAGGTAAACGAACTGTTCTCGCAATGACATTGCTTCGAATACGCATGCCATTGTTTATCCGCTTAAATAGAAACCCGCAGAACAGCAGCCTTGTTTACATTATCAACTGGAAGGTCTCGGGGAAGTTAAATGTAACACAGTTCCGACGACATTAGTGTCATTGAAGTCGAGAGAACTCTCTGAATCAGATTTGCGTGTCACATAGTAATCTCGCGGTATCGCATTACTCCCGTGATACAAGTTCAAGAGCTTCAATGTGTTTCGTATTTTCGATTACCTCGACGGATATCAACGTCGAGATGCGTGCAAACTGCACAGAGGTGTAAAGATACACACATACACACACACACAAGTTTAACGAAATCTATCCATCTATCTTCGTTTGATGGCCAGACAAGAGTTTCAGCTTCATGTATATATATATGCATTGCAACTTAAAATCTGAGAGCCTTAAGCGAGTCTAGTACGATATATTCACGTGAAGGTAACACGACTCGAAGAAATACGAGCCTATGTAAAACATGTGAGTTTCAGTAGCAAGAGAATTACTCACCGCTATACTATCTTGAATCGAGGGTATGCTGCTGAGTGTCGAGCTGCGGTTTTGTTGGCCTCGGTGTATTCGTCTTCGTGTAAGAAAGCCTCGCACTCCTTTGATACGCAAAGCACAGGAAAATTATACTTCTCTTGTTACCAAATAAAGCACCGCATTAAGTGGATAATGCGTTTTCGCTTATATGCAATTATTTTCATGTACCTCAACGCAACATTTATTTTAAGGCTAAAGATCATTTAACATATTTCAATAGTGCAGCAGTTGCAAATAAAAACATTTTCATCTTGATCAAAATTACTAACATGGGCAAGGAACAAAAAAAAATCCTAAGTGGACTTTTTATTTGTAGTTAAGTTCATTGATGAAAATATTTTTTTTTAGTATTTTGCACTTATCGTAGAACTGAGGTTGCACTTCTGTTGCAGTTTCTAAAATTTCGAGACTCAAAATAAGTTTAAATTCTAAAAAAATATTCGTAAAATACTCGAGCAGATTCTAGAGAAACTCTAAAAATACTTAAAAATTTTTTAAAAATTCTAAAAAATTCTAGAAATCTCTAAAATTCTAAAATTCTAGAATTCTAAAAAATTCTAAAATTCTAAAAAATTCTAAAATTCTAAAAAATTCTAAAATTCTAAAAAATTCTAAAAAATTCTAAAATTCTAAAATTCTAAAATTCTAAAATTCTAAAATTCTAAAATTCTAAAAAATTCTAAAAAATTCTAAAAAATTCTAAAATTCTAAAAAATTCTAAAATTCTAAAATTCTAAAATTCTAATTCTTTTTTCCAATGTACTCAAAAATTCAAATTGAACCAAAGATCTTTTGACCGTGATTGAACGTGTAAAAAAAAATTCTTAAAATCATCGTTTGCCTTCAACTCACTCGCTTGAATTTTCGTAACTGCCGAATCGACGGTGCTGCTTTCCGTCGTCGAGTTATCCTCACTGGCGTCAACTTCCGGAACATAAATATGATATTCCCTGCTGTCTTTCGTCACACTACCATTTTTCGAACTTTCCAAATCGTGACTCTGATCAATTTCATCCGAGCCCTGTTCTTTTATCGTCTCACCGCCGATTTTCGAGAACTTCAATTTCCCCAAACTCGTATCATCCGCATTGCCATTCTCCTGTTCCGTTTCTTCAGTCCAACCGTGTGTCGGATCTTCCCGAAGTTTCGCGAGGTTTCCCGAGCTTACGCGTCTAGTTGTGCATTGACTTGCCGATCTTGACACCGCCAACGGTGTGTCTTCTTCGACAAAATTTTCCTCAAGTATTTCGTCAGAGCCTTCACCGATCGATTGGATTTCCCCGCTCAAATCACCGGATAATGGTTCTTTTGTCATCTGACCTTGAACTTGATGATTTTCACCTTGAAAATCATCAACAATCGGCGCTACCAAAGATCCACTGTCATCATCTTTCATTTCTTCCTTTTTCTTCTCCTCAAAACTCGCCGGTTTACCTTCCGATTTATCTTCATTCGACTCACCATCTTCATCTTCAGCAACTTCATCCTTTTCGTGTCCTTGTGGATTTTCAGCTTCCATTTCTTCCTTTTCTTCTTGCACTTCTTCATTCACAATTTTTTCCACGACGATTGGATCTTCCAGTTGTTTGTCTTCATCGATTGCCGCTCGAATTTCTTCCTTTTCATCAACTTCTTCTTTTTCCATTTCTTCCTTTTCTTCCGATCGAATCTCCTCAAGATTTGAATTCAAATTCTTCGAGCTTTCGTCATTTGTTTCAGGTCCCGTGACATAAGCGCTGCTTTTCCTGCAGATATCTTCTTTTACTTCAACCCGACTTTTCACGATTGGTTCTTCAACAACTTCATCGGCATCGACAATTTTAGATCTTTCCGAGGACGAGACAACATACTCGATAATAGCTTCCTCATTAAATTCACTATTCTCGTTTATTCTGCGATTCTCATCGGAAGTTAATGTTTCAGCGATCGAATTGGTATTTCCACTTCCCACGTGACCTTGATTCTCATAATCGTCTTCAGTCATCTTAAAAGACGACACAGTAAGATCCTGAAGTGAATCGAGATTCAATTCGGGAACAAATGGTCTCATAGGATCGATAGATAAACTCAAACCATCCGTCAGAGTCGTTTCCTTAACCTCATTCGAAGATTCCGGTGATCTTGTATCGCTGCTGTCTTCCTCATCCGCGGAATTCACGCATTTACCGAATTCTTCGGGTCCGCTGCTTTCTTTTGCTTCATTTGACGATTCTGAATCAATATCCGGTCTGGAGGCTTCGGGTGAAAAATCGGATTCCGTCCTGGACTTCGATTTATCGATACCAAATTTTTCGACTTCATTCTCTTCCTTTTCTAACCCAAGACCATCCGGACTGCTTGCTGCTTCTTCTGTATCTTCATCTTTGTTTTCTTCCATTTTTTCGATTGCGTCAGGATTTTTTATCGCTTCATCGCTTTCCAAATTCTTGTCTTCGTGATCTTTTTTTTCGTCATTGACATTTGGACTATCTGGACTGCCGAAACTTTCTTTCGTGTCTTCCTCTTTGATTTCTTCCGTAGCTTCAGTTTTTATCGCTTCTTCATCTTCAACCTTTCTGTCTTCATTGTCTTCCTTTTTCTCTTTGGTTGTTGAAGAATCTCGACTATTTGGAACTTCTTCCGTGTCTTCTTTTTCTATTTCTTCCAGAGTCTCGACTGTTTTTGTTCTTTCAATCACTTCCTCGACTTCAACTTGAATATCTACATTGTCTTCCTTTTCCTTCTCACTTATTTCACCATCTGGATTGCTTGCAGCATCTTCTGTATCAATTTCCTTGATTTCATCTGTAATTTCGATCGTTTCTGCTGTTTTAATCGCCTCTTCATCTTCTACTTTCGTGTCTTCCTTTTGCTCCTCGGTCATTGAACCATCTGGACTATTTGTAGCTTCTTTTATATCTTCTTCTTCTTCGATTTTCTTCCTTTCTTCATTATCTTCCTTTTCGTTCTCAGCTATTAAATCATCTGAGTTCACCGCAACTTCTTCTACGCCTTCTTCTTTGATTTCTTCAACAGCTTCCATCGCTTCCAGTCGTTTATTCTCTTCGTCATGCTCTTCGAGACCCTCTTCGAGTTCCTCCGAAATTTCTTCATTTATCCGTCCGAGATCCTGATGAGAAATATGTATTTCCTGTCGACTTTTGAGATCACGAATGAAATCTATATCAGGCGAATTCGATTCTATTGGTTCGTGCTCCACGAGCTCGCCAAACAGATCTGAATTCATCCTCGGTGAAGAAACATCTTCATTTTTTTTCTCCATATTTTCATCATTAGGCGAATTTGTATCAGATTGACGAGATACATCACATTTTGTATCAACAATCATTTTCGTGTCTTCAATTTCTTCACCTATCTTTTCCTGAATATCTTCAACAACTTTCTCATCCATTACTTCAGTGTCTTTCATCTCGCCCGCAGAAACTAAAGACAACTTTCCATCCATATCATCTTCTAACAAAATATCAAGTCTGTCTGACTCAGGCGACTCAATATTTCGTTCAGGAATAATAACAGTCGTGACAGTATCTGGAATGTCATAAGGTGAGCCTTCTGTCAAAACATAAGTATAATTAAGAGACTCTGGTGAAGCAACTAAAAGATTATCCCTTCTTTCTTCATCATCCCTCATTTCTTCATCTCCTTGTTTTCCATTTTCCTCTCTTCCGTCTTTGATCGTTGTTTCTTCCTCAACATTTCTTCCAGATCCGTCTAAACCATCGACATCATCAATTATAACATCAGCATTCGTTTGTGACTTCGTTGAGTCTTCATTGTCATTCTCAGCTTCATTGAAAAAAATTCTTTCGATTCTCTTTTCCGCTTCTTCAAGTTCTTGCAATTTCTTCTTCATCCCAGAATCTTTATCAGAATTTTCCAAATTTTCCGTGTTTTTCTTGCTGAAGATCTCCTCAATATTCTTCCCAACTTTTTGAATATCCTGAAGACGTTCTTCAAGATTGCCGACTTTGTCTTCATTGTCTTCAGCTGTTTCCGGTGGTTCCAGCGAATCCGGACGTTGCGGAATACTATCAAAGTCCGGAGTGACATTCAGGCTGTCCCTGAAGATGTCCTCGACGATTGCCTCTGGAATAAAATCTTCATTCAAAAATTCCGCTATATTTTCTTCCTTAAAAACGTCAATTTCTTCATCGACTTTCGAGTCCTCATTGGACGTTCCACTTCCAGGTGGCGAAAGAGCTGGTAAAACCAAATTCTCCTTGATTCTCTTGGATTTCGGAACTTCCGGCGAAATTGCCGGAAGAACAAGAACATCGGAATCGCTTCTGGAAATACTTCCGGCTGAACTTTTAGCCGAAGCTGATTTCACAGCTGGAAGGCTGACATTGGAAATACTTTGAGAATCCGAAAAGCAAATATCTTCGCCAATAATATTGCCACCAGTTTTACTTCGACGTCCTTTCGTTGATCCAACTCTGTGACCAGGATTCGCAAGAGAAGCTGAAATCCCTTCCAAAAGATTTCTCGTCTCATTCAATCGTGTCTTCAAAGCATCCTTTGTCCCAAAATCATCATCGTCATCGTCATCATCATCATATCTCCTCAAATTTTTCGCAGAACTCGCCCGCCTGATTGGTCTGGAAAGTGTCGACGAAATATCTTCCAAAAGATTTTTCTTTTTGCTCAATCGCTTTTCCAAGCCATTGTCACAATTTGAGTTATCATTATTCGAATCTTTGCCACCTAAAATATCATCATTATTTATTGATATTCGTGAACTTCTTGCTGATCTTGATCGACGTGTTCTCGTCATTTTAGACGAAACATTCTCAAGAAGATTTTGCGTTTCAGTGAGTCTATTTCTGAGTGCGTCAGCGTTTGATCCTGAAATTCGATTTTCCATTGAATCGTTGTATCTAAAAATGTCGCCATTGCCTCGATTCTCGCTTTGTGAATCATTGGAACTTGCTGAACGATCATTTCTCGAATCACCAAACCACGAACTTCTTTTTGATCTTCCAATAATGCCGCTCTTAAGCTCATCCACTTTTCCCTTGATAATTGGTCCAGTTTCATCGATGATCTCCTGAACTTTTTCCACATAATTTACACTCTGAAGTTCTTCGAGACTTTTCGTTGAAGCGAATCTTTCTACCACGTAATTCTTAACCCTGTCCATGCTAACAGCACGAGATTTCGAGCTGTCCTTATTACTTTCACGATCCTTCGATGATTTTGTGGATTCGTAACTCCTACGATTTCGTTTTTCCACGTCAGATTCCATTCTTCTAGGTCTCTCTGATGATTTCCTTGGCCCTGAATGTCTCCCCGAGCTTTTTCCTCTTAATTTAGCCTCAGTTATCTCGACTCCACTTCTCTCTTCGGGTTTAGCTCGAACATTTCTTCTCTCCCTGCTGCTTATACGATTTCTTCTTAATTCCGTTTTAATGTCTTTGGCCAGTAAACCCGTGGAATTTTGCAAGCTCGAAATCTGCGTTATTATTCGCGGTCCAGATTTCGTTTCTGTCGTCAAATCTGTTGTCGAATCATCGTTTGACCAAGCGCGTTGATTTTTGCTTGTCGATGCTTTCCAAAGTTCATCAGCAGTCTGATAAGAACGACTTTTTTTTTCTTGCTTCTGTGAGCGATTTGATTTTTTTTCTACGGCTTGTTTGGAGTTACCCAAATGATTTTCCTTTTGATTAGCCATCTGGAAGACTTCGTCGGTGCTGATACGACCTCCTGCTTCGCCAAAGATACTACGGTGGCGTTTAAGCACTTTGGCTGTTTGATTCAACGACCAACCAACTTGATCGGATTTGTTTTTCGTTAGCCTCGCATTTTCTCCCTCAATTTCCCTCATCCTCAATGCCTTGCTCATTTCCCTCAGTGTTCTGAGGTTGCTCTCGCGATTACTTGACATTTCTTCATCTCCGCATTGCTCGCGAAGCAACAATAGCTTCTCAAAGTGATGAGCCGCGAAGACATATATGTCTTCGGGCGAATGACGAATTACCTCACGTGTGAGACCCTCAACAGCGGCTGCCAGACCTTGAGGCACTCTTGGCGTCACCAAATAACCGCCTGGCAATTTTGAATCTTCGATTGTCGACGCAGCCATTTGGAAATATGCTGTTTCTGAAATGTTTACTTTTTTTCTTTATCTTGCAGAAATAAAAAAGGAAATTAACATTTTTGTACATTTAACAAACAAAAAAATGTTAATGTACAATAAAATAAAATTGATCAAAAAAGGGTTTTAGAATAATTTATTAAAATTTCTGCTCCACTTTCGGTTAATTTTTTATTCGAAATAATAAAGGGTTTTATAAAGGCTTTTTATGCTTACAAAAGACTTGTCTGTATTATTTGACGAGCTACATTTGGAACTCACGAAATGGAACAACGTAATAGCCTCAAATTATGAGGATCGATCTTGCGTGACAAAGCAATCAGCGACTAAGGATCAAGGAATAAATAATTTTTTTTATTCCACAAGACTTTAATGACTGAAACAATTTGGAATGATAAAAAACGGCGACGTTGAAAAAATGGCAATCTTCAATGAGGGGTTCATTATTAACTTTTGTTGAAGTAATGAAAAATAAATTTACAAACAATTCAAAAATGTCAGAGGACGAGATATTAAAATATGTAAATCTTTTTTTAAATGTCTTAATTTCTTTTCTGACATCTAGCAAGGAAATTGACGGAAAATTCATAAAACATTACATTTTTTATGGGTCTTGTTACAAAAAAAAATTATTAAAATAAAACACTAAAAAGTTGTCAATAAAAAATACGGATTTGAATTCGAAATAAATAATTTTTTGATATCTTCCAAATTGCTGTAAATAAATCACTAAATCATCCAACTTGATCCAAGTCATGATTTTTTTAAAATGATCTACAAATAGCTGAAAAGGAAGAAAAATTAATGACTTTTCAAATAAAAAATACGAATTAAAATAAAAAATAAAGATAATCACAGATTAAGAGTGAAAATAATGTTGCGAAAATGTAGTAAAAAAAAATAGTTGAATTTTTTTTACAATCGAAATTTGGAAAATTTATCGATAAATCCATGATAAATAGATCGAGATACCTGAAAAAGAAGCTCGTGAAAGAGTTAGACGATTAAAGGACGTAGAGGAGAGCCGTCGAAGGTTGAAGAGTGACGTCGCTGGCAGGCACGTCGCCAGGTGGAGAGTTCTCGAGCTCGACTGAATCCAGCCGGTGGATTTCACCTTCGCGTTGGGGTCGGTCGATGGTTTTCCATTGATTATTCGGCCTCCATGGCCATCTAACTGTGCTATAGAATAAGAACAGAACTCCCCTCTAAACTGGCCACACGACACTCTTACGTATGCGCGTATTTTACATATACACGCTAAAGCCTTTAGTCACGCACGAGAAAAACTCGCACGCAACATTGCTAGAAGTATTAAAAACACATTTGTGTGCGCAAACAATTTTATTCGCGCAATTTTAGTGTCTATGTGAAAAAAAAAATGGAAAAATAACATTCAATGTTGAATTTTGAAAATAAAGATATATCAAATTTGTGGTTTTGTTTTCCAAATTTTTACGTTTTTAGAGTATTTCACATAAGTTTCTAAATAAAACGGTTGATTTTATCAGAATATTGAATAATAATAATAATAATAAAAACTTATTAACAAATTAGTGGAAAGAAATGTTTTTTTTTTCTAATGTATTTTTTCCATATTCTTAATTATTATCAAAAGGACAATTTTCAAAAATCGTAAAATAATAATAATTCTAACAAAATGAAATAAAATTTGTATTTAAGTAGTAAACTCTATCGATTGACGAGCATACTTAAATTCAAGTAATGGAAAAATAATGAAAAAGAAAAGTAAATTGAGTTGTTCATTATCGACCAAATTAAATATTTATTGTATCAATTCCTATAAAACGTAGCAGTGAGTAGACCGTTTGGGTTCCCTTCTGCATATTGGCAGAAGACTGACGTCGTTCGGTTATCAGAAGGTATATCTATTCCTCGTTTATACAACGCGAAAACGGGAAACATGGAAAAATTCAATATAATTATAATTATATTTTATATTGATTTCAATATATGTGCGACAATATAAATAAGTAGTAGACATTTATCATTCAAATTTATGGAATGGACGGACTATATTGTTTAATATTGTTTAACTATTCTGGCGAATTCCTCAGCGTCCGATGCATACTCAATTAAATAATCATAGTCTATAAAATGCAATTTTTCCGCTGGTATTACAAGACAGTGGAGAGGAGGCCCAAGATCTGTGTTTCGCATCTCCTTTAAGCTGCAGGCGACGATACGTTGGGTTTCGGATCCAACGCGAGCCAAACCAACGGCGAGACTGTCTTCGGTAAATGCTTTGAAATAAAAATTTAAAAAAAACATTAGTCAGATGAAATTTTGAAATTTTGAAATTTGTCGCCAAGAGAATATTATAAAGTATTTCATGCACTAAAATGAGTATTGCTAGTTTTTTTTTCCTTTCATCGTACTTAAATATTTTTTCGTAGAATTCATAAATTTCTCATATAAATTGCGAGAACTCACCAACTTCTAATTTATTCTCAATTCTTCGTTCGATTATTTGAATCAATTGATCGGCAGCCTCCGAAACGCTCATAAATCTCGGTGGCATGTATTCCCGCTTCTTTTTGCAGAGACTTTCGAGTGTAGGTTCTTTGACTTTAATGTCGAGAAGACAGAGGGTGTGCAACTCTCTGACCCTGTTGGCGGCAATTTTCTCGTAAAATGCGTCTGGTTGCCACGTGTCGGTCCAGTAGGGAATTGAGATTGTTTCGCCAAAAGCGTAAAGCTGCAGACCGCAACAACCAACGGCATTCATTATCGAAGCGTTGTGAACGACTCGAACCTTCGTCCCGTGTTCACGTGCTCGCAGTATTAAATCTGTGTGAGTCGTAGCGCCAAACGGATCGCCGATCACCAAAAAACCAATGTCCAGCGTTTCGGAGTCTTTCAATATTGCATCGACACCGATTTCAACCAATTCCCGATCTGCTACTATTATTGGACGCCCATAAAATTTTTCCTGTAAAAAAAAATGTTATTCAATTTTTTTTTTTGGAGAAACTATTTTTTAAGCATTTTAGTTGGTTATTCAAAATTTTAGAATTTTCAGAATTCTAGATTTTTTCAGAATTTTTAGAATTCTCGAAATTTCAGACTTTTAGAATTTTCAGAATTCCTAAAATTTCAGTATTTTAGAATTCTTAAAACTTCAGAATTTTAAATTAAAAAATTTCAAGTTTAATTTTAGAATTTTAGAAATGAAAACAATTTCTAAAAAAATAACGACTAGATAATAGAGATTTGATACGGCTAGCATTTCATATTTTGCCGCCATTAATAAATATCTATGCGTACCAAAACTTCCGGTCCGACCGTCAAAATCGAGGTATAAGATTCCAAATATACCCGGTCACATTTCTTGATTATTTCCAGTCCTTTAACAGTGACATCGGTTGCGTCGCCAAGACCAAGACCAATTACATACAACATTGTAATTTTCAATTATTACTTCACGTTAAACAACAATGTCAGTCGTAGATCAACCACGTGTTGTGCTCTTTCTTAGCCGAAGTGCGCCATTTTTATTACCGGATCCCGGTGGGTTGAAATTTTCCGCGGGAAATTTGAATGATAAACATTTTTTTAAATCCTTTTATCAATGTTTTCTTAAATTTTATCTTAAAAAATTAGGATAAAAATGTTCCAAAAATTCTTATTAATTTGAATAACTGTGAATAATTCGTAAGAGCAATAATCTAATGTAATAAATAATGTAATGTTTAAATATTAATACTAATTTTTATTACATTAACTTAATAAAAATATGAAATTATTGAAATATTTAAATAAATAAACGTATCAATGTTTAACGAAATAATAATTGAAATTAAAATGAATCACTTAATATTACTTAATAACTATAATAGGTTTGCATAATAAAAATCACAAATACGCCCAATTCTTAGCTTTATTCAATCCAGTCTGATAACCACTAAAAAGCTCAGGATAATTATAACGTTACGTATAAAGAAAAAGAGGAAAAAAAACCCATAAATTTATAAAATCTAAATAATACAATCATTTCATTCGCAGGAACACTTTTCACTTCGTTCCAATTATAAAATAACGCAAATTTATAACAAGCCTAAAAAAAAGATTTATTTTTTTAACGTCTGAATTGTTATTATTAAAACGAAGGCTTTTCAGTGTCGTTAAATAAAATTCGTTACGAACACCGGGATCGTCGTCGGTGTTCCAAGCCCTTCGTTATCTACGAAAGTGCAGTGTCGATAAACAAAAGTCCTTCGAAAAAAAAAAAAAAGTAAAGATACAAAAAGAAAACACGCGTATTAACCGATGTTATAAAATATTATAAATGGTTGACCTTACGTTAAGTTACACGTCGAAAAAAAGAAAAAAAAATGTACAGAAAAAAAACATCTATATATTAGAAAAATAGCGTTTTAACGCGTTTTTGTTTTGTCTTGTTTTATTTTATAATTAGATATCGATATTGCGCGCTTTCATGATTAAATCGAAACGGCGATTTGTGCGCACGCCTTTCAGCAATAATCGATTTTCGGCTTTTTTCTTCTGGCTGAAAATAAGAAAAAATAAAACGTTCATTAGAATTTTTTTTAATATAACCGAGACAAGAACTGCTAATATTTAGCGTTTATTTGATTAAGACTTTGGATTTTGTACCTGATGCCCGCCGGTTGCTTTTGTGTTACAATCTTCGTGGCATCGTCCTTTCTCAACTTGAATCCAAATCGGTTGTAGCCGCCATTGGCCGCGATAACCGGACCAATTGGTTGCGACGAAGGTGCTGATTTCGTCACCGGTTTCGTCGCCACTTTAGTATTTGCTGATGGAAAAAATATATTTTTTTTTATTAGCAATTAGTGTACAGAATACACAGAAAATATTTATTAAAAAATATATATTTATACAAAAATAATATTAATTAATATTATAAAATATTACGCATTCAAGTGATATACCTTTCGACAAATTAGTCGGAATTTTAGTGCTCATAGCTATGTGCCGCTTCTCTACCCGCTTCTTCGCATCCACGAGAGATTCCATTTGTGCGAACTTCTTCTGGTGAATCTGGGCAAAGTTTGGCAGCTTTCTAGCTACTGGAGTCTTGACCTCTGAAATTCGAGACGAATTAGCGTTGTAACGATGAACTATTATACATTAAGTTTACTTAGTCAAGTGCAACACGTGAAAAAAAATTCGTTCGGTAACAAAAGCTGTTTACCAGTTTTCTAAAAAAAAAGTTTGATAATTCGGGAAAAAAACTGTGAACTCTGGAATTTTCGTTGAAAACTGGCAAACAATTAGAAAAATGAATTATCATTAATAAAGAAAAATAATTAAATAAATAATCGAAATTAACCAAGTACCTGGTTTCTTAGCCGACGTAATCGACATTCTCGGCTTGCTGAGTCTATTAACCGACGCATTCTGTGCTTTCCTGCTAGCAGATCTCGCATTACTATCCGAAACAGAGTTCGATCGTCTCTTCGTAGCGAGCGGAGTTTTAACCAAAGACACATTAGTCACAGAGCTAGATCTCCTACGTAATTTATCATTGACATTATTGTTACCCGAAGAAATCCCCAAAATCGTCGATTCAGAATGAATCTCCGAGATTCCCTTAATACCAACGCGATTTCCGGGTGTAGCTGATCTAGATCGGCCAAAAACAGTGCCAATAGTTTTACGCTGAGTTTCATTAGGATCGGGACTGGCAAATCTAACGCGACACGCGCGTTTAACATTTCTCTCCTCACCGCTATTGTCCATATCGTTAATACTACGTTTAGCCGCTTTTCTCCGTAAATTCGGTGTTTTTGGTTCAGCTAAATCATAAGTTCCATTACCAGCTTTTTCCTCCTCATTTTCAACTAAAATAGTCGCATTTTTGTCATTATCAAGCTCGTAAGTGCCGTCTAAACACGGCGCGCCGCCCCTCGGGCTTGAAACCAAAGACTCGTCGTCAGTAATCAACGGATTTGATTCGTCGTCAATACGAAAACTGCGGCACTTGGAACGTCCATCGAAAATCATTGTTGAACTGCCAGCCGGAACTTCCCCGTTCGCGGGACTGTTCACAATTTCCGAATTAATTCCGGCACAAGGCGAGAGATTCAACGAGCGTCTAATCCTCTCCCTCGGAGTCGACGACAACATTTTACCTCCACCCGCGTTTTCGTTTTGAATTTTACCGACAGGTGTATTGCTCGATGATAAAATAATCGATTGTCCAATATTTTGTCGAGCCGTTTCGATACTACGAGGACTGTCTATTGGTCTTAACGGTGTTCCCGAGTCCGTAATAGCGGCGCGTTTTTTTAACGTTGATTTTGGTCTGTGAGGACTTTCGCCGCCTTGTGACAATCGTTTTTCAGCACTTGCGCTCTTAATTGGCGTGCTTTGCAACGTATCATCAATCGGCGTTCGTCGTAGCGAAGTTCTCACGACATTTTCCGGTGTTACAGCTTTTTTTGGTGACATTTTTCTAAGTGTTACAGACGGCGATTGTACTTGAGATTTCGTTGGACTTGAAAGCCTCGATTGTCTTGGCAATTTCGGTGAATCGATTCTCGTCAGTTGAAGACTTATCTGTGCCAGAGAATCTAACTTTCTCGCTGATAACTTTGCGCCTCTTGTTGGACTTATCGATGCGACTTTTTTTGGACTTGGGGATTTTGATTTATCAGGAGTTTTTGGAGTTTTTGGTGATTTAACGAATGAATTTGTCATTGACGATCTATTCCGTTTAGTCGGACTTTTACTTAGACGTTTGGGTATTGAGGTTCTTTTTATTTTGCTCGCTGTCACTCGGGCAGTTTTTGATTTAGCTGATTTTGCTTTTGGCGAACGTAGCACGATTTTCGGTGATTTTGAGAATTTTCGGACTGCAACAATCTTGCTCGGACTGCGTGGACTTTTTTCAATTATCTTGTTAGGACTTTTCGGACTTTTTCCAATTATCTTGCTGGAACTTCGTGGACTTTTTGCAATTATCTTGCTGGGTCTTCGTGGACTTTTTCCAGTTATTTTGCCGGGACTTCGTGGACTTTCTCCAATTACTTTGCCGGGACTTCGCGGACTCTTTCCAGCTAATTTGTTTCGCGGACTTTTTCCAACAGTCTTTTTGGGACTACGGGGACTTTTTACAACTGTTTTTTTGGCACTACGGGGACTTTTTACTGAACTACTGCGTGATTTAGGAGATTTTTCTAACTCTTTTGTCTTGTCTGTATTGACGAGGTTCGAGTTTGGCGATTTTTCCGGTGTCCTCGGAGTCGACGGAGAAATCTCACTGCTTTCCGATGTAAAATCTTCGTGTCGCTGTTTTGTCTTGCGTAAATGTCGATTACCGGGTAATGGACTAGCGGGCGTTGACGCTACTGCTCTTACTCGTGATATTCTGTTGGATACCTGCGATTAAAAATATCAGTACGAAAATCTGATTGTCTACGAGAAATATCTCGAGTCAAAATTTAATTATCTAAATGTAAAAAAAATAACAATTTCGGAGAATAGAAATGCAAGTATTTGTAGATATTTACCTGCAAACCTTCGGTATCTACGTCATTTTCTTTTCCTCTTCTCGTTCGTCTTGTTTTAGTAAATGATATTTGGGATATTTCGGAATCATCGAGTACCGTATTATCCAATAGCGCCTTTTTTCGTGAACGCGTTGCCTTGCTCGGAGTTTCTTCGACTATTTGAGTTGCTCTTCTCTTTGATTTATTTATTTCCGGGGATTGCTCCACATCAGACTCCAGCGAACTGGTTTTCGTAACTTGACGTCCTTTTTTTACGCGGACAAAAAAAATTTTTTAAATAAAGGGATCATTTTTTTTAAGCGACAAAAAAGCATTAATAAAGACAATGTTTGGAGATCTTTTTTTTTTGCGATATACTCCACCAATTTTAGAAAAAAATGCATTTTATATAAATTTAAAAAAAGTATTATAATTTGCATGGACAAAATTTAATGATTTATCTTATTTTAATTTCTCGGTAAAATGACGGAATAAGTCGTTTTTTTTTTAAGACTGGATTTCACATGAATTCGAAAACAAAAATTTCATTAAATTTCTTTAAAAAAAAATAAAAAATGCAAGAAACAAGAAAGCAGTTTCATGTGTTCTGTATTAAAACTTGTAAATCTTTTTCTAAATAGACGAAAAATGCTTACTGGTTCTAGTTCTCTTCTGTTTTTCTCCTGGTGTATTTGCCAATGATGGCTTAGAAATAGTTTCCGACAGAGTATCATTTCCCATTGACTTAGCACCTAAAAAAAAAATTGTTTAGTATAAACATTACAAAAATATTTTTCAAGTTAAAAAAATATTTCAAAATAGTTCAAGAATATTGAAAAATAGTTAAAACCACTTGAAGATATTTTTTAATGTCTTTTCTATTTGTCTCCTACAGATATTCATTAATTTCGAATTAAGAACCCTATTTTATTTATTTTTTTTAATTCTGTAAAAAAATGTAAAAAAAATCATTTCAGTATTTTAAATCACAGTAAAAAAAAAAAATTAAAAAAAAGGTTCCATTTTTTAAACAAAATATTTTTCAAAAACATAAAAAGAAAACAAAGAAAAAATCGAATTTCCACAATTTGTTATATTCTGAACAAATAATATTTTTCACAAAATCTTTTTTTTTTTAAATCATACAATTTTATTAAAAATTTTTTTTTTCCTTGTATTAAAAAATTCAAACATTTCGTTCCGATTTTGTTGAATTTTCAATAAATTGCAGGTTACATGAAAAAGCCGCTACAAATCATGGGTAAACATAAAAGCCGCGTAATTGTATTGGCTTATCAGTCGAATTATCTAAATTTCCAATTCCCGGAACACGGTCTAACGTATGAGGTAATTAGAAGGTTTGATTAGACGACGATTAAGAGATAAATCATCGAGAGCGTCGTTCGCAAATAAACAAGTAAAAGAAAGTTGAATATATTCGTGCGAACCGCCGAATCCGGTCACCATGTTTGATTCGTTAGCCCGCCCAAACAGCAGATGCACGCGCCGTTTATACACACACGCACACTTCCCTTTTAGCACCTCAAAATGATTTTTCTACAACCTAAAATAACATATATTTTGTGAATTTTTTAAATCTCGACTCACCGCGTCGTGTTTTCCTTGGGGACATTTTGATCGAGCTTTTTTTTTCTCAGCAGCTTTTCGTCCCACAAAACAGTCACCAATTTCACGAAACGAAATTCGGCGGAATTTTTACAGGAAAAAAAAACACTCACGTTAGCAGAGGAAGCTAACCGCTTGATGCCGCTTGGGGCTTTTAAAACTGCCGTTCGCAGCGCTGCGACAATGGCAATATATATCTGCGCGTTTATTCGTGTCTCACGAGGAGAAATTCACCACCAGAGCGGCGCTGATTGGTTCATTTGTTGCCCGTATTTGCCGATTGAGGGCGCGCTCACCGTCCGCATTGCTTTTGGCGCGGTTTATTTGAATCTTTAATTTTTCAGAATTACTGACGGATTAAAAAATACTGAAGAGGAAATTAATATTTCTTTCGTTTAATTTTATACAAATATTTTTTAACTAATTTTCTAAATTATTTTTTAAACAAAGTCATTAAATTACTAAGTTTTCTTAAAAAAGTTACTAAAATTTTAAACAAATTTACTAGGTTTATAAAATATAACCAAAATAAACGGGAAAAAAATGTGGACACTTTTGTTTCAAGTAGCAACTTATTATTACATTAAACAATTATTATTATACAATATTATTAACAATTATTAAATTTATTATAAATGTAATTTTCGCGGTGTCTTCGAGAGTCTTAACGGAGCGTCGGCGTGAGATTTTGGCGAGCCAAGATTCATCGGTGATTTTCTCGGAGTTTTTGTGGTACGATGTGGCGTTAAAATCACGGTTATCGGACTGCTTTCCGGTGTAAAATCTTCGAGTCGAAGTTTTGTGTTGCGTGAACGAAGATTTCCGTACAACGGACTAGTGGACGCTGGCGTTGCGTCTTTTAATCGTGATATTCTGTTGGATACCTGCGATTAAAAGCATCAGTACGAAAATCTGATTGTTTACGTGAAATATAATTAAATTATCTGAAATTAAACAAAAAATAATGAGAAAAGAAAATTATGGTAAAAAAACATGTTATTATAATAACAATTGTACAGGAAATAATAATACAAGTGTTTGTAGACATTTACTTGCAGCTCGGTATTTTCGTCATTTTTTTCCTCTTCTCGTGTGTCTTGCTTTAATAACAGATATTTCGGATATTTCGTGCTCATCGTGTATAATATTGTCTAATAGTACCTTTTTTCGTGAACGCGTTGCCTCGCTCGAAGTATCTTGAGCTATTTGAGTTGTTCTTCTCTTTGATTTATTCAATTCCGGAGATTGGTCCACATCCGACTCCAGCAAACTTGTATTTGTAACTTGTCTATTTCTAGTTCTCGTTCTCTTCTGCTTTTCTCCTGGTGTGTCTGCCAATGATGGCTTAGAAATTGTTTCTGACAAAGTCTCGTTTCCCACTGACTTTGCACCTAAAAAAAAGAGGAAGAAAAATATTGTGTATTACCAACATTGGGAAGAAAAATGTTTGCAAATTTATTTTATTCCAGGTAAGATGAAAACACTGCTAAAAATCATGAGTAAACATAATTTTGAAATATTGCCATTTTAAATAATATACGCGCTACGTAAATTTTCCTTTCGGAGATTTGTAAATTTTGTACATTTAGTCTATTCTTTAAAGGGTATCTAATGGGGAACTTATAAAATCAGGCCCTGGAAGTGGGGCCTCATGGGGACTCGAAAAATCAGGCCCTGGAAGCGGGGCCTCATGGGGACTTAGCAAAAATCAGGCCCTAGAAACGGGGCCTCACGGGGACTTAGAAAAATCAGGCCCTAGGAAGCGGGGCCTCATGGGGACTTAGAAAAATCAGGCCCTAGGAACCGGTCTCATAGGGGGACTTAGAAACATCCGGGCATTGGTGTATCATTTGACCCCGGCCAGCTCGATTGTCCTACTCGACAGTGGCGTGATATTTTTTTCATAATATACAGAAATGTCTTTTTTATTTTTATTTTTTTAATGCTGCAAAAAAATGTATAAAAAGTTTCCCATATGATCGATAAATCATTGCAGTATTTTCGATCACTAAAAAAAAATCATATACTAAAAAAGGGTTCCATTTTTTTAAACAAAATATGTTTAAAAAATATGAAGAAAAAAAATCAAATTATATTTTATTTTATTTTTTTTACATAATCAATAAAAAAAAATGTTTAATGCGATTTTTTTTGTTACGTGTATTAAAAAATAAAAATTCAAAAGTCAAAAGACTTTTTTTAAAAAAAGCTTTTTTTTAACATACGTAGTGTAAAAATAAGCAAGTTTAATATTTGTGAGAATCGTCGAATCCAGTCACCATGTTTGATTCATTATACATCCCGCCCAAAAAGAGCAGATGCACGCGCCGTTATACACACACACACTCATCTCTCCTTTTAGTACCTTAAAAATAATTTCCATCAACCCTAAAAACATATTTTGCTTCTTAAACTCGACTCACCACGTCGTGTTTTCCTTGGGGACATTTTGTTCGAGCTTACCTAGCAGCTTTTTATCGCACAAACAGCCATTCGCAAACGAAATTCGGCTTTATTATCACGCGGATAAAAGCAATCGCGTAGCATATGAAAGAACTAAATCGCTTTTGATGCCGTTCGGGCTTTTAAAACTGCCGTTCGCATCAGCGCTGTGATTATGGGTAGATTATGGCAATATTCTTTTTCTCCCTTTAACATTAAACGTCCCTAGATGGCTATCGCCATCTAGGGTCGACATATCCCACCTTGATTATGGCAATATGGCAATATTCACGAAAAACTCACCACCAGAGCAGCGCTTTTTGGATCATCAGCTTCCCATATTTGCCAATTGAGGGCGTTCAAGCTTGCATTGATTTTAGCGCGATTTATTTGAATTTTTAATTTTTCACAATTAATACTGAAGAAAAATTAATATTTCGTCTGTATAATTTTGTAAAATTATTTTTAACGCAGTTACTAAGTTTTTTAAAAATGTTGCTAAAGTTTTAATAATCGAAGTCACTGATTAAAAGATTTTTTTTTAAATCCTCATTAAAAGATTAATTATCAGAATTATTTAAGTAAAAAAAAAAAGACTAAATTTACATAAAATGCTTAATATATTTTTGTTAGTGTTCTCTTCATTTAATTTTCTCTAAAATCCTTAAACCATGTTTTTTTCTTTTTAACTCTTCACCGACAAAATTTACCAATACGAAAAATACTTCATTGTCGAACATTCGAAATTCCCGCGAAAATTCGGATTCTTTGTTTTTTCCGTTTCGCCAATAATCTACGTTTTAGCCGGTGTTCTTATTACCCCACGTGCGTCAACGTAATATTTTGTCGTCAAAAAAATAAACGGGTAAATTACATTTTCAGAAAAAAAAAGCATGTATCTTTTCAATTTTTGCATCTTATTATTACAGAACTACATATACGTTTCCTCGATAATTGACAATAATAACAATGCTAACAAAATGCATTTACTTTTTTTTTGCCACAAAAAAAAATGGCTTAAAATTTCTTTTTCGAGCACAACAAATGAAACTTTTTTCAAAGCGCAGTATTTTTTTGTTGTACCCAAGTTTATCGATGCAAAGATTTTTTCCATATTTTGCACTTGTTGCAGAATCCGTGTTGCACCAATGGATCAAATTGATTTTACAAAGACAATTCTCATGTAAAAATCTCTACTTTTGATATGAAATTTCTGTCTGCGGAATAATTTTTTTTTTTGTTAAATTTCTTAATAACTTCCGCTGCAAAATCTTGAAATAGGAATTTCAATATAAAAAAATCTTTGCATCAATAAACTTGACTACAGAAAAAAAAAATAATATAAATAATTCAATAATTTTATAATATACAGATAATTTTTTTTTATCTCAAATGCACTTTAGCTCATAAAAATGTACAATCAGTTGCAGACATATCAACGACAATGGACGGACTTTTAGCATTTCACATTTTTCTGGGAAGTCATCGAACTCAGCTACAATCGTCAGCAGTGCCAAAACTATATTGGCAGGCGTTGTGGCAAAAGCTTAAGAGTCATTCCTTCGACGCGGGTCTTGTATTTCAGATAGCCTCGATTGATTATGGCGATTGCGAGAGAGACAGCCGAGATCCCGCATGGAAATTATTTGCCACTAAAGAAATCTCTCCGCAAGAGCCAAACAATATTTTCCTCATAGATCACGCTTGGACTTACGACATGACGAATGCTAGAGAAAATTTGGAGCAAGTTTCGGGTCTCGTTGAGCGAATGTGCAATTTAATGGGTTTCGATGACGATAGCCCCGAAGACGAGAAGGTCGAGTTTGTATTGTCGGAAATGTGGAGATACAATCAGTCTTTTGCAATTAGCGCTGGAACGATCGAAGAGAGAATGCCCGTTTGGTACATTATGGACGAATTAGGCTCGGCTATTAATCACAGCGATGAGCCTAATTTCCGAACTGTCCCATTTTTGTATCTTCCCGAAGGTGTAACTTACACACTCTTGTTTCCCATAAAAAACGTTGAGAACAATGAGGAAGTTACGAGAGATTTTGTCGAGGGACAAACGAACGATTCAGAAAAAAGAAGAGCCTTGCTTTTGCCTTGGATAGAATGTGATTTTTCAAACGAAAAATTCGTTCAAACTGAACCACCCGAGAGTTACTTTCTCGCAGGACATGTTGAAGAATCTTTGCCAATAGAAATTGATTGCAATTCAAGGATAGAAGGCAGATTGAGAGTATTCTCCGAATACAGTATTGTTAATGAATATCTAACAGATTCGGCTTTTGAGATAGTTGAAAATGAAAGCGAGGCTGATATCTTGTGGCTAATGAGACACTTCAAAGATTACGAAGATCTCAGCGTTCGCTATCCTCGCAAATTCGTCAATCAATTTCCTTTTGAGAATGTTTTCACTATCAAGGATTTGTTGGCAATTGTTTGCAGACGAAAAGCTCAAGGCAAAAAGTACGACAGCGAATCCCTCGAAACTTGCCCGAAATGGTTGCCGACGACTTATAATTTGTGCACAGAACTCGTGCAATTTGTCGCGTATTATCAGCAACGAGAATCAAGAAATTTGGACAATCATTGGATCTGCAAACCTTGGAACCTTGCCAGAGGTTTGGATACTTGTGTGACGAAGAATTTGTATCATATATTAAGATTACCGAGTACGGGACCGAAGATTGCTCAGAAATATATCGAAAATCCGGTTTTGTTTAACAGGCCCGAAATTGGTAGAGTTAAGTTTGACGTTCGATACGTAATTCTGTTGAAGTCGATTGAACCGCTTCAAGCTTTAGCTTACGCAAACTTTTTTCTCAGATTCGCTAACAGAGAGTTTGCGTTGAATAATCTTGATGTTTATGAGCAACATTTTACTGTGATGAATTACGCGGCAAGCTCGAGACTCTGTCATCTTAAATGCGCTGATTTCATTGCCGAATGGAACGAAATGTATCCGGATTTCGAGTGGACGACGAAAGTTGAGCCGAAGATTTTCAAGATGTTGAGGGAAATTTTTCAAGCTGCCACAGCGGCTGAACCGCCTAAAGGAGTTGCGAAAAGTCCTCAAAGCAGAGCAGTTTACGCTGCTGATTTGATGCTTCAATGGAAAAACGGAGATATTGAACCTGCTATACTTGAAATCAATTTTTCGCCCGACAACAAGAGAGCCTGCGATTATTATCCAGAATTTTATAACGATATATTCAAATGTCTGTTCTTGAATGTCAATAATTCCGATGTATTTCACGACTTGTGCACTGATGTCTAAGATTATAAATACAGATTTTTTTCGTGAAACCATTGAAATTGGCGTAATTTTATTTCCTACTAAAAGAAAAAGACTCCAAGTCGAATATGCGCAAAGCTTCCTCATTATTTTACACATCTTACAAGATTTTCATAAGATTTTTTAAAACCTGATTTCCATTTGTAATAAATAATAGTTTTTTTAAATTCAAATATTTCCCGCCAAAAATTTGTGCGAATGATAGCGCATGCGTCGAAATACCGAGAAAAGGAAAAGCAAGATGGCGGAGACCGACGAAATTTACTAGTCAGTGACTTGTGATTTCGTGTTACTGTCAAAAGTTTTATCGACATGGTGAGGCTTCTTATATTTATTTATTAATTTAAGTATTCTTAAAACTACGACAATTATGTAAATGGATAAATTATCGTGACAATGATTATTTTTTAATGCAATTTATCGTATATCGAATCGAATATTTTGTGAAATTTAGGTTAGTTTCGGCGATTTTTGTGTGAAAGATGCAAAAAAAACGTTTTGATGCTCGAACAAATAATATCTTGCTTTAGGTTTGATAAGGTTGTTGATTTTTCTGTACTTTGTTTAACAGAATTCGGGACTGTTTTGTGATTTTTAAAATAAAATGAACACCCATTTTACACATAAAATTTCACCTTTTTCGAAATGCTGAGGAAAACTCAGCTGTTCTTAATCTAAGTTAAAAAAAAATTCTATCCTTTGTTTTGAGCATATTTTGATTAAAAAAAGGGTTTTTTATTTTTAGATTTTTATCACTTGTTTAACCCTAGAAAATAGTTTTTTTTTTTCATTTGAGTAACAATGAATTTTGACCAGGTTTAAATTTCTGAAATTTTTTCCATAAAATCTAGAATCAAAAACAAGTATTTCCATCATAGTTCAAAAGCCAGTCGAGATTAATTCTTTTTTTTTATTTTAAGATTTTTTTTTTTTTTTTCAGAAAATTTATCTTTTTATTTTAACAATTTTTCATATTTTCACCAAATTTTTCTTTTTTTATTTCAAGAAATTTTTTATTTCCTATGAAAAAAAATTTCAGAATTTCAAACCTGGTTGAAATGTATTTTTTACTCAAAAGTTATAGACAAAAAAAATTATTTTATATTAAACAAGTGATAAAAATTGGAAAAAAAAATCCTTTTTTGGATCAGAAAATGCAAAAGAAAAAAATTGTCAACTGAATTGTTGAGACCGATGACCAAGTGAATTGACTTGGAATGCCTCGTACATTAATTTTTGTTCATATTTCTCTCTAACAATTAGCCCGAATTTTATAATTTATAGGGTCAGAACCAATCAGGAGCCGGTGGTACGGGTGGCGATAAAAAGGACGACAAAGATAAGAAAAAGAAGTACGAGCCTCCGATTCCGACTAGAGTTGGAAAAAAGAAGCGTCGCACTAAGGGGCCAGATGTTGCATTAAAATTGCCGCAAGTAACGCCGCACACGAGATGCCGACTGAAGCTTCTAAAATTGGAGAGAATAAAGGATTATCTGCTGATGGAGGAAGAATTTATAAGGAATCAGGAGAGGCTAAAGCCCCAGGAGGAGAAAAACGAGGAGGAACGATCCAAGGTCGATGATCTTAGAGGAACTCCAATGTCGGTTGGAACGCTCGAAGAAATAATCGATGATAATCACGCTATAGTATCGACATCCGTTGGCTCTGAACACTACGTTTCAATTCTCTCGTTTGTCGACAAAGATCAACTCGAACCCGGATGTTCCGTTTTACTAAATCACAAAGTTCACGCCGTTGTTGGGGTACTCGGCGACGATACCGATCCTATGGTCACCGTTATGAAATTGGAAAAAGCACCGCAGGAAACTTACGCTGATATTGGTGGTACGTTGAAAAAAAAAAGAAAAATACGATTTTATTTTTAATTTGTTGCGTACGATTTTTTTTTAACTGAGTGAAAAAAAAAATTGAAAAATTCCTTTTTTTTAAAGAATTTTTTACCCTGTTTTTTTGGGTGATTTATGAATTTTTAACAAAAATTTCATATCACTAAAAAGTGTTAAACAGTCTTTTAAAAATTCAGTAAATATTCACACTCAGATAAATAAAGAAAAAAAAAACAATCATTTTTTTTTTAGCCATTTTGCCATTTGTTCACAGGTCTCGATACCCAAATTCAGGAGATCAAGGAATCCGTCGAGTTGCCACTGACCCATCCTGAATATTACGAGGAAATGGGAATAAAGCCACCGAAAGGAGTAATTCTTTACGGTCCTCCTGGTACCGGCAAAACTCTCCTGGCAAAAGCTGTTGCAAATCAAACATCCGCAACATTTTTGCGTGTCGTTGGCTCGGAATTAATACAGAAATATTTGGGCGACGGTCCGAAGCTTGTGCGTGAATTGTTTCGAGTCGCTGAGGAACACGCACCGTCGATCGTTTTTATCGACGAAATCGACGCTGTTGGCACGAAACGTTACGACAGCAACAGCGGCGGTGAACGTGAAATTCAACGAACTATGTTGGAACTTCTCAATCAACTCGATGGTAAAATTATTAATTAAAAAAAAGGGGGGAAAAAGGCAAAGCAAAAAATATATATATATTTTAATGACACTATTTTTTTTATTTACGCAATTATTTCTGTTTGAAAAAATTAAAAAATTGAACTTTAACAAATATTTTTTCACGCTCTTTTTTTTATTTTAAAAAAATTATTTTTATTTCGATTGCCTTTTATTGTAATTTTTTTTCTTTAGGTTTCGACAGTCGTGGCGATGTAAAAGTTGTCATGGCTACGAACAGAATCGAGACTCTGGATCCGGCGTTGATTCGACCGGGTCGTATCGACAGAAAAATTGAATTCCCATTGCCGGATGAAAAAACAAAGAGACGAATCTTTAGCATTCACACGAGCAGAATGACACTGGCGCCTGATGTTAATCTCGCTGAGCTCATTATGGCGAAGGACGATCTTTCGGGCGCAGATATTAAGGTTTAAATATGAATTGTTTATCAAATTAAACTCCTAACATTTTACAAGTTTTAGGCATCTGCAATTTTTTTTTATCGCAAACACAAATATCAGATTTACAGATTATTCCCAAAAAAAAAAAAAAAAATAGTTTGTGTTGCAAGCTAAAAAAAACATATAATTATAAGTACAAAATAATATTAAATGAACACAAATAATATAAAGTATTTTGTTTTCGTGATGACAAGAATTTTTTTTTTTTTTTTTTTTTTTTTCGAAAAAAAGAACAAAACCTTCACTCTAGTGAAAAAAAATGTGATTCAGATTATTGTTGAATTGACTTTAAGATTGATTTAAATTTTCAAGGATTCAAAAATGATAAAAATTGATAAAATTTCGCTTTCGAATAATCAACGATAATTACAAATAATCTGTACTTTACTAACTGAACAATTTTTTTGTTTCAGGCAATTTGTACCGAAGCTGGTTTGATGGCGCTCCGTGAGCGAAGAATGAAAGTCACGAGTGAGGACTTTAAAAAATCTAAGGAAAGTGTACTTTATCGTAAAAAGGAAGGTTCACCCGAGGGATTGTATCTGTAAAGCGTATTTCCCCCATCAGCGTATTTTGCTCGCCGATTTCTTTTGTATTACAAAAACATGATCGTAAAAATAAATCTACCTGTATTTCATTGAGAAAATATCGTCAATTTATTTCAGGAAAAAAAAAAAGATATATATATACATACATATATATGAAGAAGATTTGCGTTATTGAATATCATAATGAATGTATTAATATATATACATATATATATTAAGGTGTTGCTTATTCGACGAAAGTTCGATTTCCTTCAAAGCAAAAGTGTCGTTCAACAATAATTTTTAAGAATTATTCGCTTTTCAATTGATTTATATCGACGCCCTTTTCCTTCATAAAAGGTTCGAAATACTCGCGAAGAATTTTCAAAGTCGATGCCACGTGCTTTTTGTGATTTTCGATCAAATCCACAGACGAAAAGTTCGAATCTTCGTTTATATTTTTTTCGGATTCCAATGTACAAATGTGACAAGCGCCTCTTCTAGTTTTCTCCAATATTTCTTCAATGTTTTTCGGATGCTTGAAATCCTTGGAAAATGCCGCAGCTAGTCCCTTGTATTTTCCAAGTTCGAAAGCAGCTTTAAAGCCGTCTTTGTAGCCTCTGTCAAAATCTTGTTGCAAAACTGCCTGAGAACCTTCTTCGATTCCTTCTCGATATCCGATCTGAAAAATGTTGTTTCAATCGTAAAAATCATTCATTTGAGATTGCATATAATAATTTAAAAAAAAAAAAAGGTACTTTGGAAGCTGCGTCGATTCGACGATTCCACGATTTTTCAGCGAGTTCCAGTGAATCTTCTGAATCGCTATGATTCTCCATTTTATTTCACATTCAGGTTTTTCGTGAGTTCAAAATAGTTTCTTCGAGTTACAGGAATTTCTCGCCTCGGGAAAAACGCTTTTTCGTTGCTTGCCTTTGTCGAATCTGAATATAAACAAAAAAAATTATTTTATGTTAACACATAAATTATATAATGATCGATTTTTTTTTTAAATGAATTTTGTAATGGATTCAATTGGCTAATTGGTTCTAACGTTTGAAAAATAAATGTACGTTCCAGCACCTACGATATTGATAGAAAAATCTATACAGATCTGTAAATTTCTAAGTGATTTTTTTTTACTGACCGTTCGGCGTTTATAACCTCTCAATAGTATCCTTGAATTTTCTATACACCGCTCGGAGCAGCTGCTCCGTTTTTATGCATCATGTGCGTCATGCTCGCCTTCTCACAAAACCGTTCTACATGAATTGTTTGAAACGTTCAAAGCTAATACTGTAGAGTAGCAATCAAAGAATCTGCTCTTCACAAACAATATACTCAAGAGCTCTACCCTCAAGAACTGTAGACAGGGCAAAATCTACCCTAAAAAGCTACACACGATAAACTTTACCCTCAAAAACTCTGTGAAGGAAAAACTCTACCATCCAAAATTCTACCCATGGAATAAAACTCTACCATCCAAAATTCTATCCATGGAATAAAACTTTACCTTCCAAAACTCAACCGATGAAAAACTCTACCCATATAAAAAAAACTCTACCGTACGAAACTCTACCCATGTAAAAAAAAACTCTACCATCCAAAACTCTACCCATGGACAAACTCTACCATCCGAAACTCTACCCATGGGAAAAACTCTACCATCCAAAACTCTATCCAGGCAAAATCTCTACATAGGCAACACACTTACTTACGTTAGTCAAACTCTGTCCCGGAAATCTCGAGGCAGGCGAAAATTCTACCTAGCTAAAAGTCGAATGTAGACAAAATTCTACATCGCATTTTTGTAGTTTTCGATGATGTCGAATCTCTTTGGTGTTGTATTGCGTGTGTAGATTTGAGGTCCGAGTCTGTATATGTCATTTACGAAACGTCGATAAGCAGAGACGTCCGGAGGTCAGTTGTCTTTCAGGAATACGAGAAGTATTTTGTTTGTAAAGATACGATGGACGCGAGCGCGGAGTCTGTCGACGATCCGGGATCATCCGGAGCTCAGGAAGGCGATCAACTCGCTACTCTCGTGCATAGGTAATCTTTTCTATTTTGTGTACTCTCCGAAATTTTTCATACGCTAAAAATTCGAAGGTTATGTTTACACGTTAATTCATACGAGTTCATAAACATAGGCGGCAATTTGATTTTTTTGTTATAAGAATTCAGTAAAAAAATATATTTATTCTGTACATTTCTTTGATTTTTAGTTTACAGTTTTATTTTAAAAAAATGTATTTACTCTTAATATGAAAAAAAAAAAAAAAAATATATAGAAAAATACCTTGAAATTATTTATGATGAAAAAAAATAATGTAAGGATGTTAATTAATTATTTAATTTAAACAGACAAATCAGCAGGACAAATATTTCTTAAAAAATTTAATTAGCTTTTTTTTCGAATTTTTTGTTTTTAAGTTTACCAAATATACTTTTACTTATAATTACTACAAAGTAGATTTTACTTAATTTTTTATATGTTTTACAGAATTTATAAAACACAATTTGTAGAATATACAAAGAAAAATATTTATCTGTTTTACAGTTATATATTTAAGCAGTCAACAAAATCTGAAAAACGAAATGTTTCTATTTTCATTTAAAAATTCATTTACAAATTTTCCAAAGACAGTAATTTTTTTTTTGTTAAAAAAATGAAAGTAAAATAGCAACTAGTATGTCATTAAAATATTTATAAAAAATATAACATGTCCCTGTCCGTTCCAGACAAGAAACATATTCATTTTTTTTTATACTACAAATGCAAAAGATATTTTAATTGCTAATTAAAATATCTTTTGCATTTGTTTTTTTTTTTTAATTGCTAAAAATCTAATTTATTTATTTATTTATTTATTTTTCAGAGTAATTGCACTGGCTAAAACAAAACCCAAGGGTATTTCGGACAAGGATATTTCCACAGAGATACCAAATTTGCAATCTGAGCAAAAAGTTCAAATAATAAACAAGCTGTTGATGGAAGGCTACATCGATTTATTTCAGCAGGGTAAGACTCTGCTTTATCGACTGAAAGATCCATCGACAAAAGCGAAAGGTGCCGATAACGAGGAAAAAATCGTTTATTCTTTAATCGAGCGTGCCGGGAACAAAGGCATATGGATGCGTGATATTCGTTTTGGTTCAAGTTTGGGCCAACCGCAACTCACGAAAATATTGAAGAGCTTGGAAACGAAAAAATTCATTAAACTCGTGAAATCCGTGTCGGCGAGTAAAAAAAAAGTTTATATGCTTTATAATCTCGAGCCGGACAGATCTGTTACCGGCGGCGCTTGGTATCAGGATCAAGATTTTGAAGCGGAATTTGTCGATGTACTGAATCAACAGTGCTTCAGATTTCTCGAACGTAAACGCGAGGAAAATAAAGCCTGCAAAAGCGGTCCGATCGCCGCGAGAAATGTGACTTTTGCTTCCTCTCAGGAAGTTTGGAAATTTATTTCCGATCTTGGAATCAGTAAGGTAAAATTTAAAGATCGATTTTAGTTCTACACTAAATATTTGTACTTTCATATCATTTTTGAAGGAATTTTTTATTTTATTTTAAACCATTTTTTGTGCTATTTCGAATTTTGAGATTTTTACGTTATTTAAAAAAAAAAAAGTACGACTTTAAAATTCACCAGGTTTTTCGAAATTTTCAAATATTGTCTGAATTCAAAATCTACGAAAATGAAAAACCGCGGGTATCAATTTCTGTTCGAATAAAATGATTTTACGATCGGTCTACCATTTTTTTTTTAATTTTCAAATTTTTATCTAAAATTGAGATAAAAGATTTAAAAAAAATGTCGGGTTACCAAATTTTGCTGAAATTCAATCTTTCAAAATTTAATAAAAATATCCTTGCAATAAAAATTTGCAAAATAAAATTACATAATTTTCTGGATATTAGGTAGAACTCTCGATCGAAGATCTCGAGATGATTTTAAATACTCTGGTTTACGACGGAAAAGTCGAAAGAATACTTTCGCCGGATGGAAATAATTTGTATAGAGCTATACAGCCTCTGCTGAGTCCGCCAGGACTTATAAAAACTCCCTGCGGTGTTTGTCCAGTAAGTCGAGTTTTATCGTTTTTTTTTTTTTCGTCAAAAAAAGTTGTTTACGTTTTCTTTTTTTTGTCAATTTCAGGTGCGAAAAAATTGTTGCGATGTCGGCGAGGTCTCGCCAATAAAGTGTCAATATATTCTAGAATGGCTTCAAGCGTAACGAACGACTATTTCTTTTTTGTAAAACATTTTTTTTATATCGGTTGTAAATAAAAAAAAAAAGAATCTACAGATTGCAAAGTTTATTAAACGCATGAAATATTTTTTAAATTTATGTTGACAAATAATGTTTGACAACTGAAAAAAATCTAAGTTTATACAGAAATCACTGGACTTTAGATTAAAAATTACAGCATTACAATTAATTGCAAATTACAATTAAAAAATATATACAAACTATGCTGAAATCTCCTTAATTTAAAAAATAATTATATATTTAAAAAAAAAAATGCAATATGCAGTATTTGCAACAAAAAAAGGAGTGTTAATATTTTTAACATTTTTTAATGAGTATATTTTCCAACACCCTAATTTATAAGATACCATAAAAGAAAAAGAAAAATTATAAAAATTTCAGTATCTTTGTTCTTTTGTCTATAAAATTATATTTTTAACATAAATAAAAAAAAATTCTCTTATAGTCACTTTTTATAATTATCATTATTATTCCCTGTTATAAAATCTAGTGAAAGATGAACAAAAATTACAATAATTATTATCTACATATATGCAATAAATAAATAAATGTAAAATGATCATTTTTTTTAAATCCTACTAAAGTCTCTAGATCCATTAATTTTTGGGCCTCATGATCTATAGTTACTTTAGCCCCCATCTAAATCCTTAACCCCACTTTTTGTCCCTACTTTTTTCCCGCCAACCAATAGAAACGAAAATTGGTGGGGGAAATATGAGTCATCGTTTCGTTCCTCTCGTTGAGTCGTGGCGTCGAACGTTGTGAACAGAACGTTCAGCAGTTGTTATCGTATTATTCACAATTTTCGGCGTGTCGTTCCTGAAAAAAAAATTCGTTCCAAAACTCTACACAATTTTTCGCTATACGTTGTTTAAATTTGCCAATTTTCGTCGATAAATAAGATTTTTTAAAGTGACAATATTAATATACGAAATTTCTTATCTCGTGCTTTTTTTTTACCACAAGGACGGAGTTTCGACGCTTTCATGAGTTGAATCTTTGGCGTCTGCTTTCTTCTTTTTTTCATTTTAGAATTCCAGAAGTTTAAAAATATGGCGATTTCTAAAACTACGAGCACGTATAACAGGCAAAATTGGGAAGACGCTGTAAGTAAAATTCGATTTTTTTTTTTTTTTCGTAAATCTGATGAAAAATTTTTGTTTGTAGAAAAATCTAATTATAGTTTTTTTCTTTTAACAGGAGTTTCCAATTTTGTGCCAAACATGTTTGGGAGACAATCCGTATATAAGAATGGTAAGAATTTTCTATACTTTTTTTTTCTATTTTATAAAAAAAATTAGCAGAAATTAAAATAATCATAAATTCACAATACTCTTATTATGAATTTTCATGAACAGCTGAATTTTTTTCTGAAAATAAATGATACTTTCAGAAAGTGTTTTTCATTTTTTCTTTTTTTCTTTAAGCATTGGAATATACATCGGAAAAAAAAATTGAGATAGTTGATTTTTAGACATTTTTTGAGTTAAGATATTAATGAAACTTGTGTATTCACAATTATATTTATATGGCGAGTTGAATGCTACCAACTTTGGAATTTTGTTGTGTACAATGTTTTATTTATTTTAAAAAATTTATTAATACTGATGATTTTTGTAAAAAAAATTTGTGTCTAAAATTGAAGCAACGATTATTGTGTTAAATCCAAAGATTGTGTGAATTTGTCATTTCTTAATTGGAAAAAACACAAAACGTTGTAAATTCGTTGAATATACAGAAAAAAAAAAAATCTGAAATTTTCAGAAATAATTCAATTTAATCAGAAATCGCACCATTTTTTATATCAAAATGATCCTTAAAAATTGTGTAAAAACCGGATTAAATTTTGTTTGTCAAAATTACTGAAAAATGATAAAACAATAATAATAATAATACACAATTTGTTAACACATTCAAAACTATTTCTTCACAATTACAAATTTACAAAAAAAAAACTGTTATAAAATTAACACAATATTTCTGTGACCAAAATTTCTGTTACACAATTTACTTTTTTTTCTTTCCACAAACAACAATTTTGCACTATTCAAAACTCTCATTTCAAATATATATATTTTTTCTTTTTCAGACAAAAGAAAAATACGGCAAAGAGTGTAAAATCTGCATCCGACCATTCACAGTATTTCGTTGGTGTCCAGGAGCTCGAATGCGTTTTAAAAAGACGGAAGTCTGTCAAACTTGTAGCCGACTGAAAAACGTCTGCCAAACGTGTCTCCTTGATTTGGAGTACGGATTACCGATACAAGTTCGCGATGCAGCATTAAAAATCAAGGACGATTTGCCGCGGAACGAAGTGAACAAGGAGTATTACGTGCAAAATATGGACAATGAAATAAGTAATTCAGATCCAACAGCGCCGGCAGGTTCGGTTGGAAAATCGGTAGCGGCGAGTGAATTGCTATCAAAACTCGCGAGAACAACGCCATATTACAAAAGAAATCGTCCTCATATATGTTCATTTTGGGTGAAAGGCGAATGCAAACGAGGCGAAGAATGTCCGTATCGTCATGACAAACCGACCGATCCCGACGATCCTCTAGCCGATCAAAACATCAAAGATCGTTATTACGGAGTTAACGATCCAGTTGCCGATAAATTGATGCGAAGAGCCGCAGCAATGCCGAAATTAGAGCCACCCGAAGATTCGACAATCACGACGCTTTACATCGGTAATCTTGGCGATGTTATTACGGAAAAACAGTTGAGAGATCATTTTTATCAGTACGGCGAAATTCGTTCGGTCACGATGGTCGCTCGTCAGCATTGCGCTTTTATTCAATATACACAAAGACACGCGGCTGAAGCAGCGGCTGAGAGAACATTTAACAAGCTTATTCTTGGCGATCGAAGATTAACGATCAAATGGGGAAGATCGCAGGGAAGACAAACGATTTCGGCGGCCGAAGCGCCGAGAGAAATGCTGGAACCCGTTCCCGGTCTTCCTGGTGCTTTGCCACCGCCTCCGGACAATATTGCCAATAATTTCTTTAATCTACAACCCACATCCGGTGTCATGACGCACATGATGATACCGCCGCCACCGGTGGCACCACAATTTATGTTTCCTACGCAAATCGGTGCTGCACCGATTTTTCCACCTGGAACTACGCCGATTCATTATCCCAGTCAGGATCCATCGAGAATGGGTGCTAGTCAAGGAATTGGAAAACCTTGGCCTGAAGATTAAGATAATGAAGAAAAAAACAATGTTTCATGTATCTTTAGGCGTTTTTTCCAGTTATTTTTATTTTCTTGTCAAATTTTAAACAGCGTTCAAATAGGCTAATTTTTGGAAATTAATTTTGGAACAAGTACAAATGAAATATTAATTTTTTTTATATGTATTTATGTACATATAAAAATGATCTTTAAAACATTGTTTTCTTTTGAATTGGAACCCACTTCGTAAAATTCGTTTTATTTACGTTTTCAGATCGAATCCGTCTTCTATTTAATAATCTTTGTACCTTTTGTATCGTGAATGATATATTATGTGATTGGTCTAATTGGAAATAAAATATCTTTGATGTCGTATGATATGTAATCTGTGATTTTCCTTCGTACAAAAATAATGCGTTACAACGATTAATAATTAAATAAATAAAATATTCATCTTAAGGAATGTATAACAAAAAAATGTATTTAAAAATATAAACATTTTTGTGAGTTTTACAAATTCGTGTCTGATGATTTTTTTCGTACGCGAAAAAAAAATATATATATATATATGCTTGTTAACTACATTGTATTCGCTATGATACTGATTTTGAAATTAGTACCATAAAAAAAAGTACTATACTAAGTACAAAACTACTATCTCTCAACATGTGTAGCAAATTTTAAATCGATTCATTAATTTCAGACCGATATATCGTGCACAATATTTTGAAAAAAAAAATTGCGTTTACAGCATTTTTTTTCAGTAAAATCATTAATATTACTAATTAATTTTTCATGTCTTACCGTTAAGCTGATTTTCTAGTGTTATAAATATGATACAAAAGAGAACTGCATATTCCTCTTTTTTTATTACAAGATTGTAGTTAAATTTAACGACGTCTATTCTGTAAAAATGAGCCAGGATTCATCGAGAAGATTAAGAAAAAAAAAATAAACAATAAAAATGTGTGAAACGTTTATATCGTTCCGAAAATTAAAAACAAATCTTTTCAAGGCATTTTTTTCGACATTTTCGTATCATTCATATTAAAGCTTGCATCAATTGCATAATTAAAAAAAAATGAAACCTGAAACTTTTTTTAAATTTTTTTAAAGATTTAAATCCAGTAAAAAAAAATACATAAATCTACATTTTATAATTTTTTCATTTTATCATTATTGAGAAAAAATTCGTAATAAAGGCTAAATATCCAAATAAAATTGTACCCTCGTCAGTATATCCGGAAGCATATAGAATTATCATGTGTACAAAAATGCGGCAGCCATGATGCACAGTATGCATGTTTTCTTTTTTTCCCTCCGAACAAATTTTATCGCGCCAAAATCAAACTCCAAACGTTGTCAGCCCTGTAAAACCCGAGTAAAAAAGCACCAATGACATTCTCCGGTTACCCAATCAGTAAACCAGCCACCACACACACATATACACACATATATATATACATATATATATAGAAGAAAGAGAAGCAAAGCGCGCGCTGCGCATGAGCGTTTGCGCATGTAACTCGCAATTGCTCAACTGAGCCACAGAGCACAAGCAGCAAGCAACCAAAGTGCCAGGTGTGTGTGTCTACGCTCGTCTACGTTCGCTTGGCGGAGCTTCTTAAAAAAAAAAAAAAAAGTACGTGCTTTGTCACGAAAACCGCGAGTTTTTTCTTCACTTCACGAAGAAGATCTCGCGTTAAATGTTAGAAAAGCTTGCGTTTAAATCTTAAAGCGTTTAATATTGCGAAAGATGTGTCGTCTTGTTAAGTGGAATTTTAAGAAAATGTGATTTTGTCGCGCTGTGTTTCTTAAACGTCGTTGCGCGCGGCTGCTTTTTGCGACTTTCCCGGAAAGAACGTAGATTCACAAACGACGTCTCTTTTTTCTTTTTTTTTTCTTTCGTTCGGCGACTCTAATACTCGGATTGATTTCGACTCACGCGCGCGCCGAAAGTTACAATTTTCGTGTGTCCGTGTGCGCGTGTGTGTGTGTGTGTGTGTGTGTGTGCGTGCTTCCTTCTTGCTTTTTTGGTAATACAATAAAGGTTGAAGATCTTTTTTGAGAGGTGAACATTGTGAGCGATGCCGTTTTTGAGGAAAAAACCATTTCAAAGGCTTCATGTGTCTTCGGATTATAAGGATGACGATGAAGTCTTTCATTGTGAGGTTACCAACGAGGTTTTCAAGGACTACAAGTAAGCTTTTAATAAAACCACTCGTGACAGCCCTTCGAGATAAAGGGACAAAATTTTTAAGAAAAAGAAAATACTTCTTAGATCGCGTTTCAACTATTTTTCAAGACTTCTGTCGCTTTATCTTCAGTCGATTTTTCGAGAATTTCCGGTGATTGCCGGCTTGATGCATTTTTCGTGTTTTTGGTTTTCATTTTCGCTTTTTTTTTTTTTTTTTTTTTTTTTCGCTTTGCGATTTACGAGAACAAAATATCAAAGTAAAGAAAATTGTTTTGTTACATTTTTTTAATTTAGTTATGAGATTCTTTTTGTGAAAATTTTTATTTTTAATTGTGGGTATTTCAGGTTTTTTTTTTTTTTTTTTCTTTATTTTTCGATTTACGAGAACAGAATAGCAAGGAAAAAAAATCTACTGTTTGGTATGATTTTTTTAATTTGTTACGAGATTTTTTTGTTGTAAAAATTTTAGTTTTTAATATTGGGTTTCCAGGTTTTTTTTTTTTTTTTTTTTTTTTTTGATCTTAATTAGTTAATTGGTATGTTGCCATAAGTTGCATCGCATAAGGAAATTTTTCTATTTGACGACAGCAATAAGGCTGTTGATTTTTTTTGAAGAAACCGTTGTTTCATCTTTTTTTTAAGTATGAATTTTGTAATATTTTTATGCACTGTTTTTAATCTCTGATTTTTTTTTTAGCTTTTTTGTTTTTTTTTGTCGTCTGCATTGTAATTTTGATCTAAAATCAATTTATTTCAGATTTTGTAAATAAATTTTAATATCTGATTAATGGATATGAAAATTGTATTAATTTTTGGGTAGAAACAATTTTTCTTGTAGATTTTTGTCAGAGATACAATTTAAAATTTTTTTCATAATTTCAGTGAATCATTTTTGTACAAATTCATGAAAACAAAAAAAAAAGTTTTGAACAAATTTGATAAATAGAATTGTAGGTTCATATTTTTAAATGCCTCAATTTATCAATTTTTGCAAGATAAAAATTTCATTAATTTTTATATAGGCAAAATACAAATTTAAGGCTGTTTTTTTTTTTTCTTTTTTTATTGACGATGACGACTATTCTTTTTTCAGTGAATTCTGCGAGCGGATCATATTATGCAACTCGACCATCTGGTCGTGCAGCATCACCGGTAAAACCAATATGACCTACGAGGAGGCACTCATGTGCGAAGAGAACGCTAAAAAGAGTCTCAAGGAATTTCCCATGGAGGTATTTTTCTTTTTTCTATACTCTTATTCATTTATTTAATATTCTCACTTGTGTTTATATTATTCACTATTCTTTAAATTGTTAATATATTTATATTTCACACAATATCAATCAACAATCAAATTAGTCTAATTACAGCACTTGGAATTTTACTTACAAATATTAAATGAGAAAAAAATAGAAAAAAAAAAATATTAGCAATTTACAATTATTTTATCAATTTTTAAGAAATGCTGTGTCTTTGTAAAAAAGAAATATTTAGATTTATCTTTAAAAAAAAAAAAAAAAATCATTTCAGGAAAATAACATAAATCAGTCAAATTAATTGTTACCAATGATTTTTTTTTCTATTGCAATTCCTTGCAATAGTTTTTATTAATTAATGTAATTTTATAAATTAAAAATTATCTTATTTTCTGAAAAGATGAATTTTTCTTCATTTTTTTTTTTTCTAAGACATTTATAAATATATATATATTTTTTACGAAAATACAGTATTTTTTAAAAATTGATAAAATAATTGTAAATTGCTAATTGTTTCAATTTTTTTCTGTATTTTTTTTAGATTAAAAACAAAACATAAAAATTGGATTTATAATTTTTATGGTAATAAAAAAAATGAAAATACGTTTCGATCTATTTTTGATACTTTAAAATTTATACATTTTTTTCCCCTCTTTTTTCAGTTGAGAATTCCAATCTTGTATTTGGCTAATAGAACATGCAGGTCGTCTTTCAATGAAATGATCGAGGACGTATATCAATTCGCGAGAGATCGTTATTTCGTCGGCGAAATGGTCGAGGCGAGTTTCACCGAGGATTCTTGGTGCGAGTGCCACGTTCTTCAGGTCATTGAACCGACGGAAGCGCAGATAAAGGCTTACACTAAAGAAAACAGGTATAAAATTTAAAAAAATATATATAAAAATTTTAAGAAGTCAACTACAAAATAATCATCGTTTTATCTAGAAAATAAAATTTAACTCGTACTTTTTCATCGCAGAAATCCACAGGAGAGGCCGTATCATCCACCCGCAAAATTATTCAGATACGAAGTTGAGCAGTTGGATTGCGGCGAATCCGATGTCAGTCAATTAATGATTGTCGAGGCCGCACAAGTCCGAAGAAGAAAGCAACAATACAGCAGAGAAAGAAACAAGATATTCTTGAGATTGCTTTGCGAACAAGGAAACAATGGAAACTGGGTTGTTAAAGTGAGAAATTTAACAAACATTTTAATTCCCTAATTTATAATATTTTTCTACATTTTTTTTTTACATGAAAAAGAAAATGTAAATTAATACAAAAGAAAAAAAAAGGAAACGAAATTACAGATTTTTGAAGCATTAAAACGAGTATTTATATTTAAAGTAAATACAATTCTTTTTTTTTTTTTTTAGGAAAGCGTTCAGCAAAAATATGGAATAGCTAAAGTACGATTCGATACAATTTTCGTTGGACCACTGCCGGACTTCACTCCACAACCGAAAAAGATTGTGAAACACAAGCAGGAAACTCTCGACAAGTTTCTTACGTCAGATACAACAAAGCATCGATCATTTGAAAAGCCAGATCCGCTTCGCAAGCTCAACGAGAGTGCGATAGTCGTTAAAAAATTCCGAAAACCAAGGTAAAAATATCTTGTATTTGTTATTATAATAAAAAAAAAACAAATTTTAATTCAGATTTCGGAGACATTTTTTTTTTTTCAAGTCAGGAAAAATTTAAATTACTGTAATTTTTTTTTTACTAGTACTAATTTATAAGCAATTATCTCTCAACTCAATCACTTTTTTCTGATCATCTTTTGCAATATTTGTGAAATATAACTTATTTTTTTCAACTGTTCAAAAAATATTTTTCTAGCAAAGTAATCAAATTTTGGTTTGAAATTTTTTTTCAAACGGATTCTTTTATTTATTTTTTTTTTTTTTTAGAGTGAACGGAAAGTTCAAAGAGGATTTAAAAGCTGCAGCTTTAGTGGAAAAAGCGAAGCGCAAAGAGGAGCGAATGGAGAAACGCGAACGTATGAAGGAGGAAAAAGTGAAGAACGCTGCATTGGCTGCTTATGTTCGGGAGTGGAACAAACCGCGCGAGGATCTCGAGTGCGAGGATTTGCGTCCGTTGCACGAGCCAACGCCGATAAATTGCGCGATTCCAAATGAGAGATTCGGCGATTTTGCGATGATTCTCGAATTTTTGCAATTCTTCCAGGAGGAACTCGAAGTATCTACGTATTTTTCAGGCGGAATTAATCTCGATATATTGGAAAAAGCAATGCTGGTTAAGGAAACATCCGGACCGTGGAGCGATTTGCTTCAGCTATTGCTGTCGAATATATTCAAGTATCAAGCCGAAGAGGAAGACGAAATTCATGCGGCCGATGGTGTCGATGACGTCAATATGGATCACGGAGTTTCCTCAATGGCGGAAGCCGTGAAATTAGCTACAATGGCGTCCTCCTGGTGTCAAACGCAGCAGGGCTGTCAACTTTCCGAAATTACTCTCGATCATGTTACATTGAGCGAAATTCTCCGGCAACATTTGCTCAGCTCCGGTGGACGCATAAGCGACGTTGCTTCCAAGTGGCGATACTCTCAACGCGGTAAATTTTACTTTTTTTTTTAATACCAATAGTAATAATGAATTTATTATGAATTTTAATTAAGATTTTTTTTCTGAATTTTATCGGACTTACGATTAAAAATCTCAATAATTGATTTATTTATAATTACACAGGAGGGTACACAAATCACGACGATCCGGCATTACAGTTGCGCATGAACGAGGCGCGAATACTTCGCACGCTCGGTCACCGAAGTGTCTGCGAATTTGAAATCGGTGACAAGCTCAGCGTTGCAATTTGTCTGATAAATCAGTTGCTGACTTTTGCCTCAATACGTGACGTGATCGAAGAACGTCACGAGAAAGTTCATCAAGCAAGACGCGAGCTTAAATCCTTCTTGGTCGCCGAGCAGAAAAAAGAACGCGAGGAAAAGGAAAAAATGAAGGAACGCGAGAAAGACGGTAAAGTCGAGCAACCGGTGGATTTGGAACAAATGCCGAAGAAGATAACGCGTGGCAATTGCGAGGAGGAGAAAAAACGTGAGGAATACGAGAATAAACTTACAGAACTTAGGCAAGCGTCACGTGACGATCAAATGATGCTTTATTTGGGCGCGGATCGAGCGCATCGACGATACTGGCGATTTCTCTCGATTCCCGGTGAGTTTCACTCTTTAATACCATTGTATGTTATTATTATTATTATTATTATTGTAGCATTGCCAATTATTGTTTAACACTGCGTATGATACACTATATCAAAGTTATGAGCATTCATTTGGTTTCTATTTCACCAATTTTTTTGGCCTTTTTTCAACAAAAAAAAAGTGGACAAAATTAGAAAAAAAATTTCAATGATTTTTGAGAATTTTGCCATATAGTACCAAATAAATTTCGATGTTGTTTATTGATGTTTATTTAACGTTCTTTTTTAAAACATTCTAAAAATCATGTGTCGCATAGACAATTTTTGTAGCTACATTTTAAACTTACTAATTTTTTTTCTAATTTTTGTACTTTTTTTGTTTCAATGCTATTCAGCCTCTTTTTTTGTTCTGCAGTATTTCTTTAATGAAATAATTTTTTAAAAATAATAATTTGTCGATTAATTGATCGTTAAATAGGTTTATTTGTCGAGAACGACGAATGGTGGGCGGGAACTTGTCTGAAAGACGGAACTCCGTATCTTCCGGAGCTGCAGGACGGCGACGCGGCTTATAGATATCTGAGAAATAAATTTGATAATGAATTGAGCGACAAAGAAAATAGCGTGAACAAAGCGACTAAGTCACCGAAGAAAATCACGTTTACCGACAAGAATGGCGTTAAATCACCGAGAAAGGATATAAAACAGGATGTTACGGACGCGAGACGAATTCTTATGTCTTGTACCGGTGACAAAGAATGTCCGGTACACTGCAAAAGAGCCGAAACAAAATGGAGCTTTTACGGCAACGCCGATGATCTTCAGGCTATAATGAACGGTCTCAGTAAACGAGGCGTTCGCGAAGGCGATCTGAAAAATAATATTTCACAGGAAACCGACAGTCTACTCTCGGTTATTGAAAATTGTCCGAAACACAAACTCAATCCAGAATTGGTAAGTAATTATAAATTATAAGAAATTTTCGCTTATCAATTTCTTTTTTTCAACTTTGAATTCGAGCTTTCTCCTAATTTTTAAGTTTATGTATAATTTTTTTTTTTATTGTAAAAGGATTCTAAAGCGCCTTTTTTCCATTTTTTTTTAACCACTTTTCTCGAAGACCATTTTAAGTATCAATTTTTTCAAGAAATCAAAGCGTTCTTTATAAGTAAGCAAAAAAGAAAAAACTAAAAAATGAAAATTCAATATTTGCAGTTCGTCGCATCGACAAAAGACACAACGGCAAAATCGTCGAAAAAGAGTAACAAGACAGAAAGTACAAATCTAAATTTCCCCTCGGACATGGCAATAGACGACGTGATGGAACTAACATTGCGCGATTCGATTCTCGATTTGGAGGACAAGCTTAAAGCGGGATTTTTGGGTTCTTTAAAAGTCAAAGATCGCGATACTTGGAGAGACGCAATAACGAATGGAAGATACGACAAGCAGTGCGATAAATTAGTTTACGGGCCAAACGAGCAAGAGGCCGAGGTGCCGTCAAACATGGCGTTGGATAAGATAAAAGGTGAATCGAAGAGCAGCAGGCCCGGAACTCCAGATTCCGAAATCGGTGCTGCAAGTGGAAAAGTTTATCGTGATCCAGGACGTTATTTGGGCCCACCGGGAGAGAATGAAATGAGTCCCGATCCAAAGCAACAAACGAGCATCAGACAAATGGCTTGCGCTATATTGCAATTATCAAATGCGGTGGAAACGAAATTTCTCAAAAAACCGCAAGGCGTTGATGATAAAGAGAAATTTTCATTCGACGAAAGCCGCGAAAGATGGGAACAATCGCTTATGGCTTCGACAAGTTGGTCACAACTTTTTGTTCATCTTAATACACTTGAGAACAAAGTTGCTTGGGGAAAAAGTGCGACTCACGCACGATGTCGCGTCTGCAGACGTCGAAGAAATGCTGACAAAATGTTACTCTGCGATGGCTGCAATAAGGGTCATCATTTACATTGTCTCAAGCCAAAATTAACCGTAAGTCCATTTTTTTAATATCTACGTGCTTTTTATTTATTTAATTTTTTTATTACGACGATATATGGGGCATTCCAAGTTAACTCATTTGGTCATCGGCCTGAATCCCCCAGATTCAGTTGACGAATTTTTTTTTTCGGCATATTTTAGTAAAAAAAAAAAAAAAAAAAAAAAAGATTTTTTTTTTTAGATTTTTATCACTTGTTTTACCCTACAAAATAATTTTTTTTCCATAACTTTTGAGTAAAAAATGAATTTCGACCAAGTTTAAAATTTAGAACTTCATAATAATCATAACTTTCAACATTCAATTTTTTTCAATATTCTTAGACCGTACCGGAAGGAGATTGGTTTTGTTCAACGTGCAAGCCGCGTGAAACTAAGCCAAAGGAAAAGTTGAAGAAAAGAAAAAAATTCGAGGATGAGTCGGACGAGGAATCGGCCCCGTTGACCAAAGAAACGAGGCACAATCGAGCGAAGCGCGTTCCCGATAGCGACAGCGGTGACGTGGAAAATGGCGATGCTAACGATGACGAAGAGGATGCCGAAAGCGAAGCAGAATCGTAAGTGAAACCAAAATTATTCATCTCATCTATTTATTTTTTACAATTATTATTATTTTTTTTATTAATTAATTTAATTACTAATTAATTTTTTTAAATTTTTCTCCCCATGAAAAAAAAAAACGTTACGATTGTTGAGTGATGTTCATTTAATTAATAATAAAACCTTTTATTTTTCTTTCTCAAAATATCATTTCCACGACAATTATTCATTTTTTTTCATAGTGCGAAAGCGGAGCCAGTTTGTACAGCTTGCAAAGGAAACGGTCGCCTGGTTTCCTGCGAGTTGTGTCCTCAGCGTTTTCACGCTGATTGTCTCGAGCCTCCGCTATCGAGAATTCCACGTGGAAAATGGACCTGCCGAGATTGCAGAAATCCCAGGAAACACTCAACCAGAAAGGGTAAGAACCTTTTTTTTCTTTTTCCTTTTTAATTCTTTCTTTCTTTCTTAATGCGGGGATCGAAATTTGGCGAAAATATCCTATTTTTATTTACTCACCTAAAATTCTCGTATTATTCAAAACGTGATGTCTTTCTTTTTTTTTTTTCTACAACTGCTCCGCACTGTTTTACTTTTTCTTTCAATATGCACGAAACTTCCGTACTATCGTGTCTGCAATGTTTAGATAAATTTTTGAAGGAAAAAATAAAAAAAAAAAACTTACAAAAAGAAAAGTAGATATTTGAGAGAAGAAGTGAGAAGACGGGGCTTAGCTTTGGGTTGTATTTTGATAGCTCGGGGGCGAGAAAGAGAGAGGGACACGGAAAGGCTGTGCGCGGCCGCAGCGCGATCTCGTATTCACGGCTTCGTCAAGTGTCTTCTCACTACAGAAACTGCCGATTGGGACGGTCTGTATATTTACAAACCCGTCCTTAATACAGCAACCGAAAATTCTTGGTCTTTTTTTTTCATCGCTTTGATCTTTTTGGCGCTTTTACCGATAACGCATGGCTTTATTTAAATCAAATTTTTGTGCGTATATCTCGATTTTTTAAAATTTATTCGTCGTTTATTAATCCCTGATTTGTCTTTTAAAAAAATCATAAAAATTTGTATAATCCCTTTTTGATTAATTTATATCCTCATGAATTTTTTCTGTATCATTTTCATTCATCTGTGATTTATTTTACTGTTTGTGAAGTGTGCTTCTAGAAAACTACGAAATGGTATAGAGAAAGAAAAAAATAAATAAAATAAGGGCACCGAAATGGAATATATACATTTTTTAGCCTTAGCCATTTTTTTTTAAATTGTTGTAAAAATTTTTAAAATATTTTCTTAATGAGAGAGTGTTTTCCGGTTCCAGAATAGGAATTTAGAATGCAGTGGAAATTGTATCTACTTTTTTTTATTTACGAACAAAAAATTCCTTTACACCTTTTTATTAATCCCTAATGTAAAAAAATCCAAAACTAAGGATTTACAATGTTTCAGATTTAAATAACATTTTTTTTTAATCAGTAAAATTAATAAACAAGGGCACAAAGTAAATTCAACTCATTGCTTCCTCAATTTTGGATTCCTCATAAAAAAAAAAATGCGTAAAAAATTCAAGACTACGGCGATGCAACTGCGTCCTTATATTTCTTTTTAAATTACAGAAATATCAAATTTAACGAATTCTAAAAAAAAAAAGAAGAAAAATTGGAAAAATACATGTTAAAAATAATAAAAGAGAAAAATTGAAAATGTTAAATTGCTATAAAATCCGATAATAATATCTCTCACAAAATAAATGGAATGCTTTTTTTTCGTACATTTGAAACATCCTTTTATTAACATTGCATCCAATGCTAAAGAGTCCATTATTTTCTCATTAAAAAAATTACATTTTTTTAAAATTCTTCTTTTGACCACAGATAGTAGCGCCTCTGAAGAAGCTGCTCCGCGTCAAACACGTCGAGCTACAAAGAGAGCAGCGGACGTGCCGGAAAAATCGACAACAGCGTCGCTAAAAGAGCTTCTTACCGATATAACGCATCACCGTGATTCTTGGCCCTTTTTAACTCCGGTAACAACGGACGAAGTTCCGGATTATCTCGAGTACATAACAAATCCGATGGATTTCAAGACGATACAGACAAAGCTCGAGAGTGGAAAGTACGAGACGACACAGCAATTTGTCAACGACTGTCAATTGATATTCGAGAATTGTCACACTTACAACAAGGAGCACAGTTCGGTTTACAAGTGAGTGTCTTACGAATGGAAATACAATTTTTTTTTAATTTGGGTTCGGACGCCAGAGACAGCTCGAAGATTTTTACTAACCTTCCCCCCTTATTTTGTCCATTTTACAATAACACATTTAAATCTCCAATTGTACTATGAAATTCTATTATTTCTTTTTTTTCTTTATATTCACATGTTTGCTAATGATCCGTCCCTGCTTGCTCGTATCGACCATATTTTTCTATGTAAAAAAATGCATCTGCTTAATGCTTGGCATTTTCTATCGATTATTATGTTAAAGTTACGCAATTTTTAAAGCGCCTAATTTAAAAAAAAAACAGGGTTTTTCGTCGTTTTTTTTATTTGAGGATGACGAATTCAAAATTAAAAATTATAAATCTTCAAAAAATGTCAGTAGACAAAAGAAAAATCTTAAAACTCAAAAGTTAAGTGTTAGTTTTTCTTCTAACAAATTAACTTTGAAAACATTTTTTAGAATCAACTTTTAGTTTAATTTTAGTTGAAGTTGAGAGATTGATCTAAAATTATCTTAATTTCAGTTATTTCTGAATCTTAAATTAGAACTGGAATTAAAATTATTTTTTATCTTGGCTGAATTTAAGTTTTAACTTAACGTTTTTTTTTTAGTTTTTTTTTAAACTTAAGTTTGGTAATTAAATAACATCGGTTTTATCTTAGCTGAACCTAAGCTTTAACTTGATTCAATTTGATATAAAGTTCGAACTTTAATTAGACTAAATTATAATATTAAGTTTTAATTTCCTTTTGCTTTTTAATAAAGAATAGCTTTATAAATGTACATTTTTTTTTTGCCAAAAGCAAATAACATTGGTTAATGTTTTGCAGGTGCATGTGATTTAGTATTTAAAAAAAAACGACTAATTTACAAAAAATTGCCGGTATAATAAATTTAAAAAAAAACTGGTGACATAAATATTCTCATCCTAAATGACATCACAATATTTTATCATTAGTATTTTTTTCTCAAATGAAAATAAATGTCTGGTTAAATTAGTTTTAGATAGTGATTTAAATTGATTTTTTCAAGTACTGAAGTACTATTTCGAAATTTTTAAAATCCGCTGGTACTTTTTTCGGAAATTTCAGAAGTACTTTTTTAAGTTCTTAAATACTTTCCTTTACATTTTTTTAAGCACTTTTTGGATCCTCGAAGTACTTTTCCCGGAAATTTTTGAACTACTTTCTAAATTCCGGAAACAATTTTTCGAAAACTCTAAAATTACTTTTTCGATAAATTCAGAAGTACTTTTTCCAAAATTAAAAAATGAAATTCGCATATTTAAAAATTATTTTAAAAAAATCGAATTTTCTGAATTGCTTTTTATTTTAATGAGCCTTTAAAAAAAATCCTCCACATTTTTGTATAATAATTTTAATAAATAAAATTTTCAAAATAAAAATATTGCATGAAATATGATTAAAAAAAAAAGTTCTTAAAACTCGCGAGGATTGCCAAATATAAGAACTTCGTAAACCAACGGGGGCACAAGATAAAGCGCGCGGTTGATGACGATCAAGCTGGCTGATGATTTAACATACATTCGATCGCCTTGGCAAAATACAGTAACGAAAAAAGAGAAAAAAAAGACAAAAAGAAAAAAGAAAGTATCGCATAATCTTTGGCCTCCGAACGCGCGAAGCATCCTCTCAATAACGAGAGTCCAGGCTATGTCTTTGTAAAAATAGTTTTGTTCACAGAGCGGGAATGCGTCTATCGAAGTATTTTGAGAAAAAATGCAAAGCACTCGGTTTAATCGCTGACGATGAAACGAACGGTCCGTCGGATGCGAAAAAGCCGAGACTGGAGGGAAACGGAATTGAGACTATCGACGAAAGTGACGAAGAGGAAAAAGACGCGGAAATGGAAGAAGATGTTGAGGAAGAAGAGGAAATCGAGGAGGAGGAAATCGAAGCTAATGAAGATTCCAGCGACGAGAGTTAAAGAGAGAGAGAGAGAGAGAAAAAAAAGAGCTTCGAAATAAAATAAAGACACAAAATCAACATCGCTTATCACGAATCTGTACCTAACAATTGTGTTGTATTATATTATATTAATTATCACATCATCATGATTAAGTGCACGCGCGAGCGCGCCGGCGATTCGAAAGAGAAACTTTGAAAAAGCTCGCGCGAAGACAACTCGCGACTTAACTTATCACGATTGTTTTTTTATTTTTTTTTAAATTGAATTAACTGGAGTATCTGTTGGAATGTTTAAGCGAGTCGTTGAAAATTAAGAAAATCAATCTATCGGCAAATTTTCGATTTTAAACATCAAACCGTTGGAGATTCACTACATTTAATTACGTTTTGGATATTCTAGGAGTACGTTCTTCCGGTAATTGTAAAAAAAATATTTTTTTGGAAATTCCAAAGTACTTTCCCCCCGGAATATGCAAAAGTACTTTCCTCGGAATTTCTAAAATAAAAAAAAATAAAAAAGTACTTTTTGGACATTCTAGGAATAATTTTGCCGGAATTTGTTGAAATACTTTTTTAATTCCAAAAGTACTTTTTCAGAATTTGTTAAAGTGCTTTTTCGCAAATTTTCGAAGTACTTTTTCGTGACTAGATTTGTTTCCTTCTGGTATTTAGTTGAAGAAAAAGGCAATACGTTGTTATAAACTATTTTTAGAATAGAAAAATCGTTTTTTTTTTTCATCATTTATTTTTTTTTTAAGTAAAAAAAATGAGAAATTTCCCAAAAAGAGATTTGAAACGGAAATTAGCCAAATGATAATTGGTTTTCGAAATACGATGAGAATGTCGCTCGCTTACGGAAGATTTCCTAGTTTTTTCTTTCATTTTCTTTTTGAGGCTGATTTAAAGGCATGCAGTATTATTTGCCGGAGATTTACGCGGAATATTCACTCTCGGATGTATTTACTTGAAGGCAAGAAAAAAGAAACATGAATCTGAGATAGTACGTGTATGTAGAGCAGAATTTAAATAATCCCATTAATTTTAAACTCACTGTTTATTTGTTCCAGAAATAATTTCATATTCATCTTTTCTTTTTTTTTTTTTAAATAATCTCCTTAAAATCTACAAAAATTTGATTAAAAACAGAATTTTATTTGTCGACAAATTCGTTTAAGAAATGTCATAAAAAGAAAAATAATTCATTTTTTAGAATGTTCTAAAAAAAAAAAACAAAATTAACATCAAATTATTTACAAAATAAATTTTTTTATTTGTGAATTCGAAGAAAATGCATATATTCGTAAAACAAAAAAAACTTTATCCTGATTCGATTTAAAATGTCATATAAAGAAAAATAATCGGCCATTATTTTAATTTTCGTGGACGTTAATTCCTAAAAAAAAGAAAAAAAAAATAATATCGAATTATTTATGGAATAAATAAGTAAAATGAGATAAAAAGTAATAGGATGATTAAAATTTTAGAGCCATAGAGTTTGAGATTCGCGGCCGCATGTCGGAGCCAGTACAAGCCGAGGACTCGATTAGTTTGAGTACCTAAATATCTACGATATCTTTCCCCTCCTCCGCGTTAATTATAGTTAGTTATCCATTTAGTAAGCATTATTATCTCTTTCGTTGCTCCAAGAATCACGTATTGTTGCATCGTCGAAACTATTTATTATTTTAATTTTCACCGCATAACGATTTTGAGATCACTGACGAATTTTGACGAATTATTGTAAGAAGGAGAAGAATAATGGTCGGTAATTAAGCGCAAAAAAAAACGCCGTAATCTTCGACTATGTTGAAATCGTCAGTTGCCAGTGAAAGCCTATTTTATTAATAAATTATAATATTCGAAGATCGGTCAGATAGTTGATTAAAAACCGACGGTACTTACCTTTCTTTCTTCACTTTTTTATACTATAAAAAATACAACAAAAAAAAAAGAAAAAAAAAAAGAAAAGCATCAGTAAGATCTCGAGCCGCTTGAAATTTAGGCTGGGCCTACGTAAAATCTTAAGATACAAACAAACAAACAAAATAGTGTTGTCCGTTGAATTGTACAGCGCCAATCGAACAGTCATTTGTAATGATGTATGTTTTATACAATTAATTTGGTAATAAACGCCTTCAAAACTGAAAAAAAAAAACATATATTTATCTCTTCACTCGCTTCCTGGCACATTTTCCATTCCAAAAGTACTTTTCCAGAAACTTCAAGTGGTTCCCATTCCAAAAGTACTTATCCAGAAACTTCAATTGCTTCCCATTCTAAAAGTACTTTTCCAGAAACTTCAAGTGCTTCCCATTCTGGAAGTACTTTTCCCAAGACCAATAGTACTTTCTTAATTCTAGAAGTACTTTTCTGGGACTGGAAAAGCATCTTTTCGTTCCAGGAGTACTTTGGAAACTGTTAAAGTACTTTCCCCATCCCAGAAGTACTTTTTTCTGGAAACCAAAAATACTTTTACCCATTTCAGGAGTACTTTTCTAAGACTTGCTAAAATACTTTCTTCTCCATAAGTACTTTTCTGGAAATTGTAAAAGTACTTTTTTAATTTTAGAAGTGCTTTTCTAAAATGTATTAATCACTTTTTCTGAACTTTTTAGTGACATTTCAAGAAGTTTGATAAACGCATTCGGGATCTTGCTTTAACAGTGAAAGTAATTCGAATTTTTGCAATATTAGGTATCTTTTATTAATCCTTTGTTTTACATCTGCGGGCGCATTTATAACAAGTTTTCTTCAGAGAAACAGTTGCATTTATAAGTTGCTACTTGACACATAAGTGTCCATGTTTTTAATGACTTTCTCCAGAAAATTGTTTCCTTCTGATTTCCGCCCACTTTGCCTTGTTTTCGGGGTTGTTCACTGAAAATGAAAATACGTTTAAAAAAAAAAAAACATCAACATTTCTGACAAAAGATACTTAATAATAAAGATTTGAAGTAAAAAAAAATTGTCCTGAAGGAAAATTGTGTCAGAAAATGTTAAAAAAAAAAGAAGTACAGAAAAGCGGCAAATTATGTGTTTAAACTAAATTACATCTCTCAAAATGAAATACATTTGGTTTTTTTTCTTTTTTTTTTTTATCAGTATAATTTAAGGTAGTTAATTTTTTATTCAGATAAATATAGTAAAAAAAAAGTTGGTTAAATTGAAAAAAATCAATAACTGATAAGAAATTTTTTTTTTTTTTTTTTTAAAGTAAGTTTTTGTGTTTACCTAGAGTTGTGATTTTAGACATGATGGGGATTGTGAGTATAAATCCAGCACAATAGTAGCGAAACAGCCATGCATGTTTGAAGTAATATTTATACGGAAAGAAAAACATTTTTGATGACATTGTGTATGGATATTTCATCCGACGGTCGATGGTTGGCTCAGACATGATTCCTGTAAATTAAAACAAATTTCACATATTATGCTTACTATTAAAAGAATACCTGAAAAATTGGCAATAATTAAATATTGTGTTTAAATTTAAACAAAAGTATCATTTCATTTGAATCTTTCGAAATTTGCAAAGTTGTGGAAATGAAAATTTCAAAATTTTCTCCAAAACGATGCAAGAATGAAAGTTTTCAAAATTCACAAGGCAACGCAACTTCAAAATTTTGCATTTAGCTGTAATTTCATATAAATGTTACGAAAGTTCGATTTGCAATAAATGAAAAAAAAAAGTTTAAATTGAGAAAAATGGCGATTATGAAATATATTAATGGAAAATTTGAGGACTAAAAAAAAATCGATACTCGCAATTTCGATTCGAAGAGAATAAATTTCGAAAGGAAACAATTTTTTGATAATTTTTATCGGTTACAAAAATGTGATCACTGAGCGATTAATTGCATTAAAAAAAAAAAAAAAAAAATCTGCCAATCGCGGAAAAAATTGAGCTCCGGAGCGTAGAACGTCGAAATCGTAAAGTATTAGAGTAGGACACGAAAGTACTTTTGAAAAAAAAAAGTTCACGTCGCTCACTTTTACACTCAATTGGAGCAAAAACCTTGGACCGAATAAGACGAAAAGGAATGAATAATTTTTGTACCTCGTCGGATGTTCTCGTTGCCGTAGAATTGACGAGTCTGTGCTCGATGTGAATTTCACGTTTGCGCAGCTTTTACGTAATGGAAACTAGATGGAAATAATGAATATTTTCGAGGTTGCGTGTTTTCTCCTGTAAGAAATTAATTATCGGGCTCTGATTGGTCTAGAAGTGCAACAGCGAGGACTCCAATTGGCTGCTGTGATTATCGAGTGGTTAGTTCAGCCAATAGAACACAAAAGCCAGAATATTTCAACTGTCATGGCCGTCAAGAATAAATTGCCGCGGTTAATTAACCAAATTATTTGCCCGGTTATTTTACCGAGTCACGAAAATAATTTTAATTAGCAATAAAATCGTTAAAAAAATGTATCGGAAAAATGATTTAACTATCGTTTTATTAAAAAACAACTTATTGTTTTCGCTACTTATAAATTAGAAAATTGCATAGAAAACAAACAAAAAAAACGTGCCCATATCTTTCTGTTTCATTTCAGCAGTTTTACGTTGCAGATGGTGCTGCTTTAGTCGGTTTCGCCGGGTTGCGCAAAGAAAAAGAAGAAATCCGCTATCATACTACGCTAATCCGATAGCTGAAAACACCACCACACGTTTTATTTATTTACTTATTATTCAACTAACCAAAGCCTAATAAACATATATTTTTATTTACATAAATACGAAAGAAATCGGAGTAACAAAATATTGAGATCATTCGCTTTCTTTTTAAAAGTGAATAAAAGTAAAAATACTGAAAATTTAGTCGTTGATTTGATAGAACCACGAGTAGTCGACTTCCGGTTACCGCTCGGCAATTTTCGCGCTGTTAACTCACCACAAAAGAGGAAAGCAGCATCGAAGAAGCCGGTAAGAGAAGCACTTTCAGATTCACGTATCGTTCGTCACGAATTTATCGAGGTAAGTCAAAAAGAAATCAAAATTGTCGTTACAAAATATTGCAATTTTCGTGAGATTCGTCACGAAAGGTTTTCTCTTTTTTTCAGTTAATGACAAATTGTGTTGATTTTTTTTTGTAATGATAATAATCCACGTGGAAAAACTAACCTGTTTATGCCGATGCGTTTTTTTTTTGTCAACGGTTTTTGTTACCTTGACTTTTCTATCGAACGACAAATTAATTTCCACGACTGAATCTCGAATAATCGACAATATTTGTTTGTTCTCTGTGATGTTGCGAATAACTAGCGAAGAATTCATCTTTTTTTTGTTTTGTTTCGTGAAACATCGCAACCGCCATTTGTTGCAAAATTTAACGGAAAAGTCGGCACTAAAAAAAATGTTCGAAGTATTGATTTTTCTTTTGTTGATGTTTTCTTTTTGTTCATTAATGAAATTTAATTATTTTATGAATAGAAGTTTCTATTTTTTGCTTTTTTAAATGTTACTTGATTTGAAGTTTTTGTCAAATTTTTAACATTCATGTTTGCTTCGTATTGATATTTTAAAAAATTATATTTTAGCCAAATAATTGTGTAATATTGTTTGCATTCCTTTACTTGTTTCTCATTTATTTATTTTAAAAAATATTATAGCTGCTTAACAGAAATTTCTTGCATTAGAAATCTGTATAAAATTATAAATCATTCTTGGAAGAAAAAATCAAGGGTGTAAAAGTTTTTAAAAAATAGAGAAATATTTAAAATATATATATTTTTTTATTGTAGATTCTGACAAATGATTTATATTTATCAAAATTCTCCATTAAAATTGGTAAAAAAAATTTCAAGTTATTACTTGAAAAATAAATTAATTTATTGTCGAACTTTATAAAAACAATAGAAAAATATTGTCAATATATCTTTTTTTATTGCAAATTTTGGCAAATAAATTCATAAAAATATTGATAAAAATTCTGTTGAAATTCATTTTAAAAAAATTACATGTTCTTCATGAGGACAGAAATTTTACACAATTTTATATTAAGGAAAAAAATGACCCTCATGTAAAATTTTGAAAAAAAAAAAACAAAAAAAATTCAGAAATTTTTTTTTTATAATAATTTTTGACAAATAAATTAATTATTTTTAGAAACATGATACATTAAAGTTGATAAAAAAATGATAAATTAAAAAATTTCGATCCAACACAAATTACTTTAAATTTTATTATCTTACATTTAAAAGAATGTTCAATGAAATAATTACAAAAAAAAATGTTGCTAAATAATTAATAAAATAATAACAAAAAAAAAATGATTTTTTTTTTTTCAGGATACGCATAAAAGATTTTAATCCAAAAACGATTCAATCCCATATTTTGTCATAATGACAAAAGTAAAGCCAGTGAAGGGAGCTTCTAAGGACGGTTTCAGAAATTTAAAAAACGGCTCGATTCACAAGAAAAAGCATCAGCAAAAATTCAAAAATACTCCAACAGGCAAAGTCACTTTAATCGACGGTTCTCAGCAAAAAGCAAATGTAAAGTTGAAGCATCAAAATGGCAAGAATCATCAGAATTCACCAAAAAGCAACAAAAGATCGCCAAAGGGTTTTAACAAAAATCATAGTAATTCAAAGAAATCACCTCAGACTAAAGTGAAGATTGAGGAAGAACAGGATGACGATGATTCGTCCGAAAACGATATTAACGAGGGAATTACGATCAATGAAGAAGTCAGCGCTCCCGAAGACGAAGTTGATGACGATTCGTCTTCGGAGGATGACGGCGCAATACCCGATATTTTTGGCAAGAGTTTGGTCGATACAACCGACGACGATGACGGTGAATTTGAGGCAGATAGCGACGAGGAAATTGAAAAACCAGAGGAAAATAAAGGAGTGAAAATGTTCAAAGGTTTGAATGTAAAAAAGGAGGGAAAAGAGTCTTCGGATGACGATGATGCTGAAGAAGAGGATGATGATGATGATGCTGATGAAGATGATGAATCCTCGGATGAAGACGTAAAACCAACACCGGAACTTAAAGATCTCCTTGGCGCCAGTATCGCCGATGAATCCGATGACGAAGATTTCGAAGGAGCAGAAGAGTCGGACGACGATGATGATGATGATGATGATTCTGATGAAGAAGTTGATCAGTCGCTCAACACTTCAGGCGCTACTTCCACTACAGAGGAAGAAGAGTCTAGCGATGATGAAGATGATGATGATGATGACGACCATAAGGCTACAGATCTTACAGCTCTTCTAGGTAATTATTGCGATACTGTAAAAATTCGATTAAATAATCGGGTACTTATACATTATTTTATTAATTTTCATAAATTATTTCACTTTTTTTTTTTTTTAGAATATCCTACAATTTTTGTAAGAACATGTACAAGATTTTTTAATGAAAAAGTTTTGAATTTTTTTTTATTTTCTAAAAGTCATGGAACACTTTAGATATTTTCAAATGTTTTTTTCTTAATAATAATATAATAATAATAATAATAATAATGCAAGAAATTGAATGACAACCTGGTCCGAAAAAAGTTTCAGAAAATTTTGATTAAGTTTTTTCAACAATTTTTAAACTAATTTATTAATAACTTTTTGAAGCTAAAAGCACTCGAATTCTAATTAAATCAAACTTTCTATTTGGAATCTGTTATTTTTCAAATGTGTCACCGCATTTTTATTTCTGTTTACCTAATCCAAAATAACGTTCACACACGTATTCGAAGTTAGCAAATTTTTTCAAATTTGTAATTTTTGTAAATAACTAGCAATGTTTAATAAAAAAATATATATATATATATATATTAGGTAATAGCCTCGCTGAGGATTCGGACGATGAGGATTTCGAAGGCAATTCGGACGACGACGAGGATGATGATGATATGAGTGATGATGATACCGACGACGATACTCCATCTCCTGGTAAAAAAATCAAGGTCATGAAAACCGAGGATACCGACGAGGAAGATGATAATGAAAACAATGAGAGTTTCGATTCGGCGAACAAAAAATCCGAGGATGACGATAACGATGAAAAGCCGCCAATAATGTCGAAAGAGGAAAGAGAGGAACGTGACAGCAGAACAATATTCATCGGGAATGTGCCGAAAGATACGAAAATATCGCGTATCAAAGCTGAATTTAAGAAATTCGGTCCAATCGAAAATATAAGAATACGTGGCATTGTTCCGGAAAATCCAAAGATGCCACTCAAAGTCGCGGCTATTAAGAGAAAGTTTCACGAAAAAAGCACGAGCGTCTGCGTCTTTGTGACATTCAAAAGCGCCGAATCTATGCAAAAAGCACTCAGCATGAATGGAAAGAAATTGGACGGCAATTATTTGAGGGTCGATCATTGCAATCAGAACAGAGGAAGAGACAAAAAACGTTCCGTGTTTTTGGGAAATCTGCCGTTTAGTAAGTTCACATTTTTTGGTTCAATTTTTGTGTATATTTTGTAATAACGAAAAAAGAATTTTTTTCTTTTATATCTGTTTTTTTTTTGAGATTGAAATTCCATGGACTTTTCAATTTTTTTGTAAAAATATTTGTTTGCCCTCTAATTTTCTCTTTCTCAGCACACATTTTTCGCAGTTGCAATTATTTCGTACTCTAAAACTACCACAAAAATTAAAACACAAGAACATTTTTTTGAATATAAAAAAAAATTCGATCGCAACTTTAAAATATATATTTTTTTCCCGTAAAAAAGAAAGTCGACCACCCTATTGTAAATGCTAACTGGTAAATTCTAACGTTTTTTTTTTTTTTTTTCTTTTAGCGATCGAAGACAATGATATCTGGGAGATGTTCAAGAAATGCGGGCGTATCGAGTCCGTAAGAATAATCAGAGATCGTAAAACAGGCGTTGGTCGTGGATTTGGCTACGTAAACTTTGAATCCGTGGATGGAGCAACGTTGGCATTAGATATGAACGGCACGACGATCAAGAATCGCGAGCTCCGTGTAAAAGTCAATACGCCTGAGGGAAAAAAGAAACAGCGTGCCGAAAAGGGCAAAAAGAGGCAGCTTGCCGAAATTGCGAACGCTGTTTCGCCGAAAAAACTTAAAACCGAAACTTCCGAGTCTGCCGTAATCGCTGTAAGTAAAATTAACGCAAGAAAATTTACGTTTTTTTTTTTTCAAAAGTCACGCATTTTTGAAAGTCCAAATTATTATTTTTTTTTTTTAACTTTAGAAAAAAATCCTAATTTCTTCTTTCTTTTCGCTTAAAATTTTCATTTGATTGTATAATTCAAATCTGAAAATTTCTTTTAAACAGAAGCACAACAGCGTGAATGCGGAGAGGCGAAAGGACAAAAAGAAGCAAAAGCGTTCGCAGGGTGAAAAGCAGAGGATAAAATCGGAATCAACGAGTCCGCAAGGTAAACCGGTTGGAAAATTTCAGGGTGAAAAAGCGGATGCTAAGAAAAAGTCGAAAATCGATAAAGCCGCAAAGAAGAAGATGCAAATAGCTGCGAAGCTTCTCGCAAAGCCGAAAAAACCCTCGGCAAATTGATGATTCCGTTGACATTCTCTTAATTTAAGTTTTCCTTTTTTTTAGTAATTAATGTTTGTTAAACGTATTTTCGCGTTGAAACGACTTTTCTCTTGATCTTTGTTTTACTAAGTTTACGCCAATGAGTCGAATTTACGTCGAATTCACTAGTTGGATTAGACCTAGTTCTTTTGTTTTTTTTTTAATGTATATCAACGACTACTTCATCGAAGATTTCATTTTCCCTTTTCTTTTCATTCATCAAACACACGTACGAATGTATATAATATTTACAAACCGCTTTGAGAAGTCGTTGCAGGAGGTAAAAACATGTATTTTACAAATGCACAATTAGATAAGTTCGACAGATTTTAATTATCTCGTTAATCACTTTTTTCCCCCACAATTTTTTCATCGAATAAACTTACACTCGTATTTAAGATATTTTTTAGTGACGAAAATCAGTATTTTGGATTATCGAACGCATTTAATATCTAAATTTGCCTATATTAAAGAATGCCAATTTATCAGAAATAAAATTTATTTTGTCACTTTTTTTTAATGCCAATTACTAAAAATAATTTAAACGCTAATCTTAATTAATTAATTAGTTTACTAATTTTCGTTTTTTGCCAAATTTTTAATTTTCACATGCAACTGCGTCGGCAAATTATTCATAGATTTTATCGCGCATTCAGAACAAAATCGTTTTGCATAAAAAATGCTACATCCGATACAAACGGATTTTTTGCAAAAATCGCAATCGGCACCGAGTACCAAAACTTCGCCTCTGTTCGGCAAGCTCGTGGGATCTTTCATGATATAACATTCCTCGTTGAAGGAAATATGTCGAGCGAACGGTGGCTTTGCGCCTTTGTAATCGTAATGCTCCTCCAGTGGACAAAAAGCGCACTTAAAAGTCCCGCCGGGATCTCGCTTTTTAACTTCGCCGACTGTCGTGACGATCGATTTTTCATTTGCGCCGCTGGGATCGTCAATGGATGCATTGTTCGGCGCAGTTTCCATCCTGCAAAAAAAATGCAGCAAAAGGGGCAAAAATCAATATCGAGACATTGAACTTCGAGAAAATTTATTTTACAATTTTTTTCAAAAAACAACTTCATACAATTTTACAATTTATTTTCGTCGTTATTCGTTCTGCAGTTTCTACATTTTTTAGCCATTTTTTAAGTTTCCGTGGATCTGTTAAATTGAAGGTTTTTGCAAGTGCAAAAAAAAGTACGTTTAATAAATTAACTGTATTTCTTCAATTACAAAGATGTACGTCATTTAAAAAAATTAAGAATATTAAAATAAATATGTTAAGGAAATTATATATTTTACAATCCGACCAAAAATTACCGCTCAATATATTCAACAAGATTGCTAAAAAAAAAAAAAAAATTGCTTCATTTTCCGCTATCAGCAGCTTTGTCTTTCTGCGCTTCTTTCGGCCACCATTTTGGTTTCACAACATGAACCCTGTTGTCCAAAATCTTGAGCGTCTGCGAATTCAAAGCTTCGGTAATCCTCATCAATCCAATACCAAATTTTCCGTCTCTACCGCGAAACTTTCCAACAGATTTTCCCGTCTCGTTAACGATATTTTCGTCATAAGCCAGCACTTTGTCGGCGCCATTTTGTATGATCAAGGGCATAATGCGCTTGCGCACAACGCCGGTATGATGAGTTCGCGCCGTTAATTCTTGTCCAATATAGCAGCCTTTGTGAAAGCTAACGCCATGCAAATAGTCACAATTTATTTCCAACGGAAGTGCTTTTCCAGGCGGAAGATCATCGACGCCTTCGGCAATACCATGTCGATAAAGAAACCTTCTGTAGTTCGTTAAATCGCCACTAGACATCACCTCGAAATCCAAATGTTTGACTATTTCTTCTTGGGCAACATCGCCGTTGCTTAAAATTCTCAAACTTATTTCCGGAATCCTCGGATCCTCATAAATCATGATATTATCGATAAGCTTGCTTGATTTATTGCTCAACGTTCCACAAGGAAATATTTGACCCTCCAACCGTCGTTTATTCAAATTGCCATTGTCGCCACTGTCGTTCGAATTCAAATTCAAATCGTCATTGTTGCAACTGTCGTTCGAACTTAAATTCGAATCAAATGTGCTCCAGACTTTCATTCTATCTTCCATTGGTTCAATATCGACTTTACGACGAATTCTATACATTTTTAAGTGTCTCTGAAGATTTTCCGCCATTTTTGTGTCGCATTCGACGTAGTAAATCGATTTTTCGAGAGTTTTGTATATCACAGATTCGCACATAACACGTCCTTTGATGTTTAGAAAAAGAGTGTAAATGTTGGCAGCACCTTCGTCAAAATGTTTCATGTCGTTTGTTATCAAACCTTGAAGAAAATCCGAGGCTTCGGCACCAACGACTTTAATTAGTGTACGGGTTTTCAGATGTTCCAGGACTTTTGAACTTTGGTTCGAGCTCCATCTGATGGAATTTTTTCTCAGAAACTTCGCGTTTTTCACGCTAGATGACAGAATTGTTTTCTTTGCCAATCTCAGCAAATTTAAACCTGGCATTGTTGCGATTTTTGTCCGTTAATTTTAACGGTTTTTTTTTCGAATTGCTTTTTGATGAGACGGAACCTTAGATTCAACGCATTTTCGGCTGAAAAAATTCCTGATGAGAGAATGGAAAAAGCAGGTCTGCAATTTGCATCTTTTATTCCATTTTTTTAGTGCTTTGGACAAAAGATTTCGTGATAAAAAAATTTATTCATAAATTATTCTAAAAAAAAATTTCAAATAATTTTAAGCTTAGCTAAATTTTCTACTTTTTAATTTAAATGTAAAATTACATTTATTTGTTGTATTTCCAAGGATCTTTTTTATATTAATTTTTTTTTAAATTAGCAAATTTTTTGCAACTAAATTAAAATCCAAATTTACATTTATAATATTTTTTTCTACAATATTCATATAATTTACCAATTTGGACACCATTATTATTATTATTATTATTGTATTTTCAAGAACGCATGTTATTTATTTATACTGTGAATTTATTTATCAGGATCTTTTGACCAATTTACACGAATTTTCTAACCTCTCTTTTTCGATACAATGAAAATTGAAGTAGTATCGAATACAAAAAGATATTTAAAAAAATCTTAACTCACTTGCTTAGGAATTTTCGCACTATCCGACAGCCTTTTTCTTTGTGATTGACAGTGCTTTGTTGATAAAATGTTAAACAATTAATGATGTTGATTTTGATAACCGGTGTCGTCAGAATACAGATGGGCGATGTTTATTCGATTACACGATAATCGATGTTTTTTTTCTATCGAACTGATGGCTTTCGACTTTGTTACATTCGATACATCGACGCTGAATCGATATTTCTTAAGTTGATAGTTTCGCTACTATTTTCCATCAGTCGGTAAGAATAATATTGCCGACTGTAGGTAAAATAAAATTTTAAATATTAAAATTCTTATTCAACATTTTGAATAATCTCTTAAACATTATAAAATCTCGACTTTTTTTTAAATCAAGAAAACTGTATAATTTTATCGCTTTCGAAAAATTTCACAACAGTCAACAAAACATAATCAATTTTTTTTTAAAGTAAATTTAAATAAAAATCTCCGAAGCTAAATGTAAACTTTATAATTGATGTCAATATATCAATTTTAAAAGGAATTACGGGTATTAAATAAAAATGAAAATAGAGACAAGTCGTTTTCTACAAAAATCTTAACATCATTTATTCCGGTGAAAATGTTATATTTATAGTTTGTCCTTGTAAAATCTGCTTAAACGAGATACATTCTGCATGGCTACTTACAGCATTAAAGCTCAAAATAAAATCACTTTCTTCTTTTAAATCGAAGTACGCCAATTACATACAAGATAAATTTTTAATCTTTGACACCTTCGAGTCCACGTTCACTGAGGTGGGTTTCAAGTTCTACTTGACTCAAGTAACTACAATAACAAGATCTTCAAAAAAAAAACAAAATAACAAACATAAATCGCAGTTTGCGCAAAGCGCTTTGCGCTTGCACTGCTTGACATGTCGGCCTTAAAAAAAAAAATACATTGGCACGCTTTCAGCATAAGGCCAAAAAAAAACTTTTTTTCTTTTTTTTATCTTTTTAACATTCTCTAGAGACTCATTTTCCCAAATATCCATCGAGTATTCCTTTAACATCCATCGGCGTGAGATCACCGGAAGTCGAACTAATTTTCGAGGCGAGACCCCAAATATTTGGATTTTCCGTTCTAATACCGTATTTTAGAAGATCTTCTTCAGTCACGACAATAATAAGTTTCTTATCGTTCGTTTCCGCAAAATCCACCGACAACATAGAGTCCCTGTTGATTTTCTTCTTCTCAAAATATTCGTCGCTAAATTTGTCTCCAGACAAATTTTCATCATCAACTTTTGTCCAATCATCGTTTTCGTCATTCGATTCGTCGGATGTATTGTCGCTTTCGCGTGAAATCATCTCGATAAAGCTCTTTTCCGCGGCTTTGGAAAAATTTGTCGCTGCTGTGAGCGCCGTGACTGTTTGATCGGCAAACCAAACATAAGAATCAATTGATCCGTGATCTTCGATTTTGTGTATCGCTGCTTTGTTGCCACTTTTAAATTCAATATTACAAAGTGCGCACATTGTGTCGTGATTCATTAAAAAATGATGTTTATAATCCTCGCAATTATCCAAATTTTCGTCACAATTTGGACAGTTCAAAATGCCATCTTGTGTCGATTCACTGAATCTCTGATACTCGCATAACGATATAAATCGATTCATACCCAACATTCTTATCAATTCTTCGGCATCATTTTCCTCAACATTTGTGCCAATATTCCAGATGGATTCTCTGCTTTCTGTATAATTTTCGCACGGATAAATGTGCTCATCCATAATGTGTCTTATCAGCTTTCCCTTTGGATACATTTTTTCGCAAACACAACAAAATTCCGTCATCTTTTCGTGGCTTTTTGATTTGTGACTTTTAAGCGCTTCTACAGAAAGGCAATAAATACGGCAGAGATTACACTGGAATATTTCCCTCTCGTCTATGAACGTTACGATTTTGTTTGCGCTTGAAAGATTTTTTTCACAGGATTCATGTTTTGCTTTTGGAGGAGGATTTTCCTCTTGAGTTGAAGATTTTTCATGTTTTTTCCTCGTTGAAATTTTTGGAGTTCTTGAAAGACGCTTTCGAACACGAGCGACTTTTCGACCTGTAAATTTATAATTTAAATAATTCGGATTTTGCTTTACAACTGAGAAATTATTGGCGAAGTATTTTTAAATTATTTAAGTTCGGTTAGGATATTTTTTTTTTATTTTCCAAAAAAAGGTGTTTTCAGAATTTTTTCAGATTCTAAAAATGTGTCGTTCTAAAATGTGTTCTAAAAAATGCGTAAATTTTTTTAAATTACAGGCGTTGAACATTATTTTAAACAAGTCCAAAGGATTTTTATGATCACATACTTCCTTTCTGATACGCCTCTTAACTATATTTATAACATTTATAATATTAAAAAACTGTATTCGAGGGAGTTCAACTTGAGATTAAAGTGTATTAGGAATTATTTCATTATTTTCAATATTTTTTTTCTTATTTAATGAGTAAATTTTTGCACTCGAGAGTCTTTAAAATTAAGATTTTCTTTCCAGTCGGGAGATTTCTAATTTTTGTAAAATTATTGTTTATCATAAATTTACTTTTGTAACAATTTTAATACTTGCCGAATGCTTTTTTTCGCCTAAAAAATAAATTACCTGTGCCTTCATTTTCCATATCAACGTATTCCTGATCGCATCCACTGTCCAATTCCATTTGACCGTCTTCAAACTTGTCCGAAAGATTCTTAGCTGTTGCCATAAGAACAGGACTGCCTTTTCTAGGTCTGTAAGGTCGAAAAAATCGATGTTTCGACTTCTCGTGTCTCTTCAGCATCGCGTTAGTGAGAAATTTCTTGTTACAAGGCAAGCACAAATGTGGTCCATCGTTTTCTTTGTGTTTGTACATATTGTGAAGTCTCAGCATCATTCCAGTGGCAAATGTTTCCTGACAAGTTCTGCAGTTGTATGACGCGACATCGGTACAAATATGAACATTGACCATTGTCACTGTGGTCAAAACTTTGCAACAATTCTCGCAAACGTGAACCATCTCATCGTCGCCATGAACGAAGTATCGATGACGTCCGTAGCTCTGCAAGAGCTTAAAATTATGAGAGCATTTATCGCAACGCCATTGTTGCGACTGTTTTTCATTGTTGAGACGTGAAATCGGTTTTACAACGTCGGTCAATACTGTGTCCTTCAAATTATCGTCGTGAAGAAAAAAAAGGTGCTCATTCAACGATGCGCGATTTGGAAATTTTCGATTACACTTGTTGCACTCTATTGGCAATTTTCCATTCGTTTCCTCTGAATTTCCGAGACCCTCTTCGGTTTCTAAAAGTTCTTGAAGAACTTTGTGCTTTTTATCTTGTTTCACTTTCGCTTCTGTATTTTTTACAGCAATTTTCGATGTATCTTCTTTAAATTTGCAGGGGTTTTGGTTTTTCGTCTTTTCGCACTTTGACGAAAATGCCGTATCGAAAAAAGAGGGTTTTTCAATAGAATCACAGATTTTGCTTTCGTTATTTTCATATACGAGAAAAAAGTCATCATTTTCATCTTCGCTTGCAAATATATTATCTTTTATCTGAAGATTTTCATCTGTTTTGGAAAACTTAGTTTTAGTAGCGGATTCTACCGCGGGCGACGCCAGCGCCGCTGTGTCGACCAATCCGAGTGAGTTCCAATTGTAATCCAGCCAATCAGCGTATAGATCGTTAATTTCGATTGATAGATCATTGGAAATACTTTCGGACACGTTAGAATCGTGTTCGATACTGTGAATCACCAGATCTTTAGTTCTTTTGAATTTTTTCCCGCAAATATGACACTTTGAGTTACTAAATTCATTCTCAGGTTCCACAGAATCTTTTGTTGGGAATTCTTTTTGAATATCCCGCGATTTTGTGGTTTCTTCATCTTCAAAGCTATCTTCAGAGTCATCCGATAAAAGCTGCTTTAGCAGATACGCCCGATCCGCTGTATTTTCGTCTTTTGTATCAATATCCGTGGTTACACGATCTACTTTTTTTTGGTCTTTTCTATCAATTTCCGTGGTTACAAAAGTTTCCTCGCTGACGAAATTCTCCGTTTGATTTCGAGGCGAAATCAGTTCGGCTCCGCGAAAATTATTCGTCATTTCTGTCGATCTGCTGGTCTGAAAAATCGGCAACGATGGTGACATCGTGTGAATGTTTCTAACGTGAAAAAAGTAATCTGTACGTTTTGTAAAATTCAAATCGCAAAGTATGCAAATTAACGTTACATTTTTCGCCGAATCTTCAAAGACTTCTGACGATAAATCGGTTGCATTTCTTTCATTCAATTGCGAAGTTGTGACTCGTGCAATTGGCCGATTATCCTCGATTTTTCGTCCCTTTGACGACGATTCGACACAATTTACAAAATCGAAAGTTTGGAAATAGGAGTTCGACAGGTCTTTAACATAATACGGTAAATCGCTATCATAGTCTTCTTCATAAATCGGCGAGTCGTGTTCCGTAAAGACATGATCTACCAGATCCTTCTCTTCGCTAAATTTAACCGAACAGTGTTGGCATTCCATAGCGAGTTCCACTTGAGTTTCGCAATTGATAGTCGATTCATCAAACGATCTCGCGAACATTAAACTTTGCGCTAATTTGCATGGAATTTCGCTCTGACAATGCAAATGATAAGTAGAAATGTGCTTCCTCAAATAAAACATTGAGATAAAGTATAGCGAACAGAGCGGACATTTAACCGACATTTTTTTCGCTTTATTCCCGTCAAATTGACCGGATAATTTTTTCATCAGAGCGACCAATTTTTTGCACATTAAGCAAAGATCGTGAGAAGTAACGTTGAATTTTTCCTTATACTTTGTCGCAATCGAGGCATTTTTTTTTCTAGGTAAATACGATTTATGTAATACCGACTTTCTCGAATTTACGGCTTTCTCTTGGCGCAAATCGGCTTCGTTTCTCTGCCGATTTTTCACTTTCTCAACATTATCCTTTACGTTATCTTCCGCGACTTCTTCAAACTCTTCTGGATCGAATTCCCCGAGCATTGCATCGTCATCAAGCGATTCAGCTTGGGTTTTCTCCGATTCGGTGTATCTAACCGATTTTTGTATACTTTTGTACAAAATAACACTTTTTTTTCTCCCTAAATTCCATTCGTCCCACGATCCTCCTTTTTTCAACTGTGCCCGATTTTCCTGATCCTTTCTCAACGAAACAACCGACGATTTCGACGTTAATTTTCGAATAATCGGTAATTCTTTGATTCCCAAACGATCATCATCGATTGCAATGTCACTGTTAACATTATTGGAACTTAATTTCGTTGCGCAATTTACACGAACGATTTCAACTTCAGTATTGGAATTATCATTCGATTTATTGTAAAAAATCGGTTCTTTCATTCGAAGATCGGTTGTTTTATCGTAATCTTCATCTCCATTTTTCTTATAAGCAGAATTATCTTTTTCTATTGCCAATTTCGCGCTATTTTGAGTGATAATTTTACTGTCTCGCCTAAAATTCGTCTTTTCTTCTTTCCTTTTAATCCCGTATTGATTATTCCGAATTTTTCTGTGTTCCATAATTTTCTTTGCCAATTTTCGTTCCCTTTTAAGATTCCCGACATAATTGTAATTATTTTTCGCTCGTCGGCGTCTTTTTTTCTTAACGCTTGGTTCTTTTTCATTAAGAAATCCAATAACCGGTTTTTCCTCACGTTTTTCCAGATATATCTCAAGCTCCGGTCCTTCGAGTCTCGGCAATTCAACGACAAGTTTCTTTATCTTAGCTTTCTCGAGATTTTTATCAACAATCGCGTGATTCAAAAGTTCCTTTTCGATGTTTCGTGATTTTGAAAAAATTCTTCCAGGTCTTCCACGTTTACGTCTAATAATAACATTTTGAGATGCCCGATGAATTGGCAATTTTTTGTCTCTTAGTCGCTGGTGGGGCATTGCTTTTTTTTCGCTTTTTTGTTGTTTGGCGCGCGAAGAATCATCCTCGACTTCTATAACGATTGTTTCGACGATTTCGGTGACATTGGGATTGCAGTACTCGTCACGATGCGATTTTAATTCTTCTTGGGTCAAAAAGGAATCTTTACAAAGATCGCAAAATAAAATCTGAACATTTGAATGCTCTAAAATCGCGTGTTTGCGCAGTTCTCGACGATCGGCAAATTTTATCTTACAAACTATGCATTGACCTTTCGACAAACTTTTTATCCCATCATTTTTCACTCTAAAACTCGAAGCTTTCGATGAATTTTCGTTTTCGACAATTTTCGAACTCGATGCGATTGGAGAAGAAAAATTTCCCTTTTTTATCGTAGTATTTTCATCGTCTTTTGGTTCTTTAGTTAGAGATTTTTCGTCTCTTTCGTTGACGACAAAATGAACTTTTGAATTGTTTCTGACTGAAATTGTTGATTCCTCATTTTTCAACAAATTTCCAATGACGATCGGAATTTTTGGTGAAGAATTTTTTGAATTTATAGTTGAAGAATTATTGCTTGTTTTATTTGAATTTTTCGAGACTAAAATCGCTTCTGTTGGATTTTTAACGAATTTAGAATTGCCAGAAAATTCGACAATTTTAGATGTACGTTTATGATTAATTAATATTTTATTTTCAGGTTCTTTTGATCGTGATTTATGATTCTCCGAAGAGTTTTCGAATGATTCAGTAATTTCCATCGATTCATTTGTTTCAATATCAACAAAAGACGAATTTATTTCTTGCGACGTAAAATTCTCTTTATTTCGACAATTATCTTCAATTTTTTCGACCAAAATAATATCCGTTACTTTTTTAATCGGTGTTTTTTGTTGCATCTCAACATTTTGTCGAATTTCCGAGCTTTCGTTGGAATTATCAATTGTCTGTAAATTACCGAGATTTTGATTGACAATCGTTGATCGTTGATTGCCAACTGGCAAAGTCATGAACATCTTTTGACCAACAGAATTTTCAGACCTTTTTGTTAATGGATTAGAAACAAATTGAAACGAAAGCATTGAAGGCAAACATTGTGAGCCTTTGTATTGCATTTCGGCAACTCCGTGAACATGAATTTTCATTGACGATTTTTTCTCCTCATCGTCCGTATCGATTTTTATTACCTCGCATTCGGGCTCTTCGTTATCGACAATTGTAACTATTTCCGGCTTCATTTTTTCCACCTCAATTTCCTCCAAACTTTGCTTTTTCGCGCGAAGACAGCCCAGAATACGTGGTCGAGACATTGCAATTTTTTTGCGATCATTTGTGGATCCTCGGCTGAATTCTTCAGGATTTCGATGCATATTTTACATCTATATCATCATATTCTGCAAACCAATTATTGTTATTATTATCAGAACTTTCGAATTATTTGAATATCAAAATTTTAAAGATTTTTCTTTTATTTTAAGGATTAAAAAAAAATGAAATTATGTTACAAGAAATAAAGTAATAAATAAGTGGATGAATTTTATTAATTAGATCTTCTGTACATTTTTTTAAAAATTTTTCTCTTATTTTTAATTTCTGGCTTTCCCATTTCTGCAGAAACGGTAAACATTTTCTTTCAAAGGCTACTTTCAAATACAAACTTTTTGTTAATTGTCATATAAATTGTGTTATTTAATTTTTAATAAAATAGATTTTTTTTTAAATACAAAAATTCATGAAATTGAAAAGATATCTGACGTTATTTATCTCAACAGTATTTTTTTTATTAAAATTAAAAAAATTAAAATCTGTTGACAAAATTAATCCCAATTTTCTTTTTTTAATTATTAATTTTAAATAACAAACAAAACTTTTTAATTTAAATAAATTCAAATTGTTTATTAAATTCAATTCTAAAACATGTGTTTTACATGAAATTACTTTTCTCTTTTGTTTAAATATCTTTAAAAAAAAAAAAAAATTGGTAAAAAATCATTGGAAATATCTTTTTCATATTTTAAATGTTGTCACTGGCAATTTTTTAAAAATAAACTATTAACAATACATTGCTAATATTAATTGTTTAAAAATTCATTAATTTTTCTACTGTGTTAAAGTTTCGAAATATTGGTTCTCAAATAGCCGCTGAAATCGCATTTCGTAAGCAAACAATAACAATAACAATAACAAAGGCCAACAGTTAAAAAGGTTGAAATTGATTTTTGAGTTTGTTTGCTGTAAATATTTTGCGCGTTACTGTGTAAATATGACAAAATTTTCATGCGTTTTTCGATTATACGAAAAAAAGTGGAGAAAAAACGGTATTTTGCCCTTTTTTTTAGTAAACAAAAACAAAAATGTTAGGTAAAAGTTAACCTCAAAATTTGAAAATTCTATTTGTCGAATAAAATGATTTACGTACATTTTTTCTACATTTGTCGTTGCTGCCAGTAACGAAATTGTTGATGTCAAAGTTTTTTCTTCAAATTACATCTGACAAGGTTCAATAAAGTCATCAAATTCGAAAAAAAAAAAAACGACACGAAACGATAATCAAAATACAAAGTTGTATTTACGTATTTACAGGCAATGAGCGAGAAGCCGAGAAGCGCCGAATTCGCAGAAGGCGCCATTTTGTTTTTTGCCTGCAGATGGCGCCACGTGATTCGGTAAGAAATGGCGCTAAATTTTCAAATTTTGAAAGCTCTCAATATTGCTAATCAACTTTGTCTGAAAAATATTTTTGGGTTCTGAAAATCGATTTGTTTCCAATTTAAAATTTAAAAAAGTTTATTTGCATTTCTAGTGCTTTGAGCATTGAGTAAGATAAAATGGAAGGCGCATATAGTTGTAGCCAAAAAAAAAAATTGTTATTTTGCTATGAAAAACTAAAATTTGATATTTATCAAAAATACCATACATTTTTAGTGTAATTTTTTCGCTTTATTTTTCCTACTCAGAAAATATTCTCCACAATGCTCGAAAAATATTTTTTATTATTTAATGTCCATCTAAAAGAAATATATAGGTTTGGAGGAAAATGGTTTACAATAGTGGAAAGTTATTATAGACTTCAAAACTTTCAAATTTCCCGCCATATTCTACAAAGAAAGCTGCAGTGCTGCCAATCGGTAATTTATCATTAGCAAATAATTATTATTAAAATAAAAATATGTAATAAAGTTTCTTCGTGTTAATATAATTTTAAGATCGTTTTCGATCGAACTTGATGAAATAATTTACCAATACAAAAAAAAAAATGTAATTTTTTCTTTATATTAAAAGATAAAGCAGTGCCACCTCCGGAAGATCGAAAGCGGTGATTTTTGGTACTATTTTCCCCGCAGACTTGCGCAGTAAGATCGACGTGTGTCGAGACAATTATTTTAAACGTTGCAATTAACGCTGCGGATAATTAAACTTTATGTTTATTCGGCTGAATAATTATAAAGGACTTTCGGTATTAAGTAAATTGAGTTTCTGGATGACGATTTAAACGAACCGAGTCATATAGATCGCGTTGATTCATTGATTTTGACATTGGAGATAATTATAACCAGCATCCCGAACAGACGAGTCATTATACTCTATTCTGTGTTTCGTCCTTCAAGGAATATTAAATCAATTAAAGACCGCGGTAATTGACCTCTCAAACGGATATACACATTTGTTTCTATGTTTCTGCAGGAAGCTTTCTCACGTTCCCGATGCTCATTGCATGAAAAATATTTAACTTGCTATCGCCGATTCTTGGGTTTTGCTCATTAGCGGGGGCAATACGGGTCACCTAAGACAAAATTATTATTATTCTGCAATTAATTAAGATTTTTTATATAGTCAATATACATACAAAAAAATTGGAAATATATCATCTAAAATTATTAATATTATTATTATGATTATTATTATTATTATGAAGAAATTAAAATTAATCTTTTTCATGCTATTAAAAAGAACGCTGAGATCAAGTTCCCTTAGCAGTCTATAAAAAAAAGAGCCAATTACTACTGCTGCATCCTAGTTAATGGATATACATTGTATCAAGCCTTGAAATTCAGCCTTCCGGGATAATATACGAGAAGGCAATCGCAGAATTAACCGGAAGTCCACAAACACGATGCCAATTATTATACTGATTAAAATTACACTGTGCACTTATTTTCTTTTTCAAGATCCAGATCAACGCATTAGTACCAAGAATTTCTGGTATTTTGATTTTAATTCATCTTGACCCATATTTTGTTGTAATTGGATTTATTTATGATTGTTTATTTTAATTTTTTATGACCGAATAGGTAAAACGATTTTTCTCCCGAATAACATTTTGCTGGATTTTTCCTTAATTTTACAATAATTGTTCAAAATTTGAGGTGAACATTGTTAATGTCAAATTGAGGCGTAATTTCGGAATTTCAAAATCCAAAATGGCGGATTCAACATGGCAGAAAAAAAGATCTTATAAAAATTGGTAAATGCAGATTTTTGAGGTGATAATTTTTCATCTCAAATTGAGGTCTGATGTTAAAATTAAAAAATTAAAAATGGCGGATTCAAAACTGGTACCAACGGGTATTTAAAGCCAATGATTCCGAATTTAGTGTCAAAATTTCGAAATTCAAAATGGCCCATTCAACATTCCTAAAAAAAAAAAAAAATCTTCGACCGTAACAAAAATGTATAAAAAAGTGGAAAAAATCGAAATTCAAAATGTAGAACAATATAGTAATCGAATGTTTATAAATTTAAATTACATAATCAGCCGGCGATAAAATGCTCCCGACCTTCGACAGAGTTGATAGATAATTCACCGGTAAAACCGTCTTTTTACAATCTCTCATCATCGACTCGTGAGAGAGTATTTTCTTATCAGTCCGATCGTGGATTTGTATATTATCATCCTCGAACAAAACGTTTCGTCTGCAACATGGAAATAACGGGTGTTATCTAAGCACGTGCAAATCTCGAACGTGCAAAAAAAAAAAAAAAAAGAAAAAAAATGAATAAAATAATCATTTGAATAAGAATAAAATAAGTCCTTGCGGCTTTTGCCGACGATGAATAATAAAAAATCGATGAGATACGCCGATTAACGTTGAGCTAATCGACTCAAGTGGATGATCTTGACTGTACACATTCTGTTGATGATCTCCACACGCAACTTGTGGCTGCAATAAAAAAAATAATGTGTATTATAGCTCGCTGCATTATCTTTGACTGTTAATGGCATTTGCGAGCTCAACTAAAAACCAAAACAAGGACATATTCCATTTTAGTAATTCAAGGGATCTTTGGATCGATGAATATACTTCCGGCATAATGCGGAAATTTCGCTAATTGAACAATAAAGCGTATAAATGAGGATTTAATTTTTTTTTTTTGTGAATAAGAAAAATAGAGGAGATTCCGCGATGCTTGTTAAGTTTCTGTTATTAATTGAGTGCTATGTCATAAAATATATGGGGCATTCCGATTCAAGAGTCTAAAATTCTATGTGAAATAAAAGTAATATTTTTCAATCATTGATATAAACTTTTTTTTGCATACATTTTACAATAAATTTATTGTCAGTTTTATAATGTTAAAATAAAAGCTTTTTAAGCTATCGCATAAAATATATGGGGCATTCCGATTCAAGAGTCTAAAATTCCACGTGAAATAAATTAATTAACAATTAATTAAATATTATAAATAAATATAATAATTAATTGAATAAACTTTTTTTCTAAAGATTATAGTTAAAAATTGTAATTATTTTATCAATGTTTCTCTCGAGAGTCAGAAAAACGAAAAAAAAATAATTTTTGAGATTTTGTATATTGGTTGGCCGAGTTGACATGGAATACCGAATATAATTCTTCTGACTGAACGTGAAAGAAATTTCGTTGCGAAGTAGGAATAGGTCGTGATTGCAAGAGTTGTCAAGTGGCATTTGTCTACCGATGATAAACCACGTTTCTCGATAAAACTGATAAATTTGACGATTACACTAATTAGCTTTTGTCTATGTCAATACAGAGAAATTTTTTCACCCATTTAGATACTTATCGTAATTGGCCAGATTTTACAACCAGATACCACTTTTTGTGAATTTTATCATTTATTTTTTTTTTAAACAAAGAAGATTTTTTTTTTTTAAATGTATATTTCGGAAGGAAAAAATAGCATCCGAAATATGTAAGATAAAAAAATATATTTTTATTTTTTAATTTATATTTTTTAAATTTATGAAATTTAACAAATTATTTTTTGTCATGAAAAAAAAAAACAAATTTAAGCCATCTTTTTGAAAATTACAAACATTTTATTAATAATTGTGTCAATTTTACAAATTAAAAAAAAATTAATGATAAACCATTTTTTTTTCTTCTATTAAACAGAATTATTTTTTTTTTTATGAAATAATCTGATTTCACAGAATTACTTTTTATTGTGTATAAATTCAGTTCGACGTTCCCAATCACGTTCTGAATTTTATGGATATCCGAACGACGCCTGATTACGTCAATTTAATACACAGACATGCAGATATCACCAATTACTACCGATAATCGATTGTCAGGTGCCAAATCCTGGGACAGTCGTAAATTACCGGTCAGTAACATTGCCGGACCGTTTTGTCTGAGTCAGCGAGAAAAAAATATTAGCTTCGTAAGAACACCCACTTCGTTCCAAGAATTATACGCGTTAAATAATAGCGCGGCTGGTGATTTAAATCTCACATTTACGAGCTCACAATACAACATTTTTATGTAACGGAAAATTAATGTTTGCAAAAAAAAAGAGAAGAAATGCATTATTTTCTAACGCATTGAAATAATGGTCTGGTTCAGTTCGAGTGTTTAATCTTAGCGTTGATTTTGTAATTGTCAAACATTTTTTATGGGATAAATTATTATTAATTATTAATAATAATAGTATTTTTATGATCATGTTGAAAAAAAAAATTACATCATATTTATTGTCATTTATCTTAAAATTTTTGTATGGAAGAAGAATAAATTATGGGAAAAGTGATCAGATTTAAAATTGACTTATCCCATACGAAAGTTTGAAAAATGGGATGATTTTGATAATTGGGTTTTAACAATGGGATAAGTCAGTTATCCCATAAACAATTTTATATTATTTTTTTTAGAATACTCTAATTTGCTATGAAAATTCTTTTCTTTCGTAGATTCGATTAAAATTTTTTTTTGATTTTTGTGTCAGGTTTTATTATTGAATTTTTTGTAAAAAAAGTATGTTTTTTTATTTCGTTTTTAATAAATAGCCACATTTTTCGTACTGATATGATTAGGAATTTAAAAAAAGGGATGCAAGGTAGAAGCTTGGATTTTGATTCTACATTATTATTCTCCTTTCAGAAAACCTTCTCTATGAGGAAATATATGTTGAACAATATTAAATAATGTGGAAGCAATGAGCAAGGTTCTACTTTGCAACCTTGCTTAGAAAAAAAAAATAGTAGAGTATTAATTATAAGGGAATTTTCATAGTGTTCTAAAAACATGGGTTTTTGTCAAAAGTTGCCAAAAAATACCAGAACTTGCAAAAAATTGCAAAATGTTGACAAAAATTGCCAAAAAGTTGACAAAAGATGCCAAAAATTATCCAAAGTTGCCAAAAGTTACCAGAACTTGCTGAAAATTGCAAAAAGTTGCCAAAAGTTACCAAAAGCTGCTAAAAGTTGCCAAAAGGTGTCAAAAATTACCCAAAGTTGCCAAAAGTAGCCAAAAGCTGCGAAAAATTGTGAAGAGTTGTAAAAAATTGTCAAAACTTGATATTGATTTGAAATAAGGTTCTACGATTAATGTCCTTTTATTGGAAAGAGATGGTGAATGTGTTTGAACATTGGAAAGAAGCGGAAGGGGCCAAACTTGTAAGCATATCTCGTGTTGTGGTGTACTTGCGAATGAAAACAGGGCCTTACGACGTTGATACACACAAGCCGTCAATGCCACTTGCTGAGAATATTGAATTCTGTGTTCGTCAGTCTCTTGTAAGAGTGACTAGAGGAGGGAGGTACCCCCCTCGACAGAGTTGCCTATAATAGCGGGACACTCGTCGAAGCGTTGCATAGTGCTTTTCATCGAGTCAGGATTTGCTTGGATTATAAATTATAAGACTAGCCTGACTTGGCCACTTTTTAACCCAATTCGTCCCAATAACCCATAGTTAACTCCAATACTCTAAAAGTGACAAAGTGCTGTGCAATTTAATAACATATACGACAATATATTCAAATATTGATTAAAAAAATAAACAAACGCAATTCTAATCTAACTAAAAATATATAGAATTAATAAGATTTTCTAAAATCAAGAAAATTGACGACGTTTCTAAAATTAATAATATTTTCGAAAAATCAAGGAAATCAAGATACGTTAGAAAATTAATGTTTTCCAAAATCAAGAAAAATTCGAAAATTGATAACATTTTCTAAAATCAAGAAAACCAACAAAATTTCTAAAATTGATAATGTCTTCTAAAATCCAGAGAGCCAAGCAAATTTCTAAAATCAATAATATCTTCTAAAAATCAAGAAAATAAAGGTACCTCCGAAATTCAATAAAATTTCGAAAATCCATAAAATCGTTTTACCAATTTTTAGCAATAAAAAGCAAAATGTTATTTAGTGCAAATTGGTGACAGTGATTTATATGTGCTATTTTGGGTTCTACGAAAGGAGAGTAAAAAAAACGCTGTTGTTTTAAGAGTGATTGAAGTTTGATATTTGAGAATGCCACCGCAGGAAAAGTTTGATCCTCCGACTCCGGACTGTTTGCCGAAGCCAAATCCACCGACATTATCGTCGGGTGGCTGCGACGCTCGTCGCCAGCCCGATACTCCTCCGGTTATTATTGAGAAGCCCGAGGGAAAGGATATGGATTTTGATGAATTACTCCCTCACGTCGGAGAATTTGGATTATATCAGAAACTACTTTTTCTCATGATGATACCATTTGCTTTCTTCGTTGCCTGGGTATACTTCTCGCAGATTTTCATCACTCTCGTGCCCGAAGGACATTGGTGCAGAGTACCGGAACTGGAGAATCTTACCGTCGAACAGAGGTTTGTAATAATTATAGTCAATTTTTTTTTTTTAATTTTTCGCCATTTTTTAGCAATTTTAAACAACTTTTGGCAGCTTTTAGCAATTTTAGGCAACTTTTGGCAGCTTTTAGGAATTTTTGGCAACTTTTGGCAGCTTTTAGCAATTTTTGGCAACATTTGGCAACTGATAGAAAATTTATTTGGCTAATTCGAAAGATAGCAGTTTTTGATGGCAAAATTTCTGAAAATTGTTTGCAAAATAGATATAAGATTTTTTTTTTCTTACTTTTCTTTGTAAGGAAGAGAAAAGACATAAAAGGATTTGACAGACATTTTTTTCTAAACTTTTTTCTAATTTTCAATTTAAATAAAATCAAAGATTAATAGAAGATTAATTTTTTGGTGATATAGTGAACCGATTAAACGATCCTGTGAGCAATCGTGTCATGGTCAATAACCAAGAGCATATATAATTGATCGAATTTTCGTGGCAGGTTCTAAACCACAATTTTTTTTTTTTTTTTTCCTATAACACTTCACTGACAAGTTTCATTTTTTGTTCCATCATTTCTTCGGATCGATCAAAGAAATGACGCATGGGGTACGTGTTTTATCATCACACTTTTTTTTTCATCTGTTTCAATACCTACGTAAATGATTTATCGAAGACATGCCATTATTAATAGTCACATTTTTTTTTCATTTTGCCGAACGTACTCTTCGTATTTACAGTAAAAAAATAATTTCACCAACGGGAAAAATTTGTATCGAAAAATAATGCTGCCAACGAAAAAAAAAGCGAAATGAAAAATTGACGGATAAAAAAATTGTAGAAACTTAAATTAAGGAAATATTTTGTATACTTTCTTTTTTGCAAAAATGATTCTCTTACAATTTTCAATTTGCCGAAATTTTTTCATATATATATTTTTTTTTGTTAATATAAAAAAATATATATTAATTTAGAAAAAAAGGGAGACTGTGGCAATAAAAAATCGGAACTTTTCTTCACGGAATAATTCAGCAGCAATAAAAAAAGTGAGACAATGCTCAATAATATATTCCGATGGTTTCAACAATCAGTTTAATTTATGTAAGAACACACTTTGTCGATACCAGACGCAATAAAATAATGAAAGTATTAGTAGTCATTGTTTTATTACAGATAAAAGCGCACGAGAGGCACTGTCATGATAAGAGATAAAATCCATGTTTGAAAATCGCTTATTTATAACTTCAAACGAAGTGGTCAGAAAATTTAGCGCCAATATTATTTTCTATGCATCGAACAAAAAAACACTTATTATGCATATTTTTATATGGTAGAGTTTTCGTACAGCAGAGTTTGATATGATAGTTTTTGGCTGGTAGATTTTTGGATAACGATAGTTTCGAAACTACGTACTTGTAATGAGACTTCTTAACATGATAGATTTTTGATGAGGTAGAGTTTTATTGTGGTAGATTATTGATGCAGTGGAATTTTATTGAGGTAGATTTTTCATGCGGTAGAGTTTTATTTTGGTAGATTTTTCATGCGGTAGAGTTTTATTTTGTTAGATTATTTTTGCGGTAAAGTTTTATTTTGGTAGAGTTTTATGGCGGTAGATTTTTCATGCGGTAGAGTTTTATTGTGGTAGATTTTTGATGAGGTAGAGTTTTATTGTGGTAGATTTTTGATGTGGTAGAGTTTTATTGTGGTAGATTTTTGATGAGGTAGAGTTTTATTGTGGTAGATTTTTGATGTGGTAGAGTTTTATTGTGGTAGATTTTGATGTGGTAGAGTTTTATTATGGTAGATTATTGATGCAGTGGAATTTTATTGAGGTAGATTTTTCATGCGGTAGAGTTTTATTTTGGTAGATTTTTCATGCGGTAGAGTTTTATTTTGTTAGATTATTTTTGCGGTAAAGTTTTATTTTGGTAGAGTTTTATGGCGGTAGATTTTTCATGCGGTAGAGTTTTATTGTGGTAGATTTTTGATGAGGTAGAGTTTTATTGTGGTAGATTTTTGATGTGGTAGAGTTTTATTGTGGTAGATTTTTGATGAGGTAGAGTTTTATTGTGGTAGATTTTTGATGTGGTAGAGTTTTATTGTGGTAGATTTTGATGTGGTAGAGTTTTATTATGGTCCTTCCGGCAAGACAATCTCAACACCTTCTGATAACGTTATCAATTTGATTCCAGATATAAGTTAAGCCTACCTCGTGCATATCGACATACACGATGGAGCAACATCATCTTTATCTTTTTTTATCTTCAACGTCTATAGATATGCGATAAAATTATCATTACGCTCATCGGTAATGCGATTGTAATATAAGGTGTCAGTGGCATCAATTGAGGTCGAGGGTATATTATCATTTTTTATAACGACAAAGACCAGATCCGTATGTGATTTCTGTACACCACTCACTTTTGTACAAGATACTTCGATCACAAACACACACACGCTCATTAATAAATAGGCACTCATTAATGATAATAATCTAACGTGGGCATTTAGTCCGTGTGGAGAGCAAAAGAAAAAAATAAAAAAGACCAATCGCGAAAGGTAAAATGATACGTGCGATGGTCATGCTTCGTTGATTTCAGACTTAAGCTAAGTTGTGATCGACTCTGTGTATTTTTTTTTATTATCGTATTGTAAATCTATGAACTGTGGTCGTAATATTCTAATGTGATATGTGAGGCTGTAGAAAGCGACTCCAGGACCTTCGGACATTCGAAGTGCAATTGCTCTTCGTTACATCATTATACGTTGGTCCATATATATACTGAAATCAAACGATTTGGAATTTAGAATTTAGAATTTAGAATTTAGAATTTAGAATTTAGAATTTAGAATTTAGAATTTAGAATTTAGAATTTAGAATTTAGAATTTAGAATTTGGAATTTAGAATTTAGAATTTAGAATTTAGAATTTAGAATTTAGAATTTAGAATTTAAAAACGTTCTTCCAAAAAAAAAAAAAGAAAAAAATATTTTCCACCCTCGAGTAAAACTGGAAATAATTTAAGGCTGCTCTTCACAAAAAAACCAGCAACACCGGATGTCGTCTAGTCAACATCTTTGCCGTACTATAATGTCCTCGTTATTTTTGTCGTAGAACTTTAATTACAAGTACTACTGCACTTGCTTATCATAGGTGATAATGGTGACGAGGAGCCGAGGAGCTTTAATCGTATCTTTTCGTCGCTCGAACGCGAGGCATGCAATGATATCACTTCCGACATTGCTCTACCAACTCGTTATTGTATTATTTTTTTATTCATTATTTGCTTCGTGGAAAATTCGAGGCAATCAAAACACACCATCTGTATTTTTATGAAAAATCATAAGGTATGTTGTATCTACAGAATCAGATTTTACATAATCGCGACTGGTATATTTTTTTTTTTTACTTTCCACAAAGGCATCTCTGTACATGCATAAATTCTACACAATCCCATTACTAACTTGCACACACTCTACACAGTCAAACTGTACACAAGTTGAGATAATACTGCCAAAACCAGTGATGTAGATTCGGTGATGTAGAGTCGGTGAGGTAGAGTCGGTGAGGTAGAGTCGGTGAGGTAGAGTCGGTGAGGTAGAGTCGGTGAGGTAGAGTCGGTGAGGTAGAGTCCGTGAGGTAGAGTCGGTGATGTAGAGTCGGTGATGTAGAGTCGGTGATGTAGAGTCGGTGATGTAGAGTCGGTGATGTAGAGTCGGTGATGTAGAGTCGGTGATGTAGAGTCGGTGATGTAGAGTCGGTGATGTAAAGTCGGTGATGTAAAGTCGGTGATGTAAAGTCAGTGAGGTAGAGTCGGTAATGTAGAGTATGTGATGTAGAGTGATGTAGTCATCAATAGATTGAGCCATTATTTGAAACAATACTTCCCGTTCTATTTAGTTTTTGTTAAAAAATATATTTAGCCTAAAATTAGTGACGATATCGTTTTTTTTCTTCTGGATGTTACTTTCAATGTTAATGATTAACATAAAAAAAGAAAAGAAAAACGCGTCGGGCAAAACACAGAAATCTATCGAAGGTATATATGGCTCGAGATCGAAATTCGTTTCGCTGCGTAAAAGAAAAATGTGAAAAAAAACCGAGTAGCGGCAGAGACTAGTAGCGGCGGTGATTCATTGGCCTTTCATTTAATAGTCCAATATCCCAATATAGGTATATAGGAACATAGCGACGATCGTACACCACACAGAAATCATGCAAAACTTCTTTGTTGTTTCGGACATGGTACACTATGATTGCTTATGCAGAACCTTCGCACAAGCAATGAGAGCGTGAAAGCAAAAAAATACCGTCCCGCGTGTATATAGCGCCGAGTGTTTCGACATACAGCGGTTACGGTTAATGCCGCACGAGTCTTTTACTCATATATATATATTTGCTTCTTTGCCTCGGAAACTAGTGTGAAAATTCTTCGTCCGGTATTTTATACAGCAAAAACCGGTATTGACTAATTGCGGACGAAAAAAATTATTCATCTATAAATAATAATAATGATAATGATAATGATAATGATAATGATAATGATAATGATAATGATAACGATAATGATAATAACAATAATAATAATAATAATAATAATAATAATTGCAATTGGCAAGGAAGATTAGTAAAAGTAACTGGAAAAGGAATCCTTGCGTTAATCTGTATTGCGTGACTCGATGTGAACCTGATGCTCATGTCGAAACTCTCATTGGCAGATTACAAAGTGTCTGGATAGTTAGATAGGTGTATTTAACATAGGTGCGCAACAGATCGTCTCGGTGCAATAACGCAATATGCAACGATTTTCACATGTATATAACGACGGTTTTTCAAGATTGCACGAGAGCTGCTTATATTAGCGATCCGATGCACACACACGTGACACGTGATATTTTAGCGTTAAAAAATCATCGAGCGATTTGTGTTTCGTGTCAACGCGATTAGCGACTAAATCGATTCTCGTATACATATATAAACTCAACGGAGTCGTTAAAATAGGATGGACTTAAAAAATACGTTTGTAATGAAACGATTTTTCAGTTAGCCATAAGTCTTGGATTCTCATTTGTACGAGAATGATGTAATGCGACGTTTTGTTGCGTTTGTTGAATAATTGAAATTTCTCAAGTGAACCGTAATACGTCGTAATCTGTAGCGCGATTGTCTGACGCAGTTTTGAATGACAACAAGATAGAGCGATATTGTTTTTGCATGGATATGTTTTTATTTTTTTCTTGCTTGGTTTGCATGCCATTTGGAGTCGATGGATTTTTGTCGCTTGGAAGGCTCGATGGTGAAAAACTTGGCTATCCAGATGGAAAAGTTTGGACTTGTAATGGGAAATGTGAAAATTCAAACAGGTAATCTGGAAATTCAAATTGGAAATCTGGATGTTCAAGTAGGAAACCTGGATATTCTAATAGGATATCTGGATGTCCAAGTAGGAAACCTGGATATCCGAATAGGAAACCTGGAAATCCAAATAGGTAATCTGAAAATACAATTACAAAATTTGGAAATTGAAATAGGAAATAGGAAATCTGGATATCCAAATAGGATATCTGAATGTCCGAATAGGAAATCTGGATGTCGAAATAGGAAATCTGGATATCCATATAGGTAATTTGGAAATTCAAATTGGAAATCTGGATGTCCAAATAGGAAATCTGATAATACAGATAGAACATCTGAAAATTGAAATAGGAAATAGGAAATCTGGATACCCAAATAGGAAATGTGGATATCCAAGTAGATAATTTGGCAATCCAAATAGGTAATTTGGCAATCCAAATAGATAATCTGAAAATGCAAATAGAAAATCTGCAAATTCAACTAGGAAATAGGATATCTGGACATCCAGACAGGAAATAGGGTATGTGGATATCCAGACAGAAAGTCTGGAAATCCATACAGGAAATTTGGAAATCCAACTAAGTAATCTGAAAATTAATTCTATCGCTAAAAAAATGCATACACCTATTTTTACCCTATGAATTTTGATGTCTGTCTATTTTTTAGGTTGGCACTTTCAATTCCATTGATTGGCGATGGAAGCGAATCGACCAATCTTGGTTACTCAAAATGTTCGATGTACAAAGTAAATTACACGGAAATTCTACAAAATGGAAGTATCCACATTGCCGATTCATCGTGGCCAACGCAAAAGTGTCAACACGGCTGGGAATTTAATTTCACGGATTTGCCTTATGAGACCGTCGCTACCGAGGTATAAATTATTTATTATTTGCAGTTTAATCCCTGTAATTAAGTCGTAACATTCAATTACATGATCTAATAGCAACAATGGGCGATTAAAACGTTTATATCGAACAATAATTAACATATTTGCGGTATCGATCGATTTCATTCTGTTATTACATCACATTTTCCAGCACACTGAGCGCTGTCGATAGAAATAAATTACAAATGAATGCCTTATAAATCTTCCACATGATATTGTCTTTGTAATATTATTTTTGCTTTATTTCGATAGTTAAATATTTTTGTATTATCAGTATAAAATTCAAAACTTTTCACTGAGTATTTTTTTTTATAGAATTTTTCATTCATAAACATTGTGAATAAAAACATGAATAATAATAATTAATAAGACATTAAAATTAAGGATAATGAGTTTATTTTATTTATAAATATGAGTAATTTTATTTTCAAAAAAAAAAATATATATATATATATATTTTAAATCTAATGGTTTCTTGTTATTTTGTTATTTCAACAGAAATGGTGCGAATTAAAAAGCACTCGAAAGTCAAAATTAATTTAAAAAAAAAAATTAATTATCTGATTAAAAACAACGACATCTCCATTTTTTATAATTCTCAAAATATTTATTACGAATTTCAGTTGGAATGGGTTTGCGAGAGCGCTGCGCTGCCAAGTGTTGCCCAAAGTATCTTTTTCGTCGGAGCAATATTCGGCGGTCTTATATTCGGTTGGATAGCCGACAGATACGGCAGAATACCAGCTCTGGTTGGTACGAATGTAGCGGGTTTCGTCGCTGGAGTGATGACGGCCTTTACCACGAATTTTTGGCAATTCGCTGTGTGTCGTTTTCTCGTTGGACTCGCATTCGACAATTGTTTCACGATGATGTACATATTGGGTAAGAAACAAATGAAACTTACAAAATTATCATCGAGTATAAAATTCAATTAGGCATATCTCGGTAAATAATAATAAACAAATAAAGTTTTCTTCTATAAAAGTTGTAGGAATTTAAAAAAAAACCAAACACAAAATATAATTTCATTACCGTTATCTCCATTGATTTAAATATCAGTCTAAACAGTTTATTCAAATTTAAGCGGTCTTTATGTTAGAAAAATATAAGATAATATAGCTCATCGCCCGGAGTGGCTAATATACCGGAAGGGATTCCCCTGTAGCAGCTAGAGTCCCGGAATGACAAATACGCCGGAGTAGCTAAAATCCCGGAGTAGCTAAAGTTTCGGAATAGCTAAAATACCGGAGTTGCTAAAATCCCCGATTGGTGGAAGAGCCAAAATACCGAAAGCCCCGGAGTGGCTAGATCCCCGGAGTGGCTAAAGTCCCGGAGTGGCTAAATCCCGGAGTATTTAAAATCCCGGAGTAGCTACAATCCCGGAGTAGCTAAAATCCCGGAGTAGCTACAATCCCGGAGTAGCTAAAATTTCAGATAGACTAAAATCCCGGAGTGACTACAATCCCGGAGTAACTAAAATCCCGGAGTAACTAAAATCCCGGAGTAACTAAAATCCCGGCGTAACTAAAATCCCGGAGTGACTAAAATCCCGGAGTAACTAAAATCCCGGCGCAACTACAATCCCGGAGTGACTAAAATCCCGGCGTAACTAAAATCCCGGAGTGACTAAAATCCCGGCGTAACTAAAATCCCGGATATTAAAAAAAAAAATGTAATATCCAATTAACCACGTCTTAACTAAATCCAAAAAATCTGGATATTTTTATCGAAGGTTATCCAAAAAGACTCTCGATAAAAAATGTCAGAAGAAGAATAACATTTCTTGGCGTGACTCGTTTGGGTCACGAGTCAAAGTTCTGCTAATCGGACATTCCCCGTCGGTCACAGAGAGCGAGACACGTCGACAGACGGATAGTAAAAAAAAAAAAAAAAAAAAAAGGAGAAAAAAACGAAGAGAAAAAAAACTAACGTTGAGCATTAAAGCGACTAATTGAGGCAAAGTCGTTGGTCCTTAGAAGCCAAGAACTGACAATGCGGATAACGGGCGATATATAGTATATAAAACGTTAAGCATATAACGTGACTGCGGAACGGTAACCTTGGCGGTCAGGAAACTCGAGCATTAAGCCGATCTCGGCTTGTGTCAATGGTATCGAGAAGCGTTAATGCCGTTCTTGCATCCGCTCTTATTTCCTCGCCTCTCAACGACGCCGATACTTGTACACGATTGAATGCGTGCGAATAGAAATGCGATGATTATACGATGGCTGATTATACTTATTAGTGACAAGCGAAAGACGTGGAAAAATCGTTATACAATTTTGCAGCTGTTGTATAGAAGCGATCGCTAACTATATTGAATGCTAATGTTACGGCGCCGTTTTTACATGCATTTTGATATATCAACATTGCTCTGTAACACGCAATTCTCTTACCGGCAAATTGATCCAAACGATTCGCAAGGGTCATCGATTATTGCAGCTTTATTTTCTGATTGATATGAGCGACGGTATTTTTACCTTGAAATCTGACGTCCTCAGGGACGACAAGTCGTCAATCGAGTATTAAAAAAAAAAACAAAACAAAAAAATCATTCGCATCTATAATCATTGGAAGGTTTAGTGAATGGAATGTCGACCAAAAAGTAGTCTAATTAAATGCAGAGAAAAAGTGAATGGAAAAAAAAATTATTTTGTTATTATTATTTTTTTTTTCAATTTTCCTAATTATTTCACCAAATTTAGAAGAATAAAAAAAATTTCTCCAGCAGAGCTAAGTTTGTGTGATTTACAAATTTTGAATTGAAATTCACGACCGAGAGAAAAAAGAAACTTTAACCAGAACGATTGAAGAAGGTACATGTCTCGATTTTTAATTTTATGGCTTTCATTACTTATACCAGATTTGCTGCTCTTGTGTTGACTCACCAATGCTGGTTTTTTTTTTGGCTTTTATAGCTGCCAGTCAGGATTTAAAAAGTCAATGGCCGATTTATTGTAGAGGATTCTACAGGAGAATATGTTTATGATCTTGTATTTGAGATATTTGTACAAAGTATTGATTCACACAGTCTCAATAATTTTCTTTTTTATCTAGGAATTTGTGCTGCTCGAATTAACGCTTTTCATCAGTACAGCTAGAATTATCGTTTAAAAAAATCGGAAAAAAATGCTTGGCTTATTTTTTTATCAGTGACTTTATAACATACTCGAAGGAAAAAAATGATAATTAAGAAATACGATTTAGCCGGGTTGAATTGGCATGGAATGGCCCATTTACACGTCCGGGTAAAAAAATCTTCAATCAGTCTTCTCTACATATCAATTTCTCGTTGACCTTATATTAATGAGTGAATTTAATGAGCAAAACAGACAGCAAAAATGACAGAACACTTCCTACAGATTTTTCTTCGTCCCACGAGTGAATGTCTCTCTGATGTGTTACATATATTACGATAATTAAAGTACCTTTTTTTTTTCCTTAACTTCACACTGAAACTGGAAATTGAGTTCGCTGAGAATTCTAATTTGGATTTCAATGTGTGATCCGCAAATAGAATCCAGAAGTCGGAGGGCATTGAAGGGAATTGACACAAAATTGCAGGTAGAATTCTAGACAGTATTCAGAAAAATTTAAAGGTAGAATCTTAAGTAGAACTCACAAGATGATCTGTCAAATATGTCCTCGATAATGGTGAAAGGTTGAGCGATCAGCGAAACTGAACAGTGGATTATTCATTCTGGTCACTTTACAAATCGACAGATCCTTTCTAATCCGAGGTTTCGGACTACTGACTGACTGTTCATGAATCTGACCGGAATCGTGCTGATCCAAATTATCTTTTTTCATTATTCATATCTGGTGGCAGCATTTCAACATCCACTTCCGTAGCAAATCAATCACGTGACAAAAAAAAACTTGATATTTACCTGTACCAGCACAATACCTTGACCTTTACTTTTGTTCTTTTTCTTCTTTTTTTTGCTCTTTAAGTTATTGATATAGTAACGTCTAGGACAGGAAGTGTGAAGGGGCTTTCCTTGAGTCACCAATGCGATGAACCATTTTGTACTCATAATCAATAAATCTTGGAATTAAAATGCTTTTTTCAAAAAATAAAAGCTAGGTAGGCCTCACACGTAATTAATCCATACAAAAATATCTTCGCGTAGCAACATTTTTATTTTTTTTTCAAAAATAGATACTAGATATTTTTGGACAGCCTTGATTAAACCACACAGAGATAGTCTCACATATTAAAAAGTCATCTCAAAACAGCATAAATAATAAGAAGTATTGCAATTTATTTTTAATTTTTTTTAATTTTTATTTATTTTTTTTTCAAAAATAGAAACTAGGTATTTTTAGACAGCCTTGATTAGCCTTAGCCTTGAACTAAAAAAAAGGTCGCATTTTTTTTTAATTCAGCAATTAAAAAAAAAAACTAGGTATTTCTTGTCCACCCTTAATCAACCCTCACAGAAAAACGCATTTTTTTTTATTCAACAATTAAAAAAATAAAATTCTTAAATAAAAAATAAAAACTACGTATTTCTGGTCCACCCTTAATCAACCCTCACAGAAAAATGCATTTTTTTTCTAGCAAAGTACCTTTTAAACGATTCAGTGCTAAATGAACGAAAAGCACTGGAGGTCGTTGATTTCCCCCAGCGATTTAATAATATACCGACGGTTGTCACGTGCGTCATTTCATGTTTGCTCGTGCACGCATTAATCTTATGCACGTGTCCGTCGTAACGCTAACTCGTTTTGCTCTCGTCAGATTGCTCGCGAGAGTGTGACGTCCAATTCGTCATACTGAAACGGAGCTGCTAATGCATTTAAAAGAGAGCGCAAGTGAATAATCTGCTTACGCGTCTCTGCTTGGAGTCTCTCTCGTTGGAGTGATCGTGATCGTTGGTCGCAGGCGTACCGGTTGTGACGTACGATCGAGCCTTCGTCGTGCGATTTCCGTCGTCGAATATCACACCTCGTTCGTTTTACCTTAATTGGATTGCAGACCGCAACTTTAATCGTTTTTAATTTACAGCGAATCTACGGTAAAACGGAACGCGAATCGATAGAAGGAACTTTACGGAAAGACGACGAGGTCGCGTCCACGTAGATTTTTGTCCTTCGGCAATTAACGGTTTTACGACCAATCAGTGCTGAGCGAACGATCGAACGAATCAAAACTTCTAGGTTGATTTATTATTTTTTCATTTTTTCGATTTTTTTCTTTCTTCTTTCTTCTTCTTGTTGTCGAAATCACAGTATTTACTTATGTACGAAAATGTTGGCAGGTACATTTTAGTAAATCAGTCCAAGATCTACGTTTCCGGTGGCTTAACGAAGGTTTTTCATTGCTTAATCACAGCTAATCCAGATTTTCTTGAAATGTGATGAGCCTGATCAGGCAAAATGTATCGATGTGAAATCTATACCCAGATTTTCGGAAAATTAGATGTGCCTGATCATGTTAAATCTGTTGAGGCTGATCAGGCTTAATCGCTTAATAATCAATATCAGATCTTACCAATTTTCCTGAAATCTGAGGAACGTGATCAGACGAAAATCTGTCTAAAATCCGTTGAGACTGATCAGACAGGATTTATCGATATTATATCTGATCCATATCTCATTGAAATCCGAAGAGCCTGATCAGCTATACTGATACATAAAAATCTCTGTATAATCTCTTAGAGCAAAATTCAAAGATATGATCACGTGCCTGATCATTAGTAGGTTCAATGAAACCTTCAGCTTGAAATAAAACCTCCTGTTTATTATTTATACCAAATAATCACTTTTTTTTCTATTTTTTCTAAATTTTCTCTCATTTCTCACTTGGGTTTAAATAAAGCAATGTGAATTATTTCACACCATTAAAAAATTACCAGTCACAATATTTACAAGTTTCTTTACAACCGGTATTTTAAACGTAAAGAGTAGTGAAAAAAAAACCTTAATTACTTGTCATTAGATTAAGAAAAACCAGCCGATACCATTAAGAGCTGTTTAAAAAAAAAAAGAACCCCATTATCACGTTAGGCTTTTGAAACGTATTTAAATAAACTAAGTGAAACAGGTGATTTTTATGGGAGCAATTAAAATCGTTATAGGTTGTGACGAGGCTAAAAAAATATACGATATTTTATTCTATACGAATGTTGTATAATACAAGCTTCGAAAGAATGCCAATGCAGTACAATATTATCGTTCCACTATTTATATAATGCTTGCACAGAAATTAGTTGCATATTTGTAACGACAGCCTGTTATTATTTGCGTATGATGGAGAGAAAAACCAGGTGTTTCAACTTTCCAGTATTTAACGAGCTGACACGTTTATATCGATATTTGTAAAAGGCCAGATTTAATAAACGCGTAATATTGTAATTGTTATGATTAATTCTGCGATGTGGAACAATTTCTTTGATGTCAAAAATATGCATAAATCGTCGCATGTGTTGATGATGGAGTTAATTAAGAGGATCTTCGAATTATCAACCAATTATAAGTTTTAAGTTCGAAGAAGTTTTTTTTTCGATTTTTAGTAAAATTCATAGATCGAAATATAATTTTTTTTTTAAGTGTTGGATTTTTTTTTTAAATGGGAAATATCAACGAAATTATGTTTAAAAAAAGTTAATTTTTTTAAATTAAAATTAAACGCATGAAATGTGTTACAGGATTTTTTTTTTATCGATAATCAAAAATACTCTTAAAATGGTGTGTTTTTTTTTAAATGCCTCGAAAATTTCAGCAAAAGCCACCAAAAGCTATCACGAATAAAAAAAAATATATACAAAAGATCACAAATTTAAAAAATTCATTAATTTGTCAAAAATCATGAACAAAAGAAATAATAATGTATTAAAAAATTACGAATAAAAAAACACCAACGATTGATTTAAAAAATCACGAATGAAAAAAATATCAAAAATAATCAAAAAATATTAATTTCTTAAAATTATTTTAATTTTGTATTTAACAGTGTTGGAGTACGTAGGACCAAAATGGAGAACTTTCGTTGCCAACATGTCGATAGCATTGTTTTTCACATTTGCGGCGTCGATATTGCCGTGGATCGCTTATTTCATTGCCGATTGGAGATGGACGTGCATCGCGACTTCAGTGCCATTGGTACTTGCGGTTGCGACGCCCTGGCTTGTACCTGAAAGTGCAAGATGGCTTGTGAGTCAAGGACAAGTTGACAAGGCGATCAAGATCTTGAAGAGGTTCGAAAGATTGAATGGCACAACTGTACCTGACAGCGTTTACACCAATTTCAAGGTATGTCTTTAATTGCCTTTCTTTCTTTTTTTTTTTTTAAGTCGACTTTCAAATTTTTTTCAAATTTCCAAATTTCAGTTTGGAATTTCGCGTCTTCTCATTCGAATTCTCAGTCTTTTCTGGAAAATTTTATAATTTTATAAATATTATTTGATTTTTATATTATATAATATTTTTATTTTTTATTTAATATTTTATAAATATTATTTAATATTTATAAATATATTCACTTAAAATGATTAAATAAGACTGTATTCTTTAATTAAAAAATGATTGTCTGTCGCTTATTGATTCTCATTAAATTTTTAGACCAGCTGTGATAGAATTCGAAAGGCTGAAGAGGCCGAAAAGGCTTACTCCGTTTTGGATCTTTTTAGGAGTCCACGACTACGAAAGATCACACTGCTTCTTACAGTAATTTGGTAAGTTGCAGCTGAATTATAAAATACTTTAAATGCTAATTTATCATGAATAAAAAAAATACATACAAACGATGAAAAATTTAAAAAAGCATTAATTTGTCAAAAATCATGAACAAAAAAATATGAATAATATATATTTTTTAAAATCACGAATAAGAAAAAATTAGTGATTGATAAAAAATTATGAATAAAAAAATGCCAATAATTGATAAAAAAAACGTCACAAAATAAAAAAAAAAGTAATTATAAAATATTTGAAATGCTCATATATGAGAGGAGCATTCCATCTGGTTTCGACCTGAGCCTTATTTTTATACTTTTGACACATAATTAAAAAGCTCGATTTTTTTTGTTAATTAAAACATTAATTTATTATATTGAATTGTATCGCGAATTTCTAGGATGGCAGTGTCATTGGTGTTTGATGGTCACGTACGAAACGTCGACAATCTTGGTCTCAACGTTTTCATAACATTCACCATCGCATCAGCTACGGAATTGCCGGCTGATACGTTTCTTACCCTCGTTTTGGACCGATGGGGTCGCAGATGGCTCGCTTGTGGCTCGATGGTCATATCCGGAATCTTTAGCATTTGGGCTTGCGCCGTTTCCGATCGTGAGTTAACACCGATTGATTTCATTACGAGGCAAAAAAATGAATTTTTTTTTTTTTCGACAAAAATAATCTTCTGTAGTTTTTTTTTATTACAAAAATAATCTTACGAAGCATTTTCTGTACTTGACTTTTTTTTAAATTTAAAAGTGTCGATAATGCAATGAAGTCCACATTTTGTTTTATTATTTTTTATCTGGAATTTTTTTCTTACATAATTACAACACCATTACGAAAAATTGACAGCATAGGATTTTTTTTCTACATTTTTTTTCCATAAGCGATAAAAAAAATATGTTGAAAATTGGTGAAGTCGATTAAAAAGATTTTTCATATGATTTTTTGTTACTGATTTAAAAAAAAAATATATATATATTTGCCACAAATTGGTGAAGAATTATAATGAATTTTTTTTTTTTTCAGATGTCTACGCAGCGACTCTAGCTATAATGGGTAGATTTTGCGTAAATATATCCTACAACATTGGTCTTCAATACGCCGCTGAATTATTGCCAACAGTAGTGAGAGCCCAGGGCGTAGCACTGATTCACATAATGGGATACGTGGCGAGCATAGTAGCGCCTTTTGTCGTTTATCTCGCCGTTGTTTCGCCGGTTCTGCCGCTACTCGTGCTCGGAATACTCGGCATTCTCGGTGGTGGATTGTCGCTCTTTTTGCCTGAAACTCTCGACAAAGATCTGCCGCAAACTTTACAGGACGGTGAAGAATTTGGAAAGGATCAGGGAATCTGGGACATGCCTTGTCTCATGAAGTGAGTCACGTCACTAAATTCAAAACTTAATATTTTAAATCGGTAATTTTGCTTTAAATTTAAGTAGACTTAAAAATACTTTTTTTATTTTATTTACTTTTTTAACTGTTTAATATATCAGAATTTAATATATAAAAATTTTTTTATATAAAATGCCTGAACTAATTTTTTCGATTTTTTTTTAACTGTTTAATATACCGGAAATTCTAAATTCTGAAAATAAAATTTTATTTTTAAATTAGTAAAAAAAAGATAATAATTTAACAAGTTTTATTGAATTTTTTTTTAATATGAAATGCCAGAAATGATTTTTTTCGATTTTTTTTTTCGAAATTTCCTTGAAATTTTGTGAACTTAAAGAAGAAATTCTTTTAGACTTAAAGAATTCTAGATAATGGATATATTATGATTATATTCTTGAAAAAAATCTGATTTATACGAAAGAGTCTAAGAATTCACTTTTTTATAATGATCTATTAACAATTTTTTTTTTAATATTGCTTAAAAATTGGGATTGCAAGCATGAAGGTTCAGTCGGTATAGCAGATTGTTCTTAAGGAAACTTCGTACCGACAGTTCACCTGAAAAGTTTTTTTAGATGAAAATAAATCTTCTATGGAAATTCTCTTTAATCTTCTAAGAAACATCAGGTGTAACTCTGTCGGACTTGCAGATTTCTGCAGTGTCGCTCTGTCGGTAAGGAGATTTCCTTCAGAGGTGACTGAATACCGATTCAGTCTGGGCATTCTTTTTTATCGGCTATTTGAACAATTTTTTTTAGCTTACTATTTTTTTCAAATATATTCAACCATTAAAAAGCGAATTGAATTAAAGCTTTTAAATAGTTACTAAATAAATTCGTTGAGGGGATTTCAGTAAGAGAATTTACACCAAGTAGTCAAAAAATTAAAAAAAAAAAAAACAAAAGTTATTAAAATAATTCTTGACTAATAATTATTCGCTTTTTTTTTCCTCAAAATAATAATGGCCAATAATTTTTTTCTCGTAAAAAATAATAATGACCAGTAATTAAAATAATAAAAATAAATCTTGGTTATTCATTTTTTCTCATAAAAATATTAACATTAATTATTAATAATCTTGGATATTCATTATTTGTGATATAAATATTAATGGCTAAAATTTTTTTTTTCCTCAAAATAATAATGGCCAATAATTTTTTTCTCGTTAAAAATAATAATGACCAGTAATTAAAATAATAAAAATAAATCTTGGCTATTAATTTTTTGTCGTAAAAATATTAACATTAATGATTAATAATCTTGGATATTCATTATTTGTGATATAAATATTAATGGATACGATTTTTTTTTCCTCAAAATAATAATGGCCAATAATTTTTTTCTCGTAAAAAATAATAATGACTAGTAATTAAAATAATGAATATAAATTTTAGCTATTAATTTTTTCTCATAAAAATATTAACATGAATTATTAATAATCTTGGATATTCATTATTTCTGATATAAATATTAATGGCTAACATTTTTTTTTCCTCAAAATAGTATTAGTAGTACAAGATTTTTATTAACCATTACAAAAACGGAGAATGTTTCGAACAATTATGTGCGAATTAATCTGCCGTTCTCGAGACTTTCCCTGATTAAAAGGCCATCGACCGGGGTCCTTCAGCCCGTTTTTTGTAAAATTTTGGGATTTTACTTTTTAGGTCTGTAAACGGCTGTTAATGTGTACGAGTGTAGTTACAAATTTGGTTTATTAGTTTCTGCTGAGGATTTATTGTATATTGTGTATCTTTGACAGAATTTGTAGTATTGTGTTTTGGTCTAACGTTTTGTGTTCGTTTGTTATCGTCAAAATAATAATGGCTTGTAATTAAAATAATTTATAATAATTATTTGCTAATTTTTTTTTTTTCTTTTTTTTTTTTTTTTTTTACAGAAAAGCGGACGACGAAGAAATACAATGCGGTCCAATTGCAAGGTCGTACAGGCACGGTAGCGTGAGGAACTCGATGCGTGCATCACTCCGTGGCGAAGCTCTACGCAGCAGCATGATACAAAGATCGAGTGTGCGATCGCGCAGGAATGTCGGTGCACCTGTCGAGGTCGTCAGACTCTAGGTGAATGGAAATTTCGCGTTTCACGTGTCGCGTGAATTAACATACATACATTATTCTAATAATGTCGCTCCAGATATAGAATTAAAAAAAGAAAAAAAAAAAAAAAAAAAAAAATAGCCAGCGAGATTCGTATTCGATTACAAATGTCTATAAGACGTTCGAATTTCATTCATCGAAATCGAACTATTATTATGAATTATTATGAAATTTCCACTCTGTAGGAATTTCATAATTTCGTAAAAATCACGATTTTTATTTCAGCCCGTTTTTATGATCTGTGATAAAAAAAAAAGTATATATATATATATCTCGAGATTTCGAAAAGTAGAATTTTTTTTAGATATGGGTGAACATCAATCAGTGAAATAAATCATATTTAAAATACAAAAATTTCATATAAAAAAAAATAATCTACTGATTGTTTTTTTTTGTTTTTTTTTTTTAAATAATATTTTTCAAATTTAGTTTCATTTTTAGTATTGAAATTTTGTCGAATTTAGTTATCAATAGTTTTTTTTTTAAATATCTTCTTTTCTTTCTTTTTGTTTTATAAAATAATTCTAAAAATTAATTTACTGAAGAACCAATTTTTGAAAATTAAATGAATTTTTACACAATTCTGTTTTAAGACATTGTTTTTCTAATTAATAAAACATTGTTAAAAATAGGTAAAAAGTTTGATATTTAAAAATAAAAAGTTATTAGTGAATTAAAAGAAAATTATTTTTTTAATGAATTGATTAAAAAATCTAATTTGAATTGATTATTTAATTCTATTAAATAATAACACAGAAATTAATGTCAACCAAAAAAATGTTTTGTATTTTTTCATAGTTTTCTTTCCATTATTGGTGTTCATCCCCTTTTTTCTTAGTTCGTTAGTTTTCATGCTTCTGACATTTTTCTTTTATAAGTGGAGCATTTATATGAGAAAATTTAAAGCTCTTTGAATCAACAAGAATTTCTCAGTTATTGTTCTCGTCAAGTATTGCACAGTCACACACTGTACAGCTGCAAAAAGAGAGAGAGAGAGAAAAAAAAGAACAGCTACAACTGTTATATAAATACGTCTTCAGTGACGTCCAAGAGAATTAGTATGATTTGAAGTGAGTCTCTCGGGTGGACGAAAAGACAGATGGAAAGACGAGTCTCTGAGCTATTTTAATGAGAAACACAACCTGATTTCACCGAAGCTGCTTCTATCGTTTTTTAACTAAAATACCTTTAGTGGATTTTATCGAAAAAAAAAAGAATTTAATGCAAAAGTTCAATTTTTAAATAAAATTCCTTTTGTGAATTTAATCAGAATTTTTTTTTACGTACAAGTTCAATTTTGAAATAAAATTCCTTTTGTGAATTTAATCAGAATTTTTTCTTACGTAAAAGTTCAATTTTTCAATAAAATTTCTTTTGTGAATTTAATCAGAATTTTTTTTTACGTAAAAGTTCAATTTTTCAATAAAATTACTTTTGTGAATTTTATCAGATTTCTCAAAATGTGAAAGCTCAATTTTTTAAAATAAAAATCCCTGAGTGAATTTTTTTTTTTGCTCACGATATTTCGATTCAAGAAATTGCACCAATAGCTGCAATATAATATCGATAGCTATTATTAAAATCGATCGGATAAAGAAACATGTATATGAATTCTATTTGAGTGTTTAATCGTTAAGAGGATGCAAAAGTGGTGTATTAATAAGAACCGACGAGCACTTTCTCGTTTGTAACGGGACGCTAAATCCTCTTATTGTCTAAATTGGCTTGCGTAACTCGTTGTTCCACACTCCAATATGTACTTGACAACCTGCTTGTTGATAGGCGCCGCGATCGCTCTTTTTCCTCGCGTCTCGACGAATCGGCAGACAGATCAATTGATCTCCTTTTGTCAGATATATATGTTATATATATATATATATATATTTATCTATATATAGGGGGCATTCCAAGTCAATATATGCAGTCATCGTCCTGACCCTCTCGGATTCGGTTGACAATTTTTTTTGGCTCATTTCGGTCCGAAAAAGGATTTTTTTTTTTCAAATTTTTATCACTCATTTTACCCTATAAAATAATTTTTTTCCATAATTTTTTGGTAAAAAATAAATTTCGAGCAGTTTAAAAATTCTGCATTTTTTTCCCATAAAATCTAGGATTGGAAACAAGTATTTCCATAGTAGTTCGAGAGTGGGCCGAGAATAATTTATATTGTTTTCTATTTTAAGAAAAAAAAAAAAAATGATCCCTCATTTTTGTTATAATTGAATTAGCTTTTTTCAATTTTATTTTAATTATTGGGCGTTTTACTCTGAAAATATGGAAAAATTGGAAATTTTTAAGATACAAAATATGGAAATTTTTTTTTTTCTTAATTAGAAAAAAAAAATATATATATCGAAATTTTTCTCGGACCACTCTTGAACTACGATGAAAATACTTTTAATTTTTAGTCTTAGATTTTGTGGGAAAAAATTCAGAATTTTAACCCCGGTCAAAATTAATTTTTAACTCAAAGATTATGGAATAAAAATTATTTTATAGGGTAAAATGAATGATAAAAATTTGAAAATAAAACGTGTCCTCTTTTTTTCGACCGAAATATGACAAAAAAAATTTGTCAATTGAATCGGAGAGGGTCAGGCCGAGTGAATTGACTTGGTATGCCCCATATATATTTATCTGTGACCAAGTGAGTTGACTTGGAATGCCCCGTATATATATACAACATTCATTGTCATAATTGTTAGTTTATACATTTTGGCTCGTCTCCGAGGTCGAAATTTTTATTTATTATTTATTCATTCACTCTTCGTTTATTCAATAAGTTTATTAACACGTGATAAAGCAACAATTGTTTAAGTTATACCGATTAATTCATAATTTTTTGTCTTTCCTCCTTTTTTTTTAAATAAAAAATAAATATGTTTTACGAAAATATTTATTCTCGTGTCATTTTTTTTCGTGATTTTAAAAATTTTATTTCAGTCCTTCGTTGATTCCTATGATCGAAAAATGATTTTTCGATTTTCCTTAAATTTCCCCAATTTTTTTTAGATGCTCTGATTGATTTCTTTGTAGAATATTCTGTCATATTTTTTTTTAGTAATTATTTTTGACTTTTAACTTTTTTAGTTTAGTAATAATTTCTAAATTAACTGTACCAAAATTATTTTTTTACGTTATTTTTTTTAGTTGTTGCCATTTTAATGTTATGGCAACAAATTTGACAAAAAAGAAAATACAAATATTGACCGAACATAAAATTGATAAAATGTCCTTTCGTATTCTTTAGATCTTGAAACATGTAAAAAAATAAAAGAAAAAAAAAAACTGAATAAGCGTGATGTGAATATCTTATTCAGACGCAACTGCTTATGCAATCAATGAATGTCTGCCCAGCAACGCGGGATGAATTTGAGACGTGTGCGAATAGTGTCTGGCGTCAGAAAACATGCTCTTAATGTATATGCCATTATTTCATCCGACACGTCTAACGCATGTATACATATATACACGCTTTCTATAATAACTGTATTATCTCTCCTAAGACGCTTTGATCTTGCTACTCTAATTGATAATTTGTACCATTTAAAATGCATTTATGCTGATTTATTATCGTCTACCCATAAATCAAAATCAGTAGTTTCGACTAATTATACGCGATCATAAAGAGCCGTTTGTCGGTGATTGCTTTTCTAAAAAGTCTTATAAATCTCGAAGTTTGGCATCTAATTATTTAACCCAATTTTTTTATTTTTTTATTTAATTACTGCTGCATTAAAAAAATTATACTGTTTAACAAATGTGAAGAATTTGTTTACTTAAAAAAAGTTTCCCATCGAATTTTTTAATTTGTCTTCTTAAATAATTTATAAATAATTTTTCAGAATTATTATCATTTTATATAAATGTTGTTTGATGTCTTTAATAACGTTGATTTTCATTTTTATTTTATTTTAGATTTTCATCTCGTCTGAAGATGCAATAATTCAAATCAAATCATTTGTTGGAAATTTTATGTAGAATGCAATTCATTTCATGAAAATATTGAATTTTAGTTTCATAATGAATTTTTTTTTTCAAATTCCAATAATATTTCTGATTAGCCAAACCACGGCTATTATTATTATTATTATTATTATTATTATTATTATTATTATTATTATCATCATCATATTATATTCAGACTAATATTTGGCAAAAATATGTACTATATATACCTATCAAACAAATAATTGAAAAAAATAAATCTTTTTGCAATAATCAATAGTTTAATAGTAAATAAAAAAAGAAATTAGTCAACATTTATTTTTACTCCTAGATTTTGTGGAAAACATTTTTTCAGAATTTTAAACCTGCTCGAAATTCATTTTCACTCAAAAGTAATGAAAAAAGAATTTAAAAAAAAAAACCTCTTTTTTTGTACGAAAATATAAAAAACAAAAAAATTCGTCAACTGATCCAGGATCAGTCAACAGAGTGAGTTGACTTGAAATGCCCCATATACATGCAGGAATATTTCGTTGTCCCCGGCGATTGGTCGCAAAGCAATAGCAGAGCGGCGCCTCTCGCATAACACAATCCGAGAACAACGAGCGGCGTTTCTACTTGCAAAGTAGTCAGTGGCTTCTTAGCTTGTGAGGTACGACACAAGCTGGTCGTATCTACTTGTATGCCTACCCTGTCCGTAACCACTGTGGTAAAAAAGCCCGCGAATCGATTCCTGAGCTGTGTCGTCGGGAACGTCGAGACGGTAACGGCTATTCGAACCTTCCTCTCCTCGGCTTTCAACGCGCTTCGGACAAACGCGCTCAATATTTTTTAAGCCACCGCGATACGCGATGATATAATACAATACTTGGCAACGAAGTAGTTCAGTCCACTACGTATCACGACTTTAGGATGATGTCGATTCGTCAGTGTTAATTTCGCTCAAAAGCGCTGCCTATTGTAGCGCCAGAATAACTAATTGTGCTGTGTGATTAAGTTCCTGGAAATTTGTCGGCTACTGAAGGTAAATTTTATTTATTTATTTATTTTAAAAAATTTTTAAAATTTTTCTAATTTATTTTTAAAATTTTTAAAACTTTTCTAATTTATTTTTAAAATTTTTAAAATTTAAAAAAAAATTTTTTTTTTACTTTTTGGTTTCTATTAGTTATTAGTGAAAGTTTAGAGTTTTGGTTAGTTTGATTTTTTTTATTAGAGCTAAATTGCGGGTAAAGGGATTTTGGTTTTTAATAAATATTGTATATATTACATTTTTTTTTATTTTTACAATTTTTCAAGTTATGGCTAATTGCACTGTGTGATTAAATTGTGGAAAAGTTACTGTGAAGGTAAATTTTTTTTTTTTCACTAAATTTGACATTTTTTGGAGTTTTACATTGTTTATTAAATCTGTATTAAATGTGTAGAGCCGACGAGAATATTTTTTTTTTTGGGTTCAGACTTCGATAATCACGTTTTTTAATTTTCGCCGATAATTTTTTGAATTCTTGTCAGTGATCAATAAAACTGTTTATTGAAATAAATTTCTTCTTTTTTATTACGCAGAAATGTCGGATTAAGGAAAAATAATTCTATCTGCTTTTTTTTTTGTTGATTTAAAAAATATTTTATATTATTTTTAAAAAATAATTAGTTGTTGATTTAAAAATTACTTAACTTGCTTTTGTTAAAATCCAGATTAAATGCATTTTTGCAGTTCGCAGTTTAAACATTTTTTTTTCCTCATAAAAAAATATTACACAAAACGCAATGAAGCTTCACAGTTCGGTTGGTATCAGCTCGCGTTGTAATTATTATTAATTATATAAGTAATTATTTTGTTAAGCGCTCCATGTAGTGTAAAGTATCAAGTTGTTGAAATAATCGTTGCGAATAAATATAGCACCGATATCTGCTTCTCAGATAAAAAAAGTATTTTAAAATTGAAAGACGGAACTGTTTTTACTTAGACTAAATTAATTATGACAAATTTTTTCGGATGATCAGAAACAACAGTGGCTGGACGAAAAAAAACCTTACATAGATAATTTATTGTGAAATGAAAAAATAATGAAAGAAATAAATCAATAAAAAAATGTCTACCCTCAAATTAGATTAAAAAAAAAAATCTCTTTTTTTTTTTTATAAGAGTGAGAAAAAAAATGATGGCATGATGTAAATTCATATCGATCGATTTTTATTAATAGCACATTTGATACTTGGATCGTTCATCGTTAAAGTCTCTAATCTTGAAACTGTTTTTTCTTTCGCATCAATTTTTCATTTGGAGGAAAGTTTTCAGTCATTGAACTCTCGTCGTCGAGTCGCGTAATCTACAATAATTCGCCACGAGACGCGGCAGCAGCTTTCAATCAAGACGCTCGATTGTTTGATCACCAGACATTGGAAAGATCCCAGATTTTTCCTTTGCGATTCCGATTGCGTAATTTTTGTTGCATATCCTATTGGTTTTAGTGCCGAACGAAGGTAATTATTTATGCCGACAAAACTGATTGGTTGTCGCATATTATTGCTGTAATTGCAGTAATTCCTGACTGTAAATATATTTTTCTTAAATACTTGACGTCGAGACTCTTTTTCTGTAATGTAAGTGCAAAGTAGAAACTTGTACAGAATTACAAAGTTACAAAGTTACAAAGTTATAAAATTACAAAATTACAGAATTACAGAATTACAGAATTACAGAATTACAGAATTACAGAATTACAGAATTACAGAATTACAGAATTACAAAATTACAGAATTACAAAATTACAGAATTACAAAATTGCAGAATTACAAAATTACAAAATTGCAAAATTACAAAATTACAAAATTACAAAATTACAAAATTACAAAATTACAAAATTACAAAATTACAAAATTACAAAATTACAAAATTACAAAATTACAAAATTACAAAATTACAAAATTACAAAATTACAAAATTACAAAATTACAAAATTACAAAATTACAAAATTACAAAATTACAAAATTACAAAATTACAAAATTACAAAATTACAAAATTACAAAATTACAAAATTACAAAATTACAAAATTACAAAATTACAAAATTACAAAATTACAAAATTACAAAATTACAAAATTACAAAATTACAAAATTACAAAATTACAAAATTACAAAATCAGTTGTCTCAAATAATTGGCTGATCTAAACAATCAATTGTTAGATTTTTTTAAATTGAGGTAATCCATGTAGCAGTGCTGAGTCATATATACAATAATAACAATTATTAATTGTTTACGCATTATTAGTTCGATGATATAAATCAACGTTTCATCCACTACATTGCTATTTTAGCAATTGAACTTTTTCACCTTTAAACTAAACTGCTATACGTGCTTTACTAATGAATACCCATTAAGCCTGACCAATTGCACGATCAATTGATGTTTTCGTTTTTGAACTTTCATCTGGCGACGGTCGAAAACGTCGCTCATCGATTAATTTTAACGTCTGTAATTGTGCGAGCAAAAAAACAAACATTTTATCGTTATGTATTTTTACTCGTTACGTATTTTTAATCGGAGATTTCTCGCTTATTCGAGCCAATTTTTTCGTAGCAATCGAGGATTTATCTGGGTGTTGACGGCGGCGTCATGAAAGAAGAGATGAAGATTATAACATTATCGGGGGAAAATGAGCCCAGCGAGACAACGGCCTTGAGACGCAAACTCGAGTCAATTGACGATATGCTGCCTTACGTCGGGAACTTTGGAAGATACCAGTGGTATCTGCTTCTCGCACTACTGCCTTATAGTGTAGCCTATGCGAATCTATATTTTTCCCAGTTCTTCCTTACGCTTGTTCCCAAGGAACACTGGTGCCACATTGACGAATTCCAGGGTACCAATCTCACCCAACAAGAACGGCAAGTAATATCATCAATCTTAATTCGGATCAATATATTTGTCAGCAGATGCAACAGAAGAGCTAACATATTTTTCAATTTCGAGTGTGTGTATTGATTTGAGTGTTCAGAGCTGAGAGCTGAGAGTTGGGAGCGAAGAGCTAAGAGTTGAATATTAATTTTTTATAATATTTGTTGTTGTTGTTGTTGTTATTATTATTATGCAAATGTTGCAGAGTCCAAGCAGCTATACCTCGAGCGGACATTTATCCTTACTACGACAAGTGTCATCGTAAAGATCTGAATTTTAGTGAGCTTTTGAAATATGACAAGAACTTCAGGTCCTCCGAGTGGCAGACAAATGTCACGATCGATTGCGACCGTTGGGATTACAACTTGACGTTGATACCTTATAAAAGCATCGGCGCCGAGGTGCGTTCGACTCAAATTTACAATAACATTAACTTTTAATTGCACGATAAACTTTTAACCCAAGATTAAGCTGATTTCTACAATTTTTTTTTTAAACTAAAGTAAACATTGAAATTTGCGAAAATAAAAAATTAAAATTCGTATTTTTGAGTAAAATATGTCGAGAAATTGTTTGATTTATCATTTAAGATAAGATTTGGAATCTAAATTGCAATTTATCTATTTGAAAGACAATAAAACTTTGAAATGAGGGGAAAAAAATAATAAATGTAACAATAATAAAAATTTTCACTTACGTTAATATTTTTTAAGTACAACATGAAAAATGTAATAATTTATTTTTTGTATTTTTATAAACAAACGAACGGTTTAGATGATTAATTAAATTAGTAAAATAGCGAAAACGAGAATGCGAATTGACTGTTCCGTGACCCTTGTCGATTAGCTAGATTGGGTATGCAAGAAGGAATACCTTATCTCCACCGTTCAGGCGATATTTTTCTTCGGTTCGATCGTCGGTGGTATAGTTTTCGGATGGATAGCCGATCACAAAGGCCGAATACCGGCTTTATGGCTGTGCAACGTCGTCGCTGTACTCGGAACAATTGCCACTGCAAGTGCAAACAGCTTTTGGTCATTTGCTCTTTCTCGATTTGTCACCGGTCTTGCTTTTGACAATTGCATCAATATTCCACTGATTGTCGGTGAGTTTTTATGAAAATTTCATCAAATTTATCAATTATCGACGATTTTCAATTATTCATTTTTCAAAATTATTATACATTTTTTTTGTATTTTATTAATTAATAAATAAAAAAAATAAATAAAAAATGAATACTTTTTCGAAGTTTCTAAAAACTTCGAGTTATGAGGTTTCAAACGCACATGCAACTGCATTTATCGAGCGGGAAGAAAAAATCTATTTCTTAATTATTGACGAAAAAAAATGAAGTAATTTTTTTTTTTTTTTTCGCATGATTTCATGGAAATAATAATTACGGACACACAGTTGTGGAGTACATGGCGGTGAGAAGACGCACATTGGTATTTAATATCGCTTTTGGAATATACTTTGCTCTCGGAAGCACAATATTGCCATGGATTGCTTATTATGTGGCGAACTGGAGGTATTTTGCTTACGTCAGCTCACTTCCTTTAATCGTCGGATTATTGACACCTTGGATTTTGCCGGAAAGCGCACGGTAAGATTTTCGTCTTTTTCTTTTTTCGTTATCTGATTTTATTTACGATTTTTCAACAAATTTATTCTTAATTTTTATATTTAATGTTTAAAAGATATTTCTGTTCACTAAATCATTTGATTTTTTTTATAAATTAATTTTATTTATCATTGATTTTACATAGAACGTCAATAATTTCGTCTTTTTTTCACCGTTTTTTTATTTTTATTAACTTTATTTTTGTTCATCAGCTTATTTGATTTTTTTTTTAAGTAACATTAGACATGTTAATATTTTTTTCACTGATACGATTTAATTATATTTCTATTAATTTTATTGATAACCAATTTTAATGTTTTTTTTTTCAGCTGGTACGTTGCGAACTGCAAATTCGACAAGGTCATCGATAAACTGAAAAAGATCGCTAAAATCAATGGAAGGAAGCCAGATCCGAAGATCTACGAGGTTTTTGTTGTAAGAATAAAAAAATAAAAATTTATGAAGCAGCGTATTTCACGTTTTTCTAAATATAAGTAATAAAAAAATATTCAAGAAATCTTTTCAGATTTACTAGCAAAGAATACTAATTTTTAACAACAAATTTATTAACAAAACAATTGTTGAGTTCTTGAAATAATTCATAAAATTGTTAATTGTATGAGAAAATTATTATTTTTTAATTAAAGAAGTAATTATCTTGATTTTTTTCTTCAGCATTTATAGACACTAGTTTCGTAGGATTATTACTGACGTTATCCACTTCAGATGCTGTAACATTATTATTTTTTTTTTTTTATAGAGAAATACACTTTATGCTGGATCTCATACAGAAACAGCGACGTTGTTGGATCTCTTTAGAACGCCACGTCTTGCTAGAAACGTTGTTCTGTTAATTATCTTCTGGTAAGTAACACAATCTAAAGAAAAAAATACAATCATTAATTTTTTTACGCAACAAAACGTTAATTTCTTGCTTTAATCTGTGACAAGAATTCATAAAATCATTTGAAACTTTAATTATAAATAAATAATAATAATTATTATAAATAAATTATTATTATTTTTATTTTGCCAAAGATATTATTATTTTTATTTGAGATCAATGTTGTTTTATTATCTTCAATATGTTTGATTTAACATTTTTGTCTTTTTTTTTACATAGGTTTCTCACAGTTGTTACTTTCGATGGTCATGTGTATTCCCTGAAGCTTCTTCAGGGTTCTGTCTTCGTGTCATTTTCCTTGGCTTGCGCCACCGAGCTTCCAGCTGGTTTATTGCTCACCTTGATACTCGATCGTTGGGGTCGTAGATTCTGTGGTTTTTTGACAATGGCAGTCACCGGTGTTTTCAGCTTCGGTGAACTTTACTTGTCTTCAGGTACAAATTTCATTCAAGTGTTTATAATAATATGTAATATATTTTTAAAAATTATAAATTCTCTCTGAATTTTTATGATGCTTATAATCCAAAGTGCACTGAATATAACATTAATTTTTTTGTTTTTTTTTTTCAGGTGTAGCTCAATTGACGATGTCAGTTATGGCTCGATTTTGTGTGAACATGGCAGCAAATGTAGGTCTTCAATATGCAGCAGAATTGCTTCCAACGCCTGTTCGTGCTCAGGGCGTTGGCTTGATACATATTTTTGGAATAATAGCTCACTGCGTGGCGCCGTATTTCATCGACATGGTAAGATCTAGAAAAATATATACGGAGTGTCTCGTTACTATGTGATTATATTTATATATTCGAATAGGGGAGAACGCGCTGAACAAAAAAGTCTTCGGTCAAAATTTTCTACGACCAAAATTAACCAAGTTATTAGCAATTAGAGTTAGCCAATCACCGTTACTGTCCGCCCGGGAACTCTAATTCCGCGCGGACACTGGCGGTTGAAAACGCCGTTCTCTGCCGCCACAGTGTCCGCCCGGGAACTCGAATTCCGCGCGAACACTGGCGGCTGAAAACGCCGTTCCCTGCCGCCAGTGTCCGCGCGGAATTCGAGTTCCCGGGCGGACACTAACGGCCTGTGATTGGCTAACTCTAATTGCTAATAACTTGGTCAATTTTGGTCGTATAAAATTTTGACCGAAGACTTTTTTGTTCAGCGCGATCTCCTCTATTCGAATATACAAATATCATTCCATAGTTCCTATATTTTAAAGGGTAAAATAAGTGTTAAAAATCTGAAAAAAAATATTCCACTTTTTTGGATCAAAATATGCAAAAAAAATTCGTCAACTGAATTTTAATATAAATATATATATATATATATATATGTTAAGGGGACCAAAAGTCATCTAAAATCCATAAAAATGAAATGTTACAGGAAATGCACATAAAATGATGTAATTAATTGATATAAATTACAGGCAAAAGTTTGGATGGCTCTACCGATGTTGGTCCTCGGTATAATATCATTCGTCACGGCCACGATCGTTCTCTTCCTTCCGGAAACTCTTGGTCGCGACCTTCCACAAACACTTCGTCAAGGAGAAGAATTTGGCAAAGGCGATCAATTCTGGTCGTTGAGGCCGCAAGGCGGACAAAAAATCAATGTCGATAGATGCTTGCACAACAATAATCGTTCCTCTTAATAAGCTTTAAAGTCATTGGTCTTATATTGGCTCTCTAAAAAGCTTTATACACATAAAAAGCGTTTTTTTGTCGATCTAGCTCAGTTTTTTTTTTCTGATCCTCTCAAAGATATTTTTCGTAATTAGTAGTCAGATATCATTTTTCCTTTTTCTGTTAATTTCTTTTTCTGATTTTCAATATTTTTTTTAAACGCTGTCATTTTTTTCAACTCAAATTACATCGAAAATTATAAATTGCAGAAAAAAATTCTTTTGCATCATATTTTTGATGATTCAAATGTGTACAAGTTTTTATTTTCAAGAAAAGTCATTGTTTAGCCTTCAAAATTTACAACATTTGTAGACTATTTTTTATTTATAACTATGAGCATTTTTTCTTATTGAAAATATCGAAATTTTGAAAAACAATAAATTACTTTGTAATTTTAATCTATTTATATGTTCGTAGGAAATTTTCAGAAAAAATTGGCTGCGTGAAAATCAGATATTGAAACAGTCACAAAAAAAAGGAGAAAAGAAATCGAAAAAAGTGCACAGAAAATAAAATTCTATAATGAGAGGGGATCAGAAAAAAAGTGACTGAATTGATAGAGAATTTTTTATTTTTTAGACATAGTTTTTACGCTTCATGACTTTTTTTGACTCATGAAAATACGTATCGACCAATTTTCAGCACATTTTACACTGATAATTAGTGATAATATATATTTAAAAAAAAAAAAGCTTGTGAAGAAAAAAAAAGTATGACACCAAATTTTTAGAATAAATTTACATTTTATTTCGTATTAAATTACAGACACTTCATTTTCAACCTATCATGAAATAGTCTAATTACGTCTATTGTCGAACTCCGTACTTTTTCAATTAAAAAGTACAATTCGATGGGAGATACGTTTTTATCTGTACAATATTTGTTCGCGTTCATCTTTCTTCTCGTTACAATATTCCAAATTTTGCCAGAGATTGCTCGTGTTTTTTTTTTGCTTCCTCATAGAGGAAGTAAAAAATATTTGTATTAGTGATTTTTTTTTGTTTTTCAGTCGATAACGTCGAGTAAAGTTGTTTAGAAAAAGTCGAATTACAGCATATTTTTGCTTTAATTTAAATTATTTTTCAGAAAATAATACTGCTTTGAATCCTACGAAAAAAAAAAAATGATGAGAAAAAAAAGTTTTTTTTTAATGATCAATTTCGAAAAATATAGCAATGAGCAAAAGAGAGCGTTTTTATCGACACTTAAAAAAAAAATGTCGAACAAACTTGAGGAGAAAACATTTTTTTTTCGAGCACAAGTGAATTTTGGTTTATTTTGACACAGAGGAACGCTTGCCAACTGCACAGCTGAGTATGACGTGAGGCCGATAATAATTAATCTTGTATATAATAATTAAATTATACGTCTGAGATTGATCGTCGAGTGATCGTTTCACTTTCGACATTTATTTGAGTCTTCCCTATTAATTCGTTAACTAATCAGAGTTGCATAAACCTTCCATTAATTTTCACATTCACTCTGATTGTTTCCATCCATTAATTATTTAACATTACATTTTCATTCCAAATGTAAACGAAAAGTGCTTAAAAGGAAAAAAAAATCATTTCCTCTCCACCAATTTTAGGCAAAATTTATGTTTCGCCTGTAAAAAAGAATTGTATAACAAATTCTGAGTTCAAATTCCGAACGAGTTTTTTTTTTTTTTTTTAATTCTTCGAGCATTCAAAAAAATCCTAGAAAAATATTAATCTTTTTTATACCATTGAAAAGAAATAATGCATAATTTTTGCCTGAATTTATCGGAGGTTTAAAAAATCCGGAATAATTAAATAAATAGAAATGATTTATTTATTCTCCTTTCGTATAAATGCTTTAAAAATGAATTTTCATGGAAAGCCTTTTTTTTTTAATAAAAATGAAAAAAATTCGCTATGAATCGACTTTTTTAAATTTCGCCTTCTTTCATATCTAAAAAAAACAGGTAAAAATAGTGTCAGTCTGAAGTAGAGTGAATTAAAAAATGAATTAAAGGTTCGTAACTCTGTTATCAGGATCTATTCTTTAAACAGCCTCATAAGTACGCGAATGATACTAGCTAAACGACATGAATGCGGCTAAACGCGTTGTCCACGCTGAGATAAAAAATAAGAATAAAATATTGAGCACTATCGACTTACGAGTCTGAGGAATAAAAGAAAAAAAGAAAAAAAAAAGAAAAAAAATACAGACATTCGTAACAATTGAAAAGTCGACATTAAATTCAACGTCCAATCGAAAGCGTAAAATTATTTAAAAATCGACAATGCTCATCGTTTCAGCGAATTAAAAGGATGCGCGCGTGAAACAAAATCTTTCAGCTGAACGAATAAAATAAAATTAAATATAAATGAAAGAATTTAGGACTAAATTTTTCCATCAAAATCGCTTTCTCGATTAGCGAGATTAAAATCGTGCGATTTCGACTATTTTATATACAACGATTTGGTTGATAATCGACCGGGTGGTCGATGTATTTTTTCTTTTCATTTTTTAATTAATATATTTTTTTTAGATCTATCGAACACAGAACGGTGCTATAATCTGGTGGAATCGATTCTCGTTAAGCTGCCAGGATTGTAGCCGGCATTTGTCGCACCAATTTTTTTACTTTTCTTTTGTTTCGCTTTCTTTTTCTGAGGTGATCTGTAAAAATGGAAAAAAAAGTTATTAAATATCTTCGAAATAACGAAAGATTTGAATGGTTTTTTTTTTCTTCAAAAATCGATCTTCCTCAAAATTAAACTTTTCTTTTCTATACTTTTCTCGGAAACTCAAATTTTTGGAAATATCTTTGCCGGATTTTTTTTTAGTTATCACATTTTTCAACTTTTCGGCAGAAAATATTTTGTTTGGATTTACAACAAAAAAAAAAGTCGACAATATTTTTCAATATTAATTTACGATTAAAAAAATGTATCGTAGTAATCGGGTGAAATTTTGAAAAATTATTTTGGTTCTTTTTTATATTGATCTTTTTGTTTATAATGATAGGAAAAAAAAACTTACGATGATACACATGGAATCCACCAGAAACTTTGGTCCTTGCCAAAATCGTTGCCTTCCTGCAGTGACTCAGGAAGATCTTGATCCAGGGTTTCCGGTAAAGTTAACGTCAGAAATGCATCGAACATTGATACGAGTCCCAGGCAAAAAAGGGGCAACGATGGCGATATGTCAGCCTGAAAAATATATAATATAATTACAATAAAATTCTTTAAAACTAAAACCGTTTCATCGTGATGACGCTGTAACGCTTTATTTTTTGTGCTCTTATTCAATTTTACGCAAATTAAAAAACTGATAAAAGTGTGATTTTGATTGTGAACAAAAAAAAAACAGTCGACAATTTCTGTTACCGACTGCAGCTTATTTTACCGACAACAGTTTTTTGTTACCGACTGCAGCTTATTTTTACCGACAACAGTTTTTTGTTACCGATTGCAGTTTCGATTACCGACTATAGATTATTTTACCGGACTACAGTTTTTATTTATCGGTTAGTGTTTCGCTTACCGACTACAGTTTTTGTTACCGATTGCAGTCTCGATTACCGACTACAGATTCTTTTACCGATTACAGTTTTTCTTACCGACTATAACTATTACCAATTAAAGTTTTTGTTACCGATCGCTGTTTTTATAACCGACTGCAGATACTGAAGATAATATTGCAACACTTTGAGGGCATTTTTGATTTCTTTCTATTACAAAAGTAAAATTCCACATTACAAAATTGAAGTTCGCCACTTACCAAATAGATGACGTAAGGTCCAATTATATGAGCAAAGTATCCAATGATGTGAATGAGGGAAACACCCTGAGCTCGTACCACAGTCGGTAACATCTCGGCGGCATATTGAAAACCAATGTTCGCAGCGATGTTGACACCGAGTCGGGCGAGAATTGCCATGGCGACGGTGATTGGACCTGGAGAAATAATTTATCGATCGTAAAACGTTTCATATTCAACCCCCCGCCGGGGCGCGCAGCTATGCCCCCCTCTCCTCCCACCTCGCCCACCAACTATTTTACCACTATAGGAGATTCGTGCGAGAACTTGAAAACTTACCTTTAGGCGTAGCCAGAGCAATGAATGAAAAGATCCCACACAGGAACATAGACGCAAAGCCCATCCATCGTCTGCCCCATCTGTCCAAAAAGAGCGCGAGCAAAAGAGCTGCCGGAAGCTCAGTCAATGCCGCCAACGAGAAAGAAGTGAATACGTCCGGATCCAAGAGTTTCATATTCCAAACATGTCCGTCAAAAACAAGAATTATCAAAAGCCTGCAAAGACATTAGAAGATTATAGCAATAATATTAAAAGCAGCAACAAAATTATAATTATTAATAATTTAATTATAAATAATAATAATTTCATAGTTTAGGTGTTTCAAAAAGTAAAAACTTTGACTTTTTTTTTTTCACATTTTGTTGCAAATTGATTTTTCGAAAACTTTGAGAAAATTTGTGCTAATTTTCAAGTCAATAAAAAAAAAAGGAATATCATGTGGTTAATATCATAAAAATATAGGGAATATCATGTCACTTACATTGTTATTTCCTTTCAGCATTAGAATCATAATTATTAAAATTCAGTTTAGTTATTGCGCGTTGAAATTAAAAATAGTAATAAATAAAAAGATGTGTAAAAATCGATTTCGAAAAATAATATTAATATATAATTATATAAAGTATAAATATATTTACAAATAATATGAGAAAACTTTTTTCTTTTGCCGAAAAAAAAAAAATCTGTGCTTTTTGGCCCTTCACAAATAAGTGAAACAAATTGTGAGAAACACTTGAAAAAAAAAAAAAAATGTTTATAAAAAAATGAAAAATTTGAATTACCAATATATGACGAGAACAACAGTGATTCTTGCGAGTCTTGGTTTCTTGAAGAGATCCAGAACTGTGTATTGATTGTGACTCTTGTCATTTACCATCATGTCATTGCAGCTCTTTTTGAATTCCTCGTAAATCTCCGGTTTCACCGTTTTTCCATTTACCTTGGCGAATTTCTTAAGCATCACAATAGCTCTGTCAATCTGGCCATTCATTATGTACCATCTGTCGTTAAAAATTAAAAAAAAGATTTTAGTTAAATTATTTACATCAATATGGGTTACCGAAAAATCATGAATATTAAATGGTTCTAAAATTGCGCATACATTTTTTTTTATCTTGATAAAAATTACTACTGGACGAGTATAAAAAAATGAAAAAAAAATTTGTAAGTCTCTTTGTATCAAGAATATGACCGGTCTGTGTACAATAAATTTTATTTTCAGATCTTTCGCAGAAAGTATGACCATTTTTTTTGGAAATTTGTAGCATGCAAATTTTTTTCTGAGTAATCATTTATTGTGGTAAATTTTTTTCCGCGTAGTAATTTTTTGTAGTAAATTTATTTCTGCGTGGCAATTTTTTTGTACTAAATTTTTTTCTGCGTAGTAATTTTTTGTACTAAATTTTGTTCTGCGTAGTAATTTTTAATTTCGCATAATTTAATTTTCGTGATTGTTCGGTATTTTTATAAAATATTACTACAAAATATTGATCATGTTAAGTAAAAAAAAAAAATAAATAAAATATTAACCTGGCGCTTTCAGGAGCTAGCCACGGTCCTAAGAAAGCCGTAACCAACGGCACAGCAGTGACAACGCTGAGAATTCTCCAATCTGCGATCCAGAAAGCCATCCATGGTAAAACACTCGCCGCCACAGCAAAATAAATGCCAAATGACATGTTAGCCACCAAAGTTCTGTATTTTGGTCCCACGTATTCGATTACTAAAATTTCAACAAAATTTCGTAAAAAAATTATTTACTAAAAATACATGAAAATACATCAATTAAACAATTAATTAATCAATTATCAATCAAAAATTGTACAATTACACTTGAGTTAAAAAAAAACGACCACGATAGGTGAATAAACGTTATTTGGTACGAAAAAGGAAGTCAAGAAATTCAAGTAAACAGTAAAAGAAATGAAAAACAATGTTTGGCTTCAAAGCCAGTTGGCTGACTTACCTATAATAAAGAGTATATTGAAACAATTGTCGAATGAAGTACCGACGATGAGCCTTGCCAAAGCAAACGACCAGAAACTATTGCAAAAGGCCGTAGCAACTGAGGCAAAGAATCCTACGGCGTTACATGATACCAAAGCTGGGATTCGGCCATAATGATCGGCAATATAGCCGAATATGAAACCACCGATTATGCTGCCAACGAAAAACGCCGATTGCGCGGCTGATGACAAATAAGTTTGGTCGCAAACCCACTCGAGCTATCGGAAAAAAGTTATTATTATTATTATTATTATTATTTTCAAGATTTCTTGTCATTTGAAAAAAAAAAATAATGAAAATTATTTAACATTGGGATTATGAGATTATGTTTGAGAATTTTGAGCTGGAGATTTGTCTTTTTGAATTGTTACCTCAGCGGCTATTGATGCGTAAGGAACCATCGTGTAGTTAAAGCTCCATCCATGCTGACAGGGCACGGTTGGCCATCTTGGGTTGCTTTGATTGACACCATCAAGCAGCATTTGTGTGTAATTAACCGCATACATGGTACACCGCGAGAAAGGAGTGGCACCTTCGGTTTCAAGCTCAAGCTTGCTGGCTAGTGGGATGGAGAGCTTTATCCTGAAAAAGAGGAATAGTAGCATTATATAAAATTCCATCGAATTCGTGGTAGTACAAAGAAAAATATTTTAGCAAAAACGTATCTTGTATTTTCAAATCAGTTTACAGAAAATCGGTAGAAAAAATAAATCGGTTCACGAAAAATCGGCAGAGGAAAAATCGGTTACCAGCAAATCGGCAGAGAAAATAAATCGGTTGACAAAAAATCGGTAGCGCAAATAAATCGGTTTATAGAAAATCGGTACATAAAATAAATCAATTGACAGCAAATCGGTAGAGAAAATAAATCGGTTTACAGAAAATCGGTACATAAAATAAATCAATTGACAGCAAATCGGTAGAGAAAATAAATCGGTTTACAGAAGATCGGTACATAAAATAAATCGATTGACAAAAAATCGTTAGAATAATCGGTGAAATTCAACCTCAAATACGAGTTTTCACTTATATTTATTCTTAATGTACCATTAATTGTAAATCGTGAAAACTGTAAAAAAGGTATTTGTGCGTTTATACCCATAAGGAATAAATGATCAGTGGTTGCCCTACGTAGTTGATCAATCTTGTACACATAGCTTGACACTCATCGGTGCTAATCAAGATTCCATGCACATCCGTGGCAACGATTAGCTCAACATACTCACGTCGTTGCATTTTAATTAAGGATATACCCATGTATAGGTATATAATTCAAGCTACTACATATTGTGACAGATTGGATTGACAATTCGATTAATTAACACTTTTAATTGATAGTTAATTGATCGTTATAGACGTTACAAACAATATTATCGTGAAATAGTTTTACCAGAATGCGGTAAATGCGTACAAGCATTTATCTGGGAATTTCGAATATATCCGGTCCAATAGCTACCAAGATGCGTAGAGTTAATAACTGTTTTTTTTATAAAATAAAAATTGTAATTATATTTTCATTTTCTCATGATTTTATACAATAATCGAAAACGTATTAAATATCGAAATATCGAAGTATCGAAGTATCGAAGTATCGAAGTATCGAAGTATCGAAGTATCGAAGTATCGAAGTATCGAAGTATCGAAGTATCGAAGTATCGAAGTATCGAAGTATCGAAATATCGAAATATCGAAATATCGAAATATCGAAATATCGAAATATCGAAATATCGAAATATCGAAATATCGAAATATCGAAATATCGAAATATCGAAATATCGAAATATCGAAATATCGAAATATCGAAATATCGAAATATCGAAATATCGAAACATCGAAATATCAAAATATCGAAATATCGAAACATCGAAATATCGAAATATCGAAATATCGAAATATCGAAATATCGAAATATCGAAATATCGAAATATCGAAATATCGAAATATCGAAATATCGAAATATCGAAATATCGAATTATCGAAATATCGAATTATCGAAATATCGAAGCTCATTGTTGCCTTTATTTATGACAAAGGAAGTGATCGTACATATTGTATCATTGCCTCCAGATGACAAATCCGTATGCATAAACGTACACGCTACGAAATAATAATGTACAGAGTACATTGATGTAATGAGTCTGCGTGCGCACGTGGGATGAATGAATCTTGAGAGAACCGAACATTTGTCTTATGACTCGTGTCATAAGACAAATGCATTGTTTGAATAACCTACCATTTGCTTCCTCATAGATCACTCTTTTTTCCGTATTTAATAGTGTGTTAAAGACGTTTCCAGAATTATTTATCTGCATCACATTATTAGAAAAACGTTAAATTCAAATGTTTCCAACACTGTGTTTTAAATTCTGACTTTGTACAATCGGTTAAAAAAAAGTAAATTATAATTATGATTTATAATACTAAAATAAAAAACAAAAGCATTAAGTAAATAATATAATGAAATAGAAAAAAAAATAATTCTTTAAAGAATTGAAAAAAAAGGGAAAATAAGGAAAATAAAGAATGTATCTAAATGGTAGCTTGAATGAATTACGGTAATCCGTGTAACTGTTATGCGTGAAGAAAGATTAAAAAAAAAAAAAAAAGTAAAGATAGATGCAAGCCACGTGCACGGGGGCAATATAGCACTGTTCGAGTCTGACGAAACGACCTTCGAAGTGGTAAACGAGTTCCGCGAGTCAAAGACTTCCCATCTCGTGGAATCTACGCAAGGTCGATTCCGCCGACCAGTTTTCTCATGAATATACACATTTTAAAGTGTGTTGCGTGTTAAACAGTACCGCACATTTGCGGTGTGTGCGCACTTCCGATTCTATATAACTATATCAATACGATATACCGGTGACTCTGTCTGGGGGAATTTAACGAACCGTGGAGTTCTAAGAAAGGTTCCTCGAGTATCGCGAATCTGGAATTCAATCGCTTTTATAAAACTATCTCGCCGTCGCTGTTTCGGACAATTGGACTGGACGGGGTCAAATGACACAACACCGCCCCGGATTTTTCTAAGTCCCACAAAGGCCCCATGAGATCCCCTTCTGAGACCCGATTTTTATGTCCCCATAAGTCCCCTTTTCAGGGTCTCATTTTTTTAAGTCCCCATGAGTCCCCTTTTCAGGGCCTCATTTTTTTAAGTTCCCATGAGTCCCCTTTTCAGGGTCTCATTTTTCTAAATCCCATGAGGCCTGATTTTTCAGAGTCCCAATGAGACCCCGTCTCAGGGACTGATTTTTCTAAGTTCCCCTCTCAGGGCCTGATTTTTTTAAGTCCCCATGAAACCCGGTCTCGAGGCCTAATTTTTCGGAGTCCCCATAAGAGGGACTTAAAGTAATGATTATCTAAAATAAAATAAGGAAATATATATTTTTTTAAACTTACTTTTCAAGATCTGTGAGGTTCCATCCGTCGAGTTCTGGCACATTGCACCAATGTTCATTAGGCACGAGAGTTAGGAAAAATTGGGTGAAGTAGAGGAAGGCATAGACAAATGTGAATGGTAATAGAAGTACGAAGAGCATCCATTGATAAAATCCTGCCTCTCCGACGTATGGAAGAATATCGTCAAAGGATTCGATTTTTTTTCGACCCTCCCCCTCCTCGGCCTTGGTCGTCTCTACCGCCACAGTCATTTTTGCTTCTGAAAAAGAAAAAAAAAACATAATTATTATATTTATGTACTTATTTCAGGTTTATTAATATATTTTTGAAATCATTAAAAATTTTCAAATAGTAAACATTTTTTAATAATTTTATTGCGATAACCAGTTTTTTGGTCAATTCACTCAGAAAAAGAAGGAATAATTAAAAATGTTCGAAAATTATTGAACCGAAAGATTAAATTTTTTTTTATATCTAGTAACAATATTTGCTATATAACAAAAATTCCAAAGTAATTTCTTTATGATTGTTATAGTGCAAAATGTGCAGAATTGTTGGTTAACTTGAAATAACGTTTGGTCATAATTTTGGCCCGATAATCTAAATATTTAAAATCCCACCTGTGCGATGAAACGCGACGCGAAAAACATAATTATCATTCAAATTATCTCTCGAAAAACAGGAAATAAGAAGTGCGATTGACAATTATTAGCAAGCTGTACAAACAACTAAATTGCTTGAAATTACTGACAATATTGTTTACACTGCTCGTTTTTAATGTTTGCACTCTTATGTGTGAAAAGCATTTCTTCGAATCGAGTTTAATTGAAGACGATTTCTGCAAAACTTTTATCACACTGTTTTGTTTCGGTCGACAAAATAGTTATTTAAGTTCATAAAATGATTCAACAGATTTATATAACATTAATTATAATAATCAATATAAACCTATATAAATCAGGCCTATTTGACATATAATGTCCTTTATGAATCAGGTCTACTTGGCATGGAATGTCCTTTATACATTAGGGCGACTTGGCATGAAATGTCCCATACACAATAGGACGACTTGGCATGGAATGTCCCATATAAATTAGCCAAAAATATAATCCTATATAAATGGCTCCGAAGAACATTTATTTTTCGTTCCTAACAAAAAAAAATATTGTAAAAACTTTTTTTTCACACCGTTTTTATAAGAAAAAACAAACATATTTTGATATTTATGTTGGGGGTTTTTTTTTGGCGTCCGATTATATTTTTTAATACATTTTTACACACTTAAATAAATGTTGCTCACAATCACGGCCAAATATTTTACACGTGAATTCACAATTTCTCATTGTCATGACGTATTTACACATAGATAATCACAAAAATGTTTGCAACAATCCGGCCGGCCTAAAAACTGTACACTGCGAAAACATCGCCAAAATGCTGATGCGTGGCATAAGCTGATGAACGTTAGAAGTAGATATCGATTAAAAAGTCGATGTCTACTTCTGATGTTCAACACGCAACTCCATTATTTTGATAAACCATTTCCCGTTTCTTTATATTTCATTCTGTTTTTCATTCTAAATTCGCTAAATGTAGAATGGAAACAAAATATTAAAAAAAAAAATTTTAAAAAGTAAAATCTCAAAAAAATTTCAAAAATTGAATCCTATAATCTAATTATTAATATTTAGTAACTTTCATTTCTGAACGTAAAAAAAAAAAACATTTCACAACGTTCGTAAAATTTAAAAAGTGCGTAATTAATTATTCAAAATATTGCATTTAAAAAAATTGATATATTATTTAGATTTCTTATATTTAATTCATATATTTTTTAATCTCAAAAAGGAACACTATTAAAAAAAAATATATATATATACTCATAATTTGTTGGTATTGCATCACTAGAATTAAAAGAAAAATCTTAAACAAATAAAAAGTGTGAATGAGTTATTTAGAAAATTGTATAAAATATGTGTTCTTCCACATACCGAAGAGATACTCGACTTGTAACGATTCTCTCTCGAGGTTATAACTGAAGAAGTTCCTGTCTATCGTCTGTTATGTCAACAATTTCAATTCTCGCAACGTTAAATCATTGCAATTTTTAAGTATTTGATCATTAACGAGGAGTAATTATAAAGTCGCTGCTCAGGCATTATTAAATACCGTACATAGATCTCAAACATCTTTATGAATAATTTATGTCGGATAGCGATCGAAGTGCATTTGAGTGCAATGCTGCAAGAGATTTTGCACATTACAATCTTGTTGCTGGCTTCGCAAACAATAACACCACACATTATTATTATGTATCAGAAAAAATATATATATGACATGTAATAATAATAACATAATAATGAATAAATTGATTTGTAAAAGGTAAGGTTGAGCGGAAAAATAATGCAATTGGCGAAAGATAAGATGCAATTCGAACGTCATAAAACTTGTTTGAAATCGTTATCACTGGGGCTATCATTAGATTCGGGGTCGTCTATCATCATCATCGTCACCTTGCTCTACCAAACTGCATGGTAATACCACATTGCACCACTGACTTGCAATTGTTTCGATTGGTATATTAAAATCGTGTTGCGTGCTTCGAGATTGACAAGATGAAAATAAAACTACGAGAGTTTCATTCATTCTAAGGCTAATTTTTTGTCTGATTCAACATTTTATTTTAATTACAGTTATATTTAATATTGAATATTCTTAAAAAAAAAAAGTAATATTAATACTAATTAATGACACATTTTTGTAATTGAAAAAAAAGTGTAAATATTTATAATGACATTTTTACGAATTGTTGTAAATAAAAAATGCACAGGTTTGCTTAAGAGCGCGAATTAATTTTTGCAAGCTTTATAGATTTTAGAAAATAATTTTTATTCTTTTATTTTCCGAAATTTTTAAAATGTGTGTTTGAGGATTTTTTTTTGGTATAATACATTTTTTTAAATATATTTTCTCATGACTGTCAAATATTTGAAGAGGTTTTAAAATTTAATGTGAAACTCTCATTAGAAAGATAGCTTCAGGCTGAAACTGAAGATAATGCAAATTAGCGTTGAAACTAATTAAAAGATGTGTTCTCTGTTGAAACTTTATTGAAGTTGTTATCGCACCCGCATTCATCACTTATTCCAAATGGTAAATGTTTTCAAAACTTGACTCACTTTATTACGCCCTTTATAACTTTTCCTTCCATTCACACGAGAAAGATTTATTTCAAACATTTTCTACCAGTGACATTAAATTATTTGAAATTGCAGTGAAAAATTCTAATCGTTAATTAAAATATTTTATTTTCTACAAATACAATAAAAATAATTCAATTGAAATTGTAATATAACGCATTTTATTGATTATCTGTGTGTTAAAACTTCTTTCCCATTTTTACGTTTGTTTTGAAATTAATTGTTTATATTTAAATAAGTAAGAAATGAAAAAGTTACGATTTAAAACAAAATAAAAAAATAAAAATAAAAACAAACCTGACTAATATTTTTTTAAATTATTTATATCTTTTCTACCAAATATATTATTTTAAATAAGTTTTTTTAATTTTAATAATTTATTTTTTTAAATTCTCCAAATATTAAAAAACTTTTTAAACCGGAACTATATTTAAAGAGACATAAATTTCCTGCTAAATTTTCTTTGGTAATGAAAATTTGAAAACTTATAAAAAAAAAAAATTCGTACGAAATTATTATGTCCACTAAATAAAAAAAAAAAATTATGATACTATTTTCCCTGGCCACGAAATTCCAGCAATTTTTACATTAATAATACAAAAATTCTATAATACTCACATATATATATTTTTAATCACTCTGTCCAAAAAGTCTCGAAAGACAAATCGAACAAGTCATTCGTCCAACAAAATCCACGAAAAATAAAGGTCACTGTTCCAAAGTCTCCAATTGCTCTTAAAATTAAATTAGGAAACTCTCACTTGTTTTTTTTTATTTAATAAAAATAAAAAAATAAATACGTAATATATATATATATATATCACAGAATTAAAAAAGAAATGTTCACAATCCTCTTTTTGTCACTCGTGGCACTTTTGTATCCAGTTTAAGAAGCAAAAATTATTTAGAATTCACGACGAACGCGAAATTTAAGTCGTCCAATTGTGTTTTCATCGAGAAACGGAAAATATATATATTTTTTTGTAATTAAAAAAAAAAAAAAAAAATCGGTTGACCAAGATCGGTATGTAATAACGATGACCGTGAATCGAGGGCTTTAACTGACGGCCAGCTTTTGCTCGTCTCACGATTCAACCGAGCTCCATCGTCGTCGATTGTATACGAGGGAACCGTTGACTGGTTCTCGAGGCAATGTTAGGTATGGCATTTATAGGCTGCCTACACCTCTTTACCGGCCAGACTATACAAGAGAGAAAAATCCCCCTCCAGCACCCCGAAAGCCCGATCAACAACATTACAGGTTTTGCCCCGGCTCTGCGCGGTCGATCCTCCCCCCGTGACGTCACTGGATCTGGCGGGACGATCTGGCTGTCCCGTAGATCCCCCGATCGACGCGATGCGCGCGCAGCTTCGAGTTGCGCGTGGTCACCGATTCGATTGGACTTGACAACCGAGAAACCACAAAGTGGCTGATATTTAATCGGGTAAATTCACCGGAAGATCAAGGTTGTACTGATGATTATGATTTTTTTATTTCACTAAAGAAGAAACTTTAATATTATTATTATTGCTTTTGGCTGTAATGAAAATTTGAAGTCGTTAAACCGATTTTTGGGCGGTAGTTGGTATTTATAAATGACTAATTAAGAAGTCAAAATCGTTTGTGATGATTATTATGATTTTTTTTTTCTGTTTGGAGATTATTAGATTTACTATAATTTATAATTTGGCTTTAAAAGATCGGTAATTTTTTTATTTTTATTTTACTTGCTTTTAGTTTAGAATTTAAAACATGAAATAATTTTGGAGAAAAAGGATGTGGAAAAAAAAATTTAAAACGACTTGAAATACACCTGGAATTTTTTTTTCTTCTTTTTTTCATAAACCAGAGTGAAAGCTATAATTCTCCTCTATAGCACACATTGGCCGGCGGCGATTTTATTTCTTATATTCTTTCCACGACGAAGATAAATTAAATTACCTTAATAAAAATCTCACTTTATTTATACAAAAGTGCGACGAAATCGCAAGGACGTTCGGTCGTTCCCTCCGGGAACTATTAGGCAATTCTCGTGTAAACATTTCCGTCTATGTATGAAGATTCGAGAATAAGACATTTTCCCCGTGACGCATCAGGAGGTCTCGCTGTCTACGCCGTAGGCACAAGTGCATGGGGATTTCCCTGTTAGACTGGTTCTTCCCGCACACACCTGAACTCCATTCGTTATGGTCGTCGCGTTTAAGGAAAGTGTCATTTAACGATCATGGATTCTTCGACGATCTACGCGTTGAATTAAAACAAAAAAAACATTAAAAAACATTTATAAATTTATCCGCTTCTACTTTGTTGTACTTCGTTAACTGAAAATTATTTTTTTTTCCATAGACGGATTTAAGGAAAAATGTTAAACGTTTTCCTGATTTAAATCAATAGTAAATGTCATAATATTTGAAAATTAAAAAAAACGAACTGCTTATAGAAACGTTATAACAGCTGTTGTCAATTATTTTCAAATATTCGCAGATTTTTTTAGGGTGAAAAAAAGATTTTTTTTTTTAGCTCAGCCATACAGGAATTCAGGCTAAACTAGCTTAGGTTTTCGTCGTTATCGGTCGAAGCAGTATAAATTAATTATTTGCAAGTGTATGTATGTGGGAGAGAAATGAACACGTCTGGGTTGAAAATTTACATTTTGTGAAGTTTAATCTTGCGGCACTATCGCATATCTATATGTAAGAAACTCGTATAAACAATGATTTGGCAAAAATTAAAAATTGTAATGATTGCACAGCACGATTGCCGTAAGGCACATTCAGCTATGAATAGCGACATTTTATATGGAACAAATTATGGAAGTCAAACACGACATCCGCAAATATCTTAACTCATAAAGCTGTTTTGTGTTTACGAACGATGAGAGCGAGGCCGAGGCAATTTGATGTCCTAAATTATGGTACGTCTTGGGCGTATACATGATTTAAGAGCAGCAATAGACTTATTGAAGACGTCAAGAGATGCCACAGCGATTTTGTAGAATTTTAGAATTTTAGAATTTTAGAATTTTAGAATTTTAGAATTTTAGAATTTTAGAATTTTAGAATTTTAGAATTTTAGAATTTTAGAATTTTAGAATTTTAGAATTTTAGAATTTTAGAATTTTAGAATTTTAGAATTTTAGAATTTTAGAATTTTAGAATTTTAGAATTTTAGAATTTTAGAATTTTAGAATTTTAGAATTTTAGAATTTTAGAATTTTAGAATTTTAGAATTTTAGAATTTTAGAATTTTAGAATTTTAGAATTTTAGAATTTTAGAATTTTAGAATTTTAGAATTTTGAAATTTTAGAATTTTAGAATTTTGAAATTTTAGAATTTTAGAATTTTAGAAATTTAGATTTGAACAATTGCTACGTAATGTTTATACATAAAACGCTCACTGCCGACGCTATGCAGTATTTAGAAATGAAGTGTTTGCGGTTTAAATGGCTTAAATGGCTGCAAAATTGTGACAATCTTCCTTTACCACTCACGCGATTCCTCATAATAGTTTATTACACGTCAATAGAATAATTATCCCTTCACGGTCTTCCGTCTGGTAGTCAGAATAATATCGATTCTGATCTACTATTATTACATGTAGTATCTGCCTACATCGGTGATTGGCACCACCAGTGTATTCTGCGGTTAGTAAAATCATTGACGATGTAAATCGCAATTGCTTTAGCTGATAATTGCATAACAATTTTGAATAACATGTGGCGATGAAAATCTTAATAAAAGCTTCTTGATTTTTCTACAGCCAACAGAAAATCTGTTCGAATTAATATCGGACATTTAATCATCCGGTAAGATTTTTTTTTGTTTTTAGTAGAAAAATTAATTTCGATTCCGGAATTGAATGCTAATATAGATTTTAAGATTTTTTTGGTGATTATCGCTTTACAAAAATAATTCTTATTTATTAGTATCCAATAAAAGGGCATATTTTTATAAATAAAACTGTGCTAGAGGAAGCAATTCGTTGTTTCCGTTTTGTTTTCTACAGAATCAGGAGAATAATCTGGCTGCATGCGAAGAACGTGAAAACCGGTTGGCCGAACAAAAGACCAGTAGGGTTGATGCAGGAGTTATTTCCGCAGCTCGGAGAACGGAAAAAGTGTATAGAAAGAGAATATAACAGAACGTGAACGAGAAATACTCGAAGGACGAGTGATGATCGCCTGTACTGGCAGTGCGCAAAAAAACGAAAGATCGCTGCTCTGTTCACAGTCGCGATTCGCTTCGTTGGAACTTCCTTGAAATTACCAATCTACAATAATCCCCGGGCTACTGGGGCCCTGGGGCGTTGCCAGGTGATTGACGCTTTATGCAAGCGCGTATCTCATCGTTCTTAAATTATTGGAAACATAACAATTAAGGGTAGAAAACAATAATAACTAGATGTTTTTAGAATTTTAGAATTTTAGAATTTTAGAATTTTAGAATTTTAGAATTTTAGAATTTTAGAATTTTAGAATTTTAGAATTTTAGAATTTTAGAATTTTAGAATTTTAGAATTTTAGAATTTTAGAATTTTAGAATTTTAGAATTTTAGAATTTTAGAATTTTAGAATTTTAGAATTTTAGAATTTTAGAATTTTAGAATTTTAGAATTTTAGAATTTTAGAATTTTAGAATTTTAGAATTTTAGAATTTTAGAATTTTAGAATTTTAGAATTTTAGAATTTTAGAATTTTAGAATTTTAGAATTTTAGAATTTTAGAATTTTAGAATTTTAGAATTTTAGAATTTTAGAATTTTAGAATTTTAGAATTTTAGAATTTTAGAATTTTAGAATTTTAGAATTTTAGAATTTTAGAATTTTAGAATTTTAGAATTTTAGAATTTTAGAATTTTAGAATTTTAGAATTTTAGAATTTTAGAATTTTAGAATTTTAGATAAGATTTTGTATTAAATATTTCAAAACTGTAAAGGCCCCATCGCAAGATTACATTTTTGCGCACATTGTTTTTTTGACACATGTGTCTTTCTTGAAATTAGAATCATTTGCAAATAAAGTGTAAATTACGTAAATCGCGAATACACTTTTTTACGAAAATATCAGTTATCAAAACTGTATGGCCGTGTGGCTGCAAATATTTGTCTGTTTCAAACATACGCAGATCTCTAATACATTCAATAAACTCCATACACGAATAAACGTAATCTAAAGAAAAACATGACAGTCATTTTATCCATAATCATCTTCATCGTGAGATCTTCGAGCTAACGCGTATGATGAAACAGACACATTTGCAAGCTCAAATATTTAGATATAGAGTACAGATTAAATTATACAGCGCGATTCAGTATTAAATGAACACGTTGTTTAAATTTTTACGAAAATTAAAAAATTCAAAGATTCAAAAATTTACTAGAAAGATTTTTTATTTTAATTTACAAATACGATTGACTATTTTCACTCAATAATAAGTTTGGTACATATCATGAAACAGTCTGCGTGTGTTAATGTAAATACAAGAGCAAGTGTCAATTACAAATAGCTTTTGTCAATCTTAATTTCGTCGAAATTAATGGCTTGGAGTATCAATAAAGAAAAAAATATAATTTAGATGTTCGGAGTATTACCAGACAGGAAATTTCATGTATTTGACGCATCACGATGCCAATCGTTCCAATACTCTGAACATAAAAAGCCTTCGCATTTTTGCAATCCATTGAATCTCTGACACAGCGAATGCTGATGAATTGTTGGATGTATTTTAAGGTCCGTTAAGCCGTTTTTTTTTTCATTCCGGGCTAATTGATTCATTCGTAAAAATTACAATTTCCGGCTGGGAGCTTTAACATTTTTATCTTAAAATTCAACACGTGGTGACAAAATACAATAATTCGCTATTTTTGACCCCTTCAGGTATTTTTCATAAATAATCCGATTTTATTATTATTATTATTTAATTTCACTATTTTTAATTACTTTATTTTTCATTGAAATAGTAGTTATATTCTAACTTTTATTTTGAATTGAAACAAAAAAATTGAGCAAAATAATGAATACTATTATTTTTTTTTTAAATCCCTGAACAGAAATTCTGTTTGAAACGAATTTTTTGCTGAGAATTTATAAGCGAACGATTTGTAAATGGACCAAATTAATGGGGTCAATGATGGTCCATGTACGACTTTTGATATCTACGTGATACTTCAAACATTTGTGAATTGGGACATTGGGCCAAACAGTCGTATTTAATCGATGTCCCTGGACAGCCAGTAAATTCTGGTAAATTACGAAATCCATACGTAACATTGAAAGATGAGTAAATTTTACGACTCATTGATGACGTGCAAACGAGTAGTGAGCCGGGGTCTTTGTCAAGTGCAGTGACCATCAATCATAAATGTAATATAACTCGCATATATAGGAATTGTTGGGTTTAATCGTTGCTGAGAAATATTTATATTCAAGTATGTTACTCTTGTCGTCCTCCAAAGAGATCGTCAAGAGAAAACCTTGGCAATCATCGCTGTGAAGCAGCGTCTGACTGTTGCAGTAGTGTAGAAGAGTTCATGTAAATGCGTGTGGAAGAGGCACACGTGACAATAATTGTTTACTTTACAAGTAACCATAAATCGGAATTGAAATGTATTGAAAAATCGGTTTCAGATAGAGTAACTATTACGAATAATTACAAAAATAATGCAGCAACGATAACATTAATTATCTTGAATTATCTCTTTTTATTCAAGAAAATAGTAACAATATTTTTTTTAGTTCATTTTAGCTCACAAAATATTCACACAAATATTTACAAAAACATTCACACAACATTCACACAAACATTCACACAAACATTCACACAAACATTCACACAAACATTCACACAAACATTCACACAAACATTCCCACAAACATTCCCACAAACATTCCCACAAACATTCCCACAAACATTCCCACAAACATTCCCACAAACATTCCCACAAACATTCCCACAAACATTCCCACAAACATTCCCACAAACATTCCCACAAACATTCCCACAAACATTCCCACAATTTAATGGTGGAAATGGAAAATGACATATCCACTGTGTTTTAAAAAAAAATTAAGAAATGTCAATATATTCTTGTGAAAGAGCGAAACACAAGAATCATAAGAAGTATACATAATATATTAGAAAGTTGTTTTTCTAATTGTCCCAGATCGGGGTCAATTGACACGCGAGGAAACTGGAAATCTAGGGATCCGGGGATTCCCCAGATTTGGCATATTTTCTCATTTGCGGTTTATTTGCTAAACTAATAAAGCGACAAAAAAAATTGTAAACCTATGAAATTTGACATTAATTTTTAATTTTTACTGTATATCTTCGGTTAGGTATCATGTTTTTTTTTTTTTTTTCGTTTTCACTGTGGTATACAAAACCGGTCATACTGGTTTTCAAGTATCTTTGGTTTATTCTCAAGTACCACATTACGCATCGCCGTAAAAAGATGAATGAATATGATAGCTTCTTAGTTTCGTCGGATATGAATTTTATCTTTTTTTTTCCGGACATGATTGCGACAAAAGTGTATAATCAAGCATTCAATGAGACGGATCATAACTCCAGCATTGATTTCCGAGACTCGAGACGCAATACAGAAATAAACGATTTCCATTTTGAAAATTAAGATAAAATTTGTTCCTATTTGCATCTTTAATGTTTAGTTTAAGAACGAAGGTGAAAAACTGATTTTTTTATTTTGAAAAAAAGTCGACGATCATAAATGTTTATTTGAAATGTCAAATGTCAATAGTACAATACTATTATTTTTTTTTTTTAATCGTAAAAATTAATTATTAACATTGTACAGTAATATAATTCCGGAAATACGAAAATGAAATAAATAATCATTATCAGTATAACGAAATAAGCTCTGACAAGAAAAAAATCGGTTCACCATTCAAAGTGATGGTGGCGATAAAAAATGATATACAGTGCTTTTAGCGGAAACTTGTAAATTTATTGTCAGATCGATTTATATATATTTGTAGCTGCAATTTGCTCTGCAGTGTGTCACTCCTGTATCGGCAATAAAATCTGGCATTTCCCTTACAACTTACCTGCATTACTCGGAATAATAGAGACCGAGGTTACGATCGAGCTGGCGCGGCTCATTTAAAAGTGTAACACGTGTAACACGTTATGTGTTGCCCGCGGTGTCAGAGCGATGAGCGTACATATTTTTCAGTTATACATAGATATACGAGAGATCGTTCTAAACGTCACATCAAAAGTCAGCTGTGTATTCTATATATTCTATATTTATATATTTATCGTCATAAAAAAAGAATGTACAGTATGCGACGGGCGATCATGTTCGTTTTCCGGCTTTGCAACCTTGCCAACCTCTCGATTCGTCGAGCACGAAGTTTCAACGGTGAATTTCTATGATATATATTTGTCGCACTTACTAGAGAGCACATAATACAATGTAATTTACTTTGTATATGCGCCATTCCATACCGATTCGAATTGGGTCTCTTGGACTTTCCGTCAAAGCTTTTAAAAATATTCATGTCAATGGTATAATTAATGATTATTTAAAATCAATGTATTTTTATCGAATTTTGAAAAAATCTCAAAATCTCAATACATGACTTTTGAGATTTTTTTCCGATCTTTTTATTCGGGCTGACAATACATTGATTTTGAATAATCATAATTAATGATATAATTATGATTATTTACAATGCAATGTATTTTACCAAATTTTGAAAAATTGGAAAAAAGTCTCAAAATCTCAAAGAAAAATCTCCAATCTAAATACATGACTTTTGAGAATTTTTTTCTTTTTTGAGATTTTTTCCATTTTAATTATGGAATTTTTTCCATAATTAATGATATAATTATGATTATTTAAAATCAGTGTATTTTACCCAATTTAAAAAGATCGGAAAAAATCTCAAAAAAAAATCTGTAATCTCAATACAGGACTTTTGAGAATTTTTTTCCGATTTTTTTATTCGAGCTAACAACACCTTGATTTTAAATAATCATAATTATATGAAATGTTTTTTAAAAAATCTAATAAAAATTCCGGTTGCTTCTCAGAGTTGTAGGAGTAAAATAAAAAAAATGTGGATTAAATCCTGGAGATTGAGGGTCTTACCCAGGTCGAATTGGTATGGAAAACCCCATATATATATATATGTAATGATAGAGAATACTGACCCACGTGCGCGCAATAAATTTCTACAAACTAATTGACACGTCGACACATGTCTTTGTACCATTTTTATTTTAACACCTGTTTTATTATAGTTTGGAATTATAAAGGTTTAAGTACAGTTAAATCGAACTTTTTCCGGTGGAAAGTTAATTTTGATTGAAAGAGCAGATAATAATAATAACGAATAAGAGAAAAATACTCTTTTATTTAAATAATAAAAATATTGCGATTATTATAAAGGTTACAAGTTTATTATTTTTTTTTTTAACGTTTAAATAACATTTGTTATTTCTAATAAAATTCGCGTACATTTCGAAACACATGATTTTCGTCAAAAATTTATGACAGCCATAACTTTTCTCTTCGATCATTACAATATTTCCCCATTACGCATTAGGAATGTTTTCCTTATTGCTGGTATCAGTGGGAATAAAATCTAAATGTAAATGGCAATTTGCTGACGTCTGTTGACATTTACAAAGATATCATTTTATTTATGGAGAATTCCAAGCCAATTCGTAAACTTTAAAAAAAAAATACAAAGCATTTTTTAATTTTTTTTTACAATTAAAAAAAATTATTACTTTATAATTAAAAAAAAATTCTGTGTTTTGTACGTTTTTTTATTATTATTTTTGTTGTTGTTCATAAATTGACAATTAATTCCGCATAAAAAAAAAGATCTCGAATTTTTTGTTTAAATAAATAAAAAATTAATTAATATACCCATGGAATATTATTTTCCACCCAGCCAAATCTTTTCTCTTCAGTCATTTTATGACTTTTTCCATTAGGCGCCAACATTTCTTTCCTCGTTATCCGTTGCTGCCAGAGGATTATCCGTCTGGACGCGGCAAATGCATATTATACGCTGAAAGAACGTCAAAGAGAAGTAGTATCGAGAGTTCATTCAATGGAAAAAAGGGGCGCGAAAAGTTCTACACGCGATTTTTTCATTTTGTCGCAGTAAATAATTCCATTTTGCTGCAGATATACAAATTAAAGAGAATATAATTACCGAGTGATTGTCATTTCTCTCATTATATTTTCATCCCTTTTTATTATCCACAGACTGATGTAAAGTCCTTTTGTCCAAAATTGCGAATTATATTTTAAGCCGTTTTTGCTTGTAGTCGCAACCAGCGTCAAACTTTAATACGGTCTTAGACCTGTCTTTGTAACAAATCAGCAGTCTCATTTCTGCAGAGCAACGGTTCACTTTTATTCTTAATACTCTATTTTTTTTTATTGCTCATTGCTGTGGTCGCTACTTCCGCTTCCTTCTTCGTTCATTTCTCGTATTTTTATTCCGCGTCTTTAAATCTACCGGGTGGTCTTATACGTTTTTTTTTAAATCTATTTTTTGTTTTTTTTTTTAACTGACTTGAAAATTATTTGCTGTTAATATATTTCTCGATTTGAATTTTCAGTCATTATAATTTTTTAGCAATATAATTTAATTTCAATAATGCAATACAATTTATTTAAATTTTAATAATGTTATTGCTATCTTGGTAAAATAATATTATGAATTTTCGAGTTGTTAAAATTAGAACACTTTTATGAATAAGATTGTTAAAATTTAGTTTCTAGATTTTTTCTTAAAACTAAATCAGAAAAAAAAATGTTTTTTCAAGAAACTCACATGAAATTGTCAGTTTTTTTTTTAGGCAGCTCAAATAATAATTTTTTATACGAATTTTTATTAAAATTAAAGATTTGGTATTTTTGGTCAGTCACAGTTTTTGAATTTTTTGAATTCTAAAATTTTGTCAGTGTCTACGAAATCTACGACCTCAAAAAACTATAGACACAAAATGTCATAAAAATCGAACGATTTCATCGTAATTTTAAACCTAGTACTTTGTCTCCGCCATTTTGAATTCCAAATTTCGTGACTCTAAAAAATCTACGTTCTCAAAGAACCGCAGATACAAATTTTCACAAAAATCGGACGATCAAATTTTCAAAATCCTTGTCCAATTATCAAAATTTTGCAAATCCTTCTTTCAAATGATATACAAACGTGAAAATATGAAAATAAAATTTCACACTTTATTTCGTGTAAAATTGCCGATTTTATATACCTTCCAAACTTCAATTGAAATCCTATTAACCAGACTCAAGATACGATATTTCATTGTGGACAAAAATTGACGCCCAAACAATAAATGACACTTGAATACGTCAATAAAATAGGGATCAGACAATGGAGTTTATATACCTGTAGATGGCTCTGTCTGTCGGCAACCAATCAACAACACGTTGATTGGCTGACGCTTTATAATGCAGATTTACTCGGGGTCAAAAATACATGCTCATTATCGAACAAAGGTAAAGCTCTGATAATTACGCCTTTCCCAAAGGGATTTATAAGCCTTTGGGTTGTAATAAAACAAAGTATCAGCACCATCATCAAACAATGTACCGAGAAGCAGGTGATTAACTCTAGCAATATTTATTCACCAATTAATAGTTTTTTAAAAATTAAAAAAAATAATCTGTCATCCTTGTTGTCATAAAACATAATTAAAAAAAAAAAATAAATGATTTATTTTACCGTCCTTCATGTATCTCATAAAAAATTAAGACCCATGTAGCTTCCAATCAAGGCGAAAGGATGAAACAAGTCCATCATTTCCTTTGTGCTTCCTCATCTGTATTGATAACTTATGAAAGAATAATCAAGAGGGATCGTTTCATACATTGTGCACATGTTGTATTATCGGAAAATGTGTTCTATCAAAAAGGTCTTTCAAAGGCACGTCGAAACGATTAACGATCAGGCGTGAGCGCACACGCTTCAACAGCACTATGGTTCTTTGGAAGGTCGAGAGCCTCGTTACTCCTTCCCAGAGTTTTCATAAAAAAAAGCGACCGAGGTGTGCGAGATGCTGAGTCCGTTCTCACAGTTCCTTTGTCCCCATCCCGTCGTATTCTCTAAAGTCCCGCGATAACGCGCTTAGTTTCGGTGACATTGACGTCGTGCGGTTTGTGACCATAGAGAAAAATTCAACATTTTCTTCATCGAGAAAACTCTACGCACGTGATAGAGAACGTGTGAACGCTTTAAATATCCTTCCTTCACATTATGGGCTCGGTATTATGAAATTATAATCGACATAGTACGTTTGATAATATAACATTGAATAATAAATAATAGTTTGATTGAAAATTGAATGGCAATGTATTTTTATTTAAGCATTTAACTATGCACCATTCACTCAATTTTTAAATGAATTTAGGACACTTTGCACATTTTCCCTAATTTTTTAGATGGTCGAGGACACTTTGCACCATTTCCCTAATTTTTTAGATGGTCGAGGACACTTTGCACCGTTTCCCTATATTTTTAGATGTATTGAGGACACTTTGCACATTTTCCCTAATTTTTTAGATGGTCGAGGACACTTTCCACCATTTCCCTAAATTTTTAGATGGATTGAGGACACTTTGCACCATTTCCCTCAATCTTTACACAGATTGAGGACACTTTGCGCCATTTCCCTCAATCTTTACATGGATTGAGAACACTTTGCACATTTTCCCTAATTTTTTAGATGGTTGAGGACACTTTGCACCATTTCCCTAAATTTTTAGATGGATTGAGGACACTTTGCACCATACCCTCAATTTTTAAATAGACTGCAAACACTTTGCACCATTTCTTGTGATTTTGGTGGATTGTATTACACATTTATCGTATTAGATATATGAATTGAGCATTTTCTTAAATTCTTTTTTGTTTCAAATTTATACTACTTTTGTACAGCAATATCTACATACCTAATTGTATACTGGTTCTTGCGAATATATACCTCATTAATTATCTTGCTTGAATGAGAATCAGCTTTTTGTTAAGAGCTGCACTAACTTGATATACGATTAATGAAACACTCGCGGTGATTAATAGCAGTTTGTATATAACAATATGCACTTCCATAAATATGTCTACATTTATGAATAAAGAAAAACCTCCAAACTCGTTTGTTTATTTTTCTGTGCTCGAGCTGCTATAAATCGACATCTGATTAAACCAATTAGTTTTTTTCCAAGTTTTTTCTCTCTTTTTTTTTCAATGTCTTAATTATACATTTGTTTTTAATTATAAGAAGTAGCGATTTTTCTTTTTTAAACAAAAATTTCACAAATTAAAAAAAAACATTATACAATGTATTTTATGTAATTTTAAAAAAATTGTATTTGTTAAACAAGTAATTTTTTTTACTAATTTATTCATAATTTTTTCGTTCTTAATATTAAAAAAATATTTTCGATATTTAAAATCACGTTGATTTTTTTTTTAATTAATTTAATAATCATATCACACTTTTTTGTTGGCATATTGTGTGTAAGTACATTTTAATAATAAAATAATTTATTGTCTATTGCAAAATCAAAAAAGACTTAAGATTAATTTTTAGACAATAAATGAATAAACATTTCAGCTGTACAAAAAAAGAAATTCTATGGTCGATATGTACTCGTGGTAATGTACAATGTGCACGGATGCGGGTCACTCCGAACGTGTCAATAACACGTGGCGTCAATAGAGGAAAAAAAGAGCTTAGCGTGATCGCGATGGATAATAGTTCTTAAAATATGAACTGGGTCAATTGCTTCGCGAATATTTTCCACTAGTCTCGTTTTATTGCCAAAGATCTTTCGGAAATAAAGGTGTTTGCCGCTGTGACGAGCTGTGTGAATTCTGCACCTCGCTGAAATATCGAAATTGCTAGTAATTTCGTCGCTATATAGAACATAAGCTCACTTTACATTTCTATGATTAGAACAGAAAACGTACTGACCGCTGTTTAAATTAAAATCGCAATTCTAACCTTTAAAAAGATGTTCTTCACCTCGAAAGTTTAAAGACATTTTTTTAGGTCATGGATTTTTATTTAAGCGACGAAAAAGTGGGTCTGGATTCGTAAATGTGGCAAGATGTAATTTCCAAATTTCTACGAATAAATACAAATTTGTGGCCCAGAAAAATGAGGTTGAATTTTGAGACTATAATGGAGTCTCTCGAGATTTTAGCTGAGATTGAAATCGGTTTTTATGGTTACGAGTTTTACTTTCTTGACCCTTTGATGCAAATTTTATATTCGGAGGTTTTTGGGATCGTTGATTACGAATTCGAGCTAAAAATTCAGAAATAGAAAATGGCGGATCCAATATGGCGGATCAAAATTTAAAAAAAGTTGTTTAATTGCGGTAAAATTTGGTAATCGGAGGTTTTTGGGATCGCAGATTACGAATCCGTGCTAAAAATTCAAAAATAAAAAATGGCGTATCCAATATGTCGGACTAAAATACAAACAAGTACTTGATGTTCCACTAATTGCTGCACCATTTAATTTTCATGATTTTAACACCCCCTCCCCTCCCCCCTCTAAGTTACAACACCAAATTTTTTTTATCCAAACTGTTTTTTACAGCTACATCATTAATTCCGTTGTTAAAAATAAAAATTACTATTAATTATGTAATATGAACTAAAAAAAAAAATGTCGCATTAACAACCAACATTAAAAGTTGTGTTTTAACAGTTGTCAGTACAATCACGATTTCACTGGCTGTGTTTTAAAGCACAGCATAGCAAACATTCTCCAGGTTTCTGTTCAGATAATAGTTAACGATAGTGTAATTGTCCCAATTACCATAACTCGAGCACCGACACCCAGTATCCTTGATAGACAATTTTTCTCTCGTTTTTTTTTTTTTTTTTTTTTTTTTTTTTTTTTTCACAATCTTTATATATTCATGATGCATTCATAAGGACGTGCGTTACGTGGGTGTGAATAAAATTCATAACATGCATCCGTGTATAAAAATATCCTGTCTTCCGGGCTCTTGAATGACGATAATGAAAAAAATAAAAAAAATAAAAAAAATAAAAAAGCAATACACGCCCGTGGCGAAGTAGTCACGCCTTTTACCCTTGACGAACCACATCGGTCGTACCTTAATAAATTCACCAAACTCGATTTGTGACTCATGGATTTATTAGATCAACGTAACAATATAAATATATATGTCATGGAAATTGCATATTGACACGCTGTTTTGTAATTCTGTTGTAACTCCGGTTACGGCAACCAAGCTTTTTGAATACATTGCAGCATAGATTCTGATTTCTACACGTATCAATATTGTTGCCATCTCTGAACTTCTTTGCTCGCGTTTATACGTGCGATTCCGTGATAACATAAATTCAAATGTATTCACACACGCTTCATCAATAATTCATTCACGATTGCTATGGGGGAGGGGCTCGAGGTGGCCGGGGGGGGGGGGATATATCGAGGCAAAAAGTCAGGATACGAAGATTGGGTAGCAAATGATAGAATACGTTGTTTCATGCCTTCGAGTTGAGTATTAAAAGTGCAGCATTGACGACTGCGTATGGGTATGATTAGGCACAATGCACTTTTTTTCCCGAGTTTTTTAATAGTCTTGCAGTCTTTGAGTCTACAGATTGGCTAAGAAGAATCTTTTTGTTACTTTAGCCTATGAATGTTTTGTTCGAGTGACAAACGAGTCTGTCGTTTTTTGTCGTTGCTGACTAAATAGTGAATATATGACGCTGGGAAACTGCAGTCCAAGTCTGGTGATTGGAATTCTTGGTAGCTGAGAGTTAGGAAATTATCTGAGTCAAGATATTGTAGAATTGGGACACGATATTTATTTTTTTTGTTGCAATTGGGAATCGAATTTATAAGAAGTTCTAGTTGTGAGGCCAAACATACAAATTAGGTATGTGTAGTTATTTTTGGGTGGGACAGGCCATTTCGGGCAAAGGAGGCAATGTGGGACATGGAACGTTGGGGAGGAGGGGAAAGTAGATGATGTGGGACACCGTCGGACAGAGAATGTCAGGGAATACGAACGACAAAGGAAATTATAACGGTAGTGGGACAACCAACGTGATGAGACATGAGAATTAGGGACACGCCAGCAAACAAGAGATACCAACGTTGGAAATGGGTACAACCATGAGGATGGGATGTTTTGGGACATCGTGGGGGAAATGGGACACCGTTAAAAACGAAACGTCGAAGGATACGGATGTCAGGATTGGTGAGACATCATGGGACATGGCAATTTGGGACACGCCGGCACTAACGTCATAAATCGGGATAACCTTGAAGATGGGATGTTTTGGGACATTGTTGGGGGTGGGGGGCATCGTTAAACACGAAACGTCCAAGGATACGGATGTCAGAATTGGTGAGTCAGTAAGGGACATGGATTCTTAGGATCGAGAAAACCACACAGTAGATATATTCGATCCGGGAACTACTATTATGAATCACTCTGTAGATTCTCGTGAATCTCTTTGAATTAATATTCAGCTGTAACACTGTATTTTTGCTTTTCCGTATGACTCTCATCTTGGATGCAATATCGTGTCCATATCACTTTTTGTGCGAAATATATATACATATCTTGACTCGTGGATCTCCCAATGATTTATGCATGGAATATATAGCGTTGGTACACTGCGTACAAATGCTTTCTCATTCAATTACATAAATGAGACAATCAGCATTGCGAATACAACTCTAATTGTGACTTTTCAATGCTGACTATTGGATTTGAAGCATGATCCAGAATTCTATCGAATCTAATGATGCTCAATAAAAATGTGTATTTTTTTTTTGTAAATCATGAAATCATTTTCTCTAATAAAATGATATTTCGATATTTGAAACATCGTCTTCGGTAAGAAGATATTTTGTAATCTTTACTTCTCGTCAATTGATAGATACGTCATGAAAAAAAAAATATCTGCGAATTTAATTTGCATACTTGCCTCCTTGATATTTTCCTTCATTGCCAAGATTTCCTCTACGAGTGTATGTTAATAAATTTTCGTAATCTCTAGAAGGAAACTTATTTTTAAAGCTCAGCAATTTTTATGTGTGCTCAGTTCTATAAAAAAAATGTTCACGTATTTGTTAAATTAATTGTTTGTCGAATTAATTTTTCACATTTCTTCTTCTGTGCTTCCCATTATTCATAAACATCAACTCTGTAATTGAGTATCTTAATCAATTTAATCAAACCAATTAATTAGTAATTTACCATTATTATTATTATTCGAAATCAACGTTCTTAATATCTTCAATGACGTTAATATCTTTTTTCAAATATTTCTAAAATTCTAATCAAAAAACAAATTCCAAAAAAAAGGCATTCTAATAAAATCAAATTTTTGCTTTAGAATATTCGAATCATCCTCAATGTGGCCACTAATGGAAAAACCTACTCAATATTTATTCCATAATCATTTTTGGCTATCAGACAAAACCAGTGACCCATATTTTTTTTTCTTTTCTTTTTTTGTAGCTCATAACTTTGATCCTCGCTGGGCAATGAACGAAAGAGAAATAGCGAATGACGAGGCGAAGCTTGTGACGGACGAGAGGGATGAAGGAATAGGATAGGAAAGCTGGAGCGGAAAACGAGGGCCGAGGTTGGGTTAGTAAACTTGGCCTGAGATTGGTTCCCTGTTTGTTCCAAGTACAAACACCCACACACACATAGATGGCCTGAGAAACCGTAGATTCATTCACCCACATACAAAGCACATCAACATTACTGGTTGTCCACAATCCGACCTTTTATTTCTCTTCGATGCTGCGGTCAATAAAAAGGGCATCTCATCAATCTATCCTCCCGCCTCCTCCCCATATTCTTCTAAAATAAGCCTTATTCTCGAGTAACGAGAAAATCATGTGCTGTGGAAAGAACTCTAAAGTGCGAAATAAAAGGGCCGAGAAATTGTTATCTCCAGTTACGTGCCTTCCAAGTGTCTACTATTGGAGAAGATAAAGGGAAACTTAACGAGACTCTTACATGCTTTGACTTATTTTTTTTACCGTCGTTATTCCTTTGTCACGTCAACTTTATTTTCCATCATAAATCTGACAATGTTTTTTTTTTTCGCAATGAAGATTATTTATAGTATTTTCATGTGAAATAATTTTTAATTGGCCCTTTTTCTAACTTTCGAAAATTATGCATTTTCAGAAAAATCAGAGAAATTTTTTTTTGTTTCAGGTGAAACAGAAAAAAAATGTTTTCTATCTAATTTGTTAGGCAATTTTGTTCGAAATAATTTATTAAAAAATGTCGAAACCGATTTCTTTAAATCAAAATTCTAAACGATTTTTCAACATTCAAAAATTAAACGGTTAATTTTAACTCTATTTTTATTATTATGTCAAAAATAGAAAATAAAGAAAATCGTAATTTCCTTAAAGAAAGAATAATTATAAAAAAAAAAATTGTAAAACAATCGTAAACTGCTTTAGAGATCGTAATAATATACCTTAAATATTACGACCGGGTCACGTTGACCATTAGTACACTATTTTAACCACAGAAGGACAAACTCTTCCATTTAACGTTCATGCCAGTTTGTATATCTAACATTTGTATATATACAAGTATAGTTTTAGTACGCAAGAGCTTCATGTAAAAAAGCCCGCGGTGGCGCTCGACCTTGTGGCTACTTAACTTAAATGACAAAGTGCGAGATAGAGTCGAGAGTCTCTCGCTGTTCCGTGTCGTTTTAACGTTTACGAGAACTGCTAAAGCTCCGAATATGTTATACCTTCGAGTCAGCTGTGCATGTAGAGAGAAAAAAAACACAGCATATACAAAACTACACATATTTTCGTATAACTTTGTATTTTAAAAAAATGTACGTCATGTATCTTACTTCGATCTTAAGTTTTGACTCAAGTCAAATACGACCTTAAGTTTTGACTCAAGTCAAATACGACCTTAAGTTTTGACTCAAGTCAAATACGACCTTAAATTTTTATTTAAGTCAAATACGACCTTAAGTTTAGACTCAAGTCAGGTTCGATCTTAATGTTTGACTCAAGTCAAATACGACCTTAAGTTTTGACTCAAGTCAAATACGACCTTAAATTTTGATTTAAGTCAAATACGACCTTAAGTTTTGACTCAAGTCAAGTTCGATCTTAATGTTTGACTCAAGTCAAGTTTGATCTTAATTTTTTACTCAAGTCAAGTTCGATCCTCATTTTTGACTCAATTCAAGTTCGATGTTGAGTCTCGACTGAAGTTAACTTCGATCTTAAATTTTGACTCAAGTGAAGTTTGATCTTAATTTTTGCTCAATTCAAGTTCGATCCTAATTTTCGACTCAACTTAAGTTCAAACTTAGGTTTACACTCAAAATAAATTGAAAAACTTGTCGATTTTATCTTAATATTCGCTAGTAGAAAAAAATGCTAATCTTATTTCCAGCATAATTGATTAAATTAATTGTGTATTACGTGTATTATAGAATATTATAGTATTTTTTTTGTATATCCTTGGCTGGTATTACAAAATAAAATCAATAAAATTAGCATTTGTAATTCTTTCAAGGATGATCGGAAAATGAGATTCTTCTCAATCCTATTTAATTCAGCTGATTTGAAGAAAATTTCAAATGCAAGACAGAGTGAGTGGGATGAAAGGCTTTCTTCATCGCCTTAATTCATTGTTTGAAAGGGTAATCGAGTTGGACGAAGGAGAGAGAAAAATAAGAGTGAAGTGTTTTTCCCAGGGAAAAAAAGGGTGAAGGTCGTATTTTATCGGCACAGCGCGGAAACAACTGAATATTCAATTTTTACGGCACAATGTCAATATCAAACTCGCGTTATATTCGACACCGTAAAGCTTATTTAAGTGTAGGCGGGGTTGACATAACTGCAACGCAAAAAAGAAAAATTGTTCTATGCAACGCGGGGCTCGCGACACAAATGCATAAAATTACGTGGTGTTTTTTCCACCAACCCTCTAAAAAGCAATTTATCAAAAGCTGTCAATCTGATTGAAAGCGAATCAGATAAAATTGCTGTCAAGCTTTTTTTTTTAAATCCCAAAAAACGATTGCATTTTATGCCAAAAAAATGTATTAACAATAAATAAAAGACAGTTTTTTCGAGCATTTTATTTTTTCATACTTTTTTTTTCGTTTGTTTCACGAAAAAAAAAAATTTGTAAATTTAAGTTTTATGAAGAAAAGTATAAAAGTTTAAAGAATTATCATTTAAATAAAAAATATTTTTTTTTAGTAAACTGGAAAGAAAATATTTTGAATTTTTTTGTTTTAGTTATGAAATAAAAATAATTAAAATCATCATAAATTTGTAAATAATTAAAGATTCTTATCAAATCGTGTATTAAATATATTTAAAGAATATTTTCACTAAATTACGAGTAATATTACAAAAGCTATTAAAAAAAAGAGATGTCACAGAATATTCAAGTCTGTGCATTAACTCTAATGGAAAACATCAATAAAAGAGTGGAGCCGGCGTTCATTTAGCGTGAAAGGTTTCCTTGTTTAATGCCGAGGAAAGCCTCTGCGGTACATAGCTGAATATTGAATACCCGAGAGCCTCTCAACCACGAGTGCTGCATCCAATGTACATCCTTCTGAATCCGAGCAATTAGGCGTCGCCAACGTCTTCGAGACACTACCTTAAATGCCAACCCTCCAGCGAAGCTCTCGAGAATAATATTTTATATATTAACTCGGGACAGTTAAAAATGATATTTCAATGAAATCGTGCGATTTGTCAAATGGATTTTTTCATTTCTTTAATTGGTTTGTAAAAAAGGAGGAATCCTGAATTTTTTTTATTTTATTTTTCATTTTTGTGGTTTCATAAAGATTTTCTTTTCGTGTAAAATTTTCCAAAATGGGGGAGCATCTAAAAAAAAATTCATTTTTATCTCCAATTTGGAATTAAATTTTTATCTCATGTTTTTAATTAATTTTTCATCTGAAGTTATGAATTTTAATTTTTATCTGAAGTTTTAAATTCAATTATCATTTTGAAATTTTGAAATTCGATATTGAGGGAATTGTAGACACATTTATTTGGGTGTTCTGTATTCTGTTGCACATATTGACATAATATCGAGTACGGCTACTGTCTAATGTCTATGTATTGCAAATTCTACAGAGACAACAAAGCAATGTGAGCTCATGCTTCAATTCAGCATAGAACATTTATGCTGAACGCACACGTGCGAATGATAGACTTGCATCTCTCTGTAATGATAACTGCGCCCTATTCGAAGCTTTGAAACCAAGAGAACTGAGAAACAATTATAGATTCCATTCTCTGTCCTGCATATACTATCCATACGATTGATTCCAAAATGCTGTAAATATTTGTAATAAACTGCAGAAAATTGCAATTTTTCGTATAATAATAATATCAAAACTCCACGGAGCCCAAAAAAAAAAAATAAAAAATAAAAATTGTATAAAACATGTAACTCCTCTCAAACTCAAAAAATTCATCATAGAAATATTTTAGATAGTTAATTTCTAAGATGTTAAAATAATTAAAAAAAAAGATTTCAAAAATAAAAAATTTTATGAAAATTTATTCTATCCGAAAAATGTGTCGTGGGAGCAAAAAAAAAATACGTGTCTTCTCTTTTTCAAAATAATTTTCGAAGAAAAATTAACAAATTTTTTTTTTTGTTTTCGAAAATTATTTTCAAGAAACGAACATTGCAGGTAGAAATGCCACTTCAGCATCCAAACTGAAATGAAACGAAACACAATGGCATATGTACGTTTCCAACAAAAATCAACAATAGCAGAGTAGAAAGCATTATATTTTATTCTTGTTTTCTATCTTCGTTGATGCCACCGTAGTTGCGTTTCGAATCGATCCCCACTCGTTGCTATGCCGAGAGAGTGCGAGGAAAACCGACGGTCGAAGCTGAAAGCTCACGCCTCGAGCTTTCGAAACCCACCGTCAGGCAATGAGCAGACGATCTGTGGGAATGAGAAACCAAGAGAGAAAGAGACGGTGAGAGAGAGAGAGAGAGAAAGCAACGAATGGGAGAAAAAGCGAGAAGGAGAAAGAGGAGCTTTTCACCCTAGGAAGACTGGTGAGTGAAAGCTGGATGTTGGGATGGATACAGAAAGAGAGAGAGAGAGGAAGAGAGAGTGAGAGGGAGAGAGAGAGAGAGCGATGTGAAGAGTCACTAGGCAGAGGTGGCATCAGCCCCAGTTTCATAATCCTGAAAACGATTCTGCCTCAACATACGACCATGATTATTCCAAGATATGCAAGTATGTACTTCTCTACCATCCGACGAATCCTTTTTTTTTTTTCCTCTCTCATATTCTCCTGGCGAGACACTTCACTATACTCATTACTTTTTTTTTTTTTTTTTTTTGCAACCCACTCATACACTGTGAGCATCTGGGAATTCTTTTCAGAAATCATCCAAGTGTTATATAAGAGAGGCTGAATTCAGTAAAAATATTGGAAAATGTGTTGGATTTATTTTTTGTGTCAAGTCACAAAATAATTTTTTTCGTGTGTTGTGTTTTTTATGTATTTATTCAAGGAATACTTTTTTTGGAAAAAAAAAGTTTGACTGCTTTGACGTGAAATACCGTATGTACATTTTCGTTTTTTTTGGTTTTTTTTATTTTCGTTTGGACTCTTTATCTCAAAGAAAGTCAAAGCTCAAGATTTTAACCAGATTAAAAAAAATATATTTAAAAAAAAATCTTACAATAATTTTCAGTTCATTTTTTAACGAAACTTTTTTTTTTTTAGCAAATTGCCTATATATGTAATCAGATTTCTAAAATAAATTATATAATTTTTAGAAACATTTTTTGTGTCTGAACTAACGTGAAATATATATATATATTTTTTTTTGTTTTTATTGTCTGAACTGACGTGTGAAATGCCTTATATATATTTTGATACATACAAGAGTGTGTGGGTGGTGGTTGGGTAATAGTCGAGATGGAAAATAAGAAGTGAGCGCCCTCTCCGGCTCATATCCATGACACACAAGTAGTCTCCACTTGACAACACTTGAGCATATTTAAGCGGTCGTCCAACGAGAAATTGACCCGGGTTGCAACTTGAACGAATCGCGTTCTCTGTATTATATGTATGAGCTTAATATATATATATATATATATATATAAAGCTCATATAGTAATTGTTGTATTATACATATACGCTATACAATATGCTATAACGTGATTGGGAGGCGGATTGCAGCCTGAGGCGACGACGACGCTCTCGACGACGACGATGGGTGCGATGATACGATTAAATTCAATTGAATCGACGATAACAGGCCAATCGAGTGCGACCACTAGATAGATTATCGTTCCCGTTCAATCGTTTGCGACCTCTCTTCACCAAGAAGTGCGATTCACCATTGTGCTCTTCTTGGTCAAGTAAAATGTACAGAAAAAAAAATATTTAAAAATTTTTTTTTTTTTTAATATATACTTTAATATTTTATAAATAAGAACAGATTATTAAACCTAAATTCACAATAAAAAGATTTCCCTTGGATTTTAATTGCTCTGCGATGAGAGAAAAAATTGCCAAGAAATCTTAGTTATTAATAATTCATTGTATAAAAAAAAATGTTATTATTTGTAAGATTTTATTTAATTAATACTTTTTTTGGCATTACAATTGTTCAAAATCAATATTTCGATGAATTTTTAACAATTGCAATGCCAAAAAGTTATTAATAAATTAGTTTTGAGAAAATGTAGATAAACACATTATTTAGAAACATTTTTATTTATTTATAAAAAAATCAGGTATCCGCGACCCTAATTTGTCAAAGGGTTCATGACGCGCTAACGCGAACGCCGAAATATCGAGACTAAATATTGACCGCTAGATGGCCAAAATCCCGAGTGTTTCTCGCAAGCGAATTGTCGCTTCAGATCAATAAAATTGCGAAAGCTCTTAATTCGTATTAAAATGAACTTGTGATGTGGGAATACATGTTCTGATACATCCTTAAGCACTAGAAAATATGAGAATAATTCGAATGAGGACGTAAAGGAGAATTCCACGAGATGTTATACGATCGTCAACGACATACGTCAACGATTTATTTGAGATTCACAGAGCGTGACACGATTCGAGCCACTATTAATATGATGGAATATGTTAGGAAGGAGGGGGCGGGGGGAAAAAAGGCCGATCGTGTCAGACGTCCAAATGAGAGATGAAATCGTGGCATATCCCGCGGGATGAATTGTCGGTTAGCGACGCTGTCAGCAGCATCGGTGAAGAATTAACAGACAGAGTCCACCATCGATTATGCTCTCTGGTATTTGTATGGGAAATAAATAATACCGAGATGGCTGCGGTGAATAAGAGAGACACGATTGTGAATATTGACAGAAAGCTGCGTTTTTCTATTCTTTCAACGACGACCAGAAAATCAATTATTTATATAGTTATTAAAAAAAGCAAAGTTAAAAATTTTTTTAATTAATTGGAAAAAATATTTCGAATTTGAATAAAAATAATTAAATTCTTACAAAACAAACAAAAAAATGTTCCTTGTGACAAAAATTTCGTTTTTTCTTGTAAACGAAAAAAAAAATGATATCAACAATAATTAATTGAAATATTAATTTAGTCGTAATTTAAACTGTAATATTTAAACAAAATAAATTATCCAAATAATTATTATTGAGAGCATTTTCGAGATATATTCTCGACAGAGATGAAAAAGAAAATTCATCATAAAATCGTGAAAAAGAAAGAAAAAAAACGGAAATGGAAATCCATTAATTCGCGAATGGGAAATATTCTTGCGGAGTGATTAAAGAGGAAGAAGAGGGAGGGACAGGTGTAACACAAATACAACGATACATCACGTTCGATCGTACGGATCAGACATGTACGCACAAGTTGTCCAATCAAGCAGTGTACATACAAGTACTCAATAATCCATCGATATTTCGATATGTGCCAATGTATTTAACAGTACGCTGTTGGGAATGGAAGGAGAGAGTTACAATCGTCATTATAATTAACGGTGCATTCACACGTGTCGTCTTAAAAAAAAAAAAAAAAAAAAATTATTCTGTACACGTGTATATGGGACATTCCAAGTCAATTCACGTGGTCATCAGCCTGACCCTCTCGGATTCAGCTGACAAATTTTTTTTTTTGGCATATTTCCGTCCAAAAAAGAGGTTATTTTTTTTCAGTTTTTTATCACTTGTTTTACCCTATTACATTTTTTTCCCATAATTTTTTAGTAAAAATAAATTTCGACCCTGTTACAAAATTCTTTTTTTCATATAATCTAGGACTAAAAATAAGTATTTCCATCGTAGTTCGAGAGTGGACCGAGAATAATTTCTATTTTTTTTTATTAATTAAAGAAAAAAAAAATTTCCATATTTTGAAACTTAAAAATTTCAATAATGGTTTCTTGTAGGAATTTTTACTCAATTATTATGAAAAACATTATTTTAAAGGGTAGAACAAGTGATAAAAATCTTCTTTAAAAATATCCTCTTTTTTTGGACCACAATATGCAAAAAAAAAATTTGTCAACTGAATCCGAGAGGGTCAGACTAATGGCCAAGTGAATTGACTTGGAATGCCCCATATATATTATATTTTGGTCGGCGAAGAATTCGTGTATTTTTTCAGACGACATGCGTAAATGCACCATTGACTATTTTTTTTTTTTTATGGAACACTGTTCAACAGCGACCAGAGTCTAATATATATAGACGTGTATGTAATAAAATATGTAACACGTGTAATAGCAGTAAAAAAAAATTTTAAAAACCTTTCTAAGTGCATCGCGTGATTGTTGTACTGTTAAGAATTCAAGGCTGTATAATTATGCATACTTTATGTACTTTTAGAGTACTTTGACTCACTGATAGAAAAAAAAAACCCCACTGTCGTAATTATTGACCAATACCGTTGTAGATATATTTTATGCTTACAGACACTCCCGCATTGTTTAAGAGGTCGACGCTGATAATCCGGCATCAAGTTGTAGAACAAGTCTGAATAGATTGGGTAATTTTTTTTTCCGGTAGGGTCAATTCTATTTTTTTTTTTTTATTTAATTATTGAGTATATTTTATGGGATTTTTTTTATTATTCGGTTCAATAATTATATCAGCAATATTTTTAATTCTACATATTTTTGAATTTATGGAAAAAAATGTTTATAATTTTCTATAAAAGGATATCAAAAATTTTTGTTTAGAAATGTACTAAATACGTCACACTTTAAATATATCTGAAAGATCATGAAAATATATTTCGTAATTAGATGATTTTCTAAATAATTTTGAAATATTTCCAATAATCACCGCTAGATGGCGAAAGGCCAGAGCGTTTCTCGAAACCGATTCGTCGCCTCAATTTTACAAAATTGCGAACCTGTAATTTCGACCAATTAAACCAAAAAAAGATTGCGATATTGTTTACATAAATCTTTCAGAAGTATTTCTCTGAGATGCATGAAAAATGTGAGCATTTTATTGTCGTCAAGACATTTAAACGCAAAATCTTTGAGCAGACACAGAAACCTTTTAAAAAAATATTTGCTTTTTAAAGAGATTAAAAAAAAATTCTCCATTAGAATCAACATAAATTAAACAAAAAATTTCTACAAAAGCCGTAAAAAAATGATTTTTCAATATTTTGCCACTACAAATCTATCAAATTCGCATAACCTCAAAATAAAAGCACTTATTTAATCTTAGACATTAAATCTATAAATCAAAAAATAATCATACAGATTAAAAGTATAATTACAACATAATCAATCATGTCATAATTATACAGCTTTACAATAAATTTTGTTTAAAAATTCGAACTGCCATTTTTACGTCCTTGGGCTAATGAACGTCGTGTCATGACTGTTATCACTCGGTCTTCATTAGTAACGATAAATATCGAAATAAATAAACTGACGAAGTTAAAAGCGCCTGATTTCAACTGAGACAACGAGTCCGATTATTTTCCACGAATGTCGTTAAAAATTATTCGCGTGAGCCAATGAGTTTACATTAAAAAGTCAGCGTAGTTGTATGGTTTATCACTGGTGTGATGCTCGTTATGCAATTCACTTCGTACATCAAAGTGTAGAAGGGTCGTAACGCAACGTCGCGTGTTTTCCGCTGACGCTCGAATGCTCTATGCTCCCTTTTTGCCTTTGCCTTCTCCGCTCTCGTTTTACACACAAGCCCATAGAGTTATAAGCCGTGGCACGACACGCTTGATGCCACGGGTAACCCGAGGAGCTTCGTTGCCTCGTTGTCGGAGAATTCCAATTAATTTTCCCAATTTATTTGTTGATGCATCGAGAATCTACGACTACTACGTCACCTATATCAGTTAACGAGAGAATGAAAGAGTCCATCCGTGCGGCAATTTTCTATACAGGATTTATTCATCATAGTTATCACGAGTTCATTGTTTTTTTATTTTAAAGAAAATCATTCATGACTTGTATCAAAAGAAACTGCGGAACTTAACGTGGCAAACTAAAAAAGGTTAGAAGAGTCTACTGAAGATCGATACATTAGGTAATTACAGACGTTAGTTGATTGAAAATAGGGAAAAGTCACTAGCGTGAATAGTCTGGGGGGAAAAAAATAGTAAATTGTGCAGATAAAAAGATCCTGGAAGTTGAATTTACTTGGATTTTACCAGAAGTCACAGATAATCCGGGGTTTCTAGATTACCACGGAGTTCTAGAGTATCCTGAATTCCCAAATTATCCAGAATCACTAGAAATTTCAGTTTCCAGATCACCCAGAACTCTCGACTTACCCGGAACTCTCGGATCATGCAGAACTCCAAGATTACTCGGTCCTCCTAGATTAATCAGAACTCCCAGATGAATCAGAACTCCGAGATAACCCGGAACTCCAAGATTATCTGGAACTCCAAGATTACCTGGAACTCCAAGATTACCGAGAACTCCAACATTTCCTGGAACTCCAACATTACCCGGAACTCCGAGATTACCCAGAACTCCGGGATTACTCCAGATAAAATTCTCGAAATTTTCAGATTACCTCGAAATCCCAGATTATCCAGAATTAGCGTATTATGCAGTATTCTAAAAAATCCAGAACTCTCGGATCCTCATTCTTACTGTTCTCCCCAGAAGTTACAACTCCATTTAACCATAATTATTTATTTAATTACCAGATAATTGTATTCAGGTGGACATCTTTTACTAATAAAATCCGACGAAAGTAAAATGTTTTCTTTGCATCAATAACTTTTTTCCGGTACCGTTTTAGAGGTTAAATCCATAGTCAAGAAAATTAGAACGATGCGAACATGAGCGTCACGTCGAAGGGGTTGCATTCATTAAAAGCGTTGAAAGAGAAAAAAAAACGTTCAAGGCCTTCCTGATGATCCATCGCCTACCTTCGATTCGACAAATGGTGTCACAATTCGTTGACAATGTGTCGGAATCGCAAATTTTTCATGAACTTCCACGTTTTTCCAGGACCATAGGTCGTCAGTGAATGTACTTTAGTGTTCGAATCGAGTTACGACGCGCTGGCTATTATTGACCGAGAATCCGGTATGTCGGATTATTCATGGATGAACCCCGGGCGTTTTTTTTTTCGAGGTCGGATTTGTTCCGTCGGTTCGAGTTGCATTGCACGTAACATCTCTTTTTTTTTTTTTTTTTTTTTTTTTGATAATACATATGACGAGTCCATCGAATTCTCGGATATCACACGACCAACACGAGTTGACCTCACCGATGCATCGGATCGATGTATAAAATTAGTTTGAAGAGCGAAAATGATTTCGTTATGTGCCGCAAGCTCGGCTTTTGTCAGTCAGTTGAACAAAAATTAGATATCGACTATAATTATTCAATTAGCTCCACAATGATGAATTTAATTATATCAGCGCTTGCATTTGCGGGAAATTGTTGAATTGCCATTTACTGGACAAATTATAGTGAACTGTAATTGCATAATATAACACGTTATTATTATTATTATTATTATTATTATTATTGTTATTATCTCTTTACATATATAAATGAGATACGCTTTATTTGTTTATATGTCTGTCTGTCCATCTTGACCTCCCATAATTTAAGTGATGGTATTGCCGAATAAGGGTTGACCCTTAAGTTAAATGGTAGAATTGCCAAATAAGGATTGACCTCCCATAAGTTAAGTGATAAGTTCTCGATACAAGGACGGCCTCCCAAAATTTAAGTTGTAAACTTATAAATTTAATTCCACATATTTAATTATTGATGCAGACAAGAAAATTTGTTAAGCTTATAAAAAAAAAAATATGTTATATTTAGAAAGCAGCCACGATGAGATTTCGCCCCGGTCACCCATACCAAAGAATTGCCATCGCACGTGGAATCTCGGAAATATTTAATGGCAATATGCGGGAGGTTCAGGAAGTCATAAAATAATCTCCGCTGATTCCTTGTTCACTTAATTTACTGTATCTTTCGCGAAACAATCCAGGTAGGTAGGTAGGTATATGCTTTCATGTACATAGGCATTTGCACCTGAAGCCGGTTTCCCACGTGTGTCAATAAATCTCCATCACACATACTTAGTATAGGAAGATATTTAACTATATATATATATATATATATATATATATTGTGCCGATATATCTGCCTTGAATATTTATCTGTCGCGACGTCACGTAACATGGTAATGCCGACTACGTAATTTTTTCTTATTGTTATCTCCCTCAGCAATTCAACTTCCGAGACGCCGAATCCGACTCAACGAGATCAGAATGACAACTCAGATTATAGAGGAATCAACGTTAAATGCAATTTAAACGAAATCGCATTTAATTCCATATTTAAAAAATACGTGAAAATAAAAAGCTTCTTTAGCAGGATATTTCCCTCCAAAAATATCCCCAAAAATGGCTCTTCTGAAAATCTATTAAAATGGTAAAAAGAAAAAAAAATGTCTTCAAAAAGCATAATCAATATCTGAAACTTTAATGAATTGGCAAAAGTCTTCACAAAAATCAAAACAAACATTTTAGAAATTCAATGAAATTACCAAAAATGTTGGTAAAAACGAGTCACGTGACAAACAAAAAATCACAAAGTGACAGTATATTTTTTTTCCTATTAATTGAAAATAAATATATTGTCAAAAGTAATTTAAAAAAAAAATTGAAATAAAAGTTTTCTTTTCTAAAATAAAAAAAAATTAAAAATATGGACAAATCCACAAAAAAATTTTTCCCAGGACTCTTCGTACATTATTACAAAAAAATGTTGTTATAATAAAAAAAAATATATTACTAAATTCACCAGACTGTATCGATCGCACCTCCTTTCGAGAGGTGTGATTAAAAAGGTCGATCTGTAACCGAAGATGTCACGAAGATTGAGTAATCCTTTTTGAATATATGACACTAGCAACATTGAGTTGGCTCACTGCTATTTGTAATACGAGTCCCTCTCTCTTTCTCTATCTCTCTCTCTCTGAATCACACTCACATATAAGAAGCGACGAGAGTAAGCGATGCTTTTGGATTTTCCGGTGTTTCTCGGTCTATCGGCAAGACCCCGAGGGAAACGGGAGGCAAAACAGAGCCGATTGCCAGCACTCCACTCATCGCCGGCTAACCTTGCACTAAACTGCAGCATCTGCTTCGGTACCGCGATAACAAAAGTTGCGGACGCAGTAGCTTTTTAGAGGGCTTGGGCATTTAGTCGGTCATCCTACGCATCAAGTGCACTGCCGCAGCCAGTACTGCACGCTGTTTTCATCGTGCTTGCGATTATCAGCACGCGCGAGTTTCCCTTCTTCCGATATCACAACCGGATCACAACACAATGCAACGCCCGCATCCTTGTTGCATTACAACTTTTTTTTTTTCAAGCGTCAAAAAGATCTTTTTTCTTTACACAGCGTATATTAATTTTGTCAAATAGATAACGTAAAAAAAAAAAAAGACAATATTACCTTTGAGACATAAAAAAATGTAAACGTAATAATGTCAATGAATTATACAGTGTGATAAGCATTTTTTATTGCAAGATTTCTTTTTGCTAATGATAAGAGAAACTTTATTGTAAAAATCGTACACCCAAATGCTAGTCTACACGCTTCAGTTCTACACCAAAGACGTGATATACACGTTCCAATTCTACACGCAAGTCCACACATTCCAATTCTACACGCAAGTATATAGATTCCAATTCTACACACAAGTCTACACATTCCAATTCTACACGCAAGTCTACACATTCTAATTCCACACGCAAATCTACACGGTCCAATTCTACACTCAAGTCCACACAGTCCAATTCTACACTCAAGTCTACACGTTCCAATTCTACACACAAATGTACACGTTCCAATTCTACACGTAAATCTACACATTCCAATTCTACACACAAATGTACACGTTCCAATGCTACACGTAAATCTACACCTTCCAAGTCTGCACACAAGCCATAGTGCATAGATTTAAACTCTACTCGCTAATCCTAAAAGTGAATTCATTTCTGTGCAGTACTGCGCATTCCGAGCGTGTAGAAGACCTTGTGGGGAAAATGTGTGTATAGAAGGTAGCAGTGTAGGATTGACTCTGTAGAGCTGACTGTATAAGCTGACCGAGTGTAGGAGTGAAAAACCAAAAAGTAGAACCTGCAATGTGTAAAACTAAAAACTGTAGAATTGGCTATAGTCATACATTGTAGTAACATCTAATATTCATTACAGATGGTAAATTAAAAAAAAAAATGATAACGACTATCAATAACAATAGTTTCGAAAAATATTCGTTCCAGTCCAATTCCATTATCTTCTTGGCATCTTGGTTGACCTTGAATAACTTCAATGCAAAACCTGGTTCAATCCCTAGTGAATGAAATTTATACAAATAGTTGAAATATTTGTGGGATAATGGGACGCGAATACCAATGAGCGGAATTTCCAATCCTCTTTCGTTTCTTTCACTGGCAGTTTCGATGGCGGTTATATTGAGGGCCTCCGAAGTCAGAACGTGTAACGCCAGTCCTAGTGGCCCCAATGCCCGTTAGTGGAGAGGTGGTGGAGGCTGTTCCATTGTGCGAAACTCACGAAGATAGAGGCAACGTAATGAAAACTAACTGGCTCGGCCTGGGCCAATTAACGGCATAATATTTAATGCACACACTCTCGTCCCTCTCCCGCTCCCCTTATTGGACTTATAGGCCGCACAATCGCCACCGGCCGTTCGCGGCGTTATAACGTCTCACTTCATCGATGCACGCGCTTTTAAATAACACGTGTAAACAAATATTTGTTCATTAAAATTCCAAGTAAATCCCAAGCTTTTGTACTTGAAACGGAAAATCACTTTGTCTCAACAATGGAATCTCAAAAGGCAAAGTCGGTTCGCTGGTTTCATCAGCAAACCGATTTGCCGCATGAGCGAACATTTTTATATTTATTCCCGCGGCGTTTCCCTGAAATTGCTGTATATCAATTTATATGTCTGTAGAAAATTTTGGATTTATAGCGCTTGATGTGCAAAATTGAGATTGATCAACATATCGTGTAGAATTGACATATTTTTTGTGAACTTGAAATACTGCGCCGAATTAAAATATTGTGTATGATTGAAGAAAAAAATGTGGAACTGAAATATCACGCAGAATTGAAATGTGTAGAATTGAAATGTTGCAAGCACGTATTTACACAGAAAATGTAAACCGTTCCTATACCTAAAACCAAACCTACATTCGACGTATGTTTAATCAGAAAAAGAAAAAACATCGAGTAACCACGTTTCCAATAAATGACAAAAACAACAAAGACACCCGACTCCTTCTTTCTTTTATCTCCCGAGGCTATATAATAATATGATGTAGCTCGGCTGAGGCCAGTTGTAATTAATGGCCTGAGCGCATCGAGCTTCTGGTTCGTATATTTAAAAAAATAAAAGGTAAAAAAAGCATGAGTATTGAAGCTAGCTTTACACCTCCTGTTATTATCAACTCGTCGCTCTTCCCAGAACGATTATTTAACATATAGCTGGACAGGCAAAAACCAAACGGGGGTAGAACTGATGTTCCAAAGGGAATCTCTCGCTCTCTCACTCTATCTGTCTTTCTCTGCGATTCTATAGGCGCGGGGGTTGCCAAGGCGGCAGTGGAGGGGAGAGAGAGGGCCGCGCGCGCACAGCGCTTTAACGTGCGTGGAGAGAGAGTTTCGGGGACGCGATAGAGAGAGGGCGCCGGCGGTAAGCGCGCGCGCGCGCTCGCGCAATATACCGCTTGAGGGGGTTACCGCGGGGTGGACCAACCACCCCCCAAGCCCCCCACCACCACCCCTCATGCTGATACGTCATAAATTTTCGTGAGGTTGCGCGCGGCACGTTTTAACACCGGTGCGGCGGGTCGAAATGCGATGGATAGACAGAGACATAACGGATCTCAGGCGCAACTTGGAGATACCAACAAGGAACGGAGAAACGTACCAAACGGGCCTAACTAAACGATAGCCATATATATGTATATATGTATATATATATATATCTTTCTTTCTGTACGAATCGGTTCACACGAGTTCAGCATTTCAGTTCGTCCCGAGCTACGCTCGAGTGTCTATCGAACTCCGGACTTCCGTCGATACCGTCGGTGAGTTCCACTCAGTCGTCACTGAAGGATTTGAAACTCGAGATACACGAAATGTTTATGTTTTTCTTTTCGAGAATTAAGACTCTTAAGCCTTAAGTATTGGAAGACTTGTAGACTTTTTTTTTTTTTTTTTTAGATTCTTGGACAATTGAGCATCGGTTTTGTGGTGCTACATTGATAATTTGGCTTAAGGGGGTTTGATCTACAGAATTTGAAAATGGGTGTCCAGATTTTTTTTTCTTTTTTTTTTAGTTTGTTGGAGGATTGAGCATCGGTTTTGTGGTGCCAAATTGATAATTTAGATGAAGGGGGTTTGAGCTACAAAATTGGAAAATGAGATTTGCATTTTTTTTTTAAAGTTGACATTATTTGGGCGGAATTTGTGGCGCTATATTAAATTTTTTTTTTTTTTGGCTTAAGGAGATTCGATCTACAATGTCTGTAATTTTTAAACTATCTCATCGATTCCAACGAAAAAAAAAAAAAAAATACAAAAATAACTTTACAAACTGCAAAACATGTTTTATCAATAATAATGATAATTTATATATTTTATATATTTTTTATGTATTTTCATATATTTTATCTTATATCTTAATTGATGTAAATTTTTTTAAACTACAAAAAATGATTTTCCATCCTTTAAAAAACTCCATCTAAATCACAATTAAATTCTTTTTTTTAACTAAGTAACAAAAATAAGATCTACAATTAAAATCAATATTTCTTTAAAGAATAAAAATACTACAAAACAACAGGTGAGAAAAAAAATTTCGCAAACTCAAAAAAAAAAATTACAAACTTTCCAAATTTAATTAAAATTAATAACTCGTCATTCAGTACAAATATAATTGATCATTGGAATTCACAATCGAATCAATAACATTCTCTAGTATCCGAGGTTCAAATTGCTGTTTCAATAGATTAATTAATAGAGTAGAAATGTTTGAATAGTTCATCACCGACTTGTCATCTCTCTGATAGACTATAATAATTTATCGTGTTGTGTCATCATACTAGAATTAATGAGCGTTTTCTGTCATTGCAAAATTGGCACACGTGTCTGTAATAACATATAGGCGAAAATGGATGAAAACAAAAAATAGGGGATGTCGAGAAATTTCGGAGCTTTAACGAGTGAGAATATTTTATTCAACCTTCAACTTTACCCTCGCATAGAACGACAGTATAATTGATGGCCCCATAAATCTAACATCTATTATACGTGTTTACCTGGTATACTTTGTGTCACTATTGTGTCTCTTTCTGTGTATGTGTGTATGTGTGTGTGTGTGCTTTTCTGCGTGTTTGTTCGGAACTGTCGTCGTCAACGAGAAATTAATTTCAATTACCTCGACGATAAATAACCTCGTGGGTGTTTAAACGTTCGTCTTTGTGTATTACTAACGCCAATACCAGCTTCCCAAGTACGTGAATTAACTTCAAAATATGTCAGAAGTCAGTCAAAATTTCGATTGGACTAAAAAAGTTAAATTTGCATTTTTTTCGTATATTATAATAAAATTTTATTATGAATAAATGTATTATTAAATTATAGTTCTATTTCTATTAAATACCAATTTTTTAAAATTTATTATTTATAGTAAAATTGAAGATTTTTTAAAAAGTGTTTCTAATAAAATAAAAAATCACATACTGCCCTTTTTTTTTGCAAATATATATTTAATATCAATATTATTTTAGTTTCTTTATATTTTTTTTTACATAAATCAGTATGTTAAAACAAAAATAACTACAAGCCAGTAGATTTTTTATTTCTGACTTTAAACATTTTTCAAATATTGTGAATTTGAATTTGTTTAATTGAAAAAATTGACTAAAATTAATTGAATTAATTCAAATGAATAAATATAATTTGACAATATTTTAATTTTTCTCAAATCAGTTATCGATTAAAAATAAAATTATTAGCATGAAATGTAAGAAATATAAAAAATATTTACTGCAAAAAAATTTATTCGAAATATAAATATCGACGCCATTATTTATTTCTAAATAATTAAATTAAATAATTTCTGTAAGAAAAACATTTTTTCTTCGTTTACCAAAGTCACAATATATTTTATTTTATTTTAGAAAAGCATCTTTTAGTACAATTATTGAAAAAACTTTTGAAAAAAAAAATTTCAATATGAAATTTCGAAAAAAATATTTAATAATTTTTAAAAAATTACTAATCAATAAAATATACATATTTCACAAAAAAAAATGTACGAAATATAAAAATATGCCCACAAAAAATCGGCTACGAGAATCCATCATTAATTTTTGAATAATTAAATAAAATAATTTCAGTGTGAACATTCTTTTATCTTGAGAAAAAAAGCTCTTTACAAATTTGTAGCTCGAAGACACTTTTATTTCTGTTAATTGACAAAAAAAAAAGTGAAAAAAATGTCTTTGCCAGAAGCTTTGAACAGAAGAACGAGTATTTCACGCTACTTGCACGTGTCAGCGAAAGGGTTGCTCAAGTGGCCGGAGAAAAAAAAATAATAATAATAACAATTGTTACCGAGGCCACCCCGAAGAGTCAAGTGAAATTCCGCGTCGGGTATTTTATTTTTTCCTTCGTTAAAATTCCGCGCAAGGTCGCCACGTGGATTTACATTTTGACTGCCAGTTCTTCGCGACCGGTGCTTAAAATATACATAACAAAAAGGGAGAAAGCAGCGAAAAAATGAAGAAAAAAGAAGAAAAAATGGAACATAAAAAAAGGCATAAAATGTAGGCGCAAATTAGAGGGACATTAATGGGAAAATAATAAGAGGAACCTTTAATCTCCGATCTCTGCGTGACTCAACGTGAAAAAGAAATTCTAACTTGAAAATTGCGTTCTTTGTAATCTTTCTGTACTATAATACCAGTATCCTGAGCTTCCAGCCAGAGGGATGCAAAAAAAAAAAAAAGGCGGGAAAAGTTTCCTCTAGGCAAGCAAATTGAATTTGCAGAAATTTTCTCTCGCTGCTAAACTGACCTCGCGATCGAATGTTGACGAAGGAAATCAAGAAGCTTCCTTTTTCTTCTTCTTCCTCTTTTTATCATTCAGGGAATAAAAATTAGAATTTATTTCAAGTTTGCTTTATTTGATTTTGCAGCTTCAGAATTTTTATTTAAAAAATAAATACGGTGTTGAAATAATTTTATTATCATCATATTCACTGGATTTATTTATTTATTTCTTTATTTATTTATTTACAAAATAAACAGAGTTGGAATATTTTTATCACTATCGTTCTAACTGTATCTGTTTTTGTTGTTACGGATTGAAAAACTTACCATCTGGATTGGTAGAATATATCACACGAACAGCCCTGTACTTTTTCTTTTTCTGATCGCCCTCATTGCTGACAATTTTTGTTGAGCGGCTCATGTTTTTCGATATTCCAGCTGAAACGTAATAATAGTAAATTAAAAAAATAAAAACATTTTTTTTCCTCACTCTTGGCCCTTCCGATTGGGTTCCCAAATTTTTATATGATTGACATAACTCTGAAAAGTGCTAATTTGAAAAGAAAAAAAATTACACATTTTGAATTATCTACGATTTTTTTTTAAATTGTCGAACGACACATTTTAAGAATCTGAAAAAATTCTGAAAAATCTTTTTTCGAAAATAAAAATGTTTGTGTAACTCAGCGATTCCATTTATTTTTTAAGGCCTTTTTTCAATTTAAAGTTTTTTCTTAGATAGATATTTTTAAATGGTTGGGTTTTCAATTTTTTTTTAATGAAATGTTTAAACTATTTTTTTTTGTAGACTCAATTAATAAAAATATTTTGAATTTATTTTTCAAATTACAGAGCATAGTAGCCTATAATTACTATAATAGTTTTCCTAACTCATATATTTTTTTTTTTAGAACAAAAGTGAGCACATCATAAATACCAATTTTTGTGCTATTATTGAGTCAAATTGCAGCTTGAGTGCAACCAAATTACAAACTCAAAATTGAAGGTTGCCTGTGGTCATCAAATAGCAAAAATGCTGGTAATTTAGACGCAGATCTGGGAAACCATTTACTGTATAGCAAGTATTTTTTTTTCTTTTCTAAGTATCGACATGAAAGATGTACCTAAAGTGACATGGACGACTAATGTGGAAAAATTTAACTGTGGTAAAATCAATACAGTGCAGTCAATATATTTTTACATTTCATATATATATATATATATTTTTTTTTTGAGTCTACTTTATATGATTTCACTGAATTTTCATTCAGAATTTTTTAAAATACACTTTTAGTCATTTCCTGCTATTTCCATTAGGACCATATTTTTTTAGGCTCTTTAAGAATTTTTTTTTTTTAACAATTTACCTCAACTTCCAGAAGAGCATTTATATGGTCTTAAAAAAAAAAAATTCCTAACTTTACACAGTTTTTCCAGAAGAACCATAAAGCTTTTTATTACATTTTTATTGGCTATTACTCTAATTTTCTAGAATTACTGTATATAACATCTTTTTCATGACACTTCTAGCTAAAGATATTTCCACATAAAGAAGCCTTTTCCAAAAGTACGACAAAACTTTCATTTTAACTGTAGAACCTCAGAAATAATACCATTTCGAGAGAGAGAGAGACTTCGGGCTTGAGATTTTAATCCAAATCTCACCGCGTTGGCTCTTCACCTATAATTAATGAGCTGCCGGCAAAGTGCTCTTTTCCTCTTGCACTTTTACATCAAAAGACAGAAAAAAAAGAAGCTTAAGAGATACGCAAAATAAAGAAAGAACAAGAGACGAGGTTGGCATTGAAAAAATAAATATATATATATATATATATATTCATAAAAATGAGATGTCCACATTTTTGTGACAAAGAAATGAAGGCCTTTTTTTGTCTGTCTGTATAGAATACTTGAGTTAGGCTTTATGATCACTAGGATTCCGTTTAGGGGACCAAATCACCTTAGAAACCATGAACATTAAATGGTTCAGCGAATGGACATAAAAAAATATTTACTTTGATAAAAGTTACTACTGCGTAAGCATGAGGAATGAAAAATTTAGTAAGAACAATTACTCCGCAGGGAAAAATTTGCTAAAGAAAATTACAACGCAGGGAAAAATATATTAAAAAAATGTACTCCGCAGAGAGAAATTTAAAATTTAAAAAAAAATTTGCTAAAGAAAATTAACCCACAGGGAAATATAGAGTAAACAAATGTGCTCCGCAGAGGAAAATTTAGTAAAAATATGCTCTACGCAGAGAAAAATTTAGTAAAAAAAATTACTTCATAGGGAACAAATATACTAAAGAAAATTACTCCGAAGGGAAAAGTATAGTAAAAATATGTGCTTCGCAGAGACAAATTCAGTGAAAAAAATTTATTGTCCAGAGATAAATTTAGTAAGAAATTTGTACTTCGCAGAGAAATATTCAGTAAAAAAAATATAGTCCGCAGAGAAAAATTTAATAAAAAAATGAACTCCGCAGAGAAAAATTTACTAAAAAAATGTGTTGCGCATATAAAAATGTAGTTAAAAAAATGCCTGCAATTACTGCAGCATTTAATTTTTATGATTTTTAGGCTGACTGGTCCGTTTAATATTTCAAGCCTGGTATACAGAGCATTGATTTTACGTCGACGTTGTGCTTGCTTCGAACGCTTCATCCGTCGTGGTTCAGTCACCCCTATCCTCGGAATATTCATCGAGATTACCCGCCTTGCCATTATAACCCACCAATATTTATGCTTCCCGTTGAAAAGCCACCCTTATCACCTGAGATATATTCGCGTTTCTCGCTTCTAACGCGTTTACATTCACTCGCAATATTCGGGATATTATGCGTGCAGGCATCCATATTATTCTCTATCTCGCACACACCACCATGGGGGTAAAAAAGATGACGAGCTCATTTTTTTTTTAAATAAATATTTATTAAGATCCCTTGATTGAAATTTTTTTTTTTTTTTAAATGTAATATTTTTATAAGGCCGCAATTTAAAAAAAAAATCAATAAAACACAAAACGGTACAATACGGATTAAGAAAATATTTGGTTTTTATTTCTGCCAAGAGCAGATCGCAAATAGTTATAAAAATCAACACCATTGGTTCTCCGATAAATCGATCTCATTGACTTGCTATATATCAAAGAAACGTACAGAACTAAAACCTTCTTTGCTCTTTCTCTCTACTTCAACTTTTATTTTTTTCCTTTCAAATAGAAATGCATCCTTCCTCGAACAGTTCTTACTTTCCTCCATTTCTTCCTTTCAACTGCGAAGCTCTTTGCAGCCGTATATAATGCAATACACAAGTACATATAATATCTCTATGAGAGATATCGGTGCCAATCGATTTTTATTTCACGTTCTGAATGCAACATCAAACTACATTTTTTTTCTTTTTTTTTTCGAGGAATACTATATTTTTGTAATATTTCCTTGGAAATGAAATATTGCTAGAGTTTCAATGATCGTGACGTAATTCGCAGACCAAATGGATATGAAAAGAGATGGAAAAATTCAATGGAAAATATTATGTTGATACTCATGATACTGCAATACTAAGAGTTTTGGTATTTATTTTTTAACGCATGCATTTCACATGGCTTTTCCAATCGAAAGTTCAATTTTATCAGAATCTACTTTAAGAAATACTGAGAAGAGAAATCAACGTGATTGAAGATATCAAAAACAATTTTGTATAACAAGTTATAAATTATTAATAAATTTGTAAAATAAGCATTGATTCAACAAACTCGATAGAAAAGTTTATTTTCTTAAGTATTAAATCAATTGTATGATTTTATCATACATTTCTCTGAAAGTCTGTAGAATATATTTGTTTAAAAAAAAAATGAAAAATAATTTCATAATAAAAAAAAAGTTTTTCTAAAAAAAATTCTTACTAGTTTTTTTAAAGAACTTTTTGGTATTAGTATTATTCAAAATTATTATTCTTGATTTTTTTTAATGACATTGATATTTTTTTTCTTATGTCAACATTTCCCGAAAAAAACATTTTTCGAAAATGCAAAAATATTAGCTAGTTAGAACGACGTAAAGTCATTAATTATTGTACATAGTGTTGAAAATGGTTCACAATTGTCCATTGTCTGATCGCGCATTGTAAATAGATTATTTTCCCACAAAATTCCAGTATTCGCAGCTTTACCATAGTTTTATCTAATAGCTTTATGGTATACTTTCTCACTGAAGCATAAGAGAAATCCATCAGGGTATAACCCAAACGCCCAGAATGAAAGGGCACAGAAACCGTTGTAAATCATGTCTGGTGTATGCAGCGTTGCCAGGCAATTAATCTCTTCGGTCGTTCTAACGCTCCGATGGCTGTTCTCATTCCGCTAATGACCATTTAATTAATGACTCGCGAATCTATCCGGTATATAAATGGTCACCCCACACGATATGGACCACTGCTTTAGGCACAGCAGAATTCGGGGATCCATTTAATAAAGGCCGGGGTGTTTCCTTGGATAATCACATAGAAACATAGACCCTCACACAGACACTCACAAATACTCACAGATACTCACAAACACTCAAAGAGACTTACAGACACTCAAAGATACTCACAGATACTCACAGACACTTACAGACACGTACACAGTCATTTATTCATTATTTTTGGTCTCCCATTTCGAATTTAAATGAAACTCTAATTTTTCTCATACAAAAAGTCATGCAGTTCATATGGATGACCCCATAAATATTAAATTTCCGATATAAGCAGTCAAATCGACAGTTTTCCAAAATTTGAAAGAAAAAAAAATGTATTTCTTGTGGCTGGAAAAAGGTAGACAATTATTTACCAATGGAGATACGAAGATAATAATCGTGTAGCTTTATATAGCAGGTATGTAGCAGAATCTTAGTGGGTCGACTTTGTCTCCGGCAACCACGTCTCAGCATCACACGTAATAGGTGTCGCGACACTCGTTTGATATCCTGGCGTTTAGACCTCTCACCTCATCTCAAATCGATCACCTCGATGTGTTCGCTTTGCTTCCGACTGCACGTACAACCATCAACTACATATTGCTCGGGACATAAGTGGCTATAAACAGGCTTTTCACACGTAAACTCTTGGATTTAGAAAGTCGTACTTTATATCTATATTTAGTTTTCATCAGTAACTACGATAATGCAAAATCTACAGATTGTATTGTTTCGTAAAATTTTAATCAAAGAATAGTGTTTTTTGTCTGGCTTTTATTTTGATTTATTATCATATTTATTTATTTTTCGTTTAGTTTTGACATAATTTGTTAATTATATAAAAAATGTTTGGAAAATCACTCATTCCGTAGAGTTTTCGAAAGAGAGTTCTTCTGAAGAAATGGAAAATAAAGTTACTTTGGAATATGAAATTCACATTTTTACAGTAAGGAAGCAAAAATGTGGGTAAACATTTATTCAATAGGATTCCCTGGATGAATCCACTTATTCGGGGTATTCAGCGACTCCGGAATAGCTTTTCGTTCGGTACTTATAAGCGCTGCCCGGGCGTATACGGGAGCGCCTCGCGCTCGGCGCCGCATAGCGGAGGTCGGCCGTACTAAGGGAGCCCGCGTTGAGATTTAAAATTCGACGCGCCAAGGCTTGTGGTAATAACGTTACATGTCATTAAAATGAATGAAATTCATTATAAAACAAAGAGTTAATAATCATTTAAAAAACACAATACAATTTTTTGTTGTTGTTTACTGTATTTTCTTTTTTAATGTAAATAAAGACGAAGAATTAATATTTTCAACAAGGCCGCGACACGTCGTTCGTCGTCTATAAAGAGTACATTGTTATCCACGAGTCACGAGACTTTACGAGACCTTTTGCGACGAACCTGAGAAGATCATTTTTCTCGATGTCCCTTTGTCTCGCCCTATTGTCGTACCCCGTTCGTATTTCGCTATAATCTTACGCTCGGAGTCCATTAAGCTCTCCAATATTCTGAGTACTGTACACAATAATAATGATAATAGCGCTACACAGAATTTACGCTTGTGTGGCAAATGTCACCGGGGTGAAATGCCACAATTTTGCTTCAAACAAATTTACGAAAATTTCTATAAGATAATTTAAAATCCTTATCGTAACGTTAAACAATACAGCCTAAAAATGTGAAGTAAATTCCGTTTCACATTAAATTTTTTTTTTTTTTTTTTTTTTTTTAATAAACCTTTTTGACTAAATTAAAGCATAATAATTACTCTTTAAGACTGCCAAATAGTCGGAATGTATAAAATTTTCACGGTTCAATGAAATTTCGTTAAAAAAAAAGATTTATTTAAAAATTGGATGGATACTGATTTTGGAGTAATTTTGTCAATTCACATTATCCAATTGCTATAAATTGGCAGACGTTATAAACATTGTTTAAATGACTTTTCCACCATTAAGGGTGGCTGATCGACGGATATTACGTGAGTGTATCATTTAGCCCCGTTTGTATAAAATGGATATATAGTGTCGATGGTGTATCACACGAAGGGTAGACGCGTCGGTTGCTATCGGGTTTCGGAGCCTTGCAGGAAGATACCACCGTTGATGCTATCGACTTTTAGCGAGAGCCGCCGCCGCCGAGATTCGAGAAATGGGTCGACGTCAACGGACACCCCGACCATACTATTTCCCACCCCGGTGCAAGTATCTCGCTTCACTTCGTCGTTGGAAATCGAGTTTTAGCAACCAAGTTTCCTCGAATGCCAAGTTTCTCACTGAATACTATAGTTCCACACACACACACACACACACACACACACACACACACACATGTGACTGCACACTCACGCACGATAGAGTAAACATTAAGAGACTTTATCGACGAGACTTTGCTTCAAATGAAAATACTTTGCGAGCGCGTCTCTCCTTCGAGTGTTATATATGAGAAAGTACAACATACGAAAGTTTTCAGGAGTCTCAGTACAAATATAATTGAGTAATATAAAATAGAATTAAAAGATTAACTTCATTCAGGACGCCAAGAACATTAATTTTCGAATAATCATAATAGTGCCAAAAATTTATTAATAATTAAAAAAAAAAAAAATTATTTTTATTATTTATTTGTAATATATTATAGTTATTAATTCAATATATTTTAATAAAATCGGATAAAATTTATGAACAATATTTATATATTTTTTAAATCAATTTTTGACAACATATAAAAAATTTCTAAGTTTTCTGAAAAAAAAAAAAACCAATTGTCGAGTAATTTAAAAAAAACGTGTATATGTATTTAGATAAATCAGACAATTCGTATGAAAAGACAATTTGCTACCGAACAGGCGAAACGATTTTTTTTGCAATGCACTATTACGCGGTTTTCTTTTTTATTCTATTTGCTCGGCACTTTATCATCAAATCCCTCGACGTCGATAAATCTACCGAGCGTTTTCCCCTTCGTATTTCTTCGCTCTCGAGCTTTCATTCCCTCCTTTTTTTCTTACTTTTTTCCTCACATTCTACCAGCAGTGCTTCGCTAAAGGAGTCATTGTCGAGCAATTCTTGTTGGAGCGTATACGTAGGAAGTCGAGTAGGAAGTGACTGGGTTACATCTTGACCCGGTTTCGGGGATTCCCGGCTTTTCCGCAGCTTTTCTCAGCATCTTATCTCAGATCTCATTCACTTTCCAAGTCGCTCGCTCAGGTAGGGAAGAACAGTACTTCTGTTCACAAATAAACCTAATTTACTAAATTTGAAAAATAATAATAATTTCTTTGAGCAATTAAAAATAAATTCATTTTTGAGAAATTATGTATTTTCGAATTTCGGATTTACGACCCACTGGCGTGTTATAATTTAATGGGAGTGATATATGAAATTTGTAGTCTTAAACTGCAGCACTTTAGCTTTAATTTGACTACTGTTTCATAAAAATATGTCGAAAATTATAAAAATTAGAACTGATTTCGTTTACAACGATCCTTTTTTTTTTTTTTTCTTTAAAGCCCGGATATATTTTGTTGTCGAAATTTCTTTTTTAAAGGATATTTTGTCGTCGGACATTTTTTTCAAGGATATTTTATCTCCGGACATTTTTATCCGGACATTATTTCAACAATTCCATAGTTGACAACAAAAAGGATGAAAATAAATCAGACGTACTCAATTTCCTTCCGACTGAAGAAAAAGCGTTTGCTAAAACATCATTATGAAATAAGAGAGATGCAGAAACGTATCTGGACAGGTTCGGAGTAGTTTCTCCGAGTTCTAATACCGCACCACGGCATCTACGGTATCAGGATTGACGCGCCGGTTCTCAAAGAGTGATAAGCCAAAGCCGGGTAACGCACTGTTAACACGCGAACCGATCGTTACCCTCGAAATAACCTGCCACCACAGTTACCGCACTTCTATGACATATACACACACACATACTATATATACATGGGACTGTACCGCAAACTCGGATGTAATGGTAACACATCGGAGATTGGCTTCCCGGTTAATGAGGACTTCTCGCCCAGTAATAAAATGTAACCTGCGTGCCACGTGAATTTGTAATAATTCATTCTGTTTGAGAATACGCCTTTAATGTCCCGGCAAGTGATACTGAAACGATTGGACTTGTAGAATACAAGTGTCCCAGCCTATGGGACAAAGCAGTCCATTTTTATTTTTGGTACGATAATTTGACATATAGTATCTCAAGAAATATCTTTGGGGACATCTGTGGAACGCGGAATAATTGCGAGTCGTTGAAAATCGGACCTAAATCCGTGGATATTTCAGGCCAGGATACTTTAGAATATTCTGTCTCGGATATTTTGGGCGAGGATATTTCAGCAGCGGATATTTTTGCAGCCGAATATTTTGTCGCAGGATATTTTTGCAACGGATATTTTGTTGCGGGATATTTTGAGCGGACATTTAATATTTTACGGTAATTTTACCAACTTGGTATTTTATGGTAATTTTACCAAATTGGTGATTTACGGTAATTTTACCAAATTGATATTTTACAGTAATTTGATCAAATTGTTTTTTAACGGTAATTCAACAAAATTGGTATTGTACGGTAATGTTACCAAATTGATATTTTACGGTAATTTTACCAAATTGGTATTTTACGGTCATTTTACCAAATTGATATTTTTCAGTAATTCGATTAAATTGTTGTTTTACGGTAATTTCACGTGATTGATATTTTACGGTAATTTTACCAAATTGGTAATGTACGGTATTTTTACATCTCCGCTTGGCCGTCCCTTAATAATTTTTGTTTAATTTTCTTCAGTTGCCAGAGGTTTAAAAAAATTACCGGAGGATGGCGGAGGAGAAGCCGAACTACAAACTCATATACTTCAATGCACGAGGTCGAGCCGAGCACGTTCGGTACATATTCGCCCACGCCGGTATAGATTACGTCGACGAGAGGATTCCCAAAGAGCGTTGGCCCGAGCTCAAAAAAAGTAAGTCGTCAACAAGCTTAGTTACGCGTTAACATGATAAAAAGTAATACAGGTAAACACGGTAATATTACCGACACTTCAAAACGCGATAAGGACTTAAATCTCCATCGTGACAATTTTTCAACTCATGTTGTCCATTTACCGGTAATTTATGTTAGTTACTTAAATACCCGGTAATATAACCGGTTACATTACCATGGTAAAGATCTTTCTGTCAAACTTTAAATGAAGAAATTAAATATTCATCACTAGTTTTTAAAATATACAGTGTTGTCAATTCACCGGTAATTTATGTTAGTTACTTAAATAACCGGTAATATAACCGGTTACATAACCGTGATAGAGAAATTCCTGCCAACCTTAGAATTGGCAGAATACTGCCAAACGTAGAAAAAAAGTAACTTCCGGTAAAATATTGTAAATAACTGTTAATTAACCGGTCAAATAACCAGCTGCTTAAAGAAAATGAGAAAACAAAAAACAAATTATTTTATTTTCTGTAAAGAAAAAGGAGCTGGTTTACTTGACGTGAAATTCATCATGTATTGTACATTTAAATCTGCTCAAGTGAAAAATTTGATAAATCTGCTGTGAATCATATAGACGTTCACTTTAAAGGCGTCTTGAAATGTTCTCTGTAAGAATAACGCATTGTCGGAAACGATGCGATGCGCCTCGGAAAAAAGAAATGCATATTTCTTTCAAGATTATATGCAATATACGCCGGTCTCTTTGTAGTTCGCATATAGCTTAAATAGTCCTGTATTTTGTGCCTTTTGTTGTGAACGCTTCGACATTCATAGCGATGCCTTACGGTATGTTACCCGTGTTGGAGATCGACGGGAAACCGATAGCTCAGAGCAACGCTGTTGCGAGATACTTGGCGCGAAAACACGGTCTCGCTGGCGAGAACGAGTGGGAATCTATGCTCTGCGACGTTCTTGTCGACACTGTCGGAGATCTTAAACTAGGTAAATTTTTCTTTTCTTCTTTTTAAAGCATTATACACCAACATTTTTATTTTAATAATTTGAGTCAACAGAAAAATCTGTAAAAAAATCAGCGACATCGAAATTTTTTTTTTCAAATTTATTATTATTATTATTATTATTATTATTATTATTATTATTATTATTATTATTATTATTATTATTATTATTATTATTATTATTATTATTATTATTATTATTATTATTATTATTATTATTATTATTATTATTATTATTATTATTATTATTATTATTATTATCATTATCATTATCATTATCATTATCATTATCATTATCATTATCATTATCATTATCATTATCATTATCATTATTATTATTGTTATTGTTGTTGTTGTTGTTGTTATTATTATTATCATTATTAAAAGTCGATGTTAATATTTTCAATTAAGTTGATTTAAAAAAAAAAAGTTCCCTTGTTTTAAAGTACTTAAATTGTAATAAAACTAAACTTTAGTTTGAAAGTCCAATTTTAAGTTGGTTATACTCCAATTGAAAAGATAATCTCACTTAAGGGTTAATTTTTGCAATCTTGCAGTTCTATTTCAATTCAGAACAGAGGAGGATCTATTTAAGAAGGAAGAGAGGAAGGTGAAACTTCTCAAGGAAACAATACCGTTTTATCTGAACAAATTTGAGCAGACTATCAAGGAGAACGGAGGATACGCTGTTGGTTCCAATGTGAGTATATATACTTTCTTTTTATTTCTGCTCAAACAGTTTTGATTAATTGTAATTAATTTTGCTTCCTGAACTTTTTTTTTTCTCTTCATTGCCTCGTAGAGAAAATACGTTCTGCTAGAAAATCTGAAATCCGATTCTTTCTACATTCGAATATTACAATTTTTATGTGTTGAAAATTTAATTTCAAATTACACAAATTCACGTGATACGTTTTTTTTTTTTTTTTTAAATGCTCATAAAATTCAAATGGTTTTATGATTTTTTTTTTTCCGATTGCAAAGAAAATTGAATATTTAAGAAACAAGAAGAAGACTATTTTTAATTCTAAGGTTGTGAAAATTTAATTCAGGACAAATAAAGCTTTACATAATTTAAATTTGATTTAAGTTTAATCTTGAGTTTATTTTGTCAGAATAAAATTAATTACATAAAGACTGATATAACATTTAGTGGATAAATAATAAAATTAATCAAGTCGACGGTTTTTTAGTGCAATAAAAATTGTTAAGAAAAATTGGTTTAAAAAAAAAAAAGTAAACTTACTCGTATTTGTTGCCGTTGATTTTTATTGGATATTGAAAACAAGAGAATTATAATTCGCGCACTTTTTTAATAACGCGATATAAATTCTTATTGAAAAATATTTCCATTTTTCTCACACTTAATCAAAAGTACCTAAATCAGTATTTTATCGCAAAAATCAAAACAAATTTTATTTTTCAAGTTTTCTCTAATTAAAAAAATCATCAATATTTTTTTGTCAAAAAAAGAAATGTAACTATAAACTTTCTCCAAATGCACGAAAAAATACTTTTCTTTTTCTTTTTTTTAATTCCGAAGATGAAACAAAAAAATCTTAGATAAATTTTTTTCTTTGCATATTTAATTAGGCAGAACTTTGCTCGTTGGTCGATCAATTTTTGCATACTGTTCCTTGAAAGGGATTTGCTTGCTTTATATTGATCTCCGAAGATAGAACGATGTGTCTTTGTTCGATAGTTTGAATCTACAGGTTTATTTGTAGAGGGGGAGATTTTTTTACAGGTATCGATTGCAGCTGAAACTATCAAAGAGGGGATTTTCGAGACCTTGAATAGCAGTGCGTCTGAATTAGCGATGTCGTTCACGTCTTCGTTCTGTATTTGGAACCATCAGAGTTCTCGAAAATCGCTATAGGCATAAATCAATGTTTCTCGTCTTAAGTTACAACATTGTTTATCACTCAAGCTCTTTTGACTAGCGACACATGCGGTCATCGTACCTATACGCATGACCACTCCTATGTATGGGGCATTCCAAGTCAACTCACTTGGTCATTGGCTTGACCGTCTCTGAATCAGACGACGAATTTTTTGGTCCGAAAAAAGCGGATATTATTATTGTCAGAATTTTATCACTGTTATTATTTAGAATTTTTTACGAACTTTTAAATGCAGTTATTCTCGCATTTGGAGGAAAAAAAAAATGAGCCAAATTTTGCATTGTGATTTAAAAAATGAGTAAAATAATCAGGGTCTTTTTCTTAGAAGAAAAGGTGATTGTATTGACGGAAATTGTTTCCTATACATAATTTAAATAGCTTCTTTAGAACTCGTTATGGTCAATTGGAAGGACTTTGACATCAAGGCCCTTTTACTTCCGGTTAATGTTTAATACTGTTAGAATTTTTTTTTCGTTTCTTCATTTATTGCTTCATTTTCTAAGAGTAAACTTTTAAAGTTAAGTTGAATTTTGGATATATATATACATATATTATTTTATAAAACAAATACTTGCTCAATTTTGGCTTCCTCATAGAGGAAACTTTGATCACTATACGGTTAAAAAAAAAATGAGGAAGCAATATGCAAGGTTTCTGTTTTTATCATTTGAATTGACTGTTCCTCTATATTATCTATAACCTTCAGTTTTTAGTATTGAGAAATTAGAGAGGACGCTGAAGAAGGCAACAGAATCAACTATGGATATTCAGAGTGGAACATTTTCCCTATTGCCCTCTTATAGGACGTATTTTCAAATTTTAAATGGTGTCCATTCTGTATCCCTGCCCATTCTGCTCGTATTTTTCAATTTTATCTCAGGCCCATATTCTCCATTTTAACGATTGTGTCCATTTTTCCTTCAAAAAAAAAACCATCTCTCTTTTATATCCATGCACATAACAACAACAACAACAACAACAACAACAACAGCTAAACATCTGTTTCCATTGCAGACAACGTGGGCCGATTTTGTGTTCGCCGTTGCGCTGGAGAATTTCGAGCAGATATTCGGGACAGCGCCACTCGAGAGTTATCCAGCGCTTCGTGGATTGAAGCAGCGAGTTCACGAGATACCAGCGATTGTCGAGTGGTTGGCAAAGCGGCCCCAGACCGAGTTCTAAATTGATCCTCACGGGGGAGAATGAGAGTTGTGTTCGTCATCAACGTCGTCGGAGGGTGCATTTGGGTGTAAAGTTCAACAAGGGCTGACGAACACGTAATAAACGAGAGATTCCATGAGCCTCGCGAGACCGGGAAAGGGCGGCCTGGAGTCCCGGAAATTTCACAAAGTTTCCCCCATCGACGAGAATCGCTTGATCTATAACGAGCGCGATAAACCGGTGCATATCTACGCGTACCTAAAACATTTTTTTCGCTATTTATCACGACTCCGAACTTGATTGGCTAAACATCAAAATTTCGAGTCGCGAAAATCGCCGAAAAAAAGAATTCATTATCATATAGTAAAAGATAATAAACGACTTGCCAAGAGTCAAATTCAAAGAAAATGATTAACAAAAAAAGAAAGATATGGCAGACTGCCGGATTCGAACGAGGATTTAAATTTAAAAAGAAGATGATCTCGTACATCCACGAGCTTACAAAATGTTAGATTTATATCTCATCGAGATATCTTAATTGCTTCGTCGAGATGCGATATTTTAACTGTGCACAAAAGGCATTCATCAAGAATTCTTATTGGTCCAAAAAGGCAGTAGCAAGTTGATTTACAATTTTGGGCATTTAAGGTATCGAGGTTTTATTTCGTGATGTATAGATGTGATTTATCCAGTTGTTTTGTTGCTCAAGGAGAAGAAATAAGTCAAGATGATGAAGATAGTTCAGCGTATCGATTGTAGATCATGAAAACTAAGGGGGATAAAATATTGGTAGGAACATAACGACCTAAATGTTCATGATTATTTGTTGATTTTAAGTGAAATTTAATGGAATCCTGCTAGAGATGTCGCGGGACTAATTGGAACATGTTAGAAATAACTGGAACCTACTAGGACCTGATAAAACATGATAGAACCTACTGGGACCTAATAAGATTGCCTGAAAGTGGTTAAAAATCTATTGGCATCTGATGAGATGCATTGTAATCCTAAACGGGCTTATTAGGATCTAGAAATGTCTATAAACGGTCTAAATCTACTCAACATCCAAAGGGACACATTATATTCCGAATATGACCTACTAGGATTGCCCAGTAACGTTTTTAAAATCTACTGGGAGCTGATAAGGAATATTTTCATCCTAATAGGACTTACTAGGACTGCTTAGAACCTATTAGAACCTACCATGATCTGTTTTAATATTAGGATCCTTAGAGAACTGCTAGGATTCTTTAAAACCTGTTAGGATTCTAAAAGAACTGCTAAGATCTTTTAAGACCTGTTAGGATTCTAAAAAAGCTGCTAAGATTTTTCAAGGTCTGTTAGGATTCTAAAAGAACTGCTAAGACCTTTTAGGACCTGTTATACATAGCCTTGAGCTAAGGCGAAACCTGTTCAGTCGGTAACTAAAACAGCAATTCTCATTTTTAGAACACGCCGAATTACAGTTTTCGTTACCGACCGACTACTTCTATTTGGCCCATTAAAAATCCCTCTCACGCCCCATACTCGGTCGGTACCAAAAACTGCAATCCAGTTTTCAACGCTTAAAAAAATGTATCTCCTGAAAAAAAAATTATGCGTTAAATTCCTGTAAAGTCTACAATTGTCCTGAGCATTTTTTTGCGAAATTCTAAATTATAGAATTCTATACAGAATTTGTATCCGCACATATTGAATCCTACATCTATTTTTAAATTTGGTTCTATCGTGCTAATGGCAATCAGTCCTTTTGATCTTACATGCATCTTGACTTAATTGCTTCTTTCTTGAATCATTATTTCCTAGAAAACACAGACTGACTTAAATCTCGTACTGACACAAGAAAATTCTCAATTGCGTCACCTAAAAGAAAAAATAAATATACACTAAAATAATTGGAAAAACCCTCATAAAATCAGTGAGTACAATAGTATTTTTGCGCTCTAAATATTTAACAAGATTGGCTGTATTCTTAAAAAAAATTTGTTCGCAGCGCAAAAACGAATCACACACGACGCTTAATATTTTGTTGAGGCGGCAAATTGAAAGATATGACGAATGAGGAGTAAGATTATATCAAAGAGCGAAAAGTATACGATGAATGTATAGGTGTTATCGGTGTTAAAGCATTTAAATGTTACAATTTGATTCACCCCTCGATTCAATCGAGACGATGATGACAAATAAAAAGGCAGAAAGTGTAGAGAATTAAAAAAAAAAAAAAAAAAAAAAATCGATGAAACGTCACACGGTGGGACGACGACGATAATTGTTACGTGACGTTTTACGAGACTGGCGTTACGATCGAATGATTTAGTCCAAAAGTGAGCGTGCTCATCTCGCTATGTTATGTTTCGTAACGCGTTATAAATAGAATTAGCATTATATCAAGCATCGTAAAATAAATGTAAATGTAAAACTCAATTGTGTTATATTTCGGGTTAAATGTAAATGTTTTGAGAGAAACCGAAGACGGCGAATGTTTGGTGAAATATATATCATAACGGTTGTTCCTTGATGTCTCGTTCTTTAATCCTTCATATTTTCATAAGATTATTTAGTCGCTTAAGGTAGTTTGATGTTATACCACTCAGTCGGTAAGCAAAATTGCAATTCTAATTTTTATGTCCTGATTGATCGGCCGAATTACAGTTTTTGTTACCGACCGATCACGATTGAGCTGACAAATTACAGTTTTTGTTACCGGCCGATCTGTCAAACTACAGTTTTTCTTACCGACTGAGCTGTGGAATTAATTTTTATTACCGACAGGTCACATTGAGCATTCAAACTACGGCTATTAAAAATTTCTCCGTTTTTGTGCTCTGTCGGCAACAAGAACTGTAATCTATTTTTCTCAACACCAAAAATATTATTGGGTGCAATTTTGTCGCAAATTATCCTAAAGTTTTGTGCGTCTTTTACGAAATAACAATTTCCAAAAAAATGCTGGTATCATCGTAACTTTAATGTGCATTTATGTACGAATTGAAGAACAATGAATGAAAAGAAAAAAAAATTAGTGATATATATATATGTATAAATACCTAAAAGATTGTGACTGTAATTTTAATGACTAAGGGTAATTTTATTTTTTACCTCTTCTCGATACATCTATATAACAAATTTCAGCTTCGGTCTACAACTTGTTATTCGCGCTCTTCCTTGATGATCCTTCAAGGTCCGTTTGGGAATTAAAATAAATAGAACTATTGCGAGAAGCGACGTGCTACGAATGTTTTTTCTTTTTTTTTTTTTTTATCAAAGCAACCACTATCCTTTTTTTCTCTCCTTTCTCTTTTATAATTTCTTCGCTCAAAATACTTTCGCTCGGGGGACTTCAAGACGATATTACTGAATATTAAAACATCTTTAAGTCCGGAAATTAAACAGCTGGACGTTCGTTACTGTAAAATCAGACGAAGTGAAGTTAAAATGATTTTTTTTTTTTCAGCTGGGAAATTATATCGTCGACTAATTTCGTTAATACGAAATTTCGTACACAAAGTATACAAATTTCTTACATTTATTTACAACCTTTCGGAAAACGAAGGAAGGGTGTGATATATTTTTTTTTTTTTCGTCCGCAATTATTTCGAAGCAGACATTTTCGACTCTTGTTTTCCGATGATTCGCGACTTTTTTTTTTGGGACACAAACTTATGAAGTTTTTTTTCCCTCAAAGAGCCGATGAAAAATCTCGTACAAATACTTCTGAAAAACATTAATATCGCGCTTCTTTGGATAATGAACAACTTTTTTTTTCTTCTTTTTTATCGACGTACACGAAATTAAGGGATTTTTTTTCGATCGTTTTAAATGTGTTTTCGACGTACACAGCGTTAAATTAAAACAAAAGAGAATAAACAGAACTGAAAAATAATAGGAAAAACGAGTTAACGAAACTCGAATATAACAGAATATAATACAGAGTGCTGTACAATCGTCCTAGAAGGGATGAAAGGCGCCTTCGAAGCGATTCGATGAGAATTTTTTTTGTTTTTTTTTTTTGCGCGTAGCTTGTTTTTTCCGCTCTTTGTTGTTGATGTTATATTTTTATTTGTTACTTTCTTTAAAGGCCAGCTAGGATGATTCTCGGATCCTCAACAGCGTCCTTGATCTTTCGCAGGAACATAACAGCCTCGCGACCGTCGATCAATCGATGATCGTAGGTCAAAGCGATGTACATCATTGGGCGAATAACAACCTGAAAAAAAAAAAGAAAAAAAAATTACAAAACTATTAGAATTAATAGTTTTTTTTTAATACGAAAATATGCACTTTTTTATGGCCTATAAGAAGAGCATTTGCTGATATTTAATTAGGCAATTTGGAACGAAATTTATGGCAAAATTGAAGAAAATTGATAGAAAAAAAAGTGTAATATTTACCTGTCCTTTGACAGCGATGGGTCTTTCAAAAACGCCGTGCATACCGAGAATGGCACTTTGTGGTGGATTAATAATGGGAGTTCCCATCAAAGATCCAAATACGCCGCCGTTGCTTATCGTAAAAGTGCCGCCGTCCATATCCTCGACCGAAATTTTTCCTTTTCTCGCTTTGTCACCGATCGCCGCGAGGGCTATTTCAATTTCCGCGAAATTCTTATTCTCAACGCTGCGCAATACCGGCACAACGAGACCTTTTGGTGTCGCGACAGCGACACTAACGTCGACGAAATCTCTGTAGACGATCTCGCCACCGTCAATCACAGCATTTACAACCGGTTGATCTTTAAGCGCGTAAGCACTTGCCGCTATGAATGCGCTCATAAAGCCCAACTTCAAACCGTATTTCTTCATGAATGCCTCCTGATTAGATTTTCGGAATTCCATCATACGGCTGAAAAATATTACAACATATTAATTCAATGAAATCCCGAGGGAAAAAAGCAAGAAATTTAATTTTTTTTTTTTTAAAGTAGTAACATTTAGAAAATAATTTATGAAATTCAGAAAAAATGTGATATGGATTTTTAAAAATTAAAAAGAAAAAATGGATATAGAAAAAAAGTAGGATTCTTTAAAAATTACGAAACTCAGAAAAAAGACGACATAGAAAAACAAAATTATGAACCTGAGAGAGAAAAGACAAGGTTTAGAAAAAAAAATGTCGACATTTTGGCGCAAGCGTTTCAACGCGATCGTTTCGGCCCGACCGTTTTTGTAAGTAAAACAGTTACAAATTAGAACTTTGCACATTGTTTCCTCATTAATTTTCATTTTTCACAAAGCCATCTCTATGAGGAAGCAAAAGAGGAGAACATAACTTAAAGAACGTAAAGAACTCGCGTCGAAACGTCTTGACGCCAAGACGTCTTGCCCCACTCAAAAATGGTGTTCAAACCTCATGTCAATTTCATTGAAAGTAGTGAGCATTGCATTGGTGTTCTGAGCATCCTTCAGACGCTCGGCAATACGAAGCCGCATACGATTCATCTTAACACGTTGTTCCGTTCTCGTACCAATGATTTCGCGGGTATAATCGGTCGGGGGCAACTGAACCTTTGCTCCCTCCAAAGACTGGAATAAATAAACGATTTACAGAACGTCGATTTGATTCTTTTTTGTAAGACCACCCAAAACAAGGAAAACAATGAATCATGAAATTGTGTAAACCCGCTTTAATATGAAGCGAATGGAGTATACCTGAGCGTGTTTGATGGCAGCGACCGGCATAGAGGCAGTAGGTGCTTGGGGCGGTGGAGGACGGGCGGCAGGTGGTGGTGGTGGTGGAGGAGCAGCTGGAGATGGTTTTGGCGGTGCTGCAGCTGCAGTTGACGGTGGAGGCGGCGGCGGAGGTGGTGGCGGAGGAGCAGCAGCAGCTGGAGCACTTTGTGACGCTGCAGCTGCTGGTGCAGCTCCTCCGCTGGCTCCAATGTCGATTGAACACACTTTTTGACCCGGTTTTACCGTGTCGCCATCTTTAACGAACTGCTCTTTAATAACACCGGGTCCGGGTGAAGGTACAGGCACGGAGGTCTAAAATTATTAAAAAATTATCATCATTTTATTGAACAAGTGTCGTTATACTAGAAACTAAACTAAAAACAAAAAATAACAATTTTAAAAGTAAGACTATTCAATGGGTTTAATTTCATCATTAAAATTACAAATTTCGTTTCTCGACTTTTTTTTAAATATAAAAAAGAAATTTAATTATAAAAATATACCTTATCGGTTTCGATCTCGCACAAAACATCATCCTCTTTAACTTGATCACCGACTTTCTTCTCCCACCTGACGTCGCCCTCGCTGATGCTGTCCGCGAACGCAGGTACCACTACTTCCCTTATCTCCCCTTGAAATTTCCATTTGTACGATTATTTATTAATTATAAATCGCAAATGATTCTAAATTATCGAATTAACAACAGAGCTCATATTTTTCGAAACTTTTTAATTATTAATTTAGTATGTATATATTATATTAAAAAAATTATGGATAATCCACGACGCGACAATAAAATTTGCGACCTTACTATTAATAAATGAAAATTAAAAAATCATTTAAAAGATTTTTTTTTCTTATTTCCTGACCTCAATTTGCGACTTTTTTTTTAAATACATTTTTTTTTAAATTAGCGAAATTAATTTGTACCAATTTCGTGATTGCAGCCTTAAAAAGCTACGAAATCATCAACTTTATTCAAGATCATTATTTTCTGATATGTTACAAAAAAAAAAAAAAAAAATCACAGTATTATTATAGCAATTGATTGTATGTGTCCTTTTATTTCATCCACCTACTACAAAATTTAATCGATGTCATAATGGACTCACATAAGGCCTGTGATGAACGGATCTGTCTCATTTGAACTTTCCAGCAGTAAGAGACACCAGGTTTGTTGGAGCTGCAAAACAGGTAATAAGAGAATTAAAGGCCAATATACATTAACAAATCAAATTAAATATTTTATTTATTTGCTTTGTGAGTAAATAAAATAAAAAATGTTAGAGGCAAATATCTTAATTAATAAATACATAAAAATATACTGTGAACTGGTCATTTAAATTTCTTTATTATAGACATTTTTTTATTTTCTTAATTTTTTTTTAAAGAGTGTCCAGATTTGTTGAAATTGCAATTCACATACTGTAGGAATTAATTGCCAGCTTAGTTCAAAGAAGATATATATTTTTTTACTGCGAAAAAGGAGTCACCAGGGTCAAGTGCATCGTGGGATCTCTGTTACTTTGCTTGTGTACCCGCTAATCTACAACTTACAGTGTTACTATCTCGTTGGCTCTGCATTTTGATTGGAGAAGTAGTATACGCCCTGCAAAATGCCATGAGAAAAAAGAATGACCTCAAGTAAGATATTCATCGATGGGAATATGAATGAATGTTCAATTTCCGACATGTATTGTGATTACCTTCTTGATGAAATGTCCTCACGATCTGCGCAAAGAAATAAATGACAAATTTTAATATTGCAAGTATATTGAAATTGTATATTGAAAAGTTAAGCTAAAAAAGAAGCTAAATCCTCACAAATTAAAGATTATGAAGAATCTAAATACCCATAAGTTAAGTTTTACAAAGAAGCTAAATTCCCATGAGTTGAACTTCACAGAAAAAGACAAATTCCCAAAAGATAAATTTCACAAAGAATTCAAATCTCCATAAATCAAACTTTGCAAAAAAAAATTTCCAGAAGTTATACTTCACAAAAAAGCTAAATACCCATAAGTTGAACTTCACAAAGAAGCTGATGTCCCAAGAATTAAACTTCACAAAGAATCTAAATTTCCATAAATTGAACTTCACAAAAAAAGTTAAATTTCTATAAACCAAACTTCACAAATAATGTAAATGCCCATAAGTTAAACTTCGCTAAGAAGCTAAAATCCCATAAATTAAACTTCACAAAGTATCTAAATTTCCATAAACTTCACAAAAAAATTACATTTCCATAAATTAAACTTCACAGAAAAAGTTAAATTTCTATACACCAAAATTCACAAAAAATCTAAATTTCCATAAATTAAACTTCACAATGACTGCAATCCCCATAAGTTGAACTTCAGAAAGAAGTTCAATCTTGATAAGTGAAACTTCACACAAAAGCTAAATTCCTATAAATTGAACTTCATGAAAAAAAAAAGAAAAGCATCACAAAAATACAAAAATGGTATGTTTAGCATTTATTTAATAAAGATACTGTAGCAAATAAATAAAAACAAAATAATCAATCATTTTTCTGCTTTGAAAAAAAAGTGTTGCCCAGAAATATGCAAAAATGCACGAAATATCTACTTTAATTTACAAAAAAAAAAGCTGAAAAAAAAATGAATCCTTGGTAGATTGTAGGCCCCAAAAACTTGATAAAGCATCTAAAAACTTCTTTATGATGACATAACAAACATCCAAGGATACCGAACAGAGGGAGAGAGAGAGAGAGAGAGAGAGAGAAAAAACCGAGAATTCGTGGGTGGTCGAGTGACAAAAATAAATGAAATTTCAGCTGTAGAAAAAATTAAAAAAAAAAAAAAAGCATTAACTCGATATATAGATCGCTGTGATAGTTGTCATTAGGTGTAAGCAGAGCAATTTGTATCTAGCCAATAAAAGTTCTATTAAAAAATAGGTAACGATTGACAAGTTAAAAATTATTCGCGCTTCGGGCGTGTTAATAAAAAGAAGTCGATGATGAAAAAAAAAAAAAAAAAAAAAAAAAAAAAAACCGATGCTTATATAACGCGCTAAGAAACGTGAGGAACTTCGGGATTTTGGGTGGCGATTTGTGCCGACGATATTGAAGCTAACTTGGCGCGCCGTTGAGCGTGTGACTAACACAAAGTCACAGGGCGCAAAGAAAATCCGAACTGTCGGCTGCTGTAGGCCAAAAAAAAAGGGTTGATCTAAAAAAAAGGAAAAAAGAAAAAAAAAGGGAAAACTTACCTTGGCACGCGAAGCTGCTAAGCGGGTTAAAGCGCGAGGCGCGATTCGCGAACAATTGGACAGCATCGCGGCCATCCTTCGCTAAGGTAAAACGTTACTCGTCGAACGTTCGTCCCCCGTGATGGTGACAGAGAAAAACGACACAGGCCCACCACCGCAGGGATGTAACACTTTTGGGGACACTTGGTTATTAGCCGTGAACAATTTTGCTAGTTTCCAACCCGGCAGGTGGCGGCAGCACCAGCGAACAAATCGTTGCTTGCTTAGTTTGCCGTTTGAGGACGCTGCGTGCAATTCGAAGAAGCGGGAAATTTGAACGCATGAGAAATGCAGATATGCAGCAGTGTTGTTAAATAAATTATGCAAAATGACGGTCATTATTTACTTGCGTTAGCGGAGTCGTCATGTGGCCGTGACGTCTTTTTATTTGTAAGTAAATTTTCATGTGAAATGATCGTTATTATTTATTTGTGACAGTGAGATAGGTCATGTGACCGTGGATGTAAGGTAATTTAAAACTTCCAACAAAAATGGCCGTTGTTGAATTTAGTGATATTTAGTCTATAAATAAATAAGACCTGTAATCATTATTAATAAATACATTTTATTGGTAACGATGGTAAATAGCAATTTATCGAACACTCGAAACTATTCAAATTCACGACAAATAACGGTTAAAATACGATATTTCTTTTTGGTAATTTTACCAAATTGGAATTTCACGATATTTTTGCGTCTCTAGCCGCCATAAAATCTGGACGCCGACGCCGGCGTGGCAATCAGTTTTTCAGAAAGGGAAACGAAGTAACGAAGGATCATAACCTTATTTGTTTAAACAACAAGAACGACGCGCAACGTATTCGCAGCTTGAACGACTTTCGCTAAATGCGAAAGGACGCTCAATGATAAACGATATGCTGTGAACTAAGGAGAAGCATTGCATCAAGTGTAAGCATAAATTTTGCCCAATTATCAAATATTTACAAACCACTGCAAAAAAAAAAAAATTCCATGAGGTATTTTTTTTACTGCCGGTGTTCAATCAGCAAAACGAAAAAAAAAAGAAAAAAAATCCAAACTCATCGTTTTCATCAACGATAATTTGATAAACGAAGAGTTATTTTGTTGTGCATAACATGGTATTGAGAATATTCTGGACGAAAAAATAAACGCCACTTGTGTATAGGTTAGGATTTCATGTTGCACACAAACGAAATTTTCGTCAGAACTGTAAACACGAAACTGCACTTGAAATTTGCAGTTTTAACACAAATCCTGCAAGAATTCGTTATTTTCAATAAAGTTCGAACGCATTTATCGACGATTTTTCGAAAACTTGCCAAATATTCAGCAATATTTTTTTAATGCGTGTTTAGCGACATATTTTCTGACCTTGAATTTGGAATTTGTAAAACTAGCAAACTTTTTATAATTTTGTGTGCCTCTACATCACTGACTATACATATAACTGACTACACATAAATGACTATACCACCAACTCTATATATAAGTCACTCTACACCACAGACTCTACACCATCAAGTCTATACATTGTCGATTCTATGCCACCAACTCTACACAATGTTTGGAGTACACAATGGCAATTCTACTCATGCTCTGATTCTACACAAGTACAAATTCGACACAGTAAGATTCTCCAAGATCAAACTCTACACTGGTAAAATTCTTGACAGCAAAATTCTATACACTCAATACTCTATACTTCAGACTATTGTCTTTGTAGAATTTTGCCACTCAGAGTTTTGACTTAGATATTTTTGTTCGATTAAAATAGTGTGTCAACGCAGTGTTTGTTTTAAAAATTTTGCATTCTTTTGGCTAGGGCAAAAATCTACCAATGTGAAACTTGTGAATGTAATAAATTTATAATCAAGAGCTTAAAAATCATTGTAATTTGCTTCAGTCGTTGGAGCAACTTGATTAAAGATGTCGATTCCGCCTTATCTATTGGGTCCAAATCCCTGGGCCACAATGATGGCCCAGCAGCAGGCTCATGCGCAGCTGGCAGCTGCGCAAGCGCATGCTCAAGCTGCGGCTCATGCCCAGGCTGCGCATCAGGCCCACATGCACGCAATGGCAGGCCCGCCATTGCCACAGACACCTAAACAGCCGGAGGAACTTTCAGAGGCACAATTGCAGGAGAAAGGTAAAGCTTATATTATTTTCAATTGGGTAAAGTTGAATTTTTTTTAAAGGTGGAATTAATTTTATTCCTCTTCCATTTTTTTTTGTTTTCACTAATTTGGACACTTTCTATTTTGATCTTAATTTTTTATATTCTAAAAAAAGAATTGCGTAGTGGGAAAAATATATTTGCTGTAATTTTTTTTTTTTTTTTTTTTAAAGGTAGAATTAATTTTATTTCAATTTTTTTAATTTTGTCATTTCTACAATTTTAGCGCAACAGTGGCAACAATTGCAAAACAAGCGTTTCGCGGAGAAGAGGAAATTCGGTTTTGTGGACGCTCAGAAGGAGGACATGCCGCCGGAACACATAAGAAAAATAATTCGCGATCACGGCGACATGAGCAGCCGAAAGTACAGACACGACAAGCGAGTCTATCTCGGGTACGTTGCACAATTATAAAGTCCAAAATATAAAATTTAATTTTGTTTAAAAATTAAAATTTAATCGGAGTATTGTATTCGAAAATGTTTGTTCTCGTCTTTATGATGAAAAGCGTAGGGGTCCTGAAATCAACTGTAAATGTGGGTTGACAACTGGAGTGCGTCCGCCGGCTTGTCCCAGACAAGGCTGACGGCGTATTCTGGTTGGATCAAGCGCTAATCTGAAAGAACATTAAAAAAAAAATGTCATACTTTTTTTTTCACGATTTTTTTAATTGTAAAAAATCATCCGTGCTTCATAAAATCATTGTCACATCGTAAAAACACTGAGTTTTTAATTAACAGTGTAACATACCATTTTTTAAACCAAGTATTTAACCATTTTTTTATATACGTAAATAATTTTTTTATTCCATGTTTTTTTTTATCGCCAGGTCATTGAAATATATGCCGCACGCGGTAATGAAGCTATTGGAAAATATGCCAATGCCGTGGGAGCAGATTCGCGATGTCAAAGTTTTGTATCACATAACCGGTGCGATAACTTTCGTAAACGAAATTCCGTGGGTAATCGAGCCGGTTTACATCGCGCAATGGGGAACAATGTGGATTATGATGCGTCGTGAAAAGCGCGATCGTCGTCATTTCAAGAGAATGAGATTTCCGCCATTCGACGACGAGGAACCGCCGCTCGATTATGCGGATAACGTACTTGACGTTGAGCCACTCGAGGCCATTCAAATCGAGCTCGATTCCGAGGAGGATCAATCGATCGCCGAATGGTTCTACGAACACAAACCACTTGTTGGAACAAAGTGAGTAAAATTTTGTTCACCGCATCTGCGATTTTTCATTTTCGTATTTTTCTATCAATTTTTATTACAAATTGAACACAAGAAGTAAAAAAAACATGTCTACAGTAATTCGAAAATTCATTTTTCTTTTTTACATCCTACGAAATTTTTCTGTTCATTTTCATGATTGAAAAAAGGCAAAAAAAAATTGTTTTTCGAAATTATTTTATTACCAAATTTCCTAAATGGATCCTATAATTAAATTCCACATCAGTGTATCGAAATTAAAGTTCAATTATAAATTCAGCACTGCAACATTTTTTATTTGATATACCTCGTTTTTTTTTAATAATTATTTTATTTAATAATGATGAAAAGCGTAGGGGTCCTGAAATCAACCGTAAATGTGAGTTGACAACTGGAGTGCGTCCGCCGGCTTGTCCTGGACAAGGCTGACGGCGTATTCTGGTTGGATCAAGCGCTAATCTGAAATCACAACAAAAAAGAGCCATAAAAAATGTGCAAGATAAATTCGATGATTTTTCTTTAATCAAGTATTTCGCTATTTATTTATTTTTTTCAAGATACGTAAATGGTTCGACGTATCGTCGTTGGAATCTTTCGCTTCCGCAAATGGCGACGCTGTATCGTCTCGCAAATCAGCTTCTTACGGATCTCGTTGATCAGAATTTCTTCTATCTCTTCGATCCAAAGTCATTTTTTACTGCGAAAGCGCTAAACATGGCAATACCCGGTGGACCAAAATTTGAACCTCTCGTCAAGGACTCAAATGCGGCGGACGAGGATTGGAATGAATTTAACGACATCAACAAGATTATTATTCGTCAACCAATCAGAACCGAGTACAGAATTGCATTTCCGTATCTTTACAACAATATGCCGCACTTTGTTCATTTATCGTGGTAAGTAAATAAATTGATGTACGGTTAAATTTAATGCTCGAAATTTATCGATGACTTATTCATTTCTTTTTTTTTCCCATAGGTACCACGCACCGAATGTTGTTTACATAAAAACGGAGGATCCCGATCTTCCGGCATTCTACTTTGACCCTTTGATCAATCCAATATCGCACAGGAATTCACTAAAAGTGAGTAATACAACATTTCTTCTGGCTTCAGGTGAAAATAAAAATAAATTTCGACCAGTTTTAAAATTCTGAATTTTTTCTCCGTAAAATCTAGAACTAAAACTAAGTATTTCCATCGTAGTTCGAGAGTGGGCCATGAATAACTAATATTTTTTTTTATTTTAAGAAAAAAAAATTAAATTTAATATATGTAATTGTCTCTAGACAATGGAGCCTCCAGTGGAGGAAGACGAGGATTTCGTTCTCCCGGAGGACGTTCAGCCTTTCCTCCAGGAGACGCCCTTATACACTGACAATACAGCAAACGGAATCGCCCTTCTGTGGGCTCCGCGTCCTTATAACACGCGTTCCGGTCGTACTCGTCGGGCCCTCGACATTCCGTTAGTAAAATCCTGGTACCGCGAGCATTGTCCACCAAGTCAGCCGGTAAAAGTTCGCGTGAGCTACCAAAAGTTACTAAAATACTACGTGCTAAACGCCCTAAAGCACCGTAAACCAAAACCCCAAAAAAAGCGTTATCTCTTCCGTTCCTTCAAATCAACAAAATTCTTTCAAACGACAACAATCGATTGGGTGGAAGCGGGTCTTCAGGTCTGTCGTCAAGGTTACAACATGTTAAATCTCCTGATTCACCGTAAAAACTTGAACTACCTTCATCTCGACTACAACTTCAACTTAAAGCCCGTAAAAACTCTGACAACAAAAGAGCGCAAAAAATCACGTTTCGGCAATGCGTTTCATTTGTGCCGTGAAATTTTGCGTCTGACAAAATTGATAATCGACTCGCACGTGCAATATCGTTTGAACAACGTGGACGCATTTCAATTGGCCGACGGTCTTCAATATATATTCGCTCACGTTGGCCAATTAACGGGAATGTATCGTTACAAATACAAGTTAATGCGTCAAATAAGAATGTGCAAAGATTTGAAACACTTGATTTACTATCGTTTCAACACAGGACCAGTTGGCAAAGGTCCTGGCTGTGGTTTTTGGGCGCCCGGCTGGCGTGTTTGGTTATTTTTCATGCGCGGTATAACGCCATTGCTCGAGCGTTGGCTCGGCAATCTTTTGTCCCGACAATTCGAGGGACGTCATTCAAAAGGCGTTGCAAAAACGGTTACAAAACAGCGAGTGGAGTCGCACTTTGATCTCGAGCTTCGCGCATCGGTGATGCACGATATTGTCGATATGATGCCCGAAGGAATAAAGCAAAACAAAGCTCGAACGATTCTCCAGCATCTGTCGGAAGCTTGGCGTTGCTGGAAGGCAAACATTCCCTGGAAAGTTCCGGGACTTCCGATACCGATCGAAAATATGATTCTACGTTACGTAAAAATGAAGTCCGACTGGTGGACAAATACAGCGCATTACAATCGCGAGAGAATTCGTCGTGGCGCCACTGTTGACAAAACAGTGTGTAAAAAAAATCTCGGCAGACTAACGCGTCTTTATTTGAAAGCCGAACAAGAGAGACAGCACAATTATCTGAAAGACGGACCGTATATCTCGCCTGAGGAAGCAGTAGCGATTTATACGACAACGGTTCATTGGTTGGAATCTCGTAGATTTGCGCCAATACCATTTCCTCCATTGTCTTACAAACACGACACAAAACTCTTGATCTTAGCTCTGGAAAGACTGAAAGAAGCGTACAGCGTAAAATCACGATTAAATCAGAGTCAAAGAGAAGAATTGGGGCTGATCGAGCAAGCTTATGACAATCCTCACGAAGCGCTCTCTCGAATAAAACGACACTTATTAACGCAAAGAGCTTTTAAAGAAGTTGGAATCGAATTCATGGATCTTTACAGTCATCTGATACCAGTTTACGATGTAGAACCATTGGAAAAAATAACAGACGCTTATTTGGATCAGTATTTGTGGTACGAGGCGGATAAACGAAAGCTATTTCCAGCTTGGGTGAAGCCATCGGACACAGAACCGCCACCGCTTCTCGTTTACAAATGGTGTCAAGGTGTCAACAATTTGCAAGAAGTTTGGGACGTGAGCGAGGGCGAATGTGACGTACTGTTGGAATCGAAATTCGAGAAGCTTTACGAAAAAATTGATCTCACAATATTAAATCGTCTTTTACGTTTGATCGTCGATCACAATATTGCCGATTACATGACAGCGAAAAACAACGTTGTTATCAATTACAAAGACATGAATCACACAAACAGTTACGGAATAATTCGTGGATTACAGTTTGCCTCCTTTATCGCTCAATATTATGGTTTGGTTCTTGATCTTTTGGTTCTCGGACTTCAAAGAGCAAGCGAAATGGCCGGTCCGCCACAGATGCCAAATGATTTTCTTTCGTTTCAAGATATCGCCTCGGAAACAGCGCATCCGATACGTCTTTACTGTCGTTATGTCGATAGAATTCATCTATTTTTACGTTTTAGCGCGGAAGAAGCGCGCGATTTGATACAAAGATATTTGACCGAACATCCTGATCCAAATAACGAAAATATCGTTGGTTATAATAACAAAAAGTGTTGGCCACGCGACGCAAGAATGCGACTAATGAAGCACGACGTTAATCTCGGTCGTGCCGTTTTTTGGGACATCAAAAATCGCTTACCAAGATCGGCAACGACGATACAATGGGAAAATAGTTTTGTCAGCGTTTACAGCAAAGACAATCCAAATCTTTTGTTCAATATGAGCGGTTTTGAGTGCAGAATATTGCCAAAATGTCGCACAACACACGAGGAATTTACGCATCGCGATGGCGTTTGGAATTTGCAAAATGAAGTTACTAAAGAGAGAACAGCGCAGTGCTTCTTGCGCGTAGACGACGAGAGTCTGCAGAGATTTCACAATCGCGTACGTCAGATTCTCATGGCTTCGGGTTCCACGACTTTTACGAAGATCGTCAACAAATGGAACACCGCTTTGATAGGTCTAATGACGTATTTTCGCGAAGCCGTCGTTAACACTCAAGAATTATTGGATTTGCTCGTAAAGTGTGAAAATAAAATACAAACGAGAATCAAAATTGGTTTGAACTCGAAGATGCCATCGAGATTTCCACCGGTTGTATTTTACACGCCAAAAGAATTGGGCGGTTTGGGAATGCTCTCGATGGGACATGTCTTGATACCGCAATCGGATTTACGTTGGTCCAAACAGACCGACGTGGGAATCACGCATTTCCGCTCGGGAATGAGTCACGACGAGGATCAATTGATACCGAATCTTTATCGATATATACAACCGTGGGAGTCGGAATTTATTGACTCACAGAGAGTTTGGGCGGAATATGCGTTAAAGAGGCAGGAAGCCAATGCGCAGAATCGAAGATTGACGCTTGAGGATCTTGAGGACAGTTGGGATCGTGGAATTCCGAGGATCAATACACTCTTTCAAAAAGATCGACACACACTGGCGTACGACAAAGGATGGAGGATTAGGACTGAATTCAAACAGTATCAGGTTTGTATTATCTTTTTTATTTTCTCTGTCCTAGATGATTCATCGATTACACTAAAGAACGGAAAATCGACCTAAGTAGTTTCTTTTATTTTTAATTTTGATCAAATGATAAAATAATTAGAAAAATAATCCTAGTGTGATTTCAGGCATTTGAGTAAATAAATAAAGTTGATAAAAATAATTTTTTTTAATTATTATTTTTGAAGAAATGATAGAATCAATTAGTATCTTAAATATTGATTTTTTTAGCTTTAGATTTTCGAAAAAAATCACTTCATTGGCAATAAGAAAAAATATTTAATTAAAATATTAATTCAATAATAAAAAAATGTTTTTTAGGTTCTCAAGCAAAATCCTTTCTGGTGGACTCACCAGCGCCACGACGGTAAGCTCTGGAACTTAAATAACTACCGAACCGACATGATCCAAGCGTTGGGCGGTGTCGAGGGTATCCTCGAGCACACGCTTTTCAAAGGCACATATTTCCCCACCTGGGAGGGTCTTTTCTGGGAGAAAGCGTCCGGTTTCGAAGAATCAATGAAATACAAAAAGTTGACAAACGCTCAGCGTTCGGGTTTAAATCAAATTCCAAATCGTCGTTTCACCCTTTGGTGGTCGCCGACGATAAATCGTGCCAACGTTTACGTTGGTTTTCAAGTGCAACTCGATCTAACCGGTATTTTTATGCACGGCAAAATTCCAACATTAAAAATCTCGTTGATACAAATATTCCGCGCTCATTTGTGGCAAAAAGTTCACGAATCGATAGTAATGGATCTCTGCCAAGTGTTCGATCAAGAATTAGACGCACTGGAGATCGAGACAGTTCAGAAAGAAACGATACATCCCCGTAAATCCTACAAAATGAATTCATCTTGCGCTGATATTCTCCTGTTTTCCGCTTACAAATGGAATGTCTCGCGACCATCATTGCTCGCGGATTCCAAAGATTTGATGGACAACACAACGACCCAAAAATATTGGATCGACGTACAGTTACGTTGGGGCGATTACGATTCGCACGATATCGAGCGTTACGCAAGAGCCAAATTTCTCGATTACACAACCGACAATATGTCGATTTATCCATCGCCAACAGGTCTTTTAATCGCAATTGATCTCGCCTACAATTTGCACAGCGCATATGGAAATTGGTTTCCCGGTTGTAAGCCACTGATACAACAGGCAATGGCAAAGATAATGAAAGCAAATCCGGCGCTTTACGTTTTACGTGAAAGAATCCGTAAAGCACTTCAATTGTATTCCTCAGAGCCAACGGAGCCTTATTTATCATCACAAAATTACGGTGAACTTTTCTCGAATCAGATAATTTGGTTCGTGGACGATACGAATGTTTATCGTGTAACGATTCACAAGACCTTTGAAGGAAATTTAACGACGAAACCGATAAACGGCGCAATTTTCATTTTCAATCCACGAACTGGACAGCTTTTCCTTAAAATCATTCACACTTCGGTTTGGGCTGGACAAAAGCGTCTCGGACAATTGGCAAAATGGAAAACAGCCGAGGAAGTCGCGGCTCTTATTAGATCGCTTCCCGTTGAAGAACAGCCGAAACAGATAATCGTAACGCGAAAAGGAATGTTGGATCCGCTCGAAGTTCATTTGTTAGATTTTCCAAACATCGTTATCAAAGGTTCGGAGCTTCAATTGCCATTCCAGGCTTGTTTGAAGGTTGAGAAATTCGGTGATTTGATTTTAAAAGCAACTGAACCACAGATGGTGCTTTTCAATCTTTACGACGATTGGCTAAAGACTATTTCATCTTACACGGCATTCTCACGTTTGATTCTCATTCTACGAGCTCTTCATGTCAACACAGAACGCACGAAAGTCGTGTTAAAACCCGACAAAACAACGATCACCGAGCCGCATCATATTTGGCCGACATTGACCGACGACGAGTGGATTAAGGTTGAGGTACAGCTCAAGGATTTGATATTGGCGGATTACGGAAAAAAGAACAACGTCAATGTTGCCTCGCTGACGCAATCGGAAATTAGGGATATTATTTTGGGAATGGAAATAAGCGCGCCGTCCGCTCAGAGACAACAAATCGCGGAAATTGAGAAACAAACGAAAGAACAATCGCAACTTACAGCCACGACAACGAGAACGGTTAATAAACACGGCGATGAAATAATAACGGCTACAACGTCGAATTACGAGACTCAGACCTTTAGCTCGAAAACTGAATGGCGTGTAAGAGCGATTTCCGCGACGAATCTTCATTTGCGGACAAATCATATTTATGTCTCGTCGGATGATATCAAGGAAACCGGATATACGTATATTTTGCCGAAAAATATATTGAAGAAATTTGTCACGATTTCGGATCTTCGAGCGCAGGTGAGAAATATTTAAATATGACTTTTTTTTTGGAGCTTTTTTTTTATATATACAAAGAACAAAAAAAAAACTTTTGCACACGTTTAATTAAATCTCGAAAATTCCTATTAAATTTCTAGAAAAAAAATTAAAATACAAAGGATTGAAAAAAAAAAAAATAGAATTATTGATTTTATTTGGATATAAAAAAGACGAAATGAATAAATTGTATGTTTTAATTTATTTTTACAAAGATCGCGGGTTATCTGTACGGAATCAGTCCGCCGGATAATCCTCAGGTGAAGGAAATCCGATGTATCGTAATGGCTCCACAATGGGGTACTCATCAAACTGTACATCTTCCTTCATCTCTGCCAAATCATCAGTACTTGAAGGAAATGGAACCCCTCGGTTGGATTCACACACAGCCTAATGAACTGCCTCAACTCTCACCTCAGGTACAAAAAATTACGTTAAATTCATTTTTAATTTAAATTAAATAATTAAAATTCGAATAAAAACATACACATTTAAAACTCTTTTTTTTTGCATCAGATAAATGTATTTATTTAATTTAATTTTTTTAAAATAATTCGATTTTTCAAGATTAATAATCTAAAAATGACTTTTGTTTTTTCAACATAATAATGTCATTACTCTCGCATAATTACTTAAAAAAAAGTATTCGATTTATCAAGATCTAAGAATTGCTTTTTTTTTAATTAAGAAAATAATTGTTATGTTTTTCCAGCAATATTCCATAGTTATTTACACCCAAGAGTATTTTTAATAAACTGTTATTCGAAAATTGGTCGTCTCTGCTCTCAATTTAAGCTTTATCTGCAAAAAATTCAGTATTGTGGTATCTTTTATTTTTTTTTTTTTAATCACGTATATGCTTTTTTTAAAGGACATTTCAACGCACTCGAGAGTAATGGCGGAAAACCCTACGTGGGATGGAGAAAAGACGATAGTTATAACTTGCAGCTTCACTCCTGGCTCGTGCTCTCTTACCGCCTACAAACTCACACCGAGGTCAGTAAAAAATATCAATTACTACAACATTTCTTCTGAAGATTCCAAACTAACATTTTATTTTTTTTAAAATTATTTAACTCTTTTTTTTGTAGTGGTTTCGAGTGGGGCAAGCAGAATACAGATAAAGGTAATAATCCCAAAGGATATCTGCCAAGTCACTACGAGAAGGTTCAGATGCTCCTGTCCGATCGTTTCCTTGGTTTCTTCATGGTTCCAAGCCAAGGATCCTGGAATTACAACTTCATGGGTAAGTTCTTTTTAATTCTCAGAATTTTTAAAGAATTTCACAGTTTTTATCAGAATATCTAAAAAAAAAAAAAAAAAAAGATTTCAAAAGTAGAATGGAGTATATTGTAATCTCATTATTTTTCATTTTGACTTCAACTTAATTTTTAGTTTTTAGCATAAATTGTTCATTTTTTTTAATATTAATTTGTTTTTAATTTTTTATAACGTCAATTTTTTTTTTAAATATCTGAATAATTTGATTGTCCTTTTTTTTAGAATTAAGAAAAAAACAAGTATATTAACAAATAATTTGATTTTAAGGCGTGAGGCACGATCCAACAATGAAGTACGATCTGCAACTTGCAAATCCGAAGGAGTTCTACCACGAGATTCATCGACCGGCTCATTTCCTAAATTTCTCGAGTCTGGAGGACGCGGATGGTGTCGGTGCCGATCGGGAGGATATGTACAAATAATTCAATAGGCGTGAGCGCGAAAATAGGCTCAAAGATTTTTTTAAAATAAATATCAGCATCGATTTCGTCAATGTCGAGACTCGCGGGAAAGGCATAAAGTGAAAAAAAAAAAAAATGGAATAAACTCGCGTTATTGTAACTTTATCCAAGAAAATAATAATTTTACCTGAAAAAAAACAACCACAGAATTTTCGTCAGTATAAATTATTCTTATATGTTATTATTATAATAATAATAATTATATCCTGTTTGTATACCCTCCTTTTAGCAGAGCAGCATGCAGCAAACGAGGCGAAGCGGTGTAGACGAAAATGGTTAATACAGACGAGCCGTGCGCTAAATTAACACTTAACGTAGACCAATCGTACAACCAGTCGGTTTTCCGGAGAGTCCTGTGCCGGCAGATTAACTCGAGAGACCACCGGAACAGCACACCTATCGCTGCGGTTCTCTTCAACTGCATTACGCGAAGCACATGTGCGTCTAACTGCCTGTATAGCATCAATGTTATCTACTAGGGTAGCTTTCAGACTAATACTAAGTGAAGTACTCTGAAAAAAAAAAAAAAAAAGACTTATGATCAAATGACGTTTTCATCAAGAGAGTAAAATATTTACTGGGCTCTTGTTCGATTAGTGATTTAAAAAAAATCAATATTTCAAGTTATAGATATAGCTTCACCAAAAAGGGATCCCTCCCTTTTTTGGTGAAGCTGACCCGCAGGTCCGGATTTTTCTAAGTCTCACAACATATCCCCCCCCCCCCCCCCCTAATGCAAGAATCAAACCAGGCGGTCACCCATCCAAGTTTTGGCCCTCAAGTTTGGAGTTATTACTTGGATGGGTGACCACCGTTCTAAGCCAAGACTTTCCCAACTCTAACTGGGAAAAATGCTCGAAGATGCTCCACTAACGCTTTGATACAAAATTTATAATTTTAATTTTTGCATTAAAAAAAAAAAATCTCCAATTTTTGGTTTTCAGTAATAAAAATCGTGTTGTACAATTCATGCTCTTGATTATTCATAGCAATTTTCACGACCATGTAAAAAAAATCCCCAGATTCAAATATAACAAATTATAGAAGTATTAATGAAATTATTTTTCATTTTTTTTTTGGAGAAAAACTTATAATTTTAAGAAAATAAGAAAAAATATAATTAAAAACTATAATTATAAAAAGTTAGTTAAACAGTCTGGAAGTCCATCTCCATCGTTTATTTTCCTCAACAGTCAAAAGTCAATTACTCGAACTTCTAAATTGAATGGCCAGCCTTCGTTTAACCGAGTGAGCCTCGAATATTCAATAATTAAATGTAGTAATTTTGACGATAACGTCACTCTGATTGCGCTGGAGGGAATGCAATAGATTCGCGTCCCTTCAGATCCATTTCATTAAGTTATTCAAAAGTGGCAAGCCAATGTCATACTAGCTAATTTCGAGCTTTGCGAAGATAATACACTGAATTAAACCGGTGAAAATCGTGGGGCTGGTGAGGAGGTGGTGGGGGGGGGGGGCGTGCACAAGCGTATAAAGGCTGGTCTATGCACATTGCATCCGATGAATAATGCCCGAGTCCCACAACTTGACACTGCTTTGCTAGACTAAAGTACTTAATGGAATAATAAACGAGGAAGCAATTAGAGCGTTCTCATAATACTCTATTTCTGCGCGTTCCTCCACCTCAACTATACACACACACACACACACACACACATAGACACAGTTCTATTATTGCTACGTAGTATCTCGTTGGCCGCGTAATGTTTACACTGGGATCAAAATGATGCATGCTTAATGCTCTCCAAAACAAGCTCCCTCGTTTGCAGCGTATAAGCAGACAATTGGGCCAGTTAATCCAACCACTTCTTTGCTTCATTTATTTTTCTGTTCATAAATCACGATGCAACCCATCCAATTGTTACTTTGTAATTTGACAACACTGATTCATCTAAAAAAAGGGTGTAACCGAAAAAAAAAAATTCACCGGAAATATGATTCACAGAAATAAACAAACACGAATGTCAATTATTTAAATAAAAAATTATATATGAACAGAATATAATTTTTTTTCGAAATTTTACTTGGCTCGTTCTTCTACTTTAGGTTATTTCGTAATTTATTTCCGGTGATATTTTTTTCGGTGACTTTTTCCATCCGGTGATATTTTTTAAGGTGACATTTTCCTCCAGTGACGTTATTTCCGGTGATATTTTTTTCCCGGTATATTTATTTATATTTCCGATGTTTTTCCCCTGATGACTCTCCGATATTTTTCCGAGTGTCCTTACTTCCGGTGACTCCCGCCGGAAACCTGATTTCCGGTGAATTTTCCCCCGGTGACTTTATTTCATCAAATATTTCCTCGGTGACTTTATTTCCTCAAATATTTTTCCGGTGACTGCTTTCTTAGGATTCCTGAAAGAAAGTTTGATAACATATATTTTGTTTCTGAGACTAGAAATAAATGTGAAGACTAGATTTAAGACTCATAAAATATTATAATTTTGTCATTTTGTACTTATATAGTTGATTTTTTTACTTGTCGCAGATTTTTTTAACATTTGCGGTCACACATTTAAAAAATCATAGGTTTTCTATCGAATTTGTTAAACTGTTTCATCCGAGTTTGCATAACTCCAGTTAAAATGTAAAAAAGAAGAAAAAAATGTTAAACCCTTTTGATGACTGGAAAATCTGCACCTTTTTTTCCTTTTAGTGAAACGGATTTCATGAACATATTTCTTGAAGCTTTAGCATAAAACTTTAATGACTCTATGCGTGACGCGTTAAGCGATACAGAATTTCCTATGGCGTCATTAACGTCGTGGAAAAGGCAAAGGAGATGCGCATTTTACTAGTTTTACTGTATAGTATAATACTTAAAACTCGTGTAGAGATCTCCCACAGCCTTAATGAGAGTTCATCCAGTTTGTGTGCGCGCGCGTCCGCGTGCCCACGAGAGATGGGCGGAGAGCGGGATGGGATGGAAAAGTTGCATCAGGTTGCAGAAGCGTGCGCTTAACGACCGACTAAATCCTCCGTCAAAACTTGGCGTAGCCGAACGTCTAACGATCGGCGTTACACTTCGCTTGTGGACTTTTAATTAAGTGCACCGCTAGTATTCTAGTAAAAATGGCCATCTATCGTGAATAGGGAGGGAAACTAAAAACAAATAAAATGCTACTATGTAAGCGAGTAGATGCATGGGCCATTTTATGTCAAATGGACAAACCTATATTTTTTACATCCAGTTAGCTATTCTATTTTAAAAAATGGCTAACTATCGTTAACACGACTGAAACTACAAACAAATAAAATGTTACTATGCGGACAAATATATATATGGGGCATTCTATGTCAATGGGCAACTTTATATTTTTGTAATGCATCGCTGGAGAAAATCATAAAAATTTTTGTTGACTAAGGACTCACATTTTCACCCACTTGTCGTCGCCATCTTTGCTCAATGTTAATTTCCAAAATCGTTAGTTTGATTTAGAATGCCCCATATGCAAAGCCCTGTTTTACACGTTTATCGAAATATAATGCGAATACTTAAATTCAACGATGTGAAAAATAGCAGCTAGAGTTGGTCAACCGAACAAAAAAAAAAGCCATCGCTTTCAATGAATTCACCTCTTTGTTTTCATTGGTCGCAGCGTAGCTCGCTATGTACAAAGGGCCCATGTAACGCTCACCTATATGGAGTCCGCCAAACAACGGAAAATTAACACATCCGGTGTCGAGGCGAATAAATAATTGGCCGCAGCAATTATTTCTTCATTTTCCATGAAACGTACGACGGAAAGTAGCCGAGGCAGGAACAGCGCGAACAAGCGGTGCGGAAGCTCTCGGCTCGTCGAACAATTGTTCGGAGACAACAAAACGGTCGCCCGGGTCAACATAGCGTTCTGTTAATTATCACCGCTCGCATTGCCCGAAGCGTTTCGTTGACGACACAAAAACGCCCGTCCAGGAAATTCATCCTTCCGAACTAACACTTTTGCTGAGTTACCTGCCTTACCCATTCACGATATGAAACATAATAAAAAAAAATATCTTCTTGATAGAGAGGTGTGTGAATTTGTTTATTATTCGCACTTCGGGAAGCTACTTTTTCGTCTCAACTTTTTATTGTAACTTTTCTTGTTATGGAAAAGCACAAAAGGAATGGAAAACCTAAAAAAATTATTGTTTTTTTTTTTTTTAATGAAACTTTACATGTTTGATTTTTCTGTATGAGGCATTCTATGTTAAAACAACTATTTTGTGTCTTTTTTTTTAATTTCTTCAGATGTTTGTGAACAAGTGGTTTGATTTTGATGAATTGAAAAAAAAAAAAATAATAATGGAATGAAAAAATTTGATTTCGAATTCAAAATGGTGGATCCAATATGGCGGAGTGAAATCCCAAAAAGTTATCTGATTTGGATGTATTTCGAAACTAGGGGATTTTTGACGTCGGTGATTATGAATCAGAACTCAAAATTCAGAAATACAAGATGGCGGATCCAATATGGCGGACCAAAATGCAAAAAGTTGCTTGATTTGGATGAATTTCAGTACTCGAGGATTTTCGATCTCGCTAATTTTGAATCAGAATTCAAAATTCAGAAATTCAAGATGGCGGATCCAATATGGCGGACCAAAATGCAAAAAGTTGCTTGATTTAGATGAATTTCAGTACTCGAGGATTTTCGATCTCGCTAATTTTGAATCAGAATTCAAAATTCAGAAATTCAAGATGGCGGATCCAATATGGCGGACCAAAATGCAAAAAATTGCTTGATTTGGATGAAATTCAGTACTCGAGGATTTTCGATGTCGCTGATAAACACAAAAATCAGAGAAAAAAAATTATCGACAACCCAAAGAAAAATCTGCTCTTTTAGATATAAAAAAAAATGTAAAAACTATTGAAAAAGGGCATTAAAAAAATGTACATTTTATCGAAATAATTGAAAAAAAAAATTACCTTTTTCTTTTTTCAAATTACATCGAAAAAAGTAATTGCTCGAGCGTTGAATTTTAATGTAAAAATTTCGAAAATTAGACATAACTGTTGGATATGAGAAAAGTGAGAAAAGTGGAGAATAAAAATGATTAAGTGAAGGGCGGCCTGCCGGTAGAGGGCTCGGAAAACGTAGCTGCAGACCTCTTCGTTTGTCTCTCGCTAGAACAACCCTCGCGCTATTGGCGCCAGTGGTACACTCGTGTTATATATATATATATATATATATATATATATATAAGAATATATATATTCCATACGCAAAGCTCGTTTGCTTAATTGGTGTGATTACCCCAGGAGTTTGCGAGACGCACGGAAACAGGTATCGAAGTTAGTAAGGGAAAGGGAAATGAGACGAACGTGTTATATATACATCGAGCGCGGTCTCGGGAATATACCTCATTTCGCATTGCGCCGTCTATAATTCGTGGGCGACGAACGACGACGATATGCACGAGTTTGGAGAGAGTATAACTGGGAGAGAGAACAACCCCAGACGGTTGGCACTTATAAAGCTGAAAAGGCGTATATGGCTGCCGGTACGCCAACATCGACGACACGTTATGTGACGTGCAGACCGGTGTACCCGACAAAACGGAGCCACACGCATATTCGCTTCCTTAAAATACGTGAAACCACTTTTTTAAATTAATTTCTTTTTTTTTTTTAAATTTATGTAAGAAAATATTAATATCGAATCGAGGATCTTTTAGCCGATTGACTTGAATTTTTTTTTTTTTCTTTTAAACAAGACATTAATTTTAATAATTCGTTGATTTGTTCGTAATTAATGTGAAGAAATTATTTTCAGTCTAATTTTTATTTTTTTTTAATTTTCCGAAGTGAAATTGATGAGTATTTCTAAATATTAATAAAAGCTTTTTTCGGTTTATCCAAAAAAAAAATTGAGTCCAGAAATACATAGTTACACAAACTTGCTGTTAGTTTTCCAAACAGTTTTTATTAATTATCTTCCCTTAATTAATTAATTTTTTTTTTAATACAAATTTTAAATACGTTTTTTACGATATACAAAAAAAAATGTGAATGATTGTTTTAAATCTGAGTAAAGGGGATGAGAGGACTATATTCTCGTGTATAAAACACGAGAAAAAAAAAAATATCTCAAAGTCATAAAAGCTATTCTCGTTTTTGCGAATAAAAATTTAATCCACAAACACACAGTTAAAAAAGAAAAAAAAAAAAAAAAAAAACTTGTACCAAGTTTTCCAAACAATTTTTATGATCTTCGTTACTTATCATCAATTCTTGCGTAAACCTTAACATGCAAGCTGGATTGGAGGGTTTGAGGAAAGTGAAGGCATCGGAGAGAAGGGCCGAAGGGTGTCCCGGGAAGAAAAGTGAAGCAGGGCGAAATAGACGAGCAAAACGAGAGATAGAGAAAAGTTAACTGCCGCGTTGAAAAAAACTAGCGTAGAGAACTTTTTATGGCATAATATCTTTTTTACGTTCTAAAAGAGGCGCAACGGGAGTATTAAAGCTGTACATTGCTGGAGCCTCAGGGGTAAAAGTGCCAGTGGGTAGCTGAGCTCGGTCTCGTTGAGTGAATTCCCGGTGACGGCAGTCGTGGTGCGGTTTTTTTTCTTTTCTTTTCTTTTTCTTTTTCTTTTTCTTTTTTTTTTAATTCCTCATTCGGCTGTCTCGCTTACATTTACTTCTCGACTCGCCTCGTTTGCCTCGTCGAAATTGCGTCGTCGAGGGATAAAGTTAGGCGACATATGTGGATGTTAAACGCACGCAATTAGGATAGGAGTACAAATTCCGTGTAGAATAAACACTCAGCAATGGCAAATGTTTATCAAACTTTGTTGAAACGAGGGTGAGTCAGAGGGCACTGTATATATGGGCTATTTCAGGCCAATTCGATTGAATTAGTATTTCGTTTTTTTTTTAACTTGTGAGACAGTATAAAAAATGAAAACACACATTTTTTTTGATTAAATAAATGAAACACGATTTTTCTTTTTCACGAATCGTTTGGATTTCTGATGTTTATTAAGCAGAAATTAGTTATTCAGTATGAAAGAAAATGTAAAAAAAAAGCAAATTTTTCGATTCTCTACATTACCGACCTTATACCATATACACAAGTTACGGGGAATGTGGTGGTACTTTACTACACAATCCGATAATCCAGAGTTCTGATCTATCACATTTTTCCACATCACGTTAATCTGCAGAATAAACAGTAATGTGGTGGAACAAAAGATGTGTATGATAATTAAATGTAGGGCAATGTGGAGTAATTTTTGTGGAGTATCGAATTTGTGTTGTATCGAAATGTGGTGGGGTAAAAAAGGTGTATATATTCATGTGTGTGAGAATTAAATGTGGAGCAACGTGGAGTAACTGTGATTTTTGTGGAGTATCGAGTTTGTGGTGTATCGAAATGTCGTCGAAAAAACGGCTAAAAATGATAAGTCGACGGCATTGTAAGGAACATTTTGCAAAACAAAGGCATTTTTTTTTTAGGAAAAATAATTAATTGTGGTGTGACTGTCGATAATCCATGAAAATATAAATTTAAGAGAGATTGCACTGTATTATGTGCGGTGAATTTACGAGCTTGTACACATATCCACGAAGAGGCCACAGAGAGCACTCCCGAGTGTATATGGCAGTGTTGCATTATATGGTTGTCTGGCGTTCCGTACCGTACAGCGTTTAATAATTAATTAATAAACGCGTAATAAGGCCAGTCGCTCGGGGACCACTCGATGCGAATCTCGTCTTTTCAATGAGATTACAAAAGCCTTGAGCTCTCGTGTTTTCTCATGCAAAGCTGTTGATATATATATATATACAACGAAGAATTAGCTCCGCACCGCGACGACAGTGGAAACACGCGCTTGCGCCAGTCCGTCCGACCTATGTTAACTTTGATCTTGTAATATGGCGCCTTCAAACGTACCGGCTAATTGGGTTACTTCCATAGTTTACAACCATGCTGCTTCTTCGAAAGTTGCGGTACATCCTCTCACTCCCACTTGTTCTGGATCGTGCATGCTTGTCTCGTTTGTGCGGTGAAAACTGTAAAACGATATTACTCGGCGCTATATTCGAATGATTTTCGAAAATATACAATTTTGTCAAAAAGCTTGAGCGAAGGGATTACGATGCAATAAACTTGAAACGTAGCTCACCAATTAGGAGACCGAGATGAAACGACGTAGAGACGTATTATTTATTTGATTTTTAAATTAAATTGAAAATTTGCATTACTAAAATTATAACACATTTTTAAAAATTATTTTCTGATGCCTATAGTTATCGCCTTAAGAGGGGAAACTATAGTGTTTTTGTTTCTTAATACAAATGTATTTTTCTATTTTTGAAATTTTTTTTTTTTTTTTTTTCGTGTTTCCTTTAATAATTCCAACTGTTTCATATGACCCCGGCCACCGTGATATCCATTCGGAAGCTCCCGTTAAACCCAAGAATATAAGATAAGTTTCTTACTCCTGGCATGCAACACGTTAAGGGTATTACTATCTTCTAATTTGCCACGTAATTAGAAGCTCGAAAACAGATTACGTCGCTCGCTGCACTTAAGGCATAAATAACGCCAAGACTCAGAAACTCATTTTGCAAGTAAATAAGTCGGTGGGGTATTTATGAGAATGCATAACACTCCTCTAGTGAAAAGACGTCGCATTCATATCTTTCGCCTTCTCCTCTTTTTTTGTTTTTTTGTTTTGGCAGACTGACAACAGACAGTGAGACCAACCTTAATAAATCTTTTAAGGGGGCATTCCCCCTTTCGGCGAGTAAAAAAAAACGAAAAAAAAACGACGAGCCATTCGTACGTTTGTACCAAGTAAATGAAACAGCGAAGGGTGCATAATACACTTTCATTAATTCTGTAGCAGGATCATTTGTACGAATTCACTTTTCATCCAACCAAGCCGAAGAAAAAAAACGAAATTTTAAATATGTATCTTAGGTATCACTCGAATTCGAGGAACCATTTTGGTAGCTGTTACGTCCTGGCTGTTTTTTCTTATTATTACTATTTTTATTATTTAGTATTATTTATTTATCAATCATTTTATTCCCATTTAGGTAACATTTATTTAACTACAACTTGAATTATTCATAATTGAAATAAAATATTTATTATTTAAGTTATTAAGTTTCGACTTACCTTTATTTAAAACATTAAACTTCAAAACTTACCTTACCCTCGTACTTAAGTAACAACTTAAAATTCTTACTTACCTTTGTAATTAAAATTGCCATTAAATTTCAAGTCGCGGTATTTATTTCGCATGTCTTTTTATTTCATCTTCAAAAATTCGAGCTCACAATCATTAAGCTTAGCCGAAGTTGGCCTAAATTACGAAGCAATTTAAGCTTAAGTAGAAAATTTCAAATTTTTCATAAAATATACAAATTCTTCTTAAGTATAAATATCATAAATATCCACATTTGTTCTTTTGTCAAAATTTTCAGCAGACAGGATTAATTACATTTTTATAATTACATTTTCAGTACACAAGACTATCCATCTACAACATTAGAATGACCGGAGAACCTGATAAAAATCGGATTTTGTCGGTAAGATGCCGCCGCCATCAAAGAAGCCTCTCTCACTCTCTCTCTCTTGTCTCCTAACTGAGTCAAATCGATCTCGTAACACAAAAAGTTTCCCACTGCCGTAGGAGGTCTTTCAGAGTTGAGCGCAAGGGTTTCCCTTTCAGTATTTACCAAAGACCCACACCTCTCACCCATCTTCGGCTTGCTTTTATACCTTTGGCGACGAATAGTGTCAGGTATTCCACATCGAGCTCACCTACTCACCATAAATACCTTAATTCCACATGATTTGGTCTTCTTTGTCGTTCTCACCGATCGCCATAAACAGACACACACGTACGGGCTGACAAAAATAAAAAGAAGTAAAAAAAGAGTGAGAATTGCCATGAACCAGAAAACTACAGATGGATTAAAATACTTCGCTAGTACATCGCATCGCACGATAGGGGGCGTCGTTGCACATCCGATGCGGCAACAGGACAGGTTCAAGCGTATATAACTCGGTCGGCAACCCTAAAGGACCGTCCTTGCCATTGTTCGGCCATAAAATGGAATTGTGACGAAAAATGAAAGAAACCCGAGAAATACTATGTTTGAGCTGAAAGAGAGACAGGCGCTAATCGCATTGAGTATTCGCGCGATCCGTGTCGTCTGTGAGGCGGTAGTGTCGTTCAGCGCTCCCCACGCCCCCTAAAAAGTTGAATGAGAATGGGACGGGACATTCTTACACTTCACGGTTAAATCGCTCACAACCTGAGTTGATTTTCCTGCTCAATACTATTCGTTGATTCAGTACGCTTCGATACATATATATATATACATGTATAGTACGGAACTTCGCTGTAAATCGATTGACACGATTTCGATCCGGATGGAGGAGAATAGAACTTAGTATATAGCAAACGCTTGGCGACGCCACCACCAGGTGGCGATTTTTGCGCGGTCGACTTTGGGACAAAGTTTCAATGGAATTCATTGTGAAGGACGGGGACATCTGAGGGACTTAAAACTTCACACCTCATTAGACAGCTGAGGCTAATAAGGGAGGATTTTTTTTTCTTTTGGATTTGGCCAGGCGTTGAACTTAAGAATATTTACAAATAGCCAATAATTATTATACTTTTTTTCACTTTCCGAACAATTTATTATAGATTTATAATTTATCAAATTCAGTTTTTAAACTAATTTAGTAATATCTCTTTAGCATTGTTATTATTATTATTATTATTATTATTATTATTCAAGATATTTTCAAAGATAAAACAATCATAAAAAATAGTATTGAGTTGGCATGGAATGCCCTATATACATGCGCACCCAAAATCAATTTTTATTAAAAAAAAAAAGAAAATAAATTTCATATACAAAATTCTTTTTTTTAAATTAAATTAGACACATTTTTGTAATATTATTATTATTATTATTCAAAATGAACGTTCTTGGTATCTTCAATGATTATTTAAAGATAATTTTTCTTGTTTTGAAGAAATCGTAAAAAAAATATCATTCAGTTGACATGGAATGCCCCGTATACGTATATACGAATGTATGGCCGTCATTATAAAATTTCACAATTTATTGCCATTTTAAAATTTTCTGACAAGCCTGATAGTCATTTTTGTCCACCAGAACGGGCGACTATCCCAATAATTAGGTTCACCAGGTGAATAAAGAGGGCCAGCTGAATCTTGGGGATTCTCACAGGAACGAGATGCGGCGGGGGGGGGGGGGGGGGTTATGGGTGATACTTACTCTCGTTACCATGATCAAGGCCAGCATGAGGTTCTTCGCCGCGTGAGACTTGGCTTCAGAGTTGAAGCACGAGCTTCATTACGCCGTCATAAATCACAGTGTGTAGTTTCGCACCCGATATCCTTTACCCGACGTGCGTTATTAATTACTGCCATTTCCCCCCTCGTGGCCCCCGTCATCCCCCGTAGCCAATAAAAACAACAACGTTGAGCCCGCCGGGCCGGTCTCATCGAAACGTATACTGTGTGTGATATGGTAGAGAGCCCCCGCGGTAACAGCATATCACGCGAGTGTGTACACGCTGTTATTGGTGTTGCTTGGTGCAAGAGGGAATGGTTCGCCTCTCTTCGGAACCATGATGGGTTTCGAGCTCGACGTTCTCTCGCGGTAGACTGCACGGATTTATCGTAAAAACGCTCTGGCAATGTTGATCTCGTCATCGGGGATAGAATTCTATGCCAGGGTGAGAATCCAGCGGGGATGGTTAATAAGGGTTCGATGCTCGAAAAGGTAAAAGTCACAGAGTGAAGCCAAAAAAATTATGTCGTGGATCATTGTTGTCGGAGTCGGGTCAGATGTTGGTTTTTTTTTCGATTTTTGTTGATGTACTGAGGTTGGTTTGTTTTTAATTGATGGATAAAATTATGGTCGTTTGGTGAATGAGAGTAAGTTTAAAGATCTATTTTAGGATATCATGCGATTGGTTTTAAGAATTCAACTTATGTTGGTTTCATAATTCAAGCTACGTTGGTTTCGCGATTCAACTAAAATTGGTTTCATAATCCAATCTATGTTGACTTCAAATCCAACCTATGATGGTTTCATAATCCAATTTATGTTGGTTTTAAGTTTTCTATCTCAACACGCTTAAAAAAATAAATGAAGATCTATTTCACAACCCAACATGTTCCTCAACTCATTGTTGATAACAACAATATTGCAAATATTTTCTTATAGTAAATTTTAAACCATCTGTACTAGGAATAAAATGCACAAGCAATAATTGTCGTGAAAATTGCATTAATGACCCTCGACTCTAAAATTGTAGCGCATATATAGACAATGTACATACTCGGAGTCCGAATTGAGCGACAACCCACACTATGAAATAGCTATATATATATATAATATATATTTCCCTTTGAAATTTGATAATGCTTTCCGGTAATTGTCCTGACTTGATGAATAGCGTTTGTTCCCTCGTGTTGGGCATCCAACAGCAGCAACACCACCAGCAGCCCTCACCGTCATCCCCTGTAATGACTGAATTAAAACAGTGGGTAGCGAATACCCGGACGCTCTTAATTATTGGCACGTCCACTCGATCCTGCATATCCTACCCCTTCGACATAGCAAATGTCGAATTTTCAACCGGGGCATTTATTGACATTACGCAGCCCGGAAACCAATCAAATTGAATATTTACATGGGCAACGCACGCAAAGTATCATAATGATTTTCGTATCAATCGGTGGACAAGTGACGCCTTTTAGCAAACACAATTTATGCACTATCATAAGAGCTCACATATTAGCTCATTTATGAATTATTACTACCATTGTTTTCCATCGCATTATGCAGATTATTAATTTTATTGACTTTCTGGCTTTGCTCCAACAATTATTGTCCTTTTTAAAAAAAAAAAAAGATTTATTAATTATTAATTTCATAACTTTGGTTTGGCTATTATGTCGAGGAATTTTATAAATTAGAGAGTTGTATTCAATTTTTTTTAACTCGCTCTATTCATTAGTAGAAACGTGTGATTAAAAACAATTCTCTTTTTTTTTTTTTTTTTTTTCAAAAAATTGCTCTGCACGCGAATGAAAAATCTTATAAAACTGACCAAATTCAGGATAATCACAAATTATCCCATTTAATGAACTTCGTTAATTTTTTGTGTAATTTAATTAATTTTAATTACATGAATTTTTGCGAAACCCTTCTCTTCGCGGGTCTGCCATTGAATCTGCTGTATAATTAATGTCGAAAGATGCAGAAAAATGTATATGCGGTCATTTGCTATTTTGGGATTAAGAGGTCAAGAGTTTTTGGAAGAAAGGCTTGGTCGTTCCAAATCTCGTCTGACCCGTAGGGACAAATTTCGTACCAGGCTTTTTACATGCAAAAAAAGAAAAAGAAAAAAGGAAATACACAAAAGCTCCTCTGACTTTAGATGGCCCAGTTCTTTTTACATGCCTTTACCCTTTTCATTCTTCAAGTCTCATGTGGTTAGACAGACGTTATACACGTGTCGGGATAAGAGGCTACAACGAGTGGGAAAAGCCCACGAAGTACACAGAGAATCCAAGAGCCTTTGAAGAATATAATGCACCCCCCCCCCCCCCCTCCCTCCCTCTAGCCCCCTTCTGGTGAAAAGGTCATGACGTTAATTGAGCGATAGTTAAGTACGTGACCTCGCAGCTCCAGCGTCGGCTTTAATTATTATCACGAGAAATTGAGTTTATACCACGACATCTCAATGCAGCTGCACGTACAACATTTATTGTGCAATATTCCTCAGGTCTGTGTATGGTTAAGTAATAATAACACCTGTAAGTATTCTTCAACGTCAATAAATTTTCTTTTTTTTGGCTATAAATTTAAATATGATGAATGATTCAATGAGCAGCATAAATGTTACCTTTTTCGACCTTTTATTGATTGAAATACCAAAGAGCTTGAAATAAATAAATAAAATTGTTTTCGTATTTTTTTCTATTACACATTTTTTTTTTAAATGGAAATTTAAATTGAAAACTTGGTTCACTGTTCTAAAAAATAAAATGGTTATTTTATTGTAATAATTAAAAAAAAAAGATTGTAATGGTTAACAAATATTTTTGTAGTCTTTACATTTTTTTTTATATTTCATTTTTATATATTTATATGATTTAATATTTCTATGAAATGAAAAGTAAAATTTATTGTTAAATACACAAAGACGTAATTTGGAGGGGAAAAGAATTTATTTCATTCGCCTGAAAAATTAATTTTCTTTAAAAAATGTTATTTATTTTACCGTCGGAGATATTTTTGTCTTTTTTTTTTTTATGAAAAACTAAAAATTTCAATTTCTCAATTTGAAAATATGTTTATTATTATAAAAATAAATAATAAAATAAAGATAGAAAAAAAAAATCAAGGATCTTCAGATCCATAAATAAAAACATTTAATTTTTTTTATTATTTATTTTTACAAATCTAAAAATATTCATGCCATAAATGAAATATTAAAAAATTTAATTTACCATCGGATATATTAAAAAAAAGAAAAATGAAAATTTGCAAATTTTCATTTTTCACATTTTCAAATAATCAGATCTTCTGGAAAAATAATGCAGTATCTTAAAAAGAAAAAAAAATGGAACAACACAAAAATATAGGTATCAGTGTCAATAACTGGTACATTCATAAAAAAACACGCAATAGCGGAACGGTGATAAACGAGCATTTTGCTTTTATCATTCATCCGTAAGCAGCTGTATCAGTGGAAAAATAGTCTAAGGAGTGTTTGTAATTTATTTCTCGTCACATAAATATGTATTATGTAATTTTCTTGATAAAAGTATAGTATTTTGAAATAATTATGTATCATTTGGTTGATTTTATAGTATACGTCAGGCATCGTTATCCGTTCAAACAATATCGATCGTGAATGATAGGGACAAATTGCCCTCGAAGACTCAGAGAGGTGGGTTCGCGCTTCCGTATAATGGGCTAGTCGTGTTACCCGGTGCGCGCTCTCTCGTCCTTTACAATTTTTATTAATATCGATCACGCAATGACTGCCGAGTCACGCAGCAACTCCCTCGCTTATTATCGTTATACCGTGGTACTCGCCTCGTTTATCGCTCCGCGCAGCTCGATCACCTTATTACAGTCACCTCCCCCCCTCACCCTCAATTTTCCACCCTCCGCGGCTTTACGTCTCTTTGCAAACGACGCGTTTTTCGCTGATGCGAGCATTTCTGATGAAATCTCGGAGAAAGATACTTCCGCGTGTTTCATGTAAATTCAAATAAAAAACATTGCATTTTGGTCGGACATATTGGAGCCGCCATTTTTAATTTCTGGATTTTGTGTTGAGATTCGTAATCAGCGATTTTAGAAACATGGGAGTATTGATTTTCAACCGAATCGAGTAACTTTTTTGAATTTTTGTCCGCCATATTGAATCCGCCATTTTGAAATTTTTGATTGTGAGTTCAAATTTATAATCAGCGATTTTAGAAACCTGGGAGTATTGATTTTCAACCGAATCGAGTAACTTTTTTGAATTTTCGTCCGCCATATTGGATCTGCCATTTTGAATTTTTGGATTTTGAGTTAAGACTTGTAAATAGCTTTTTCAGAAACCCGAGACTATTGAGTTTCACCTAAATCAATTATCTATGTTAATTATAGTTTGCCATATTTTTTGCCATATTTTCTGCCAGTTTTTTGAGTCTCGGTCAGCCATATTGGATTCGCTATTTTGAAATTTTGTTAATGCACGACTACGCCGAGACGATGAGATGCAGGAATCTGCAAATTACAATTTCCAGTTCAATTTCTCATCCCGCTTGTATCGCGTCGCAATATGAGCAATTAAATTAATCTGAGAACGATGACTGACACATTTTTTGTGCGAATCATATCTTTGCGTTTTTGAATCGACTTTTTTTTATATTACCACTGATTTGACTAATTTCAACAGTGTTATTTTTTTCTAACAAAAAAAAGTACCTGCAATTTTCCATTCATCCTTAATTTATTAAAATTAACTTTTCATTAAAAAAGCAAAGATACAATTAGATATGTTTGAATTCCTTTGCGCGTATTCTAATTTTTTTTTTAAATTAAAAAAAAATTGGGCTTCCATTTTTCGTTTCGCAATAATTCCGGAGCGGCTAATTAGTTTGGCCTGTACGGCAAACCTTTCCATCCTACATTTCTTTTCTTTTTTTTTTCTTTTTTTTACTCCCACGCCCAAGAATGGATTTCATTTATGCTGTTGCCGCTCGAGCTTTTCGTTCACTCGGCTAACCCGCGGGTTCTCTTACTCACCTGATTCGCTGTGAAGGGTCGAAAGGGCTCGACGGCATTATGATGGATGGTCGTGTCCGTCACAACCATCCCCTTTCCTTTTGCCAGCGCCACTTCCGTGAGTGCGGGTAATGCTGTCTCGTCACATTTTTCTATTGAATATATCCAGAGCAGACAACAGAGGCCAGACAGTGGTTGGGGATCGGTGAATTGAAATGCATGGACAATGGAATGAAAAGTAAATGGATTCGGGTGGGAAAAGAGAGGGGGGTTTGAATGGGACGTCAATCCTGATAGCCAGTAATTATAAAAACGCATTTTTTTTTAAATGAATGGTTAAATCGTTTATTACTACAGATTTGGTAAATTTATAGCAACTTAAGGATGTAGTACAAATAAAAGTTGAATTTAGATTAGAATTTGAATATATCGAGAGGAGAAAGTCTGAAAAAAAAATCAAAATTATTAAAGATGCCTAGAAGATTTTTAATGATGATAATGAAATAAAAGTTATGAATCAAATCAGTAAGAAAAGATGTAAACTTCATTTAAAAATGAACTTTCAAATGAAGTTCGAACTCAAATTTTTTTTACAGAACTTTCAAATGAAGTTTCAATGCCAATTTGGAATAACATTAAAAAGAAAGATCAGTATCTTAAAAAGTCTTAAAAAAATAAATTTCAAAATTATAATAATGTAATTAAAACTATTTTTAAAAAATCATAAAATTAATATCACATAAAGAAATTAAGTTCTATATTGAATTAGTTAAACTTTTATTTCTCTAATTTAATATTTACAACTTTCTTTACTGGCTTCATTCTTAATTTAATGGAATAATTATTTCCCATATTCACCACTTTTTTTTAAATACTAAATTATGTGTTTAATTTTTAATTTAATAAAAACGTAATTACAAAAATATTAGTTAAAAAATTGGAAAAATTAATTTTTTCAATTCCGTTTTTTTTCTTGCAAAAAAAATGTAGGAGTGGGAGGGATGAACCGTCAATTCAGACAGGCAATAATTACAAGAATTCATATTTGAAATTGAATAGTAAATCGTTTATTAGTACGAAGTTGTGATAGTGTGTGTGTTTCGAGTTAGGCTTAGGTGACATTTTTTTTTTTTGTGATTAAAGTGAACCCGTGATACCATTAGGCGTCACCGAGGGTGATTCGGAGATTTCTATTCGTTCCACGTTAACTCTTTTTTTTTTTTCTTTTTTTTCAAATCTCCTTTAATTTATTTTTCTTGGTTTTTCTCTGTTACTTCATCAAAGGTGATCTAGAAGATAGATGTTTAGAACTAGTTACCCTGTTCTGCGAGCTGGTGTTCTTCATCACCATCATTTACACGTCTCTTCGGCACTTCAAACTCAAGTCTCGGTTTAAAGAAAAAAAGTTCCTTTTAAAGCGTTACGCAACTGCTGTTTTTTCTCAACTTGTGATTCAATAAAAATTATGCTGGTTTTTGCAATTGATTCTCATTTTTTTTTTTTTCAAATTTGAGTAAGCGTGAAAAAATAATTATAGTATTTTAAAATTTGGTATTTTATCCCGATAATACTTTTTAAGAATTAGTATAATAAATTTTTAAAAAATGTTGGAACCCAAATATGAAAATAAGACATTTTTTTCAATTCCTTCCAGTTAAAAAAAATTAAGATTATTATTTTTTTACCAAATTAGGGCAATTAAAAAAAAAAGAAAAAAAACTGAAAACACGTTATTTTTTTACCACATTGAGTCCAACTTCAAATCTTAAAAAATTGAATTTCCCAACAAAGTATTATACTTTTTATAACGAATAAAAAAAATGTAATTTCCGTCGGATGGAAGCTGCAGTTGCGACCTCGCCGTAATTTTTTTTTTTATCATTTCTAACGATGTTATCCAAGACCCTTACTTGGTGGAGTGTCTCGAGAAAGGCGCGATGGCAAAGAAGAACTTCCGTGCTAGCTAACTTTCGAGAGTGCTACTTGTTATCGAGGCACTCTATAGTGCCCGTGCCTATTGTGTCGATGGCTATCGCTAAGATTGGCGCTAAATTAGAAAGGACCTCATCGAGCAATTCTCGATACAATAAATAAATTTTTATTATTTTTTTATGTTCACTTAAAATCTGGCGTACGGAAAATAAAAAGGCTATTGTAAAAAAAAAAAAAAGAAAAATCTACATCTTCTTCCATGTTTTCTGCTAATCGTTCATCGCAATCAGTAATAAGCACCATTAAAATAGAAAAGCAAAAAAAAAAAAAATTGTCTTTTTAAATAATATTGAATAATTTAATATCAAATAATTAACTATAAATTATTATAATTAATAAATGAATAAATTATTATTAACAATTAATATTTTTATAATAATTATTGCAAAATTTTGTGATATTTATTTCTGCACAATAATTGGTCATAATCTTTTTTCATTTTTTTTTTTGCTTTTCTCTGGTCGCAGAGCGAGCGAATAAACAGAGTACAGAAGAAAACGAGATGATTAAACACAAATTCAATAGAATTCGCTTCAGAGCGATTTTTGTAAAATTCTCCAAATAAATAAAAAATATCTCACTACGCCTATCGATAGAATATAACAATTTACAAATGGCGTATTTTCACTAAGAAAATTTTGTGATTTCTCACCTTATATAAAACAAATAATAATAGTAATTATAATAATGACGATAATTTTTTTTTTTAACTCAGAGTTGGCGCGTATAGCTATGAATATATAAAAAACGTTTTTCGTGCTCGCGTTTTTTTTTTTTTTGACTAATATGGACGCAAAAATTGTACAAAAAGCGTTTTTACTTGTCCGGTAATTCGCTAAATTAGCCGCGGTCTACGCTCGCGTAATTGCGACATTCCGATCAATTATTTATTTATTTATTTATTTTCTTTTTTTTTCGTATTTTTGTTATCCTGCACTCTTTGATTGTATGCATTGCTCCATTATTTAATTACTATTAATCTTTTTCCTTGTTGTTGATATTTTTTGTTGTTTTTGTTGTTGTTGTTGTTGTTGTTGATGTCGCCGTTACTCATTGCAATCGCGATTTATTTACTTCGTACATTTATTCCGCGCGGTAAGTACAACGGTGCCACTCTTACAAATTTGGATTCAATCAATCTGCCTTCAGTCTGGCTTCGATTTTTCTTTTTACTTCAGAATCCCCGGAAGATAAATTACATTTAATATATTAGAAATAAATACCTTTCTTGAAAAGAAAAAAAAAATGTGAAATATTTTTTGTCTTAGGGTTAAAAAAAATTAATAAATAATAATTACAGCCTGACAAGAAGACAGAACGATAATCGCACTCACATTTTCGCATTTCGTAATATAAGTACATTTTTTGTTGTTCGTCTTGTTTTTTTTTATATATATATAAAACGATATTTACAACGTATTTATCGTGAGGTATTGGCCCTAAATCGCGACTAAAAAAAAAACAAAAGTGTACATCACGACGGAAGTGGTATCGACGTGTACGTGTTTGCGATTTAATTCGATTGTGAGTCGCGTCACGTTTTCGTCAACCGTAACACTTCCGACATGCACTTTCATCGGGTAAAACTCTAGCTGCTCGCCTTCTCGTATTCTCAATTATACATCTCATTGACAATCCGTTACTGTCGACGTTGGATCAGAAGCGAAAGAATGCCGAACACTCAAGGAATTTACTGAAAATATATTAACAATGTATTTCATTCAGAAATAAAGCTTTTAATAAGAATAACATTTTTTTGTCTGGTGCTCAAAATAAAAATAAAATTTCAACTGAAGTTTCAATGTGAAATTGAGTGTCTAATGAAGTTCCAACTTAAATTTAAAAATGTAGTTCTGACTCAAATTTCAAAATGACGCTTCAAGTGAAGTTTCAAGTTACATCTGAAAATGACCTTTTATATTAAATCGTGAGTTTAATTTGGAATGACATTTCAACTGAAGTTTTAACTATAATTCCGACTTCAATTTAATCAAAATATTTTTCTTTTCTTTCTGTAATACACACAAAATCATGATACCTTCTTTTTATTAAATAATTTTGCAAACAAAAGTGTTCACCATTCTCGCAATTTTCTCTCCCATCGCCGACAATTCCGCAAAAACCTAAAAAACACATTTTTTCATCCTCGTCTAATAATTTAAAAAATCATATATTAAATTCAATACTTCTCGTTGCTATATCTCGGTGGGAACATAAAACATACGAAAAAAAACAAACAATTCGACGTTGTCTCTTCCCGTCTCCAAAAGAAAGAAAAAAATTATTTACAAATGCGTTTCATTTCGCGCAATCGTCTTCATCACATATCCTACTATTTTCTTTAAATATTTATATATAATATTGAAATATGGCAGGTGTCTGTACAATTTTCATCTCTTCCGCAGCTGTTCTTCTTACATTCCGTCTTTTCATCACTGCGATGAATCTTCCGCAATCTTCAAACGATCAAAATGCTAGCAATTCGCGGTAGAATGAGTCGCATCTTTTCCGCTTCAATCTGCTTCACAGTAACACGAAAAGAGAGAGAGAAAGAGAAATAAAAAAAAAAGAGGGAGAGAATTTTCCCACAGAATCGTTCACACTAGTCGTAGGATTTTGCCGTCTGCATAACGTGCGGATATCGTCCGTTAAGATGCGGAAATTTCGTATCGCCTGCATAAGAAAAGTGCATCAAAGGAAACTTCATCGCGCGTTTCCGCACATATTCTTCTTGGCAGTGCTCCCTTCCATCGTAATTATATACATACATACACAAATGTATATAATACCTTGAAGACTCGCAACAACAAACCACGCGCGTTACCAATCGCAACAAAAAAAGAGAAAAAAAAAACAACGAAAGAAAAAAAACTTAATTTCGCGTCTTTAATACCTTATCTTGTAATTTAGATATTTCCTTTGGTGCGAGCCTCTAAGTCTCATTTGGCATCGTACGATAAATTTGTTAAATAGTCTTCATCATTTTAAACATTATTCGCTAAATCACTAAAGAGATCACTTGTTTCTTTTTTTGATCACCGCTTCAAAATCGTTCTCGCGGAAGAAGAAAAAAAGAAGAACGCACGTCATTTGTAGAAAAATTGTTCTCCAGCTTTTAGGACACGATATAATCAGCGGAATGATGCGAATGATGTGAATTTCGATGGTTGTCTTTGCGATAATTGTTGCGCGTTATACTTCCGCGTGTGCCGTTAGTGCCGGTTGTACCGGAAGTATGATGACTGTAACCGCTGTCACTGCCGAAGCTGCTGTCCGGTTGACCTTGATAAAGTCGTCCCGAGGAAATTTGATCAGGTTCACGTGGCGTGTAATACACAGGTTGCGCGTATTTGTCCTCATTGTAGAGTCTGTCGGTTGGTTGCGAATAAGTGTCGGAATATTCGCCGCCTACTTGCGTGTAAACCGGCGCTGGATTTTCCTGATCCTGATGAAGACCGTAATATTCGCCTGTTGCGTAAGGCGGATATTTCGCGTAACGTTCAGCCGCGTTTGATTTCCTTGATTTATCCTTGTTGCTACGATTTTGACTCGAGTAATGCTGCAGCGGTCCGAGTACCGGCACGCTCTCGTAGGGATTTTCCTCAAGGCGATTTCGCGTACGCGTCGACGGCATCGGCGGCACAAAATACGGCAATCTATGAGCCACCGACGGGACGGATTTTTGTCGTTGACTCGTTATTGTTCGCACACCGGCGACACCTGGAAATCAAATTGAACGGAATACGTAAATTATTGTTGCACGATGATTGAATTTAGTATTTTGTCAAGTTGATTCCATTTACATAGGGTATTCTGTGTTGAGTGGATCCGATTAATATAGGGGGTTTCATGTTAATGGAACAGATTTATATAAGTTATTCCATGTCACATGGCCCAAATTTATATAAGTCTTTCCATGTCAATTGGATCTGATCGATATAGGAGACTCCGCGTTAAATAGGCTATATTTATAGCGGGGATTCCATCTTAAATGGTTGAGATATATATAGGTACGGGGCATTCTATGTCAAATCAGTACGCCCCAAAAATCGATCATATAACTTTTTATATATTTTGTAGTGATTAATAAATTAATAATGGTAAATGAGTTTTTTTTCTTGGGGTAAAAAATATAATTACCTGCGACGCTTGGATAAAGTTGAAGAAGTGCGTCCCGGAGCATCCCTTCATGGAATTCACCGACGTCGTGGGTCTTGTCCCTTCGACGCCTGTCGAGACTCCTCGGGCTCTTGTCTCGCCTTTCTCTGGAAGGCCTGGAGGCGGCAGGGCACGTGCCCCATCCAGGACCCGTCGTGGTCAGCATCCTAGCCTCCGATGGCTCGCCGATCGAGAGCTCGTCCTCGGCAAACTCGTCCTCGCTCACCGGCTTCGACGTCGACAGTCGATGATGATGGTGATAATGCTGATGATGGTGAAGACGATTTCTCGCATTGAGCTCGCTCTCCTCGTCCGTTTCCGGATGTTCACCTGAGAAAATTTAAAAAAAAATCAAAATAATTAGAAAATTTTCAAAATTATTTTTTAGCTCCCAAAAAAATTTTCTTAGGGAATAATCCAAACATAAATCCGCATATCACTCGTATATAATTATTGACCATAAAAAAAAATTAATTGTCGTATAAGAAATGATTAATTGTATATTAACAATCTCAATAAAACACAAATATTAGATCGTTAACTAACTGACAAAGCGTCAATCCACCGAGAATCACAGGTATTATAGGATTATCGATATAATCTCGTTGATCCGATTGTCCGAGACTCGTGGCTTACACGTACGGTGATACGTATAAGTGTACATCGTATATTCGATTAACGCGTCCATGTCAAACGTCGAAAGCCTCATCTCCATGCTAATTAGCCGGGGGCTGCGGGCAGGTTTAATGGGAAGTATGAGTCAGGGGTCGTGTCACGCTTATCTTCGGCCCGAGGCTTGTACGAGGATACAGCCAGAAGAGGAGTGGGGGAGGGGGCAAAAGGGACAAGCACACCTCACAGGCAAATTCGCGAGGCGAGACTCGATAGCAGTATACATATAATATATAAGGCATTCTCTGTCAATTCAGCAACGATTTTTCTGATAATCATATTTTTCATAATTAACACAGATTTGTGTATTACTTGGAAATCAGTTTAAGTACATTTTTATATTCAATATTACATATTTTACAAAAAAAAAAAATTTTATTTTAAAAAATGACTCACTAAGTTGACTTAAAAAAAAGATACAATTTTTTTTTTACTATCGGATTTAAAAACTTGACTTGAATTTTATAGACGGTTCAAGAAACAGACAAATTTATAAAATTGTGAGAGACAGCTATGAGGCTCAGAAAGAAGTGATTGATTTGACAGAGAATGCCCTATATACCTACAGAACGTGGATTGCAAATAGACAGAAGGAACGATGAATGAAATAAAGAAAACTCCGTCGTTTAGCACAAATAAAAATCAAATGTGAATTATAAAAATACAGTCTTGATTAAAAAATAACTAGGGAATTTAATTAAAGAAAAATATTTCACTTAGAAAAAAAAAAAAAAATTTAATTAAAATTGAAAAAGTGGAATTATGCAATTTGAAAAGCGCACGTGTTTTAGTAAACGTAGATGGGATAAAATTCAAACAGTTCAACATTTTTCGCGCATTAGTCTCTTTAGCGGCAAAACTGACAGACGGACAGACGGACACGCAACGCACGCGCCTACCTATTTGCCCCCTCCAAGCTCGAGAGGGAAAAGGTACATGTAGAGGTACTTGTATCCCGAAGACGTCTTTTTTACAGTGTGAGCTCAACGTCCTCAGACGCGATTTTCATCATCTAAAAGGATGGAATTTAACGGAAGAGATCCATCAATTCTGCTGTAGCTCTTCACTACATATAAATGACAAAATATATCAGTATTCATGGCTGATATATATATATATATTGGGAATACGAATTATTGGTGCACGACATCTAGTAGAGAAAATTAGAATTATGGTTGTAAGGATTCAATCAATAAATAAAAGTGTCGCAGAGAAAATATCGCTCCAAACAGGTTCTAAGTGGTTTGGGCACAATTTTTTTTCAAAATTCAATAAAGGAGATATTTTTTTATACAGAAACAAAATTAAATATGCATGACAACTGGTGGTCAAAACTAAAAGTTTTCTATATAGAAGAGTTGATAGAAAAAATATCATTTCAAACAGGTGTTATATGGTTTTATTTGTATAATTTCTAGATTTTGAGAAACTACTTGATGCTTTTATTCTGCGCGTTGAAATGAGGGAATTATTTTTCAATGTATTTCAAAATCTTGTGTAAAGAAAAATGTACTCATCCATTTTACCAGATTCCAAGCATATGCAAACTCCTTAGAACAAGTCCGAAACTGGTTAGAAATACTTATTGCCAAATAACTCAGAAATCTGACTTCTAAAAATTATGCCAGAAAGACGATTATTCGTTAAAAAAATGGTGTAAGCTATTGAAAACTACTGTTGCATTATTTGTGCAAAAAATGGTACCGAAAATTAATATTATTTTTGCAACAAAAATAAATATTGAGTAAATAAATTTTTTTTATTGTACAAATTGATGAACAAAAATTATTTTCGAGAAATTTGCGTGAAGTAAATAATTGGAGAAGCAAAAAAAAAAAAAGATTCTTTGGGACGAGACATGTAAAATTAATACTGTTTTATGCTAATCATTTTCGATTGTTGAAAACAATGAAATGGCTTGACTCCTGGCTAAAATAAACGTAGCGTGACATGATCTGTGGATCCGGCCCCTTAGGTTTAGAACAGCGAAATTCTACCTAAGTATCCAGCCTAGCGCCACTTTATATCCGACAGCAATATAAATGCCTAAAGAACCATAAATTCCAGGCAGAACATTAGAACGGCCATATATTAACTTTGATCACCGTGCCAGCATCGTTAATTCATCCTCCCAATATATCCTTAATTTATGGGCTGGTGCGAACGTACGGCTGTAACTTACCGTTGCTCAGCTCCTCGTACACGGGATTGTAGAGGTCTTGCGACGTGTACGGATCCGGTCCGGGACTGCTGCACACGAAAACACCTCGACCGCCTTCCTTCACGTCGAGCATCTGTTAGATTACAAAAAGAAGAAAAAAAATGTAATCACTCAAAAGTATTATTTTAATTACGAATCTTAAAAAGAGATCGGTTAATTCATTACTTTAAAAGTTGGTGTATTAATTAGAGGATTAAATTATTTTTAGCGTAATTAAGGAGTCTTAAGAGTTTATACACGGGAATTCTAGAAAATAGTTTAATTTGGATGTTAACGTTTTTTAATAGCAGGACGATAAAAATGATATGACAAACTTGGTAAGAATATAGAGAAAAATCAATTTTTTATATTCAGTAAGATATTAGTAAAGTGTAGTAATATTTAGTAAATATTTAGTAAACATTTAGCAAGCATTTAGTAAACATTTAGTAAACATTTAGTAAACATTTAGCAAACATTTAGTAAATATTTAGTAAACATTTAGTAAACATTTAGCAAACATTTAATAAACATTTAGTAAACATTTAGCAAACATTTAGTAAACAGTAAAAGCGATTAGCAAAAAATAAGTAACAATTTCGTAGATATTTAGTAAATGATAAACGCTAAATATTTACTAACTAACAACGGACTACGGATTGTAAGCCTAAATCTTTCACCGTCACAGTTTGATGACAGCATAATTCGTGTTCGAATGCGCATTCGCGTGTCAGTATAGGACAATAAGGTACGTTTTCGCCGACGAGTGCAGGTGTTACGTTCCTCGGATCATTTGCAAGGGTCATAAACTCGTTAGTGTCGGTAGCTCTGTGACGCTTTTCGACGGCCGCATTTAGCGACCTATGGGCCTTGCACGTGCATCCCTTACGATCAAAGAGCCCTTGAAGACCACCGTTTGTGCGTCTTCGGCTTAGACGTCACACGTAAGTCATATCACGTTAACACGCGCTAATAAACTGCACGTTTATCTATTCTATGAAGAACAAGTCTAGTACAAGTTTAGTATAAATTTAGTACAAGTTTAGTGCACGTTTAGTACACATTTAGTAAAAATTTAACTTGTTATCGAATTTAAGAAAAATTTTAAAAAATTGAAAGCTGAAATGGTATCTGATAGTTATATAAAATTAAAATTACAAAAATTCGTATAAAACAATAATTAATTCAATATATATATATGTTTCATCGATTTTTTCACGATGGTTGCCGAACGACCCACTAACGAATTCTCCCGTAAGTTTTCGCGTGAACCTCGTGAACTCTAATTGCGATGACTTCGACCAAAGGTAAATTTATTTTTGCCTCTCTCTCCCTGTCGGCCTGAATTGAACAGGGGTGGGAAGGCTCGGTGCTAGCCAACTCTTTGATAATAAGTGTATACCTCTCGCTGAACGAATAAGTATTACGTATATACACAGTCCGGAAGACTACTGAGTGTGTACGAGAGTTGTGTGCTTGCAAGTAGAAGCAAGGGAAGCGTCATAAATTCTCAGGGTCTAAAAAGTTGCTCGAGAGTAGAAGGTTTACTGTCGAAAGTTACGTGGAGAGCTGCCGAATCGAGGAGCGGGCACTCGTTAAGCGGGGCGTCGGTGCTCACGGGCGTGGTTGCTTCTGCTTCTGCCTACTGCTGCTGCTGCTGCTGCTGCTGCTGCTGCTGCTGCTGCTTCTGCTGCTACTGCTGCTGAGGTGGTACCAGCGCGCGACCCGCTGTGCGGTCGTGCTGTGCTCGGAAAGCGAGGCTCTTTGAAATCCGGTGATGCGAGAGAAAGAGACTCTGGAAAGGCGAGCACCCAAACCAAGCTCAGAGAATTACCAGACACGAGATGAGAGAAAGATGCTGGTTAGACAGACGAGAGTGAAACGTGAACGAAGGCGTGTATTCCAAGTTTCACCGATTTTGCCCCGCTTTAAAATCCTCTCTCGCACTCTTTTACTACTATGTTCCTTCATTCTTCAATTTCTACAAAAAAAAAAATCAAGGCTAATTTTCACCGTGTCGGTGAAAAGACGCGGGGGGGGACGTAACTATGATTTGACTCGGTTTTGTAAACGATCGTTACGCATTTTAGATTTTAGATATTTAGATTTATTGACATTTTTTTTTTTCAATTTTAAAATATTTTGAACATGAAATATTTGATGAACATTTGTAAAATTAATTTACTTTTTTTTTTTTAAATTATGTATATGGATTTTTTTAAAATTTGTTAAAATAGATTATATAGAACATCTAACAGGTTTTCTTTCTAATGAATAGTTCGCGAAATGCCGAGTTCAAATGTCAATGAAAAAAAAAAAGAAACGTATTCAAAATTGTAGAATGAATTCTAATTGTTTGTATTGACTGATACAAATTTTTAACGAGCTTCGACGAACGCTGCGACATTTGATGTTCACTCGTAACAAGCAGTTTATTGTACGGAAACGACCTGCAGCCAAGCGTACTCCGGGAATTGTGTATCCGTGAATCGCGATGCGCGTTCGAAATATCGATGTTTACGTGACCTGCGGTTTACAATTTGATACCTATTGATATGAATTTTTATCTCGACGCCATTATTTTTTATTTATTTAGTAAAGTTTACAAATAAAAAAACGTTGCACGGCAAAGCTTGGAAACATTAGTTTTCAAATTGAATTTGAAATTAAGGAAAGCTTTTAAAAATTCACCAACATTTAGGCGAATAATTTCAGTACATAATTGAGTCCACTATATTTTTGTCTAAATTTAGCTTAGCAAGTTTAGCCCAAATTTAGTACTTTAGTTAGAGTCATAAATGAGAAATTGAGTGGCTGAGAATTTTTTCATTACTAGATTATTAACGTTGACTAGTTCAAGTGTAGCGCAAGTTTAGTCAAAATTTAGTGTGAGTTTAGTGAAGATTCGGTCTGAATTTAGTGCATCTTTAATACAAGTTTAGTATAAGTTTTGAAAAAATTTGATACTTTACTTAGCATCAGAAATGTGTCATAACTCGTAATATTTTCAACTAGCTTATTAGCGATGATTAGTTCAGGTTTAGTAGAATTTTAGTAAAAAAATTTAGAAAATTTTTCATTTTGTCGAAATTGACTATATTATTAAAAGTCATAAAAGTGTCATAAAATAGACACAATTTTTGTTTCTTCTTACTAAATTAGCGTTGACTGCCGCTAACCGTCTTAAAACAGAAAGACGAAGTACACGACCAAAATCAACACAATCTAATTAGAAGATTTGTCGTAAGAAATTCGAGTGCTGTCGTGGACCGATACAAATTTCCTCATCTGACGTTCGTTTAGGTAGTGGAAAACCGGTAATAGAGAAGGCGAACTGATGGGAAGCAATATGCCACGTACCACGTGGTAATAGGGCGAAGCACGAAGGCTAATGGCTCTTTCGTAACGAGAGCCTATAGGCCGTCGCATGAGCACCCGATATATAGACGAGCGACTCTGTCCGTCGGTCCGTTCATCCATTCGCGCCGTCGGCTCGTGGAGTGAGGTACGTCGTCGTCGTCGTCGCCGTCGTCGTCGTCGGGCGTTGCCGACTCAACGAGCTGCAGCCAGCCGAACAGTGCATTGCAATTTGCAGCTACGCCAGCGCAGCTTCTGTTCACGAGCGATATTGAAATCCGCATAGCCCATGTAGGCAGAGCCCCAGCAATAGCCCAAGGAAATGCGTTGCCTGTTCTCGTACCAGATGAACAAGCTCGTTTTTATTTCCTCTTTCTTCATCCTTAACTTTGTCGGCGCCTCCTTTTACTTTCCTAATTCTCTCATTCTCATTATAGTCATCATTTTTTTCCGCTGCTTTTCGAGGTTTTTTTCAGCTCATCGGAATTTTTTTTTGAAAATTTATATAGATTATCAATTTTTTTAGTTATATTTTTTTTAACCAATGTTCGATAAATCGACCATTTTAGTGATTTTTTTAAAAGTATAAATAATTTTTTTAATCCTGCAAAATGTTTCCCACAAGATGCTCGACTTGTTTTTTTGGTGTTCAAAAAATTATTGTTGTTGATTGAAAATGGTTTTTAAAAAAAAATGGCGCTATTGCTAAGTGATTTAAATAGTACGCACTGTTCCGTAATATCGTCAAGTCTATTAATTTTTCTACTAATTTTTTTAAAAAATCTTTTTTTAGAGACGTTCCATCTGAAGCCAAACCCAAGAAAAATCGAATGAACGCCTTGTAGATCGGTCAACAACTGGTACATCGACCCAACGCGTGCCTAGAATCCCGTTTCCCGTGATACTAATTGTTAGTTACCGATACAATTGCATCCGGCTTAAGTCCCGACGCTATCGTCCCCCACCCCCTCCCACTGTAGTCCGGGCGAGTCGTCGCGACCGACCCGATAATCGCTACAACAGGTGGGATATCGTCGGCACCCAGTTATCGCTCTACGGAGGGATGCTCTCCGTACCTGGGGAAAATCCGATCAATCGATTCTACGTGCTCGCGCGACCTAACGCCCCCCCTCTCTTTCTCTCTCTCTCTCTCTCGTTCTCTCCCTCTCTCTCTCTGTCTTTTTCTCTCGTTGCCTTTGAGATTCTGGAATCCGATCGATTTCAGAGCGTTTAACAGTGCAGCAACGAGATATTGCAACGATCATCGATATACATATAAATTAATATATATATATATATATCGTCAACCACTTCTCACGTGCTGTCCTTTTTTTTTTCTTTTCTTCCAAGCAAAGTTTGAACACAGAAGTGGTTATTCCCAATGTGTCCACATAATATATACATATATATATATATATTTTTTTTTGCGGGAGCGATGTTAGGTGCGCGAGCTCGATTTTTCAACATTTTCTTTATCATTAAAACGTGCATTAAACACACAGACATTGATTGATCTGTATTTTCCCAAAAAGACAATAATCGATATGCACTTTTTATTTTTCCAATCATTAATTTTCATTTAACGCGTGAAAAAAGTACTAATTAATATTCGAGGGACTTGGATTTGGGATGGGTTTGTGGACTGGGTCAATAACCACTCCTCGTCAAGACACTTTGTTTTTTTTTTCAGCAAAGTAATTTTTATTTCCTCAAAACTCCCAAATCATTTTTCTCATAAACTTCTTGGTTCATTTAAGACGTTGTTGTTTTTAGTCATTTTGATATAGTACATTCTTCATACTCATACGCAAAAAAATTGATTTTTTTTTTTTTTTCGTATACCTCGCACACTTCACTCACTCTCACGCATTCTTAGACTCTCTACAATCTCTAACATTTTTTGTTTGTTTTTAATCTCGACGCTATTTACAGAATCCTAAATTATATACACGAGATTATTTCACGACGAGTTGTGAAAAAAAACATAAATAATAAATCGAGTTATATATATATAAAGGTTTAATTTACAAGTTTTGGAAATCCTCGGCACATGGATTTTAACACCTTGAATACTGAGGCGTCTAGTACTTCATACGCGTGCTTCTACAAATTATCAATTATTTACAATAAATTTTATTTCCTTTTTTTTTTTTAATAATAGCCTATTTACAACCTCGGAGTGTTCATTTATCTATCGCACTTGATATCGTCATTGCAGCGGCCGTGTCAACGCGATCGGTCTAAATCTGTTTAATTTATTGTACTTCAAATGGACCGGGGATCGTGTGGACACGGCTTAAGCGAATTACGAAAGAAATAAACAAAAGAACTAATTAATCGTAGAAAAGGAAAGAAAAAATAAGAATAAATAAATACTGACTAGTTTAGCCGGTTAAAGATCGCATACCGATCAGTCGGTTTGAACGGAAACGCGTACCGGAAGTTGAGGCTGTTACGAGCCTCGAGGAATGTGATCCGATTAATAGGATCTATCTATAGTAGTACAATTAGTAGTTTAGTAATCGAATTGACCGGAACGATCGGGCACAGGTCGCCCAGCAACCTCATTAACCACAGATTATACACCACTATATACATATATATATATTTATTTATATATATGTATATATATATTTCTATATTTAGTAGGCGCCTTTGCCCGGATATGTACTCTCGTGTCTCAAAACTGTCGGGCTGGGGTCACCATAGTTTTAACAACAACTTAAGTATATTAAGAATGCGATCCTGGTGGCAGCGTCAAGAAATACGTCAGATGGTCGTTGAAAGGACTAAAGATTCACGATAAAACAAAGGAAATGATATTTGTGATATCATATAATCATAGTTTATCATTTAGATGATTTGCACCACAAGAATTGTAATTTTTGCGCCGCAAGTACTTTTGACTATTGCAATAACCTTGAAACCTAACCTTCATAACCTTTGAACGACCATGACACCTGCGATACTAGTTCCACCATCGATAACTCGTTTTCCCAATAGTTTCATTGTCACAGACCAAACAGAATGATAATTGGCTTAGTTGGGTTACACACACTCGTGACATTGCTGTAATTGAAGTTGTCCTACCGAATACGCTATATAGAATGTCTTTGTGCAGATTCTATTGATTTCGGATATATCTCATGTTAAACGAATAAATACGGACGTGTCGTCTAAATAATTATTCGAATACTGGTTAAATTCATTGGTATTGCTCTGCAATCCGCAGTTCCGAATAAAAAATATACTGGCCACGATTCCGTTAGCAACGACGCCCGACGTCATATCGACAACTAATTAATTTAACTTATTACGCGGCTCTTTTCGAAGCCTCATCGCGAGTACAAAAAATCCGTATACTGTCACGATTCCCGATGACCATTAAACGAGTCCTCGGGTCTCGTGAGTAAATGTTGAATTTGTTGTATCGTACAAAGCGGACAAACTTCCTCGTCGGTCGCTGCGTCAATCGCGACCCTTCTAGCCGCACCCGGTACCCGTCTGTAAATGGGATCAATGTACGAATATCCCTCGGAATCCAACGAATCGGATCTCGAGTTAGTGAGTAATCTGCCGGCAGGTTGGCCGCACGAGCCGCGAATGCTACAATCTCTACTGGGTATCGTGTCAACGTTCCTAATGCCACCAAGCTCGCCGTTATCGTCGAAATCGATGTACGAGTAACCCTCGGAATCGACCGACGGTCGTCTCGGCAGGGCCGCGTCCACTAATCTCGGTACCGACGTTAAATTTTGCCGGTACGTTCTTGGCTCGTGAGTGAACGAGGTTGGCGTGCCAATCCTCGGTCGGTGGGTCGGAGTTATCGGTATACCGGATTCACGGGACCGCGCGCTAACGGTTAAATTCGGTAGGTGAGCCTCGGTGATGGCGAGATAGGCATTCGCGTCTATCGGCAGATCGTGCGGATCCGATGTATTGTTATTATTGTTATTACTAGATGGGTTATTCAAATTTGTCGATGGATTATTGGGTGGTAGCGGTGGTCGCGATTCGTCGATATTGGACCGTACCGGTTGATTCATGAGGAAAGCATTTTGGCTGGTAATGAGGGCATTTTGGTTGGCCAATAGTAGATGATTGTTGTGCAATAGACGGGGACTTGCGACGAGGTTGTTACGGGGCGCGTGGGTCGCGATTGATAGTGGCACACCCTGTGACTTGGCGAGTAGCGCACGTGGGGTTCGATAACCACCTAGTACAGCCCTCGACGGCTTGTCGGCAACTCGTAGTATAGCTCTTGGATCCCGGTAGTCGAGATAGTCGAGATGATGAGGAGCTGGGACGCGCTCCCTTTTTCTCTGTTGCCCCGAGGGGTTTGTACCTCGTACCTCAATCGTTGGCTGACCCTGATGACTCGTTAGATGATTGTGAAGCTGTGGCAGTCCACCGCTCTCCGGTAGGTCCTCGTAAAGTACCGCGCTACCAGCGCTACCGGAACCCGGAAGTGGCTGACCGTCCGGTAGAACTCGGCCCCGACCAGCTGCAGCCGCTGCCCCTGCCGCACTCTTGCACGGCAATAGATTCTGAACTTTTCGTTTGTGTCTGTAACAAAATAGACAAGTGTCGTCGTTAGTTGAGTTTTCGCATATATAAATTACGAATTATACTGCGCAGGCTTAAGATATTGAGCTAAACCCTCCCTAGCCGTGCCTACCGAGACAACACGGTTTCGAAATTTCAGACCTTCCCGATAAACAGTTTGAAATTCAACATTGTGATGAAGGCGAGACGGTTTAGGCGGTCTAACACCGGTTGTATGAGTGTTGATACATTGAAAGTTAGGTTGAACATATCGACTCGGATTTTAGTTGGTTGAATCCTGTTCAAACCCAAGCGAAAGTTTAGCGTTTGCATTGAAGCTTTTGGGTTAGAGTTTGATCAATACCCCAAATCTCGACTCTGTTAGAATTCAATACGTTAGTGAAGCTAGTCAATTAGGAACTTTGTGTTATCTAAAAAGAATCATATGCAAACCCTGGTACATTAGCCGCCAATGTGCTCGTGGAAGGTTTTGCGGGTCTATCGATTCTGCTTTACACATATACCACACTGACTCTGGTTCTATGGTGTACGCATTGGCCCGCCACCATAACCGCACCTACGTTTCCATTATATCACATTCTCCCCCCTCTCATCACCCGTGCCCGCGACTTTTCCGACCTTTTCGAACGATCCTCGCGCACGCTCGGACAGCTGCTGGTCGGCCTGCCTGTCCTGCAGGTTATCGAGGACCACGCCCGTAGTCAGTAAAATGCTTGGCCGCTCGTTCTTTAACTACATTTAACATTAAATGCATCTGGTTTTCACGTAGCTCGAGAAAAACAGCGTGATAGAAGGCCGGTTGAAGAGTGACTAATCACAAAAAAGCTTTTCGCGCGCCAGTCACAACGGCCCTCTGCTGGTAGGATACGATAACGTCAACGAAAATACTTGTCATTTTTCTTCTCATACGAAGCAGCTTCGCGGAATTAAAGCTTTAACCGACTTTGAGAACCGGACGCCGTCGCACGTGAATCCTTCTCATCCTTTGCACCTTTTCGCTATATTCTTGATCCTCGCGCGGAAACCATAAACCCACCCTTGCGTCCCACGGCTCTAGTGAAAATCTACTGCTACCCGAGAAATTATCCATTTAGTCCGCAAAGCATTTCGCGCGTCCGTTGACGACGTCTAATCTCCGTGTGGAGCGATATCACGTTGATTTCCACCGGGTAAGAATTTTTATATTTTGCAAAGCCGACCGAGGCAGAGCTCTCTCTTTTGCTTCTGTTAGCCGGGTCATTCTACTCGGGATATAAAGGATTGAGAGACAGAGTGAAGCTCAACTACGACGAAATCCTGATCCAAATCGATTTCATCCTGGGTCTAAGAGGAGACATGTAAAAGGATTGAGTCGGATGAGATATCCTGCAATACGAGAAACGACGTCGGTGGTGTGCGACCAAGATATAAAAATCAGGTACTTGCATCTTAAACCTACCAAAATTGTTAGACACGAATTTATAATCATTTTTCAATGTCAAAGAAAAACCACGTTCTGTGATAAACGGGGACATATGTGTTTTAAGATTTTTCCCCAACTCCGTAACTCCGAACTCAACCCCGGTTGACTCTGTTGCGCAGTTACGGATCCAGAAAGTTAGGATCCTGTCAAGTTTTAATTGCCTAATTAACTTCGGTGGTTCGATAATATTTGCCTGTGTAATTAAAGCCGCAGCGTGCTCCTATATATGATTGGGTTCATGCTTTGCCAAGCATACATAGAAAATATAACGATAATTTGAAACAGATCATTGTTTAGCTCATAAATGAATTGTTTTCAACTTTGTAATACAAACAAATTTACTGTATTGCACCACACAAACCATCAACATTTTATTAAAATTTTTATTAAAAAAATTTAAAAAAAAACAAAGAATGTAAATAGGAGAAATCCCAGGAAGTAATTTGATTATTTTCCGCCAAATGTATCCCAAAGCCTACGGATCAATAATCATCTGCGGAATAATCATAAGTTAGCAGAGCTCAATTACATACGTGCGGTTTAATAGGATCTGCTTGACTAATTACATCCAGTCGATATAGTTACTGCATTTGAAGCCCTTGAATGGAATTAACTATTACCGCAATGTTTGCAAATGTTGCGGTTTCTCGTCGGCGGGATAACAGTACAACGGCAGGGTTTCCATAGGATTTAGTTCTCTATTAACGCTTTGTATCGATAGGACAAGGGAATCTCCTTGGTTCGCAAAATCAAGATTCTGTGTGCATTTGACAGGAACTCTTGGTTTAATGTTTCACACAGGGAAACGCACTTTGGTATTTGTAACAGACCTTATAGCACCTGTGAAAATCTCTCGTGTATTCACGGGATCACCCAGGTGGGTGCGGTACAGAGCCGTTGTGTGTGCCCGGGAAAAGGGTTTGGTAGCGACAGAGTATTTCGCCCTGGTAACCGCAACCCTGGCTGTACCAGCCAATGTCCCGTACGATGCGGCAATGTCTCTTGCACTTTCGTTTAACAGAACACACACAACGTGTGTTATAACGCGAAGAGCTAAAACCTTGCGGAATGAGAGTGCAGCTCGTGAATTGCATTGAAGCGAAAGACTAAACGAAAGCTGAGGGAAAACCGGAGAGAAAGGGACCGTGAGTGTTAATGGTATTAGGTTCTTTCAAAAGCTTGGTCGGATGCCTCCTTCAACCACAAATCTACTCTGCCCTGTTCCTTCAATCGCCTGAGACCTTATACTATTGCGACTTTATTTACGTTACGTGCGAGCGGTCAAATTCATCCTGTCATTCCAGCGATTTTGAATACGGCTTGGAACGTATTCAAACGGTAAGTTACTTTTGCTTCAAATGTCATTAATTAGATTTTTCTAATTAATCTGCTGATAGCGTTAACCATTAGTTGAGAAAAACGTGAATATTCTTCAATAAGTATTACAAGTCGACAAAGTTATGGGAGACTAAATAAACGTGATAAACAGACCTTCGTTTTTTTTGTTCCCGACCTTTTATCACCAACTACTGGTGTAGGGTATTCCAACGGTTCGCTGGAATACCAGCATTTAATGTCCGTCTATATAGTTCGAACAGCCTCCGCATTTTACGACTATTGTAGAACGAAAGGAATAAAAATCGTTGGACAATGAAGGCGCGCAGTCTCGAATAAGATGGAAAGACGTAGACATGGTTTTTTTTTCACAATCCTCTTTCCTCCTCGCGTACCCCGACCAGGAGGACAAGAATATTGTAATGATTTTTCATTAGGACGAGGGCGACCCGCACCCTCGAACCAGTCCTTTCTCTCTCTCTCTCTCTCTCTACCCTGCTTTTCACGCTGGAAGAATGTCCGGGGACTAGAGCAACGACGGGGAAACTACCTCGGGGTCGTCTCCGCCACTTCGCTAATGGATTTCATTTAGTCATGCTCTTTATTATTGTAGATTGCTGGTGTGGGACGGGGGGGGGGGGGGGCGGAAACGCATTCGCTATGGGATAGAGACGACGAGCCAGAGAGAGAGAGAGAGAGAGAGAGAGAGAGAGGGACAGAGACATATCATTGAGGAAGTCGTCAGATGAGTCAGACGAGAGATTCAATACGTTTCACACCGAGTTCGACAAAGTCCCGGTAAGACGTTGGGCAATCGCGAGCGTAAACCTTGAATGAAAAGAGAATTTGAGTCGAGCTTTTAAGTCGCGCTAATTAATTCGACGTAGCTTGGCTGGGGTTTTACTTATCTCACGCCCGAGCAGGCACTAATCTACGAGATTGTTGATGCTACAGCCATTGGCACGCTAAGCAAAGTAGCTCACACCATCGCGGAACAAAGCTATAAAGTGGCAAGAACGTAAGAGAACAATAAAGCTGATGGGAAAAGGAAATGGATATAAAAATGTGTCCCAAGTAATTAATTGTCTGTAGCGAACTAATTGCTCGGCCGAACTAATCAGACTGCTTGGTGTAACTTTACCTGAAGTACATTTAAAAAAAGGATTGTTTACATATGCTTCAGAAGATTGATTGGTTAGAATAACCAAGTATACTTGATAAATCAAAAACTTGACTACTCTCATCAAGCGCTAGCGCTTGATGTCCTAGCCAAGACTTTTACCCTATACATTGAATCATTCAATTCGTCTTAGATGTGATGCACTTTTAAAAACTGACTTTTAAACAGAAAGCCAATTGAAAACAATCTTATTTAACCTTCGGAACATGATTTTCATCAGTAAAGGTAAGTTACACAATTGTTGGGTAGATGCGGTCAGTTTCCAGTGCAGACTCCCGAAACTTGTTTGATAACTAGAAATTCTCAGGTACACATAACTACCGGACTCGTATTTCGAAATAGTCCGCTCTACGAAACAGACAATTACAACCGTGAGTTTGGCTGTTAGCGTTACAAAGGGGGATGTAGTTTGGGGAGAGGATACGAGTAGGATATTCTCTGTCGGCAGACGTGGATAGGAGCGTCGGTTAGGAGGTTGGTATTCTCGCGTAGCACGTACATAGGTATATAAATACAGTAAAGGGGTTGGAATACAGGGCGCAAAGCCAAAGCCCGCGAATAGTCGGAGAGCCCGCGCGGATTTTCAAGTTTACCCGGGGCCCGTGTAGCCCAAGCCAACAAGCAAAGCGGAGTAAGCAAGCGTAGGTCGAGGTGAGTTCGTACGAGAGACTACAAATTTTGCATATCAATGCGGGGAGGATACGGCGACCCACTTGACTCGATAAACGACACATCCCCCTTCCGTTAGTTCGCCTCCCCCCTACCACATCAGCCCGAGGTTATTCGGTAGATACGAAAGCAACTGAGTGAGACAAAGTGCGCTAAGCTATCGTGCGGTACAGACGACGACGACGACGACGACGACGACGGCGTCGTGAGTACTATAGAGTTTGTCGGCTATTGCTCGACTCGATTGCTACTGCAAAGTATCAACGTGTCCTTTATACCATCACTGCGAATCGCGGCTGTACGCCAATGGTTTACTCTATCATCCCCCTTCCCCCCTTTCTGTTCTGTTCACCGAGCATCCTTCGGTATGGGGTTTGGCTGCGAAGGTACAAGAGACTACCGCGAATGGGCGGTGTCGCGCGAAACCAAATCTCCGGCTACCGAAACCCTTCCCGCACCCCCTTTATGCCTCGTCCTGGGTATTGTTTTCCAAGTCCCGCTATCTCTCACCCTGAATGCCTCGCACGCTTTGCCTCGTTGGCGGTGAACGGACACGCTGCTTATCGGTACGGTACCGCGGCTTGGACGAGGAAGGCATTAATTCGCCACGTCGTGTCGTCGCCGTCGTCGTCGACGTCGTCGTTGTCGGTCCACCGTAACCAGCTATATGGTCCCATAGTCTCATGGGCGTATATACACACGCGCCCACACACACACACACACACATTCTTAGGCACGACAATCGGTTGCACACGACACGTACTCGGTTAGAGCACACTCGCTAGCAATTATCGACGGCTCGATCGACGCCCTCGGTCACGCTACGTGATTTAAGATCGCCCCGTAGATCAGTTAGTGTGTTGGCAAATACACCGGATGAAATGTGTATAGGTGGTGAATCCCGATGAGCTTGCAATAACTTTGATAAAACTTTAATAGTACAGTATCGGGCACAGGGATCATTAAATTGATGGTCAATGAGATTGATGATTATCAGTTGCTTGAGTATAAGTAATCTGCAATGAATCTTTATGAGTATACTTTTGCTTTGTACATGACAATAACATCAATTATTTTTTTTCAATTTATAGTTTGGATGAAAAAAGTCCCATGAAAAAAGGATCGACGCAAGTGAAGATCAAGGCTGAGAACAAACATAATGATAATTGTTGTAGTGAAAAATCCTCCAGAGCAGCTGTGGACTGTCACCGAAATTTTAGTGCAGTTGTACAAAAATTGGAATAGACGTGATACGATGTTTAAATTTATAGAAAGACAATTACTTGTAGTGTAAATGTCATTAACATTACGTGGCTAACTTTCGTAATACATCATATTTTTCATTCACCCATGCTAGAATGCGAAAACCTTAATATACTGATTTATCGGAAAACTGGATTTTCAATAATGGTCAGCTTTCCAATGACAGAGAGAAGGAATTCGTTTGAGTGGAGCTCGAGGTTGAGTCGAGCAACGAAGCGAATCTGGAGGGGGGAGGGGGGGATGCAACGAGACTCGGGGAAAGGGCAGAAGCGGAAGCGAAACGGTATCCACTTTTCTCTATCCGTTTGCGAGTTCTATCGAGCGTGCACACTGTTCATCGTACACTCGCTTTCTTTTCCCGTTTCTACCCTTGGCCATCAGTTGTACTATCTCTATATCTATATAGATTACGTACTTGCCATATACCTATATAGAAGTCCTACTCGTTTTCCACTCGTTCTCGCGGGCTGCTCCACTCGTTTCTGCACTGAAAGCCACATTGGGGTCACCAGCAGCACCAGCAGCAGAAGCAGCAGCGAGCAAGCAAGCGAGCAAGCAAGCAAGCAAGCAAGCATGCATGCAAGCAAGCGACGAGCTTCAACGATCTGCATTGCATGAACTCCCACTCATCCAGTCGCACACGCTTTCAGGTAGCGCGCGTTCGCCTCCACCTCGAGATCCGACCTCTCGCTCTGTCCAAACACAACCCCTCGGCGTCGCTTATTTCGTCCCTTTCGCAAACAAGCAATTACCGAATCAGTCGTTCGCCCACGCCGATTCTATACCAAAACACACGGTACGAGAAATCCTATGCGCACGAAAAGCAGTCCCGCTGCTCCACTAATACTCACCATATCTCTACCTCTCTCGCCACCTACCAGCTTTTCTCTTGTATCTCCAGCATATACACTAGAGCATGCATACTACGGACTCTGGCGAATGCGAAAATCAGAGCGAATTAGAGTTGCTCGAACGCTGTTACCATCAACGTTTCTGTACTTCGACCTCGCTAATTCACTAGACTGAATATGAAACACAAATGTTTCATCTGACTCGCGTAAATACGTAAGTCGATAACGAATTATCCGGATTTATTCCGCTTGACTTTTGTCATATTCGCAGTTTTTCTTTACTCGAAAAAAAATATTTCGAATAAAGTGAACACGAAAAAAAAAATCGGGCTTGCAAGCAGTATTGTACAATTTGGTTCGTACGACGGTAGGTCAAAGGTTGAATGTGCCACGAAATGTTAACCCGCTAGCCGAATGTAGATACGAGAATGGTACATTTGTCGAGAATCCAGTTGAACATGGTGAAACTTGGGTAGTCTGTGATTTTCTTGGCGAGCGAGAAAACTGAAGTAGAGTAGAGTAGAGCCGGTCGAGGGTGCTGCTAGTGGCACGGCCGCTGCGTGTACAATGCTCTAGCAATTATGTAGAGTGGCCAGCGTATAGTCAGGTTAGTACTATTGCGCAGTCTCAGTATATATGCCTTTGGAGAAAAAAAAAACAAATATCCAACACATGTAAGAGGACTTTATATCAAAGCGTGAATCTTGCGTGTAAGCGTGTATTCCGTTCGTTCAAGCAAATAGTCGTCGTCGTCGTCGTCGTCGTCGTCGTCGTTGCTGTCGTGGCGCTTGTTAAAGAGCAACACGCCTCAAGTCTTTACGAAAAAATATACGGCTTTACTGTACATATACAGCCGACAAAGATCGTTTCAAGCGTCGTCGCGACGGCTGAAGGTAGTAAGAAAAAAAAAAAACAAAAAAAAAAAATGAATCCAACTGGTGAGGTGCGCTTCTGTATTCCGTTGTACTGCTCGGAGCAGAATTGCACTACCCACGCCAGACATCACGCAAGAAAACTCAATGCTGTAGTCGCTTGTTGGCAAGACTGCAAGAAAACGACGCCCCTTGGCGGGCTTGTCGTGCACTTACAGATATTGGAAGACAAAGATAGCGAGGATATGGATTAAATCAGCGGTGTTGCACGTTGTATAACAGTCGAGTGTAAAATTATCGACGAAAACGTATAGGAAAAATATTTTGATCGTACCAAACAACATTGACGCGTCCGCGAGTCATCCTCATCATCACCGACGTGGCTATTCTTTACTCTCCAAACGCTACACATCTTCGATTCATCGCAGCACAGAATACACCATGAGAATGAAGTAAAGAATAATATAAGCGAGAAGTATCGACGAGGAAGGGGGGGGGGGGGGCTCTGCAGAAGAATCATAGCACCGACTCACAATATTCCATTGAATGGAAGAGTGACTGGACGGGATCGTTGCAATCAAAGGGATGCCCCGGGAATGGAATGATGCAAGTGGAATGACGACGTACAGAGAAAGCGGAAAAATTGGAGCGAGGCGTGACTTGCTTTTATCTATAGCTCTTGCAGTTCTCGCTTTTTTTTTATAACGGTGAAAAGCACTGGGACTTCTACAGAACGATTGAAAAACGTTCAAGCGCTTGGGCCGCAACATTACGTACCGCACAAATATATTCACAAAAGGGTGGGGTTCCGTGTATTTCTGGCGATTCCGGCGACAAGGGTTGCGTGACACCCTCTCGCTAAACCCCTCTTCGTGGAACGCTTACGGTTTTTTTTGCAGGCCCTCTCTGCGCTTGCTGGAACATCGAAAAGGGTATAAGGGTGAAAACATCGAGTACAGTCAGCCCCCCTTGCATTCCATTGGGGTCGTTTCGCGACACCCACGTGCTGTGTGCCTCGCACCCGTAGGGGTTACCTACGTGTATATATACACACACACGGGGTGGTCCGAGTACTCTCGCAGCAGCACGTACTCGCTGCATCAGGCTTTCGCGCGAAACAGCGCAGCAGTTTTCATAGTATTTATTTTTGTTCACCCTCCCCTCGCGTACCCGCGTGAAGCACAGGCGCGAAATAACAATAGTAATCAAGGGCCATTGTGCACGCTTGGTCGGGGGGGCTTTGGAGTGGCGCTCGGTGCGTCCCGAGTAACTTTCAAATGGCCGATATAGCCGATATTCTATAGGGTACGCGAGGCCAGAATAGGCGCTAAGCGTTTTGCAATGCAACCTCTGGTGATAGGTGGAACGGAAAACCGTATGGAAGAGTTGCACTATACGATGGATTCCCAACAATCACCATCAACCGAAAGGAAAAAAAAAACAAATGGATTACAAACAAATGAAAATACAATATCGATGGTATTGATGAAATAGCAGGATATGCGGAACGAATAAGTCAATTGAAGATTAGCAGTATAGGCGCATCAACCCGATACTGCTGATGGGATTTAACGCCAAGGAACAAAGGAAAGAGGGGAGAATGACAAAAGACAGTGGATTGGTTGGCCTGGATGCATCATCAGGATGAGTCATATCCTCCGGCGCCTTGTCTCTGATGCCTCGTCCAGAGGTCTAGGAGATGGTAGCCTGACTGGATTGAGCTTCCCTATATTTACCAGGCGTTCGCCCATGAGGCACAATTGCACCATTGGCAAGACATGCACAAGGAGAGGCCCGCGAACAGACGTTGTATAGCTGCAGCGAGAGCGCATGCTAGCGAAGCAGCATCCGACTATGGATAATTTAACCCGGTGGCAGCCCTGAATGGGTTATAATTGGTGATGACAGGCGGTCGTGAGATGCGCTTATTCAAGAAGACGAGAGAGTGAGAGAGAATCGCGACTCTCACTCGCACTCTGGCCCTCGGTGCTTTCCCACTTTAGAACGTTCTCGCGACTATACCTCAATCTTAGTCGGTAGAGAGAGCACCAGAGCATCTCATCTTCGTACGACGTACCAGTTACCAACGGTGGATGACGTCGTGACACTCCTACATGAGGCACTTGCACACATCTATACCTATACAGGAGTACTATTATTGCAGTATACGTACCAGGAGGTTTTGCGCAAAATGGGTAAAGCTTCGGCATTAATGGACGAAACGAGATGTGAACGTAGAAGAGGACGCGAAGTGAAGCGGATAGGAAGACGGTTCGAAGAGACTTCACTTTACCGGCTGACGAAGGATACTCTGAGCTTGCTTTTCCATCCCACTTTCGCGCCAGCTTCTTCACCACAGTCTCCGTCCCTTTCAACTTCACTTGGTATACCGAGACGTACGTGTCTCTGGATTCTATCCGCTATGTCTCTCTCTCTCTCTCTCTCTCTCCCTTTCTCTCTCGCGAGTAACACCAAAGTTTCAAGTTCCGCGTACATCAGTGTACGTATTCGCGCGCGTACACCATTGGATTCTCTCTGGCTTATCTCGTTTCTCTTAACGCTGTATTTGCAGTCGCCTATGCTGGATCAGGATTTAGTCGAACGAACGCAATCGTGCTAACTGACGGGAACGAGTACTCGGAGCTTATATCGTCGTTCAACTGATTTAGTACACCGCGAATAGAATAGAAGTAGCGTAGAATGATTTATAAGATACGTCTCAATGTTAAATTTCATACGATCTTTGTCGGCTTTACAAGACCGTCGTATCTATGAGTACCACTACATTTTCTTATTGATTATCACCTTAAGATTTTGAAAGACTGAAGAATTTATTTTTTTCTCTACTTAAAATAACAATTCAACCATGTGATTGGTACATCCCACGAAGGGTTCTCTGTTTTCATCAACTTCAATTCACCGGGTTATATATCCACCATGGTATATATATCCTTTGACGTTCATTTTCTGAAAAGAATAGAACTGAACTGTTTCATGATGCATCCAGAAGGTCCAATCGATTCCAACAATAGCGAGAGCATCGGTGCACATCGGCGTTTCATAGTAGGCCCGGCACGTACCCTCGCCGTTCGTCGCTAATCGTCTCGATAATTCGATCCGTCACGCCAGCGAGTTTTCCCCGACAAGTTTCCCTGTCTGCCTGCTGCACTGGTACACCGTATATAACCAAGAGAAATGCGCCGAAGCAATAAGGGCAACGGGGGGGGGGGGGGCAGAGTCCGGACCAGTGAAGTTTCCATTCACGCGTGTCCCTTGCCGGGCTCGACACACTCTGATTCGATTCGATTCTATCAACGCAATCGCGCTGGTGCAGAGCAGTTTCCTTCACGCTGGGTATGGCTGACCCGGCTGCATACAGCAGATGAATATATGTATATATATATATACCGTCGCGGTGAGGCCTTCGACCCGCAGCTTGACAATCACCAAATGGAGAACCTGTCGGCACGGGCAGGTCAACCCGGAAGTCTGGTATCGCTCATGGGACGCGTATTTCTAGCGATAATACATATTTCGACGATATATAGCCTATCCGCTGAAAGGTATTTGACCTACCCATACTACCAGCTTGCTGTAGCAATCCTGGTTTACACGTGAGGTCAACCCGATCCTCGGAATTTGCTTCTGCAATGGTGGTCGAAGACCGCGTGCGCGATACGCGTTCCTATTGTGACCACAGAGGTTCAGAGATATTACCCTAACCGGCCATAATTACGTCATTGTCATTGCCCCTGCAGCGCACTGGTGTTCTATGTCCGGGCCGACTGAACCGAACCACTATGGTCAAGTCCTAGGGCCCCCTCTTGTATTCGGTGCCGTTTGGTTACCAACCCTATATGCTATATGCTCCTGCTACCAAGAGACGTCGCAATCTCCCTCGCGTCTGTGTGCCAACCCCTTTTGGCTCCTGCATCTACTACTCATATGCATATCACGCTTACGGTCAGCCGCATACTATACTTGCACATAAGCATGTAGGTACTTGTAACGCACGCATACGCGGTCTAAACACTGCACTAGTGACGTCTATTCACGTTACTTGGAGTACCAGAAGGTGCAGTGTCCTCGCTAGTTCAATGTTAACAACCTGCCGGGCACGGCGCATCTCATAAACGTGAAACGCAATGGAATGCAACATCCCCTTCAGACGTTCTGTACCATCCAACGGTTCGAGGTCGTGAAACTGAACGGTTCACAGCGGGAACGTTACGGAGAGCTTATGGATGCAACTGTAGTAAATTGGTCACCTTTACCCTGGGGAATATGAGGTGCATAATGCCACGTAATACAGCATACACGTGTCAGAATATGTAGGATGCACAGACTGCGGTGTACCTCCCTTACGTATCCTGGTCGTTGTACCTCCTATTGCACCATGCAATATCGCAGCAGTACAAGGGATACATGCGTACTGTTGCTATATGTTGTGCGGGGTCGTCCTCAGCCAGCGTACAGCATTCCTTCGTCGGTTTGAACTACGCCGCATTTGCATCCCAGCTTGAGTACCAAATGCATGCAGTGCGTTATAGGTGGAGTGTGTTAGCCGGTAGTGGAGTACATGCTCGGTCTCGGTACGTTCCCTTCAGGTTTCAACATATACGTTACGGTATATGTCCTGTGTTGAGGATACATACATTCGCGAATGCAGCCTCAGGTATACACCACTAGACAAGCATTAAGCGTCCGGCAGACGTCCGTGCGTGGACGGCATAATGCGACTGTTATGCCAGTTATGCAATGCGAGGCATGTCGAGCCCACTTGGGGGATTCCCCAGGATGCACAAGCTTCGCTCGGGCTTCTCTGCAACGTTCGTTCGCCCGCTCAGTTGTCCTCACTTCAGATTCCACCGTTGCTTCATCTCAAGGCAAACCCGGAAGCCCCGCGGGACTACCTGCAGGTGATCCGGATCGCGTCAGTTATAACCGCAAATTATATACAACCTGCCACGTCTGCTACCTTAACCCTCTTGAAGTGACGCTTCATACACTGGCACCGAGTTAAATTTACCTACTCCGTTAATTCCGCGGTGTTAATTATATAAGCACCACAGAAGATATTGTCAAAGTAATTTTTGTTAACTAAGAAACTAAGCACAATATTTATAAGTTCTCATTATGTTTTTTTTTTTTTTAGTTTTTCGACAAAAATCATCAGAACATTATAATAAACACCGCTGAAGCAACAACAAAAATTTAAATCAGGATGAAAACAATCAAAGTTGTAGAAGAAAAGCGCCTTCCAACTGTAGCGAAATGAAAACAAAGGGATGCAGGAAAGAATGGTTTACTTGTCGGGCAATTTCTCACCGCGGAATTACTTTTTTTCCCGAGTGAACCGCGACGAGATAGTATAACGACGACTACGAGGGGGGGGTCGCGCGTACTCGAAAAGCATCTTCGTAGAATGCTGTTCTTTACGAAGGCCCACCCCGCACCCATCGTCGAGATGAAATCGGATTCAAAGCACGCCAGCAATACGTTTAGTTCGCTCGACGGAGGAAGTGAGAGTCAGTGTACAAGATAGAACGGGCGTTCGGAACTGTGTGGAAACGAGGGATGGCGGAAAGATGGGGAAGGGGGGGAGGGAGTACGAAGTGAGAAACACGAGAGGATCGAGGAAAGCAGAGCGGGTCCCAGCGCAACCGAGGACTGTGAGATAGCAGAGAAGACGCGAGAATCCAGAGAGTTTCATAAACAGAATTATGCTAACTACCACGAAACAGAGGGATTGGCGTAGGAGCAATGGGGGTCGGTAGGAGTGAAAGCAGGAGAATATCCACCGTTGGTTGGTGCTAGGTTGAGTCGGCTTGCTAGAAGGAAATTCGAGTTCAGACTGTGCGCGGCTTGGCTTGGAGATCCTGTCTTCTCAACCAGACTGCTTGGATCTCATTAGCGCCGTACTGTCCTTCACTCGCTTCCGACCCTTCCATTCTATTTCCCCCCATTCTGTTTCGTACATATGTATAAGCGTATTCTATCGGAGTTTCGGGCTCCACTGCTGTCTCCATCGTCTCCATCGTCTCCGTATTCGTCGTATTCGTTGTTGTGCTTGTCGTCACTGAGCCCCTTGGATCGGTATAGGACAAGCAATAAGAGAGGGACGAAAGTGGAGACTAGTAGGAACAGAGCTTAAAATACGACGAGAGTTAATGCGATTGTTTACTAGTCCGCTGTCACTCCTGACCTTGTTTACCTTCTACCGCTAACAAAAACAGGAAAATCAGAAGTGGAAGAGTCAAAGTACGACGATCACTCGAGAGACCTCGTGACCAAAAGAAGGGCAGATATGTCTCGTCGGATTTCGCAAGCTCCTCTTATTCTTCGTTCACTTATTGTCCCTGAACTTCTACCTCCTTCTCCTCCTCCTCCTCCTCCTCCTCCTCCGCCTTCTTCTTCTTGTTCTTCTTCTTTGCTCTGTTATTTCGCTGAGAGTTCCACGATCTAGCTGCCATGGAATTTCGCTAAGAAAAGCTTTAGCTCCTTTACGCTTTCACTGCTTGCTGGAAGGATAATTGGAAGTTCAAACGGCAGCCCAGCGATACCTTAAACGCTCAGCTGGCTCGGGCCTTCCGAGTTTCAAGAAGTTCCTATCTCACTTTATCTTACGCCTTTATTCTTTCCTTTTACTCGGCTCCGCGATTATCCTCGTAGCTTGGGCGCCGGAATTCCGTTCCGGTTTATTCGCAATTAGACGAAATATCATCAGACTTCGTTGTACTCCGCTGGACAAAGGGATAACGATACGACCGGATCGACTTTAATTCGAACTGGGAAGTGCAGATGGCAGCAGTATCGTTAACGTCATTCTACGGGCGACATCCTGATAATGAAAGTTCTGTTCACAGTAGAAGAAACAGTAGTTGTCTCATTAGTTGACTGACTTTTATGAGTTAACTTATCAGTATCCTTCTTAATGTTTACAAAACCTGGTTGTGTACCATAGCGGAATGTTACATCCACTCGAATTAAAACCTATAATCCATTGTTAGGTCTAGATTCCCCTTACAAGCGCGTCTCATGCATAACCAGCAACTTTCTAAATCAACACCTGGCTCACATTCTATATCAATAGAAGATATTACCTCGAAGTGAGAAGAGCAAGTGAACAGCTTATTTTCAATTTTTCCTCAGTCGCAGTTACTGCCAGCTATCTCGGTAGCAAATATGGAGATCAGTTGCTTGCCCGAGGCGCCAGACAAGCGCAGGAAGACAGGTATGGACGTTCGTACAGGGTGTAGGTATCGTCGTTCCAATAGATGAGAAAATTGAATCTGCTCCTCGGCTGTTATAATTCCTGCGTAGGAAATTGGCTCGATCCGGGCACGTTCCGTCGATCCTTTCTCAAGATACAAGGGAACGCGGGCACTGAAAAGGACAGAGTGAAAAGACGAAGGGTCTGCTCACTCATTGATTCGTGCCCGACGTGCGGGGCTCGCCCCACTGAAACTGATCGAGGCAAACAGGGGTGTGGATAAACTGAAGTGAAAGGGTGTATTGGTATACGATTCCATAGCGATCGGAAGGGATGAGTGAGACGCTCACTACAAATGCATTGAAATAAAGGATTCAAGGACATATATGTATATATATATATGCCCACTATTGGCTACGCTCGAAGTAAAATAAAACGGATATTAAAACTGGAGAGAGCTAATTTCCTCGACTTTCGTTGTGGAAGGATGATAATCCAACGCGAAGTGCAATCTGAGGGCCTCCGGCGTGCTGAGCCTGGGTAAGCGGGTTTTCCACGTTGGATGAAGACCCGCCCGCTGGTTTCCACTGCCATATAGAGAACGTCATACCGAGTGCGCGTCTCGACGTTCTCGATCACACCGGGTCCGCGTCGTCTGCCGCTCTGCGGAACGCTCGACACACCCGCGTTCCCACCTATAACCCATTCGTCGAACGAACGCCTCCTGAATATTCAACGTTTTCTCTCGCGTTTCTCGTCGACGTGAAGCATCGACGAGTAGAATCCACGCGCGCGCGCGCGCGCTCGCGACGGTACGTACCCTGGCATACTGCGTAGGGAATAAACCCTCCCCGCGTTGCACGTCATCCCACTGCAGCTGCACACATCGCACCAATACCATGCGGACTCGCATATATCGCTCGTCCCGTGAAATCAAATTCGAGATTCGAGATTGACGAGTGTGAACAAGACCCAGGACACTGCACACACATACATACACACGCACGCGTGACTTTATCCCGACGTGGCTAAAATCATATCCATAAAATTCTAGTTTTCCCTGAACACCGGAATTTTTCAACAATAAAAAAAAAGTAAAACAACTGTTACATCAGTTCTAACGAACTGTCGAGGCATTACTTTTTCACTCATTCGATTATGGAATTACAAAAGAACCAAGCCATGTAAACCTGACTAGGTATAAAAAGATTCATGCATAAAGTGACTTTTATAAACGTGCATGTTTAAATGGGATGACCTGGTAAATCTCTTTCGAGTCCAGAAAAGAAACCCGTCTCTTCATAAACACGCCAACAAGTCGATGACTATACAAGTATCTCTAAAAATCATGCTTCCTTAAACCTGTATCCATATCACGTGTATCGTGTTCAGTAAATTATACGTGGCAAGAAATACGCCGAGTGTCATCGACACGTCCTGGTACTGTCATTCGAATATATTTAACGGCAGAGCGTTTGTATTACTCGTTAAATATGTACGCCCGAAAGATTTCTCAAGTGTGATCCTCGAAGTCAGCCACTGAGTCACTCAATATCTAGTACATTCGTCCTCATACCTGTGTACATATGTTTTCAGTTGCTGTAATAGCAAGGCGCATATTCCACGAGATGAGATTGCTGGTTAGTCATGTTTCCAAGACTCCCGACGTCTTGACGCCACGCGACGTCCCACTCAATCTCAATCGAGAATCTCGAGAGGGTTTCCCTCGTCGGACCTCGGTGCAACGGACACAGTCCCGGGTAATCGGATGAAGTCAAAGGGAAACACGAAGTGACATAAGGGGTTGGGTTGGTCTTCCTCTGCGCACTACTCAACTACGAAGCCTGTTGTTATAGAATGGTAGTAGCGCTACCGGCTCGTCGTCGTCGTCGTCGTCAATGTCTCGAATCGCCTGGCGCGCAGTACGATGGGAAATACTCTCGATCGTTGAAGCGTCTCGCTCGTCCAGCTACATCACGGGTATTATATGGGGGTTCGACGCAGTGTACACCGGAGTGGATGTAATCTGAGATCCGGGTGAGCCACTCGTGGACACCCGATGCCACAATATTGGCGATGCTTTCAAGGCATCTCAACCAAACAAGGCCTTCGCTCTGCATCCACCAAGTATAAAATACATATATATCTATATATACGTGTGTATATACTATATAACCAACCTATATTGGATATTCGGCCTCTCATTTTCTTTATCGAGATGAGAGTCCGCCCTTATGTTGTTACGACAGGCTCTAGGCGTGATTCTACGACGTACTTGGGCGTCAAGAACTGTTTGTAAATGATCCACTTAAGTTGACTTCGATTGTAGATGATACTTATAACGTACAGCTACTGCATTCAAGGGATTGAATTTTTCTTTTAACTTGAGTCAAGTGATACCACATCAATTGTCTTCGAATGGTGTCAACAATGCTTGTAACAGAACTGGTGTTTGGAAGGCACCGATAACTAATGTAAATAACAGATCTGGTATAAGAGTGCCTTTTTTTTTTGGTATGACAACACTGGCTGGGAAAAGCACTCGAATTTTTCGAAGCAGCGATTATGGACAAGCGATTACGTAGTGGCAAAGAAAGTTTGACTTGACTGCTTGATTCTAGTGTAGCCATAATTCTTTCTTCTCGTCTGCCCCGCTCTCGACCTCGTCTAACCCGGAAAGTCAGAGGCGACGACCGACTGCTATGCTGGTGCAGTGTTGCACATACATATGACCAACACACACGTTGCACTTGGATGCCTCTCACGCCCTCGTCGTCGTAGTCGTTGTCGTCGTCGTCGTTGTCAGGCTTTGTTCAGTTCGCGCAACTCTGTTGTACGCGTTCACGAGCTACTGGCTAGACATCCCCGAGTCCGTCTCAACTACTGTGTACCATTGTACTATATACTACTGAATGCTATACTCACACCGTAGGATTTAGCCGCACATGGCTTCTCACGAGTGCATCAGCCATCGACCCTCTTGTGTTTTCCCAAGTCTGGCAGCAACTCTGGATACACTACGGAGGGACAAATGTCCCGGTGATTGGCACTTTAAGAATAATCGGGGAAAACATTAATAGGAGAACAGAGCCTATTTGTGTTTACCACTACCGGTTCGTATTCACATTGTGTTTCCCCAGTGTGAAAAGGTGCCAAAGGCAACCCAGTATCGCAACAGTACCACACAGACAATTCGCACGTACTATTATTTGTCGTCTCTGACAAATCCCCGATACGCAAACAAATAAATAATATTTGTCTCTACAACGGAGAAAGCTCAGTTCTCCTGCAGAGATGCAATCTTTATGAAGATATATATGTATATATATTAAGCTGAAGGAGATTTTTTTTTTGTTTAGTTTTCCTCATACAGCCACAGAATGCTAGCTCATTAGGGAAATTGCGATAAAAAAAGGGGGAAGACCGAGAAGAAACTGTTGGAATTTTCCAAGCTGAGGCGGACTCCGCGCACACGAGCACACACCCCGAAGTGCCTTAGCATACAAATTTATTCGGAAACTTTTGCAGCGATTTAAATATCCGCGTGGTGGTGTTTCAATCAAGGGGTGTGCCGAGGCACGTACACGCGGATTCTCTCTCTCTCTCTCCACCACCCTAACCATTCTATGGTGAACAGTGTCCTTTTCCCTCTCTGAGCCACCCCTTTTTATAATACTTTCACCTTGCCTTCTGCGCGCCAGTGTTCTTCGTCCACCTCCTTCTCTTCTTCTTCTTACTTTCGTGTCGACTTCTTCCTCTTTTACCCAGGGTTGACTTTATCGTGAAATTTTGTGAGCTCGTAACGCCCGTACCTCGTCAAACATCCTGGAAAGCGAGGACCTATTAAAAAGTTGTGGCCAACATGACGCGGTGGTATCATCCTTGTCATCTTCCCTTCGACATGGTCTCCTCTGCCTTTCATGGTGGTATTCTACCGACTTTACCCTTTACACAGCGGCAGCAGTCATTTCCCATTGGCTTTCGTGGTTCCCTTACCAATATTTCGAGGCCTTTAATGATATTTGCCTCGTTAGGTTCGTACGCGGGTGCTACCTGCGCGCTCGCGGATCTAACTATCCAAACTCAAATATCCTGGGAACTTGGGGATAGCGTCAAGGAATTTCTAGAGGCAAGAGACGGTGGGCTGAAAACTCCCCGCGGACGAGGCCGACAACGTGCTCGTACCGTGCAACCCTATATATACTTGCTATCTCTCGCGTCGCGACCGAGTTATTATATTGTTTAATCCACCAGGAGAATATTCCATAGTTACACCGCAGATGTGTATCTTAAGACGAAAACTCGAGCACAAACCACCGTTCCCTAAAGCGTACGTATGACGATATACCAACTCTGAGCCAAGTTAACCTTCTTGTAATTACCATTGCGTTACATCCCTGATGCTAAAGTTTCTCGTAGACGGAAATATCGAATAACGGTAAAAGGCGAATGTTGTTTCAAATATATGCAAGAAATAATGTTAGTTGCCACGACCTCTTGTGTAGACCAGTTCTAAATTACCATGAACGTGAAGTATTCGATTAACAGTTGACAACCGACAATTTATCGTCAGCGTAGTATTTCACTAAACTTCACCGACCTGACGACCTCAATAAGACACCAGGTCATGACCATTCTGTGAGGTCCATGTGGCTCCTGTCGAGTCCACATCTTGATGTTTTTTTTTTTTTTTTTTTCTTGTAACGCTTTATTTTCCCATTTTCCCTATTCACCAATGTCAGGCAGGCATCCACAAACTTTGTTTCCAACGCGGGACAGCATAAGTCGTTTTGTAGCAACCAGTGCAGCGAGCAAAAGGGGTGATGTCACTGACAGACTGCACCTTGCACGCGACGACGGAAGCTCACCGCCTGGCTCGGTCGGGTCTTGCGTTTCAGACAGGAGTCTGGTATAACGACGTGGCAGAGATGTACTCTTCAACATAGCATTGGAGAGGCTTGGGATTGTGCGGTCCGTTTTGTGAGGAAGCGACAGCCAGACGGAAAATATGCGTCGGCACAGCTTAAAGCTGCCAGCCGCTAGCGCGTTAAACTCGCAACCCTTCTTATCGCAAGGGCGCGGGCGAGTCAAGTCTGCTCTCTTGGTGAGTTTCTAGACTGGATGCGTTGCATAGTGAAGCGCTTCTACCAGTACTATAGGCCACTCTATACCGTTTCCATCGTCCGCCGTTTCAGAGTACGAGCCGTGAGAAGAATGGCTCCACGACGTTGGATGGAAAGTCGAGTGTCGGCTGCCCGTGAGATAATGGGTTAAGTAAAACGCGTCGTTTTATCACCCGTACCATGCCCGCACTCTCCTCTTTCCTCATCTCTCTCACTCACTCGTAACCGCTTGGGTTACTATATACTTGGTGGGTTTTCTCGTGTACCCTCGCTCGAATGGAACGTCGCGACGTTGTGCGCGCCCCGCGCGAAAATTCAATTTGGCCCGCAAAGTGCCGGATCAGGTTTTAATGCCGCTGATATTGCAGAGCAGCAGCCTCTTTTCGAAGCGAGCGTACCATCCCATCCTTCCCGCTGGGCGTTCTTTCACTTCTGGTGACTATATGGAGGAAGGGTATCAGGAGTCACGACATCTACTAGCAGCCAAGACATTTCTACCCTATTCACATATAGAAACCTTTCTTTCTCACCCATGCAGACCTATATATAAACCATCACGTCACCTGTGTGCTAGTGTCTGTGTGTGCGAAAATGGAAATAATCGAAGGACAGAAACGTATTTGTGTAAGCTAGACGTATCGCTATGGTTAAGTCCAAAAGATTGCCAAGCTCGGATGGAAAATTCGTAGGGATATTGGAAAGCTCCTATAGGGATGATTTTGGAAGCTATTAGATCTGCAATAAGACAAGTGTTTGCGAATTAAGAAATTTCTGCTAGGAGAAAATGGTTCACTAGCTAAAACAACTTGATATCTGTCATCAACACTTTTTTGCGCAAATCTCTTCCCTGATGTACAATTTAAGTTTCTGTTTTCTGGTATGCTTTTTTATGTTGTTGGAACAGGCGTGGGAGATTTAAATTAATACAATGTGAGACTTTCCGAAAGTTATCGAAGATACATTCTTGCATTGCCAAATCCTGCTTGGACGATGGGAAAGGCGGAGACAGAAAGAGTGAAAAAGGAAATAAGCTAAGTTGGAGGTTTGTGGGTAAAAATGGCGTGGAAGCTTGCAGATAGAACAGTCGTGGACGTCGCGTATACCGCCAGTGCGGAGAAAGCGGAACCAAGCGGAAAGGAAGAACAGAAGAACTGGGGTTGGGGGAGGGGGAGGCGATAGCCAGTGCCGAGGTGAAATAGAGAAAATATAGGTTAGATTACGAGAAGATGCATGGCTCGACGAAACTGAGCTTTCTAGCTCGTGTAGAAGGTATATAGAGCACACACAACGTGCTTCGCAGTGCACTACGATCAGCAAGACCCAACTCTACGAAGACCACGATATTCCCCGCTGCGAGTAGAAAAGTACGAGTCCCTATGGGGACTTCTCTCTTTTTCTCGTTGGGTGCTGGCTGCTTTGCCCGCCAGAGAGTTAAATAAAAGCGAGAGGTAGCGAGCGATTGAGATTGGTTTTCGCTTCCCTTCGTGTAGTTGCTTTCTTTTTTTTTTCTTTTTTTTTTGTTACTGTTCCACACTTCCTAATCGAAATGTACCCACCACGAACGTCACGCTGTTTTACGAATTATTAGTATAGTGCAGAAGAATCGAGAGTTTATATCGTATTTAAAGTAAGCTTAAATGCTTCGATTTAAATTTCCTATCGAATAATTCGTATTCGATGTCAGGTTTATGATCTTCTTTTTTTAAGTTTCAAAGTAGAATATTGCACATTGGTTCGTCGTTAATTTCGATTTTTCACAAAAGCCACCTCTATGAAGAAGCAAAAGAAAAATGGTATGGTAGATTCTTATTTTGATTCTGGACAATTGGTGATTAATATCCCATAATCAATTCATTAAAAATGACAATGATAATGTATGCAATGATAATGAGAAACTGGCTACATTGAATCGTGAGTATAATATTACATGAGAGAAAACCAGCATGTAATTTAATAGGTTTCAATGCTATAGCCTAGAGACAGTGTTTTTTTGGTGTACGATAAAACATGTGAATCACAGAGAGCGCAAGAGAAAGGGGGCGAAAATGGTTGAAAACTTTTTAACAATGAACTTTCTCGAATAAGCTCGCGGGGGTTCGAGGAATATAATTAATCCATGTGTACACTTGTATATAGAATGGAGGCTAGAACACGGGCGCTAATTAATGTCGGTCTCGATTACCCTCGTAACATATTTCGTTTGCCTTGCTCGCCGGGATAGCACGAATGAGCAGTCGCCTGAAAATTTTGTGTGCCGATGATCACTAATTGACGAGTCAATCCAACTGGATGCATATAGCTTCATGCATTTATCGAGTTATCGAAAAGTGTAGTGCATTGATATTTTGGGCACCGAAACACGAACGAACGACGCGGATAAAGAGGAGGGCCATTATTAAATTAACATCGATTGAAAGTAAATGAGTATTACGACGTGATGGAGAGGACGTTAAATACTCGACACACGATACTGCCCTTGGATACAAAAATACCTGCATATCGCTTTCAATAAAAATAGTGATTTTTCATCATAATTGTTCCTCGACATTTTTTTTTTAGATCAGATATTAATAGATTTACAAAAAAAAAAAAAAGAATGCTTCGTTTGATCAAAACTTGACACAAAGCCTTTTAATTTTATGCATTAGAAACATTTCTCTTTGATCGAAAAGAAAATTAAACTAAATGAAATTAAAGGGGAAATACTACTGTAACATTTTTTCGATAAAAATTGGTATTAACGAAAAAAAAAAAAAAAAAAAAAAAAAGGGTAAAAATAACCTTTTATCGACCGGTCACATTGGTGTTTGCTCTTAAGCAAAAAGCAACTATCAAACTGAGAGAGACTATTTTTACATGAAAATTGGACTAAAATACGTGAATAAACATGATGAAAAGCCGTTGAAGAGGTATTATAAAACGTAAAGGTTAAATATTCTGGTATTCCTGGTGTGCGATAGTATCCAACGCTTTCACAGAGAGCATGGATTTTAGTCGAGTTACGCCTCCCCCCCCTCCTCCAGCGGGAAAAGTCTGATCTCGGGGGCCTCACCTACACACACTACATGCAATTCAATCGTGAAAGGTTCGAAAGCGTTAGACTTTGCCCTGTAAAATACAGACACGAGAGTCTCACACACACGGATTTCATAGTTCGTGGGCGCGCGACAGCATCGCCGGTTAGTATTTATCTAGAAGCGTGTGTGAAGGGGCGAAAAGAGGCGAAAATCCTCTGGTCCTAGATACAGTGCACCTACGTTGCTCATCGTCGTCGCGTCGAGATTCTATTATAGCGTGCTGGTGGCGTAAATGTCGCGAACGTGGGCGAAAGCTGGTTTCAAGGGTTCACACACGTTTTAACGTACATATATCTCACTGCGTATGTGGCGCATGAAACTTTTCGACTTTCATCCTCCCCGCGCGTAAATTCGCCGTTCAGTTAGTCGGCTTATTGAGCGCTTACGAGCCGTTTAAAACAACGGTCGTATTATGGTTGCCAGGCCACGAAATAAGGGTGAAACATGCCACGGGGGTGGGCGCAGCGATAACGGAAAGGGCTTGAAGTGGAACCGACTTGGAACCGACTGGCGTTACGCTTCGCTTAGCGTGCTCGATGCGACAGCACGGCTATATAAACTCTCTACAGTAGTGTCTCGCGTAATCTGTCGAAATTGGACCAACTGGCTTCTTTGTAATTCCACTTTCGACTTCAATACTACGAGATTCCAGTTCAATCGAATTCGTAACGAAGATTAAATCGGTTGGTTGTCAGAAGCATTTAATCTCTTAAATTGTAAAAATTACAATTTAAGAGTTTCGCATTCGCGGCGAAAGGATGTAAGACTCTGGATAAAAATTGCGAGTGAAAACGGTAAAAAAGGCTGAAAAGTTGATATACACGGTGATATTTGCACATGTGCGCTAAGTAAACCTATAAATCAGTGTCAACGTACGGGGATCTCGACTGTATAACCGTAGAAGAGGTTGAGGGTTTGGGAAAACGATGGGGGAAGTCGAAGGGTGAAATTGTTTACCCTTGGTGAGCTGAAGTGGGGGATAGAGGGGGATAGGGGAAGGAATGGGTGAAGCCAGCTAGTAGAGTCTACAGTGAAAGGGCGAGCGATCAAGCGCAAGTGCGGTGGAGAATCACGGACAATGCAAAAGCAGCTAGGGAGAAGCGAGATAGCTAAGTGTCAGTGACGGTGGAGAAGCGACGGCGTATACCAAAACCACAGGGCGGGCGCACAAGGGCTGTGAACGAAAAGGATGGTCGTACGACGTGGAGCAAGTGAAGCACGCGCCAGAGTACCGAAGAGATGGGGAAACACGGCTCTGATTAGCATACAAACTACGCAGAGCCGTGTTGTGCGAGCGATTGCGTTGGCCTAGAACGGTAAAAGCAGGCACACAGAGAGTACCGTGAGGCTGCTGCAGCCACACAGCATCGCCGAGCCAACTAGAGGACCGACACCGCGGAAGAGCAGACGAAGACGACCATAGCTAACTAGATGCCCGGGCACAAGGCAGGAGAGAGCCTTGCAATCCTATTCGAGACATCACAACGAGCCTGTGTACACGTTCAACTGAAATTGCGATAGACGAAATAGACGGGCTCGGCTCATCGTGGTGAATTACCATACCAGAGTCAAAAAACAAATTCCATGGAGTAATTTTATGGTAAACGAAGACTGGAAAGTGAGGCACGAAGAGTTACTTTGAATCATAGTCCACAAATTGGTTAAATAATCGAAGAGACACGAATCTTCAGGGTTCAAAGCTCGGTTTTGTAGTCATTCTAATATGATCACTATTAGTAATTCTCCAAATAATACTTTACAACTTGACAAGAAAGCCGGGTTCTCTCACTTGATCAACGAGGGCATTGACTTCTTTGGCCCACCCGCATTTCATATACACAGGATACAAAAATCTACGAAAAGGCATATACGTTGAAGTACTTACATTGACTTACAACTTATACACATTTTTTTTTGTTTCTTTCCACGAACTTGAGTAAATGGTACGTAATACATCGGGATATGTGAAAGGAAAACATTAGGTTGCTATGTCATCCGCAAAGTTAGAATCCGGACTAAGGTACTTCAGATATTCAGCCGAGTGGGTACAAGTGCCGAAAAGGGAAAGAAGAGAAAGAAAAGAAGGCTCCCATAATGGGACCTATTATGATAAATACAGGCTAAAAGATAGTACACTACGAGAGCTAAACAGGAGTGCCATTGTCGCGGCCAGAGAGAGAGAGAGAGAGAAAGAAAGAGAGGAGGATGAGGCTAGAGAAGGGTTGGTACCATCGAGTCTACTGCAGCTATTGCCGCTGTATACCGCTGTTATACCATACAACGGGTATATCCTGCCTCTGCAGCTAGCAAGCAAACGGCCGATATAAATAAGAGGGCTTGAAAGCCCGGTACTGTGAACGAAATCATCTTGGCACGCTGCCGATTGGGCGCACGTACCCGAGTTGAGTTTGGTGTACACTTAAACACATATATACCGCCACTGGCCCATACTTTGTTGTACCACCACCCTTGTACTGATATATAGACACACACATACAGAAATTTCGGTAGGGACCTGGTTGGATCCTCCCTTGGAATTCCTAAAACTTACTGCAGGGATCCAGGTTCGGTAATCAAATGGAATTCTAAGCGCGAGATGATTCAGATCGGGAACCAATCCAATGATTGACCGAACCCTCATTGTAAGTTTAGGAATTTCAGGCAGGATCCAGTTGGTTTTGGTGCATAAAGAAACACTTTCACGTTGGTCGGATAGAACATGGTATCGAATGAAAAAATATATCGAATATAGACTTTCACGTGATGCTATTACAAAAGTATCGCCACGCCAGTTCACCATTCTATCTCCATATATGGCGTTGACTGAATTCGCGATTTAAATAATAGTAAGCCTAGGAAGAAGGGCTCGGATCTTTTTCCAGTTTGTACCACTATTTGCAGAACGCTTCCAACTCGCGCGACGAGAAAACTCGTCAAGTTTCGTTGCGTCCGCAATACGAACGTTTGCGACGAATATATGTAGAGACACGTACACACAACGCTTTAGACGCAGGTTTGTGCAACAGCCTGGCGATGGGTGGAAACGGCAAAACGAGCGACAGCTCGCAGTTGCCGCGTTTAAAATTCACGTTTTTTTCATCCAAGAGCGCAGCCACCATCAAACCCCGAAGCGAAGAGCTTGATGTGCAACCAGAGAGGCCATAACGACTTCTTTTTTCGCAGACACGAAGAACACACCCTGGTGATTCACGGTGAGCGAAAGTTTTTTTCCCAGAGTCCTGCTGGAGGTCATCAGGGCAAACCGTCTCAAAGAGAGGCAAGAACAATTTTGTAGACGAGTCATTAAGAATTTTAGCAATGTCGCAGTTAATGGCAAGGCAGTTTGCATGAAGTAACGAGATCCAAATGGGGCTACGAGTCTAATATATTGATGGCGCCAGTGGCGCTTTGTCGAACCAACCCTCCTGTGCAAAACAAAGGACCTGAAGGGAAAGCGAGCGGGGTGTTATGTAAGAAATAAAAGAGAAAGGTACTTACGTGGGCACTGATGCGCCCCGAACGGTAATAAAGGTGGAAAAGAAGGCTTCCCTTGAAGCTGAGATGGGCAATTTTTTGGCTAATTCGGGGAGGACGCCGAAGAACGGACGATTAAGCTTGCAAGAGTGTTACTACTGTAGCAAACCTGAATATATGGGGCATTCCAACCCAGTCACTTGGTCATCAGCCTAAATCCGTCGGATTCAATCGACGATTTTTTTAGGCATATTTTGGTCCTAAAAAAAGGATATTTTTATCAATTGTTTTACCCTACAAAATAATTTTTTTTCCGTAATTTTTGAGTAAAAACAAATTTCGACAGGATTTAAAATTCTGAATTCTTTTTTCATAAAATCTAGGACTAAAAATAAGTATTTTCATCGTAGTTCAAGAGTAGCCCAAGAATAATTTTAGTTTTGTTTAATTTAAGAAAAAGAAAATGTTCCTAGAAATTGTTCTCTTGGTCATCGTGAACCGATGATTAAGTCCGTTGACTTGGAACGCCCCGTATATACTGCTTTTACTTCTCGAGTGCCTTTTTTTTTACCCTGGCGGCTATATACGTTCATAGTGCACCGTGGGGTGTTCTTCAAACACGATTTGACGCCCGAACGATTTTCGTTCACGAGCTAGGCTAGCTAGCCACCTTACGACACAGGTTACAAAGCATGGATTTTACAAAGTCTTCGGATATGCTACTATGTACCATCCTGGGGTTATGGTTTTCCGATGAGACGACGTGACTTTCATTACCGCTCTCGAAGCTGTCCCATATTATGATTTCTATATGAGGCATTCTCGCTGAACTCTAACATGGTCCAACTCTGACTCAATTTAATAATATTGACAATATTTTATTCCGAACACTATTTTTGAAGAAGATACTGGTTGAATGGTGGTTTACTTACTTCCAGAAGACGACCGATACGATGGCTGCCATGAGGAGTAAAACAACGGCACACGTAATGATCAGGGCAGTGCTTTGAAGCGATGGATTCGTGTGGTAGGACGGGTCAATCATCTGTAAAACAAAAAGGAGAAAGAACATATAGTATTTGGTAAAGTGAGAATTATAGCTAGGACAGCTTAATAACATAAGAATTATTTTGGAAATAAAGCACATATGTCAGTAGTCAAAACGCCAAGGTCGAATTCCGAGAGATCACAATCGTCCCGAGTGCTTTTCAGATCGAAGCTTTTGCTTTATTACTACATAGCATATATATATATATATCCCTAGAAAATATAGTAAGCTATGGGTCGAACGATAGCAAAGCCAATGGTGAGCTACTCTCCCATTTTTTTCATTTCTCTCTTGTCCTATTCTGTTGGTGTATCTGATGGAATTGAGAAAAACATGCCGAGAATGAAACGACTTTATTTATTTCTGGTTCCAGGGTCGTGGACTTCGAGAAAACAATAATACATCGTTGATACTTCGAACGTAAAAGAATATCAGAAGATTTTTCATTATTCTATTCCTGTGTAGACAATATTTTCGAAGCCTAGTATCTTCAAGATAAATTTCCAGCTTTTCACTTATTGCAGAAAGACTAGCTATTTTTGTTTTCTCAATACTAAGCATACTACCTATTTTCATCGTGAGATGGCGACAAGTCATTTCAGTGTCTCATATACGGTACACTGGAACCAATTGTATATAAGACAAAAGGGCTTTTAATAGGAACAAACCGATTCTACAAACAGACAATAAAAGATATATATTTCTTTTATAAGCCATTTAATTATTTGTCCGGATAACTCGGCACTTAAAATTCGAAATTACGAATATAGTACTCCAAGCAGTATTTAATTGTGTAAACTATCGTAAGTTAGTAAATATCGTCTCTGGATTAACTAATAGCTAAAATGCCGTAAACTGGCGCATCAGCCTCAAAGGCATATTGAAATCGGCTTAAAACGCAGTTATCAGAGACGAAGTTGGTAACAGATGGTCAAAGTAGAATCTGAAACGTGTTTGATTAAATCTCTCATGCAGGAGTAGAGCTTCGGTATATATAGATAAGGGTGGGAATGACAGAGTGAAGCTTGGCGAGCAACGTTATATATAATTACGCAGAAAACACGAAACAGAAGGGTGTGAGAGGGGGGTCTGTGCAATCGTGGAAAACGCAGGAGAGTTGCTCTCGTTGGTCCTCATCAATATTTGCACGGCCGTTTCCTCATTCGATGTAGGCCACGTGTGAGTCACTCTCTTCTAGCTCGTTATTTGCGAGTCTGTACACACTGGTCCGCTTCTAACCGGGTGCTGGTTCGCTGGGTTTTCCACCATCTCTCTCTCTCTCTCTCTCTCTCTCTCTCTTTCTCTCCTGGCCATTGGCAGGGCAACAGAACGGCACTCGGTTTGCCACGTGCACCAATTCGCTCCCTAATTTTGCCTCCCGTTTCTAATTACCTTTCCCAGAAGGAAACGAGGGCGCGAGAGAACTAATACCGTCGGAGCGTGGGAGTAAAATGATGTTGAGAAAGCTCAATGTTGGCTCGTAGACAGAGGGATGAAAGCTAGAAACCACTGTGCGTACCGACGATCAATAATCTTGGCAATTTGTGGTTGAAAAAAATAATTTTATTCCCTTGTTTTACAAAGAATTCATAAGACTCTGGGTTCTCAACAGGCGCTCCCTTGAGTACAACAAATAAAAGAAGATAAAAAAACCGATATTTATTTGCAGACGTAACTAAGTTTATATTTGTTTATTTTAAAGGTTATGGCGAATTCTCGTTTGACATAAGCAGCGACTTTTTCTACTCGGCAGTTTTGTACACGTAACTCCTTGAGAGTACTCTCGAGTCTCCTCTTCGAGCACCAACGACGGAATCTTACGACAAATTCATAAAAGTCTATATAAGATGCGCTTCAAAGTAAAAAAAAATATTCCTTTATTTGCAGATAAAATTAAGTGCCGCCGTTTGTTTATTCTTGCTTTTTTTTAAATCATTCTTCAGCACTAAGTACGAAATACTAATAAGGAGTATTAGCTTTTCTGCATAAGTGAAAAGTGAAATCTTTATAGTCAAAACACATTCATCTCCCAGCGATATTACACATTTTTATTTTCTCTGCAGTGACTAATCTTCGATCGGACGCGGATCGTTTTTACGCTTGTGGTTATGTTTACAGGACGAAACCACTGGTGTTGTTGCTTCTATTCTGATGGTTGATTGCTCGGTTTCTGTACGGAAGTCGCTGGGCCTGGTTTAACGTCGATAAGCCACCAACCCCTCTAAGAAGGAGTACAGACGATGACGGAAAACGGGGGTCGGTGAGGGGGCAGGAGACGACGGCGTCGCGGGGGGCGTTAGAGTCGCTTGGATATTGTGCAACGTGTTGTTTGGCGTTGGGCCAAGGAAAGCAGCATTTATCAAAGAGCGTTGGTGCTGCTGGAAACGAGAAAGTGGTGGTATACGGCGTCGCATCGCGTTGTATTCCACGCAGTTCTGTCTCTCAACTCGGCTTTGGCCAGTAGCACTCTTCATATATACGTTATATTATATTCCCTGTATCACGGAGCATCCCATCTTGTCTTGCACGGCCGTATCTCTCTCTCTCTCTCTCTTAGTCTTTTTCTCCTGCTTGTCGTTCTCCTTGGAGGCTCATCGCTCATCATTACCGTGGATATTAATGGCGCTGGCTAATGGATTCACTCGAGAAGCGCGCGCGCGCGCTCGCCAGTAAGAGAATCTCTTCCATTTCTTTTTTCCACCCTCTTTTCTCTGTGCTCTGTTCCATGCGCTCTGGCTTCCAGTGAATTTGGAAAATAAAGCCACGACGCACGGATGATGTATCACCGATCCCTGCGGGGGAGAACATTGCAAAAGCGAGTCTCGCACCCGAGCCAACCTCCCCACCCCCCCTCCTCTCGCGATCTATCGTACTCGCTGGACTCGTGCGAAATTTTCGTAATTAAAAAAATCTTCACGATGTTTTATTCCACGTTTTAATTAATTGCATCACCCCTTAGACTCCACTAAATTCGTATATGCAAGTACGCGCTGAGTATAAATATACTTAAACTCGATTAATGGACTGTTTCGCCGTAAACTCGGCTTGCAATTTGCCCCCGGGCAAAATTTAGGAGTGCACTTAATTTCGAAACGCTTGTAATTTTAACGTAAAAATTTATTCTAAAGTTAAGCTAAATTAATTTTTCCTAAATTATTGTTCTATTATTTTATTTTTTTATGTAATCAAGATATCCACTTTGCTTTTTTAAGTGAAGGTTACCTCATTCGGAAATTATTAATGTTTAGATTTATCGATGAAAATTTAAAAGAGAGAAACTATAAGTTTTTGTTTTATTTTTTTTCAATGAATCCAAACATGTAACTCGATATTACCGACTATTAGAGGAGGGAGGAAGATGCGTAGAAGAGACTTTGCGGTGGTAACGTTGTTCGCGAGGCGGGCGGAGATGGGGGGGGGGGGGTGGCTCGTAGAACTGGTAAACTGGTAACCCAACGCGAGATCCAATTAACGAATTCCCGGGAAAATGCTTGTGCTGCTCACAAGTAAGCAGTAGCAGAACAGCGGCTCTCTCGCGCTGTGTTTCAGTGTCGGATGAAATAACGACCGCGTAACGGAACCGTGAACGAGCGAGAAGGAACAAAAGCTTGAGAAGAGAAAATAATGGTGTCTGTAGAGGGGAAAGAAAACATAGAGAAAGTCCTTTGATTTGCTCGAACTAACGCGCTATATCAGAGAACTGTCGGAGTTGCTCAAACCTCTCGTTCTTTCGCTCTACTTATTCACATTTATATATATATATATATATCTTTTCGCAAGATCTTTTGATGCAAGGATTGCAAATAAAATACAGAATATATTATTCAACAGGAGATAAATTTCAATTAAAAAAAATATATATTTTCTTTGTCGTGCTTTAAATTCACCTCTGATGAAGTTCGTTATACTCAACGGTTGATAAAAAAAAAAGAAAAAAATTCAGTCGATCTAGCTGAGGAAAGAAATTTAATTTATTTCAGCTGGATAAATTTTTTTTTAACAAAAATAAATCCAACCCCATTCATCTTTTTAATATAATTTGTATTAAAGCTACATAGGATTTTTTCTTTAGGTTCTTTACATTTTTTTATACACAGGATTTAATCTTTCTTGTTTTTTTATTCAAGAATGTGATCGCACTTTTGCGCTTCGCAGACATAGTACAAGCAAAGCAACCGAGAGTCGATATATCGAAAATAACGTGATCCGATTCTGAGAGAAAATCGGCGGCGCATTGCAGTGGAGTGCCGGTCCCTGCGGAGCATTTCATCGGTACGGAGACCTACCCGATTAATTAGCGCGTCGATGGTTAATGAAGCTTGGCCTCGGTGCTACAGCACGTTGGGTATGTATGTATGTGTGTGGAACGGGTGAGGTCAGGCAAAAGAGCCGGACAATCGATATCGCGTCGCGATATCTCAGAGCCGAGTGAACCGTAGAACCGGCGGCGAAATAATAACGAAAGGGGAAACGACGAGAATAATAAACGTGTGTTAGTATTAAAAGGTGTGCTACATGTAATTATCATGTAGAGATGTGTTGATTTGGATTGTAGTTGTAAAACCGAATGTATTCCTCGATAACAGCTTGGTAATTATCGACCGCAGTCGACAATGTAAATAAGACCCGATGAATAAAAAAAAAAAAAAACTGTTCCGTTGTAATTCATTTCCTCGCCTCAAAGAAAATTAAACGAAATAAATTTATCGGAATATTTTCTCTATATCCCACCGGCAGCGCGGAATTTAATTCAAATACTTTGAAAATGTTTCTACTTAATTAAAATCGCATTACGAGTTAAGTTAACGACTTATTTTTTAAACGGGATTATAATAATTGTATCGAAAAATACGTCGAATTTTACAAGTCCCTATATCTTTGTTTAGAGACTTGTATTTTTTTTTCGTATACATACACGAATGCAAATATTAGAAACATCAATATAAAGTCTGAACATACGAAAATACTCGTTTCAAACATTACTTAAATAAACATTTATCTGAAATCAATAATTGAAACCATGTTCAAGAAATACCTTAAATATTCACCCATATTTTCGTATAGAATTACAATATTGACCTGCATTGCGAGCCACAAGCTAGTAAAGGAAAATTGTTGAATATAAATAGGGGAGCGTGGGGTCAAATGCACCACTTTATACATTTATTTGATTTTTAGTATGAATTCGAACGATTATCCATTAAAAAAATTATGGATTCATAACCAGTGAACGTTTACCTTAAAAATGATACGCAAATCATCCCAATAGCACGATTAGTTCGTCCGCAATACCGTAATGAAGACAAGTATCAGTGTTGCAAGTGACCCCGTTTTAACAGATCCCACTTTCCCGTACCTCTATTTGCGGCAAATAAAAAAATATTTGATTTAAATAAAACAAATGCGATAACATAAATCATTTCTTTGTCGGTGGTTTGACGTTGGTGGTTCTGGATCCGATCCTCCGCAGCAGTTACAAACCGGACGGTGAACGGAAATCGCAAAATCGCGAGTCCAGAGGGAGATTCGGGCGGGTAAGCGGATGGAGGGGGGAGGCGGGGGATTGTTTCGTTCCTCCGCACAGGCTCCGCGCGCTTTATGCACAACCGTAGCGCATCGAGAGTACCCCAGGGGTCACGCTAATTACGCATTTGTCATGGAATTTGCATGCGTTCCACGAGTGTACCGCCGGATCCACGTAACGAATCGTTCCGGCGGCAATACGCGCAATACACGAATATAACACGCGTGCGGAATATAAGGCTTTTTGCATTTGTGTGTTTGTCACCCAGGCGGTTTCTATCCGAGATACGCGTAAACGTAGCTATAAACGAGAATTGGCTAGCACGTACGGCTATAGACAGGTATACCGTGCATTGCCGCGTTCGGTCGTTACTGCAGCGGAGAATGCGATCCACAACGCTCGTATAACATTCGGTACATGCGATATACAATGCATATGGCCATAAACTTGGCTATACTGGACGGACGTTTTACCATAGACGGATTCATTCATTGGACACCCTAATGGCCTTAAACGGGAACCAATAAAAAAAAAAAAGAAGAAAAAGAAAGATTTAACGCGAAGAATGGAAAATACTGCCTGATATATTTGTCGTAGGATCAAACAAAAAAATACGAGTCTCTTCTTTTTCAAGATACTTTACGAAAAAAAAAAAAACCAAAATGATTGGGATGGATCAGTGTAAGACCGTGAAAATTTCCGCGATGCCTTACTCGTTTTGTGAGCCTGAGAGTAGCACGGAAGGGTTGAGGTGGGCGCTAAGGGGAGGGGGCGGGATGTAAAAAAAGAAAGAAAGAAGAAACAGCCTGGATAGGTGGTCCGTAATGGCTAGCGGTAACGGTAACGGCCTCGTTTTCCCCGGTGGCGTCAAAGGATTTGCTGAAAATCGTTGGTAGTGGTGGTGGTGGTGGTGGTGGTGGCGATGGTGGTACCAGTAGTGGTTCCAGTGAATTTCTAAATTTACGTTGAAAGCCCGCAAGCCACACTCACACGAATCTCCGGTTCTCTTTCTCTCTGTCTCACTTCCTGTTTCGCTAGCATCCCTGAGCGCTCTGCTTTTTTTTTTGCTATTCCTTTCTTCTTTTTCTTTCATTTCTTCGAGATTCGCTTTTTGTTGTTCTTTTTTTTCGACAATTTTGCCTCTCGCAAAAATGGTTAACACCCGTTGGCAGTTAGAAGTGGTGCACACATACGAATGTACCAATTTAGGTTCTCGGGTGTTATACAGTAGTAGCATTGGCGTTGCCCTCACGACCACCAGCATTGGTTTCGCGAAGCCTTTAATTCACAGAAACTATGGCTCCACGCGTGTGAACGTTTTTTTTCCCCTCTAGGGAGAAGATAGAGTAAAAGAGCTCGGCGAATTTGCCTGCCGTTGCCTGCGGGTTCATATTCACTTGGCAAAACGTTCACACTATCCGAGTATAACTTCAACGGTGGTATAAATCGGATAACGCGGTTCCGTGCCGCCTTTTCTCATGCGTCAACCATTCGCTCTGATAGGCATACATGTATTTTTTATCGACAAAACTTTGGCATGGCTTTCAATAAAAGCACATTCAACCGTGTAAAAATTGCGCAAGTACCTGGAAAAAAAATCCCGCGAACAATGGATAACGATTGGTATGTTTTTTTTTTTTTTATTAATAAAATGGCAAATATTTCCAGACGCAAATGTTGAACACACAGAAAAATTGCGACAGAGTAAACTGTTGCCATTTAAGCTGTTAGGTCAGCTGAAAAGAATAACCAAACCAGCCAATTCCTCTAACCAATCAGAAGAAGGTAGCAACAGACTTCGATATTTCCTTGAACAAGTTTATGGTCGCTTTTATAGACAACGGATAAGACGACGAATAAAGAGGCATCGACAAGCTACGTTATTTAGATTTTTCCATAAAATCCGTTACCCATACAGTTTATGGGGGATGCTATTTCAGAATATCTTTTAGGTTAGACTAGAATCTTAAGAAGGGTATTGGGCAGAAAAAATGTTGTAATGTTGCTCACTTTCAGTCGACAATATTACGAAGTGGAAAGGGTGTGTCTTCGGGTATATAGAAAAACCGTTGCGGAATATTTGGTCTGTCGAAGTGAGAGGGAAGGGCTGGCCCTACCAACATCACGCGGCCAATATAGCAGCAACGTCACACGTACCAACCATTACATTTCATCCCTTTCCCCACCTCTTTATTTATTATGGATAATCCCGAAATTGGATTCCGCAGCAAGGGTGTACAATCCTGCGATCGTTCCGGCATCCTCGCCTCCCCCCCCCCCTGCCCCAACAGCAGTAATACAACGACGGACACACCCTAACCAAAACGTCCTTCCGGCCATGTCTCTCTTTCTACCCAGAAACTGTACTATATATTGTGTTATATAAGGGTGTAATTTCGCGCAAGGATTCATGCTGGTGACCCTCATTGAGCGTGATCCTTGGATGAGGCAAAAAAAAAGACGAGATACTTCAAAAGCTCTGGTTTAAGCCAAACGATAAGAATCTCCAGAAAGGACAGTCTTTTCGACTTTTCATTTATTATTTTCTTACCACCCAACAAGAAAGAAAAAGAACGGACTCGGTAGAAAATTGGAACAGCGCCCGCTTAACCCGATTTTCGTGTTTACCGTACATTTTTTTCTTCTCTTCGTTCTTGTTCACTACATATTCCTTTTTTTTTATTACGTTTCTTCGTGCTTTTCAGATGCAAAAAGGTATGAGGATCCAAGGGTATGGCGACGAGGTGTCTGGAAAATACGTCTGAGTGACTCCGGACAAGATTTCATAGCGAGGCGATTCCTCGAGTGAGGCGTCCACCTTATCCAACGTCAAGGGGAAAAGGAGCGGAAGAAGCCCAAGCTTCCCGACTACCATTCCCTCTGGTGCTCCATCGGCCGTAAAGCGTACGTCCTTGGCTCTTCATTCGAGCGAACGCTATGTTACAGGGACATCATTCCCTTCGCTTGGAAAATTCCTTTACTAAAGGATGAATCTTATACCGGTGAATGACCATTCACCAATTTTCCATGATACTCACTTGGTATCATTCGTTGATATCAAAAGATGGGTCCCTTAAAATCATGACAATCCAAATGGCATCTGGTATGATTTAGCCGACAAAATCATTTGTCCAATGACAATTCAATACTCCAGGCAAATACGTTGGTTCAAAATATGACAAATGCTCTAAAATCCCTAAGTCCTGAATTCGTTCAATAAAGAACAATGCCATCCAATCGAAATTCTAGCTGGATCCATTAATTGGTACTAGCTGATAATTCTCTGCCGCCATTGGATGGTAATCCAACATTTTAGGACCCAGCGTTATTCGGGATGGTAGATAGAAGACGACATGGTACGCTGAAGTGGAAGGATCCACAGCAGCCAGTGGCTGCCGAATATTTAACGGAGCTCCGGAGTAACATTCCAGGCGTGCTTTAATATCGCCTGTCATTTCACCTCGTCTTCCGTACTTTGTCTATCGTGCAACATATATATATGTATGCTTTGCAGAGCACTCTTCCTCACACTTTCACCCACGTACCGCAGCACTCACTTTCCTGATGATACTATATCCATAGCTATACAACTATATCGCAGTCTCAACGTCTCTTCTTCCACCCGATGTATCCTATCTAAAATCCTCCGACCCTTTTCGTCCCTCCTCGCGGGATGCACAACGCGCCAACCCTTTTTCACCACCCTGAGCGCCCCCGAATTGTTTTGTGATATTCGAAACGGAATGGTATATAACTCACAATGTCGGCAAGCGAAGGCTTCAACTTTCGACAGTGATGTACACACCGTCGCGGCTTTCAGACTCACGAGATATACCCGAAAGCTCATCTTTTTATCTTCCTGCGGGAGGAAAAATGAAATAGAGTATGTAGACGCCAAACATTCGCTCAATCGTGACGTGATAATATTTAATATCTCCGAAATGTAAATATTCTAGGTAGAATCTTAAGGTGAAAATGAAAATCTTATTTAACGACGATCCTAGAATACTTTGAAATTCTTCCCAGGATCGCATGTGGATAATATTTTCGATCTAACAAACCACTAAAACCTTACCAAACTTAGGAATCTTGAAGATTTATCATAGAGACCATCAAAGAAAGTATGATGATATTTTCGTTCGTATATTAAAACGCGACGTTATAAACCAAGTGTATAACAGGGTTAACGGGTCAACGGGTCATGAGGCGAGAATGATGAAGATTTAGGTGAGGAATGAGCAATGAGGGGATCCCGCATCCCCATAGTAACCCGCAGCTAAATGAATCTTGCCGCTACACAAGTCTCCGTTCTCCTTCGTTCGCAGTTTCGTATTTGTGATAGTGTCTATGTGTATGTATGTGTGTGTGTAGTATTCCCACTGCTGTAAAGCGGAATATAGAAGCAAAGCACCTTTTGTACACACCCATGGTGCGGCAGGGTGAATTACGTGTTGCGCGTAACGAACGTTAGAGCCACGGTAACGTTGTTCGCGGTGGGATTACGCTAAAACCACGAAATCCCTTTTCCACGGGCGAGGATGAGATCGAGTAGGGCACGCTCTACAACTGGCGTCCGTTGAATGTATATATATGTATATACATTAACTCTCTGTTACCGACGCCTCTAGCTTTCGTCGTGAGTTTGAGCTCTATGCGCCCTTTTCAACCCCCTCCCCGAGCTTTCGTCACTATTGTCTTGGTTATACACGTCGTATACTTTTAAGATAATAAACCTTGATGTACTTGCATCATTTCTGTCTCTCCTAAATCCAATTATGACAAACCACATTTACTATGTATTTCAGTTTCATCCTCATCCTGTCTGACAAAGTTTCCAGCTGAAATTCCGCGTTGAAGATTCAACCTAACGGTTCTTTCAACATAATCATCAGTAATATTACATTATTTTGATAGAAAATCAATAATTCCGTGACTGCGCTGTCGAATTTCGTTCCATGAACGTTGTATATTCCGTGTCATTGGAAATTTGGCATCAGGAAACGTGGAAAGGAATTGATGAACGGGCAAAGGACTCGTCAGTTGCAGCGTTAGGTGGATAAAGGAAGTGCGATATCAGTTGAACCAGCTACCCAGTGTTCGTGGTGGTTTTATGTTGAGAGAATAGCGAATGGGAAGGAAGAGGGGAGGTCTTGTCGTTTCGCGAGTAACCGGGTATATATATGCGCGGCCTTCCTGGCCCCCGCGTTCGTTTCACGGCAAAGGAGTCGTTAGGGCGTGAGGGACGCCATTCTCCTCGCTATTCTCCCTTTAATCTAGAAACGTGGGTATTTCCGGGGAGTTGGCGGACCGGAGAGGGTTGCCAACGAGAGGACTCCAGCGTCAGAGTGCTAGGTTACGTACCGTGAGGAATGAGACGGGCTAAAGGGAGTGAGAGTGCGACATACCAGTCACCTTTTGCTGAGAAGGCGAGAGAAAAGAGATGGTGGTTGGAGGAGGCAAGGGAAACGAGTGAGATCCCGGAAGTGAAGAAAAGAGAAGGAAAAGGCAAGCAGCGGCGATATCTCTTCCCTTAATTTTTCTCTCGCCCTCTTTCTTCTTCTTCACTCCCTCATACCCAACAATCATTCAGCTTGGTCTGTGCGGCCACCACTGTTGTAACTGCAAAAGCTTCACCATCGGCTTTTCCTTCTCTTTTCTCTTTTTCTTTTTTCATTCGAACGTGGTAGACACAAGGAACAGCCACATCGGAAAGCCCTCCGAGCCTCTCGCCTTTGCAACGCCCTCTTTACCGTCGTCATTCGCGGATCAAACAATAAGGGGTAACACCAACCCTCTGCCATGCCATGCCAGCCAGCCGGCGCACCACGTACTTGCTTACACCAGAGCTTCCGAAACGTGACGGAGTGTTGTGGCCTTCGACTAAAGCACAGATTGAAACTCACCGAAACTCTTCGACCAACCTCCCGTTTAACACTATATGTATAATACTGCCATTTTCTTTCTTCTTCGCTCCCTTACCGGCTTCTGATCTGTGGCGTGAATTATCGTAATAATTTTTTTCCCCCTCAAAAAGAGAATCCAAAGTTCGCTTGTCGTTCTAGATTAGATTATAATGGATCGAATACGTCAGCCGTCGGAAATTGTTTTAGGGGTGATTGAACAAACGAATTTCTTTCAGACTCTGAGTCCTATGAATTAGAATTGATATCGCGCCGGTGTGTGTGCGCGTGTGTGTGTGAATGCTCGTGGTTGATGGTGAATTAGATTAGAGGGGTTGAATCATTGTACTCGGTGATTTGTTAGCAGGAAATACGCGCAGTTATAATAAGACGGTAGGGGTTTGAAGATTTGGATGAGACGTCGAGGTTTGATCAGAGACGTACGAGTTGAACGCATTTCGACTGATTCGAGTAATCGGGCAATTTTAGCTGTAGAAAGCCCCTTTGGCGCCCATCCTCGCGCTCTTGAGAATTCTCTGGGAAGGCATCACTTGGCTTCTACCGTAGGGCCGCAGTTCGTATTACACCTATAAGACTCCACCATAGCCTCCTCGTTGAGTGAGAATGGATGATGCGGTCCCTACGAGGCGCCTCCCCCCCCACCCTTCCCTTTTCCTACTCAGAGAACCCCGCAGAGCACGCGGTTAAGTTTTCGAGTGGTCGTGTCTCCGGAGTTAGAAGTGGCATTAATTTCTAGCCAAGGGGAGTTAGAGGAGCCGTGGAGGAAGGAAAATTGAGGTCTCGTGCGGTGGGTACCTGGCCTCTAGAGGGTTATACTCTATACTACTCCTGAGGTATACTCCTACCTCTGGCTGGTAAGGGCCTCTGCTGTGTGTGCCAACGGAGCGAGAATAGAGCTTCCGAGCTTCCACTAGCTCGATAGTACACGCTACGAGAGGTCATTCGACTGGTAACCTTCTTGCTTGATTCGCACTTTCAAAACTATCGACACTGCGTCCATAAATCTTGGCAGGCTTGACGCTGCTTTTTTATGAAGACATTCGACATGGAAAGAAAGACTTGATTGGGTTAATTGAGAGCTTAGTGGGGTATGAACTAGAGGATTAAATTGGTCAGCATAATTAATTTGTTCATTACGACAAAATTGTGTCGTCATAACTAACAAAAACGCAAACGCTTTTGTTTTCCAATCTTGGAACTTAGTAATTTGATATTTCTATAAAATAAGATCACAATCTCACTGTTGCCCATAAATAAAGTCGTAACCTTTATGTACACAGATAGAAGTTACGACTCTATTGACAATAATCCAGAGTTACGACATTCCTACCAATCATGAAAATATTGCATCAGCATTTCAAATTATCGTGAATTATTCAAGATGATATAAATGAGTTTGAATATATTTAGAGGTAGTGAAAGAAAAAAAAAAAAATTCGTCCTTAGGAGCATGAAAAAACATAACGCTACATTCGTTGGTTTGGCAAAGAAAAAACAAATCTACTGCCTTGACGGTTATGGGTTAAAGGTTGATTGAGGACTTCAAGGACGACAGGGACGATGAAGACGATGTAAGATCAGGATCTTTTCCTTCGCTATTTCTCATCGTGCTTTAAATTATTCAGGAACGCGATGAGAAAACTCAAAGAGGCTGTCATCAGCCTTAAAGTTTTACGAACGGTTGGCTTGGAGAGAGAGAGGGAGAGAGAGAGAGAGAGAGAGAGAGTCGACGTGTCGAAAGAAACCCTTGAGGGCGACCTCGGATTACCCCGAAAGATTCGTGCGAGATATCTTGATGCCCTCTTTCCTTGCGTTACCAACTCTTGGCTCTCGGACCCTCATCAGCTTTTCCCGAATGATCCTTCGACCTTACTTAGAGATCTTTCTCTCTCTCTCTATCTCCTGTAGCTTGGCTATTTTCTACACCCTTCGTGAATTTATATATCTCCCCACTGCGATCGGCATTGGAATCTCTCGCCATATCCACGAAACTTTTTTTTCCCTTCTCTTCGTAACGAGAAATCGAGACACAAAAAGGAAAACATGCTTAAGGAAAAGAAACTCGAGCTTCACAAAACAGAGAAAAGTTGTCATTGACTAGAATTTTTGTCCCACCTTTGCTATATCCCGACTTTGATGAGTAATTTTTATCATTAAAGAAAAAAAAAAAAGAATTGTTTTCTGTAAATCTATTCTATAACGATTTTTACATTTTTTGGTAAAAAGAAACAAAATTATAAAATGTGTCAAATAATTTTGAATTAAAAAAATTGTCATTGAGTAGAATTTTTATCAAAACTGTGTTGTCTTGAATTTAACAAATCCCTTTTTTAAAAATTATTTTCTCTTATCCTGTACTATAATAATTTTATAATTATAGTTGAAAATAAAAAAATTACAAAATATGTGAAATAATATTGATATTGGATACTAATTGATCAGTTATAATATTATTTTTACTCTTCAACTAGATTTTATCAATTAAAAAAAAGAAAAAATAAATTGCAGTTCTGTGTTCGAAGCGATATGTCAATAATTGGAACTTTGAATTTATAGGTAATTGAATACAACCACAAGAAGCGCCACGAAGCGATGGTTCTGCAGGTGGAAAATTAAGAGCCTCTCAAGCTTCTCCGCCTGTTTTTATTTTTACCTCTCGTACTTCTTTCTTTCCTTTTTTTTCGAATCCTTTTTTTTTGCGTTTGTTTTTCTTCTCGTTTTTTTCTCCTTCCATCTCGTTTCGAGTCTGGCAGAACGCTCAGCATTGAGGAGCTATATAGAAAAGCACGGCGCGGCGCGTCGATATTATTTTACGCTTCCGCGAATCCGTCCCGAGCAGCCAATCAACCGACTTCGTATTTCTTTGCGCCTCGGGGATCGCCCAGCCTCGATTCTCGCTGTTTCTCTATTCCCTCATACTTTTTTTTTTTCTTCTTCTTTTTTTCACCTCACCCATCCTCTTTCCAATGGAGTATCCTCACGTACGACAAAAAACTATCGAATAGACTCGTTTTTCACGAATTGAAATACGCGTACCGAAGCAGATACACAAATGTTATACAAGGAGTCCGTTATATCGTTTGAGCGGAAATTTATTTACTTCATTTTTACCAGAAAAATCTTGCCACAAAAATCCGGTTTTGCAATAGTATTGTTTTATTTTTTATTTGTCTCTTAGACGATTTTAAAGAAAACAAGCAAGATTTTTATTTCTTTTACATTTATCATCTATTTTTTAGCGATTTACTTTTCACAAATGTACATTTTTTTTTAAATTGGACTTTTTTACTTGAAAAAAAAAGAAAAAATCAGCAAAACCTTTTTTTAAATACTTATTCGAATATCAATAATTTCATTTCATTTGTTATTAAATCAATTTTTTTTAACACGTTGAATTTAAAAAAAAAAAATTTTGATGACATAATTTAAGAGAAATACTTTCAGCAATATTTTTTTCTATTAAAATAATAATAAACTTTTTTCTTATTGAGAGGGAATTTTTTTTTCTTCTATAAATTTCGAACTTTGAATTTTTTTTTTAAATCAATTTATAAGCAAATTGAATTTAACAAAAAAATGTAAATCGCTGTTGATGACTGACCGCTGATACAGAGGGATTTTGAGCTTCAAGTGTATATGAGACGAGGGCAAAGAGTAAAGAGTTATTTCCTGTTGCAAAAGAGGACAGAAAAGGCTAGAGGGCCACGAGTCGTGCGTCGACGCGGTGCGCTGCGTAACGAGCAACCTAGAGCTCAGCACCTCTTCACCCCCAACTTGTTTTTTTTTTTCTTCTTTCTTTTTTTTCGCCCTTTTGGTCGACCCAGTTGGCCAGAATACACTATAGTGGGATGCCATACACCATGCACGACTCGTTGTACCATTATACCGAAACTAACTTCGTTTTTACTCGGGAATAATTAAAAACTCGTGCAGAGCAAAGAAGATAAAAGAGAGTGAACGGTGCAGAAAAAAAAAAAAAAAGAAAAAATGGTCTACTGCTGTTGCGGTGTACCGTGCGAGATTCGAGTTGCTACAAAAGAACTTACATACTTTTACAACAATGGTAAAAAAAAAATCCTCAGGGGACGACAGATGTATGCAGTCGTTTATTCAAATTAAACAAAAGTGATAATATTACAACAAACGAGTCATTATAATCAACCACGATTAAAGTAACTTTATATATTACAATAAATTATTTTCACTAAAAAAAAACGCCAAGATGCATTTTTTAAAAATTTATGTAAAAAAAATGTATAAGCAATTTTAAGTTATTAAATTATTTTTTGTATTTTTTATTATAAAATTATATAAAAAAATTATTTCATGCTTTACAAAAAAAAATTAAAAAATGTATGGATTAAAACTGGCTTGTACTATAAAATAATAACAAATATTTAAAAGAAAATTGCTTGAAAAAATGATAAAAAAAAAATGTAATTAACGTTAGATGGTTTAAGACTTATTTCGTTTGTTACTGGGTTAGGTTAATCCCGGAAGTGTGCGTGCATTGGTTGGCGTATATCTAGTTATTGGACGTGGGTTTAATGCGCATCGGCGCTTCGATCAACCGCGCGGCCGGCTTGTTGTCGGTCTAGCGAGCCCCAAGCTCATCCATGTAGTTGTGGCTTCCTCGGAATGGGTTATTAATTACACGAGGTTAATTGGCTTCGGGGTCGACGAAAGTGAACGCTCGTAACGTTCGCGTGAGCCACACGGTCACGTCCACAACCCGAGTGGGTCACTCACGGGTACATTATCCATTTTACCAACTCGAGCAACCCTCAATTTCTTACACTTTCCTTTTTTCCTCGTTGCAAAAATAAATACATGGATAATCTTTTTTTTTTTTAATTAATACTAAAAATTGTTTGCAACTATTTTAAACAGAAGCAGAAATATTTCTGATCAAATTGTATTATTAATTAAGAAGAAAAATGTGTAAAATATTTTAATTTTGAAAAAAAAAACACATACACAAAAAATATTTTCTTTAAGGAAAAAAAAGAATCAGTAAAATCTTTAACTGCCAAACCGATATTTAGTTACTTATCAAAAGTCACATTTACGTACTTATAATCCCGGAAACTACTGAAAAGCAAGTTCCTTTGACATTTCGATTCATTTTTCTTTTTTTATTTTCCGATCCTTTCTTTTTCTGCTTTTATTTTTCTTCCCCTCATATTTGAATGTCTCACTCGTTGAGTGTATAGCGGGGGCAAAACCGACGTTCCCGTATACAGAGAAAGAGAGCTATTCGAATATTTTCAGCGTTATAGGTAGCCCAGAGGAACCGCACGCGGAAGCGAGATACTTTTCCCACTTCTCTACTCTTCCTTCCTTATACTCGGTATAGCCCGGAGCGGCAGCTCTCTCTGGCAATAAAAATGCATTGAAAGCACTTGGCGTATTCCGTGCGCCAGGATAAATGAGGCTGAGAGGAAAGGAGAAGGAGAAAGAGAGAGAGAGAAAAAAAAGATAGAACGCTCGCTTCTCTAGTATCTCGACGTTTGAATATAGTATGCACCACAGAAGTCCTACTCGGGTAGGAGCGAGCAAATAACCCTCTCGATCGTCGTGAGGGTGGAGGGAGGGGAGGGGTGGCGAGCTTTCGCGGTCGATGAGGGAACCACAAGAGCAATGTGTATTCTATAGTAGCGAAATTCAACGACGACATCATCGTTCGCTCGTCGACGTCGTTGATCAACGAGAGGACATTTAATTGGCGGGATCTGCGAGTTACCATTCAATTCACGAAGGACTGATTACTTAAAACCCTTCACTTTTCTTTTTTTTTTTTTTAATTCAACAAATTTTTAAAGCTGAAATGAATTTCTATGTAACATTTACCTATTTGATATTAATAGTAACACTTTTTAAAGTGTCAAATTCACACAAGTGAGTTTTTAAAAATTATTCGACTTCCACTTCAAAATTTTAAACACATTTATCTTCATGACTAGCGGATGAAAATCAATAATTTCTTTTGCAATCAATGCAGAACGATGGCACGAATATAATGAAAAAAGTTCCGTTGACTACCACTTACGCAATTTTCAAGTAAAACTGGTTTAAAGATTTTGAGGTTATAATACAGACTGACACCAGCTGTTGAAAATCTGCCATTGACATGGCTGTCATAGGAAAACTCATATCTTAAAGTCTAAGCTATGTTTTTAGGTCGATTTTAAAGCCCAAGATTCTCAAAAGTGTTATAAAAAACTGGGACTCCTAAATTAAATACAGAGATGCCTGTATGAGTAAGAAGAACGACTGTTAAATTTTACTCCACGTGGTCGCCGTACAGCATCAGAACCCGAAAAAAAAGCCTTCTGTGTAAACACTAGACAGTAGGAGTTGTGTATACAGACGAGCCTCGTGTAGTCGCATCGTACGCGTCCTTATTCTGTGTTACGAATAGTAGCATAAACGGGGGAAGGGGGGGGGGGGGGGGGGGCAGCGCGGTGGTCTCTCGTCATGTACGTCTGGCTGCTGCTGCACGCCATACCGGCTGGAGCTCTAATTATAATCTGCTCGCACCGCACTGCGCCACGTAAAGCCTATACGAAAAGTGACAAAAAGGCACGTCCAAAGAATAGCAACGCTGTGGTGTGAAGCAGTGAGTCGGCGGGGAAGGGAGACGAATGAAGCGCCGGAGTGAAAGGGAACTGAAAAAAAAAGGTATAGGAAACCCCTGGCGCGTGCGTTCGTGTATTGTTCCCGGACGTGTGTACACCACACGTGGGCACACCGTCACCCACACGCCCCTTCCCCTCCTCCAGCTCCATGTTTTGCGCATGTAGCTGTACTAATAAAGAATACATTTTCAATATTAGTATTTCATTTCGTGGTTAAACACAGAAATGAAAGTACTCTGATACACAAATATCTACTAATTGGAGTGACGCAGAGTCAACAGTATGCCGTTTTTTGTTCGTTCCGTTGGGAAAACCAAATCAAGAGCGCGTATTGGCTCAAGAACAAAAAAAAAATCGCTGCTACAATAACTAACATTTGTACACGTGTCTACGGGACAAAATAGCATAAGCGCGTAATTGAATTTTTTCCGCACGTTTTGATGTTGATGTAACTTAAGTAGAATTACTGTGAGTTTCTTGAGAAACGGAGAATCGGAAACAAAATATTAGCATCGAGAATTAGTGTCAGATGACGGAAAATTTTGCGGCAGACGGAAAATATTAACAATGGAAAATTCCGCGTTGGACGGAAAACTGTAAAAAAATATAAATCTAAATGTAAAACGTAGCAAGTTACTTATCGGACCACTCGCCGCGATTAATTACACGAAAAAAATAAAAAAGCGCGTAGGTGGTTAAGTCTTAATATGCGTGATACAGTAGAAGGCGAAAGACATCGTAAACGTACAATATATATGTATATATATATAAAGTAGGATACGAGACACACTCGGGGGGCGACTTGCGCGGATTAGCCGCTGATTTATGTAGAGCGATAACTGCCTGGGCGCGAAAATCCGGCCGGTCCCGGGATTCGACAACGGCCTCGACTCTCGCTCGTTCGTTCGCCTCGCCTTGCGAATTATGATTTATTGACACCTTTAACCTATGCCGATAGGGTTGGCGCTGGTAAGCGGTGTACCAGAAGACGAAGTGGCCTCATGGCAAAGGGGGTAAAGAGGGGCGGAGGGGAGGGGGCGCAATGTCGCACACGAATATTCACCGTCTCGATCTCCGATATCTCCATACTTCATACTAGCCTTGCAATACTATTATAATCTCTTTGGTATGTGCCATCGAGACGCGTTTAAACCAAACAGCCAATATTATATACGAGCAGCCACTATATTACAGCTTCTCGCGCGTCGCGCGTGTCGTTCCCAGCAGTTTATTACGTTACGGCTGACCGCACCAGTTATAAAACGCTAATTTACTACAGTCGCACGTGTGCAAAGTCACCGCTCAATTCTAATTCATAGACCCGCAGCGCCGATAGCCATCAGAACGTAACGCAACGATCGCAAAAGATATTCTTGCGACGCCGCTGCGTAATTGAAATAATGACGTTACGGACTAAATTGTTAAATTTCGAGAGACGTAAAACGTTGCGTCAGACGTAAAATCTTAACACTTAAAAATGCTGAATCCAAAAACTGAAAATGATTTATTGAAATTTATAGTCGTAAGATAATCAAACGCTTAGTCTCAAAATAAAAATCTCAACTGTTCTAGCAATACGGAAAGTCTTTTGCTGAATTCAAGTTATGTCTATTATTACATAATTGAAAATCTGACGTAAAGCTATATTGCTGCAGCCAACCGTTTCCGTTGATCCTGCAAGAGTGGCGGGGTTCCTGCACTCAGAGTGAATTAACGAGGCGTTTTGTGCCCCGAATCTGGAACAGTCTACGGGCGACAGCCACCCCGTGAAGTAATTAACTGAATTGGGAAAGCCAACCCCGCGACGATTCATCGCAGCGTGCACCGGAAACTACTAGCTTCACCCCCGCCACCCCTCTTTCACCCCTTGCCCCATGTCCCACGCGGCTCTGCTGAGCAGTGAGCACATCTATATAACATCCCTTCTGACCACTCGGAGTTACATCTAGCTCCGGGTGGGTGCAGGATCGCTTTGGCTCAAGTACCAAACCACCATTTCTACTATTATTCTCCAGTCCATTTCTTGCTTGCTTCGCAATTTCTTTCGCATTTCCTTTTTTTTTGTTTTACTCGTACCGCGAATCCTTACCCGATTATCCTCCTTTTCCTTTTCTCTATATACAGTGCTTAGAGTACTTTTCCGCGCGCGGTATACACACGTATCCAACTCTTCCGCTAGTGAGTTATAAAAACGGTACAGCGGTGAGAAAATAAAAGGCATTATTTTCTCGCTTCTTCGTCGTCTCATCTCGAGCAATGCGCTGCGTTCCCGAGATCATTCCGACAATTTTTTTGCCCATCGTCCCCGACGACGGCGACGACGACGACGACAACGACAACGACGACGACAGTCTCTTCGCAGCCGAGCCCAGCAATCCCGAGGGGGCGTTGGCAGAAACAAAGCGGATTCCCAGGCGTAATAATGAGACTCCCGCGCGCGCATGACGCAAAAACGTATCAACGGCTCTTCCTTCGTTCCTACTTTTCACAACCTTTTCTCCTTCCACTTCTTACCCGTATCCTCTCATACCTTTTCGTTCTTCTCATCTTCCAGAGCTTTATACCATTTATTTGCGTTACCTATGGGTCCGGAACTTTTCGGGATGACTACGTACTGCGACGAATTATTCGCCGTTACCAATTTGTGTAGACGTTGAGAATTTTCTTGTTCATAAGAAGCTTCTGGGTTTCCGGAGACTTGTACTAAGATTTCAAAAAACTTTGTTCAAAAGAATCATAAACTCAATTTTGTGTTCCCGGTCAATGGTATTTTGAATTTCGAAATTTTTCCGCTGTCTTTATAATTAATGTCACAAAAAGACTATTTTACTTTGGGCACTAAAAAAAACTAGTTGGAAAATGTTGATTTCGTTCGTTACAACATAGAAATAAGTTGAGGTCGCGTTGCTACTGGTGGCGCTCTATGTGCGGATAAAGCCAGTAAGGCTCGCCGCGAGTATAATTCAAATCTAAACTTGCCCAATTTCCCGCGCACTCGTTGCATTATGTCCGTTGAGGTAATCTAAACTTTTGCTTGAGAGTTGCGCGATGACCTGGCCCGCAACTGCTGCAGTTATGAATACTGCGGTTGGCAATGTGGCCGCGCAAGCGAAATATCCTACCCAGCCGATTCACGGAATGTTTTTTTTCTTTTTCGTCGTTTATTCCACTGGGGAGTAATAAAAAAAAAGGGATAAAAATAAAGGAAACAAATGAAAACAAACACCACGCCCATACAACAGTGACATTGATGCCAGTCAAAACGCCAATTAAAAAAAAATGGCCCAAAGTACCATAAATACTTAATATTCGTATCCCACCGACCGACTAAACTTTCGCATATTTTTAGAAAGCAATTAATCCGCGTCACAAAAGATCAAACGAAACTAAAAAAGGCGTTTCACTTATTTTCAACGAAATAGAGTTTAAAAAAAAGAACACGAAAGCACCTTAATAAATTAAAAAATATGTCGGGATGTTATTAATTCATGATCCAAACGATCAAAGGAAGATAAAAAAAATAAGAAGCTATAGGCGACGGAGAAAAGTATTTTTCGCTGTATGCTCGTCAATACTGGTGCCGTGAGGTAAAAACGCGGGTAAAAACAGGAGTGCGGCTGATGTAGTGAAATGAGAATATTCCAATTCGGTCCCAATGGAAGGAAGAGCTGAGGCTCGCTTTGAATATCGTGAAATAATCTCGCAATAACTTTGCGCACGAAGCGCCCAAGAGATGGATGGAAAACTTTGCCAATGGTGGGTTGAAGGTAGGATGAGGGGGTGCAGTAGACGGGTTGCGACGGGGGATGTTTGTGATGACGAGCGCTGGCGTATAGCGAATATAACACGGTGGCATGAAGGGCGTAGAGGTGAAAGCTCGCATGGTTTAATAAACACTATATGACTCTGGGTGCACTCGACACTGTCTAATTAACTCAAAAACAGCTTCCCTCGCCTCTGTGCGTATATTATACTCGCTTTTTTAATTACTCTCTCGACATCGACAGCGATATCTTTATTTCTTATTTTCGTCGTCTCGTAAGCATGAAAAAAAAAATTCTTCAGACGCGTTCGTTCCTCTTAACACCTCTTCTAGTTCACGCTTAAATGAACTTAAGCACCAGACGTACTCATAGACATTCGATTATTAATCAAGATTTACTGAACTATTTTATTGCAGCGTTCATCTGTTTGGTTGGACTAGAAACTTATTTGTTGAAGAGACAACTGATTTGTTACGTTAGCAAAGAATATGTTTTTTGGTTAACAACTGGTCCATTGGGCTAACAACTAATTGATTCTTAAAAAAAAAAAAGAAAATGGTGAATAATGTATTCGATGTACCCATTTAGCCCAGACTGTAATGAGCGAATCTCATCAACGCTGTGTCTTCGAAGACACAAGGCAGTGTGTACAGAAATCTTGGTTTTGCTATAAATACAAAGGAAAATATTGCAGGCGAAGGTTCTTTCCACGTGGTTTTCGTAGAATACACCGCGGTCTCGTCTCCAATTACGCGTAATGATGTAAAATTGTCGGGCGATAATGGGTGCGTTTCCCCGGGGTTGACGCGGTGTACGGTCGACACGTGTTCGCTATTAATAGCGCCTTAACGTTTTTCAACCGAGAGTCGCGGGCGCGACTGTCTTTAAGACAGTCGGGCCACGACGACATGTGGGCACAAGGGATTATATACGAGCCAGTATAAAAAAACGAGTCGGAGGAAGATGAAGAGAAGCTACCAAAGATATGGAGACGACGATGATGATGAAGAAGAAGAAGAAGGAGAAGAAGAACAGGAGGAGAGGTGGAAGAAGAAACGGAGCGATGGCGCCTGTCAGGGTAAATACGCTTCTTCGTTGCCTTGACAAGCGTTAAAGACAAAACTGAAACAGTATACCATGTCATCGTTGCCAGGCCTCATCTCTGCTTTAACTCTTTCCTCACTTCGCCCCCTCTGCTCCCCTCGCATTTCCATCATCTACACGGAAGTCCACACTTTCCAAGAACTCCTGAAGAGTATTCTAGTCCAAGTCTCCCTGCCGCCTTTTTCCGTGACCCTTCTTCTCTTGCCCCTTTGCCCCGCGTTCCAAAGCAATAAATTTATTTCGACGTTCGAACAAATTGTCGCCCAGCTGCTACGCCGAAAGGGTTTTCATTCCGGAAGAAGAAGAACGGTGGGGGGAGGGGGTGGAAAGAATCATCTCTTCCTATGTCTTTGAGACGTACGCGCGAACATGCGAGACGTCGTGGTATAAACAGACGAGTGCATAAATAAGGGGACAGATCGTGTAAAACATTAGTGGAGTGAAAGATACAGAAGACATTCTTTTTCATGTCCAATCCAGCACGTGTGTGTGTGTGGGGTTTTTGTTTGTATATTTTTCGAGAGACACTTTGGTGAAAGACTCGGAAAGTATCAACGACCGGTTGCCTCGTGGGCAGGTCGAACTCACTCTAATCCCTAAGCTTTTACCGGGACAGTCGAGTTGGCATTCCAAATGACCCGATTCCGATTCGGTGGATCATCAAATATATACAGGGACGTCGATGTAAGTCTCCTCAGCCATTTCCTTTACATTGATTTCAGTTCTAGATGAAAAAACTAAGGATTCGTAAAGCAGAGGGCCACCTTTGGACATCTGTCGGGGATTCCTCCAGCACAGGAATCATTTCGGTTGGGAACTTAGGTGGAAAATCCTTTTAACTTGAAGGGCATTTCAAAGCATGAGAATCTTAAGTCCTTTAGGATCTGATGCTGATGAAATGTCCTTGACTGTCCTGGTTGAGATTTTTGATCCTGAATAGGATTTCCATTCCTGCCTAGAAAGACCTATTTTTAAAATTGCGGAACCATTTTCCATCTATCAATATTTAAAACATTGAAAAAGTGAGAACTAAGGATTCGTAACCCGGCCAAAAACAGTACTCAACTGTCATGATCGATATTCCCGATTCTCAAAAGAATTTCCATTTCCACCTAGTAATCTCCTCTTTAAAAGATTGCCTTTACCATCTGCCCCGAAATTTAGGGCACTGGACCAACGTCAAGAGAATGAAAACAAGACTAGCCACAGGGATTTTGCCATGCCGCAGTCTTGCATAATCTCGAAAATAGCCTATGTTGCCCCTCTTTTAACCCCAGTTCGTATCCTATGTATCCTCTCTCCTTCTGTGAAATATCAAACGTATCGTATATACATTCCGTGTGTCTATACGTAGCCGTTTATTCTCTCTTTTCTTTTTTCCGTTCATATGGAAGAACCCGTTTGCGGTCTTTGATCTGTGTACCAGTGCTGGTGGAGTGTTATAGTAGCGGTTCGTCCCGGCGGACGGGTCTTCAACCCCTGCGATGGAGCACTATAGTGCGGTATATATACATAGTAGTCCGGACTATTGTACGTTCATACATATATATGTACAGTAAAGCGTAGGATAGACGATATTCACGTTGCAGGCGATTTTAAGCTTCCCCCCTCAAGGGTAGTTGGCTCTGTCCATTCGTGCATCCTCGAGTGAGCTGGATCCTTATTACGACTGGATTCTTCAAAGCAATATCCGATCCTGGGATCCTATCTATAGGACGCAAACTGATTGATCCTGGTGACTGAAACTCCCGTTGTGTCACGTTTTACCATGTATCACGTACATATACTAGTTCTCCTAAGAGCGGTTGAGTCCTATTTGCTCGCAAAAAGAGGGAAAGAGAGAGAGAGATGGCTTTTATGGAATCGAGGGAGCGCATTCTTGCGCGACGTTACCTGGGACTTTATTACAACAACTTTGGGATAATGACGTTGACAAAAATACGCTCCGGTGAACTGTATTCTTCCCGACTAATCCAGACTGACAGTTTTGTCAATTCGTTTTTTATTTACACAGGGAAGATCCTTGAAGGACTTAAAAGGACAAGGGAAATTCCTGACAATTGATTCAGTTTGATTGAGTGTAACTATCCGAAGAAATGAAACTTCATGGACCGCTAAATTGTTGGTCCTGTTAATTGTTGGACTAATAATAAGAAAAACATATACGAATAATCAATATTTTTAAAAGCAATTCCAAGGTCTTACTTAACTTGACAGCGTTCGTCCCAAAATTTCATGTCCAACTTGACACCGCTCGACCGAAAATGCATGAAAGAGAAATGTAGTACAAAAAGGGTTTGAAGAGTAATTCAGAAGCATTTGGCTTTCCTCTTTCATCTTCCAAGTTGGTTTCTTTTCCACTTGAACCTACGAAGCAGTTATCCTATCACACAGAGGTAAACCGAAAGTACCCGGAGGGGGGGAGGGGGGGCTTATGTAATCGCTCCAAGGGTTTCACTCCCACTCGGCACACCGCGCACACCGCTAGACACCTAGACAGACGTACAGGCGCGGATGAACTATACCCTCCGGGTATTCTACCAGCGATAAATCCGGCCACAAATAACTCGTTCGCCCTCGAGCGTATCGCGGCGTAAAGGATGGAATGAGGGGGGAGGGAGGGGGGGGGGGACGAGATATCGAAAACTGTAGGAAAAGCGGAAAAATGCGGATGGAAAGAGTGAGAACGAATCGCAAATCGATAAGCCGACGGAAGGAAGAGACGCGCCGCCTTGCCACGTTGGAAAATGGAGAAAAAAAAAAGAAAAGAAAGCGAAGAGTAAGACGAATCCGCAGCGGGTAGCGTCGAGGATCGGTAGGAAATTACTCCGAGGATCAAGAATTGGTTCCCGGAATCATTCCCCTCCCTCCTCACTTTCAGCTCACCGCCTTACATACCGAACTTTCTCTCTTCCACTTTCGAAAGCTTTTCTTCTTTTAATTACTTCAAATAAAAACGTGGCACATAAGTCAAGTCTGCTTTATATCTGTTTGCGAGCCAAAACTCTCGCCGTAAAAATGTCAGAGCCTGGCAAAATGAGTACTAAAATTGAATTGAGTAAGCACCAAGCTGACTAGTAATAACTTTCCTATTGGAATACAATATAATTGTCCTTAATACTTAAAATAGGGATAACCACGTGTCCAAGATGGCGACAATTGTCTCCAAGATAAATCTTCACGTCGTTTTATCCAAAATTATACTGACACGGAACTGAATTACTTTTTTTTTTCCTTTTTTTTTTACAACCACGCCAGACAGTATCGAACTAAAATAATTTCATTATTTGTCTCCTTCAACAGAATCGTATTGTGTCTGAGGTTTCTTTTATTTAAATAAAACGGTGAGTTTCAAGCTGTGAATATGACAATTTTTTAAATATTTAATAATAATTTATAAACTTACCGGAAAGGCACCGCAATCCTCGAGCTCTGGTATGGTTTCAGGGCAGAATGTACCCTCGGTTAAAAAGGGCGGCCGTGGTGGCGGTGGTAGCCGGAACTCAGGTGGTGGACCAGGGCACTCTGGGCACTCGAAGCGCTCCAGCGTCTCGAGTTCCTCCATCCTCCTCCTCAGCGCGCTGAAAACCACACGGGAGAAAATCACCCTCTATTAATCTCATCGAGGTAACCATTAATCGGGCATCGGTATAGCCGTTCTTCGAGCATCGCAGCTGCCACTTGTCTCTCTCAATTCCTACCCGTGAGCGCTCGCACTCCGCGAGACGCTGTGAAAAGCGATCGTCGTTTCCATCAACCCCTCCCTTTCTTCTCTCAGTCTGACATTTTTTTTTTTGCACCACTTTTTTTTTTTAATTCTATCTCTTTCTTAACGAAGTTCTTACACAAGTCACTGCGCACTCGGATCAATTTGTCTGGGAATCTTGTCAATGAATTAGAGTGTGCCGAGGTAATGAAATTGCGAATGAATTGGACGGCGATTGCACGATTTTTTTTTTTTTTTCTTCGACTTTTCTTCATAGACTGAAAGAGACAGAACCGCTAAATATAAAAAGGATACGACTTTATGAAGTCGCTGACGTTAAATGCGAATTTCACTTTTTATCTTCCTTAATGAGCTGCTGAGGATATATATATTTTTTTCTTCTTAAAAAGTTCACAAATGTAGAAAAAAAAAAAAAATACTAGCGGCAAAATATGTTATATTATATTTTGTAAAATATACTTAAGTAAAGTTCGTTCCATGACCGATTTGTCAGCGCACATCCTGAAATTTCATGGTCAACTTCACAGCGTTCAGCTCCTCGATTCTTTTGCTCAAACAGAGACATTCAACTAACGACTAATTATATTTTTAAAAAATCCATTCATCACATTTTCATTTCAAGATCCCCAAAAATTCTGTAACCACAAATGCACAAAATAATTACAAAACATGAATAAATATCCCGCAATTACAAAACCCCAAAAAGAAGCTCCTTTCCTAACCCAGTGCAAATCCAGTGGCATTCCCGCGCCTCTAGAGAGCCTTATACCGTGTCGCGCAGTTATAGAAACGTCCGGGCTCAGGAAGGAAAGTGAAAAAAAAGAAAAGAAAAAAAAAAAAAAAAGAACTACCCGGAGACCCAGCAGCAAAAGTCGAATTGATAACAACTGCACTCGGCGCGGCGGGTCCGCCTCGGAGTGGATTTCGCGGGGTCTAATTAAGAGATACGCGTCTGGTCCGGTCTCTTAATGGCCAGGGCATATAGCGGCGCGGGTCCGTAACTCGTAACGCGTTCTCTACCACAGTCTGTGTGTGTCTGTGTGTGGCTTGCCGGTTCTATCTCTCTCTCTCTCTTTTACTCTCTTCGAATGTGAGCTTTTTCCGAGTACACGTATACGCGCTGGCAGCTCGAGATGGCGATCTCGTTAGCATAGGAAGCACCTTGCACCGTCGCCGGTGCCTGTCTGCCTGCTGCGCGATGAGGGTGCAGCAGCAGCGACTGCTGATGCTCGGGTTTGCGAGGGGGTCAAGTCGTTCCAGTGCTGGGTGGCCGAAGGTGGAGAAGGTGGGTTGGAGGAGGGGCTTGGGGGGGGGGGGGGGGGCAGTGGGACAAGGCGAGACAGGGTTGCCTCGGCGGTTCCACTCCAGCTCGGTATGCTAATACCTGGACTTAATTACAGCCTCATAATGAATCAGTCACGCCTGCCTCCAATCCCCCCTCCCCCCTGTACACGCGTATACGTCGCTGATTAATTGTCTGCTCCCTATAGTTTACTATATGGTATATCTATGGATGCATATAACTGAATATAGGCAGGCCATAGTTCGGTTTACGTATTGTTACATATACAGTGTAACCTCAGTTAGTTTGTACAATGCGAAGATATGTTTGACTGTGTCAAGAGCATTTCCTGCAACTCTAATTCGTGGTATTATTAAGTGACAATTATTGAGTATCATTCGTAGCAATTATTGAGTAGCAACTATTGACTAGAAGCTATTAAGTAGCAACTATTAAGTGGCAACTATTGAGTAGCAACTATTACGTAGCGACTATTAAGTATTTGTCACTGAAGAGTTGCTACAGCTATCACGATTTCGTTAAATGACGTATATTTTATTGACATAACCAAGATAAGTGCGGTTACACTGTAGTAACGCTGTTGTAAACCGGCAATAGTTCGTATGGAGCTTTCAAAAGCTGTCCATAAACCGAGCATCGACAACAACTGTAGTCTATTGATGTACCCTATGTGCAGTTTGCCATCGAGCTATTCCATCCTGTATGTATATATAACACGAGAGCCGAAACTGTCGCCTCTGGTACACCTCAAGCCGGGCCGATCGATGATTAATATCGTATGTGATGTAATGAGAAGCTCCGGCAGGTGACACCTGTCATACATTATGACACACGGTTGAAGACGAGACAACGTGGCTATTGAATGCAGCATTCTAGATTATTAATTTAGGCTATCGTGAAATTAAAAAATATGTATATATTGTATGCGCAGCTCAGTTGAGTTTTTTTTTACTCTTAGAAATTTGAAGGCTATTTTTTTTGGTTTTGTTTTCCTTTGTTTTAAGTGACCTCAGAAGACACGATATTTGCGGTAGAGTCGTCGATCAAAAAAGCATTGAAGCATTCGGAAGGCGGAAGGCGAGGTTCGCATATCTATCGGAAGCTTATTCGTATACCAAGTAGCAGTATAGATGCGACAGCGGCTGAGCACGTCGTCAGCGCTCGCGCGCTTTAATAAATGCGGCCCTCTCCTTCTAGCTTCCGTTCCGTTTTCTCGAAGAGATCTCTTCTTCCGCGACTCGACTTGGCTTCCACAGCGAAGCTTCCACCAGTTTCTCCTCCATCCTCCGCCTCCACTACCGCGCTGCCGGAATCCGCGCGCCCTTAGCCAAGCTCATTCTAATGCGGAGGACCGCAAACGGGTCGAGCACTTCTCTTCGACTTTCCGTTCTTCCTGCTCCTATTCTTCTTCTTATATTTTATGCGATTCTCTCTTTTTTTTTCGTTTTTAACTCGAGCTTGAATTTTATTTAATTCTTTCGATACTGCTTTAGCTACCAAACATCAATTATTTATTTTATTTATTTTATTTATTTTATTTATTTTATTTATTTTATTTATTTTATTTATTTTATTTATTTTATTTATTTTATTTATTTTATTTATTTTATTTATTTTATTTATTTTATTTATTTTATTTATTTTATTTATTTTATTTATTTTATTTATTTTATTTATTTTATTTATTTTATTTATTTTATTTATTTTATTTATTTTATTTATTTTATTTATTTTATTTATTTTATTTATTTTATTTATTCCATTTATTCCAAGATAGTAATTTCAAATAATATCGAATATCTGGATCTAAAAATGAACCCTTTCTATATTATTCATTCATAGAAAAATCCTTCTGACATCCTTTTTTACATTACAAAAAGCCACCGGATACATTAAAAATATGCATATATTCGGTGGCATTTGACTATTACAAATGGACGAAGCTACAACGGTCAAAATGACCGCTGAGGTATCTTTTTGTAGTCACGATGGTGAGAATAACCAAACATCTGGATGATAATCGTCTATGACCGAGTCACGAAACGTCATCCAGACCCTTTTTTTAAAAATAATTTTATTCAAAGGGATTTTGAATCATGAAAGATTGGTCAAATTAACCGTAACAGCAAGGAAGAATATACCAGGCTTCATTCATCCGAGGTATTTTTGTGTCGTCATGGCACCAGCTGAAAGTACTTCCCCATTAAAAATAATTAAATTCAGAAATATATTCAAAATAAATCTGACAAGATCGAATTCTGTCGAGAAAATATCCTTGATATACTGTGACATATATTTACTTACAAAAGTATACTTTTTAATATATTTCGGACGACATACCATCCGTATATATCACAAAATATATTAAATATACATAAATATATGTATATATAAAAATAAGTAATATTTTATGAAAAAATATATTTTCGTATGTACATTTTTTATTTCCATGTATGATAAATCATAGCGTGCAACACATTTCTAGTCAGCTCACTCGTAAATTTCGTAGCGATGCTGTAGACGTGACGTCGGGCATTTGGCGCGACGCGGCCTCAACGCGCGCTGGACGAATCCTGTAATTTCATTATGAAAATACAGTGACGCTATCCGGGCTGCGGGACTCCGAGTCGAAAACGCGTGAGACCAGAAAGGGACGAGATATATATATATATATCGTATAAACAGCAGTGTGTTCGGGGCATGGAGGGGTAAAAGAGAAAGGGAGGGTTGGCGGTAAGCGAGGCTGGCAGCAGGGATTTGCACCGGTGAACTGAACAAATTTCATAATGCAAGGTACCACTCGCTCGCGCGGACTGTGAACGAAATCCAAGCGGCACTATATATATCTATAACGCTGTTAGGTTAGTGTGCGGAAGCCGAGCGAGGGATTTCCAAAGCGATAATAGCCAACACGGACCAACGCACGCGGCTATCTCTTTCTCTCTCGCTCTCACGTTTTTTCCCAAATATAATCAATGTACATCGTGGAAAATGCAACATTATTTTGAGGATTGCAACAGGAGGCCTCGACAAACAACATATATCGATTGAATGCAATATTTCAAGGGGAATTAGTTGATCGATTAATAGTTTACACTTGCCGAAACGCCCCTGCATAAAGATACATTCGTTGGAATATCGCACCGCGAAAACGGACGCAAAGGGATTGGAGAGAGAAAAGAATAGAGAGAGAGGGAGAGAGAGTGTTCTGAATTATTTTGTTGAAAACATGCAATATCGTGATGGAAGCTGCAGTGCCAGGATACATCTGGATAAAGCGTGGGTGCGAGCGTGCGAAAGTCCAATGCGAAATTTCACATCAACGAATGGCGCTTAGCGGAGCACGTGAGAGTTATGCGATTATATATTTCCGGTTCAGGGAAAATTCATTATATCAACCCGAGAGCTGTGTGGCACACGGCGTCGCAATGCTTTAATGCACGTGTATACAGTTGCACTTGTGCATTCGACTGTGTGTCCCGGCTCGCCATTGGTGAATATAATGGCCGGTTAGGCAAGCATACATTAATCCATTAGCGGTCAGTGGAAATAATTAACTTAGCGCATAATTGTTTTCCTCAAAGCTTGAAAACACGTCGGTTTACGTTATTACACTTTTTTTCTAATAGATAAAAATAATGCCGGAAAAACGAAAATTAACATTATGTTAATATTACATATTAACATACATTATGTTAATATTACATATTAACATAATGTAATAATGTTTGCAACATATTATTAATAATTTTCGTATTTTCGGAATTAAATAAATAACCAGTATCAAGTTGACCAAAAGCAGAGGTAATTTTTCTACTTAAAAAAAAAATTCACTAAAAAGATGAATCTCACTGAATATTCGAAAATATGAATTTTCTGTCTGCTATTACCCTTAAAATAAAAATTGAATACGAAATATAGTGAATAAGCGTGTTTTTAAATAATTTGAAAAATCTGAAAAAAATGGTGGCATTTCTTTTTATCATTTCGAGCCGATTCGACGAACTGCAATATGAAATTATTTTGCAGATTCTAAGACACACCGAAGTGCTTTATTTGGTTTTTATTTATTAAGAGACAGAAGTAGGATATAAAATAATTCACTTTGTCTGTTAGTTAGAGCAGAAAGTCCAGTGTCCGTATATGACGTCGGTATAATACACGCGGGTCAAGTACCCAGCTCAGTGTCTCAAATAGCTGGGTCAACTGAAAAGCGTCATATGAATAGAGGTGGTAACGTACGTTACGTCCGGAGGGCCACACGTTGCTGTATATAGTAGTTATAGTACATATATATACCGAGCTTGTACCAATGTCCAACAAAACCACAACAGGACACCTTCGTATGTAGGTATACGAAACCGTCGCTTTATTTCAGCATTAGTCCCGCTCACTCAGTCCTCGTATCTCCTGGTTAAGTGATATCCAGGCCATCGTGCTTCGTCCCTCCGTTCTACGCTCGTGCATATCTCCCTCTCTCTCGCTCTCACTCTCTTTGGCTGCTGATGCTCCACCGGAGCAATAATACTAGATGCACTGCACACAAGCACTCCATCGGCTTGGAAACAGCAGCAGTGCTACAACGAGTGGAGTAGACGATTCCTCTGCATTATAAATATAGGTTGGGACATTGTACACGGGTACAATAATATGTATGTATATGTATATAGATATAGAATAAGAATCTAGCGAGATAGGGATGCTCTGGTTGTTCCGACGTTCTTCGATACTTCCGGCTACACACTGGCCTCGATTTTCCACCCTAGATTGCATATAGTATAGGCTTCGTGGTTGACGTCTTTCACCGGCATTGTCCTGTACATATACAGGGCAGTTTATTCTAAAACGGAAATTTTTTTTTTAGTTGATATAAAAAAAATATCCGCCATTTTTATTCTATACAAGTGCAAATTCTATCAGTCGTTTTACATTTTTTTTTAAATTATTAATATTATTTCAGCGATAAGGAAATCGAAATATTTCCACTGAATTTGGAATAGAATGACCTATATATATGTTGGCTATAGGATAATAAAGAACGTACTTGAGATAAATAGAGAAAATATAAGAAAAAAAAGTTATGAAAATATTGTATATTCGAGAAAAAACTGAATTTGGAATAGAATTTCCCATACATGTGTGTAGATGTATTTATACATAGTGCTAGTTGTTGAACGGGTTAGCAAACTATCAAGCCACCCACCCAGTATGCGATATCCAAGCGCACCCACGCATCCCCCCCCTCCCCCCTTCCTCGTACATAGCAATAGTATCAGCAAGAGAGTAGTACTCCGACATAATACGGCTAATACGCCGCAACATCCAGGTTATTACTACAGTTAGCAAACAGCCAGCAGAAACGGACTAGTAATGCAATCAGCGATGATACAATCACGCCCGCGTAACTCGTCGCGCCCTCGTGTTGAATTTCCAGCTGTGGTCACTGGCTGATATTACACCGGGGTGAAAGGGGGGGGGGGGGGTTAGCTTGCCTCGTTGCTGTGTTCATCTCCTCCGTTAGAGTAGGTCGCGGCGGCAAGGTTTGTCCGGAATATCGAGACCGCCTGCCAGCTTGCACTTCCCAACAATATTGTAACTCTGCGAACGAGCTTTGGACACCGAAGTGCGGGACTGCCCGCTGATTAACAGCACGAAAGCACGTATCTTATGCTGACAAACGCGTTTACATACGTAGAATTTTGGACTAACGAATCTCTATGGGGCCAATCAGGCACGTGGATATACCAAATTCCGAGTGACCAGCGGAATTCCGTCGACGTAAAATACACTATTTTGTAGAAATAATAATCCCGACTGTTCAAAAAAAAAAAAAAGCACTAATTTTTATTTATTTATCGTAAAGAAAGTTGTAATATACATGGCATTTCACTTGGTTTCGACCCTTGACGCTTCCGATTAGATACGCAATTGTTTCGATTTTTTTCCATTTTTTCGTCGTTGAAAAAAAGGCCGAAGAAAAAATATGTTATTTTTTTTGTTGCCAGGTCGAAACCACGTGAAATGCCCCATGTACACATATCGTGTTGTTGAAGACGAATGAGAAAAGTAATATACAGCAGTGCGACCGCAAGCACGTCGGCAATATATATTACCGAAATAACTTCTGCGTGTAGGAAGAACTCAAATATGTAACGAGGAGCGAAGCGAAAGTATATCCACTTGAACGGATCTCTCCGCGGTGCGCGCGAGGGGATCTAATCGGGCAATCAGTACAAGTGTCGGAGACGCGGTTACGCGGCGTGTGCGGTATCCGGACGAGGACTGCACTCCGCGCGCAGGCTTTCGTCGGCTTATCTGCGAAAGCTCTTCCGGCACGTAACGAGAGCCAAGCTGCTGCTGCTGCTGCTGCTGTTGCTGCCGGACCGGTTTGCCAGTTTGTCTCATCGCCCATAATACACATACAAATGTATGCCACAAATTTTCAACTCGGCTTCGAACGCCCGCTCGATCGCCACATTTACATGCGCAATGCAAATCGCCAATGCTCGATCGATCGATCTTAATGACAAACGCGATTTCGATGCCGCGATTAAAAAGTAAATTGAAAATTTAAACGAAAAGTCAAGATATTGGCGCTCATGAATTTCGAATAACAAGTAGAGGTACTTAAGATTAAGCTAAAGATTCAAACATTGTAACAGAGATTCTTTGAACTTTATTTTATGTTCTTAATAACAATTGAAAAAAAAAACCTCATTTTTCAATACTTGAGGTTTAGTGAAACAGAAGAAAATCAATAACTACATTTTATCATATTTCTTGTTGCGATTAAATAGAAGTAAGAAATCTCATGTAAATTATGTTATTAGGTACCATCAAGTCCCTCAATTCTCGGCACTTATGCCATAAAATACCACAAAAACAAAAAAAATAGCAAATCGAACTTAAGACAGGTGGAAGTAGTTTTGAAAGGCAGCTGCGTCGATTAGCTAAAATTTCTCAATTTGCAGGCAGGTGCTACTACGAATTTCGCTGGTCATTCGAATCGCTTTGAGAACGGCCGCTTCACACGAATTTCACCAGCTATACTTTGCATCTCACGTCGAATCTGTTGAATACACGATAAGCCACCAGCAGGATGGTAACACCGTTTATACAACCGAGATGAGCGCGTTTCGTATTATGATAGAGAAGAAAGAAGAAAAGAGAGAAGCCGAAGAAAGAAAGAATGAGAAAGAAAGAGACGCAACCGGTGCCGAGGATCCCGTCACGTATCAACCTGTCTGTGTATATATATATATATATATGTACGTAAAGGAATAACGTAGCCGTTGTATACTGTGATGCTACACTATATGATACTTATACGTATATATGCATGTAGACACGGTGAAGTGCGGTTTGAAGCCCTCGGTGGCGAGCGCAAAAGCATCTCGAGTAAAGAAATGGGATGCAGGATAGCGGTAGGTACATAACTCACGTGGAAACACTCCTGAGCGACCTCATCTCTATGTTAATCTTTCCTCTGTTTCTATCCCGGTTTTCATCTCGCCCAGTGCGTGTGGCTTCTTGACGCTTTGGGACCGCCAACTTCGATATACAGAATGAACTTCTCTGTCCCATGTAAACTCATTCGACCACCAGTTACGCTTTTTTCCATTTTTTTTTTAAGAGAAACTTCTTTAAGGACACCTTGCCATTTTGCGGTATAGTAAGTCAGATATTTTACACGTTACGCATTATGCAACACGCGTTACGCATTACAAATTATGCATTACGAATTACGCGGTAGCTGATTCGTAACTACTATTCGCAAAGAAACGACTGAAAGTACAGAAGTTTTACTTGGTGAAGATTCAATGTTCTTTTTTTTCCATGAGCTTGTGACTCGCGTCCGTTACATCGACTCGCGTATTGGCTAAAGTTCAAAAATTGGATTGAAACTGAAAAAAAAGTTCGTGTATGATTGGAAGAAAAAGGCTCTCTCTCTCTCTCTCTCTTCTTCTCGGTTGAAAATGGAACGCGCTCGGAAGCTGAAGATCGCGTTGAAGATATCAGTCTCACGGGAATATCGACAGATCGACGATCGTTCGCTACAACTTTATGTCCGTCGGTTATATGGCGGAAAAAAAGAAACTTTTAATAGCTTTTCGGATGGCTTATTGCTGAAAGCCAGTTATTTCTTTATAAATAATTTCGTGTCTCTCTTAACCAATCGTATCGCGCGGGACTTGTATCATTCTTTTTTTCTTTGTCGTTTAGGTTTCTTTTTCCTTTTTTCTTTCACGTCCAATGGTGTCCCTTGTCCGTGTGATTAATACAATACCTAACTGTATACTCGGGAAGATCCAAGAGATATTGTCTGCGAGCAAACGTTCGACCACAAGTTTTCCTTTTTTTTTTTCACGAGAGAACTAAAATCCTTGCGTTAGTCCGGTAGCCGATAGGATCAACAGACGGTGTCGATCATTAAACTTTTCTGATCCCACGTATGCATCCGATACTCGTTGGCTTTGAGAAATTGATTGTACCTCGCTGCCAAGTGACAATGAAAAATTGACAAAAGAAAGAGCATTTGTAATTTGATCAAGAAACGAAAGAATTCAACAGATGTCCAACCAATTTAGGTCAAAATTGTGGTCGAACTGGAGATCAAAATTGAAGTTAATATTAAAGTCAAACTTGAGATCATTCTTTGTGTACAAATTCGCCAAAGTTAGACTTGCCTGTAGTACAACAAGAGTAGTTTTCGGTAAGCAAACACTTGTGACATGTGACCCCGGTCATTCCCTATACACCGAATTTATCCACTAAAGAAAGGTATACTTTGGGTTTTCCAGTTGCCACAGTGATGTTTCAGTCGAGATGAGGGTGCTGAATCACCGGAAATCCTCGAGGTGAGCATTTCCGGAAAAAGCTTGACCAAAACCGAGAATCTTCGGAGGATCATATATAGAGCCGGTGGTATAAATTCGAGCAGGGACCATGAAGAAAAATAAAGAACCCGAGGGCGGGGGAAGGGGACAAGCACGGATAGCTGTAAGAACGAAGGGAAAAGTTTTTCCCCGATTCCACGTGGGTTACACCGGAACGATTTTACGAAGGGCCGCAGGGGGCGCGCGCGCGTGAGCATTTCGATGAAACGAGGTTTTCTGGCACTCCTCACGTATACTTTTCGTAAAGACAAAGCACGAGGGTGGATCTAAGCTCCCAAGATGTAGCAGAAGAAGAAGAGGAAAAAGAAGAAGAAGAAGAAGAAGAAGGGAACAAGAAGGGAGACAAAGATATAAAAGGTAAAGAAAGATATCGTTTAATTCGTTGGTGGGTGTCGTGGCTGACGTTAGTGCTGCGTTACGGCCGCCGTATAACGGGACAAGACAGCAGCAGCAGTAGCAGCAGCGCCACCACAGCATTTTCGATCCCTCTTCTGCACTGTCGTTACAACTATACTGCCAACCGCCGTCGCCGCGCTCACCGGGCATTCTCGTAACTTTCTTCTTCATGGGTTAAAGCTTCCCGGACCGTGGGGAAAACTTTGTGGATCGCGTGTTTCGTCTATCCTCTCTCTCTCTCCCTTTCCCTCCTTCCCTTCCTCTCTTTCTATCTGGCGTTTCGCCCTTCAACCCCTCCCCTCCCGTACCTTATTTCATCTATTTTCCTCATCCCTTATCCGCCATTCTACCGCAGAAGCAGCGGCCAACCGCTCGTCTTCAAACTGTGTGGACCCTGGGACACGCTTTATTAACTCGGTATGCGACTCTTGAGAAGCGTCGAGCGTCAAGCTTGCTGGCTTGCTTGTGTTTCTGTGTCGCATAATGCTTGTAATGCTTTTTAGCGCACTCGAAGAAATCGTAGCTGTGACGGCAACTATTAAATTACAAATATTCATTATTTTTTCATGTAACTATCCGTCGCGTAACGTCAATTAGTTGTGACTACTTCTTAATTGTTGTGGAAATTAAATGAAATCTTTTTCTAAAGCACAAAATATATATCAGCAAATATTGCGGCTTGAAAAAAATACATTTAGAATAATTCTTCTTTATTTTTTAATTACGAATTTCTTCTTGGGTAAAATGTGCTACCCAACTAGCTCTGAATGCCGTTAAAACGATATAACGACGGAGTGAAACGGGTGGGCGCATCTCTTTTGCTCCATATATAAAACGAATGAAGAAACTCGTCGCGAAACGACAAGCTGTGCTCACCTCGCAATGCAGCAAAACGCCAACTCTTTTCTTCGTACCTTTCAGGCTTACACTCGCGCGCGCGCTATGCCTTTAAAACGAATTTACGAGGTAAGGGATTGCCCAGGATCGTTTAGGGCGTACCTCGAGAATGGTTTTATCGCTCGTTAACGTCGGCCGTACGTGGCCACGTGGATAGCGGAAAAGAAAAGCAAAAGAAAGCTCAAAAGTGAGACGGAAAACGAAAGCGTTGATAGTCAGTCAATGAGAGAAAGAGAGACAGCCTCTGCCGCGTGCTAAAACGATCACGCGCAAGGCGAGAGATGAGAAGCGTTTGGTCATATATATATTGTATATATATAGTGAAACGAAGGCACAGACAATTCCCGAGAGGCTCTCCAGTCCTCGATGGTAAGAATAATTTCACGATTATTTACCGGCGATCGGGTAACTCTTGACTTTTTACGGTCGAGTGAGCGGCCCACCAACGCATCGCACGTATGCTGACACTCTGTGTGTACATTTAAGTGTGAGCTCACCTTCTTCTTTCTCTTTCACCCTTTCACAGTAAGGTGCCTTTTTTCAGGAGCGCGCGTGCGCACGCCTACGCACGAATATTTTTCTCTCGTCTGCGCGCCAGCGTTAAATTCGTCGACATTTGTTTGCTGTCAGAAGGTATCACGTGTGTAACACTCATTTCGATTTGCATTGCTGCACGCCTGCAGAACTATTACAGTATAAGGAAGAAAAAAGAATTTTGTGTTGAGACGTAAAATCATATGAAAAAAAGATATATTAAGTATGTTCGGCGGTTAAAGAACGGAAAAATAGGTTTAGAATTTTTTTTGTCGGCCAATTTTATTGAACTGTAAATTAGTTGACTCTAACTTAAATAACAACAACAACCTGAAGAATTGAGAGGGGAAAAAAAAAGTTTCATCCACCGGAAGTTGACTTTATCGACAAACACACATATTCGATGAACGAAATGTCACTACTATGTTATTAGTTCCCTTTCACTGTTTTACTCTCTGACAGTTGGAGTCGTAGCAACGTTTTTTTCTATCTTTTTTTTTAGTTGCATTTATTTCTCTCATTTCAAGTACGAGTCGTGTTTTTTTATTTTTTTTTATTCCATCGATACGATAGGTGAACCTTTCAAATATCTATCTCGCTTTCGATTCTCGAAGCATTTCATCCGTTCCCGACAGATACACTCTCCACCCATCCACGCGACTCGCGCGAGTGTGTGTGTGTGTGTGTGTGTGTGTGCGTGCATACTGCTGGTGCATCGCGCACTGGCTTCGCTTTCCACCCCCGCGGCGCACTGGGGAAACCACCCCCGCGGTGAAATACCGAAATAAACGAAGCGAAGTTGCGGGCGTCGCGAACAGAAACTCGTTTTCGATAAAGCGCCATAGAGCGAGTACAATGCAGTGAAATACAGTGGATCTTTTCTCTGTCGACAATCTCTTTTACATTTTTGCCACTGGGGTTATATCAAAATAAAAAATAAAATAATAATAAAAAAAGAAGGGATGATTTTTCCATGTAACCGCGGATCTCTCGATGGTATTTTATGGTTCTTTTCAAATTCTTTAAATTTTATTTTATTTTTGTTAATTTTTTATTTTTTAATTTTTTAGACGTCTGTGCCAACGGCGGATAATTGCAAAAGAACTCGCTCGAGGGAAACTTGCCAACAGCTCTCCAATGCGGGAGAATTTGTGCAACCCTTCCATTACTTTTTCAACTCACTCTGTTTACGTACCATAAATCTTTTTATATTTATTTATCTCCTCGGTTGCTCGGTTCGCAGTGAAATTATCGAACACTGAAAATAGAGGAAAAAAAATTCCCATATTATTCTGCAATAGTTTTGTAGAATTTATATACTATACATTCATTTACATTTATATTTTAAAAAATGATTAAGCAATAAAATTAAATAAAATTAGATTCGAAGCTTTCGAAGCTATTGAAAAAAAAAAAAACATTTATCTGGAAAATTTTGTATTTTTTTTATATTGAGCTTTTTTTTTAAAGATTAAATCAAATACAGCGTACTCGAAGGGTCAAAGACTGACAGAAAAACATTAATTGGAATTGGAGAATGAAAAATATGTTTTTTATTCGTTCATTTCTATTGATGAATACATTGAACTCGTCTCAATTTTTTTCCACAGCGTGAAATTGGAAAATTTAATTAAGAAAAAAAAATGAAATCCATACAAAAAAAATGCTCAAATCACATAATACTGAAATTGAAATGTATCGTTCAATCTTCATAATTAAGCGTAACCGAAGAAATTCGCTTCAACAAAAAAAAAAAAAAAACGTACATTAATTTAATATAATTAATATTAATTGATATAAAATATTTTATTCAACAAAAAAATAGAACCAATTTGAAAATTAATTATTGTAAACTCTCCGTCTCGTCTTTTAGCCATTTCGCTGTGCACTGTTCACTTCTGTTCTCTACGTAAGTTGTAGTTATATATGATAGAGGCGATGCGGCACGTCAAAGTTATAGAATCGCAGTAGTTGTTTAACTCGAGTCCGGCGGATTTTCGAGTAACCGAGAAAATAAGCTGGCGTTGGTTGCGCAAGCTCAGAGCCCGCACCGCAGCAGTAGCACCAGCAGCAACAGCAGCACCAGCAGCAGTGGGCGACTTGCGCTTAAAGCACGAGTCAACGCACGCGGTATAAACTTTGTAATAACTGTCAGTAGCAGTCGGGAGCAGTCGTCGCGACACTGAGGCGCGTAACTCTGGGATTATATTGTACGGGCCCTCGCGTGTCCTTATACACTACCGAACTGCCCGTCTAGAGAATTAATTTAACGTATCTCTCCGTCTCTCTTTTTCGCGCGTGGCCGAAATTTTCACTGCCAAGCTGCGCCGCTATAAAATGCGTTAAAAAAGAAGAAGAAAAAAATAAATAAAAACTATTATTATCTACCTCGCAGAGCCAAAACCGCCTTTTTCTTTTATTTTTTGACTCTCCACGATTTTTTCGCAACGTGGAATTTTTTCGCACTTTCAACATGATTTTTTTTTTTTACTTTGTGCGAATTTTTTTGGCCGATTTGTGTCCTGATTTTTTCACCCTTTTTTTTTAACTCGGCACGATTTTTTTTGCACTTTGGCTTTTTTTTCGTTTTTTTTTTAAGACTTTTTTGCGAGTTCTGATATTTTCTCAACTGTTAGATTTTTATTTTCTACATTTTTTGCATATTGCGTAACCTCTTTTTATGTCTTTTTTTTTCGTACGATTTTTCTCGTTTTCTTTACAGAATGAATTATTTGAATAAAAATATATTTGAAATACTTTCACAGACAATGTAATTATTATTCATGAAAGCGAGGCGGAATAAGAAGCGCCTTGAAGATTAATTGTGTCGAATGATTCATTTATGTTTAAATCATTTGTGAAATCTTCCAAATAAATATATTCAAATGAAATTCAAATCAATCAATCAATCTACCACTTATCTTCATCGATACAAAAAAATATATATATTTTTTCTTCTCAAATAATTATTCATAGCCATTTGATCTTAAAATAATCTGACCATCGCTGAGGTATATATAGGGTATTGCACATAATCCGATACGCTTTTTTTTTTCACCGATCGAAATTTCATTAAATTAAAAAAAAAATTTGAAACCAGAATTCGCTCAGGCAAAAAAGTAGCTCGTGTTACATGAAACACCCTATGTATTTCAGCCACATACAATTTTCATTAAATTAATTTTAGCGTCGTCTTTCGGGTACCGAAAGTTGAGACACAAAAATAAAAAATAAACGCATGCCTGCTGAAAACAAAATTGCAAAATTTTTTTCGAAGCTGACTCTGCTCGGATGACATTTTGCGTAATTGAACTCGAGGCCCGGAAGTTCGTGATGAAATTTAGTGTGTACGAGCGTTCAGGCCTGAGGGTTGCGTCCTGTCGTGTCGTCGCGTGAAAATCGTTTGCACGTGGCACACAAGGCACATCATAAAATACAGATGATTCACTGTGGATATGATTCTTTATAAATCATGTCGCCACTTCCAGTCATTATTTTTCAAGATTTTCTAATTTTAACACGCATTTAGCCCGAGGGTTGTCATTTTTATTTATTTCACCGAAGTCACGGTGGAAATGTGGTCGTAAAATAATTTGACATTTTTTTTTTTTCGTCACCAAAATTCTACTTTTGATTTTTTATTTCTAAATCACGTTTTCCGATATTTTTTTTATTACAATTATAATAAGTTTCGTAGAAAAAAACGCAGTTGGATAAGAAAATCACGAAAACCACAAATTTTAATGATTTTTTTTGGAAATTGTTTTTCTTTTGTGGTTTTTTGGACGCGATAGAAATAAGTTTTGTGAGAAGATCGAAAAACTATGTTTTTACACGACCGCCACAAATTTGAGTGGCAAAATGTCAAACACAAATTGGACGAATTTTAGCAGAAATAAAAATGTAAATTTGAATGCACCAACAAAAACCACAAATCTTGACACGTGCACCACAAATTTCAGTGACATAATGTCAAACACAAATGGATGAATTTAGCAGAAATAAAAATGGAAATTTGAAGAAAAATTTACCACAAAAAAACCACAGATCTTGACACGTGCACCACAAATTTGAGTGACAAAATGTTTCAAACACAAACAGAATTAATACAGCAGAAAAAAGTTGAAGTTCTGATTAATATTTATTACAAACTCAAGTAAAACCAGCTAAATTGGTTTCTTTTTAAATTTCCGCCACGAAAAGGACAAATTTTGCGACACCACAAATTTGTCTAAAATGCTATTTCTCGTCTTTCCACGGTTTTAAAAAAGTATTTCGCACAAATTTTGATCAAATATACAGAAAATGCAGAAAATTGCTAAATGTATTCTCGGTAGTTTATTTTTTTTTCGATCTTCAACAGCGATAAATTTATTTTCAACAAAACAGATGTAATTCTAGAAAAGTATCAAATCCACTTTGGAGGTAAAAAAAAGTTTTCATTCAACCATATTTTTCTCTTTTCGTAACCCCACGAAATTCTCGTTACATTTGATTTTTTTTTGCCAACAAAAAACACGAAAATTCGTATGGAAAAAAAAAATGGTAAAACGCTGTTTGCACAATATATCGCGATTCACGAAGTAGCAAAGCTTCGCTATAAATGTATATATTTTTTTGTCGAAAAATTTACGATACGCGAATATGGTTTGCACGTGGCGTTCACGCGACACGACATAAAAAAACGGATGGCTCTCACTCTGAGTATAAAAAAAAAATGGGAAAAAAAATTCAAAGCTCCGCTTCAACTCGTGATTTTCCAGCTTTATAGGCGAGCGAGCAGCTCGCCAGTGCGATTTATTTCACCGAGATCAGCGCAACTTCTGCTCCAAAAAAGCTTCCCAAAAAAAAAGAACGTTTAGCTTTCACAAAAAAATCTATTTTCACTTTATTCACCCGCGGCGTGAATTCTCTCAATAAATTAAAAACTTTCTTCTCCGATTTTATTTTCACTTTTGGGGATTAGAAAAAAAATGTAACCGTCAGAAAACCCGTTTTTTAAGTTTATTCACCCGCAGCGGAAAATTCCGCAGAATCTAAAGAATCTAAATAAACGTCCTTACATTTTTTTCACTTGCATGGGATTTCAAAAAGAAATTTTGCCGTCTCAATAAAATTCATCTTTGGTTTATTTCACCGGCTGCGGAAAATGCCGCAGAACCTAAAGAACTTAAATAACTTTTCTCCTTGAAATTCGTCGCATTCAGGAAATTAAAAAAAAAATCCATTTTTTCCGTCTCAATTAAACCCGATTTTTCGTTTATTTCATCGTCAGCGGAAATTTCCGCAGAAACTAAATAAATGTTTCCTCTTGAAATCTTTTTATCTCTTCAATTCGAATTTTCCGCGACAAAGCAAACGATTTTCAATTTTATTCAACCGCAGCGGAAAATTCCGCAGAACCAAACTTGATTTTTTCTCAAATTTTTCATTGTAATTTTTGCGAACACGAAAACAGTGAATAAAAAAAAAAAAAGAAAGCTGCTCACCTAAAGAATTCGGGCGACAGCGTGCCGATTTGCTACGATAGCATATCCGCGAGGTAGTTTTTTGATGTCGGCAGTTGACCGTCGAAACACCGGTCAATTTGTTTTCCTTTTCTTTTTTTTTCTGTTATTTAAAAAACAAATAAGCACTTCACAGAGAAATCACGAAACTCCTGTACTTTATCTCAGGCACAAAGGTCACTTAATCCCAATATAATCCCACTGCGTTTTTATATCCAAAAATGTGATTCGGCGTGTGTATATATATAGTATATATATATAATAAACAGTGAACGAACACTTTTTGGATTGGTTGCGACAATAGAAACCTCAGCGATAATATTCCGGCACTTAATTTATTTTGCTTCAAATGAAACCAAAACAAAAAAACACCCTTAAAATTCGTTCAAACGACCGTTAAACCACAAACTCGATATTTTCCGCACGTAAAACAAATATATTTCACCGCAAAACTGCCGAAACGAAATATTGAATTTTTCGTTGCAACGATTTTTTTTTTTCTCGTCGCAAATTTTTTTTTGTATTCTTAAGAGCGTTGCACCGAAGATTTAGCACAAGAAGAACAAAAAACAAATTTTCATAGACGCGAAATTTGTCAAAGTCGGCATTTAAAATTTTTCCAACGTTTTACCGATTGATGCGATTTATTGACAAATCCCTTTTTTTTCTTTTTCGAGGGTTGTCATTAATCCGAAAAAATTGTGCGCGCACATACACGTTGATAAGATTGACATACAGGATGATTGAATGATCGTGTTTATTTATTTATTTATTCTTCTATTTTTTTTTTGTTTTTTTAGAAGAATCCTCGCTTAGTGGCGGCGCGCGGCACACTGTTGCTCGAATCTTTCGTCCGGAGCTTCCAAGTCCTCGGTGCAGTTCGACTATAACCCCACTACCGAGATACTCCGGCAGCGCCCCCACCACGAGGCGCGAGCTCTTCCCCCCACCAGAGGCGCTTTAGGAATACCCTACACCCATCCCCCCACCCTTGCCCCGCATAGTGCGACCACACGTCCCTGTGGGGCGAAGGGGATGCGCGTGGTACAGGTATAGTGCGCGCAGTACCTAGCCGTCTGTATGAGGTATTCTCTGTTCATTCAGCTACTTTTTTGCTTCCTCATAGAGGTAGCTTTGTTTTTGTGAAAAAAAAAAAAAAAATCTAGATTTTCAAGTGAGTATACTTGGAATGGTCCAATACGTCGAGAAAAGAAAAAATATCCGTATATATGGATGTATTTATGTATGCATGAATGTATGTATGTATGTATTTGTGTGTGTGTGTGTGTGTGTGTGTGTATGTGTGTATGCGCAGGGCTTCTAAAATTCAATCGTTTGTATCTCAAGAACCGTACGAAGGATCGAGCTGAAATTTGGCACACAAGTAAAGCTGTTTCCCTGCAGCTTTGTTTTGGTGCGTTTTTTGTTGTTGCGATTTTTACGTCAGTACTCAAAATGGATTAAAACACGGAGAGAAAGTGTTTTTGGCACTTTTTTTGCTTTGAGCAAAATAAATAGATCCTTGAAATGAATTTAAATGACAAAATGGGATTTATCTTGAAAATAATGATTTATTTCGATATAAGCATCTTTGTATTTTTTGGAGCAACGTTTTTTTTTCGTAGCAACTTTTTTATTTATTTTCATAATATTTTTTTACCCAAATTGTAAGTTAAAAAAAAACAACAGAAAAAATTGCCCTAAAGTATATCCGGCAAAAATTACGAGACGCATCTGCGAGGGGTAAAAAAAAATTTAACTAAAATGACATTGAATGCCTCGAATATGTGTACATATAGCCGCTATATATATACATATGCTTCTCATGGGGCTTTTCGAACACGTGGAAAGACTGATGAAAAAAAGATAAGGACGTGTAAGTGAAGCGTCATTAATTTAAAAAATCACAAAATATTTCAAAATTATTACAAAAATATATTTCATAATAATCAAATAAATAAAATTGAAACAGTGAAAAATAAAACTAAAAACAAAAAAAAACTATACTTTTTTTACATTTTATCACATCGTATGAAAGAAATAAAAAAATTCTGAGCATAAAATACAAAATAATTTTCAACAATGCTACTCCTTCCCAATAAAACGCATTTTATATTCCTAAATTACAAGGTGAAAAGTACCTGAAAATTGCCCTGAGAGTACTTTCAAGTATTACTAATATTCGGCTAATAACGAGAAACATCTGCCAGGGATAAAAAAAATTGACGAAATGACGTAGAATGCCTCGTATATATGTATACTATACACGCTATATGTATACTGTCCGGGGGATGCTTCTCGTGGGGCTTTTCGAACGTGTGGAACGAGAGGAAGAACGAAAGAGGGGGGGGGGGGGGGGGGGTTAGCGAAGTCCTTTGGTGCGTGAACCCGCGCGCACCGACTGCCTCGCTTGAGTGAACAAAAAAGCAACGTGCCGCCACAGCGGTGGGGATGAGAATCGTCGACGAAGAGAGGACAAAGGGGTGATGGGGGGAGGGGGGGGGGCTTAAAGTTGAAGAGAAGGGGGACGAGTAGAATGCGCGTACGGATGCGTTAGCTATCCTGACTGCGGAACGAAATGCGTTTTGGATAGTGCCGCCCTCTTTCAGCAAACTGGCTTAAATATTGCGGCGAAATATGGAACTATATAATGCGGTGAGAAAGTTAGACGGAGAGTGAGAATGCCCCATAGATTTTACCCATCCATCGGATATACGCTCTTTTTCCCTACCCTATATATATTTTCTTATTGCGGTTATGTAAGGCCCTCTAAAGCGTGAATGAAATATGTCGTGGATTGCAGATGTATCAACCCGATGACTGCTACATGCGAGTAGTATAATATATGGCAGAATTTTTCTTTTTTTTTTTTGGTCAGTTTATTATACTGGGATATTGCGTGCTAAGATATTGTTTCGTATATATCTTTTGAGGGCATTTTCCGGAAAAGATTTCGTCGATTTTATCTTCTTACTGGGATTTTATGTGACGTGGTATATATATATATTTTTTTTCTTTAATTTTGATAAATTTCGTGGGATAAAAAAATATTTTTGAATTTTTTTTTCTTTGCTATTGTTGAGATGATAATTATATGGAGAAATATATTAGTATGCAAAATTTTTTGTCGATATATATATATATTTTTTCATCGGCCAAAAAATTTGGAAATATTTTTACATTCGACGTCAAAGAAAGAAAAAAATTGTAAAAATGTTCAATTGTTTATAACAATAGTAGTTTGCCATTTCACAACTATTGGAAAAATATGTCATGAAAGCGTGTTCTTTTAGCTTGAAAACGCGCTTTGGTTTATCGCTCTACTACCGACAGAACCAGAGATATTAAGTTCTGAATGAGAATTCGCGTCTATTTTCCGAAAAAAATGTTACCCCCTATAATTTAAGAAATTTTTTTTTTTTTTCGCCGAACAAAAAAATAGGGCTCTCCTCTTTTCATGTACAGATAACGTAAAAAAAGTTTCATTCGATTAAAAAAAAATACGAGGTCAATCCTCGGCCAATTACTGGTGGAATCGCTCATATGGGACATTTTTTTTAACCTTATCGAAATATCGAAAAAAAAAAAAATGTTCTCAACTTTCTATATAACGTTTGGTTAATTTAAAAAAGGGCCAACAACTGCTCCGGAAGGACTAATTCCCCACGGTATGAGAAATGCGGTGGAACGAAACAGGTTTCGATGTGGCGATTTTCTGTCCTCGTCGAGAGAAATGGGACCGAATTTTGCGGCAAAAGCTGAAACTTCTGAGCAAAAAAGAAAAAGAAGACAGAGAATGGCACACGAAGTGTGAGAGTGACAATGCTCGAGATTTACAATGGAACCTCGGGTATTTTACGACCCTATATTCCCTTTTCGCGGTGATGTACAATATGCTTTAAACCGTGAATGAAATATATCACGGGCTACAGATGTGCCGCTTCGATCACTCAAGCATGTATATAAAAAAGATATGAAACTCAAAGCCGTTATTGCGTATACTGAAATAATAATAAAAAAAAAGAAATGTCTCATTGTTTCATTTTTACGATTCTTAAAATATTTACAAAATTAATTTAAATGGTCTATTAAATTTGTTCCATTATAAAAATTCTATAAATTTATTGCATAACGTTTTATTAAATTCTGTATACTTTCATTAGAATTTTTCAATAAAAAAAAATTCACAAGATTCGAAAATTTTGTTTATTATAATTAGTAAAATTTGCAAAAAAAATGTATCTACCTGAACGTGCCTCTAAAAAATATACTGGAAGGTAATATTAATATTTTTTTAATTCTTTAAAATATGGAAATTATTATGTTTATAAATATTTTTGATATTCATTAAAAAAAAAATAATAATGATGTCATAAACAATATATTAAATATTATTTCTTGTTAAAAAAATATATTTACAGTTATCTTATCTCGAAAGTATTTTGAATACTTCTATTTTTTCAAAGTCTGCTCATTCCTATTGATACATTCAATTATTTTGTAGAAATAAATAATTAATATGAAAAAAAATGGTGAGATGAATGAACGAAAAACGTTTCCCTTTAAAAAAAAAAAGGATTAACCGGGAATTTCTGTGCACAGAAGCCACGTACGAAATTTGCTCCGGAAAGCTTTAATCTTTCTTTTCAGTGCTGCCGAAAAAGCCTTACCGAAAACCAGCAGAATTTTGATGGCATACTGTGAAACCTTGTGGAGTATAAACGAGGCAGTGAATGACGATGAAATATGCGAGGATTAGAAAGCCAGACATTCATTAATGGGCTAATGGCTCTGGAGCAGTTTGCCGCCTTGTATTCTCTTTTCCCCGTCATTCGATCATTTGGAATACCTATGAATCATCACAGAGTCTAAATATACCAACATGATGACAAAAATACAAATTGCTTTGCATACGTATGGAAAAATATGAAAAATGAAATTTTCTCATAAAAAGAAATGCACGTAGAATAAAAAATGCAAATAATTTATTTTTTGTTTCTCAAAAAAAAAAAAAAAAAATTATTTCAACCTCTAACAATTTTGACAATAAACGTCAGAAAATGAGCAAAAATTAAAATAAAAAAAAAAATATCCAAAAGATTTTCCAGAATTTTTACTTCAGTATAAATGCAGATCTAATAAATAAATTTATCTCTATTAAATCGGCCATCTGAAAATTCACGACCAAATAATTTTCCCACTTGAAAATTTAATTCGACATTAGTATGCCAGAAGCTTAGAATATTTTGTTCAAGATATATATATATTTTTTTCTCCATTCAAACTGATTTACGTTTAAGTAAGTTGAAATTTCGTGAGTTTTTTTTTTTTGTAAAGCTTCACACACGTGCTGCAAGTATCGCAGTTGTGTTTAAGGTGTGGAAAGGGGAGGGGTGGTGAAAAAGTATTGCGATATGGTGCGGCGATTCAGGTGGACGTCACGTACTCTGGAAGTGGCCAAGCGACGTTTTTTCTTTTTCTTTTTTTTCAACCTTTTGCTCTGCATTTTTTTTTTTTCTTCTTCTTCTCTATATCATCTTGCTTCTTATTTCGTCAGCCTCTTACTCTCTCGTTGGTCTCGTCGTCGTTCGTGAAACGCCGACTCGTCGCTCGTCGTAATTTCGTGACACGAAGATCTTTATCGCATGAACGAACGCGTCGTCGTCGTCGTACTGGCGACAGATCCTGATGCCACTGCTGCATGCTTCTTGGCCTGCTTTGTGTACTCTGTGACTCTCTGAAAAACCGGTTGCATCCTTATAATGTTGCCTGAAACGGTGCTTGAAGAGAGATGATAGTAGTCGGTGTTGTCTCTGGCGTTGCAGTTTCGAACGAACGAGAGCATCACGTGAAGAGCGAGGTCGAATGTACAAAAAAAAAAAAAAAAGAGTGATAAAAGTCGATTGCTTAAAATTGTACAAAAAATTGTATGCAATTGTTCGGAACGTTTATTTGATTATGTTAAAAAGTGATCTGATCCAAATGTAACAAATATTTTTTAATGATATTTTATTGTCCAAAAAAAGATTCAAAGAATTTTTTTCTTATTGAAAGAAATTAGACAGGAAATTGTGTATATTTGAAAATAGATTTTTTAATAATTAAAATGTATGAAAACGTAGCTTTCATGTTTGCTCTGTTATAGGAAAAGAAGACATAATTTATCAACGGATGTGGCATTCCGAAGGGACATCCTCCATTGGGTTATTTTTTTTACTAATTCTGGCCCTGCAGTTTGTCGATTGGAATCGTCACATCCGACGATAAGTTCTTATCTTTTAACTTATCCTGGTTTAGGAAAAGCTTTCAAAGTGAATTCTTAAAAATTGAATTGAAAATTTGCTTAAAAATTTAATTCAAAATTGAATATAAAAATTTAATTCAAAATTTAATTCAAGATTAAACTGAAAATTGAATTACATCATGTTGAACTGAAGTTCTTGTTTAAGTTTCAACTTAAAAAACTTAGGTAAAATTTTTAATTTAACCGTAGTTTTAATTCAAATTATTCAAACATTTTCAATTCAATTTTCTTCCTTGAAATAACCATTAAAGCCCCTCATAGCAAGGCTAAATTAACCCTTAGTTTTGGCGCCCCTAAATCGATCAGGTTGATTTTCAAGTTAGTCCCCCCTCCCCCCATTTGTCAAAACCAAAGTGTAAACTTTCGAAAGCTGTAATTCCACCAAACTAAACGTACATTTATCCCCGAACTCAGTATAATATCTTCCCCCATGAGTATGTTTATTGTTCCCAAAGACACAGGTTTGTATATGTAAAATCAGAATCTCTCCTGAGGTTATGTATCTCCTCCCTTAAACCATCAATCCCCGTCGTGAAAATGAAACTTTGTGCGTCTCGACTGGGCTTCAGCGCGAGAGTCGACTTATCGCGATCCTGAGATCTCGATAACACGAGAGAGAGAGAGAGAGAGAGAGAGTTACTCGGTTTACACTCTCGAGTGTGGTACACAAAGCCACATTGACGAATGCGAATTCACCGAGAAGACGTCTTGTCATTTTTCATAACGAGACTCAGGGTTGGTTCGTTCGTTGGTTGCGTATATGGCTTTATGGTGACTTCATAGGGATAAAGTGAGAAGAGCGTGGAGCGTAAAGGGGGGAATCGCACGTGTCCCGCATGAGGAAGGAGATTGGTCGTTGTAGAGTTGCGCCGATGGATTCAGCTCCGGGCGAGACGATGTAATCTTCAGGTATATCCTCGACGACCGATGGAGACCGATCCGATAGCATCGGGGACCTGTTCGTTTATATATGCAATGGCTGTTTTCATGACATATATATATGTATATATATATATATATATGTATATATATATATATATCTACTATATTAGAAAAATATTTAGCCGCCGTCATGTAGGACAATTGGTCTGGTCGGGGTCAAATGACACACCAATGTTCGATCTTCTCTAAGTTCCCCAGGAAACTCCCTGCATTTTTTCAAGTCCCCCCAAGGGCCCCTCAAGTCTGAAATTTTATAAATTCCCGCAAGCCTGAAATTTTCTAAGTCCCTCAAGGGCCCCTGAAGCCCGAATTTTTCTAAATCGCCTAAGAGTCCTTCAACACTGGTCATTTCTAATGTAATAAAAGACATAATTTTAGAATTCTAAACATAATTAGGTAAAATCCTATCCGATTAAATATATATATTTTTTTAATTATAAAAAGCTTGATATTCACAGAAAACCAAACAAAGAAGGATTGTTTTTTTTTTTTTTTTTTCAAAATAAGTCAACAAATCCGAAATATCAATAAAAATATACAAATAATAAAATATGTAAATTAAAGCCGCTATCATATTGCAAATATAATCTTAAGACAAAGTTGAAAAAAAATTTTCAATTTACTTTTTTTTTTCTGTTTTTTTTTTACATAGTGTAAGATGCTGCGATGACGGTGGAGGCATCAAATGGATTTCGGAAGGTTCTTATTTACTTCGTTGAACCGTTTTTACGGAACGATATACAGTATTTGATTTTCATCTTTTTGATCTGCCTTTGACTCTCTCTCAGCACTGACGGCAGAATACGTGCTTTGCTCTCTACTACTTGGGATGAGAATCGACAAGCCGCAGGCAACGGCAGCGGCAGCTCTGAGACGAGAGACTCGGAGAGAGCTTCCAGTATAGACCCGTGCCCTCGTTCGGAAAACTGGAAGCATTTCGCCTCGAAAGCTACAACTATTAAACACAGAGCGAGACAGAAAATACGAAGGAAAGTGAGATGTATATATGCAGAAGACGTCAGCAAAGACCCTTGGCAACTCTGTACACCCATTTCGGCGTGATGCAATATATGTTTCACTCTTTTTTTTTTCTTTTTCCATTTTTTTCTTTTTCTTTTTACTGCGAATAAATAAACATACTCTGTAGCCGCGAGCTTAGAATATTCATTGCAGCAAAAACACTTGCAACCTCCGGTATATTCGGACTTAAATGAAACTGCCGTTTATCAAATTTTCTTTAATTACTCGTCGCATGTAAATTGGCTCTGGATTGCAATTTTGGAAGAAAGCCAAAAGTATTTTTATTTTTCTTACTTTCACGAAATAAAAATATATATACTTTTAAAAAAAATTGTATTCATTTTTTTTAATATTAGTCGTAGGTTATTAATGATTGACTACTTTTTTCTTGCAAAATAATTTGGAAAAAAAAAAATTAAATAACCCAAATTTTTCTTCGAGTTTTCTTCATTAAATTTCAAGCCTCTCTAATCCCCTTAAGCCGATGTATTGTAAACACAACTGACAAACAATTGCCTGTCCATATTCCCACAGGTCTCCATAAAATAACGTTTACATAAAATGCCAATACACAGAGACTTATCTCTTAAATGACCCTTTTTTTGCCCGTTACCATAGTAATCCGGATCGTTACCAGCAGTCGACTCCTCTGTGTCGAGTGAAAAAGGACTCGGTGGAGAAAGGAGGCCGAGTGGATGTCGCAAAATGCCTGCGGGCCCACAGAGAGTCACCGGATAGCCCTGCTTTTGCAACCCTTTTTCCACAAAGCCCTTAAGTACATACCTCTTAGCTTTGAGACAATCGGATTCTCGTTGGTATTATTAGGGGATTCTGGACAACGCTCTACTGCCCGATAATACCCACTTGTATATATGTATATATACATATATACTTATGTATATTTGTGTACATAAAACGTTTATATTCGAGTTGGAATAACGAATGAAACGACCCGACAGAGGAAAAACCAACAAGCCACAGATTCCGTGGAGGGTTGAATCTGCTGATGTGCCAGAGAGCGATTCACCAGCAAGTGGGGTTTGTTTTTACTAGGGGTTTGCGACGTAGCCCACTCCGGGACATTGGTTACTTGGAGACATTTGCCACTCCGGGATTTCAGCCACTTCGACAGTTAAATTATTTCGGAATATTAGCAACACCGGAACTTTAGCAACGCCGCGACTAAAGCCATACAGGGATTTTCAGTAACTCCGTCACTTTAGCCAAGTCGGTACTTTAATTGTTCCGTGACTTTAGTCACTCGGTACTTTAATTATTCCGTAACTTCAGCAACACCTGAACTTTAGCCACACCGGGATTTCAGGCACTCCGTGGCATTAGCCACACCGGGACTTCAGTCACTCCGTGACTCTAGCCACTTCGGTACTTAAATTATTCCGTGAAGTTAGTCACTCGGCTACTATAATCACTCCGTGATCTTAGCCACCCCGGCACTTTAATTGCTCCGTGACGTTAGTCACTCCGTAAGTTTAGCCAGTAGTCTAGATTACCGTCTACTTCACGGCGGCAGTCGCGACATTTTTTTTTTTTATACAGTACTATAGCTATGTATATTTGTGTACATAAAACGTTTATATTCGAGTTGGAATAACGAATGAAAGTGCCGACAGAGGGAAAAAAGCAGCAAGCCACAGATCCCATAGAGGGTTGAAGCTGCCTATGGCGCAGAGAGCTGGTCCAGCAACAGGAGGGGCGGTGGTTAGCTCTACTACGACTAGGGGTGCGTGACGCAGGGCCTTGTCGGGGGATGCAAATATTGCCTCGGCTGTCGCGACGTTTCTTCATCGCCTGTCAACGTTGCCTGAGGTATGTCCTTCCGCGACGAGGGTTCCACTCCATATACACACAGCTCTCAGTATAGCTCTGAAAAGCTTTGCTTACCGAAACGAATTCACTATATGTATAAGCGACATTGTGTGTACGTGTGTGTGTGTGTGTGTCGGGTTGGCCCCGGCGGTTCAGTACGGTCAGAGTACGCTCGACCTCTAGTATGTTGCCCCGCAGCATTTCTAGGCCGAAAGGTGTCGTTGATGTAGGCACAATATATATGGGATATTTAATTCGAAACTTGAACAAAACACTTTTTTTTTAGATTTTGTAAATAGCTTTACATTCCCTGAAATAAATAATGCCAAAAAAATCAAAATAAAAATATGTTAATATAAATAACGGTTCTAGAGCAACGTTGGGATTTTTTCTTTTTGTCTTCTATTGAATGTGTTTGGTAAAAAAAAATTCTAGAAAACAAAAAAAAAATACCAAAAAATGGCGGGCAGGCTAAATTTTTTAAATATAAATTTATATCTTGAAAAATGTCTTTTTTTTTCAATAACATTTTTTAGTCACAACTTCTTTTGTAAAAATTAAGAACCAAGTTGTAAAATTCATAACGCGTAAAGAATTTAATAAAAATCTGAAAAAAATGGCAAATACTTTTATTAAGAAAAAAATATGGTGGGAGAAAAAAAAATGTTTCTGAAATTGGTATGAAATTTCCCGTTTAGAATAAATGTAAATTATACGTATAGTGTAAGGTCCATCGTTGTGAAGCTGTAGTGCTGCTAGTGCAGCGCCGGAAGCGCAGCTACCTCAACGCCGCGCTCGCTTTTTTTTGGAAGCACTCCAAGAGCATCCCTCTTTATCTCGCTCTTTTCCATCCTTGCTCGTTTTTCTTTTCTCTCTTTTTCCCTATTTCGTACGTATATAGCAATATACACATGTCCATCTTTCTCAGTGTTTGCCCTTCTACCTTCGTCGAGAGGTGATGCAGCGAATTTTCCAAGTGTTTGTTAAACATCCTTCTACACTGGTGCCTCTGCTGTTCGAATAATACTGAAAGAGTACCACATACATGTATATACTAGGGAAGCTTCGCCCCCTGCGCACCAACCTAAATTTTCCTTTCGTAGTTTTGTAAATTTGTTCTATACTTTAAGATAGAAGGGGTCCTTTGGAAGGACGTCGAAATATCAGACAGGGGTCTTATGGGGACTTAGAAAAATCAGGCACTAAAAGGGTTTTAAAAATCAGGCCCTGGGAGGAGACCTTATGGGGACTTGGAAAAAATTAGTTCCTGGAAGGAGGCCTTATGGGGAACTTAGAAAGATCAGGGCCTTGGAGGGGGGACACATGGGGGACTTAGAAAAATCAGGGCCTTGGAGGGGCTCTTATGGGGGACTTAAAAAAATCAGGTCGTTGAAGAAGGGTCTCATGGGGGACTTAGAAAAATTAGGGCCTTGTTGGGGGTCTCATAGGGGACTTAAAAAAATTATATAAAAAATAGGGGCCTTGGTCAGGGCCATCTGACCCCGGTCACCGCGATTGTCCTACACAGCCGCAGCGGTGGCGAGATATGTTTATAATATAGAGCGATACATAAATGTGAAAAAAGGGTATACAGACATATTTGGTAAGTTTGCGTGTTTATAATATTTCGTCCCGAGAGTAGAGTAAAAAGGGCTCGCGTGACGGTGGTTCCATGGACGCCGCAGCGTGGCGCTCTCGTCTGTCAGCCTTCCCTCATGGCGGGAATTATGCGGTCGCGTCAGTATAGCGTCGTTAATGCATTCCTCAGGGAATCTTGCGTGCGCCTCTTGGATTCTTGTGTATAACACGTATACTTATCGAAAACGGCTACCGGAATCGTACGAGGCTGATCTCATTGTAGAAAGAGCGAGAAGGGAATGCAGATTTTTTTCACATAAAATATATATATTTTTTTTAATTATAAAAAAAAAACATTTTTTTTAAACAAAAAAATAATTCATTTCTTTATAAAGGGCATTCCATGCTCATAACAGAAAAAAAACGGTGTTCTCCATTACGTTTCTATTTCGTAAATAAAAATCACCGTTAAAAAACCTAAATACCAGGATTTCAACATTTTGATAAATAATTCACTATAAAAAAAAACATCGACGATTAATTACAATACGTTTGAACATTTTACATTTCGCTTGTAAAATTCAATGGTGTAAATATACAAAAACACGAATCACGATTTCTCTTCTTTCTCTCGACCCAAGTTTGTCCCTTTTTCAACCATGTTTTCTCTCTCTCTCTCTCTTTCTTAGGTCCCAAGAAAGCCGAGAGAAGGTTGTCGGTGTTGGCTGCACCTCTCTCGGCGAAATAATAGAGACGCACGCGTTCGGAATCTTGTCGGTGTTATCATACGACACGGTTCCTGTACTAAGTGGATTCCCGAGCGAGAGGTAACGTCGCCCGAGAGTGCCTCACAGCTGTACTTAAGGTGTTGCACGAGCCTTTTGCGCTTACAGCATCTCTCACACCGACGACGACACCTCTTCGATCGAACATCGATTTAATAAACATGAGATGCATTCCGAGGATTGTCGAAACTCTTGTGCAGTGTCGTCGTTTTTATACCGTCGGTTTCCCTTTTCTGTCATTCGTCGTTTTTTTTTTTTTTTTTTTTTTTTTTTCTTCTTTTTCCTCTATCGGTTCGTGTGCGGTTGTAATACGCTGGGCGACGATAAACGCCTCACGATTAGATAAAATTCGGTGCCAAGAACCGCGTTGGAACGCGCTATCGCATACTGGTCGCCATCCCCCCTCGCCCACAAATTCTTCAGGCATTTTCGTAAACCATATTTTATTGAATCTAAAGGAGAAAATTAAAGTTTCACCTCTTTGTACACAAATAAAAAAAATTTTAATCTATTTCACACGAATGATATTTAGAAAAAAAAAATTTTTAATCTAAATTTAATTATAAACAATTAGATTTTACGATAATCGTTTTTGATTTTCAAATCTGAACTGAAAAAATATAAATTTAATTTTCATAATATAAAGAATCTTAGAGTCGGATTTTTTTTGCTGAGATTTTACGCAATTATTTTGTGCAAGATAAATTGATAAATTGTTCATCAAAAAAATATTTTTTGTTTAAAGAAAATCAAAATCAAATAAAATTGTATTTTTCACAACAAAATTACTTTTCTATTTGTGAAAAGATACTTTTTTTGCTCTTTTTCTGTTTAAAACGAAATCCAGAAAGATTAAAAATCTATTTTCTACAATAAAAGGTTTTTTGTGCTGGGTTTGGGATTTCTTTTTTTTTTTTTCAAAATGAGCTGCATTCTTTTTTTAAAAAAATATGATCTTTTGTAAAAATTTACGCAGCAGAATAGAAAACTTTATTTCCATAATAAAATTTTTTTTTTTTCTGAGATTGCTTAAAAAAATATTTCTGGTGAAAACTGAAGCAGAAACGTATATAAATGTAGTATTTACAATAAAATTATATTACATTATCGAATAAATAACATTATCGAAAAAAAAAATCAATATTAAATGCCAAATTTATAGATTATACATTTTTCGCAGATTGTGTAATAATGAGATCCGTATTTTTTTTTGTTTCAAATTGAAACACGAGCTTTATTGCTCGTGAACTGTTTTCGCGTCTACCTGCCGCATTCTCAGGTAGATATACACATAAGAGCCCTCGCAGCTAGAGACAGTGGAAGAAGAGGACTCGAGACTTTCGTGCTTTGTGATTTATGAGCGAAAAAGAAATTGCCAACGTAGGTGGACGATGATTTATGAACGGGGGAATAAATTGCGGATGGACGCGGCGTGCGCGCGTTCGGTTATGCGTATTGTATGTATAGTCGGTCAAAAAGGACGTGCGAGAAGAGTCGTCAACTCGTTCTTCTCCGTGCGCACACATTCAGCCAAGCTATATCGTTCTACCCTTCGGCGACCGGAGAAAAACAAACGTGCACAATGTATGATTCATGTGGCGGATCGAGAAAGATCAGCGACGTCCTCGACTTTAACGTTTGAATATTCAAAATGCACATCGTGAGATTTTTTTAAAATTAAAATTAAAAAAGATAACAATTATTATGTGAAACTAGTTCTAGCTTCTTTTCTTAGAATACAAAAGCCAATTTTTTTCAAACTTTTTCGATTTTTGATATATTTGATATATTTGATATATTTGATACATTTGACATGTTAAAGGGATTCAAATTACAAAAAAAAATCGACTGTCGGCATGAAATTGAAAATGTATTTGTGTTGGCAATAAAATTACGTAAGAGCCATTTGAAATCTTGTAAAATTGGCATAAAAGTGTAAATATAACGTTCCAACAATTTCCGTGAAGAACACAAGAATAACTTATCAGACGTAATCTGATGTCTGCAGTTGACGACTAAATTTACGAGTTCTCGACGAGATACTAGAGAAATGAAGAGGTCGAGAGAAACAGACTACAGGGAGAAAGACGAAGAGTTCCCAATTATTTCGGGTGCTCGTCCCGAGTAATAAAGCGTGTTGAGTAGGATAGAGTCCATAACGAGGCATAAACGAAGGTCTGCACGAGTTGTAAGTACCGATGCAGCAAGCAAGCAAGCAAGCAAGCAAGGCATCGTTTCCCCAGGAGCAAAAGAGGCGAGCATGTCGAGTCTCGAAGGATTGCTCCGCAGAGAGACGTTAAAGCATAAAAGAGACATGGACCTGTCGGTTCGTTTCACGCTGCGTACCAATTAGCCCCCACGGTGAGAACGTCTGTGCAACCATAAATCCATAAATCCATCTCAATGCTCGCCGGAAGAAGCTCAAAGCAAAGTGGAAAGTATGTATTATAGCGAGAAGGAAAGATATATTTTTGAGCCAATCGGGAGCAATGCGAAGCAGTGCTGCTGCGGTGCGACGAATTTTCAGAGGTAGCTGGCTAGCGATGAGTACCGCCGCAGGGGGTCTCTATGGGGTTTCCGTGACCAATACGCATTTTTTTCACAGTTTGCTATGTCGCATCACCGCTCGAATATTTCGACGTAGCTGAATGCCAGACGAAACTTCCCAGAAGAATGGCAAGACGAAAAGTATACAAGAAGACAGAACCGAGAAAATAGAGAGAAAAAAAAAAAAAAATAAGAAGGTTTAGTGGGAGGAGACGAAACATCGAAAAATTCGTAAAAATTCGTCACGTGCTTCAAAGATGTTTTTTCATGCTTGAAAAATACAAATCCGGAACAGTTTTTCACAGGACTTTTCACTGGAAATTTTACAAACATAAAATGTTAGTGAAATTTAAGAGCGACGAGAATCATCTTGCTTGAATTATCATGAAATGCCCCATATATAGTAGAAGCAAAGTGTATCACCTCGCCCCGGTGTCCTCTATTAACACAGAATGCCGTTTTTTTTTCCATTTGGTTAATCACTCGAGAAATATAACTTTTTAATTTCGTGTGAATTAGCATGAAATGCCCCATATAATGTATACATTGTGTCATATCGCCCCGGTTTCCTCTAATATACAAGAGCGCCATTTTGTTCCCGTTCGGTAAATCACTCGAGACTTAACTTAATTAATTCTCCTATCCTTCTATAACCGGTAATCACGAGAAATCAAGAAACTTCTTTCTCATCTCTTATAGGTTATGTTCGATAGTTCAATTATGTTGGTAGACTGGTTACTATCGATTGTATACTGCAAGAAGATGAAGCCAGTAGCTTCAGGTATCTGTTCAATTCGCTTGCCCGCCTCGAGCTATAAAGAGCCGCTCTCGGTTACGGCGTAAAATAATAACCGGAAGAAATCCCAATAAAGTGATCTGCGCGTCAGCGAACCTCACGGGAGAAAAAAAAAAAGAAAGAGAGAAGAAGAGGGACGAACGAACGAGAAAGTGAGTAGGATCAGAAGCTTCACGCCTCGTCCTGAAGGTAATCGGCACCTCGATGCTTTAATCCAACTCTCTCGTTCATTCCTAGCACGATAAACGGGGAAAGCCCAGTGTGGATCACAGCCTCGAGGGTCCTTTCTCAACGTACCCATTTCCGAGACTCATCGGTTAATACCTTCGTAGCTTCTACGGTTAAAGAATAAAGAAAAAAATCGAGATTGAGATTGAGACCTCACGTGTGCTTCGACGCGACCAACCGACCGATTCGTATCGGGTTACGGTCGTCAAGTTTACGCTGATTTTTTAAGCCACCTCGGAATATACACGGCTCTTTGGCTTCCCCTCTGCTGTTGTGTTGCTGTTTTGTTGCTACTGCTTCAGTGTTTACGCGATGAACCGTGAACTTGAAGTGTGCGTTCATCTGCGTCTCTCTTTGTATCACTGTTTTGGTTTTTTTTTGTTTGTTTTGGTAGATAGACGGAAGCTACTTGCAGGCGTGCAAAGTATTTTTTTCATTTTTGTAGTTGATTAAATCCGCAGTCGATTTTATTCAAATGATTATTTTTGTAATCAATATTTTTAATGGAATTACATACTTGTGCCAAGCAATTTTTTTTTATTGATTATTTTTTGCAATCCATTTTTTTTTTAATGGAATATTTTTTGCAATTCACATTTTGTAATCGATTTATTTTTAAGGGACAACATTTTTTTTTTCGTGTGATGTTTTTAAAATCTGATTCTCATAATCAATTCACCAGATTGTAAGCACTCTGTATACGTCATACCCAACAAGTCGAGTATGCTGATCTCAGCCAATAGCTCTTGAAGCTCGAACAAATAATGTGGGGTGTAGCCGCATTCCCCTTTGTTGTTACAGGATCAATGGGATTTTCACTACTGCGTGGAAATATTGATTCACTTATTTGTAACCAATTGATGGTGCCGACTCAGGTTTATTACTTGACGACCTTGATTTTTATGTCTACACATTTAATTCTCGAACTAAGTATAATAGTTGGAATTTAAAATTGAATATTACTATTCGAATTTTTAATTGAATATTATAATTCGAATTCTAAATTGAATATAACTAATCGAATTTCGAATTAAATATTAAAATTTGAATTTGGAATTGAATATTACCATTAAAAAAAAATTTTATATTATTACTCGAATTTTGAATTGAATATTCCTAATCGAATTTCGAATTAAATATTAAAATTCGAATTTCAAATAAAATATTATGTTTGAAATTTCGAATTTGTTATTATCATTAAAATTCCCAATAACATTAGAAACCATAAATAACGCTGTCGATTATTAATTGAATATTATTCCAATTTTGCCAACCAAATTTCAAAATTAACCATTCAAATTCCCATCTCTCCCTCCCCCCATGTTACATATCTATTTTTTCCGGCATCTTTTATTTCCACCCTAATTTTCACAGTCTGTCCGACAATTGGTCCGCAATCAGCGGTTTTATAAGCCGACACATGTGCTTCTCTTGCCTTAGTGCGTTGTCCGTGTTAGGTATATTATAAAGTATAAAAGCCGTGCCAGTTGGCACGCGAGCCCGTGGGCAAAGTCAGTCTCTCGGTTCCGCCCCAAACCGAGGGGGGAGTCTCGACCACTGACACGAGAGGGAATCGGAGGGATGATATCTGAATTATCTTTCAGCGAGTGTGTTTCTTCATCGAGTATAGTCGAAGAGAATTTCAGAGGCTGAGTAGCTTATACCAAAGCGAGAGATTTTAGCTGGTGTTTCGAGGGGAGGGAAGACAGAAAACTCGAAGGAGGTGCAGCGGCGAAGCAGTTGGGTGAGATGCGAGGATAATTGGCGGTCAGGTATGCTGGAGCCTGTCGGTCTCTTCGCTTTGCTACGTCCAACAGAGTCGTGGCTTCTCTTCAGCTGCCTTATATATATATAAATATATATATATATATCCTATACTTTATTTCTTCTAAGTAAAAACTCTATTTCACGACCTCTCGACTCTTTGCTCGAGAACAAGAAGAATAAGTCATCTACCCACAAATTATTTCGTCAACTTTCTAACCGGCCGATCTCTGTATTTATACGAAAGCGATTCTACGCTTAATATTATCGTTGCCGATCGCGACTACTTATAATGTCTATTTTATCCCTCGACCGCGTAGCAGCTGCAGCATAATTCAGCTGCTTTTCTTAGAGAAGATATTAGAGATATATTTTAGGGTGAGAGAAGAAATGTGCAGGCTTAATTTTTTTTTTACATTAAATTGTGGAATGTAATGTGTTTTTAATTGTATTTTATGACTTGGATGTGCATTTTTACATTTTTTTTTCTGTCTTTTTTTTTCTTATTTATCGGATCGGATTAATAAATGAAACAAAAATCTTACTTCCAAAGCATAATTAATCCTCATAAGCATAGATTTCTTTTCCGGCTTCCAAAGACCTCATATCTCTTCGTTCTGGACTCATTCTGTTTGTAAACCTAAGGTGCTTATTTTATCCACTCGACAAAAGTCGGAAAGATCGGAAGCGATACGAAGATCAAATGTAAATTACTGAGAAGACAGTTGGAGCGAGCGGTTCGTTTACAGCAGCAAAAGCCGCGCCGCATACCATCGTCAAAGGTCGTTTTTGACGCGCCGCAGTGCCGTTTTGTAACGAAGGCGCGTGTCCCGTCAGAAAGTTTCCGAGTCTTCTGACGTGTGGTTTATAAATTTTACTCAAATTTTACTCTCCCCTAGTGTCCCATTTCTTTTCGGGTAATCCACCACCGACAGTGTCCCATAGTGCCTCATCTATCCAAATCTCTCAACTGCCTTGATATTCTAGTACATCTGATGTTTTGATTGTTGTCCCATTTTTTTTCCAGTAAATAACATTCTAAGTGTCCCACGATGTCCCGCCTTTCCGAGAGTACCTGATGGTTCGTCCGATGTTTTATATTTTCCAATAAACCATTTTTCATTTGGTCCCATTGCATTTCACGGTGTCCCATATTGTCCCAATGTCCCAGAGTGTCCCACATTGTCACAGTGTGTCTGATTTAGCGTATTATATTTTCCGGTAATCCACCTACCACGATGTCCCAGTGTCCCATTGCTCCTTGAATTACTCCAATATCCTGTCCCATTTCAGAATCACCTAACTTTTTTTTAACCGTCGTCCATCTTACTCCAAGAAAATGTGTAGAATAAGCATCTTCGTTTTTCATGCGTGACTGCTGGTCTCGAGAAACTAGTCGCGCAGCTTTTATTGCCGCACGTCGTTTTGCATTGCAGACGCGCGTGCGTCAGGATCTCTCAGAGTCATCTGTCGTGTCGTTTATAAACTTTGCTCAAGACTTTGCCGAAAGACGGAGTATATTATTAAAGCGTTACCGTCATTAATTATCCGGAGTTTAAAGGGATTAGCGAAGCATGCAAAGGCGAAATGTTGCAGAGGTAACAAAAAAAAGGGGGGAAAAAAAACAAAAGATGGGACACGGTTTAGGTTAGTGCCGCTCCGAGTGAGTGAGAAAGAGGGAGAGAGCGAGAGAACTGGCGATGAGAGCCATACGCCTTATGGGAAACCGTGTGGCGCGCGGTAGAAATTGAGCGGTCTTCATTACCTGCCGCCCGCTCATTATGCTCTCAGCGTGGAGTCCCTTTATATATATATACCTTTCTGGCTCTGAGCTCTACACTTATGACCAATACCATGCTGCATTTATACGGCCCGAGGTATAACGTCTTCGTCTTTCCAAAGTCGTAACTGCAGGAGGCTTCTCTCCTCGTCCGGGTTTCTCTCATCTGTTGGCGATGAAGCGTAGCTCTCCTCTTTCTCGGGCCACCAGCTATACAGTGAACTCGACAAGTATCCCATTTGTTCCTGTTCGCGCGATATTATACCTGCCGAATAGCCACACTTTTAGTCTAGACTTAAACTAAGACTTTGGTCTTTTGCCGTGTGGCAAAGCCTGGCCCCACTGTAACGGAAGCCCCTGATTATATCTGCTACGGACAGCTTGGTTTTCGGTGTCTCACGCGTCTACGCTAACATCTGGAACCATCGCACCGCTATCTTGTGGATTATGGCTTTATTGCTGTTCCGCAATCTTGGGATTTTTCGTGAATTGTCATAGGCGGCGAAAGGGACAACAGGAAGCGCTAAATTGACACGTTCAATCATTTGGATTGAGTTATATAGTGATTAGAGACTGTCCCAAAAAGTGTCCCACCTGTCCCACGATGAAGGACGACAGGAAGCAACAATTTGACAAGTTAAATCGTTTGGATTGAATTATATAGCGCTTAGAGACTGTCCCAAAAAGTGTCCCACGACCCCAAACAGACGAGTAAATTTTAAAAAAAAACAGATTTTTAGTTTTTTATTTTGAAATTTTCAATTTGAATGGAGTAAATTTTTTTTAAATGTCCAAATTTTAATTTCACAAAATAAATAATTGACAATAAATTGTTATTAGATTTTACAATCTATTTGTACAAAGAAATTTATTATTTATCGAACAACATCAATTGTTTTTTATATTATATACCTTTTTACGTCGAGATGCGTCATATAAATGAGAAGCAGAATAGGACGAGCCAGACGGCTCTAAGTAATCACAAGTCTGCACAACAGTTTGCCAAAGTTGCCGAAGAAATGGGGGAGACTCGTTGCCGGTTACTGCAGTGAAATGCTCGTACACTATATGATTTCAACTGTCGCTAGAAGCGTCCTCTACCCAATACTTGCGCGAAACTACACTGCTTATAAACGTTCCCATATCTCATTTCTATGATCTTCTCAGAGAAGAGACGAAAATACCAATGACGACATCTCTTCGAAACATTTGTGTAATACTTTTATAAATAATGAAACATTTTACTTATATAAAGGAGACCAAAGAAGTACTGTCCAAAGTTAACGTTGAAATACATGTAAATCCTTCTATAAAATATATGCACACAAGAACACACAGAGGGCTCCTGATGCTTCCTTTTAACCTCAAAACGTTCATCCAAGGTTTTTATATGAAAAACATATACACATTGGTGGGACACAATGATATAAGAAAAAGTGACGAGGATGGGACATCCTTTTATAGGATTTACCGTGGCACAAAGCGAATAGAAATGTTTGTACCACATATTGGACCCTTCATCCAATGTATATTAGACTCTCTTTCTCTCAATATATACCTGTGATCGGGGGCATTTGTATACTTACATCCACTTTAAAAGAGACACGACCGAAAGTCCGTAACAGAAAGGTCGCACTTTCTATATATATATGTATGTATACATCTTACTCGTTCGATGCAATACGCTACGTGTTCTACACAAGATATACGTACACTTGTATCCCTCTTCTGTCCCAAGCACAAACCTCCGAACATTTTCTCTATAGATAGAGTTGACAGTATACTCTATATAAGCAGGAGGTAAGAACGGGTCGCGCTCCGAGTATTTCGAGAGAGACTGACCGGCCACTCCTTCTCGCAATACCGCAAAACTCTTGTAGTAATGTCTCGTACCAATATACACGAGAATGTACGAACAGAAAGACGTAAATCGTCGACAGAAGCACACAGATTGTACCAATAGGTCCTAACTTGTTTTTTTTTTTTTTTTCTTCTTTTTATCGACTGACCTATCTCGAGACCAGAATTCTCGCATATATTATAAGCGAGATCATAAAATGATACTTTGAGATACTGAATTTGCAGATAAAAATCTTTTCTTAAATTTTCTTGAGAGCAAAAAGTGGAGGCTGGGGTTTTTTTTTATACTGAGGCAGAGTGGGACACTGTGGGACACTGTGTGTTCATCAAAATACATTTTTGATGAACTTTTCAATACATTTTTTTTTTTTTTTTTATTGCATTAAAAAAGTTTTTTGCAATGAAATAATCAAATTAATAATTTTTTTCGCTCTTGAATTTGAGTTTACTTTTTTTGTTACCTTATAGACAGGGACGCGTGAAGATGTCAGAGAAAAATCGGTAGTTTGGGTCAACAAATATTTAAAACGAAAAAAAAAATCAGGAAAATCCGTATTTATCTTATCTTTTTAGATTTTGCCTGGCATTTCTAAATCTGGACGTAAAGGTATAGAAAGCGTCTTTGTCAATACAGCTACCTTTTTTTTCTTATCCTCTGGGGTATTTTCGATAACTGTATCACATGCACTTTATTTTTTAAAAAAGTATCGTTCTTACGATTACCTGCCTCAAAGATACATTTAAAAAAAAAAAAAAATGTAACAAAAAACAACTAATGTATTAAAATTTTGATAAAAACTGCTATATTTTCAGTTTTATATATTTTAATTTTTTTTTCCAAGCTAAAAATAATTTTTCAAAAATACAACATCAAAATTCCCAGGAAAAAAGGAAATCCAGAAAAATCCAGAAAAAGTTCTGTCACGTGAAAGAAAGTATCAAAATTTACAGAGAATGACTCATAGATCCAAAACCGGTAAAAAGTAGTTCATTCTTTACGTAAAATTTTCCTGATAATTCGTTGTTCACGTCGTTCCCTAATCGTTATCTCTGCCCGAAAGCTAGACTGCTGTCCTCTTATCATTTTTATCGTCCCTTCCTGCCGTTGTCGTGAAGGTATGCGCTGAACAAATTCAAACTGCGCGTCGCTGCTGTATTTTCACGATGACAAACCGTCCGACGACAAACCCAATGCGCGCCATAAGCACGTCGCTTCGTTCTTTGCTTTCGACCTCTGACTCTATTTTTTTTTTTTCCCCCGAAAAAAAGAAAGGCCGCGTGCGTAAACAGGCGGCAAAAGCAAAGATAGGGATACACACAAGAAAATTAAGAGCGGAGTTTTTTTTTCTTTTTTTTTTCTGAGTGATGTTGTCAGTCAGTGCTCCCTTCTGCTCGCGCTCGCCCCTCTTGTTACACAGACGTGTTATCGTTCACCGGGTCTAAGTCTCGTTTTGTGATCTGAAAATTCACTCGCGTACGATCGTAACACGTAAAATGCATGTGTGTATATATGTATATAGTCCTGGTCAGTCTTGAAAAGAACCGACAAACACAACACTGGTAACCGGTTATAGTGCCGCGACCCCTTCGACTTTTCTCACCGCACCGAATCCGTAATCCGTTAAACCGTTCTCGACTCTTGTGTAATGCAAAACGAAAGATGGACAAAGAGCACTAAACTTCGTAACAAAGAAAAAGAGAAGAAAAAAAATCGAAACGAAAGGAAATTATTCAACGAAATACGTTGGGATGAATCTGGAGTTAAAAGTACGGAGTGAAGTTCGTACTTTGATACAAATATGAGCACGACAGTGAAGTTTCAATTTTGGTATAACTTTGCGCGTGATATTAAGTGTAAGATGAATTTTAAATTTGAGTAACATTGAGCATGAAGTTTGTTTGAGACTGCAGGACAACTTTGAATACGAAATTTTTATGTAACTTTGAGTATGAAACTTCAGTGTAACTTTGAGTACGAAACTTCAGTGGGAATTCGAACATAAGATTCACTTCAAACTTTACGGCAACTTCAAGGACGAAATCAACTTCGTGCCAGAAGTCAAGTCCTCCATTTGATTGATGTCAAATTAGAAATGATAAAAAAAACATTTCATCTCCCTTTTTTGCAATTTCTCCTTTCTTCATTTCAGTACCAATCCAATAAAATGGAAAACAGTTGTATAAAAAAGACCCCGCTGTCTCATATTAAAAAAATACGTTTTCTTTGCTGCTTCATAATATTGTCTCACACACATACAAATCGTTTCTGATTTCGGTAAATCAAGCTGGGATGCGCGATTTCTTTTCATACTGACGTGTTATTCGAGCAATGGAAATTTTGTAGCTTTGGATGTCTTGTTGACGAGGGTGAAGACCGCAATGTCCGTTTCTTTTCCCAATTTAATTCTTTGCCAAACAAGACCAGAACCCAGAAGAGCAAAAAGGACGAGGGCTTTTTTTTTTTTTATTCGAGGACGGGAAAAGTCAATACCACTTGTGTAGGTAGAAAACAAAAAAAAAAGATGGTAGAGAAACGACTTTGTATCGTCGGTTTTTGGGATTTAAGAATGATTTGCGCGCGTGACTCGTCCATCAACGATGTTTTAGTAGAAGAAATAGAAGAAAAATAGTGAGATGAATGGTGTGCCTCTTCAAGGACTTTGTCTCGACAGCCGTAAACCTAGCAGTTGGGTTGTTGGTTATTACGACGAGACGACTTCAGCTTCTCCTCATCATAACTATACTATACACCTGCCGAAATCTCGAGGACCCTTCGTTTTTACCGACTTAGGAGAACAATAGACATGTTTCGATATTTTCACGTTGTATAATTCACTCGTTTAGGAACAGGCGAGTCATTAGAAAACAGAACAGTGATGAAATCATTATTTTTTGTTTCAGGGAAATTTTAACAAAATACAGTTAAATTAAAAATTGATTAAAAAAATTATAACTGCTTATTTTTTTTTTTGGAAATTTGGAAAAATTGGTCAGTTTATATGTTACATAATTTTTGGGTCGAATAATTCCTCGAATAAAAATAAAAATTGGAAAATATTGCAATTACTCCGATTAATTGTAATTACAACCGCAATTTCTGACTTGAGTAATTTTTGCTCCACGTACAGAAATATAAAATAAAAAAAAGGACGAATCCTCAGAGGAAAAACATTCAGCAATATTTTTGTCGGCGTGTTTTTAAAAATTTTCTTTACGCTACTTGGAGCAGCAGTGACGCTTCTCCTGCTTATATGAAGAGCGCTATACCTAACGCAAATTCAGGTTCATAGCTCGGCACGCTTTTCCAGAGGAGCGTGCGAGAGGCGGCCAGAAAGAGAAAGAGCCAAGGATACAGTACAGAGAGACAGTCCTATAGCTATACCTCGCGTGATTTAATTAAAATCCCAACGTTGGGCCCGCGCGGCTGAAATTAGCAATTAACGCGCTGGTGTCGCGTAGCGTTTGCTATATAGCGCGAGCGCGCACGCTTGTTCTCCATCCACCCACTATTTCGCCCATCCTACGAGTCTCTTTTCGCTGCGTGCTATACACACCGGACCGGAGGAGGCTCGAGCGCCTCTGTCGCTTCGTTCTTTTTTTTTTTTTTTTTTTTTTTTTTTCTTTTCTTTTCTTTTTTTTTCTTCCGGAGTGTTATAGAACTGCGCAACGAGAGCGGGTTAAAGTGCGACAATGAAATTTGAGCTGAAAAATAAATTTCGTATAAAGCAGGAAGAATAAAGGTGAGACGATAGAAGGTTTTAATAGTCGCTCTGTGTGAAACGGCTCACGGATCCGTCTGACACACCAGGTTTATATCCGGTACCGAGGATTTTACCCCCACCCCAAAAATCCCTCACGATTACAACGCTGTTTTGGCTCTGGATTCTGATTCGGAATTAGTCACTGGTTTTGTAATTGGTGGATTTTACTGCTTGGAAATTGTGAAATACCAGAGGGATAATTTCATATTTATTTATTTATATATATATTACAATTACTGAAAGTAATTGTAGGATATAATTCATATAAAAGGGGGTAAGTCTTAATAATAATAACAATAACAATAATATATATAATAATAAGGAATAAATTTTTGAGATCCATGGGAAAATCATACAGATACTCACAGACACTCACAGACACACGCACACACATTCGATATCTATGTTATGTTATTTAAAGTTTGCATCACCATCAATGAGTTTGATTGAAACACAAACAACGTTCAAGTTTTAATTATGGTTTTATATCGGTGAATATAAAATACTAACTGAATGTCTGAAGGCATTGTGCCACTATACGAAAAAGCTAAAAGGCAAAGAAATTTCCTGGCGACTTTAACCTGCTAGTAATAATAATAATAATAATAATAATAATGATAATAATAATAATAATAGTAATAAGTGTAGTGAATAAAAAATGAAAAAGATGTAGAATTGATCTCGGAAATTGCTAATTGAAGACGATAAAAGCTAGTTTGAGTGCGCAGCCTATTTACTGAGTGTCTAGCGCACTGAAGTCCACCTGGAATCCATCCAGGCCATTTTTCGATCAAGTTTCATCGCAATCCGCAGTGCTCTCAATTTGATCTACTCCAGGAATGTTGGCTCGCTCCCTGCTTTCGAATCAGGACCCTGCAAATTCCTTTTCCTTACAAAAAAAAATATATTTATTTTCAGCAGAGTCAATTCAACAAGAAAAAAAATGGAATTATTATTTTTCGTAAATTTATCATAATAGTATCAATCATGTATTATTTTTATTTTTAGATTTTATATTGTTACATGACAAATACGAAAAAATGAGTATTTTCTAATCATTATATGCATCTAAATAGCGACAAGAAGGGAATTTAATCACGCGATGCAAAATGACACGAGAGCCGCAACTCTACAGAACAGTAATTTTCTCAATAATTTATAATTAACAGGGGAATTCGTGACAGGATAATAATTACACGGCGCAGACGTCGTGGTTTGAACCATACTCAAATTTACATATAATTATAGGCAAACAAATCTAAAACAAATGACAATTAACTGTAATAATAATGGTAATAATAATGGTCGAATAATTTCATGTCAATTTGACTACTCAAAATAGCCCCTTTTTGTTTTACCACAAATATCAAGTTACTCAGTCAAAAAAAAAAAAAAAAAATAGGAGCAGCAGCAAAAATTAATTTTACAGATTATTCAATTTTTACAAAAAAATTCTGTTAGAAACTATGGAGGAATAAATACTGTTAGTCGCGAGACCATAAAAAGTTTCCAGACGATCGATCATAAAATGAAGAAAAGTAATCAGAAATAATAAAAATAAAAAAAAGATCCGTGGATTGCCTATAAAATGTATCCAACAGTAAAGAAAAGACAAATTTTCTATTACAAAATGTAGAAGAAATATATTTTACGTTGGAAGACAGTACGAACTATTACCAGAAATCACGACTCCAGCGTATATCGAGGACAATATGTTCTCGCACGTGCGAAGCCCCGCTGTGTTCCCGGACGTTAGGAAAAGAAAAGAGAGACCTGCAGCTAGAAGCGCGAGAGCTTCTCCAGTTGCGAGGAGAAGCTGCTGAGGACACACACAGCATGACTCCCGAAGCATACGGAAGAGATCGTGCGCGAGCTACGCGCACACACGAACGACATGTATAAATATATATTTGTGTGTCTGTATGTGTGTGTGTGTGTGTGTGTGTGTAAGTATCGTGTAGCATAACGGGCCGACACTTGAGTGAACCGATAATACTCGAACCGGACGTTGAGGCACGTTCACGTATTACGCATCCGGGCTCGTCTGGCTTCGATATATTATTATATTTATATACTACACGTATGAGCCTACATATATATGTATGGGGCATTTAATACCGAAATGATCTGGTTGGTAAAAAAAAATTTGGAAATTTTAATTTTGCATTATTTATTTTAATACACAAGGGAAGTAATTATACAAAAAAAAAAGAAAACATATGTATATATTGAACTTATCTTGAAATATTTTTTTCTTTATTCTCAAAAACAGATAAAATTCGAGGTCAGGAATTACGAAAGTTGATGTCACATGCAGAATTTTTTGAACTTTTTCGAATTGTAAATTGTGGTCATTAAAGTGTTAAAAAAAAATTCTGCAAATTAAGTAACGAAAAGACTTGAGTCGCTTTTAGTGTAGAAAGAATAAGAAAAAAATGTTATATCAAATGTAAGAAATCAAAATCGTTTAAATTTGAAATGAAATGCCCCATAGACAATTCAACAGTATAGGTATTACTTCACCGGCATTTTCTCTACGGATGACGGGGCCTTGTACTAGCGTACATATGATAACGTTTCGTTTGGTACGTGACAAAAAACGGATATACGTAAAACCGCGTATCGTTCGCACAGATCTCGTTTCTGTGTGTACCTTGTCTTGATTGAGTGCGCTCCCGACGAAGAAATCCTATCAATCCTACACACATTCCCGCGGAAGCCGCGCGTATATATGCGTTTGAAATTAAATTTTCATAAATAAAAGATAAAAGTCGTTTGGATGCATAAATGGCGCTAGTTACTTCTCCTAATGTCTGTGATGTGGATCATAAGATGTATTTTGATTTTGAGATAAAGCAATACATGATAGTCTATTTTAGCTTATGTTGAAATTGTCATAGCTGAAAAGTTCAAAATATTTTCGAAGATGAACATACACGTCAAGTGCTCCTGCACACACACTCACTCACACATGTCGACTTTTTGCTCCTTCCATAAATTTGAAAATCGAGCGCTGTTGAATTTTCCAGCTGGATGAAATTCCTGGAGCTTGTAATATAGTTGAGTGTTCGTACATTAGACTCACTTATAGATGCCTTCATAAATCGTCCACATTTTCATAGTTGCCTGCATGTATGCGACCACGGTTTTTTTTTTCTTTTTTTTTTTAAATTAACGGGTGTATAGAATCGATAATCTAATAAGTGGGCATAACTTTGACATGTGGGACTTTTTTCAATGTCAATTCTACTTCGATTTAGTGTGTCTAAATAATAGCCAAGTTTGTTGTGTTCATAAATGTGATTTATGTGGAATCGTGTCTTTAATTGGTCGAACCCGGGCCTTGGCTCATGCGGGAGAATTGGGCCTTATCCGTCGGACGTTCGTGGAAAAATAACTTTGTCGGCGTGGGACTTGTAATGGGACTTGACTCGCGAGAGGAGGCCGAATTTTATATTTCACAGCTTTGTGAAACTTGATATTTGTGGTTTCGACCTTATATTGGGACTTAAATTAGATCATAAGAGTTTGAATTATATAATTCACAGCCCTGAGATTTTTGTTTTAATAAAGGGCCTTATATGTTGGGTCGTAACTCGACTCATCGATTTTGCCTCTTTTATATTGATCTGACGTGACTGATAAAGTTGTATTTAATATTTTCCAGCTTTGATTCTTGGCTTTTGATAGATTGGGACTTACATCAAGAGGCCCCTGCGACTTGTTTTTTTTATGGGAGTGTGTACTTAATATTACTACTCGAATTAACTCATGAGAAAGTCGGATTTTAGATTTTCAGCGCTCGGGCCTGAGTTTTTTTCGGGTTTGGGGCCCAAATTGGGCCTGAACTTGAGTCATAAGATGTTGAATTCTATATTACAAACCTAAAAGAGGTTTCTAAGTATCATTTAATTGACTTCGTATTAGACAAACTTTTACCATAATGGGCCTTATTTCGCAAGGCCCTGAAACTTAATTTATGATAGCTCAGGTTCGTTGTAGAAATTTGTAAGCAAACCAATAAATGCCAAAACAAGTTTCTAAAAAAAAAAAAAAAAAAAAAAAAACATAAGGGTCAACAGGAAACTGGGCATTTTTGCCAGTGGACACGAATCTCGTTTGCTCAAACCCCGGAACCTGTGCGCTCAATCTTCTTATAAACACAGACATACACATGAGCAAGCAATAGAAGTGAGGAAGTCGCCTCAACCGGTCCCGGATTTTATTTCGTGCGCGTTTGTCTTCCGCTCGGATTATCTTTCACGACTCACTTTTGTCTCGACGTGTCGTTCTTCTTTCTCGCTTCTGAGTGTATAAGCGGAAGATAAGATTGGCCAAGATCTCGCGAGCCCCCCCGTGTGACATATGGTGGGCGTACGGGCTTCACTGGCTGTGTGTTCGCTTCCACGCTTGCCTCTCTCGGTTTCTTCGTTCTTTCTCCTTCATCTCCGTCCTGACGTCCAGCAGCACCAGAAGTAGCAAACCTCTATATATCCTTCATGGCCTTGCATCTTTCATCTCTGTCCTGTCCGGCTGTTGACCAAAGCTGCGGGAGCGTTCGGCCCGGACATTCTCCTGTTGCCATACGTGCAGGATGATCGGAAGGAAGCTGGCTCCATTTACCACGATTTTACGCGAAGATTTTTATGAGCCATACAGTGTACAGCAACCCATACCCGAATACGGGACATCATCAGCCTGAGGGAACTTGCCTTTTTTATCCAAAAGATGTCTTATTATTTTTATCAGCAGAAATACGGCTATTTATAAATTGCTATACACTGAAATTACGAAATGCGAGGCGTTAATAACGAGAGTTGCATTAAGAGAAAATTATGATTGTGTTGTGTGATTATGTTGTGTGATTGTGTTGTGTAATTGTGTTGTGTGACTATGTTGTGTGATTGTGTTGTGTGATTGTGTTGTGTGATTGTGTTGTGTGATTGTGTTGTGTGATTGTGTTGTGTAATTGTGTTGTGTGACTATGTTGTGTGATTGTGTTGTGTGATTGTGTTGTGTGATTGTGTTGTGTGATTGTGTTGTGTGATTGTGTTGTGGGATTGTGTTGTGGGATTGTGTTGTGCGATTGTGTTGTGTGACTGTGTTGTATGACTGTGTTGTCTGATTGTGTTGTGTGATTGTGTTGTGTGACTGTGTTGTGTGACTGTGTTGTGTGACTGTGTTGTGTGATTGTGTTGTGTGATTGTGTTGTAATTGTGTTGCGATTGTATTGTGGTTATCTTGAAATTGTGTTAGGATGTTGTTTAAACACAATTGCAACACAATCCTAACACAATCACAGCAATCATATATATATATATATATATATAATAAAAATTGACTGTAAATAGGTAAAAAAAAATATTGTTGAATTTCGACATAATGTTGGGCTTTTCAAGGAGGTGCGACTTTTCTTGAGTAAAAATAATACGGCAAAATCAGCGGGCGTAATATCCACACGTTAAAAATTTAACGAGTTGAATTACTAACACCGTCAACGAAATTAAGCGCCTTGATTGTACTAAATACATATATATACATAATGAGGTAGGGGAATTGTCAAATGAATCTGGAATACCTATGCAATTTTTTTTTTTTTTTATGTACGATAATAATAATGTAGCAAGCTAAAAGACCGCCATTTTCAGATCGTAGAAACCGCGGCAGGCTCATTAATTTTTTTTTTCTCTGTCCTACTCTCGCTCTAGCGTGATTAGCAGTGCGGTTTTTCGTTTGTTTAACGAGACTCACCGAGGCTAATGAGTTTCCGGCCTTCCAGGTAACCGGGACGGTCGTTATATAGACATAGCCTCAGCTACTATACTATGTATTAAAATCTCCGTCATAGTTTCCAAGCTTTTGGATAAAATTGAAGATTATCGGTGTGGAACTTGCTTCTAATAATTAGACTTGTGAATACCAAAGGTAATTTAGCAAAAAGCCTAAAACTTTATGGGAACAGCGTCAAAGCGACCGCAACGTTCCTCAGATGCATTTTTTATTTTATTTATGAATATAAATGTCTGCCTTTGACGTTTCTACTTTAGTTTCTTTTTTTTTGCTTCGTTGCGGAGAAAGCTTTGTTAGGATACTTAAGTATTTATCGTTAAAAAAAAAATTAAAAAAAACCATGTGTATTCGGAAAAATGACCGAATTTATTTTATAAGGAAAAAAGTTTACTGATTTTTAAAACAATTTTGTTGTAATTCACAATTTTTTGTTACGCTAGTTTTATGGGTGGCTTACAAAAATAAGGCCCTGGAAGGGGGCCTCATCGGGGATTTAGAAAAATCCAGACGTGAGGGCCTCTTCAGGGATTTATACAAATCCGGGTGCTGGTGTGTCATTTGACCCCGGCCAGCTCGTTTATCCTACATGGCGGCAGCGGTGGCGATGAGATATTTTTATAATATAGACAGATATATATATATATATACATATATGATAACACATACAGCACATTATGTATATAATACTCTATAGGAACAAGTATACTAACATGATGTTAAGATATATAGAAGGCAAAGAAGAGGCCGACGAGAATGAACGTGCGAGGCGGATGACCGACTGTCTGCGTTCGGAACGAGATAATCACTTAATTACCCGATGCCGCATCGTTACGTTTTCGTGCCCCGAGGCTGAGAGCTCGAGTTGCTGATGCCCGTTGCTGCCCGCTGACCCGCACGCGATTCACCACCACAACTAAAGTAATAAAAAAAAAAAAAAAAAAAAAAAAAAAAGAATAAGAATAAAAAAGTTCGTTCGAGCGAGAAGCCCCTCCCCGCATTTACGCGTCCATAATACGCCTGTCGGTGTCTCTGTTTCTTTGACATACTAATGGTATATGTTATAATATACATGAATACATGTAGTATATATATGTATGCATGTATATGCACGTAGTAGGCTTTGTGTATGCCTGGAAGGAACCGACACACCCTGCCTCTTCGTAGCACGGATTCCGTGTCTCGCGTCACGCTACACCACGCATCCTATATTGTACTCCACATTGTACATTACATGTAGAAAATTACAAACAACATTTTTTAAAAATTATATTGATGAATATTTTTGCTTAGGTTTAGTTAGTAATGGCAGGTTATCATGATTTATGGGTTAAAAGATGGTTTTGACTGTTAAAATGAACAATATGAACACTCTTTTTACCACATCCCGATTCTACACGAGATATAGATGAGAGATTGTATATGTAGATTCCATGTGTGATGGAAAATTACCGTGTAGAATCGAATTTGTGTTACATGCAAGCAATGTGTAGATTCGGTGTGTGGTGTAATAAGAGTGTAGATTCGGTATGTGGCGTAAAAAGGGTGTAGATTCAAGGTGTGTAGGAAAATAACTATGCAAAACCGGGCATGTGTTTAAAGCAATGTGTATGTCAGTAATGTGGAGTATCGAAATGTGGTGGAAGAAAAGTCTACAGATTCAATATGAAAAATTATTGACGTGGAATTTTCAGATCGAAAAATGTTGATAATTGTACTAAAAATAAAATAAAAAAAAATCTTTTTCTCAAGTAAAACACAACATTTTTACAACACAAACTGACTTTCGATTTCTCGTGTAAAGAATTATTATTATTATTATTATTTTTTTTTTACCATCTTAGACTATACCGACCAAAGCCTTCTTAGTCGATATATATATTAGGTGATGATGAAATAGCGCCTGAAGCCGATCGTAGGAAATAATTCACAAAGGCAACGTAGAATATAGTAATTAACTAATCAGAGTCGTGGCTGAGAAAGGTGTGTGGCTTCGAATATCGACGTCTTTACCATGGACCAATATAGATTCCATTGTGTCCTTATTTTTTAATTTTTTTTTTCTGTAATATTCCCGAAGACAAAAGGATACCGGGAACTTCCAACAGCGTTACATTGAGGAACAATTACTGTGCAGCTGTCGGTGAATTCCAATGGCAAATGGGTCATTGCTAATTCAAAGGCGCTTCCCCGAGGGAAGATCCTGCATAACCTATAATGGTACCCATGTGGTATTTTAACGACCATCGAACGACAGACCAAACTTCCTTAATACATAGTAGAAACATCGTCATATAACATTCATAAATGGAAATGCTTCGAATACCTAAATTAGTAACACGATTCTGTTACGTTAGTGGACTTAAACATTGACTTAGTATTAAAATTTTCTAAAAAAAAAAAAAAATATACTGGGTTAATAAATTAGCCTATAGTTTTTTGTGATTCCATTTTCTTTTTTTTTGTAAATCACAGTAAACTAATTTTTGAATCCAACGCACGTTTTTCCTTTTTTGTTGTCTTTAAAAATAAAATCCAAGAATTAAAAAAAAATTGTAAAAATTAAGATTTCTCTTAAAATAAAAAATGAAAATATAGAAGATTAAAAAAAAAAAGAAAATTACACTTTCTATTTTAACGTGTAATTATACTTTCTATTTTTTTAATACAATTTTCTTTGAAACGAATAAAAAAAATTTTACTCGTTTTTAGTACACCGCGAGTTCTGCTTTTAATTATTCATCATTAACCTGTGGTCTCGAAGTTGCAAAGGGTTCTTGCATTGCTTCACATTATTTGCTTTCTGAAGGTTATTTCTGTTACAAAATAAATATTGTAGAGGAATAAATATTCTTCAGCGATAGGGAATGAAGGTTTCCAACCTGTTTGCATAAGAAAAAGAAATTATAAAAAAGTTTACGTGCAAGCATTTTGTGCCCTGCCATATGTCAAGGTTTCTCATAACTTGTTATGGTTCGTTGAAAGCTCGAAGAGCGTGATGAACTGTTTAAAATTTATTTTCCTTCTAGCGTATTTTTTAAACCCAAATTATTATACAACAAACTGTCGAAAAAAAAAAAATTCCAAAAAAACATTCGTAATAATTTTTCTGCATGAATTTGTATCAGTATTATATCAATTTTAGAAAAAATCTATTATTGTTTATTTATCTGAATTTTCCCTGTATTCAAAATATATTGTAAAATATAATGACAAAAAAAAATGATCTACTGTAAGAAATGTAAACTAAGAAATTCTCTAGATAAAAAAAATACCGTTCTGATAAAAAGATAATCTTAATAATGCCTCTTCAAACATGGTTATCCTTATCATATAAAGTTGGGTCATAATCTATCACCGGGGCATTCACCTCACCGTTACGATCTTACTCGACTCGAATCTCGATGAAAAAAAAACCGCTAAAAACCACCGCGATTATATCTTCTTTATTATACCTCATTTATCTATCCAACTATGCGGCTTTCCTGAATTACTCGAAGAAAATACTTACGCGTCGAATATGTAAGTCCTAATCACCTGACGGAGCTGTCGACGAGCTCATCATTCATGAGTTATTTATTTTTTTCATTTCAGTGAAATTAACAGTTTTATAAGATCGTAGGTAAATCCTCTATATTTGTTCCTGTGAGATCCCAGGGAAATTCCCTAGATTCGTTTCTGTAGGATTCTAAGCGAAACTCCTAGATTTGCCCTATGGGATTCTAGATAAATTCCCTAGATTCGTTTGTGTAGGATTCTAGGGGAAACTTCTCGACTTGTTCCAATGGGATCCTAGGGAAATCCCCTAGATTCGTTTGTAAAAGGCTTCTAGCCGAAACTCCTAGCATTGTTTCTATGGAATCCCAGGTGAATTCCCTAGATTCGTTCTTACGAGGTCCTAAGCGAATTCCCTAGATTCCTATGACACCGATATACACTATGAAGCAACCAGAACTAATCTTCATAACTGCTTCAACAGGAGTGTCAAAAAAACTCGACGAAAAGGCATATCAAGTAAGCCCAACTTTCATTTAAACCCATTTAAAAAATTCAACCCATTACACTCGCACTCGTCTCGATCCTCCGTTAACAAAAAAAAAGAAAAAAAAAAAAAAATGAAAGAAGAACAAACTAAAACCCACCTCGATTATATCTTCCTCATTAAACCTCATTTATCCATCCAACTAAGCGTGGCTTTCCTCAATTATCCAAAAGAAAAATACTTAAGCGTCCCAATATGTAAGTCTTAATGATTGCCATGACGGGGCTGCTGACGAGCTCTCATCATCCACCAAATTATTTATCTCTCAATCCAAGTGAAATTTCGTTAAACCAGTAAAGTGGCTGTAAGAGTTATATGCCTTAGGTGTATTTGTATATCTGTGTATGTGCGTTTACCGTCCCAACATCGCATCACACACCAGAGTGAAACGAAGCTGGCCACTCTCTGGTCTACCCATGTATTACCGTTACCCGATCCCACTCTCACTCTCTTTTTTCTCTCGCTCTCTCTCTCTCTCCCTCTCTTTCGCCGTTTGCTACTTCATAAAGACATTAACACGCGAGAGGCCGGTAATTACGGCGAGCGTCAGACAACCGGCACGGTCGAGTTGTGAGCTACACTTGGCTGACTATGAAGCCGACTGGCGCTTCAACGTAGAAACGCTTATCCATATGCACACACGCACACTCATGCTTTATATATGTTTTATATATATAGCATAGAAAAGTCCGGACCCCTGGTGCGAGACGGCTCGAGTCTCGGTGGCCACGTGTCTCCTTGGTTACTCCGGATGTGTGAGAACCTCGACGGCTCGACATCGTCCTCATGGCCCTGCTGCGCGTTACGGTCTCGTGCCACACACCATACCATCTAAGTCACATTCACGCCCGGGGACAGTCACCGACACACGTCACCCATAAGCCATTGATGTCTTCATACATTATTTCGTGTGCGTATATTGTCACAAGTACGTGCGCGGTGGGGCCTACCGTGGTTTACATGAGTAAAATTGTTGGACATATTGTACCAGTAGTGAAACTTGTTCGACGATAAAGCTGTATTGTTGATGGATTGGTATGTGCGTTTAGTGAGGGAAGCATGATGAGTATGCAGTTTGGGTTCGGAGGTTCAGTTCAGCTCTCGAGTGAAATTGATGAAAAATAAGGAATGCTTGATTACTGAAAAGAAGACAATGAAGAAAAAAAGTTGAATTCAAGTCTCATTCGTTGTTCCATCTTCATGAAGTTATGGTCCATTTCTCAATCATAGCAGCCACGATTACATATCTTGAAAAGAAAAACGAAATAAGGATCACGTCGCTTTTTTAAATAAAACGTTCTTGCCTAGTCTGTGTCTGTAAATCTTTCGCTACAAGAAAGCCAAAATTGCTGAACGACTGTAACAGACACCAAAGTTTTCAACGAGTTATAAACACGACCTCCTTAATTTGTTTGTTTATTACGATGCCAGCAAAAGTTGGGATGGTAAATATGCTTTGTTTTAAAGCCCGTTAAAGTGAACGTTGATGGCTTTTTGTCTCAATTGACTCACGTGAAGCATTGTTCAGAAAGTTTTGTTAAAAAAAAAACAACGAAAAACACACTCGTCGACGTTACAGCCCACACTGAAAGCACAGCAACACATAAACCTGCTGGGTTGCATATTTTCTCTGGCTTTTATATAGGTAGATACTAGGCGCTTAAATGTGTACACAGTGAAGTCGGTCACATGGTTCAAAACCCGCGAGATGAGGGTAGTTAGACTTGTCTGCGTTTTCCGCAGATGTGTTCAATGTGTATACATGTATAAATACACATACGTACTCAGTTCCATTGAACTGTATACAACGAACTATATTCACCACGAGGTTACCCAATGTTACCCTCGAATTTAATTATTCGAGGATGGAACGTTGGTGGCATTGCCTCGTTATCGTGTGAGAAGCAGACGGTTACTATTAACTTGCTGCTTTTTGCTGCTACAGTGTGTTTAAAAGGCAGCCCCGTTTATCCTTTCAGCACTATGCGCCAACGAATTACACTATTAAACTAAAAATGCCTTTGCAAACTTGATGGAAGCATTGCAACGGTATAAACTCTGTCGCCAATTAATACCCATGCAACTGTTTTGATATTTTCAGTATTGTTGAAATAGAAGCAATTGTTAGAATATGAAATAGGTTTCCAAAATTAAATTGAAACTCATTTTCAATGTATCACACCATTTCTTTTTAAATCTGATAGAAAATCTACCTATGGTCCCATAGGAAGTCTACTTATGGTCCCATAGTAAATCTACCTACGGTCCCATAGGAAATCTACCTGAAGAATCCGCCCATGATTCCACAAATCATACCTCGACCCAAACCTAAAACCCAAAGGATTCTTTATGCTCCTATCTAGATACGAAATTTATCTTTTTCGTTGCTATGTACATAAAACAAAGTACAGGCCTCATCTCTAAAGAGGTTTCACCACTCTACCGTGGCGGCAAGCAACCTTACAGCCAAAAGCCATTAAATAATAGTATATCCTCAATGGTCTCGATGAATTTAAACAAATACAAGAAATTCACGTGACAACCGTGAAGAAACTCCAACGAAGCGATTCCCGATGCAGCTTTAAAGCAGAGTTAGAGAAGAACGAAATGATGATAACGATGCACGGAGTTGTCTTTCGTATAGATTCGCGAGCGCGATAGGATCTTCTCGTGAGCTCTCAACAGGACCCCCCATCTGCGTTACGACGACGTTATGCCGCGTATGGTCTCGCACTTAAGTTGAGAAATCGATAAAGTTTTGCGAGCCCATACCGAGAGGCTACGGTCCCAACCTCGCAGTATACATCCTATATATGCACGTGGATACTACACGCAGTGTAATAGACAAGGAGAGATAAACGAGCGTAGGAACGAGACGTACACGGTGAAGAGAGCACTGCACCTGCGGATCGTAAGCTTCTAGCTACTACGATGGTACCAAGATGCAACCGCAACAGTGTGCAGTCCGGTGGGACACACCAAGCAGCGCCGAGTGCTGCGCTTCTCTGCCGCGTCGGCGTCGGCTCTAAGATCCGCCTAAGGCCGACGAAACGACCGGTTATTACCCACGTATGCCACGTAGGTTATACTACACCGCGTAGCGTTATGCCAATATGTATGCATACGGAATACACGTGAATGTAGGGCCGATTAGAGAAAGCCCTCGGGTCGAGCGGGTCTATCTCTATACTCTCTGCTAGGATGTGTAATGTTCAGCCAACCGTATAAGCTCCCATACAAGTCCTCCAATGATTCTCGCAACTGAACTAGCGACAGTTTATGCATGTGAAGATTCCAAGGTTAGCCCTTTAGTCGTGAATTCAACATTCGAATTCTGTAGACACGATGTTGATGGTATTACTGAGTTTTATGTTGTCATTGAGGACATTTTTACCGCGCTTGAAAAGCTACTGGGTGTAGGAAAAAAATTCTAAAGTAATACATTTTATAAAACATTTACATATTGGTTACGTTTAATTGGAGAAGCATCAACTAATCCAATCACAATTATCTTTGTTTCGTATTCAATATCACTGAGATATTTATGAGTCTACCATTTTCGAAATCTAAGATTGTTGAAACCGGTGATTTCGACAAATTCGAATGACAATGAAGTAATTTGACTGTCCGTGTCTATACAGGAAATCCTTGACTCAGTGGAATATGGCACTACAGGATATATATATATATATATATATATATAAGGGCTTGATTCGATATTGCAGAGAAACAGCTAGGTGGAGAACAACCCGGGTAATAACGATTGGTTACCAGCGATGTCAACTTGCCTTGGTTATACAATACATTCAGACTAGTATACTCGCAACTCCTTCGACTATATAGAACTACTACTACTGTTGTATATCCAATAGAGGAGGCTAGTGGAGCAAAGCTATAGGGACAAGGTTCATGCAGTCGAGAAACCCGCTACGACGACTAGGACGATCATGATGATGACGACGTCGACGTCGACGACGACGACGACGACGACGACGTCGTATAACCAGAAGCTCTCCGACGCGTCTAGTCGGCGCTGAGGGCATAATATGAAGCAGGCGCAGTATAAACGTGGACACGATGTAAAATTGTCGCGTGCCTTCCGGCTAGGTGTGCTCGCACACCCTTTGTGTCATTGACCTCCTCTTCAGAGACAGTTTTACACTCGTCGCTATAATACCAGTAACCTCCATTTCGACAACAGTGCAGTAGTAGAGGAGGTTAGGAAGCGTAAAGCTTGGGACACTCTAAACTAAACATACAGCAGGCATAAACGTTTTGTTGGGGGTTCGATAGCTGTTATGAAATTTATAATTTGTTGTTGAATCTTAGAAATCCAACAAAGAATCATTATATTTCATATGATTTGGGTTGCTTTCATGGTTGATAATTGATGGAACTAAAATGGAAATAGAGTTCAGAAAATGATGATCAGAATTGTGCTGTTTTCAAATTAAGTACACCATTTTTAGGCTAAAAAGCGACCCAGAATATATGGAAAATCTTATATAAATGATTCTTCCTACATTTAATCCGAATCTCACAAACTTCAGCGTCGTAATAATGTCTGCAACAAAAAGAGACCACCCAATGCGTCTGTAAAACTCTAAAAACTTTAGTAACACAACCTCAATGATTTATTACGATTGTAAACAGGATAGCAGACGATATAAATCATTCGTCACCACTACAAGCTTTTGTCTTCACTTCCTCCTTGTCACAAGACAATTCAACAGTACAATATCCCACCTCGAGTTTCTAGGACTTCAAAAGACACGACGAGCAAAGGTGCATCCAATTACGATTCGTGGTTGGCCTACTCAAAGACTAACCAACAAGTGATCCATTTGCCGGTTGCAAGATGTCCTTATCATTGTTGAATCTGTATTCCACAAGGTTTTGAGTTCGGAAAAGGCAAAGGCAAGATTTCTGAAGAGTGGATACGATGTGAAAAGTACTAAGATAGGAAACTGTAAAGGAATAACGAGAAGAAGAAGAAGAAGAAGAAGAAGAGGAGGAGGAGGAGGAGGCAGCAATGGTGGTGTGACGTTTCTCACGAGATTGTCTTTACGAGCCAGAGCTCCTTTCGAAAGCAGTGAAACGCGACGGTGAACTTAAAGGGCGGTTCTTTCTCGAGGGTGCCGCATCCTGAGCTTCTTCCATCGTCTTTCTTTTCATCACATTTCTCCTCGCTGCCCTCCTCTTCTATTTTCCCTCCATCGCTTCTTTCCCCGGCTCTGATCCACCTTCTCGGACACTGCTTTTTCTCTATATTTTACGATTTTACTTTTGTTCTCTGTTTATTTCTTTTCTTTTTTTTGTTTAACTTCCCTTTCGCGTCCTTCGTTTCACTTGCCTTCTTCCTTTAATTACATACCTTCGAGACTTGCATAATGTACATCAGGTATCGCGCATTTCACGGGCACGCGACTTCAACGAATACCAAACTGCGGAAAACTTTCGGAAGAATTTCTCCTTACTTTCCCCGTTTTAAAAGCAGCCAAGCAGTAGGTTTGTTCTCCCTTCGACTTCGTTGAAGGCGACGAGAAGTCGATTAGTCAAATAACTTTTCACGATTTTCACACGCAGGTCTTCATCTCTTCTTCTTCTTCTTCTTTCTCTGCATCTTCTTCTTCAGGTACTCGCGCATTGTACCGCGGGTAGTCTCAGTTTTACGGCAGCAGTTTATATGTATTAAGACCGCAGACTATTCGGAAGGTGTATTATTCTTAGTTCTAAAGAGCTGAGAAAAGGAGGGGGAAAAAAGTTGCAAAGGGACTCCTTATCGAGTGGCGCTAGAGTCTGAGGAACTTATGCACGCCTCGATAAATTCCGCACTCTAATCTTCGACGAAGTTTCCAGCACGGTCTTCTTCCAAGCTCCCTTCACTTTAACCCCCTCCCTCCCGCCCCTTTCGTCTGTTCTGCTTGGACAGTTTGGACTCACAACCTTGTGAATCCTCTTTAACTTAGTTGTTAAATATTCTTGGATTATAGTCTTAGCTACATTGGATTGTGCAAATCCGGATTTGGTCAGCCCTGATGATTCCTTACTTTTGTTACCCTTTTGAGGTCAACTTTTCCAGGAAAGCTTCGAAATGGAGAAAACTTTATGCAGGACATCTTAATTGACTTTTTTTTTAAATAGGTTTCTACAGGTTTATTTACATTTCTTCAAGGGTTCCTCAGATTTTTACACATTTCTGAATAAGAAAAATCATCACAGATCCTGGTCCTGTTTTCGGTAACAGTTTAAGCGTTTCTGGTATGATAAGTACGTTTTCGAAATTTTGGTTTTTTGATTCTAGTATTGTTTTCTTCAGCATCAATGATGAATTTATTGAAATAAGCTTATACATGTGACCTGGTTATGGCCAACGAAACCTTTACATAGTGTGTTGAACTTTGCACAGTGCAGTCAGTCTTGCCCAGTTTGCACAATCTTCTCTCATCACGACTCCATTATCGAGTAACCCAGGGGCGCCTGTCGTTCGTTGCGGATGGCGAGATTCCAAGAGAGCCCCCGCCGGAGCATCTCCGAGGCGGTCGTTTCCAGCAACGCGAGATACAAGAAAACGACGACGAGTACGACAGGGGGATACGCGGACAGAACGTGTTTAGCAACGATAAGCAGGATAATTGACGGATGCTGGGCGTGCTAGCGAGAGAGCGAACACTCGAGCTCGCTTCTTCGGAGATTAACGAAAAGTTCTTCGTAGCCGGTTGCCCGTTGAAAGAAGCACGAAGGAACGAACCTGTCCAACCTCCGCCCACCTGCCTTCCACTTTTAAACGATGAGCGAAGAAAAAGAAAAAAGATTCGAGTGAAGAAGAAGAAAAAAAAATATATATGTCGATAAACGTCTCGCTGGTCCAGTTCGAGCACGTCCCTTATACGACACTGTACTAAAAGTCGTAGTTCCTTGCTTCGAAACTCCATCTTTAGTACTTTCGTAGACGGAGTGCTCGTTTAAATACAAATTAGTTGCACAAAAAAGTGGCAATTTTCGCGGTTATGAGATATCTTACATGAAACGAAGACACAGATTTCATTGGTAACCCAGGTGTACTTGTCTAAAGATCCACATTCTAATTTGGGCTGGGTGGTTTGGAGTTCCAATTGTCAATTACAATGTCATTTTATTCAGTAGGTCCGCGCAAGGCTTGTCCTTTGTAACTCATCCAAGCATCCTCACGGATTGACAACCTACCGCAGCTTTGGTTGCTTTCCAAATGGATCTTCATTGAATTTCATTAGGATTGGGGAAGAAAAAGGTTGACTTTCGTTCGAATTCTGGTAGGTTCCGAAATTGGATAAACTCATACCAACCTAATTCCAAGTCCTTATCGAAGTAATCTAACGTTTCGTCCACGATTCGACAGATTTTGCAGCCGTTGAATTGAATTCACCGCTCTGTCTTTCATATACGAATTCAATTATTTCGCGAAACCTCCTACTGAAGGGCTGAGTTAGCTGAACAATGTGCATATCCTGTCTCTCGGCGTCGTACATGAATTCGGTTAAGCCTTTCGACTGTCAGCACGTACTATCTTCTCACCTAACTCGCATACGTATTATACATAATATACGCATTCGCCGAAACTCGCACGAACTTTCCCCGCGACGAAGTTGGATTCTGGTATATATATATATCTATGTTGTAAGGCTACGGGGATGCCGTGAGAGTTACGCGGAAAATTCATACACGCCCGCACGCCTCTCGTGCTGCATCTGCACAATGCAGCGGGGGACCAAAGAAGAGAGGGGTGTCGACTGGGTTGCATAATGGACGTATACACACACACGCACACACAAACATTGGAGCCCTCTGTGTACACGTTCACGAAAGCACGCCCGGAGTGTGCTAACACACATTGGGAGAACTGGCAAAGACAATGGGATTAATGTTTGTTCTATCTGCCATCCGTCTATCTTCTGCGAAGTTCCTGGCCCAAAGTGAAAACCCGGCTAGTGAGGGTATTGGATTAATGTAGTCCCTTGAGTGTAGTAACGCCAACCTAGTTCTATGTTCCATCTAATAAACTCACTAATGCGTCATAGGCATAGCTGGTAATATTGATACTAGGCTGCTGATAATCTCACTTTTGATGTGGAAGAGATTCCTTTTAGCGATCAAGGAGCTAACTCCCATTCGATGGTTATTATGGGTGGCCCGACTCCATGAAGAATTCTGAACTGGTTCCATCCTGGAAACCTCATTTTTTCTTCGCGGGATTCGATCTCAAGATCGATGATAAAAATGTGTGTTCGCATAGAAAAGATAACTTCGTTGTCCTGACACATCGTATGTCCAGACAGTTCCTTTAACCGTGACGTGTACGCGGTTGGGCAGTCTTCGAGTACACCGTGAAAAGGAGTCGGATAAAAGAAAAACCAAGGACATAAGAAGCAGACGGAGAAAAAAGGCAAACAAGTCCGGCAAAACTACGTTGTATTCTCAAGGGCGCAACGTTGCACCGGTGGAAAAGTCCATGGCCCATAGTGCCATCCCATCGAAGTCCGAATAGATGGCTTCGTCGTCGCTGCTTTGTCAACGAACCCGAAGATACGCAGGGCTGTTGGTCGCGGTTCGATGGTTCTCTCTGCCCGCGTTTTCCCCGTCAGAAAATACTGCAGTGCAAACTGAAACTCCCGTTGAGCTAGCCTCGCACAGTCTACCTCGACTTATTTATGTATGGAACTGGCATATATAGGCAACACACGGCATGGATACATATACATTTCCAGTTCTTCCTCTTCTTCGTCTTCTTCAAGTCCCTGAGCTGCACACTTATCGATGTGTACCTTTCCTCTTGCTCTCTGTATATATAAGACATTCCACACCAAGTGGGTCATCCTGATGGTTTTCCATGCCCTCGAGAAAGAGTTCATACATTTGTTTGAACTGCTAGGATTTATTTAAACAGCCAGGGTTTAAAAGAAATACTTCTGCTAAAAAATAGTATATGAGCTATAGAGATTCTGCGTCATGCCGGTAAGGTCGATCCCTGTTTTACCGACAGCAGGTAATTTATTTAGGTTCTTAGGGATCTACAGTCGGTAAAGTAGAAATCTGCATTGACGACATGGTCCAGAATCGGCATGCAGTACTGAAAATCTAAAATAATTTCTAGATGTTCTTATTAGTGCGAAAAAACTAAAAAAAAATTCTCGATGTTTTTGTTAGTTCTAAAAAAATGTCAAAAAATATATTGAGCTTCTTTAGGCCGATGAAAAAGTGGAATGATCGATTTGATGCGAAATGCCTTGTATAGTCTCATATACCACCGAGTAGCAAACTTGTACGTTATTCATACATCGTGGATGAGCGATGGATATCTGTCTCGAGTCCGTCCACCCGTCGAATATCCCAGCTCTTTCGACCTCAGAACTTTTTTCTCATATCTCTGTCTCTCGCTTCTTCTTATTCCTTTCTCTCTCTCCCTTTTTCTCATGGCTGTTTTGTACTCAAGTCCTCGCGTGCACAAGCCGACGAATGGACGGAACTTTAACTGCCCAGAAGTTTTCCTCTGAGCAACAGAAGTAGTGGACGTCTAGCTACTCGTTCTATGGTATATAGTAAACGGTTAGTCATGGATACAGGAGGGCAAAAGGTACTCGCCAACGGCGAGTATTCTTCTCTGCCGATTCTTTACACGTCGCACGTGAGAAAAATTCACCCTGCTTCCGTTATTCTTATATTTTTCATCGTGTGCACGAATGATAAGAGTTTCTGTGTCGTTGATTTCTTTTGACACAGCAGTCTTTTTTCTTCTAGAATTGTTTTTTTTAAAATAATTATATTACTTTTAATTTAGTACGTTTTATTTTGTCAATTTGACAAGAATTACTTATTCTTTTTTGACTCTTCTAATTTTACACTTTTTCCCTTCTAATTTAATAAATGGAAACATGTAATTATAACATTTTTCTGTGAAATCTAATTTTAGGGAATAAAAAAAAATTCAAAATTTGCTGAGTCCCCAGAATATTTTGGTTATTTTTCAAGAATAATTTGAAAAAAAAAAAAAATCATTTTCACTAACATATTTATTTTATATTTAAAGAAAGAAGCAGATTTTTCTTTCATCGAAATTGTTTAAAAATTATTTGTTATTACTGTTATTATAATTATTATTATTATTCAAAATCAATCTTTTTGATTGGAAATATACTGAATGATGGATCATCAATAAAATATCCAATAACTGTTGCCATCATAAAAAAAAATGTCCTAGTGTCAATTTATACTTCTCAAGTCCACCTCAAATATCTTAAAATTAAAATCTCTCCCAAAAAAAAAAAATCTCTAAGAGGAAGTTGAAAACGTAGAGACCGTTAGGCAGATAAATATAAATTCTTCCTCATGTTTCTAAAAGCCGAGGAGTCGAGCTGCAGGACCATAGGAATAGGAAGAATACGCAGTAGGAATTGGAGAATAAATGGTATGTACAGTGGATAAGCAGAGGGAACCGGCAGCGTTAGTACAGTGGTAGCGGCGTTACTATACGGGCACGAGTGAATTATGGGACAATTAGTTCCGGCAGATACATAAGCCTCGGGAGTTCAGAGGCGCAGCCTCTTAGTCTCTCAGTTCTATTCCCTCTTTCTATATACCTCATTGCTTCATACACACAAACACAAACACACACAGACACACGTATGTAGACTGCTTCCATCATTTCGACAACGATGTGAACCTCAAACACACACACGCACATTCACACACACACTCACGCTCCCACTCACTCTCACTTACACTCACACACCATAAAAAGCGTAGTGGCCGATGTGCTTTCAGTCTGTGTAGAGTGGCAGTGCACCAAAACCCAAGGATGGGGTGGGAGGGGGCGCCGGGATAGACGACTCATTAACCACCGTCGTTCCTGTGTTCTTTGTGTCTGGTCTGGCCATCACATCCCTTTCACTGTACCGGTCACCTAGCCGCTCGGCTAGCCACCCCATCTTACCCTTTTGCCCCTTGCGGTCGCATGCACATATATATACAGCCATATAGCAAATAAATTCCATGTTCTCCGCATGTATGAACAAAGATCACAGAAAAAAGGAAAATTTTCGAAAAATTGACAAAACGGATTACAATTGCCAACATTTTTTTTCTTCTCCTTCTTCAAATAGTATTTTACAATCAAGCTTTAGTCGTTTGACTGGAAAACAAATTATGGAAAAGTATTTGCAAAGTTTTTGTTTTTGTTAAATGTACAAAGATTGTAGGTACAAAATTTGTTAAATGCCGGCATTTTGTTTATTTTTAATTTTTATTTCAATATAAATAAATATGAATGAAAAAATATTAGCTCAGTCAGGTTGACAGTTAGAAAGAGAATTAATCTCGTACAATAATTTTTAAATGTTTATGAGGACTAAAATAGCAGGCAAATAAAAAAATGTAAAGATGGTGATAATCTCGTAGGGAAAAGTTATGATAAAAAACGGACTGATGGAGGGGTACTGAATTCACCCCTTTTAGGTGGCCTTACTATCCCCTTCCAGATCCACCCTCATTTCGCTCTGTTAGTATGGTTCGGGCTTGGTAAAACCTCGTGGGGGTCAGGCAACCCCACTTTGCTTCGTCGCCCTTTCCGCCGTACCAACCTTTCATATTTCAAGAGCCCATTTCGCATTTTCCTTATTCTTCCTCATCCTCTCAATATTCACCCTCGTTCGTTCAGTAGATCCTCCTTTCTCGTTTCACCGGGCGTCAAGGCTAACAAAGGAAGTCCGTTGAGAATCCCAGCTTTATCTTCTTAGAGCGCTTGTAAAAAAAAAACAATCACCTAGTACAACATTATTATGATAAAACTTTATGACCCTTAAGTATGCTTTTCTTATTTTAATAAAATAAACCTTTTTTTTCAATCTTTTAATACTGTGGTGATTTTTGCTGGCATTAAAAAAACGTATTCGAATATCGTTCATTTTTGGATTTTTGCCTACAAACATCCACACATTTTATTATTAATTGTTTTAAAAAAAATAAAGTATTACTTCCTTTTAGAAAAAAATTTTCGTATCACTTATATTTGACACTTTTTTTTTAGTATATAAAAAAAAATGTAACTTAAAAAAAATATAACACATTCTTTGAAGTATTCACTTTAACAATTAAAATAATTTCATCGAATGACCTTCGCACAGATTGTCAACGCATTCCAGCCGAATGAGCGATGAGAAAACAATATTCGGCCATTTCTGGCCAAGCTTGTGAGAGAAACAATTCACGACTACGGCGGCCGCCCTTTCGAAAAAAAAAAAAAAAAAAAAAAAAAATCACTATTCTCGTCAAACGTCGCTGACGATTCGGTGTACAATATCGTTCTGTCGTGCCGTGGAAGCCCTCGGATCGTCACTCGGGCATCGATATTGCAATTTTCCCGAATCGATTGCTTCGATCTCTCTCTCTCTTTCTCTCAATGGTGGTTCTCCGGTGCCAGAAAAAAATATCGGTCCACTGTTTTAAATTTCCGTGGGTCAAACAAGCGTCACGCTCGATGCATCGAATAATTGTGGCCGAAGGTAACCTCGCGAAATAGAAATAAAAAAAAAAGGAATGTCGCGAAAAATCGTGAAAAATTGAACCACGATGGGTATATTGGATTTATCGATAGTGTTCTTCTTCATGCTCCAAAGGTAATTTATCATAAAGTAAAAATATTGGAAAAATATTTCATTTTTCAAATATAAACCTACACATCCTAAAAGCTAAATCATTTTCTACAAATTTTCTTTTTTGTTAATAACATTTTATATAAAATTCCACAAATTTTTTTCAAACCTGTTGAAAAAAATTGTCTCATCGAATGCCTCTGTGTGGTGCGATGCAGTGATTTTATTCTGAATTTAAATAATAAACAATAATATTCAGGATAAAAAAGAATTATTAAATCTTTTGAAAAAAAAAGTTGTATTTTATTCGGTATGACTTTTGTATTGGTATATAAAAATATTAATTTAGTGAATAAACAATATTATAATATTATATTATAAAAATAGTAATATTAATAAGAAGTAATTGTTGAAGTTTTGAATGGCAAATAAAAATACTCACCGAGTTGCTTTTTTTTTTTCTTTAGCTGCTCAGTAAATAAATTTAGTGCAACGAAACATAATAAAAATATTCAAAATATTCATTTGTTTTAAAACTACTAATAGGATCATAAAAATCTATAGGTTCTTTAGGTTATGTCAAGTTAGGTAAATTGAGTAGAACGACCAAAAGTGTCCTGAAAAATGAGTAACCAAATTATGCTTAAAAAAAAACGTATCTCCTTTAAAACATAGTAAAATTACCAAAAGCGTCACTAAGTCTACTGGGAACTTAAGTAGGGAAAAAATGTCAAGCGCATTGGATCAAGGTTCCTTTGAACTAGTACAAAATTCGCCACCAGATGTCATACTATTCTACTTGAGTTCCCAATTCTACCAAAGTCGCGTTTATCCTAAAATTACTCCAACGAAATGTTCAATACCCCGCAATCGATACCCAAAGTTTACGCAATACATTGTCTATTTGTATTCCCAAGGATTAAAACGCATCCTGAAACCCAACCCTGCCAAAAAGTGGTCCAGATTATTTGGCTCACCCCAGAAGATAGTATGACTATGATATATTGATTTCCGGAGGTATCACATTCCAAAAAAGGGGGAATCATAACGAAAACCGAATATCATATAGTATGGTTAGTTAGAGGGTTAGCAAACAATACAAAAAAAAGACCCAACAGATGAAAGTCAACCTCAACTGGCAACAGATATAGAAGCCAGTCCGTATTCACTTTGGATGATGGACAGTCTGGAAAACGTTCTCGGGTTATATTTCTCCTTTCCTATACTTCTTCCTCGTGATTTTTCTAGACGAGAGAAATCGTTGCAAAGTCGACTAGCAAAGTCGAGTTATGTGCGAGAAAACGAACCAACGATGAAGAAGAAGAAGAAGTAGAAGAAGAAGAAGAAGAGTTGCGACTTGCTCTGGGAACTCAGCGATCTGATTAATGGTCCCGCTAATCGAATAAATAATCCGACATCTGTCGAGCGAGTGCGTTCGAGGGAATAAAGACCGAGGAATCGCTGGGTCGTCTTCAAGTCGGTTTTCTCGCCGCCACCATCAGCTCAACATTTACGCTTCTTCCTCAGCTTCTCTTTCACACTGACGCTGAGATCTTTCAGTGTTGGCCACTGCATGAGATCTAACTCCCCGTGGCCCTCCTCCCGACCATCCTGCCTGGTTTCCCTTCACCGCCACTTTCTTTCACGTTTTTTTTCCTTCTTTTTTCTACCTTGTGAAAAAAAGACAAAGTGGAAGTGAACGAGAGAGCGTCAGGGTGCGCAAGTGGAGACGAAAGAAGGGTAAAGAAAGAGAAGTGAATAACAGAGAGAAAAGAAATGTGAACAAACGAACGACGCCAGAGACAGCCAAAGCGCCGTGGCGTGACTTGGGAGTGGCAATTAGAAGGATTGATGATTTTGTTTCGACGCGCGCCGAGTCGTCTGCCACTTCTCTTTTCCCGCCTTCTTGGCCGTTTTCTTACTTCACGATTCTCCTTCACTGCCCGACAACTGGAATAGACACTTCGACCGCGAAGGGATTTTGCGGTTTGGAATGATCCCGGGGAGGATAAAATACAAAGTAAGCTTGGTATGGAATGTGCAATATTTAGGTTTGAATATGATTCAACTGGGTATTTTAAGTGGAATTTAGGTTGGATATTATTGGCTGTCGGTAAAACAAATTATGAATGCGAAACCCGGCGACTGTGGCTGAAAACACTGTAAAAAATGCATCCAGGATTATTTAAATTCTCGGTAATGTTGCCTCCCTCTTAATTATATTCAACATTACTAACTAATCCTCTCATAGTCACCACAAATAATCCTTTCGCACCATATTATCACATTAGTGCGTAAACAAAAAGCATTCCCAATTGCTCAACAGAAATAATCTCGTATTCAAAGGTTTAAGTCACCATAAATATAGTCGCATCTCCACAGAAGCATCTCTCAGTATGACAAACCGTCAAAAAGAAAGAAAGAAAAAAAAAAGAAAAACCACAAAAAAAACCTCCCCCAACGGTATTGTTGCGATTAAGCAAATCGTGTTCATACTACAAATATCCAACACATCCGTCTCTCCTTCACTCGTGTTAATATGCTTATGTGCTTTCGTTCTCGAAAACGTGAACGCTCATAAATCAATGTTCTATCCGGTGCTCATGAGCACTCAAAGCGAGTGACAGTGAGAGAGTGAGAGAGAGTGAGAGAGAGAGAGAGCGAGAGAGAGTCGCATAGCGCGGCGCTTCTAGAAACGACAGCAGGCAGCAAGTATAGGCTTGGCTTGCACAAGCCGCGATGGTGAAACGACTCACTCTCGCTTGGGGCTTAATTTGACGTTTTAGCATCGTCCGTTAGCAGAACGCACCGTGACTGCCTACCAACTCCAGCCTCTCGCTTGCTTTTCTGCCTCTCCTTGTACGTTTCCTATCCATTCGTTACATGTTCTCGGTACCTCCACTGGGGACTCTGTCGTTGTCCCTCTCCCTCACCTCACTCGCCTTCTGTCACGCTCGCAACCGTCGTCTGGTTACTTCTATATATACAGGGTGTAACATAAATGTGGTACACAGTTAGTATACTTCGACGCAGGATGATCGCCCGAGCATAAAAGTATTGGATCCGAATGTCCTGCAATTTGTAGTTTTTGAGTGATAAGCATTTAAAGATTCTCATAGAGATTTTTAATTAAAAAGAGTCTCTTTCTGAGACTCTTTGAGTCTCAAACACCGATACTCTTTGAGTCTCAAACACCGATACTCTTTGAGTCTCAAAGAATGTCAAAGATACTCAAAGAATCACAACGATTCTCAAAGAGTTCTAAAGAGTCTCAAGGATTTTCAAAGAGTGTGAAAGAATCTAAAAATATTTTATAGTTACTCTTTTCGAGACTTTAACTCTTGCTGACATACATTCTGAGACTTTTATTCTTGTTGACATAAATTATGAGATTTTCAGTCTTGCGGAGACTCTTTCTGAGACTACGAATCTTCTTAAGACAGCTTTTTGAGATGCTATGTCTTGCTGAGTCTCCTTTTGAGACTCTGAGTCCCCTTGAGTCGTTTTCTGTGACTGAGTTTTACTGAGACGCTTTCTGAGACTCTACGAGATTCTCAGTCTCAAAGATACTATTTTCCAGACTCTTAGGCATGCTGGAACATTCTTCGAGACTCTGAACTTTCTGTAAACCCTTATTGAGATTTTAAGTCTCCGACATTCTGTGTCCTGTTGAGACTCTCTTTGAAGCTGAGAGTCTCAAAAAGTCTTCAAAAGATTTTGAGAATTTTTTTATTCAAGACTCAAATATTCTCAGAGACATTTCACGAGATTCTTACCAAACCAATCCATGTTAAAAATACTTATACAATCGAACTGTATTATTTAAACCGTGTGCCTCAATTTCTGTTACACCCTGTATACACCTTTTTCCTCTAGCATCCTCTGGACACGGACACGCTTCCGCACGAGCGGTTTTGCCACGCGCGCGCGCGCCTCTCTCGTCTTGTCTTCGCCTCTCCTGCCTTTGCCTCTCTCTCTCTGTCTCTCTGGCAGTCAGAGGCGGGGCGTCCCGTTGGCTTCGCGCCTCGCCAGTCGTATAGCCGGCAAAGCTCAAGCCCGTCAAAAGCTTCTGCGCTCGTGTGCACCCGCGTCCAAGCGGACAGCTCGCGTTCGTTCGTGAGAGCGTCGCGGCTTATAAGCTGCTTCGCCATCTCTGCGCCTGTCTTTTATATAGTCTCTACTATATCCCTTTTTGTCTCTGGTCTCGTTCTCGTCTCGCTTGAAGGTTGATCCTGATGTAGCGAGCGACTGGTTGTCTCGCGTTATATGTATGAGCTTCTCGCTATCGGCTCAACGGACAACGAGATGAGAGAGGAAGTAGATATATCGTAAGCGCGTAGCAATGTAAAATGACAAATGCCACGGGGGAACAGCGTCAGCGTTGATGAGAGTAGTTTTTGATGTGTGCGAGTGGGTTTTGATAGAAGGGTATCGAATTACGTTGATTATAGAAGGAGAGGAGTTTGCGCGTCAATGTTACATGTCTATCAATTCGAATTCCAAAGCAACGATAAGTACAGGACTAGTTGAGGTATTTAATCGAGATAAGTGGAGTGTCGATATTCATGAGGTTATCCGAAATGAATGCGTACGGCGCGAGAGTGAGTTAGAATTGGTGGAGACGTGGATAGATGGATTGGTAGATTAATTATTTTATGTTTCGATGTCACTTTTGTATTTACTACTTTCTTTTTTTACACGTTTCAAATTGGAAAATAATAATATATTCTTTGTGTTTTTGTAGGATTATTTCCATATTTATAAATGAGAGCTCTTATATTTGTTCATCTGTCTGTGTATCTGCCTGTCTGTTAGTTTTTAACAAAGAAGGGTCGGCAAAAAGTTCTTCCATAAGTTTCTTCTTGTAGTGAGTAAAACAAGTATTTAACTTTTGATAAAATCGCAACATAACATGTTATTCTTAATTTCTCTTACATACCCTGCTTGTAGAGCTGAGCGAACTGTTTACTACAGCCACAGCAGTTACATACCTGAAAAGAAAAATAGAGTCGAATTACATTATGTCATCAACATTTTTGAAGGATCCAAAGACCCAACAAATATTTCAGTCCAGTGTATTAAAAAAAAAATTATAAATCCTTATTGCATGAAATCCAATACAAAAAATTAATCACATTATCCATCCAACGGTTAAAGACATATCTTTCAAAACCAACTATGCATATCTTTTCTCAATATATCTACTGAATGGCCTGCATCTATCAACCAGAACTCGTTGCAAGATAATGCATTAAGCAAGCTAAAACTATTTTAATTTGAAAGACAGTATTGTACACAAACAGTTGACACGAAGGCAACTCTGTCACAGAGCGATAGCTACTTTCTGTAATAAAGACGTTTATTCGTTGGTTTCGTCTCGCGAAGTGATGTTGCTCATGGCTTTAAGACATCAGCAGTTATTTGTTATGAGAAGAATCGGTAGAAGGAAAGAGCATAGCGAGAGACTGGTGGACCATCAAGATATACATACAACGGTCGGTTTGGGAGTGTAACCAGAGAGCAAAAGGGAAGCCCGGCGTCAGGCCAGGCGTTCCAGCTGTCGCAGTGGTGTCACGGTGCAGAAGCGGCCGAGAAACAGTCGGACTCACTGGTGAAGATCTATAGCAAGCTCGCCAACTTTTCCGTGGCGCTACGTGGTTTCCTCCTCTGCTCTACCGTCAGCTTCAAATGTTACTTTCTCAGCCTCATTCGCATTTGTGTATCAGCGGAAAGCGAGTCTCACTGGATGCCAAGCATTTCGGTAGCTCTTTGTACTCTGTTTCTCGAAGCATCTTTCTACATCCGTTGCTCTCATTCACTACAAGCATTATTTGAGTTAACAGTTTCATAGTTTTACTTTTAGTATCCATGTTTATTCACTACAGCCTGCTGTCACTCTTCAGTCCTTGCTATTGAGCTTTGGGGGAAAGTGTTCAGTTTATGGTTGACCTAATTGTAGGTTGTTAAATCTCTCATTCAGTTTCATTGAAATCACTTGATCACTTTTTGGATTTTGCTATGCCATTTTATCCAACCTGGAAATTTGTCGTAGGTTGGATTCTCATTCAATCTGGAAGTTGATCTTCCTAGATTGGATTATTTGTCGAATCTGGTTGGTCCTGTTCTAGACTGAATTTCTTACCCAATCTAGTTGAACATGTCCTAAGTTAGATTCTAATTCAATCCACGACCAACTTCCAACCTTGACATAAATCGAGTCAACTGATCAATGCTAAAGATCTCGAAAAATAAATGTGGATGTGACAATGGAAGTCCCAGTAATTCCACAAGAAATCAGCAAGAGTCATTGCAAATCTTGAATCCATGTCAGAACTATTCTACTCTCCTATTTCTCCATATGACCAATGCCAACCGAACTTCCACAAATCCTGTACCAATGATTCTACAAAGACATTCCAATATTACAATGCTGAAATAGTACAACCATTCACATTATTCTATTTTTACGATCTACAAGTTCTCAACAAGCTGTAACAGCTTCACATTTGAAGTAGTACATAACATGTGCAAAAGAAGTGCACCCACGGGTCCAAAGAGTCAAAACGAAGTTGCAACACACCACACGAAGAGAGACATTGTGTCAGGGAGAACTAACGACTTGTCTCAGAAATCCCCTAGTTTCTGCACGCTATTTTTCCCCAACCCTCTCTCTCTCTCTCTCTCTCTCTCTCTCTCTCTCTCTCTCTCTCTTTCTCCTCCTAAGCGGTTTAATATATTACCAGCGCGTTTTCTACACGCGTCTTTTCGGACCCTCTCACGACAGACTTTCTTCCAACTTTTGCGAGGGCGTTGGCTATTGCTAAACTCGTGTGGATCTCACTTCCTCCTTCCCTTTATGCTTTTGGCTGAATAGAGAAAGAGGTAGGAGAGTCGAAGGAGATGGCAACGTGGCAGAAGAGTGAGTAGTCAACGCCACATTGCGGAGTCTGCTCAGTGACACCGTTTGCTAAATATATAACTTCGATGAGGGGGAGGAGATGAGAGAACGAGTTTGAGAAGAGCCACTCCCCTTGTTCTCTATTAGATGCCTTCGCCCCTTTCTGTTTTTATTTTCAATGACATATGCGCATGGGGGAAAGGAAACAAATTAAGAAACATGATTGAAATCACCTTAAGTTGATAATTTGACTTCTTCATGGTGGATTTTTTTTTTTTTTTGTAACTCAAATGTGGAAACCTGTTTTTACAATTAGACAAAATACAAACTTGAGAGTTTGTATAATAAATAGAATATTATTTTTCACATATTTCACACCTATTCAGTTTCTGTAGAAAAGAAAATTGCAGTATAACATTTGTTGTTCGTAAACAGAGTTACTGCGATGTTCTTGACAAGGGGATATAGCGATCAGATCGTTTCAATAGTGATCACTACACCTTGGAGTGGAGTTCGAGTAGTATACGAGTTTCGAGCAGTGGTCCTTTCAGTCCAAGAGCCACAAGACACTTTGCAAGTGAAGTCTCCGGGAATGATCAAGCGTCCGTTTCTCAAGCGACATCTCTGATTAACCAAGGGGTGTTTCCGATGGTACGCTCGACTAGTAGTTAGAGTCTTCACTAGATGCCTGACTAGATTCTCATCGTTCTACCTTAGATCTCTATTCTCGCACTTCGAGCCCTTGTTACTACCGTCTCTCTCTCCCGTTCGGCCTCGAAATCTCACTGCTGTCTCACCTTCATCCTACCTTCGCTTTTATCCTCAACATATCCGGGCCACTTCAGGTCAAATCTGTCACTCGATAGCCACAAAACCAATCGAAACTTCTCAACTATTTTATTTCAGATTTTACAATTGAAAAAGAAAGACGTGAAAGTCCTAAGATGAAATTTAATTTACGTTGAGAATTGCTTATAAGAAACATAAAGGGATTTCAGTATATTAATTTTAAAAAGTAGAAGCCCTGTATATTCGATTAGTTGATTATATATAAAAATCGCTGAAAAAAATATGTATGTTTTTTTTTTGCAGCGATTAATACATAAGTAAGTTCTAATTTGAGAGAGATCACAGTATGAGGCTTTTGGTAAGATAATTTGATGTGGAATGCCCCGTCTATACATTTCCGTGCTTGGTACCTGGAAAGACGCAGACGACCACGACTCGGAGCAAGCCGAACCCACTCATTAGCGTAATCCGCGTGCACCAAGGAAACTTGGTGGAACCGCAAAGTTCCCCTCGTATTTCCGCAAAGATCCCCACGGGTGTCGGGACTACTTCGGCAAGGACTTTCCATTCTGCCTCTATACTTACTATTACTCTCTATTTTCAGTTTCACAGATCTTCAGAAGAGGACGATACCGTTGATCAACTCCGCCGCCTCGTTGAAACAAAAATGGCCAGCTTCTTACGATTAGGGATTGTTCGACTCCAATGAGAATTGGTACGAGGAGGTTTTCCACGACAATGATTCCAAATTCAATTTTTCAACAGTTCATACATTCACACAAACATTCACACAAACATTCACACAAACATTCACACAAACATTCACACAAACATTCACACAAACATTCACACAAACATTCACACTCACACTCACACAAACATTCACACTCACACTCACACAAACATTCACACAAACATGTGTACAGTCTTTGTCGGGTAGTTTTGGTGGAGCCCAATAATAACCTTCCGTCAGTACGAGCGCCACACTGTTTAGAATTTTTTTTTTTTCATCACTGTGTCCTCATCTGAAGGAGCTTGTTGGCATAACTTGCCAAAGTACCCTTACGCGTACATCAACTTTCCCTTTCCGCAATGAACATAAAATCCACTGATGGAAAGCATAAATAGTACGAGTGTCACCTCTGACAATACAGCCAGTGTCTATAATTAAGTGAACAAAGTTTGAGAGCCATAGCAATGCGCGCTTGCTCGGGAATCCTCGGTGGTCGTAATTTTTCCTCTTCTTTTTATCTTCAACCCCGCTTCGCGCAAATATCCGTCGTCCTTGTTTCTGAGAAACGAGATGCAATGCGAGTGTACGCAGTGGCGAATGTGAGTGACTTTACGTCCAAGAGACGACACGAACCCGACTCTTGTTCGGTCGTAGACGCGCTGCTCTCATTCTGTCTCTCTCTCTCTCTCTCTCTCTGTGGCTTTCCAACACGCCATCTACCGAGTGAGAGAGAGAGCCCTCTCCGCCTGATGTTTCGTTTGTACGTTGCATCAACATAATACAGATCTATTCTCTCATTCTTTTGCTTGCACCAGGTACAGCCACCATAGCCGCAACATGGCTATACAGTACACAGTGACATGGGAACGCGGAGTGAATATATACGAACGTGCTTCGCGAGAACGCGACGACCGCTCCCCCATTATTTAGAGTAGCCCGCGTGGTCGTCCGCGGTACGAAGAACAGGCGGCGGCGGCTGCGGCGGCAGCGGCGGCGGCAGGAGAGACAACGAAAGAACCGTCGGTGTATGCGATTTATGCGTCGAGTCGACACGACCGAGCTGCACTCGCACTTCTTTTTTTTTTTTTTATTCTTTTATTTTTACGTATTCATATAGGCGTTACTGCACATAGTATCGCCGGTGTACGTTGTTCGCATGGAATATACAATGCGTACGAGTATTCATGCAGTATGTGCGAACTTCGGCATGAGTTGTAGGTCATTTGGTTTTAGATTTCACATACGTTTCGTTGGACAGTTCTTGGACCTTCAAGTGGAAAGTATTATGGATTTAGGTTTTTTTTTTTCATAGAAAGCATTTTTTTGTTCATTTTCAACAAGCCTACAATAAATCTCGCCAATTATAAAATCAAAGAGATATTTTCACATGATATACATAAAATTAACTCATTACTTTTATTTTCAGAATTCAACGACTGAAATAAATGTGTAGAAAAAGCTGGATAAATAGAGTAAGAGATACGGTGGTTCTGTAGTGAAAAGGGTTAAGTATGATGAATGAAAAGAAAAGGGAAAAAATATATGTCGGTGGTGGCATCAGGTGATGAATGGAGAACCAACGAAAAGCGTCACTTGTGGCGGAAAAAAAAACGAGGGAGGCTCGCCGGGGCTCCAGTGGTGGTATAAATGAAAGATAAATAATATATGTGGAGTCGACTGTGATACCGAAGGTAAACTTCGTGCGCACCTGTAACCTATGCTTGCAGCAAGCTGTCTGACTTGCTGCGGCTTCTTCTCCGTTGGGTACACAGAGGAAAACCGATGAATTTTGTAAACTTTAAATAACCTCTACGGGCTTCTACACGTCTCTTCCAATACAGGGTCGGAATACAGAGAGAGAGAGAGAGAGACAAAAATACCTACGTGCGATAAACAATTCTGCTTCTATTCCACGTAGATACATAGCGCTTATTGTTAGATCTGCTAGACGAGAACACTACCGATGAATTTTGTAAACTTTGAATAATAACCTCTACGGCTGCTACGTCTTTTCCAATACAGGGTCGGAAAAGAGAGAGAGACAGAAATACCTACGTGCGAGAAACAATTCTACCGCTATTCCACGTAGATACACAGCGTTTATTGTTAGATCTCCTAGACAAAAATACAGATCTTGTACTCTTTACATTCAGTATCACTGAAGTGAGCATGCTTGCTAGGATGGTGAGTCACTCATCGCGCGAATTTCATAGTACTGGTTGTAAGTTCGCTTCATCATGTAGAGTGCCTCACATCCCTGAGTTGTTGCACGGAATGGTGCCTCACAGTTTTACTCATCTTAGTAAATATTCAGTTAGACATCCTAAAACAAATACAATTAAAAATCCTGAGCCCCTCGAATAAATTTTTGAATCTCATGATGTCATTTAACTTGAAGACGAAACAAGATTTGTACAAATGTCTCCTTTAAAAAGGTATAACAGTGGTACTGTTCGGGTAAGACATTTTTAAGCGTAACGTTCAAGCGCTAAATTTTCTTCAAGATCTTCATTCTATTTGTTCTAGGATCGCATCATACCATTATGAATACAAAGATATGGAAGTCGAAAATATTCATTCAGTGTTAAAGTGCGTTATCGCTGTTCCGGTACTTTTATACGTCCCGAAGATATAACTTTGAAATGCGGTCACAGGGTCAGAATCCGCAGGACTGTTCAGTGAGTTTCCATACGCGGGTACTTGAGATTTCTTATTGCCATCCAGAGAAGGGACACGGGCTCACTCGCGTCGCGATATTCATCGTCCCAGTGGTGAAGGCGCGTGCGGTCCTATCGTCCTGAGATTTGTGATAGTCGTAAGTCAGAAGGTAGAAGTTTTGCGGTGGGTAGGTACTACCAGTCTGTGGCTCTCAGCGGGTCGTTTTCGATACTTTATACTAAGGAATCGAGGACAGGACGTTGAACACTGGAAGGCACATTGGGACAGAGGGGGGGGGGGAGAGTTTCTGCCACATTGAACGTCGTTTTACGGCGACGTATTCTCTTCCCGAATATAACGTGCTGCAAGCTCATCATTCCCACACAATTCAGTTGTTACGTATTAAATTGCTTGTGGGAGTTATATTATACGTTGAGATTCATTTCCGCAGTATGTCAAGACAGGGTAAAAACTCACTTAAAAATCGACGTTTCCACGTAATGATGTACTTCAATTTGTTCATCTTCAATTCCAGAGCTATATTTCGATTTGTAAAAAGTTACAAGTACCGCAAGACAATTTTATTTCATTTTATTTGATTTTTTCAATACAGTAGTAGCATTTCCGTACTGCTGTTGTCGAGCTGACAACCTGGATTCATGCCGAAACGGACGTTAGCTTGCGGATCGATTGCCAAGTGACGTTATGTGAAAATGGTGCAAGAAAAAGAACAAACGAGGAAGAACGGATGGAAGGACAAACGAAGGATGGCAAAACAGAAGAGGATGTCGCTTGCGTCGGTGCACGGCCAAGTGAAACGAAATGCAGCGAGATGCTGTAACCCCGTTGGGAAAAGAAGCGACAAAGAGTAAAATCCAAACAGAAAAAAAAAAGAAAACAAAAACGACTGCACACGATCCATGTGGTGTACAGTCGGTTTTTGTTCCGTGTACAGACGTGGTGCGAAGTAACGATTTTGAAAGCTAAGTTCGTAGTCTCCCAACAGGGGCTCTCAACTTGGCAGCCTGAAATTAACGTTTTGCAGAAACACACACACACACACAACGAAAGGTAGGAATGAAGTTTGCGATAAGACGACAGAATATGACGGTCGAACATAGTTGCACATACGACTATATTTCTTTTGTCGAAATGTCGGCTGGATTTCTGAGTCCCCTAGCGGGGGGAGGGGGGGGGAGGGAATGGGTGTAAAAGTTCCGGATCTCTATTTCGTTCTGTCTCCCATTCCACGTTGGTTTAAGACGAGCCAAGTTTTCCGTGGCTTTCAATTGTTTTTCCGCGTGGAACGGCTGCGGGCTAAGCCAATAAAACGCAAGGGAAGCATAAAACTGTAAGGCTAAGACCGCTAATCCTCAGACCCTTTCCTCCCAGCTTCCTTCCTGCTTCCCTTTGTTTCTCTTTCACTCACAAGCTCCCGGCGTTTCGTTCATTCTCCTTCTATTCCTTCTATCTTACATTGTTCTTTCGGTACTTTCTTTTTTCACGGCTGTATGCCTCTACTTTTTTTTTTTGTCTCTTATTCGACGCTTCATTCTCTTCGCGCAACTTGTCTATCTTTTTCGAGCTAGCTGCAACCTCCGGTTTTCTGGCTTCTCAGCGTCGCGCTTGTAATCGGGAAGTGGAAAACTGGACATTATCACACAGACTCGGCGTTGCTGCTTTCTCGGATATTCGTCGAAAAGTTTTTGCTCCAGATTATATGGAGCTTCGTTTTTCTATACGTGGTTATGGATACTTGATACTCTCCAGTATTTGTAATATTGCTGTGGAACGTGTTTTGACCAAAAACTGAAAAACAACCTGAATGAAGAATCCTCCACATTGCTTCATCTCTTTTTCACCATTCCCAAAGCCCGAAGTTAGTTGATCGATTTTTAGCTTTTTCGTACAGAAGCCTCTGTGAAAGCTGGAAAATTTTGACGTATCAAGAAAACTAAAACAAAATTTACTTTGTAAATGAAAATTTTGTAAAAAAGTTACTGCGGAAAGGAAAATTTTGTAAAAAGTTACTGCAGAGAGAAACATTTTTGTAAAAAGTTACTGTGCAAAAGGAAAATTGGTAAAAAAATTTACTGCGTCAAGGAAAATGTTGTAAAAAAGTTACTGCGGAGAGAAAAAAATTTGGTAAAAAAATCACTGTGTAGAGAAAATAATAGTAAAACAGTTATTGTGTGAAGTTACTAAATTTACACAAGCTGGCATTATGACGTTGTTTAACCCTCTAGTAATAGATTTAAATTCTGATAATAATATTTTAATAACGTCATCGATAGTGATTAATTTTACCACGATTATCGCTTCACTTGCGTACCCAATTTCAACTCGATAGGTTAAGCCATTCTACATCAAAACGAATTTCGCGCTTGAGTAAAGTCAATAATGTTTTTATCGATAAAACCATCTATTCATAGAAACGTTTATCGACATGTGGTCGTAATGATGCAAGGAAATGTATCGTGTTGGGTTATTCACTGTTATTGTCCGAAACGACGCAATTTCAAATGACGCTTCTGCACAGTTTAGTAATAATAAAAATGTGTAAATGTTATGTTATGAAAAAAAACACGCATTAAGAAAAATCAAAGAATTAATTTCATCTAAAAAATGTAATTTTTATCGAATTGTTTAAATCGGATGGTTGGACGGTCGGGCGGAAATGTTCATACGATTCGTATAGATTGAAATCTTCATTGACTCTTCCACTTCATATTTCTACGCGCTCCCATTGCAAATGTGTATGCACAAGAGAATTTTCCCTTCCGCGTGCTGACGAGCGTGCGTGAATGCAATTATGGATCGAGCGATGCAACGGTAGACACGAATCAAATAAAAATATAACGAGTCGCGAAACCTCGTCACGAATACGAAATCTAAAAGCCGACAAACGTCGAGCGATTAACGCCGATTTCGTGGCTGCCTTTGTTCCGGATAACCACGGAAACCTCCGATGATTCCAGGAAAATAAATCGCGTGCAGATAAACGAGAAAGAAAAAGAAAGCTAGCTGACGCCAGTTTCGCAGCCCTTATTTGTGATGGTACACATATATGGAAACAGTGTATCGAGACGAACATTGCCAAAGCCCCGATGTCGATTCAACCCCATCTATATATCCCTAAGCTCACAAAGTTGAAACTCTCGTGACTGCCTTTCCTTAGCTCTGTGCATTTTGCTAGCGGCTCGAACCTCACTTATCCCACTTGGTTGCTGTAGGTATCATAAAATATTAAATGTAGCTTACCAATAAAAGGCTGAGGTCAAAAGAGTCGGACTAACAGTTTTTAGAGCTTATTCAAATATGAACAAAAAAAATTTACCAATCTCTGGCAGGCATGATAAAATATACAAAGACGAAAATATTTTTTGAAAAAGAATTAATCGTGATTTATCTGTGAAAGTTGACGAGGAACGAGGTATCAATAAGTCAAAATGAGCAGCTATGTCGATAGTGTTTAGCACATTTTTATAAAACAATTTTTTTAAATTCTTTAGACCATCGACACAACACAGCAAAAGTCTACACAACGTCAATTTGATATATCAAGACAACATCAATTCAATAAATCAAGACTCAATAAGTCAAGAGTATTGACAAAAACGGAAAAATTCTTCTGTGATTTTATTGTTCATTGAAGCGAATTCAAAGCGTATTGACATAATATAATGAAGACAATTCGGTCGAAAAAAAAATGTAATCCACTTGTGTCAATGTTATATTTCTGTAAATATTGATGATTGTTCATAATCTAAGTGTAACACACGAGCTATTTTTGTTTCATAGCTTGTCGATAGCATTCAAACACGCGTGACTATTTGCTATCCCGCATTTAAACATCGTAATAAATAAATACGGACGTACTTATATATTGCTTGAAATCATTATATTCGAGACAATTCAGTCGTGACTAGAGCAGATAGTTGAAGCAAGCAGAGGCACATTGAACATTGTCGAGAACGACAATCTTCTTCAAAATGCGGCATCATCAATTTTGTCATTTTTCTTTCATGTAAGTCGAACATTTAATTGTTTCACAAATAATCGTTATACAGTAAGACGCTCTATATATTTTTGTTTCAAATAAATTGTCAGGTTGGCGTTGGCCACTTTGAGCATATTAGGCATAACTCTTGCAAGCGATGCGACAAATCCGGATGAAAATCTCGGATACAAATTGTGCACATCTCAGATATGCGAAGAAGCTGGTACGATCGACAAATACAATACTATTTTGCAGTGATTTTTGTTGTTGCTGTTGCAATTTCTGATTATTGATCTTTGAACAGGCAACGAAATAATTCAGAGTATTGATCACTCGGTCGAACCTTGCGATGATTTTTACAAACACGCCTGCGGTGGATGGATAAAAAATCATCCGATACCCGAAAATCTGGAGGCAGCGAGTCAATTCAATGTTCTTGCGATGAAATCGCAGGGACAACTTAAAGGTTTACCGTCAATTACATAAAAATTTTTTTAAATGATTGTCTTTTTTTGTTTTTTTTTTACTTATGTATTTATTTTTTATTGCAGAAATGCTGCAGGACAATGAAGAGCCGGATAGTGAGATGTTTCGTAAAGTTAGGGACTTTTATCGTTCCTGCAATGATTTGGGTAATATTTAGTTACAGTATTTTACGAGTTTTCCAAAATGCTAGATGTAATTTCACGATTTTTTTTTTTCTTGCAAAGCTGCGATCGATGCAAAAGGTTCGACTCCTCTGGAAGAGATTGTGATAGCCAATGGAGGCTGGCCTGTCGCTCTTCCATCGAAAAATTGGCATCTTGAACAGAATTTGACGTTGCAAAAAATTCACGAAAATTACGCTAAAGTAGCGGCTGCTTATGCACTTTTTGCCATTGACGTTTATCCTGATCTATTGAACTCCAGTGTCCAAATATTACGAGTGAGAACCCATGAAATTCTTCAAAGCAATATTGTTCAACATTACATTTTGTTTGTTTGTTAGAGTGTCTGATTAGTTTAAGAATAATAATAACTTTTTTTAGTTGGGATCACCAATGGATCCAGTGTATCGACCACGTTGGTTCGTACCTCAAAGAAGTAAACGGAATACTGCAGATTTGAATTACACGAATTATATAGTAGCAGCGGCAGAAAAATTTGCTAGATCGCGAGGATTTAATGTGAATTTAGACAACATAAAAGACGATGTAGTACAGATGATCAAATTCCAAAATTCGTTAATCGTAAGTAAACTGTTTCACGGAAAATATAATCATCTAAACAATATTTCGGTCGGACGGTCGGACGATCGGTCATATCGACATATTTTTAAAAAATTTGAGTCATCTGTTTATGACAACCTCTAATTTTTTTTCTTCTGCATAAAGCTTCCTCTATGAAGAAGCAGTCTAATAATAAAAACTGTATAATTCTATTTAAAGCAACTGTACAAAAAAAAATCGACAAATGATCATAGTTCACCATACCGAGTAACAACGATCGCTGAACTACAGAATACATGGAATTCGGAAATTTCAGGACATCCGGAATATGCGGTAATCCAATAATATTATATCGACGAAATCAATTATTCGATTTTCATACTTCCTTTTTTATTAGATCGACTGGCTAGAGACCATCCGTAGTGCTTTCGAGGGAACAGGTATTGTGATTGATTCAACGGAAAAAATTGGACTCACGCCGGGAAACATTGTTGAGAAACTCGCTGAATTGTTGAAAAAAAATCCTCTGCGGACTGTTGGTAATTACGAGGTCAATAGATTCGAATATTAATCAAATCAATGGGGATTAAACTCGTTCTTTTTTTGTCTTTCAACTTGCAGTGAATTACGTTCATTGGCACGCAATAGACAATCTATTGTCGTATACAAATAAAGAAATGCGAGATATTGTCAATGGATTTATGATACATCATTATGGTTTCGAGGAAAATGATAACGATCGGTTAGTATTCAGAATTAAATTAGTTTGGGACATTCGAAATACTTTATTATTTCATTTTTATTTTAGGTCTATCTACTGTATTGGCCAGCACAAGATTAGACATGGTTTATCCTATGTTTACGTGAAAAAATATATTGACCTACCACTGACAACTGTAAATTCATTTTATATTACTGCTACAATTTGTTTAATTTTTAATTTTTTTTATTATTATTTAGCATAATATTTTGTAATACGTTTTTCTCTTGAAAGGCTACCAATATGGTATCCCAAATTCAAGCGGAAATGAAGCGAAAGCTTGATCAATCTACTTGGCTGGACGATGAAGAAAAAATCCGATCGAAAGAAAAAATCGATAATATGGTGACGAATATTGGATATCCCAGTTGGTATGACGAGCCTGGAAAAATTGACGAATACTACAGAGATGTGAGATTTTTTAATAATTCTAATGACAAACGATCATTTTGACCGTTTTTTCCCGAATATTTCTTTATTTTCTTAGAAAATAAAATAAACGAATAAATGTACATACTTTAATATCCGAATAATTTCGATTTATGCAGCTGAAGGTCGGTTCCGATTATTTCGAAAACATACTCAATTTCAATAGATTCAAAGTGACAACAGCAATGAAAAAATTACGAGAGCCTCACGACAGATATAGAGCAGAGTAAGTGAATGAACATATTTGGAAAATGAAACAAAATATGTAATCTAAAAATAATTTTCAATTATTTATCAGATGGGAATATGAACCTATAATAATAGTTGGTTCTTACACACCGAGCCATAATTCTATAAGTAAGTATTCTATTTTATTTAAATCACAATTATTATTAGATAATTTTTTTAAAAATACTTAATCTTACTAAATCATTTTCTTTGTAGCTTTTCCTGCAGTAAATTTCCAGATGCCTGTTTTCCACGCTCAGAGACCCCTGTAAGAAAGAATCTACAGATATTTTTATAGTTTTCTTCGCAATTTTTAAATCGATTGCTAATTACACATATATATATATTGCAATTACAGAGTAATGAATTATGGCAGTATTGGATCTTTAATCGGACACGAACTTTCTCATGGATTTGACAACGAAGGTAATTTTATTAAACTCAATAATTCGACATATTTATACAACTTGATATTGATTTTTTTTTTAAATTTGCTTAATTATTATAAAAATAAATTATTCGCAGGTATAATGTATGACAAAGTTGGTAATAAGAAGCAATGGTGGTCGGACTCGATGATTGCTAAATTCAACGAAAAAGCTGAATGCTTTATCGATCAGTACAATAAATATAGTATATTTGGGAAAAATGATAACGAACCACTATACGTGAGTATTGGATGACTCCAATTATTACTCGCAAACATTTGTTTTTTAAATCGCAAATCCCTTTCTGCTTCAGGTAAATGGTACGACAACTTTACGAGAAAATATTGCTGATAATTCCGGTTTCATGATATCTCTGAAAGCTTATCGTTCGTACAAAAAAGAATTCGAGGACATTAGGATACCAGTATTGAAAAATTATACGGACGACCAGCTCTTTTTCTACTCGTTAAGCAATGCAAGTCAAAAGTCTTTCAATAATTTAATACTTCGCACATTCAGTTCACAGCAATTTCTGATTTTTTTTTTAATTCTAATTTTTTAAATTTCTCTTTGCAGTATTTTTGCGCCTCTCAAAGACCCGAAATGGCGACACAGATGCGGTAAGATATTGTGTATATTTTATAAAATTTTATAAACCAAATGTTAAAAAAAAAAGAATTTTATAAGAGCAAACATTTTTGAAGATGTTTGTGACATCTTTAACAATATTAATTTTACAAAATTATTTATTATTTTGTAGAAACCATGGCGCTCATAGTCCTTTCTCAGTGAGAGTTAAGGGAGCGTTGTCGAACATGCCGGAATTTGCTGAAGCCTTCAACTGCCCGAGTGGAAGTCCAATGAATCCAGTGAAGAAATGCAATCTTTGGGATTAAGCTGTAAAAATGCAACAAATAATGTGCAGATATTAAATGAATAAACAATACAAATTCATCCTTATATCCCACCAGACAAACGGATATTTGTTTTAATATTAATCCGATAGTCATTGATTTAATCAGCCATTTTCAAACGCTGCAGCAGCTATATTCGAAGAGCAGAATGATTGGCATTTTGATCCCTAATTAGCGATATGCTTGAACAAGGTGCCCTGTAAATTTCAGGTTTTTATGTATTAAATTATTCATGAGAAATATTAAATTATTCGATGACAAATGTATTTCTTATACGCAATATTATTATTATTATTATTATTATTTTACCTATATATTTTTTAATTTAATGTAACTAATTATTAAAACTAATTTACTTCGATTATTCCAAGATTAAATCTGGAACCTCCAAATTGAGAGGTTTACCGAACAGAACCTCGTTTCACTCCGTAAAATTCAATCACAGATTAAAACATACAAATTTCACTCTGCGATGCTCTTCGTTTAGTGCAATTGGGTAATAAATGTCATTCCCAAAGGCTCTGCGAAGGATTTCGACACTCGGCTCAACCTAAATTTAGGGTGAATGGAGAGTCTTTATTTCAACTCGGGGTTTGTTTCATTCCTACTTGCTTCATAAATACCAAAACTAAAAATTGACACTAACGTCTTTGATTACGTTTTTTTGATGACATTTATTACGACTTAGTCTCGCTGAAGATTTTTTCAAATCAAATGAACGGCAGCTCTATTCGAGAAAAAAAGGCTGCAAAGTAGAATCTTGCACATAGTTTCCTCATTATTTTTCGCTTTTTACAAAGCTTCCTCTATGAGGAAGCCAACATTGAATAACACACTTCCGCACAGAGGTAGCTTTGTAAAAAGCGAAAGATAATGAGGAAGTAATGTGCAAGGCCACACGTTGCATCCTTTTTCTTTTGGAATAACCGGTTCCTCTGTGAGTAAGCAAAACGCGATCCACATGTGGCAAGGTGTTATTTCTATATAAACTTTGATGACTATGATTCACATCTAAGTATGTACTAAAGTCACACGCGCTGTTTTTTTTTTTAATAGCTTGTCGATAGCATTTAAAATCGTGACTATTTCCTATCACGTACGTAAACGTCGTGATAACCAAATACGTATAAATATGACTTGAAAACCTTAAATTTGAAACAATCTAGACGTGACTATAGTTGATAGTTGAAGCAACCAGTAGTGCAAGTGCCACGTTGAACATTGTCGAGAACGACAATATTCTTCAAGATGCGATATCATCAATTTTGTAATTTTGCTTTCGTGTAAGTGAACCATTTAAATGTTAACTAAATAATTGTATTGTAGTGAAACGCTCTATATACTATTGTTTGAAATAAATGGTCAGGTTGGCTTTGGCTTCTTTGAGCATATTGGGCATCACTCTCGCAGACGAGTACCAATTGTGCACATCTCAGATATGCGAAGAAGCTGGTAATGATATTTTGTACTGACATTGCAACGACTTTTATTTTCTTGCAATTTCTCATTTTTCGTCTTTGAACAGGTAACGAAATAACTCAGGGTATCGATTACTCGGTCGAACCTTGCGATAATTTTTACAAACACGTCTGCGGTGAATGGATTAAAAATCATCCGATACCCGAAAATCTAGAAGCTGCGAGTCAATTCAATACTCTTGCGATGAAATCACAGGGACAACTCAAAGGTTTGCCGCATATAAATTCGGACAATTTTTCTCGAATTTCTATACCATTTCGAGGATATCGATATGAAAATCTCGAAATTTTCTTTTTTCTCATGAAAACGAAGTCTTTCACGAGGCTAAAAAAATGGACTTTTCAAACATTTTTAATTTATTTTTTTATATTCTATTGCAGAAATGCTGCAGGAAAATGAAGAGCCGGATAGTGAGACGCTTCGTAAAGTTAGGGATTATTATCGTTCCTGCAATGATTTGGGTAATATTTAATTACAGGATTCTACGTGTCTTCCAAAACGCTGAATGTAACATAACGATTTTTTTTTCTTTTTATCGTGAAGCTGCAATCGATGCAAAAGGTTGGACTCCTCTGGAAGAAATTATATCAGCCAATGGAGGTTGGCCTGCCACTCTTCCATCGGACAATTGGCAACTTGATGAGAGTCTGACGTTGCAAAAAATTCATGATAATTACGCCAAAATCGCAGGTGCCTATGCACTTTTTTCCATTGACGTTAGTCCTGATGACTTGGACTCCGCTGTTCAAATATTGCGAGTGAGAATCTATGAAATTATTCAATGTTATATATTACTCAACATTACTTTGTTAATATGTCTGACTGATTTAAGAATAATAATTACTTTCTTTAGTTGGATCCAGCAGTAAATCCAATGAGTCGACTACGTTGGTTTGAACCTAAAAGAAATAAACGTTCTGCAGCTTCAAGTTACAAGGACTATATGCAGGCAGTGGCAACAGAATTAGCTGAATCAAAAGGGTCCGATGTGTCTTCAGCCAATATAGAAAACGATGTAGAAGAATTGATCAAATTCCAAAATTCCTTAATTGTAAGTAAATTGTTTCACGCAAAATATAATAACAATATATATTAAAAAATAATTATTCATTACAATGTATTTAATAAAAATTGAAGAAACTAATTTTTGAAATTTCTGAAACGGACTGAGACGGACTGAGACGGGCTGATACGAACTAGACGGACAGGCGGGCCGATTTTTTTAAATTTATAGTGTCCTTATATGAAATCCTCTCATTTTTTTCTTCTAATATAATAAAAATTAAAAATATAATAATAAAATTATAATAATCGTTATAATAATAAAAATTATATAATTTTATTTAAAGGAAATGTACCAAACAATAACGGAAAATGATGATAGTTCATCATATCGAGTAACGACGATCGCTGAAGTACAAAATATATGGAATTCGGGAGTTTCAGAACATCCGGAATATGCGGTAATGCAATGATATTATATCGATGAAATCAATTTTTCGATTTTCATACTTGTTTTTTTTTTTTTTTTTAGATGGACTGGCTAGAAACTATCCGCAGTGCATGTGAGGGAACGGATGTCGTGGTTGAATCAACGGAAGCAATTGGACTCGCACAGGGAAATATGATTGAGAAACTCGCTGAATTATTGAAACAGACTCCTCTGCGGACTGTTGGTAATTATGATCTTAATAAATTGGGTTATCAATCGAATTAATAGGGATTGCACTAATTTCTTTCGATTTGCAGTGAACTACGTTCATTGGCACGCGATAGACATTCTAGTGCCATATGGCAATAAAAAAATGCGAGATCTTACCAATGACATTCTCAGAAATTTTTATGGCTACGAGGAAAAGGATGACGACCGGTTAGTCTTCGGCTAATTAAATAACTTTGGTAGATTGAAATGTTTTTTTAATGTTCTGTTTTTTTTTTTAATTTTAGTTCTATAACCTGTATTGGACGCCACAAGATGGCCGAAGGCTTATCCTATATTTACGTGAAAAAATATATCGGAGGACCAGTGACAATTGTAAATTCTTTTTAAATTGCTAGCAGTAATTTGATTAATATTTTTATTGTTTTGCATAATATTTTGTAACACGCTTTTCTTTTAAAAGGGTAGCGACATGGAATCCGAAATCCGAGCCGAAATTAAGCGACAGTTTGAAAAATCTACGTGGATGGACGAGAGTGCGAAAATCCAATCCGAAGGAAAGACCTCTGATATGTTGGTCAATATTGGATATCCTAGCTGGTACGACGAACCTGGAAAAATTGATGAATACTACAAAGAGGTAACATAAAAAAAATGTTCTGCTGATAGACATTCTAAAACTTCGATATTCTTTAAAAAATATTTTTTGTTCAATTCTAAAATTCTAAAATTCTAAAATTTTAAAATTCTAAAATTCTAAAATTCTAAAATTCTAAAATTCTAAAATTCTAAAATTCTAAAATTCTAAAATTCTAAAATTCTAAAATTCTAAAATTCTAAAATTCTAAAATTCTAAAATTCTAAAATTCTAAAATTCTAAAATTCTAAAATTCTAAAATTCTAAAATTCTAAAATTCTAAAATTCTAAAATTCTAAAATTCTAAAATTCTAAAATTCTAAAATTCTAATTTGACTTACGATTTTATTCTATTTTCTGGATAATAAGTTTTAAAAATCTTATATCTTGTAGAACAACATTCACGGAAACGGCAGTTTTTTTCCAAGAAAAAAAACTTTAACATACTACTAGCGAGTACAAGTTTCTTAATCAGTTATGTTTCCAAATTATAGTGTTAAATTTTTTTTCGTTTTCTCAGAAAAATTTTAAAAATTCTTAATTTAACTAAAAATTACGTAAAAAATCGAAAAAATATTAGGTATGGTTCATTCACTACGGTAAATGACTACAAAAATAATTAACCACGTCAGAAGTGGTTTTGGATCGGAATTGACATGGAATATCTTATATATGTAAATATTTTAATATCCCAATAATTGTGTCCCGTGCAGCTGACAGTCGGTTCCGATTATTTCGAAAATGTAGTCAATCACAATAAATTCACGATGATACGGACTATGAAGAAATTACGTGAACCTTATAGCAGATATGATACAGCGTAAGTGGCTAAAAGTCGTAGAAAATAAAATCGAATGTTATTTGAAAATAATTTGTAATTATTTGTTAGCTGGGATTTGGCTCCTCTACAAATAGGTGGTGCTTATGTGAGGGGCCGAAATTCATTAAGTGAGTATTCCATTTTATACAAATTATGATTATTCTGAAATAATTTAAAAAAATGGTTAATCATGTTCAACAATTTTTATGCAGCTATTCCAGCAGTAGATTTCCAGCTGCCACTTTTTCATGCTGAGAGACCTTTGTAAGGAAAAAGGCTATAGATATTATTATGGTTATCTTAATAATTTGTAGATAGATACCTAATTAAATCAATTTTTTTTGTTGCAATTATAGAGTGATGAATTATGGCAGTATCGGAACTATAATAGGACACGAAATTTCTCATGGATTTGATAATACGGGTGATTTTATAAAAATCAATCACTCGACATATTTATACGACGTGATATTAATTTGTTTTTCTTTATTTTCTTGACAATTATAAAAATAAATTATTCGCAGGACGAATGTTTGACAATGTCGGTAATAGGAAGCAATGGTGGTCCGATTCGGTGATTGCTAAATTCAATGAAAAAGTTGAATGCTTTGTCGATCAGTACAATAAATATACGTTAATTGACAGTAATGAAGACGAACCGCTATACGTGAGTATTCAATGACTGCCATTATTAATCACAACATTTTTTTTTCAAACCGAAAAATCCCTGTCTGTTTCAGGTTAATGGTAGGAATACTTTAGGAGAAAATATCGCTGATAATACAGGTACCATGATATCTCTGAAAGCTTATCTTTCGTACAAAGAAGCTCACAATCCGGAAGATATTAGGATACCAGCGTTGCAAAATTATACAGACCAGCAGCTCTTTTTCTACTCGTATGGCAATGTAAGTTTAAAATTTTCCGATAATTCATTATTTCGGATATTCGGTACATAGCAATTTCTATATATATATATATATTTTTACATTTCTGTTTCTAGTATTTGTGCACCTCTGATAGACCTGAATGGTTGAAGCTTATGCAGTAAGATATTATACACATTTTATAAAATTTCGTAAAAAAAAGAAATTGCATAATAGAAAAGTGACTTTTAAAAAAAAATGTTAAGCAACTTCTTGTTGCAGTGACAAGCGAATTTTTGTTATATCTTTAACGACACTAACTTTACAAAAATAATTTGTTATTATGCAGGGACCGCATTCCTCACAGTCCTCATCGCGTGAGAGTTAATGGTGTGTTGTCGAACATGCCGGAATTTGCTGAAGCCTTCAACTGTCCGAGTGGAAGTCCGATGAATCCAGAGAAGAAATGCTTTCTGTGGGATTAAGCTGTAAAAAAAGTGCAACAACTATTGTTGCAGATATTCAATAAATAAATATTACTAATTCATGTGATTTGACAATGAAAATCCAATTGTTCGGTCATTGGATCAATTGTCCATAATTTTTTTTTTCTGTTTCACACGAATTTTCTCTCTTTATTTCTAAAAGATAAGTTAGATAAAGTAAAAACTTCTTGGATCAACCTGAAAATTCACAGCAGTTCGTTTTCCATAAATTCTTAATAAGCGTCTAAAATATAGTAACATCGGTGTCAGGCTATATAATACCTCACGTTAAAGCGTCTTACAGAAGTTTTGTCCTTCATAGCTGCTCAACGCTTAATATTTCACGAGACCTGCCAACGGCTATGTTGGATAAGTATGAGCTCTCGAAATTGACTATAGGAAACTGCAACCAGGGCTAACGAAATTAGATACGAGAGTTCCAACTTTCCGAGCTGAGAAACACGAAAGGATTTTTTAAATTGTCATCGTGGCTTTGTCGAATGTTCGACTCTATACACTTTGTTTCATATTTGTGAAGCATCACGAATGGGGATTACGATACCTGACGTGAGTGAATTTACATTCTTTCTCGTTAATTCGCACGCAATTTATTTTCCTAAAATGGTCAAAGATTTTCTTGGCTATACGGAACAAAAGTCAGTAATAAAATCGTCAATTAGTCTCAGGTGATTTGTCAAAATTTGGATTCGATTTGTGCCAAAAAATCGAGACTCGTTATGCTCAACAACTTTGGGGAATAACGGAATGTTTCTTCAACTTAAAAGTTTGCCAAAGTAACCGCATTGAAATACAAAGACGACGAGTGAGAAAAAGCTAGTTCAGGAGTTAACAAAAGGTCTCTCACGAAAGAGGAAGACTCCTAAGTGGAAGAGTCAATGATGATGTACACCTCAACGTGTTGCGTTTTCAAAAACTTCAATACACGAATCTCCGAGTCTACATTATATACGAGATCCAAAGTTTCGATAACGCTACCACGGGTTTTTCGACTTGGAACGGAAAGTATGGCGCATAAAACGCATTCACAGGTACATAATAGATACAAACATTGAACAGAAAAATGATGAGAGTTAGAGTTTGAATGACGAAAGTGTTTCACACCTTCGGGAGTACTTGCTTAGGACACTATTGACAGAAAAACTTATGCTTTCTCTCGAAACCTCGGCGAAACTTCTAGACAATATTATATTTTCAAAGCCTCCAAAGTACCTTCAACATTGCTAAAAATCTCGTCAGAAATATGAGTGGAAAATAAAAAAAAACAGAGCAAAGATCAATGATAATATGATGAACATGTGTACATCACTTTTGGTTACATCATTATTTAACTTAATATAACTAATTATTGTGACTCGGTGCGATGGTCTAGTGGTTAGTGTACTGGCCTCGAGTCCAAAGCATCGCTAGGACTCGATATGGGTAAATAAAAATATGGGCCTGATGAAGCTCCAGATGGATACACGAGAGAGGTATACACAGGTGTCTGTCTCTGTGTCACATGTATACAACTGTAGAAAAGAAGTGAACCACATGAGTCAAGGTAATATTTCTGTAAGCTTTGATTGACTATTATTCACACCTAAGTATACTAAAGCCATAAGCTCTATTTTTTTTATAGCTTGTCGATAACACTCAAAATCGTGGCTGTTTGCTATCATGCACGTAAACGTTGTGATATACCAAATACGTATATATATCGTTTGAAAACTTAAAATTTAAGTTAATCCAGTCGTGACTACAGTAGATAGTTGAAGCAGCCAGTAGTACAATTTTAACGTTGAACATTGTCGAGAACGACAATATTCTTCAGGATGCGATATCATCAATTTTCTAGTTTTGCTTTCATGTAAGTCAACCATTTAATTGTTAGCTAAGTAATTTTATTATGGTGAAACGCTCGATATATTTTTGTTTGAAATAAATTTTCAGATTGATCTTGACCATTTTGAGCATATTAAGCATCACTCTCGCAGACGACGAAAATACCGGATACAAATTGTGCACATCTCAGATATGCGAAGAAGCTGGTACTGATTTTTTTGTACTGATTTTGCGCTGACTTTTCTTTTCTTGCAATTTCTGATTTTTGGTCTTTGAACAGGTAACGAAATAATTCGGGGTATCGATCACTCGGTCGAACCTTGCGATGATTTTTACAAACACGCCTGCGGTGGATGGATTAAAAATCATCCGATACCCGAAAATCTGGAAACTGTGAATCACTTCAATATTCTTGCGATGAAATCACAGGGACAACTTAAAGGTTTGCCGCACATACATTCGGACTATTTTTCTAAACAACTTTTCTCGAATTTCTCGACCATTTTGAGGATAATGATATGAAAATCTCGATTTTTTTTTTTTTTTCTTGAAAACAAAACTTCCTGTAAGAGGAAGGAAAAACAGTGATTTTTCAAAATTGTTATTTATTGCAGAAATGCTGCAGGAAAATGAGCAGCCGGATAGTGAGACGTTTCGTAAAGTTAGGGATTTTTATCGTTCCTGCAATGATTTGGGTAATATTTAGTTACGGTATTCTACGAGTATTCCAAAATGCCGGATGTAATCGTACGTTTTTTTGTTGTTGCGAAGCTGCAATCGATGCAAAAGGTTTGACTCCTCTGGAAGAGATTATATTAGCTAATGGAGGTTGGCCTCTCACTCTTCCATCGAATGATTGGCAACTTAATCAGAGTTTGACGTTACAAAAAATTCACGAAAACTACGGCAAAGTAGCAGCTGCTTATGCACTTTTTAATATTGACGTTTATCCTGATGAACTGAACTCCAGTGTCCAAATATTGCGAGTGAGAACCTATAAAATTCTTCAATGCCACATTATTCAATATTACTATGTTTATTAAAATGTCTGACTAATTTAAGAATAATAACTAATTTTTTTAGTTGAAACCATCAATAAATCCAATGGATAAAGCACGTCGGTTCGGACTTAAAAGAAATAAACGTGATACTGTGGGTACTAGTCACATAGACTATATGGAGGCAGTGGCAAAAGTATTCGCTAGATCACGCGGATTTGATGTTCCTTCAGACAATATACTAAGAGATGTACTAGAAACCATGATTTTCGAATATGCATTAGATGTAAGTAATTTCTTGACATAAATTATGATCGACTGAACAATATATATTAAAAAATAAATATTCATGAAATTATATTTAATCAAAATTGAAGAAACTTATTTTTAATGAATTTTTATTTCTGAGACGAATTGAGACGGACTGGGACGGACTGGAACGGACTAGGACGGACTGGGACGGACTGAGACGGACTGAGACGCGCTGGGACCGACAGAGTCGGACACGCGGTCAGATTTTTCTTCTACACAAAGCTTCCTCTATGAAAAAAACATTTTAATAATAAAAATTGTATAATTCTGTTTGAAGGAACTGCACAGAAGAGGTCCGGAAAGTAATGATAGTTCATCATATCGAGTAACAACGATCGCTGAAGTACAGAATACATGGAATTCGGCAATATCAGAACATCCGGAATATGCGGTAATGCAATAATGTTATATCGATGGAATCAATTATTCCTTTTTCATACTTGTTTTTTTTTTTTTTAGATCAACTGGCTAGAAACTATCCGCCGTGCTTTTGAAGGAACGGATATTGTGATTGATGAAACGGAAAAAATTGGACTCACGCAGGGAAACATTGTTGTGAAAATCGCTGAATTGTTGAAAGAAACTCCTCTACGGACTGTTGGTAATTATGAACTCAATAAATTCGAATATTAACAGGGATTGTACTTATTTTTTTTTTTTAATTTTTCACTTGCAGTGAATTACGTTCATTGGCACGCGATTGACATCTTAGTGCAGTATACAAATAAAGAAATGCGAAATCTTACCAATGGCATTCTCAAACATTTGTATGGCTACGAGGAAAAAGATGAAGAACGGTTAGTCTCCAGAATTAAATTACTTTGATACATTGAAATATTTTTTTATTTTTTTATTTTTTTTAATTGTAGGTCTATCACCTGTATTAGCCGCCACAAGATGGCCGATGGCTTATCCTATATCTACGTGAAGAAATATTTTGGAGGACCAGTAACGACTGTAAATTCACTTTAAATTGCTGGCTGCAAGTTGTTTAATATTTTTATTATTTTGTCTAATATTTTGTAACACGCTTTTCTCTTGAAAGGTTATCGATATGGTATCCCAAATTCAAGCGGAAATGAAGCGAGAATTTGACAAATCTACGTGGATGGACGATGAAGCGAAAATCCGGTCCAAAGGAAAAGTCGATGATATGTTGACGAATATTGGATATCCCAGTTGGTACGACGAACCTGGAAAAATGGACGAATACTATGGAGAGGTGACATAAAAAAAATATTCTGCTGAATAGACATTTTAAAACTTTGATATTATTTTAAAAAAATTTAACACGAATTTTTTCAATTTTTTAGGTAATAATTTAAATACGTTTAAATCTTGTAGAACAACAATTACCAAAATAGGCAGTCTTTTCCACTAATAAAAAACTTTACTACTAGTGAAGACGATTCTTTTAAGCAGTTTTTGTTCCAAATTTTTGCCCACAAATTTGTCTGTTTTCTCACAAAAATAAAAAATTTCTAAGTCAACTGAAACGGCGTAAAAAAAAAATAGTAAAAAACGTATGCTTCATTCACTTACATATGTGTATAAATATTTTAATATACCAATAATTTTGTCTTATGCAGCTGGCAGTCGGTTCCGACTATTTCGAAAACGTAGTCAATTTCAATAGATTCAAAATGTTAAAAACTATGAAGAAATTACGAGAGCCTTACAGCAGATATAATGCAGAGTAAGTGGCTAAAAATGTTAAGCAATGAGCAAAAATTTAACTTAAATATAATTTTTTATTATTTGTCAGATGGGCATTTCGATCAATAGAAATAGGTGGTTTCTACACCCCGAGCCGAAATTCTGTAAGTGAGTATTCCATTTTATCCAAATCACGATTATTATTAAATAATAAAAAAATAAATTCTTAATCTTATTCAACAATTTGTTGTAGCTATTCCAGCAGTAATTTTCCAGATGCCTTTTTATCACGCTGAAAGACCCCTGTAAGGAAGACACTATAGCTATTATTATAGTTTTTTTTTGTATAATTTGTAAATTGATGGGTAGTTAAATGAAATTTTTTTTTTTTGCAATTATAGAGTGATAAATTATGGCACTATTGGAACCTTAATGGGACACGAGATTTCTCATGGATTTGACGATGATGGTGATTTTCTAAAACTCAACGATTCGACATATTTATTACGACGTGACATTAAGTTTGTTTTTTAATTTGCTTAACTATTATAAAAATAAATAATTCACAGGTCGAAAGTACGACAACCTCGGTAATAGAAAGCAATGGTGGTCAGACTCGACAATTACTAAATTCATCGAAAAAGCTGATTGCTATGTCGATCAGTACAATAAATATACGTTATTTGAGGATAATAATAATAAATCAATATACGTGAGTATTCCATGACTGCCATTATTACTTATAACATTTTTTTTTAATTTTTAACCGAAAATTCTTTTCTGTTTCAGGTAAATGGTACAAGAACTTTAGGCGAAAATATTGCTGATAATACCGGTATCTCGATATCTCTGAAAGCTTATTTATCGTACAAAAAAGATCACAATCTTGAGGACATTAGGATACCAGTATTGCAAAATTATACAGATCAGCAACTCTTTTTCTACTCGTTTAGCAATGTAAATTTGAAATCTTTCCATATTTCAATATTTCGCAAATATATTAATATTTTTTAAATTTCTGTTTGCAGTATTTATGCGCGTCTGGTAAGCCTGATGTATTGAGACTTAAACAGTAAGATATATATACATTTTATAATATTTTGTAAAAAAGAATTTTTTTTTTATAAGTCAACGACATTTTTGAAAATGTTAATCAACTTCTTGTCGGAGTAACATGCAGATTTGTTATTATCTTTAAAAACATTAACTCTCCAAAAATATTTGTTATTGTGCAGGAGATACAGTTTTCATAGTACTTTCCCAGTGAGAATTAAGGGAGCATTGTCGAACATGCCGGAATTTGCTCAAGCCTTCAACTGCCCGAGTGGAAGTCTGATGAATCCAGAGAAGAAATGCGTTCTCTGGGATTAATCTCTAAAAAAAATGCAATAACTATTGTGCGAATATTCAATAAATAAACATTACAAATTCGACCTTACATCCCATGAGACAATTGGACATTTGTTCAAACGATCATTGATCCGATAGCTATGGAAAAAAAAAAAATACTGAAAGGACATAACAGTATAAGGAATACACTTTTCGATTCAAAATTACGTATAAATTTGTGTAGTAAAACGTGATTATCATCTCTTTTGTTATTATTATACTCCAGGGTAGATTTAAAGAAAGGAACAAAAAAAAAACTTGTAGGCATATCTATTAAGAATCAAAAGTGCTGGTGCGTTCAGCCCCGTTAGTTAGGAAGTGAAAGGGCGAAATGCGAAAGGACACGCGAACCATAGAAAGTCAAAGTTACGGTACGTATAATTTACGGCACTCCACAGTTTGATCAAGTGGCTATAGCGCGCGTTTAGGGATAGAGGCGAACTTTAAAATATTAAAATAGGCGGGACGAGCAGTGCGATATGATAGCAAAGCATGGAGAACCGCATGCGCACTGGGCACATTTATCAAGCGACACTGCGAGATAGGCATGCATATTGTTACGAGCTCTTGCGACGTGGGTTCGGGATTGCGGTCCCCCTTGTGACATCCCTTCGTCCCTATACAGAAACGCCTGCCGTACACACTTTATCTATGCTTATGAATACATCGTCGGGCTTATATAATACACTGACAATATAACCACGCTCGGTGTGACATTACCTTCTTCTAACCCTTAGAAAAAATAAAATAAAATTTCCATATAACAAAGCTTCCACTTCATCTTCCCCTCCACTGAAAATTCGAACCTCTCGGCTTTACCAATGAAGAGTCACAAATTAATGGCTAACATTTTGCTTCCTCATAGAAAGTTTTGCTTTCATGACTTTTTTTTTTAGAGATTTTCATATCAGAGTACTCAAAATGGCCAAAATTGTCAAAATAGTCAAAACAGTCAATACAATAAGATTTGAAATTTAAATAAATATCATTGGTTGCATAATAATAATTCTTATTTTTAAATATAATTAATTTCACAAAGACATCGCGCATTAATTCTCATAAATGTCTTTTTTTTTTTTAAATTCTATTTCTCTTTTAATAATGTAAAATCGTTCCGTATATATTTATTATAAAATATTTTTCATGGAATAGAGCTATCTCTGTATGAGGAAAAATAAATAAATAAATAAAAGCGTATCTATTAGCATTTCTACTAAATGTCTAAGTAACCATGAATAAACTCACCGGGTGGTTCGAATAAGTTTTGTCATGTTTAGCTACTGATGCGGTGTATGTTCGTAGGATTCGACCGCTGTTACGACAGCCGTGCCTATATTGCACAGTGCAAATCATTTGATTGCTACGTACGTCAATGCTGTTTGGCAGCTCGACAATGTGACGTAATAATATATATACCAGTGTAGAAAAGAAAAAAAAAATGGTTCGTCGCACCCTAACAGAAGTGCTAAGGGTCTTGGGGAATTGCTTGTAACAGGGTGATGCACTCCGCCCCGGTTATATAGGGCACTACCGTTGGGCTTCAACGCGTGGCATGTGCAGTCGCATATGGCGCGTGGCTTTCCATTGTTGTGCTGTCCCGTGGCCTCGCCCAACTGACTTCATGCACATTTGCACTACGTACATTCTATCTCTTACTATTTTTTACTTTTTCTCATTTTCTCACTCTGAACAGTGTTACATATCGTGAAAAAGGGCGAGTCTGACATGTGCGCAAGGTGTTCCCAAAAGCGATTGATCGTTAATATGACCATTGTACTGCTTTGGACACTTGAGAGAACGAAACGAATTCCGCCTATTTTCAGACAAATTCTTATAAGCATGTAATAAGCATTCTTTATCAGCTAGAACAATTTTTTAAAAACATTTTCGTCACCAATACTGATACATTTCTTTTTATAGTGGGAAAAATATATTTGGATTGTTTACATGATTTGGTTGAAAATTTACAGAGGCCCGGTTGATAAAGAATGCCCCATATAGAGTAGAAATGTGTAGTGCCGGTTTAGCCTTATATAGCACAGCATCGCGTGATCAACCCCACTTTAGGGAGGCATGTACTTAACTTTACTTGATCTACTTTAATCTCAGTTGGACTTTAGCGTGGAACATTAAACTGATGTGACTTTACCGACGGGGTAAAATCACAAGTGGCGACTCAGTCTGTATTTAGTTACCTAATATTCGTTTGTAACTGATTACATCTGAAATAGTCATATTAGGTCTGTTAAATGGATAGTGACAGCTCATCTAATTTTATTTTTGTCCATCAGATTAATTGTCACTGATAAAAATAGGTATATAGATCCGTCGGTAAAACAGATTGATCCGTATTTTCACTGCCGTTGGTAGAAATCACGAGAAAAATATTTGAAATAGCTCTTTTACGTGGATTCTATCGTAATTTTTTCGCTGCACGTCAAACCATCGACGTGAATTACGCAAGAGATCAACGTGAAGATAGTTAGTTAAGAAAATCCCATTTGGATACATAGAAATTCCTGCCAACTTATTCTAAGCGTCTTTTATAACTTCTTTCTTAACCTACTTGATCAGGCTTTGACAGTCAGCGATTAACTTGCCTTAGTATAATAACAGCGATTGGTCTAAATCCGAGCGTAGGGGAAAAAGACGTTGAAAGAAAGGAAACGGTCTATCGGAATGAATTTACGATTCAATGGCGACAGAGGATTACCGACAAAAGTTTCTCTAGGTTAAAAATGAAGGGTTGGGACGGAATAACGGATATGAGCTATAGACTCCTCGGGCCAGTGTTCTTCTTCCGTACTTCTTGTTCTTCTCATCCTTCCTCATACTCTTCCTTCTTATTTCACCTTCTTCTTCTACTCGGTCGTCGTCGAGTGTGCAGGGTGCGGGCGCGCGGGCGCTCGCGCGGCGCCCACTCAACTCCCGCGGTCGGAACTCGACAGTTCACGAGTCGACTTAAAACTTCTTAAAGACTCGAACGCGTCCGGGGCTCCTTCGTCCATGGAATATATGCGAAGAGGGTCTCGGTAATTCATGACGGAGATGGCATAGCAATCAGGCCTTCAGGCCCTGCTGCACCGAACCATTCACCCACAATCTTCGAGACCAAACCCAATCCCCCCTGAAAAACTGGGACGCGAGACATTTAAATTATGCATCCCCCTCGCGTGAGCGGGGAACGTCGAGATAGATAGAGGGATGCAGTCGAAGGGTGAATCGAGGGCGGAAAAAAGAAAGAAACAAACGAGAAGAAATAAAGCGGGAGCGAACTGGTAAGCCAAATCCGTAGATAGAAGCGAGTGAACAAACGACGAATGGAAAAAGGAAGTCAAAATCGATAGGTGCAATCGTTAAGTCGAATCTGGCGGATTGATCGTTTGTCAAATGGAAAAAACGAGCCATGCCAAGTCACATTGTTCTAACAATCTTTGAAAGATATATCCGCCGAAAAATTGTTTCTCTTTCATTGCATTGTGGAACCTCTAGTTTTACAAAAATCATGTCACAAAGCCTGTCTTATCAGCGCAGACCTGGGATTTTTCTAAATCATGGGTTAATGCTAACTTATAAAAATATATAAAATTGGTTTTCCGAAATATTTCAATAAATACATTATTCAGTGATAATATGGTACTGCCGTGAAACTAAACTCCAAGCTTCCGCGATTCTCAAGAGGACTCCTGTACAGGTAAGTGCGCTTCGGGGCGTGATATGCACCTGGCAACCGGAGTGCCACGGTTCGCCCTCGCTCACCCTGTAAACGCAAACCGCTAACTACTGCTAATTGAATGACGAAGATTGGTTTACGGTGTACGACAGTCTCTGAATGTTCATCTGCATATAACTGTATATATTCCGTCCATTCGACTAAATCACTTAAGGTCTTGTTCCGAACTCCACGAGACAGCGAGGCTCCCAGTAGAGGGACGTCGTCGACCTGACCAGACGTCCCTTCACATACACGTTTTGGGGGCGGAGAGGCAAGGTCCACAACCTGCTGCTGTGGACGTTCAAGTTCTTAACTAAAACAGCAGCCGTAGCACTGTGGCCGGCAACCCTCCGGCTACCGGAGGACGTATAAGATGCTTTTCATGATTAAGCCTCTTTCGTAATGCCCTAGAGATATTTTGATAATGTCTAAGTCTGCAAATACTGCACCGCTTATGCTCGTGACCCTTCGCATGATAGATACATTAGAGATTCGAGATGAAAGTAATACCTCGCTAATATAAATATGAGCGGATTTATTTTGAAATGTTATATTAACCGTCTATTAAATTAGATAATTTAGAGTGTCTCATAGACAAGACCCATTGGGATAACAATTATGGATACCCCGATAATTTATCCGAATACCCGAATCTATAAAGATATACGAATCTATCCGGATATCCAAAAATCCAAATGTCCGGATGGATTCGGATCATAAAATAATATCCACAGAAAAGCAGCGATAATGTTCAGTTTAGTAAGCTCTCGGCTATTTGATAAAGTTGGAGAGTGAGAGAAACCATATATTGTGTCTTGAAACAAAAAAAAAAACAAATAGTTTTCCCTCGCTTTGTTAAATAGATGAAACTGTATTGTACTTGAATGGCACCTCGGGCTCCATCTACTTATGCGCAACTCACTGAAAAGTCAACTCTTCAATAACCCAGTTTGCATTTTCACGGAAAAATACATAATATCCAGACGTCTAAAAGGAATATAATTTAATAAACGTCATCTGATCGCATAAATAAGGAAAATTCGTTCCATTTCTTGACACTCTATCGAGATCCCTTGAGATCGCTGCGCAAGAGAACTAAATATATATACATATATATAGTTCTCTTCTAGAAAAGGCACTTTCAGACCTACAGGTAATAAATATTAAATACCCGAGTATACTGGGTGCGAAAGCGTCCGAAAGGGGAAACGGGGTGGCAGTACGGTTTACGGAGTGCTTTGGCGAACGTTCGTTTGCAAACCGGGAATCGCCAATGAGAACGCCACAGAATCGACGGATAAATGGGCTGTGGTTATAATTTATCGAACGATTGAAATCGGCGCCGGGACGGACACCGAATGCGAAGTCCCGTCCGCGTACGAACGGCAAAATTCTCGTAGCCCTCTCGCCGATGTTGAATCTCCACGCTTTGCTCCTACGTCAACCAGCCCGGTTAGTGTATATGCCGATACACGAGCTTTACCACCATAGCAGAGTTCCAATTCATGTGGTCGTGTGCATCCCGAGTCCGTTAATATATTGCGAGGGCGGCGGTATGCATACGGGAATCGTGTCACACCAGCCGTTTTCGGATAGTGAATTCGTTGAATAGAAATCGTATGCGCAGAAATATCGTTTTGCACACTGGCGGACACCAGTTTCACGATCCATCGGTATAGGCTCGTAATTTATGATTTTGTAACTATGCAAACGGGAAATGTCAGAGGGGTAAAACAGGTCATCTATAATAACGAATTACCTTTACGGCACAAATTATTATTACTCGACGATCCCTCTTTGGGATGCATACTGTTTATACGTATATGTTGAAGCGGATGACGGGATTGCGGATCCGATTATCGACAAGGCTTCCGTCAGAGTGGATATTTCGACCCGATGTTCAAACTCGTTACTCACCAAAATAATTTCCTCGATATATACAGTAATCGAAGTGGGAGCGGCTGGCGGGGGCGGGGAGGGGGGAGGAGGAGGAGGAGGTTGGGTGAGTTTGATATGCTTGCAAAAGAATTATCGCAAAAACGAGTTTGCCTTCTATGGCAAACCAGTGGTCATGCTATTTTGAGTATCGCAGAGTTGATTTATTTCTCATTTGCAAACGTGATTACACGCTTTACCTCGCTGATGGAAAGACATTTCCTGTAGTCTTACTAACCTATATTGGATTTATCCTGAATTTGATTTCACAGCACACTTTAACGGACGGTTATATTACAGCAGCTCGTATAAAGTGCATAAGACCCAGGCATTGGCCAAACCGAAATGTCGATTCGATTAGGAAAACCCGGTTACGTGAATCACGTCGATGTGTTTCGGCTGTTTCCTGTGTGATTGCTGAGTGAGTTTGACTGTTAGTTTCAGTTAAAATTAATCAAATTGTAATTGAATAGACGTTCCACTGTTCCTGCGTTTCAATATGAGAATAGTAGTAGGGTAACAAATGAACTGTTGATTTTTATGAATGTCAACAAATAGACAAAAAGTTTACTTTTGAGTAGCACTGGAATCAGACTAATTATTGAAATATCCAGGGTCAGAAAAAAAGTGGCTGAATTGGTCATTATTCTTGAAGTCGACATTGAGATTGTAAAGATGAACTGATTCTGAATCTAATAGAGACATTTCGTTTGGAACGATACCTAATTTATAAAATCGGGATGAAGGGCTTGGTAATAAGTTTTGCTGTTGGTTATTACCTGTTAGTTACGTCAGCAGAATGATTGCCTTGGTGGCTACTTTGTCAACCTATCGATCCAACTTCCTCTTTGTCTTGGTTCGTAAGCGCTAGCATTTTCCATCGTTACTCATGGAGCATTCCAAGTCAACTCACTTGGTCATCGGCCTGAGACCCTCGGCGAATTTCTTTTTGTCATATTTTGGACCAAAAAAAAGAGGATATTTTTTTTAGATTTTTATCTCTTGTTTTACCCTATAAAATAATTTTCTTTCTCATAACTTTTGAGTAAGACTGAATTTCGACCAGGTATGAAATTCTGGATTAAAAAAAAAAAATTCTAGGACTAAAAAGTATTTCCATAGTTGGGGAGTGGGCCGAGAATAATTTCTATTCTTTTTTTTTTCAAATATTTAATATTAATAACCATTTTGGATCAGAAGATGCCAAAAAAAGAATTGGTCAACTGATTCCGAGGGGTTCAGGCAGATGTCCAAGTGAGTTGACTTGGAATGCCTCATATACAGTCGCTCCAGGGCAAGGAGAGTACGACTGGCTGCTGCAAGCAAAGTTATACCTATTATATCGATAACTCAAAGTCCGGGTCTTACACGCTGCCTGCAAGTCTTTCGCGTGAGCGAAGCGTCTGTAGTATATTGTACTTTATAACGCTTGTGAACTTCTCTTGCCCAAGCAGAATGTAACTTGGTTTGGTTGAACAGATGACTACATATATACAAAACGTAAATGTAGCTAATCGATAATATCGGAGACTCGTACAGGAGTGAATTTCTCATTGTCATCGCAAAGATAATCGATTCCTTTCGAACACGTAATCTATCTCTAGATATTAAATAATTTTTTGGCGATAAATCATGCTTTATCAGCCGACTTATAAATAGCCCGCATAGAGAGTCAAAAATTACAATCTCATTTCGTACAATTCACTTGTGATCAACGTGTGTCGAGTCCAGGATGGAATCCAGACTGCCGTCCAGAATGAAGTTCGGAATGAAGTCCAAGACGGAGTTCAGGACTGAGAATGGGATATTGGATTTATCCTCGATTCCATCTTGGATTCCATCCTGAATTCGATCCTGAATTCCATCCTGAATTCGATCCTGAATTCCATCCTGAATTCCATCATGGACTCATTTTTTCTACTTGGGATAACTGCCGACCAAAAAATAACCAACCATCCGACAATCGGATCTTCAACGAGGGTTCAATTACAACTGATACGATTGGCCTAAGTTCACTGTGATGTAAATTCAACAACATCAAATTAGCCTCATACAGTTAACTTAAGCCAATGATGTCAAACCAACTGGATTTATTTGTTGCGCTATCAAAAGTTTACCCTCGGTATATTTTATCCAAATGTACATTGTACTTCTATATTCGTCTTCGTCGAATTTCCAAACTACATACCGCACAACTTCACCGAAGTATCTCTGATGATACGACCAAACCACAGAGTTCAAAGTGCAACAAAGATCGATTATTCAAAACTGTTCATTCACCATTGTTTGCGAGAGTCAAGTCTACAGAAATGCGCGCATATTCCGCGGAGGACAAATTGTACACGGGGGACGTGAGTTTTGGCTTATCGAAAGTAGTTCGCGGTAGCGATTGCAGCTACAGTTTATATAGCGGTGTTTCAACAGGAAACCTAAAGCAGCACTATCAGTAGCTACTGTGTGGATACGGGAATGTCCGACCTCTCGACCATTGTATACGGTTGAACTAGCCTATAGATTCAACGAATACACGATTCACTGTATTCGCGGATGTCCAGCTGTCGGAATCCTTTTCCAGCGAGAGCTCACGTCGAATAGTCGATACATCGACGAACCTATCAGCGTATAGAGAGGCCCAACCAAAAAGCGAGTGCAACTCAAAGTGGAGGTTAGTCAGTGCACGCACGGGGGCTATAGTTGCAGAGAACTACCGGTTTGTAATATGTCACGTGCACACAAGAGACACGCGCGTGGCCAACGTCGGGTCTGCACTTGACAGGGCACACGTGGTGCTTTCCCACGTATACTACGATCTATATAGGATCGTACACGAAGCCGCATACACCAACTGGGTTCGTGCGACTCGGTACTTAGTAGCAGCTAGCTTAGGGGGTGTGGACGCATGGCGAGAGTACAATATACATGTATATACCGCGCACTGAACTGGACGTATACCAATACTAGCTGGCACACTAATCAGTCTCGTTATGTGGCTCGGTTAACGACGGCGATGACAACGGTAACGGCAGGCAACGATACACGCTACTACGGTACTGATTGAGGACAAGGACAAGCCCTTAAAAACATGAGCACTATTGTACTGAGTTAAGAATTTTAATCCATCGCTTTATTGAGGTACTAGTGGTTCAGGATTTCATATTATTAATCCGACCCCTTGTTCTTTTCTAGCGAGAATTGGAATCGTCAGGGCATGGGGGACTCAATGTGGGAATTTGAAAAATGAGGGTCTGCAGTATTTCATATAGGAGGAGGTTGAAAAAATTCGGGAGGGGCTACTCGTAGGAGGGGTTTGAAAGATCAGGAACTAGGGAGGAGGTTTCATGAAGGTACATACTCGAACAAATCTGGGCCTGGAGGGTTTTTTTTTATAAGGACGTGGACAAATTTGAGTTGGAACAGGACGTCTCGTAGGAGGCCCCAGAAAAAAGAGGACCTGCGCAGGGCTTTCCAGAGTGGGATTTCAAGAAAAATTTGGGCCTGGAAAGTTTCTTAGGTGAACTGGGACAAATTTGGGTTGAAGGAGGACTTAGAAAAATCAGAACCCAGGTACATGGGGCTCATTGGAAGCCTTACAAAAATGAGTGCCTATGGAAGGAAGTCATATAGGGGTTTAAAAAAAGTAGGGCTTGGTGGAGGATCAGATAGGAAGAGAAAAAAATTCAAGCCTGAAGGAATTCATTTGCCCTGCATGTCCTACACGGCGACACTAGCGAAAGAACGTCTGAATGATAATATACGGGCGTTGTTGACAATAAATCTTTTTAAAAACCACAGCAAAATAGTACGTACATGTCGTGATGATTTTTATTTTCCTAAAGTACTAACGACCAATTTCTGACACTAAAGCCAAACATCTGGGTTTGGCTGGTCACAATAAAAAAAATTATACTTAACACTTACCAGTGTTATCGAGGATCGGTATATACTTACATATATACAGAAATAAAGGTAAAGTGTACCAGGATTTGGAGCGAGATAAAACGAGGCGAGTCTTTTGACAGTGAGCCAAAAGTCAAAAGCTCCCTCGTTTAGCTGTGCCTTTATCCCTGCTGGCAGACACTCACGCACTCGCGGATTAGCGGACCTCGTTGTAGCAGAAGAGTGAAAGAGAAAGAGAGAAAGAGAGAGAGAGAGAGAGAGAGAGAGAGAGGGAGCCAAACCGGCAGCCCAGGCTAACAACCCGAAACCTTAGCCACGTCGGGATTTATGATTGAAGTTCCGGCTGGTCGAGGAAAGTGGAAAGTCGAGGCAAAAAACAATGGTCCACGAGATTGAGGGTGGAACCGAGGAAAAGAGAACGAGTGAAAAAGGGAGAAAGAAAAAAAAAAAAGAAAACCAGAAAGAGGAGAGATCAGATTGGCGTGCCGATTGCTTGGCTACCCTCGTACTACGGATTTTATATAGATATATATATACCGAATGTAGCCAAACTACTGGGCTTCAATTACTGCCCAGTGAGAAAAAAAATCTAGATACCGAGATCTCGGTAGGAATTTTGAATGAAATCGGCAGGTGAATCACCTTGCTGGAATTATATCGGGTTGTTGATTAGTTTGAATATTACACTAGCAGTTTCTTTTAACGCAGTTTCATGGGTACCATTTTTAAAAATATTTTCCTATATGTTAATGAAATCCTTATAAAATTATGCTTTTGGGATTCAATTTGAATTCCAGCCTACTAATTATACTTTCCTATGAAAATTCACGAAAGGGAAATTCTGACGCCGGTGGATATCATCTGTGCGGCATTTTTTAATTCCCACAGAGTCCTGTAAGGAAGTCCATGAAAATGTACCGCAGCTAGAGGTAATTTTTATTTCTACGAATTCCCAATTGAGATATTTTCTCTGAACATATCTCATTCCCAAGAGTAATTCAATATCATTATAACTTCGACATACGTGTTCCATTTCGACTTAACATCGTCAGTAAAAAAATTCATGAAGGCAGTTAACTCTATTATAGATAAACTGTCGACCAATTGCTAATAAAATTAGATAGGTCAGTAATTCTTGCTCTTCAGCAGCCTTATTCCACTGGAACCTCTACTGGTTATTTCTCCTCCTTAGCCTCTTCTGCTTCTCCTTCATATACTGTTCTATCAGTTTCTGCCCCATCGTGAACGAAGCATTGCTGTCATAAAATCGCTCTTTTTTTTATTTTAACTTTCTTTCTGAGCACGAGGAAGTTGGAATATATACTCTTTTTCATAGAGGGAGGCTGTGCAGAGACAACGTACCAAAGTAATAAGAAAGCAAAGTCAAAGTCTACTCCACATCCTTTTTACTTCTCTGTGCCTTCTCGTTGGCCCAGAAATAGATTCTAACACTGAATACGCCACAGTTCTCCGTTTTGGCCTCGTGTGGCTCCGCTTCGAGTAAACGAGAATAGGGAATCGTTGGGAGGGCTGCGGAGTTCCGCACTGTCTGGCGTCAAGTGGTCCTAGACGATGTCTTTATAGGCTTCACGGGCTCTACTTCGTCCTCAGCCACTTCTTCGTCTCCATCCTCTTGTTTTTTTTTCTTCTTTTTTTTTTTTTTCTTGCACCTCCGTTGCCGTCAAGACCGTAACCGCTTCCTCCTCTTCCTACGAGCTATAAGGTCGTCTTTTTTACCCCCTCCCACCTCTTGGGCCCCTCTACTCCTATCATCCCCAAGAGCTTCCTAAATCGACCTGTGGATACTCAGAGTGTTCCTTCGCGCACGAACGCGTCCACCCACTTTTGATCCCTTTCCTCAAGATGGCTCAAAGAGCATCTAATGTGAGCTCACCGTATATGCTTCTGCTTGCACGTACCTACGTGGCTTGATTTCGTGCTTGAACGAAATACCAAGAGATCGATCACGTGACATTTCACATGATACCTCTTTTTGACCGAACGAAATTTCTCAACCTATTTCATTATGAAAAACGTAAAATAGTGCGCGCGAAACGTCACTTTTTGAAGCCTTTTCATTTACACTTCATTTATGTGAAGCACTAATTGTGGTTGTGTTTTGGTAGATTTTTCTTCTGGTAGATTTTTATTTCGGTAGATTTTGTATTCCGGCAGATTTTTCTTCTGGTAGATTTTTATTCCGATAGATTTTTATTCTGGTAGAGTTTTATTTTGGCAGAATTGTGTTCCAGAAAATTTGTATTTCGGTAAAGGTAGAGTTACAATATAATATATTCTTGGTGGCCTGTATTCCGGTAGAGTTTGTGTTTTTTTTTTCTTTTTGAGGATTTTTCTGTAAAGCTAACTCTAATGTAATAGTGATTTTCATACAATTAAATTAATAAAAATACTGTTAATATAACAGTGTGGACATAATTTCAAGGTCTTAACAAAGATAATAATTAATTCGATCACTTAACAATATGCTCCGTATCTGCTATTATTGGAAATTGACATCAACCGGAATATATCGATTAATAGATTGCCATAGAATAACCAGGTTAACGACCTTCTGTGGTGAGCCGCTAAAATCGACGAGAGAATCCGCACTGTTAGTTCAGTGACCTCGTATCGTCCTTCGATGAATTATCAGCCCAAAAGTTCGAATACATAATTCCATTGTGGGAGATTCGCGCGTCCTTGTGGTTCGTGGAATTCGAGCAGCTTAATTGGATTGTTTTCCCCAGGGTGGCTCCAATTATTATTCCCATTATTATCTGTGTTTGCACGCATATATATATATATATATATATATATATATATTTGGGTTGAATGAGATCTCGAGTGGACCTGTCACGTCTATTAACGCCTATCTCGCCACTTAGTCTTTATCTTCTCAACAGTATTATATACACATTGAGCAAATAACGATACATTATATATACATAATTAGATTATTCAAAACATAATCACGTCACAGATTTTGGTAGATGTGTAAATTTCCTAAAAATCGAATAATCGAATATTTTTTTCGAAATTGTTATCTTTTTTTTTAAAGTAAGATTTCGAAAATGACAAAAAAGCTGCCTCATACATTTTTTTTTCAGTTAGGATTTCGTAGATAATTTTTTTTTTCAGATGGTGAAAATTTCATAATAATGTCTTAAGGGAAAATAAAAAAATTCTTAAAGTGCTGAAATCGTCGCGGGAACTTCGACGTGCTGGTTTTCGTCGAAGTGTTTTTTTTTGTTTTTTCTGTAGTTTTCGTAGCCAATATTAATGGTTTGGTATTGACAACGAGCCTATATGTGTATGGAAACGTCGAGTGCTTCGAAATCGAGTAAAATCTATGAGGCACACGTGGCTTGTAGTTTCGGTGTAATATAACGTTCGAGGCTTACGAGATGGAGTCTCGCGAATGCAAAACCCTCTATCGGTTGCATATATACGCTTATGTAAATTTGTGTTAATTCAATTCCGAAACCGATGCGTCTATACGTGTACATCAAGTGTGGAAATACGTTGAATATATAATATCTTCAGTACAGATATATATGTGTACATATATGGGAAATTTAATGTTTATTTTGCGAACTTTGTTTATGGGAATTCTGTTTATTGTTTTACATTTTTTATTCGTATATTTTAATTTCTTCTGATATAAATATGGGTGAATTAAAAAATATATTTTAATCCCATTCTTACGCTATGAATTAAAAAACAAAGTAGCAAAATTATTTTTTTCGTAATTTTGAATTTCAACAGAATGTTGTAAAAAAAAAAATTAAGTTAAAGATTTTCATAAAAATTCATGAATAGTTTGAAAATTCAATCAGCCATGTTGGATTCGCCATTTTGAATTTCTTATTTCTGATGTCATATTATGATTTAAAAAAAACATCGAAAACTTTAAGGTACTCATTTTTATTAAATATTCAGAGAAAAAACGGCGCCTGAATTGACAGAGAATGCCTCGTATGGTGTATATAATGTATTCCATATATAGTGCCCATTACCGCAGCATATAAGTGCAGCATACGGTAGCCCAGTAGTTTCATAGCTACCAGTTTTCTTGCTTGCCACATTGGTGCGGCTGTTTATATATCTCAGAATGCTCAGCAGCAGCGAAGTGTGCTTGTATGAATTTCGCGAATATCGGATCGCTCCTGGAGTCGCTCCGTTAAATTTAACGGTCGTTGTAAAGTCGATAAGTAGAATGGACAAGTCAAGCCCGGTTATTCTGTATACGTATATATTACAGAAACTGGTGAACGACGACAAACATCGGTAACCGCGGCTATATCCTCTTCTTTCTCGATGAGCACGATTTACCAATACAAAGAGACAAATACAAGCAAAAGCGGTACTCTGATCGCCCACACGAAGCGTACCTTCCATTGGGACGTCTTGGCTTTCCACCTATGGTCAAAGAGTCGTCCACTGGAACCAGGACAAGTAGAAATTTAACTGAATAACCAGGTGGTCGTTTGCACTGACCAATCACGCTTTCTTCCCACGTTCGCCACGACCAGTCGATTCAAAATAAACTATAAAATGAGCCACCTTTGTGAACTCGAGTTTCTGTGACAAGTCAAATGCCTAACAAACGTACGTGGGTGTGACAAATAATTTTTTTTCTTTTCACATTGCAATAATATTCGCGAAAAAAAATAGTTTAAATTTTAATAGCAAGACTGCATTTTGTATACAGAAGACAAGATGACGAAGAGAAGATTTTTGCAAAAAATTTCAACGCTGTCCGAATTTTCTTTTAGAATTTATTAGAAATCCCAGGCATTTGTTTATTTTTTTTTTAAATATGAAGCTATGAAAATTACCACGTCTTGATCCTAATTGAGAAGTGAAGGAAATTACTCGGTGAATTTAATGATAAGATCATAATAGTACAAAAATGTTTTTTTTTTCAAGATGCTTCTATAGGGTCATGAATCAAAAGTGGCACAACTTTTTTTACTCATCCTATAGAGGTCAGTGACAGAGTGAAGAGGTTTAATGTGATAACTTTTCAGGTAGTTCGAAAGCTCGTAGCTGCACTTTGAAGTATTTGAAGGAGAAAAACTGTAATGGCTCTCGTGAAGTTGTATCATTTTCATTTTCGTATACACCGCTGACATATATGTGCTATGACATACTGGTAGGATCCTGTGTGTTGTACATTTACAAATACAAAAACCAACACACACAAATAACGGTATTTGTAGCAAGTACGAGGTTTCCGTGAAGAAGCGTGCGAGGTGGATACCCGTTCAGCACTTTTCCAACGGAGTACAAATAACAGGAAGGAATCCGAGAGGCGTCATAAAGCATGGATCGTGAGCGAAGCTGAGTTGAAAAGATGGGGGTTGGAAAACGGGGTGGCTTACTTGCGCGGCTCACAGAGCCCACGGAGAGCCTCCGTGTAGGATCCGGTGGTGGGTGTGTGTGTGTGTGTGTGCGTGTGCTTGTGCTGGTTTGGAGTAGGGCACGTCCCGGATATCGATCGGCCACGAGATAGCAAAAGTGAGAACGAAAGAACGAGAGAGAGCAAACTGTAAAGAGGCACAAAGTGATAGAGAATGAAGAGAGACCTCTTACGAACTCTTGCCGCGTATACGAAAACCCTACCAGTTTGGCTTTTTGAGCCAAGTTGAGCCACCACGAAGAATTTTCGTCTGGTGGCCACGAGACCCTGTAATAATGGCTGTGGCGGCTGCTTCGACGAATAAGTGAGTGAAAAGGAGGAATGGGACCAGAGAGAAAGAGAGAAAGAGAGAGAGAGAGAGAGAGAGAGGGACGAAAGACAGACAGATAAAAGGAAGAAGTTGCCACTCTTGCCACGAACGAGGGAAAAACCTCGTGCCAAGTTTAAGTTCAAGAAAGATAGGAGCACTTACATTTCGGATATGGGAATTGGACAGAGATGAATAAAGCAAAGAACCAAGGCTAAAGGGGTTCGAGTCAAAATTTACCACCTAGACAAATTAGGATTAACGTGCCAACACTCGCAATCTGGGATACATCAGATTTCACTCAGTTCCCTTTTTGACGTGATTGGTAGGTTGACAGGGATGAGGATGACAACTCAGTTTATAATTCTTAATGCTAGTTAAGCTTTTGATACACAACTTTCTCGTGAGAGTCTATTTAAAGGGGACCGAGTTCCACTGACAAAAAGAAAAACGATCTCCACTGGCAACTATTTTGTTTTTTTACTTCTTGAGATTGTTCATTTGTAATTTTTCAATATAGACTCCTTTGACGTGTATACAAATATAGTTTGTAATACAAAGTCCAGAACAACTGTCAGACAAATTCCTGTTTCTCTTTGGTCTTCATTGTATAAAAATCAGAGGCGGCTGGCACCGCTTCGAAGGTGTACAAGAAACATGGTATGCGTAACACGCAAATAAAAGAAAAGAATATCGAACACCACAAATGGTGTTTGCACGGCTCTTCTTTTCCTCGTTTATTTTTCTTCATTCTTCCTCATTTCTCAAGCGTGCTTATACCGTAAACCTGAAGAGGAAAGTGGTACGAACGTCGAGCATAATAACGAATGAAAAAGGATATGTACGAGGAATTCAGTAAGGCGAGAAATCGTTGAGGGAAGCCGAGAGAGCAAACACAGGCCGCAGCATCGATTCAATCGACCGAGTATATATTTTGCAATCCCAAAAAGCTTTGAGACCTCCGCAAAAGCATTGGCGAGAGAAGAGAGATCTCCGGTCCATCGGGCCATTGTATTCAGCCGAAGGTAGATCGAGAGAGAGAGGCATTTGCCGTAAAACGGGCGCGAACGCGAGGTGTCGGTTTGCGATCAGGAACGCATTCGGCTGTCGAGCACGGTACGTCGGTCCGTGTCCCAGGCATTATCATAGAATAACGCTCAATATCCGTGGGGGTTCGGCGAGGCGCGAGATGAAATCGCTTGGTCAACTGGCTCACCATAACAGCCAACAACCTCGGCAATGTCCCGTCGAGTATACGTGCTGTTCCATGCAACGCGTTCATGATGGTATATACGAGAATAATTCTTCAGCCGCTCGAAAATCCGGATAAAATCCTGCCGCAACACTGTCCTGGCTCCTCAACCCGTTGACCATTTTACCGAGAGCGGATGCAAACGCTGACCGAACTGTCGCGCTTGTATTTCATCGTCGCTCTACGATTTAGCACCAGCAACATCGTATATATCCGCGTGTAACGAAGCTCAGTCGATCTGCGCACCGCGTCAATACGTGGCCCGCGGCCGCCATGTGCCACATGGAGGCGACTTCAATTTTACACCATTCACGCGTACATAGGCGCTCGTTTTAACTGAATTAAATAGTACACGGTGAAACAAAAGAAATAACAAAAAGATCGCAATACCCGTTCAAGTGTAAAACCGCAAATACACGACAGCGGATTTCTTGTTAGTTTGAAATTTGTATTGCAGATTTTAACATTTTATTCTACGTTTATCGCCTTTTCATCTACATTCATATGTTTACTGTAAATCTGTTAACCATTTTGCGGCGCAATGAAAGGACGGTAAATAAATAATGATCTATCGAGAAATCTTGTTTGCGGTAAACACTTAAACGTCGTTACGTAACCATTTGTAACTTATATACCGTGTTTTAGTTTAATTCAGTTTTCCGCGAACGTATGTATACATTTTGAACGGCGTTACAATTGAAGGCGGCTCGCCACAGGACTTTGAATTGATGATACGATAAAAGCATGAGACAGAGATAAAACGCAGTGTGCGAGCTCGATTCGGCAATAATATTTACACGCGCGGTTGGTACACGGCATAGGCGCGAGTTAGCGCAAGCGCGTCACAGATGCTAATCGATATTTTAGTACAGTCCGAGTAATTTCATGGGTTTATTCATACAGCGCACCTTCATTCATCGTTATAGTATTAATATTTATGTGATCACTATTTTCAATATGCAGATATCCAAAAATTGACTTTATTCCGCAGCCTATTTTCTCCGTCAAAGCCCGATATCAAAAATTGTAATAAATATGTGTATTATAGATCATTTTTGCTGTGCAACATTCTCACATTCTCATTCTTTGGTAAAATGACTCACATTCCGGTTCCCTACGAAAACCGGAAACGTGTGTCATTTTATCGTAAATTCGAAAGCGACGGAAAGAAGTGCAACCAAACAAAAAAGAAACGGCAGAGTTATTTGATGCAAGCAATTTTGATGTTGTGTGTTCGAAACGTTCGTGCTACCGTGGTCTCTCACTGTTAAAGTACCACACGTTTGTCCACGTATGCACGCGGAGCTCAAGAAGCTGAAGAAGAGGAAGGAGGAAGAAGACGACATTCCGCGTATTTTCCTCTCCTGGGGGAAATCACGTGCCCACCCGGTTTTATGAGTATTCCCACTAGCAGCTGCACACGCGGAGGTTGGTTGGTTGGTTGGTCTACCCACCAGAAGCAGATGGGTATAGACCTCCATCGCACATGCAATCGCACACCCTCTGTCCCACACTGAATTCATCGTGTCTCCCTTTTTTTTTTCTTTCTTTCTCCTCGCTCATAAGCTTTGCGCGGATCTTCGGCTTCCCTGTCTCCGTTTGTCCACTTCCCAAGGGAAACGCAAAACGCTCGATACTTTTGTCTTTGGAGATTATACGGGCAATATGCTTTCGATCTTTAAGACCTGCGGACTATATAAAAAGTACGATACTACGGCTGGATGCAGCACACGGAGAAAACGCAGGACAACACTTCGCTGTGTCCGCGGTTTCCGATATCGACCTATCTCTCGATCTTTAAGAGACGATGTTATTCCCAATAGACTTGAATGGTCAGTGAGACTAGCCGTTTTCCAATGTGCCGAACGCAATCGCAGTACGACAATGTTTTTACTAATTCTGGTATGCACAAAAGCACAATATATATTTAATACTTGTTACATTATGAAATAACATTGCGTGAGAATAACACGTCAATTCAATGGAGATTGAGACAGCGTTGAAGAAATGAAATGTCAAATTGACTTTCTTTCTTTTTGCATGTTTCAGGTAAAGTGTTAGAAGAAGTGGAGGTTTTGGATTGGATTTCAATACCAGAACTACATCTTATACATAGAAGAAAGACATAAAATTTCGCTGCGGTCCACAAGTTTTTACAAAAGTTATTGTGTTTTCGGACCACCTGCCACACATACAGACAGACCGACAGACATAAATTAATGAATGCTCTTTTTGAATCTAGAACCCTTCGAAACGTCTATTTCCATAAAAATCTAGATGTCGATATTTCAACCTTCCACTGTATTCTGAATTTTCTGTTAAGGCTTAAGTCTCGTCTCGATTTTGTCTGACTTCCAGTCACAAAATCGGTATAGCGAGTGAGATACACGAGTGCAATTCGACAACTCGAAAGCTGCCCCGAGAGTAAGCCTCGCTGCATATACGTCTGCACCTGTGAAAATTCGAAGAGAAATTGCATGAGTGAGATTTCGATCGGAGTTTCTGTGGAACTTTGCACTTTCGTGTATGTGAAATCACGTGTGTATGTACATTTGTGTGGGGGGGAGGTACGTTCGTCCCTATATTGGAATATAGTTTTAGAGTATATAGACCCTACCATTGCAAGCCCACGCTGTACCCCTTCGAACGCTTTTATCTCCTACCCCCCTTCCACCACCACCACCAAAGCCACCCTTGCCAGACACCTCGCATATTTGTCCGCGTACAACGCGCTCCGCACACATTCCTTCCGGCTTACACTCGTGCGGATATACTCGACCCAGAGGTGTTACACTGTATATACATTCTATAGAAGTACACCTTACATCACTATAGGTTATTTTACACCGTAGAAACTATGTGTGGACATTCTACGTGCAGACAGAAAAAATTGACTAAAATGAATCAACATACATACTGAGATAAGTATGATTTATTAGGACACCCAATTGAATACAATTACTTATTATATTGAACTATCTGAATAAATTGACTTAAGATGACTAGGAAAATTTGGAATGTTAATAATTAAATTATTTTTTATATTGTTTCTAACGAGGCTAAGCAGTTATTTTTATTGGTGTGTAATTGTAAAATTTTAGACAGAATTTTATAAAATGTAGTTACTTTTGTCATCATATGCACTCATCACTTTTTATCCAGAAAAAAAGTAGCATTAAACAATGCGGAATCAATAAAATTTTCACTACCCCTAATGTTTTTTTTTTATTTCTTTCGCACCGAACATATGCTCATGTGTTGTGTTACATTATGTCTATGTAACAGCGTTTCTAACACCTCGCGCAATCTTCCAATTCTCCGTGCTGCAATAAAATCTTGAAGCCCGCTCACGTGCATGTGCTGATACAAAGCAGTAACGTGTGGCGCATGTTGGGCTCACGCTCGTACGCCTCTCCGTTCCGTCTGGAAATATATATAAAAATCCACCCTCCAATTTTCATCCAAGCTCCCATCTCTCCCTTCTTCGATTCAGTTTCGATCGCGCATTATCACTGGCTCGCAGTATCTACGATACGTCCCGTACTGGCGTTATTACACTCGAGTGCATAAACATATAAGAGTGGAGGGTGTGGAAGTAGAAGTAAGTTGGCGACGACGCCCTTTTTCAATGCGAACCAGCTTTAACGCACAAACCCTACGACGGTTGCATAGACTCCCCCGAAGCCAATTTATAAAATCTACGTCGGGGCTTATCGAATCACGCGCTTCGCGGGTGTCCTTCGCGAGATACCAGCAGCAACAGAAGGAGGCACAACCAACACCTTACCCTTGTCGACCGGTAGTTGTCGACAACGTCGACGAGTCAGCCCCGAGGGTCCCGTGGGCGAAATCCGAGGGTTGCTCAGGAAAAAAGAAAAACGAGAGAAAAACCTAACCCAAGTAGTAGACTGGCATAGTGTACACTGGTTAGAAAACGCGGCGGTGAGAAACGAGACGAGGGAGAACACGTGAAGCAGCGGTGTTCGTAAACAAAGTAGCCCTCGGGTGATCGTAATGGCTGGAAGAAAGGTCGCAGACAAGCGAACAAAGAAGGCTGCCAAATAAATAAGGGTAAAGTTGTCGGTTATAGTCTAATCTCGCAAGGCAGTCTTTCCGTGTACATAATTTGATTATGACTCTTATCGAGCGATACGCAAGATTCGTTTGATATTTATGATGACAATAGGAAGGCGTGAAGGGGGGAGGGGACATTTGTGTCGTGTTTGTTATATTCCATGTGAGCTTGATGGTATAACACATAAGGAAATTTCGAATATAGAATTTCTGTGAAATGTAGAATTTTTGGGAAATGTAGAATTTCTGTGAAATGTAGAATTTTTGGGAAATGTAGAATTTCTGGGAAATGTAGAATTTCTGTGAAATGTAGAATTTTTGGGAAATGTAGAATTTCTGTGAAATGTAGAATTTTTGGGAAATGTAGAATTTTTGGGAAATGTAGAATTTCTGGGAAATGTAGAATTTCTGGGAAATGTAGAATTTCTGGGAAATGTAGAATTTTTGAGAAATGTAGAATTTCTGGGAAATGTAGAATTTTTGAGAAATGTAGAATTTCTGGGAAATGTAGAATTTTTGGGAAATGTAGAATTTTTGGGAAATGTAGAATTTTTGGGAAATGTAGAATTTCTAGGAAATGTAGAATTTCTAGGAAATGTAGAATTTCTAGGAAATGTAGAATTTCTAGGAAATGTAGAATTTCTAGGAAATGTAGAATTTCTAGGAAATGTAGAATTTCTAGGAAATGTAGAATTTCTAGGAAATGTAGAATTTCTAGGAAATGTAGAATTTCTAGGAAATGTAGAATTTCTAGGAAATGTAGAATTTCTAGGAAATGTAGAATTTCTAGGAAATGTAGAATTTCTAGGAAATGTAGAATTTCTAGGAAATGTAGAATTTCTACGTACTGTAGAATTTCTGGGAATTCTGGGTAATTTGTGAATACTAATCTGCGAAGTGAACTAGCGAACTAGGACAGTGTATATTGATGGATTTTCGGAGCGTGAAGAAACAAGGGAACACGTAAAACAGTCGTGTTCGTAAACAAAGTAGCCCTCGGGTGATGGTAATAGCTCAAAGCAGGTCGCGCCAAGCAAACAGCGAAGTCTGTAAAATAAATAAGAGAATAGCGTCTGTTACAGTCTAATCTCGCATGGGTTCGCGTCTTTTTACGCAGCTAATTCGATTATGGCTCTTATCTTACCTGATCCATATACGCTTCGTCGGATATTTATTATGAGAATGGAATAGCCTGTATAAGGAAGTAAATTTGTGTCGTACTCGTTATCTCGCCTGTACGCTTGATGGTATAACACGTGACCAGAATGCCTCAGAGAGTTACGTAACAAGACACCCTTATTCGACTCAGGGAAGAAGTTTTACCCATAAGGATATGGTACATCAGAGAGTAGAGCTGGATGAGTTAAGAAGAGTTTCAACGACTCTATCCTTATGGCAGATTCACAAAGTAAGACAGGCCGGGGTTATTTGGAATAACGGTAAGTTCTTAACAAGATATGAGACGAAAACCACTTTGGCAGATCAGAGCCAGAGAAATATCAGGACTAATGTCGGATTTATAGTTTGGCTTTGTACTTCAGAGCACATTGCGTTTAAATGTAATTCTAGCGTTGTGAAATAAGATAATATAGAATATGGAGCCATTTATGGTAATCTTTAGGGGTTGATTAATAGTATTCAGGAAATACCTAAATCCACTCTGTGTCATTAGGTTATAATAGTATTTATTGAAAATTAATATTCACCTCTGACTGACAATTTTTTAACGATCACAATTTTTCATTTACATGGAAAAAGAAAATTAAATTAAACTTTTGTTGGCGAGAGAAAGCATAAGTATAGACGTGAGGATCTCGACCAAGCACTGAAACACCATTTTATCCACAATCCGGCACCCTTTTCTCAAACCTCATCCGGTTCTCGGTCTCGTTCTCTTGATCTTTCCTAAGTAAATGAGCTCATCGTTGGGAAGCGCACGAGAGCAAAATCGTAATCCCTAGCTCACCGGGTATTCCGTCTACATCGTTTTCGCTTCCTAGCTAAGTCGCTTTTATCATGAATTACTACAGTTCCGTGTCACCTCCGATAGAGGAATTATGTGTGTTCGCGGAAAACACGCGGTTAAGGTAGAGTTGTGAAATAAAAAACGCTGGAAATTGGAATTGAATACTTGTCGAAAATATGCTACATCTTTCTTAACTGACTGAACTGATCGTTTACTCAGTAACCCAAATTGGAAAAAAACTACTTGCATCGATCAAACTTTTTTTTACGTCCTTCCACACAATAGTAATTTTCATGAAGATCAAACTTTTTATATGTGCGACTGTTGCATAATCAGATTTGCTATACATTAATTGTAGCGATTTTTTTAAACGATTAAACTTGGAGGGATCCAAAAAGGGAATCGCATTAAGTAATCAGAAAATACTTTTGCAGTGTCGAAAAGAGAAACGCATAATTAATTAGAACACCAACGTTAACTGGACCATTTCACGTTACGATAATACGAAAAATCAATAAGCTTCCTTTTTTCAATTTCGTCGTTTTACTAAGGTTAATAAAACAATATTCAGGACCTGGAGAAGATTGTGTGAGGTGTCAGGGGGTCGAAAAAGAGGAAAATGGTTATGGGGTGAAACTACTCGAAGGAACAAAAGTCCGTTGGAATGAGAGAGAGGGAGAGAGAGAGACAAAGAAGGAGAGAGAGAAGGAGTAGCTATGCGAAACGGGGGAGGCTTTGCCAGGCGAACAAACACACAAAGCATAAAATCGAGCCTGCAAAAGCAGGCCACGTGTATGTCGAGCACGTACCGGTTTGATGTCTGCAATATGACGAGGCCCCTTCTCCCACGTCGGTATCACCTCCTCTCTTCCCTCCCTCTCACGCCACACTAGCAGCTAGCTAGCTAGCTAGCTAGCAAGCTGGCCAGCTATATCGAGACAGGGCTTTGGCGCAATGATGAGGTAAGTGATATCCTTTCGCTGGAGGACGAGGAAACCGGAGACTATGGTATAATAACGGAGATATATGTACTATATACTGTTCACACGCCTGGAAACACCATCAGAGTTAAGAGAGACAGAGAGAAAGACGCACTCTTGGACGCACGGACATCGGATTACCGCCTCTTTACCACCTTTCGCTCAAAGGAAACCTCGGAACGTTTCTCCGCAGGACAACACACTGTATAGTTATAGTGATAAAACAAGGGATGCAGTAACATTGAATACATCTATGACATATAAATCCGGTTCAGGGGCTTTCCGAGTTCTTTGTTTTCATCCCCATAGTGTCTCTGTTATCGTATACCATTTAACGTCACAAACACAGGGCGAATATAATGAACATATGATTGCGTTTTATGTACTGACAGATATGAGCTTTGTTTATGCAAAACGAGTCAGCGGATTTTCATCATCCAATAGCTAATTGCGTTCTATGATCATCATAAATTAATGATCGGATTCTTCACTAATCATCGTAGCTATATAATTTGACTATCATTCGACGAACAAGCTGATGTACGCCAGCCCAGTGTCGAGTCCAAGATGGAAAAATTGAAGTCGGATGAAATTCCATTCTCCACTCTGGGCTATCCAGACTTCTATCCTGGACTCATAATTTTTACGCCGGACATTTGCCAATTGACCCCATCAAGAGACCATAGAAAAGACAGCACAGTGTTAAGGTCGCAGGGCTCGACAATAATCCCGCAGCGGCCTTTCAAAGAGCTCAACAAACTCGTGCAAAGAAATGTAGGATAGGTGAAGGATTCGTTGAAGACCGTGGGTGTTGCGGAGCGTGTAAATGAAACTACTGCTCGCTTAGCAGGATCGTAAGAGTAGGAGTTTGGGTTGAGGAAAGTCCACGGGAACTGGAAGGGCTGGTTGAGGTATAGCGTTACGGGAGGAAAGGCAAAAGAGGTTAAAGAGGGAACGAGGGAGAATGGACGACAGGGCGGTTTGCGCGGAGCTCTAGGACGCGCAACGCGCTAAGTTCGTTGCGAGAATGAGATTACCGTGCCGTGAAAGCAGTGCTTTGCATGGAATCACGTAGCGCGAGGCTATGGAGGAGAGTGAAAGAGGCAAAAGCAGTGCAAAACGCTTGCTGTGTGTCCTCCTGGTACCGAGGTGGGTTGTGTGTGACTCTCGCTGTAGTCTCTATTCCCGTTCTACCCCGAGTAAGCCCCCAAGCAAAAGTATCCCTCCGCACCGCGTTTCGTACCTATACCAAAGCACACTGTAACACCCTGTTCCTTTTCCTACCCTTCGGTAAGTGAATTTTCTCACTGCCCTCTCGTTCCTCTCGTTTACTATTATGGCCTCCGTCGCGACAAGAACTCGGCATCCCACCACTGGCATAGAAACAGCATGATTCCTTCTGTGCTATTTCCCCATGCACGGAACAAAATCGCTGTCGTTGTCCTTTGTTCGCTCGTTGTTTGAAAACGTCCCACCATCTCTGTCTGGCACTTGGAGTCCGGCACAGTAGCCAGGAACCTGAATTGATTTCCCCGGTGACAAACCAAAACTTCCGTCCATAGCTATGTGGACTACGGGAATGAGAATTCCCAAAACACTGGCATGAATTCTTGCCTCGAGAATTGACAATGGAACGGAGATAGGCGTAGGATCTAAAAAAAAAAAAAAATGTATGTAAAACTAACAAAATATTTGGAGACTCATGGACTTATTATGACAATGAGTCACTCAATTGTGGTTAATAATATGTCTGAAAAAAGTTACTGACTTGTAGGTTCAACAAGATTCTTTTGCTCCATAAGGTAAACTGATCATGTCCTAACGACTGTCCGGGATTTATCACCAATCAGTATAGTCATGTTCAATAGCAATAGTTTTCGTAGCTTGATAGTTGCAAACCCTCGAACCTCATCAGTACATAATCTTTGTCAACTAAGTTTTAATATCAACAGTTTTAGAATGAGCCACAGCTAAGATAAATGCGGTTGGTGGATGACTTCGGACCGGCGCGTCAAGATGCGACGCTCGACTTTGCATTTTACATTTTTCAATTTGCCACGAAGTTGTCACCGAGGCGAGTGGTGGACCAGGGGAATGCTTCTTCCTAGCGAGTCGACGCCATTCTCGGAGCTGTAAAGCTTGCGATAAGGGCTTCTAGCTTGAAGAAAGCAAAGGATATAAGGTTACGTAGCCAAAAGAGTGAAGGGATGAGGAGAGTTAAGGATAGAAAGAAATTGAGAGAAGGAAAGTGTGAAGTGGAGAATATTAAGAGATGGGAAAGGACGGGGCCGGTACGAGAATAAAAAAACGAGGACAGGTAGATGTTTTAAAAGCTCGAAAGTGTAGAAAACGCTATAGAAGAGAGAGAAGGCGATGAGAATGGAAAGGGAGAAGTGAAAGGGCAGTGGAAGATGGTAGGAGTGGTAGGAACTAAAGTAGACCTCAGTTGGTATAGGTGGGATGAGAGTTTGTTAGCAAGTTTTATAGACAATCAGTCGACTCGTTAACCGGTAACTAGAGGACTTCTTCCGGCCACGTTCTGCCGCGTTATTTCCATTCAACTTCACCGGTACCGTACCCACTTCTCGCTCGTCTAAGCTTATCCCTGTGAAAGTACAGCAGTTCAAGATGAGGGTTGCTAAGCGAAGCCTCGCAGCCCCCTTATCCTTATTCTAAGTGATCTTTGGTTACGGAGCTCCGCTATGGTAATTGCAAAACCGCAGTGCATTAGCATATCGTGAAAACTATGAAGGAGAAGATACCATTGATATATATCTTACCTTACCTGGTATCATTCTGTAATCTTCGATAGAAAAAAAAAATGTAATGTAATAAAGGACGATGTGGTTGCCTTGGACACTCACAGACACCCACAGACACTCACAGACATGCACAGACACTCATAGACACTCCAATCACCCGCAGGTCTAGAGGGTTTTATGAGGGATTAAAAATCGGATCCTGCGAAGTGAGGGGGGGGGGGGGGTTGAGTCAAAATAACCAGCTAGTGTGTTATACGAAACCTTGACGATATAATTTGTTTGTATAATAATAAAAATGTTCAAATTTGAATGTTATTAAATAGTTACCGATAATGGAATCGACACAATTCCTGTTGTGTGTATAATGCAGTAGTAATGCAATGTTTATACACCAAAAGAATGGAGAAATATCGATAATTTGTTCTCCATCAGTGATAAAATATTTCGATGCTTTCGGGGCGAATGGTGATCGACGTTGTCGTGTTACTCCAACGCTTTTCGTGAAATATCATTTATTCGTTTCATCCACTCGGGAGTGGAATATGAATCACGATCTTTGGAAGGGTGGTCGGGTTTGAACGTGACGTGGAAACGTTGGCTGGTTGGCTGACTCGTTGGCTCGATGGCCGGGAACAATATTCTCGGCAAATGGATACAAACGAGGTGATTGGCCCTGACCGATCCATCACGACTCACCTCTCGTCTCTTCGTCCCTCTTCTTCTTTTTTCTTCTTTTTATTCTATCGACCTCACTCACGTTGGGAAACTTTTCCTTCCTTTGAATCACGTATCCACCAAAAGAACTCTCGCTCTTCCTCAAGGGAGTATTGAGGCGAAATATTAGGGAAAAGGGCAGTCTCGCCTGACTCTTCCGGAATAAAGTTCGGTAGGAACATAAACTTTCGTCTTTTTTTTTTCAACACTTCTGCATCTTCATTATCTCGGGTTGGTATGGAAAGGGTTACATGGGTCATAATTTAAGTAATACGATGTAAAAATATTCAACATGATGAAATGACAATATTTTTGTTCCCATAAATGCATATATGCACATTCATAAAAAAAAAACAATTTTATATATTTCTGCGACTTTTTCACACAAGATCTTTTATTTTCGAAATTGTTTAAGTACATTTTTTATGAGTGCATTTTTTTTTAATTACCAATTAAAACAGTACGCTTCTTCGTAAAATTTCGACTCTTAAAATTTCGAGCTAATTCAATTATAGAGAAATCGACTTCCGAAACATTCTTATAATTTTTGAGTGTTTTGTTCTGGCTATGTAAATAGGAAATAAAAAAAAATCCAAGTATCCTGATGTAGTGTTATTCAGCCTCTAAGGTTTCATATATATTTATAAGCAATCTCGTTTTTCCACCTATCTACATTTGACGATCGGCAAGGAGCTCCTAACAATCTTGAGAGTGCTTGAACCCCATATAGTTTGGCTGATCATATGCCAAACTATAGTCGTCTATACTTTACGAACACGCAACCGTCGTCTATTCTCTAACGAGGAATACCATTTCCGGGGCTCGTGTATGTGTACCAACTTGCGGGAGCTAAAAAATTTAACCAGAACAAAGTGCTACACCCAGCAGGCGAAACAGTAGCCCGTGTCTGACAGTAATAAAAGTGTACCGGCGAACGGTTAGATTCGGCCGGTCTCTCGGCCAATGAACTAGGAAACAAAAGTGCAAATTAGAACCTTGCACATTGCATCCGTTTTTTTTTTTTTTCTTTGGTAGCCCTTTTAAGGTACGGAAAAGGTATTTCCATCGATTTTGAATTCCCACGAAGGAAACTTTTTCGCAAGGTGGAAAACAATGAAAAAGCATTTTACTTTGAAAGAATCTGGGCCCAAAATTTAAAAATCCATTGGAGGCAAAAAATTTGTAGAATAATTCACATTATACAAACTTATGATAGATATCAGTGACAGACCGCACTAAATCTCTGTAAAACCGCGAATATTCTAATTTTTCGACACGCCAACCAAACAAAATACTTTTTTTCACAAGCAAGTGCGATAAATTGATAAACCAGCAACTTTCCTACATATTCAGAAGCCATATATGCTAATCATATGTCATTTGTGTTATACATTGTCGTACTGAAAACAGTATTTTCCAATGCATACGTTTCCATATATTTTCATGCTTTCTATCTATAGATTTGTGTATAATATACAGAAATTTCATTTTTCGCGAAGCTTCCTCTCTGAGGAAGCCAAAATTAATAAATAAACTTTATTAAAATTAATAAATAAACGTCTTCATAGAAGTGGCTTTTGTGAAAAATGAAATTTAATGAGGGAGCAGTGTACAAGATTCTACATTCCATCATTTTTCATTTTAATTATATTAACATTGAGATTCTCTTAAACCGGAGAACTTTGAATTTGAATTAATTCAACATGATAATCATTTGGATGCACATGGCATTGGTAATGAGCAGTGTCTTCATTATTCATATACTTCATTTGCCAAAATGGTAGATGGGAGCTTTCGTGTACGCAAAAGTTTTTGAAACCACGTATAAGACAATTTAGGTACTCTTGGTCTGGTCGGATTGTCAAAATCGACGCTCACCAAACCAAAATGTTCTGTATATCCGCTACTCCATTCAAAATTATCGATGAGACTCCACGTTGCGTAGCTCTTGACGTTACAGCCGTCTCGATTTACAGCAATAAGTAGTTCCTTCAGATAATCATGCAGAAAATCAATTCTCTGATAATCATTGTGAATGGACATTCGATCGGGCATTCCATTCTCCATCACGTAAACTGGTGGATTATTGTAGAGATTTTTGATTTTTCGCAAAACGTCACCAAAACCCTGTGGCACTACACGCATCCCAGGTCTCGCGGTTTCAGGCCAGTTGGGATTCAAACTCGTAATTGCACCTTTGTCTTTGTACCACACAGTGTTATTTGACTTTGGCGCTGGTTCCGTGAGTAGTGAGGTGTAATGATTCAGGCCAAAATAGTCAAAAGTACCTCTTATGTAGTCAATCTCCCTCTGGGTGAATTTCGGAAGTCTCGATCTTGGAAGACCTTCCAATTTACTATTCTCATCGATCCTCCGTTTCATCACATCAGGATAGTCACCCTTTTCCGATAATATCGGATTGGCTATCCAGCCGCATTCAAACTCAAATTCAATATCTGGTGTTTCGGTGTCGTTAACGTATTTCGGATAATAATAATCGCATTCCATGACTATACCGATTTGTCCTCGCTGGACTTTTCGAAACTCAGTATCGTAGATGTTGTAAACTTTTGCATGTGCCTTCAGCATATTGTGTACACAAAGGTAAGGCCCTATGTTGGGTAGTTTCTTACCTGAAATTGGGAGATATTGGAATTATATAATTCGTTCAACGTCACACGGAAAAAAAATTGCACATAAATTGGTCTTAAATAATAAATAAGGCCCTGGAACGGAGGTAATGGAATGGAGGTAATGTCCTTAATGGACCTTCGAAAAATCAGGGACTTCGTGTGTCATTTGACGGTGACCAGGCTCAGGATATTTCTATAATATAAGAGAAATTACGAACCTGGAGCGTGGCTGCCATCGCCATAACCCCTCCTGCAATTTATAACTGGCTCGTTGAGGGTCGCAAACAACTTGACCCTGTCACCGAGTTCCCTAAAAACAACCGTCGCATAATCAGCGAACCATGTTGCCATCAATTCGTTGGTCCAACCGCCCATTTCTTCCAATACCAAAGGATGATCCCAATGACTAATGGTGACAAAGGGTTCAATACCAACAGCATGAAGATCGTCCAAGAGATTCTTGTAATATTGTATTCCATCTTGGCTGACTTTATCGGCAAAACCGTTTGGCAAAATTCTAGCCCAACTAAGCGAAAACCGGTAGAAATCGACTCCAAGATCTTTCAGTATCGCGATGTCTTCCTTGTATTTGTGGTACGAGTCGCAAGCAACATCGCCGTTACTTCCGTCGATAATGTTTGATGAATCGCGGGTGAAATGGTCCCAAACGTTCACACCCTTGTCACTGGTATTCCAAGCACCTTCAATTTGATACGAGGCCGTGGCTACGCCGAATTTAAATCCTTCGGGAAATGTCATTGAGATTTCTTCTGATCTGAATATCATAATTAGGTAACTTGGATTAAATTATTCAATTAAATTACTAGATTAAAGTATTAGTTAAACAAATTCCTTACCGTACAATTGTAACTAGCATGCCAATAATACATAGAAAAATCATCGTTCCCACTTTATGGTCCTCACCTGAAAGATTAGTAATAAATACAACGTAATTTGTCCTTAAAAATAATAATAACAATTGAGGGGGTTCGATGTATTAAATATAGTGAAAAATCTGAATACGAAAAATATGGAAATCGGTAATCTGGGGTGTTTTTGAGGTGACTAAATTTCAAAATGGCGGACTCAATATGGCTGACGAAAATGCAAATTTTACTGAATTTGAATATAAATCCGATTCTTGAGGATTTTCGAGGACACTGATCACGAATCTGTATTTGAAACTGTGTTATTAAAAATGTCAAATAAAAAATAGTGTGGATCGAAATGCAAATATGACATTTATTTGCTTTAGAATATATGTTTTTATTGTTCCTAAAACAGAATTCGGAAAAAAAGGAGAATTTTTTTTTTTCAGTAAAATAATGTTTACATTACTAACATTTTTTCGTTTTTTGAATTAGCAGGTATTTTTTTCTACTCAGGAGGTGATAAGCAAAACAAATGTTTAGAAGCCACCCTATTCACACTTAATGATAAAAAAAACCTAATTTAAAAAAAAAAGTTAATATAAGCTCCAGCTAATTATTTCTTCAAAACGAGGTCACTCAGCGAAACCAAACTTAAAAAAAAACTTTTTTTCTGTTTTCCGTAATGCTCACATAAATATTTGAGTAACTGACTTGGCTACAGAATGCTGTTGTAGGACGGAATGACTCGGTAGACACTTTGTCGAACTATTTGTACACATTTATTTTTCAAGTCCATATTCACAGAGTTGATAGTGTGACGTCCTTAGAATTTTGTTAAGTACCGAAGCGATTTTTCCACAAAATAGGTAAAAACTTTGGTGTTGAAAGTTGTTATCTCTTATTTGATAACCAGCAAGCTGTTGTGATTTATACGCTACGCTTTTCACAAACAACGTGTACTTAGTTAAAAATATATGACTTCGATTTACTTTTATGAGGCATTTCATATCAGTTCAGCTAGATTAAAAAAAAAAAAAACATTTTCTCAAATAATCTTTAAAAGCCAGTTTATTTAATTTCAACAAATACAAATATGGCGGGTACAGAATCGTATGTAATTTTTTTTTTTAGATTTCTGATGGATTCAAAACAAATATTTCCATAAAAATCTGCCAGCCCACAAATAGTTTTGAAGTCTTACGTTGAACCAGTGAGTAAAATCATTACACTTCGGTTCTCGTAACATTCGGTGAAAGTTTTCGCGAACGCAGGATTTGTTGAAACCAGCTGTAAGACAATTTGGGCGTTCTGGGTCTAGACGGATCTTCAAAATCGACGCTCATTAAACCAAAATGTTTGGTGTATCCTTCAAACCATTCAAAATTATCCATCAAACTCCACGTGGCGTATCCCTTGACATTGCAGCCATCTTGATTTACAGCAATCAAAAGTTCCTTGAGATAATCATGCAAGTATTTGATTCTTTGTGTATCATTGTATATCAAACTCGCATCAGACATTCCATTTTCCAACACGTAAACCGGTGGATTGTTGTAGAGTGTTTTAATTTTTCTCAAAATATCACCGAATCCTCTTGGGACGACTCTGAGCCACGAACTGCCAGTATGAGGCCAGCTGGGATGCTGACTCGTGATTACGCCTTTGTCTTTGAACCACATAGTGTTATTTGTCTTGGGAGCTGATTCCGTGAGTACAGAGGTGTAATGATTGAGACCAACGAAGTCGAAAGCATCTTTAATGTCATAAATCTCCATCTGGGTGAACTCTGGAAGCCTTGATCTTGGAAAGCCTTCTAATTTACTGTTTTCAGCAATTCTCTGTTTCATTACAGCGGGATAATCGCCTTCGTCTGACAATACTGGATTGGCTACCCAGCCGCAATTAAACGCGTATTCTACTTCAGGTGTTTCGGTATCGTTAAGGTATTTCGGATACTGGTAATCGCACTATAAAATTATGCCAACTTGTCCACCTTGGGATTCCCGAAACTCGGTATGGTAGACTTTATAAGCCTTTGCGTGAGCTTTCAGCATATTGTGCACGCAGAGGTAAGGTGCTATCTTTGGATACATTTCACCTAAGATTGATAAGAATTCAAATCAATATACAATCTATTTAATCTCGTTGGAAAACAAACGTAGAATTTCATATGGCATTCACTAAGCATTACAGGGTTAAAAGTAATTGATAGACTTTCGAAATTTACGTACCCAAATCCATCATGCCATAAATGTCCTTGCAAATCGTAACTGGCTCATTGACGGTCAAAAACATTTTGACCCTGTCACCGAGTTCCCTAAAAACAACTCTCGCGTAATCGACGAACCATGTCACCATCATTTCGTTGGCCCAACCACCCATTTGTTCAAGCACAAGAGGATGATCCCAATGACTGATGGTTACCAAGGGTTCGATGCCAAGGGCATTAAGATCATCCAACACATTCTTGTAGTACTGAATACCATCGACGCTGACTTGATTAGCAAAACCGGTTGGCAAAATTCGTGACCAACTTAGAGTCATCCGATAGAAGTCGACTCCAAGATCTTTCAAAGTTGCGAGATCTTCCTTGTATTTATGGTACGAGTCACAGGCAACATCACCGTTACCTCTATTGAGAAACCGTGAAGGATATTCATGCGTTAAATAGTCCCAAAAATTAACGCCCTTGTCGCTGACGTTCCATGCACCTTCAACTTGATACGCGGATGTGGAAACACCGATTTTGAATCCATTGGGAAATGACAAAATGTCATTTTCTTGGGCTCTGTAAATTAAATATGATTTCCTTTCTTTGTTACATTTAATTCTGTGGAATCAGATGGTTTGATCAAAAGCATTAGATTAACATTTTTTTACCCCACAGTTGTCGCTAAAAATCCAATTATCAATACGAATATCATCATCCCAGTTTATGGTCAGCACCTAAAAAAAGAAATATTACCTAAGTTAACTTCATCATTTTACATTTGAGAGTACTATTTTTGGTCAAACTCAAAAGAAAAAAGAACCACCAAGCTCAGAGTACTCCCCAAAAATTATTGATCATGCGTCGAATTTTCTTGTGAAACTAAAATCTACGGAACTCGTGATACCAATAAACAATACTTGCACAATAAAATAAATCAATGGTTCACTCTTCCCATTCAGGAAGTTAACTAAATTATTCCAATTTCGTTGATATTTGTCACGTTTGTGTCGTGTTTCAATAAATAATTATACAGTGCAGAATTTTCAGAGTGATATGATTGTTTATTAACGTTCTTTAGCAACGTGTTAAGCTCTCCGCCGGTTTGGCTACTACTGCCGGCTTAACACGCACCAGTCTGGTTTACGCGTATCAGTTGCGTTAGCCCCTTCAACAGTCGGGCACGGACAACCTATTTTATAAGTAAGAATTAACATAGTCGACTTCTGCAGAAATTGTGCGAAAAGGGAACGTGTCGTAAAGCTTCCAATAACAACACTATCAGAACTGATAGTGATCTAGATCTTCTGAAGATATCTCTGATGATATCTTCAGTAATATCGATGATACAATCTTTGTAAAGTAGTTCAATCTCTACTTGAAGAAATTGAGATATTATCGCAGATACGTAAGTCACATTGATTGTGCACATTATGAGTAACGTGGACTGTTAATTTAGCATTCCCTGTTTTATCTAAACACGACCTACGTTGACATGAAAATTCGCTAATTATTTATCAATGCATTTTTCTTTAACTTAATTATTCACACCGAGCTGAGTGTACTCTAAAAATGATTGATAAATACGTAGCACTTTCTTGTGAAGCTGAAATCTACTAAACTTTTTGGTGCCATAAATAAAACTTGTATTTAATATAAATCGATGGTTTACCTATCAGGAACGTTAAACTAAATTATTCCAATTTCGTAAATTTTAACATCAGTATATCCTTGGAATATTTGCAGTATTGGACGTTTGATTCATATCACATTTTTCTTATCGTGTTTAGTTAAAAATATCACTAAGATATATTTTCTGTAATAAGAATCGTATAAGATTATCAGATTTTTTTTCGTAGAGTAGGTAAAAATTCTTATCTTGCATTTGATAACTATCAATCTGTTATGACTAATGCTTATCTTGCTATTACGCTGACAACAATGTACTGGGTGGTTATGTTAATGGAGTGACCATCGAGTAAAGCCACAGGTATGAATTTTCTTACAGACAAAAAAAAAGGAGCAGCACAAAAATTCCTAGGACTCATTTTTTTTCTTGATTTTATTTATAGCTTTTTTTAAGCATACAATGGTTATCATAACACGTGTTCACAAGCATACATTTAATCAACATCAAAGTCGAAAGACAAAAAAAGAATTAATAACAGATTTCAACATTTCATAACTCTACTTTCATATATTTCTGTAATATTTCCTTTTGTCATTGAGTGAAATAGGCGACTCAATTGACACAGAACATTTTCTTAACCATCAGATGAATCACTACACCACATTTCCTACAAAATCACGCGACGGAAGTTGTCGCGTACGTATAAGTTCTTGAAACCATTTGTAAGACAATTTGGGGGTTCTTGTTCTGGCGGGATTTTGAAAATCGATGCTCACCAAACCCCAATGTTCAGTGTATCCTTGTTCCCATTCGAAGTTATCCAAGAAGCTCCAGGCGTTGTAACCTTTGACATTGCAACCGTCTCGATTTACGGCAATCAAAAGTTCCTTGAGATAATCATGTAAGTAATGGATTCTCTCATAATCATTGAGAATCCCACCTCGGTCAGGAACCCCATTTTCACAAATGTAAACTGGTGGATTTTTGTAGAGTTTCTTGATGTATCGAAGAATATCACCAAAACCTTGTGGCACTACTCTGAGTCTTGAAACAAGTGGCCAACTGGCGTTGTGACTCGTTATTACACCTGAGTCGTTGTACCAAAGTGTGTTGTTTGACTTTGGTGCTGGTTCTGTGAGCTTCGAGGAGTAATGATTTAGACCAAAGTAGTCGGCAGTTCCTCGTATTTCATCAATCTCAATTTTGGTGAATTCAGGCAGTCTTGATTTTGGATAACCTTGCAATTTACTGTTTTCAGCTATTCTCTGTTTCATTACAGCGGGATAATCACCTTCCTCGGAATATATTGGATGTGCCGTCCAACCGCAATCGAACTCGTACTGGATGTCCGGAGTTTCGGAATCGTTTTTGTATTTTGGATAGTAGTAACTGCACGGTATGACAATACCAATTTGACCACCCTGCGTTTTTCGAAATTCAGAATCGTAAATTCTGTACGCTTTTGCGTGGGCTTTTATCATGTTGTGCATGCAGAGATAAGTTGCCTGCTTTGGATATTTCTTACCTAAAATTAAAGAGACAGTGAATTGATTATCTGCAGTTTAATCTAGTCTAACATAGTTAAATCCTTTTCAGTTCAGGAATTTGTCCCGGGATGGAGTCTGGGAATAAGACCTGAATGAAGTCCGGGAAGGAGTTCTGGATTTTTAACGTCAGGTATCATGTCCGGAATGGAGTTTTGGATTTTGAACGTCAGGGATTACGTCCAGGATGGAAGTCCGGATGGAGTCTGGGAAAAAGGTCCAGGAGGAAGTCCAGAATGGACTTCGAGAGTCTGAAATGCGAAAGTCCATCCAAGAATCCATCCCGCAGAACTCCCACCAGGTCTGCCCGGACTCCACCCAGGGCTACTTTTTATCTGCTTGGGATATTTACGTACCAGGAGCTTTTACACCAAGTCCATAACCTTCATTGCAATTGACTTCTGCCTCATTGATAGTCGAAAACATCTTGACCCTGTCGCCGAGTTCCCTGAAGACTACTCTCGCGTAATCGGCAAACCAAGTTACCATTAATTCATTTGTCCAGCCACCCATTTCTTCCAAATTAAAAGGATGATCCCAATGGTAGATAGTGACCAAGGGTTCAATACCCTGGGCAATAACGTCATCCAAAAGATTCTTATAGTATTGTATACCATCCACGCTGACTTTATTTGCAAAACCATTTGGCAAAATTCGCGACCAACTGAGAGAAATCCGATAGAAATCGACACCAAGATTTTTCAACAATGCAACGTCTTCCTTGTATTTGTGGTATGAATCACCGGCAATGTCACCATTACTTCCGTCCCAGATGGGAGATGGCTTTTGGTGAGAAAAGTGATCCCAGACATTCTCTCCTTTGTCACCAACATTCCAGGCACCTTCGATCTGATAAGACGAAGTGGCAACGCCAATTTTGAAGCCATCAGGAAATCGTAACGTTTCGTTGGCTTTCGTACTGAAATTAAATATGATTTTCTCACATTGTTTCATAGTAGTCAGCGAAATTTTTAAAAATTAAGTAGGTTAAATTCATTGAACATTATTTACCATGCTGTTATAGCCAGCAGGCTTATTACTGACAGAAAAATCATCACCTTCACGTTGCACCTTGATTGCACATGGAATCAAAAAAAAAAAAAAAAATTTAGACATTTGGTAGTACGTCAATCGATACTATTTTCAGTCAAAAAATTCAGAGACCTCGATTAATTGATCTCAGAGATTTTAAGTGAATCATACATTTTTCAATAAATAATTAAATTATTTTTAAATAATTCTGAAAGTTTGGATATATTTATTCCAACATGTTGCAAATTAATGCGAAAAGGTATTCAGCTACAGGATTACCAAAAACTAAAAAAAATGCATGATTATTTATAGCAAAAAAAAATCTTATCGAATAATAACACGTCTCGGAAAAATACGTATTTGCGCCGTCGCGTTTGATAATCGCGACCGATCAGAAAAATCGAGCGCAAAATAATGATAGATATAAATTTTTCTCTCACCTCTGGAATGACTCAGTTATGGGTGTTAGTGTAATAAAATTCACTATGACAAAACAGGCGTCTCACGCAGAGACTCCAACGACAGAATTAAGAGTGACAACTTCTCAGCTCAACATCCAACCAATGCTCTGCAGTCACTGGCGGATACCGATTTTTAGCTCCATTGTTCAACCGTGATCGCGATATGGTGTGAGAGGGGGGGGGGGGGGGAGGCGTACAGAAATAACATTCGAACGTTGTTATTCCATTTACAATATTTTTTGTGAAGAGCTTTATCTCTGTCACGTCCAGACGCCCAATCCAAAGTGCACATCGTTTTTTTCGCGATGCTCACCTGAGATTCCGAAGAGATCATTTCTGTGCAGTAGTTATCGATCTCTGATACGTAATAATGGTGGAGGAGGGAATTCCTCGCGTCTTTCATTTTTGCTGGGTGGGAACCGATGGACATAACTTATTTGACGAAATTTCGATTTTTGTATCTCTCACCAAACAGATTTCTTCCACTTGACCAAAAAAAAAAGAATTTTAAATGGGAAGTTTTCTTCCCCCGTTTGAAATGAATTAATAACTTCAACCTCTTTGGGACACGTTACGTAGATTTTTTATTTCGTCAAATAGAAGAAATCTGCTGGCTGAGAGATTAAAAAATCGAACTTTCGTCAAATAAGGACCACTGTAATCGACATAAATGAATTTTTCTTAGATAGGGAGACGAGATTATGGGATTTAGGTGAGGAATTTAAGTATACTTATCAATCATGAAATAGAAAAACTATAAAATAATAGTTGGAAGCCGAGTTGACATTTATGATTTTTTTTATTGATATCTTTGAATCCGGATTTAACAATCGTGCCCCTAAATGAATGATAACAAAACCTTTCGTCACATTCCGACAAAATGTTAATCACTAAAAGCTGCAATTATCATTTCCACGCAATTCTCTTTGACGGAAGTTTTCGTGTACGTGTGAGTTCCTGGTACCATTTATACGACAATTTTTTGGTTCTTGGTCTGGACGGATTTTTAAAATCAACGCTCACTATTCCATAATGTTGTGTATAACCATCCATCCATTCAAAGTTGTCCATAAAGCTCCAAACGAAATAAGCTTTGACTTTGCAACCATCGCGATTAACGGCAATCAATAGCTCTCTAAGATAATCATGAAAATATTGAACTCTCCGGAAATCTTGTATCGCACCGTCATCGGACAATCCATTTTCCAACACCCAAACTGGTGGATTATCGTAAAAGTCTTTGACATATCTCAAAGTATGTCCAAAACCTTCAGGCTCAACTTTCGTCAAAGGAGTCACAATAACACCTAAGTCTTGGTACCACAAACCGTCCTTTGTCTTTGGTGCTGGTTCTGTGAGATGAGACGAGTAATGATTTAGGCCATAATAATCAGCAGATCCACGTATTTCTTCAATCTCCGCTTGGGTGAATTCCGGTAGTCTTGATCTTGGATAACCTTCCAATTTACTGTTTTCCGCAATTCGCTCTTTCATCACAGCCGGGTAATCTCCTTGTTTCGAAAATATTGGATGAGCCGTCCAGCCACACTCGAAAGCGTACTGAACGTCTGCTGATTTGGTGTCATTGTGGTATTTTGGAAAATAAGCCTCGCAAGGAATGACGATGCCGATTTTTCCATTTTGGGTGGAACGATATTCAGTATTGTAGATCTTATACGTTTTTGCGTGAGCCTTCAGTATGTTATGCATGCAGAGATAAGGCGCATGTTCTGGATACTTTTTACCTAAAAATTCAACAGAGGTTAAATTTATTATTCGCCAAATGTTGAGCTTAAAAAGCGGGTTTGAATCTACATGGTTGGACTTTGTTTTTGGGACTGTCTCATTAATTTACAATTTGCTTTTTCTGATCCTACGAATGAAATGCTTCGGAATCATTTCAATACTTTGACTGGATATTAAATGTTGGGAATCAGATGAAATTTACGGATTTTTAAAGATTAATACTTCGTTTACATGGACGCTAGTATTTTTTGAGAAAAAAATGTATTATCAATCTATTGAACAAAGAATTTTTTGCAAGATGATAAAAACACTTATGCTGTTTTCGATATTCACTCACCCGGAGCCATAACACCCGAACCATATCCAAATTTGCAATGAACATATGGTTCATTGATGGTCGCAAACATCTTGACCCTGTCGCCAAGTTCCCTGAAGACAACATTCGCGTAATCGGCGAACCATGTTGCCATCAATTCATTTGTCCAACCGCCCATTTCCTCCAAGTTAAAAGGATGATCCCACTGATAGATGGTGACCAATGGTTCGATGCCCGCGGCATGAAGCTCATCCAGAAGATTTTTATAATATCGTATCCCATCCTTGCTGACTTTGTTTGCAAAACCGTTTGGTAAAATTCGCGACCAACTGAGAGACAAGCGATAGAAGTCGACTCCAAGATCTTTCAAGATTGCGACGTCTTCCTTGTATTTGTAAAATGAATTACACGCAATGTCACCGTTACTACCGTCGGCAATGGGTGACGGTTTTTGGTGGGTAAAGTGATCCCAAATGTTCAATCCTTTGTCGCTATGATTCCAGGCACCTTCGATTTGATACGCCGACGTGGCAACGCCAAGTTTGAAACCAGCAGGGAATCGCAGCATGTCATCAGCACTAAAAGTAAATTCGAGCTTTTCAGTCTATGTTTCATTCTTAAAATAGAATGTGGATTTGAATTGTCGATCCATATTTATTTACCGCACTATTGCAGCCAACAGGCTTATCAAAAATAGGAAAATCATCGCTTATGCTGCCTTTTTCGAATTGACTTCACCTATGGAATGAAGAAAACATGTTACTTATTGAGTATGATACATCAAATGATTTTGTCTTTTAATTTCTTTACAATTACAAGTGGAATCATGAAAATTGGGTAGCAAACTGCTTGACCCAACAGATTCGTTAGCCGAAAAATGGAATGTCACTGTTTTATGGTCACGCTAAAATTTCCACCCAAATTCAATCCCAAAACGATATCAACTAAATTCGAGAAGGATATACATAAGAAAAAAAATTAATTGGAAAAACTTTCAAAATGAAAAAACGTCGAAACTTCCAATAAATTTTAAATTATCACAAAATATAATCTGTAAAATTAGAGAGATTATAAGATAATTTCACATTACCTGATCAAAAAGCGTTATTCCAAAGTCGATGTCACGACGACCACGTCATGAAGTCAAGTGGCCGAAATTTCTAAGCGTTGACACTTTATACACTTGTTTTATTTGCTGTAAATATATACTCATGGTTTATAAAATCCCTTCCTCCTTCCTCTGTATTGTCTTTCTTTATTAATATGCCTCTCATTTGGACTAATTTTATTAAGGCTTTAAATATCTCTACTGACACATAAATGTAGTTTTGTGCCAAAGCAGAATCATGATAAGGTGCTTTTTCTGCGATTTGCTTTACTTTAATCCTACCCTAGTCTGAATGGTAAACTTTTCTTTGCTCTTGTCTAGGAATGGTAAGATAATTACGAAGTCTTATCATGTGCGTAAACAATTGTATCACATTGTACAATGTAAGAGTCTTCTGTAAATAGTCTTGTTAAGTTACGCCCATGAAATTTACAATCATTCGAATTTCCTCCATTACACACATGTACTACACGTTGAAAACTTGATTTAGATGCTCGTAGTTAGCTCTGTTCGGCGTTGCTAATCGTCGTCGTTCGAATCATTGTTCTTATGAAGAAAAAAATTCTTTTTGGAGATATTTTCGTGTCACTATGATTAAAATGATCTGAAAAGGTTGAGAAAAGTGATTTAGAAAATGTGTGCGTGTGCGAAAATTAGAATCACTGAAAAAAAAAATGTAATAGAATTTATTAAATATCCTGATTGAGTCAATGAAGTCATTGTGTTGCTAATTTTCGAAGGGATATTTATTTGAAACAATCGTGTAAATTTACTTTTATATCTGCTTGCGATTGGTTGTTCTTTATTTTGACTAATACTTCATTTTCACTGATTTTCGCGATTTTTTTTCGATGGTCAATAGATATTAATAAGTCTGATTTTTTAAAATATCAAATCAAAGCACTCACAAAGAACAGGAAATACATTTTTAAACGTTTATTTTGCTAATGGAAACGTTTCTTTTTTAAATCTTCATAATTTTTTCAACGAAAAACTGTCGAAAAAAAGGCTAAATTCGATACTTCTTTTTTCAAACCGTTGCCATTTAGTCAATTCTGATTTTCAAAAAACCTCTACTGGCCATTATGTGTGTATTTACATAATTCATTAAATTAGCGTCAATTTATATACAATTTAGGGATCTCTATTGACTTAATTATAAATTTAATAATGATAATTAATTATTTAATCGATACGAAAAAATAAATAATTCAGTCAATTACAGATTATTATTGACCGAAAGAAATTTGTCTTCCAGATAATAATATAAATCATATTATATAGTATGTTCAATAAAATATTTCGACGATTTTTTATTGTTGAAAAGCAATTATGTGTTTTTTTTAAATAAATTACCTAACACATACAATTATATATTTTTTCTCAGTGAATGTAAATTAATGTAAGGATTAGTGGTTTAATTGCTTAACTGAAATTCTGGCGATATTTATATTTCAGTAAGACAATTTAATTCGAAAGAAATTTCACAAATGCTTTCACTGTAATTTCAGGATTTTGGTAACTTTATTAACAGTTGTATTACACAGTTATAAATACACAATATTTATTTCGGGTGTTTAAAGTACGGATTTCCCTCCCTTAAAAAAAAAAAAATCTTTCATCGTACTTTTTGCTAAGCTATCCTAAAACCCGTTGCGTCCGTAGCCGACTTAATTTCGCTGCACCGCATTTGCCTTGGGCACGGGAAAACTACGGGAAACCCGTGCCAGTACACGAAGCCCAAAATTCTTCTGATATATTGATTGATACATGAATTTCGATGCTCGACTAATCGATAAAATCATTCAAGTTGTATTATACATGCAAAATTCTTCGAAATTTGAGGAACCACTGCAAGCCACAGCCACCAACTGAACAAACATCATTATATATATATAGTATATCGATAACAGAAAAATGTTAAAAGCAAAATATTGAAAAAATGAATTTAACGCCAACACGAAGTTCGCCCCCAACAGCGAAAAATCGATTATTCCAACGGCGGAAGTTTTCGCGTACGCAAAAGTTCTTGGAACCATGAATAAGACAATTTGGGTGTTCTTGGTCGTGATGCCTTTTCGAAATCAACGCTCACTAAGCCATAATGTTGAGTGAATCCGTTGCTCCATTCAAAATTATCGATGTAACTCCAAATAGCGTAACGCTTGACATTGCATCTGTCATGTTTTATCGCAAGCTGAAGTTCCCGAAGGTAATCATGCAAATATTGGATTCTCTGATGATCGTTCAAACTGGTACCATTGTCGGCAACACCATTTTCCATGACATAAACCGTCGGATTGTTGTAGAGCTTTTTAATACGTCTGAGAATATCACGAAAGCCTTTGGGCACGACTCTGAACAATGGATTTACCGTTTGTTCCCATTTTGGATCGTAACTCGTGGTCACACCGGAATCTTCAAGCCACAAACCATCTTTGGTTTTCGGGGCTGATTCCGTGAGCATTGTTGTGTAATGATTTAGACCGAAATAATCGGCGGATCCTCGGATTTCCTTGATCTCTTCTTTCGTAAATTCCGGAAGTCTTGATCTTGGATAACCTTGTAATTTGCTGTTTTCCGCGATTCTCTTCTTCATGATAGGTGGATAATCGCCGGTTTTCGAATATATTGGATGGGCCATCCAACCGCATTCAAATTCGTATTTGATGTCAGCAGATTTACTGTCATTGGAGTATTTTGGAAAATACGCTGAACATGGCAGAACCATACCAAGCTCTCCGCCGTGATTCTTAAATTCGGAATGATAGATTTTGTATGCTTTTGTGTGAGCCTTGATCATGTTATGCATGCAAAGGTATGGAGCATGTTCTGGAATCTTTTTGCCTGAAATTTGAGAGATTAAATTAATGAATTATTTGTGGGCTTTAACAAATTAGTTTTTTTAAGGGCGTCCCTTAAATTATTAGTTTATACCTTCAAATGACACTTTCTCATTTTTTAAATTCATGGGATTTTTGTAAAAAAATTTGTAAACGATAAAAACAAAATATATAATTTTTTTTCGATTTTGTTTTCCTTATAGAGAAAATTAAAATTGATAAATAAGCTCCCTCATAGATGTGGCTTTGTGAAAAATCGAAATTAATTAGGAACCAATGTGCTAAGTACTTTGCGACGTAAAGAGAGAAAAAAAATTACGTACCAGGAGCCAATGCACCGGTTCCATAACTCAGCACGCAATTGATATATGGCTCATTGATAGTTGAATAGATCTTGATCCTATCTCCAAGTTCTCTGAAGACAACTGTAGCGTAATCGGCATACCAAGTAACCATCATTTCGTTTGTCCAACCGCCCATTTCTTCCAGTACAAGAGGATGATCGAAATGGTAAATGGTGACGACAGGTTCAATTCCAACGGCATGAAGGCTATCCAGTAGATCCTTATAATATTGTACACCAGCTTTGCTGACGTTATTTGAAAAGCCAGTTGGCAAAATTCGCGTCCAACTGAGTGAGAAGCGATAGAAATCGACACCGAGATTTTTCAATATCGCGATGTCTTCCTTGACTTTGTGGTATGTATCATCAGTAACGTCACCGTTGCTACCGTCGGCTATAGGCGATGGAACTCTGTGGGTATACTCGTCCCAAATATTCACACCTTTGCCGCTGACGTTCCAGGCACCTTCCGATTGATAAGCCGACGTTCCAACGCCAAATTTGAAACCAGCAGGAAATCGGTATGTGCATTCAGCCCTAAATGTATACACGATTTTTATTCTCCGTTAAACAGCATTTAGTATCAAAACATTTGATTGTAAAAATTAAATGTTGAACGAAATTAAATTATTGAATATAATTTATTGAAACTAAATATATTTATTTTTATATTTACCGCGCAGTTACAGCCAGAAGGCTTATTACAGATAGAAAAATCATCTCTGTGATTGTGGTTTAAATGGATTTCACCCTGTGGAGTAAATAAAAAATTATTATACATAAATAAATATTATACGTAGAAGAAAAAAAAATCACGCAATATTTTCGACAGAATATCATTCCACTAATTGAGCCTTATAATTGAAAAAAAAAATCTACCTCATTATTTCTTGAACAGGAAAATTTCGTGTAAATTACATTTAGAAAATGCATGTTAATTTATTAATAAATTGTTAGGTGATATAGTTTTTTTATTTTTTATTATTATGAAAATTAATGTTATGTTCATAAAAAATAAATGATTATTATTATTTTTTTTTAATAGGGTTTTTAAAATGTAATTCCACATACCAGACCGAATGGTTCAAATAGTTCGTTGTTCCTTCCTTCTAATTCACTAAGATAGCCAAATTCACCAATGTGTCTCAGTCGACGTCACTAAGTCCACGTTCAGCCAACAAGTGACAATTGTCAGCAGGGTATTGCCGGTCCGTTAATATAAGACCAGGCCAAAATAAGAAGGGGATTCGTGTACTTTTATTGACAGGACACTTCATCAACTACAGGAAAAAAGAGTGTTTATTTTCTTGGACAAAAAGATCATATAAATTTCAATATGATTGATTCATTGATTGTAATAAATGTTTGATCACGTGAAAAAACACATAAATCGATATTGAGGAAACCAAAACTCCCTACAAATTGTTACGTCTAAGAAACCATTTGAACACCGTTACGAGTACAATCGATGGCATGAGATTTATTTTATAGCATACTGTTCTATTTTTACCGTAACTCATAGCACGCTTGTTTGCTTGCTTGAAATTGGTGGAGCCTTGAATTAGAAGACAGTAGAATATTTGTTAAGAAAATTGATGATCGATGTCTGATAATTATAAAATTACTAGCAGGTTATTTTAGCTTCCCAGGCCCTGATATTTATAAGTCCCTCTATGAGACCCACCCAGGCCCTTATTTTTTTACGTCCCCTTAATAGACTATCCTTCGGCTCTAATTGGTACAAGGCCTTCATAAGACCCCTCAGGCATGTGTGTGACTGGAGTGTCTGTGTGTGTGTTTGTAAGTGTCTGTGAGTGTCTGTGAGTGTGTGTGTGAGTGTATGTAAGTGTTTGCGAGTGTCTCAGAGTGTCCGTGAGTGTCTGTGAGTGTATGTGAGTGACTTTGAGTATCTGTGAGTGTCTCAGAGTGTCTGCGAATGTCTGTGAGTGTTTGTGTGAGTGTCCAAACAAACCTTTATTATATTGTAGAAACGCCGTGTCCTTTTTTCAAAGTTGATACCAACTCAGTCCTAAAAATACTATGGACGTTACTACGTACACGTTTAGCTAGCAACTACTTTATAATTTCACACTTTTCAGCCTGACTTACCGAACATTCAAACGAAGCAGGAAGTGCGAGGAAAAAAAGGACATTTTAACTCGTGTACTACTGTCTTAAGTAGCAGACCAAATCGCGTATCAGCCTATTTCCGTCATGTAGTTGTGCAGGATATCTCATTCGCGCAGCATAATTTACAAAAACCAAGGTGATATCGTGATACGAAGCCGGTTCTTCAGCTATTCAATGATTAGGCACCGAGGAAAAAAAGGTAGCCGAGGACAGCGTGGAGTATAATCAGAATAATTGCCAGGACTATGTTGAAATGATCACATTGGTGTCACTCCAGGTGCCGGAGATTTTTTTTCGCGTATTCCTTCCGCGTATTTTTTCCCGTATTCCCTACGAAATGTGCTCGCCAAATTTTGGGACATCCCAGCCCGCGGACATGTGAACCCTTTTTTACAGCCATCAGGTAAGAGAGACGCGTCTTGCCTGATGCACTGCCTTGGAACGGCGTGTAAAATTTTAAGTCTACATAAAGTGAAGAAAAATGTGATTATTAAAAATCATTCGCTCGTTCCGTTTGCAGCGGAACAGAGTAGGAGAGCTGGGGACTGGCTGGATGTTTCCTGATCCTAAATTGGACCATCTTAACAATTTCGCCAGACTGTACTGATTTATGTAAATGGGTGGCAATAATGACATCAGGCAGAAACAAATTTCTCACCACATCCGAATTGAAAACTATCAAAGAGGTCAACCTTATCGTCTTGGCTTCTGATCTATCATCACCGCCAATTTCGTGAATCACGAAATAAAACCCACCAGAAGACGTATTTTCCTTGTTGTCGCGCCTCCCCACTTCGGCATAAGTCTAAGAAAAAATCCAGCAATCATCAGCAATCGAGAAGCACTTGTTGGCTGAACGTTGACACAATCACGTCGTCTGGGATTAGGATCGGTAACGAATTAAAGGGAAGGATAGGACAAAGATATTTCTAACATTCAAGGAGCAACGGATTAAAGGTCAGGTAGGTAAAATGACCTTACAAAAAATTGTCATTTCCATCTTAATTTCATCGGATAAATTTTCGGATGTTTTAATTATTAAAAAAGAAAAAATTTAAGTCATCCCACCAACGAAATTCTCTCGACTTCAGCTGTTCATTAATTTTTAAATCAATTGTCATTTCATGAGAAGTAATTATTGTCTTCTTTACCGACGACAAAATAATTTGCAGAAACCAACAAAAAAAAAAATAAATTGATTCCAGAATGACATCCCGCTGAAGTTATGGTTGATTTTTGTCATGATCTTGCGGTCGATTCATGCGCTTACCTAACATTAACAAGAAAATGTATAAATTCATACTTTTCCAAAAATATGATAATACACATGATCAAAATTATAGATAATGTCGCAGATTTTATTTTTTCACCTGGACGCTTTTCTCGTCCACGGAAAAAATTATAAATCTGTAAAATTAAACCACACTTGTAGAGAGAAGCATTGTAGCGTATGATTGTAGCATTTTCTTTTTACAATTTCGTAGTTATCGATGATCAAAAAATCACATTTAATTGACTTTCCTTGTCTTACGTCATATTTTATATTTATTCACACCTGTATCATTGCTAATGTTGGAAATACGTGACTATTGATGCAAAATAATTAAGTGATTCAATACCGTTGATATACGTATTTTTGCTACAGGTGTTTGCCTCACCTTCTTTGATTCCCGGGATTCCCGGCATTTTTCGCGCCAAGAATAGATAGCTGTTAAATTTTGAGGAAGAATTTTCGTCCATATTTTTATTAAACGACGTGTGTCACTTCTCCGTGGATTAATTTATATTGGTACATCGAAAACAGTTCTTTTTTTATCAAGTTTTATTTATGTGTCTGTGGTGATGTCATAATTTTCGGCTTTGACATTTCTTCTGATAAGATTAAACCATTAATTTATTACTAAATTAATTTTAACACCGAATGTTAAATTGAACGACGGGACATTTATTTTTATTTCGTTGAAAATATGTTTATTGAATTTCTATTATCTAAAATCTCAACACGATTTTAATGATGATGACGTGGCAGCAGGAAAATCATGCTTTCATGTATTTCAAAAATACTTCCTTATTGCAAATCTTTTAACACAAACGATTTAATTTTTTTTCTTTTGCTGTGATTTATTGACTTACCTAATTTCTCATTTTTTTCTTTCATAGGTTTAACTTGATCTACAATTAGGGAGCAATGTTTTTGCTATCAATAATAAGCCTACTGGCTATAACAGTAAAGTAAATAATTTTTTCACCAAAATACGGTTATACTTATTTAATTATAGATATTATCAGTGCAATACAATTGAAGGAGAAAATTAAATTCAGATAATTTACTTTTTAGTGCGCAAGTCAACGAAATTCTGCGATTTCCTGCTGGCTTCAAATTTGGCGTTGCAACATCGGCTTATCAAACCGAAGGTGCCTGGAATGTTAGTGACAAAGGAGTGAATATTTGGGATCATTTTACACATGAAAATCCTTCACGAATCCGTAATAGGAGTAACGGTGATGTTGCATGTGACTCATATCACAAATACAAGGAAGATGTTGCCATTTTAAAAGATCTAGGAGTCAACTTTTACCGTTTCTCTCTGAGTTGGTCGCGAATTTTGCCAAACGGTTTTGCTAATAATGTCAGCAAGAATGGGATACAATATTATAAGAATCTCCTGGATGAGCTTAATGCTCAGGGTATCGAACCCATGGTCACAATCTACCATGCTGATCATCCTTTCAATTTGGAAGAAATGGGCGGTTGGACGAACGAAATGATGGTAACTTGGTTTGCCGATTATGCGAGGATTGTCTTTAGAGAACTTGGGGACAGGATCAAGATATTTGTGACGATCAATCAGCCAGCTATTACTTGCAAAGCGTCTTATGGCCTCGGTGTACTTGCTCCGGGTATGTAAATTTAAGAGAACACGTTGGTTGTTCAATATTCAAATTAATATCACCCAAAATCAAGTTTCAGCCCGATAACTGTAAATTTGTTCGAGTTGGAGTGGATAACAGATATTTTTGAAATTTTTTTTAAATCCTTAAATCGAAATGGTTGAACTGGTTTTAATGAAATGTCATATACCAAAAAAATATTGGACTTTGAAAGCAGCGACCTCGAAAACCCCCGAGTGCCGATTTTAATTCAAATTAAATCAATTTTAAATTTTAATCCGCCATATTGGATCGGTCATATTGGATTCCGCCATTTTGAATTTATGAATTTTGAGTCTCTGATTTTGAGCCTCTGGTTTTTATTTTTTTTTTTAGGAAAGAAGTATCCGGATCATGCGACTTATCTTTGCATGCACAACATGCTGAAAGCCCACGCAAAAGTTTACAAAATCTACGACACTGAGTTTCGAAAAATGTATGGCGGAAAGATCGGTATCGTAATGCAGTGCAATTACAATTATCCTAAATATCGTTATGATACCGAAACCCCCGACGTCAAGTATGCATTTGGTTGCGGCTGGGCGGCTAATCCCATATATTCGAAAAACGGCGATTATCCGGCTGTAATGAAACAGAGAATCGCTGAAAACAGTAAATTGCAAGGTTATCCAAGATCGAGACTTCCTGAATTCACCCAGGCTGAGATTGACGACATAAGAGGAACAGCTGATTATTTTGGTCTGAATCACTACACATCTGCTCTTACGGAAGCAGCTCCGAAGACAAATAACACACTGTGGTACAAAGATTCAGGTGTGATTAAGAGTTTCGACGATAGATGGCCACAGACAGTGAGTTCAAGGGTCAGAATAGTGCCTCAAGGTTTCGGTGATATCCTGAGACAAGTGAAAAAACTCTACAATAATCCGCCGATTTACGTATTGGAAAATGGCATTCCTGATGGAGGTTCGAGTCTTCGTGACTTTCAGAGAATCAAATACTTGCACGATTATCTTAGGGAGCTTTTGATTGCCGTTAATCGTGATGGCTGCAACGTCAAGGGTTACTTTGTGTGGAGTTTATTGGACAACTTTGAATGGCATCAGGGATATACACAACACTTTGGATTAGTCAGCGTTGATTTTCAAAATTCGTCTAAACCAAGAACACCGAAATTGTCTTATAGATGGTATCAAGAACTCATACGTACTCGAAAACTTCCAAAAATTTTCGATGAAACGGCTCGAGTTACCAACAACAATTAGATAATTAAATTCTCTGCCCTTGATTTCTTCCAGCGCTTGATTTTCCTAAGTCCTTCATGAGATCCACTCCCCAGTACCTGATTTTTCTAATTCTCACACGAGGCCCCTTTCCGGGGCCTGATCTTTCTAAGCCCCGATAAATTAATAACGATAATTAATAAATGCTGTATGTTATTTTTAATCTTGAAATATTTGATTTGTATTTGGATTAGGATTTTTTCTTCATTGTAAAACGCCTCGTTATGGAATGAATCCTTACCTGGAAGATATGCGTTGAAGTCATTCGAAGGCCCAGGTTAGTCGTGGTTAAAACCTTAGGAAAGGTTGTACCATTTCAATTGGTGTTATGGTCATGAATGGTACATCAATAGCCATTGGAAATAGTATATTTTGCCGAGGAAACCCTGCGTGGTCGGTATTCTCATAAATATTCCAGCCAAAATAACGGAAGTCTGAACTCAGCCGCCTCCTTGGCTCGAAGAAGTCGTCTGATACGCTTTATATCAAAAAGATGAAGAGTGACTACCGTTCTGTTTTTTCCAAACCAATCGAAATGTATTTTTTTTTTATCAGTGAGGATATAAGGTTGTAAGGAAGCTGTTGTAGGAAGTAAAATAAATTAACATCTTTTTGTTCTGAATATTTATTTATTTTTCTATATGCGTGACTTTCATCCATCCCCTCGTTCTGCATTCCGTTGAAACATTCAAATAAAAGTATTCACAAGTAATGAAAGAATGTGTCTAAAAAGCAAGTGTGTTCAATCGACACGTGGTCGAAAAAATATTGTTAGTTAAGAAAAGGAGGGTAAAACAGTGTGTAACAACGGTACTGTATTCAAATAAATATGAGTGAACAATTAATAAATTGAAACTACGTGATGTAATCATATAGAAAATGTCAATTTACGATACATAGTAAGAATAAATGTAATGAAACGAAAACCCTATTTTCTAATTTAAATTTAAATTATAATACAACAGGACGGCGTGCTGTTTCCTCGGACACACAGACACTCACAGTCACTTACACAGACACTCACAGCGCCAAAATATCCAGCTAGCAAAGTATATAAATTGTCTGAAGACAAAGTGTAATATAAAATATTATTTCAGTGGGTAGCAACGTGGTAGACGAGGATATGGAAGGTTCAAACACGGTATGATTAATCGACGTCAATTCTCGTGAATGTATGAGTTTTTGATACCATTTATAAGACAATTTAGGCTTCCTCGGTTTGGATGGTTTTTGAAAATCGACGCTAATTAAACCGAAATGTTGTGTATAACCAGACCCCCATTCGAAATTATCCATCATACTCCACGCAGCGTAACCTTTGACATTGCAGCCATCGCGATTTACAGCAATCAAGAGTTCCCTGAGATAGCCATGAAAGTATCGAATTCGCTGGTAGTCATTCAGAGACGAACCATCGTCGGGACAGCCATTCTCCGATACGTAAATCGGTCGATTTTTGTAAAGCACTTTCAATTGTCTTAGGATATCTCCGAGACCTTGAGGCGCTATTTTATTCCATGGATGACTCGTGTGTTCCCAGCTATCGTTGTAACTCAGAATTACACCTGATTCGTCTTGGAAGAATGTGTCGCTATTCTTTGAGTCTCGTTCCGTGAGAAATGAGGTGTAATGATTCAGACCAAGATAATCGGATGATCCTCTTATTTCATCAATCTCAGTCTGCGTGAATTCAGGAAGTCTCGATCTTGGATAGCCCTCCAATTTACTGATTTTCGCCAGCCTGCGTTTCATGATGATCGGATAATCACCTTTTTCCGAAAATATTGGATCGGCCTTCCAACCGCAGTCAAAAGCATATTTGATTTTTGATGATTCAGTATCGTCGCGATTTTTTGAATAATAGAAGGGACAGTGTATGACTATGCCAATTTTTCCATGTTGGGAATCACGAAACTCAGAATCGTAGATTCTATAAGCTTTTGCGTGGGCTTTTAGCATATTGTGAACGCATAGATATGGCGCATGTTTCGGATACTTCTTTCCTAAAATTTGACGAAAAATTAATTAATCACCTGCAAATCTGCAGGTTTTTTTTCTTAAACATTTTTCTTATAAATAAAAGAAATAATAAGATTCTTTTTTAATCTTATTTATCGATAAAGTATCTGAAAGACATTTTTTTCGAGCATTTTGTTTAATGAAAAAAAAAATCCTCGCATATAAAGAAAAACTTATTAATCGATAGAGTTGTATTTTGTTCTAATCACGTAAATTTCAAGTAACTCGTGATCTTTTACTATTTACGTACCTGGAGCTGATAGACCATTGCCATAACTAAGAAGGCAATTGACAACAGGCTCGTTGATAGTCGCAAAGATTTTGATTCTGTCTCCAAATTCCCTGAAGACGACCCTCGCATAATCGACATACCATGTTACCATCAATTCATTTGTCCAACCGCCCATTTCTTCCAGATTGAATGGATGATCACCATGATAGATTGTGACCATGGATTCGATACCCTGAGCGTTAAGCTCGTCCAGTAGATTCTTATAATATTGTATCCCATCTTTGCTGACATTATTAGCAAAGCCGTTTGGCAAAATTCGCGACCAACTGAGTGAGAAGCGATAGAAATTCACACCAAGATCCTTCAATAATGCGACGTCTTCCTTGTATTTGTGGTACGAGTCACAAGCAACGTCACCGTTACTTTTGTCACGAATTGGTGAAGGATTTTCATGTGTAAAATGATCCCAAACGCTCTCTCCTTTGTCACTAACATTCCAGGCACCTTCGATTTGATAAGACGAACTGCTAATGCCAAATTTGAAACCAGCAGGAAATCGTAGAATTTCATTATTTTCCGCGCTAAAAAAACAAAAAAATTATGATTTTTTATTTATCGTCTAAAATCTTTCATTTTTATAATGGCAGTTAGATATTGATTGAAAATTATTTACCGAACAATAATAGCCAGAAAGCATATTACAAAAATTGGGAAAATCATCGCCTTCAAGGTGTAGTTTGATGACTCTTTTTCTCCTATAGAATTAATTTTCATTTTATTAATTTTGAAATCTTGCAGTACAATATTGCTGATAAATCATTCATTCCTTCGATTATTAATACATTTTGTGAACTACTTAATTAATAAAAAAAATAATGTGGTGTAATATTATTATTGTTAAAAGAAATAAGGTTTTTTTGAAAAATCATAATTAAAAAAAAATGTTTTCGATGAAATCGATAAAATGTCTCCTTTTTTTTTTTTTTTTTTTTTTTTTTCAAATAAAATGTCGACAAACAATATTTAAGAAATTTTTTTTCAGCGTGATAATGGCAGCACTGAAGATGATACAATATTTGTTGAAGGAGACCAGTCATGGCATTGAAACTATTACTGAGATAGCCAGGAATATAATGTTTAAATATTAGCTCATATTAAATGTTAAAATATTAATCATCAACGTCGTTTATCATAATTATATGCCACGAGTGTGGTTCAGGTGACTTAAGTCAATCTCGAGAACGATACGAATATTTTATCCGCCGGTTTTTCTTTTCTTAGCTTCAGCAAAAATTTATTTTTCTGCGGATTTATTTTTTTTTACGGGCTTTGGAAAATTTTGCATACAACTAAAAAAAAAAAAACAAGCCTTTAAATAAAAGTTGTGTACTTCTTTCTAATTATTGTCCGCTTTTCACAAGTTCGACACTTTTCTACATTTTCAAATATTTCAGTACCCAGACATTAAAGCATCGACATATATTTTTTTTTTTTTCATAAAAACAAAGCTTGAAAATGAAAAATAAAAATAGTAAACAATAATTAAAATTCAGAATTTATTAATTATGTCTAATTTAAAAAGTGGCCGAATCGGAACGATCGAAAGTTTCGATTGTTCTACGAATTTTGAATTATCCGAAAATATTACTGGGACAATCAGAGATTGCGGCATTCATGGCAATTAGATACTTGCAAACTAATTTCACTCACCAGTCAATATGTATATTGCGTTTTTTTTTTTGTGGATGGCCCAAATAATTTTTTCTTCCTTGTTTATAATTCGCTGCGATCTTCATTCAACGCGATATATCAATCGGTGTTACTACTTCGGCGTTCAGTCAACAAGTGTACTACGAATATCGATGAGTACCGATTATTTAAAAAAATTCGCAAAGCGGATAGCACTGTGAGAAGGGGAACACTTGTTTTCGCGTCCTATCGCTTTTATTATTAATTATTATTTAATATTTAATATATTTAAAATTATTATTTAGAATGATAATTTTTGCTAATTCTAGACCTTATTTGCCAAAAGATTTTCCATTATTTTAAGGTGGAAACTCATATCTCACAACTCACAACTCTCAATTCACAATTCACATCTTTTGAACCACTTATCCCCACATTTTTTAACATTCTAGTAATCCTGATGTTAATCGCGAAAAAAAAAAAAAAAACAAATTGTTCACGAAAACAAAGCTAATGTTATAAAGACATAACGGCCACATGTACCTCCATTTGTGCGGTATTGGAAAGCTATTGGAGCAAAGCTTGGAGCTTCGAGATACCTGAAAAGATGGCAATTTTACAAGTTGGTTACTTGAATCGCGTTGAACTGTCGGTGGACCACGAACAACGGATGTGTTGAACCTAAACTCGTAGCGACGGTAGCTCATGGGCGGCACACGAATAAGATATTACTTGCACATAGGTGAATGCCAGTACGTGCACCTATACAGCTATAGCTCTATGCGTCTGGCGGGCCACACAATGTGTTGCCAGAGCAAGCGAACCAGGCAGGCAGGACGCATTTCCTTCGCTGTATGTACTAGCTGTAAATTTAATATGCGCATTCCAACCCTGCACTCATGGGGCTCACCGACCCTTGCCTACACGCAGACCTATACACCGTCGTGACGTACGCAGGCATTTGATGTAATGGACGTAAATTATACTCTCGCCTCATGTTCGCCCTCATCCGGCGCAATTCGACGTGCTAGTATATATAACCGAGCGAAGAGAATGTATACGCTCCAAACTCGTTTTCTTACTTCTCTTACGTAACTATATTTCGCAAATGCGTACCCTTAATTCAGACAGAGTATTAAACAAAAACTGCGGTATTTTCGAGACTGTGGATTCTGTGAATTCTTTCACTTCAAACTATAGTGTAGTGAATGCGCGTTATGGAGTCGTGAGTTGTGAGTTGGGAGTTGGGAGCTGTGAGTTGGGAGCTGTGAGTTGAGAGCTGTGAGTTGGGAGCTGTGAGTTGGGAGCTGTGAGTTGGGAGCTGTGAGTTGGGAGCTGGGAGCTGGGAGCTGGGAGTTGTGAGTTGTGACTGTTCAATTTCCTGCGTTCAAATGGTGTGAAAAATAAAACGGTATTATAAAAATTTGAAAAACAGTGACAATATATCTCTGATACAGAAATCACCTCTAAATCAGTCGTAAATAATGTCTACAGGTATATAAACGCGAGTGCCAAATTATTGAGAACGAGGAGGCAATGAATTTAGAAAACTGATACACGTAAAATCTTCACGGATTTATATCAAAAAGCTGGATGTATTTCGTTATAGCTTCAGAAGATATTTCCGTATTAGATGCATCATCACATTGTTGGATTTACCATATTTTCTTTTGAGCTCTTGTTGGGACGAATGTTATCCTTTCTCGTTACTATTTCCTTATTTCATTTTTAGTATCACCCCCTCTCCCTCCCTCCAGTGTGAATTTATATTCTCGCGAGGAAGTGAGAATATGCTGAGTGAAGATTGCGCGAGCTTAGCTATACATGCATTACATACACATAACATATATACATATATATATATGTATATATATATATATATAAATGCGCTCTGTGCATTCGGAAGGAAATAGAGAAATCGTCGTCGCTGAACGGGGCGAGTAAATGGCTCTCGCGTGCAACGTCCATGTGCAACTGAAAAATCTATTGACTCCTGCGGGATTTCGTGGGATTTACGATAAAGCCGACGACGTCGACGAGCCATGTCGTAAAGCGTAGGCGAACACGAGTTCAGTGACCTCGTAAAACGAAAAAGCTTAATATTTGTTCATGGTGTACATATGGACCAACTATTGCTTTCCCACGAATTCTCCCCAGTGTGACTCTTGTTCACCGTGTAAATTTGTTTTTTTGTAAATCAACAATTTAGAAGAAGAAAGGATTGTCAAGAATGAAGAGCAGTTGCATTGAAAGTTTTTTTTTAAGTATCTTTTTTTATCTAAAAATTATTTTTCTTTTTTTATTTCTAATCTTTTTGTTATAATTTTTTTCTCCCGTATCAATTTAAAAGAATAGATGATTGGCAAGAATCCACAGAAATTATATTACGAATTATTCAACGAATTTGTTATTTTCTTCCATGTTCATTTTTATTTAAATTTTTTTTTTCAATTTAAAATAAAACAGAAATTTCTGATTTCTGATTACATTTTTTTAAAAATCTTTTTCAATTTTATAAAATTAAAAACAATTTAGAAGTAGACAACTGCATCAGTTGCATCGCGAATTATTCAACGAATTTTTCATCAACCAAGCATTTCGTCTCGCGATTTTACTTCACAGCTCTCGAGACGCTTTCTCAAAACTATCCATAAAACAGCACGACGATTAATTTAATATTTAAAACCGTGAGGATTCGCTTTGCTTCTTTGGAGTTTCTGCGCTCTTTGCAACAGGAAGTGAAACTTTGTTCATCTGCAATATTTATGTCACACGGATTCTGATTGAAATGGAACTGTGTTTCATTAACTGTGAGAGAATACAGTCAGACGTTTCATTATACGAACACTTCGCTTTAGCTATGTTTTTACGAAATAAAAGTTGGGACAGATGAGAGATAATTTTTCTTTTTATTGCTGATGCAAATCTTTTCCAGATTATATCATATTTCGTGGTCAGTGATTTTTTTTGCTTTTTGATGACAGAAAAAAATGTCTGGATTTGTGATTTTTTATAAACGCAACAGCTTTAAGAAAAAAAGTAATTTTGGATTTCCGTTTTACGAAATATTTTTTGTCATTCAAAAAAAAGAATCATTTTCTTTTAACACATTTTTTTGTGCCATTACAAAAAATCAAAACTCGCTCAACAAAAATATATCTGCAAATTTTTCACCCTTTTCCTTTTTTTAAACAAAATATTAAATACTTCGACGTTTATTCGAAGTATTTAATATTGATCGATTAAATAAAACTTCAGTTGCTTCAATAACAGCCAAAAAAAAACCCTGAAAGCAATTACTAAAAAAAAAAATATTTTCAACATCCTCCGAGACATTTATTCAAAAAAATTATCGGGAAAAGATAATATTTTTTAAAAGTAAATGCGGTGCAATTGAGAGACTTACAAAAAAAATGTACAGCTTAAAATCCAATAGCTCTTTTTTTTTCGTATAACGAAGTATTAAAACGGCAATGTCATCTTTACGATATTTTCTTCTTTTCCACAGCATGACGCGAATTACCTTTCAATTTTCCCATGAAAAGATTAAAGCAACGGAGGGTGGGCTGGTTCAATTTGATGGGCAAAAGCAACGTCGGGCAACCGCGTTTTCGTAGCTAGAAGGCAGAGGCGTGTGTCGAGGCTCACCCACTATCCAGTGGATTTTGCATTAAAACTAATCCTCTTTTCGATGCCGTTTCGTCGGTAGCGCGGGCGCGCGCGTGAAATAAAAACCCACTAGCACTCTCCACCTCCGTCAATTCATGTTCATCCTGTCCCCCAGGCCCTCCCCTCTTTTATCCTTGTCTATATATAACGACGAGCTCTCGTATATGCTCCCTGTCTCTAATTTGCTGATCCGATTTCGTTCGCTAGCGAGCCCAAACGGCACACACCGAGTTCTCATGTTAATTAATAAATATTGGCAGCCTATCGCGAGGGCCGCGCGCCGGCTGTGAGCCAAAAATCTGCCACAGCGAAATAAATTTTAACCAAAGCACATAGACGAAGATGGAATCATCTGCAAAACCGTTCATACCCAATGCCACATTTTAACCTACATGCCGCAGTCCAAATATACGTATTTAAATATCAATTCCAGTTTTTCGAGATGAGTATTTTAAGTGATTAAAAGTAATTTCAGGAGAAATATGGAAAAACGTTAGATTATTTATGAAAATATTATGGAAAGTAAAACTTTGCACAGTGCTTTCTCATTAAATTCCATTTTTAACAAAGCCACCACTGATGAGAACGTTTATTTATTAATTTTGGCTTCGTCATAGAGGAAGCTTTGGGAAGAATGAAATTTAATGAGGAAGCAGTAGTGTGCAAAGTTCTACTTTCCATCGTTTTTCATTTTAATTCACGTTTTTTTTCCTTTTTAATTTTTTTATCTCTATATTTTAGGTAGTTTCTTGTGCAACGAGACTAAACCGTAAGCGAGGTCATACGTTTCTTTTGGAAACTTCAATATTTTAAGAAATCTCTGTGTGTGTATATTTTGTACAAAATCACAGTAACTGAGGAGAAGTTAATACTTCACTTGCGTGCAAAATTTCAGCTCGATACGTCGTGTCGTTCGTGAGTTATGGATGTTTGAATTTTCTCTCCCTGGAACAAGCACACGCACACATTTTTTTCCAAACTACCTTTTCCCGACATTTCGGACCATTCTGAGTGTCCTGACATGTGAATCTCAAAAAAAAAAAAATGTCTTCATGAAAACAAGGCTTCCTCTATAAGGAATCAAAATGATTTTGCTTCCTCTAATTTCATAGCCCTATATTGAAGGTTGCATCATGATTTATCTACTGCCCCCCTCCCTCTCCTTCCACCCCTCGTCTATGCTTCCTTCTGCCACCCACGTTGAAGTCAGAAGTCACACTCTTAGACGTTCGTCTTTCAGCGTTGGCGAGACACGATGGGGGTCTAACAGCAAAAGCAAACAGTCGAGACAACCACACGGCTGAGGCACGACCTACAGAGCCAGGGCTTTCCATCTACTTCTTTCGTCGTCCTTGTGTCATTTTTTTAATTTTTTTTTTTTTTTTACTCCGTCTCTCGCTCGATCTCGAGTATATGTTCAGCCGGCCAAGAGAGCACCCAACTCGACATGCCTAATCGTCGTGTTCATCCGTCGACACCTTAGCTGTGCTTGTTGGACCCGAGAGAGGTCGTGCGGTTCGTGAGTCGTAATACCGCGAAGTCTGGCGCCTATATACTGATGTGAACGAGTTCTACCCGCGCTCATGAACCGTATATGTGTGAAGCGTGAACCGTAACGCTTTCTGGGATCCCCTTATCGTCTGCCAAGAAGTTACTCCGGACATGGCTGTCACGAGGGAATCGAGAAAATCCACCGTGTACTTGTGTTCCACGAACACTATATTTACACTATATATTTTAACTATTGCACACCAGTATGGGATCTCTGAGCTTTCATCCAGTAATACACATTATTCCTGGAAGAGAATAATAGTTCCGTCCTGTTTTCTCCAACGGGAATCTTTAGTAAAAAAATATTTTTTAAAAAATCTATCTGATTTTTATTTTTATTTGTTTTTTAGAAATTTCAAATTAATGTATTAATAAAAATTTGTGAAATTAATAAAATAGTGTCTATAATTACGTTATAACTTAAAAATTAAATCTATTTAATAATAAACTTATAATTCAATGATTAACTCTAATAAGACGAAAGATCGAGTGATAAAAAAAAATTCTCACACTCCAGTGCCTACATTTTTCCACTTTTATCAATTTTTCCTTCGGAGCTCGAGTTTTTGGAGTAATTTTCTTACGAAAAACATTCGTAGACCATCTACACGTGTCTATGCATCACTTTTATATATTTTTCTTATTGGTCACAGGGACCGCGTTTTCAAGTCCCTCGCTTCCATATATATATATATATATATATATACATACATGTTAGCCGTAGATTCTGCTGCACGATGGAAACTCCAGCATCTCCCGCAGAGACAGCTTCCTGTTTGTGTATCTAGCGGTCCCGCGGACCCGAAAATTCCTCCCAGAGCAACTGCTCCTACTTTTGTTTATCTACGTCTATTTATTTATTGCTAGCTTGCACACCCGGATTCTTTTAAAAATAAAAATAATCCACAAAATTAATTACAGACACTTGTATACTTTGTTGAAAATTTCAACAGAAATGATGATGACATACCAAGATCAGACTCTTCTTGCACTTTCCAGATAAAAACATTCTTCATCCCTTCATTCTCCTCATTCGACCTCAAACTCAAATACATATATGGGGCATTCCATGCCAATTCGATCTGGCTAAAGCCCTCGTATTTTTAATTATTTTTTCGTCAAGTAATATAAATTCACTGAAAAAAATGACCCAACACTTTTTTCAGATTTAAAAAAAAAAAAATCGTTATTAATTATATGCATAGAATTCTTGATCACATTAATAAATTTTCTACCAAAAAATGTGTTTCACGTAAACGTTTATTAGTTTTAATTTTTCTTTTTTTAGCAAATTTTTACGAGATTTGAAAACATCTAAAAAAAAATAATTGTTGGACCTTTGAAATTTTTCAAAATTTCCGTTGAAGAAAAAAGCAAATAAATGAACTTTCGATCATTACGGTCAGAATCTTTCGTGAAAAAATCTTGAAAAATTTGTCGGTTATTTTAATTTTATTTTTTTTTAGTGACTTTATATCATAGACGAAGAAAAAAAAATTGAAAAATACGAGGCTTTTAGCTGTGTCGAATTGGCATGAAATGCACCGTATACATATATACACTTTATGTACACTTACTATTTACTACACAATGTATACTTAAATAGTAAATACGTGCACTCGAATCCCGTTGACTATATGTCGATCGCTCGTTTTCTCATAGAAACGCGTGGAACGTTGAAGAAGAGACGCAGTTGCGGTGGAAATGCGATGAACGGATTCGACGTAAACTATACGAACGGCGTTGAATATCTCGCTCTTCACATCGTGTATATATTTATGTATAACCTATAGCCACCACCACACACCGGTTGGTAAATGCTATATTGCACTTTATATTACTGTGAGAGAAGTGCAACGCCGTAGCTACAACGTCGGTGGCTGTAATTCCTTCGGCTGGCATGTTCTATATATATATATATATGTATATACATATAAATGTATAGTGTTCGTTGTGTACGTTATATAATAGTAATATATGTATGCTTTGAATGGCCTCCGTACGAGGGTGAATAGAGATGCACTTTGGCCACACCGGAGGATCCATCCGAATCTCGTTCTATATCAGTAAAGCTCTACCGAAAGGACGAATTGCAGAACGAGCTGAGAGACGAGAAGCATCCACATAGAGACCCGTCCACAGGATATATATATATATAACTAAGGATATAGAGATCCCAGTGAGACCTCAGATTCCTCGTGGAATAGCGCTCAGAACCAGGCGGCATAATCTTCGTATAGAATTTCCTCGGTAGAATTTTCAGTCCTTCCTTCGTCTTCCCGTCTCTTCAGTGACGATCCTATCGCAATTTTGTGGAGGAAATGTGGAATCTGGATCGTCAATGGTATATACGAGAAATAATTCGATAATGCGTGGATGACATTATATCCTGAGGATATTCATCATCGTGACGTCATTGTATGACTAATTTTCGGAATAGTTTTCATGGTGATTTTAATAAATTTTTTTAGAAGAGCCAGCTGACAAAACTTTTTGAGGACACTTTTTTTGCCATTTTTTTAAATATCAAAAGGCGCTGGTAAACTTTTTAACGACACTTTTTAGTGATTTCACTAATTTGCTTTCTGCAGATTTTTTAAAAATCATAATTGACAAAATGGCAGCGTTTTGAAAAAAAAAAAAGATTAAATTTAGCCTATCTTTTCGACAGTTTTTCGTTAAAAAAAAAGAAGATTTAAAAAATAGCTTCGATAGCGGCTTTCATGCTGATTAATAATCTTTTTACAAATTTTGTTTCAGATAATATTTACGTCCACAATCATGTACACCCTGAGGACTCCTTTTTTTGCAAAGATATTTTAAACCATTGGAAAAAAAATACACGTTTAGAAATTTATTTTCTGTTCTTCATCAGTGCTTTGAATTGACACAAAAAAAATTATATTGATTAGCGTATTTTAATTATCGAAAAAAAAATTCGTGAAAATCAGCCATTTTTCGGTCCGTTTCATACTGGAATGATTCCCTAATGGTCAGATTATTTTTTTAATACAAAGTAAAATTAATGGAACCTACGAAATTTTGCGTATATTTCGAGCAGTACGATTTAACATTTTCTTGCCAGTGTCACACGGAAAAAGGTTTTTCCTTCACTGTATATTTTCTCGTTTACTATATATACGTTGTCTCGATATTCAAGCACGAAGCTTACGTTCCTTCGTGCGACGTTCCATGTAAATGTTCCATCGTAACGGGGCGAGAGTAAGGTATCAGGGTGCACATCGCAAAAGTTTACTGTCTCGAAGAGGACGAGAGAATGGCGACGACAGTATACCAGTGTGGCAGCAATATGGAACGATGCACTCTCTCTCTCTCCGTTCGAGAGCATCGAAGCTCGAGGCGAGGCGCGCATTTCCGATAGTATAAACAGAAGTCCATGTAGCTTCGGGTTTCGTGATGTGAATAACAAATCTCTGAGTTTCCGTCTCTTGATCTAGTTCTCTGATATTAACTAACTTTATTATTCTCATAAATATGCATCAAACTAGTTTCAACAATACACATTCACGTTGAATTCGAGTGCTTTCTGTAATCCTTTCAATATTCAACATTCATCATTTCATCAAATGAACAATATAACATAGTTATCATGTAGACACATTAATTGCTTAGAATTAGCAGGATTTTCGATTTTTTTTTTTTTTTTTTTTTGTAAATTCTTAGCCGCCGAAATAGAAAATAGTATATTTATGTACTTGAGGCAAATTTTTTTTCCTATCTGCTAGTAAATGCAAATAAAATCATAGAGATTCAGAATGAAGAATTTTTCTGAAGAAAAAAGAACGTCTTTTCATAATAATTCTGAAAAAAAATAATCCGAAATAATGATCAATTTTTTGGACGCTAAACCGAGTACAGGCCCTTAAAAAAAGCCCTTTTATTGGTTTATATGGGTTGCAGTGAGTCAAGTAGCATAAATACGTAACTCTAAAACGCCTGATATGTCTTTCATTCAGTCATGATGAGTAAATCTCGTTAATACGAATTTTCCCATGAGATACAATTGATCATCACAGTCAACTAACTCATCCATCATAGTTAGGGTATTAATTAAGGGACTTTCCATTAATGCGAGATGTTATTTACAAGATATGACGGCATCTCAAAACGTTTCGAAATGCAGAACATCAATCATAAAATATACATTTTCATGACCATCTTTCTACTCCATCGAACATAATTATTAAAAAAAAAAAAATATGAAAGCCACTCATAATACGTCATCTGTCAAATCAAAACATCAAGGAAATCACAACAAGAAATCAAAAATGTATTTAGTTAGACATCTCAAAATTAGCAATGTCCACAGACAGACAGACAGACAGAAACGAGTGAATATATTTATTGGATCTCAAACATCTATTAACATATTCATGACTTTGTATGATAAGTGTATTGTTTGTTTCAATTAAAATGGCCGTTTTCAATTTTATTATAATAATCAAGTGAATTTTCAGCGTTTTACTCTCAAAATATGGAATTTTTTTTTATACCACAGGTTTTATTTTTCTTTTCTTTTTCTTACAAGAAACGATCTATGAAATTTTTAATTTTCCAAATTTGGTGAAAATTTTTAATTAAATAAAAGAAAAAAAATTCTCGGCCCATTTTCAAACTACGATGGAAATACTTGTTTTTAGTTCTATATTTTATTTTAAAAAATGTCCGTATTTTAATCCTGATCGAAATACATTTTCACAAAAATGTTCAAAACAATTATTTTATAGTGTAAAGCAAATGATAAAAATTTGAAAAAAAAAATGTTTTCTTTTTTTAGACCAAAATATGGAAAAATAATTCGTCAACAGAATCCGAGGGGGTCAGCTTTTTCTGAATTTTTATCACAATAGGAATGTAAAAAATTTGGATTGATTGTCAATGCAAAATGATGTAAATTTTGCACACACATTTCGATAGAGAGTGCATATTCTCTCAACATATTCTATATTGAGAAAAGGTTTGTGGAATGGGACGCATTGACAGGTTCGCCTTGTCGTGACATTTAACGTGTTCCGGGGGCGTGCTTCCAAATATAATGCACTTGCCGAGACGCTTCCTGCTCCCTCACCGCGCTTTCACAACTCTCTATGTATATATACTGTGCCTGACAAGACACGACGCAGAGCAGGTCACCGTAACAGAATCAGTGAGTAGCAACACCAACAAGCATTGCTGGTTGACGCGTCGCGCCTTTTTTTTCACAGGATTAATGCGTAAGGGGCAAAAATAAGATCAGGGAAAGGGAGACGCCCTAGTTTGGTTGACAGAAATTTTTTTTTACGTTCGACTATTTGAGCTTCACCTTCTTAATGCTCATCCTGCTATTTTTTGTCTTGATCTTGTTACATCAAACGCGATTTTATTGACTCTTCAAGTTTTCCTCAAAATCCAACTCTGTGACTCTTGACGTGTCTCTCAGCGCTTGGTTCTTTGTAATTTCGTATAGCCGCGGATAGAATGCAAGTCGGGCGCTGAAGGCATTTGGGCAGATAAGAATCCGGAGAGCATCAAGCAACGAACACACCAATTAACCAGATTTATTTATGGTACCTTCGTTACGCTACACCGTCATTAAAAGCATGTTGAGGAAAAAGGGAACGGACGGTCGGTGAAACGCTGACGCAAGTCCAAACATCGCCTGGCTTGTTTTTTTTATTTTTTTATTTTGGTATAATAAATTGACCACGGGAAGGCGTGCGGCTCTTCTACACTTGCGTAGGAAGATAATGAGCTGTGAAACATAAAAGATTTGAGAGATAACGAGTCGAGAGGAGTAGATTTATTTTCATGTCGTTATATATATATATATTTGGCTCTGTCGGAGTAGAACTAATTCCTGATGTATCATAGAGATTACATGTCATTTAACTGTGTTTAACTGCGGAGGTCTGAGAATCTTGAGAATCAGTCGAGATTTCGATGAAATAATGGGTTTGATGAAATCATTGACACTCGAATGATTGAACGTTGGAGGAGTGAAATCGGATAAGGTTAATCCAATCTTGGGCTAGGTTAGTTACTTTATTTAGCTACTTTGACGTTAACAGCTGATTTTTGCGATCGAATTTCGTGGATTTGGAAATGGGATTCAGTAAGGATTCAGCCTGGATTCGGTAGGATTTACGTAACTCAACCGAATCCCACCAGAATAAAGTTCAACATTACATCCAACTATTTTCTCTCTAAAATCTTCAAACAAATTCATGATCTGTCGAATTTATGACTAAATCAAGCTTAAATTCAATGTGGAATCCTGAGAGATCTACAAACACACGTTTTTAAAATAGGTGTAAGGATGTTCAGAGCTGAGAGTTACGAATATAAGTCGGCTCTCGACTTTCATTTCTTTCTTCTTGTTCTTCAGCTAGACTTCGCGATTCCCGATTTGTCTTTCATTGGTCGTATAAGTTGAACAGGGACGCGCACTCGGATTCCTCGACTCGATAGCGGCTCGAGAGTTTTCGGGAGTGATTCGTAGACCCACATGACGCAAGTTTCACATCGACAATTTCATTGTCTTGAAACGATATCTCCGGAACTGGGAAAAAACTTTGGATACATAAGGTATCCAAGTCACGAGCACTTTTTTTTCCTTCAATCTTGGCAGCTCACTTGAAGACATTGTTATTGTTGGTAAAATATGTAGCGTCAGTGAATCGAGAAGCAGACGCTGTTTCTTGTTTTAGCATAGATAACGTAGTTTCTTATTCTCTATGCATTTTTCTTCCATCTCTCTACAATGTTATTAAATTGAATCATAAAATGCATCATCATTTTAGTCAACAAATTCAGTTGCCTCTTTCGATTTATTACAAATACAAAAGAATTAACCGATCGTTGATGTATGGAAATAAGAAGCTAAAACCGCGATATCGTATATGAAGTTGTTCCTTAAGTTTTCCAAGACACGAGACCAATTTTCCTTATGCGCATTCGTTATCAGACGGTAGGTCCCGCATGTGCCCGCTGTGCGGATAATATAGTACGTCATATACCTTATCCAAACGACCAAGGGAATCATAACTGACGTTTATGTAAAACCGTGAGCCCCTTGCCCATGCGTGGAATGCCCAACCATTCGAGTAATAAAGATTAACTACCGGGGGGTTGGTGCGAATCTCAAGGGATGAGGTACGCTCAGAATTCTAAGCACCACAGATCATATTTGCACACAGATTCTGCTGCCTCGATACACTTGCAAACAAAACTGATGGACAGACTTTCGAAGGTATGTGTGATTACACCTAAAATAATTCTGGCCTTCCAGTTAGAACTGTCTTTGAAAATCCACGCAGTAGCCATTTTGTAATCTCTGCTACACTAAAAAAAAACACCAATCCTCATTCCAGATAACACTTTGTTGGCAGAACAGTAAAAAATGGACATCATATCTATGCAGAATTAGAAGAGATTGCAACAAAATTGCGTTTTTATTTGCCTGCAATTCTGCCGGCGTCATATATGTCAAGAGGAGTCTTATCTGTAAGTTAATAAGAACTGACCAGGAAATTTTGAGTTGAAGCCTTTGTTTGCTAAAATCTTGCTGATAAAGCAATGACAATAACTGAAATTAGTATTTTGGAAGGTATATGAAGGGAGAAAAATGTCTAGCCAACCAACCAGCCAATTGGTAAGCCGACCAACCGCTTGGTAATCCGACAAATGATTGGGAAGCCAAAACCAACTGTTTGGTAAGCCGACCAACCCATTGTTAAGCCAACCATCCAACTAACAAACTGAATTTGATAAACAATAGCAAATATAAAACCTACCTACTGATTAGTAATACCAACTAATCGACAGACAATACCAACTAACTGAAAATAGTTGATGGAAGCAATCATAGAAGTCTGTAGTTAATTCAACTCACCATTTCTCTCCGTGCATTCTTCTCTTTTTATTTAGTTCTAAAAAAAAAACAAATTTCAATTGGAAAAAAATATCCGTTCAAAGGTTAATAGTGTACAGAGAAAACAGGTCTTCCATACCCAGAAGAAGATTGGAATGGCAGAACGGAAAAATACGACGATAGCCAAAGTATCTATTTGCAGAATCGATAGCACAGTTCCGACATCGCCGAGATATTGCTATCGTTTTGCCTTCCTTCATTACAGAAACGAGTGCCCTTTACAGTTGAAATGGAGACTAGCATATCCGGTTGCTCGATGATCGCAGGGTCGCTGACATATAAATAGAAGGGTTGTATAGAAATCCGGGTCAGTGGAGGTAGGGAATTGCACACAGACGAGGAAGTCGGGTTGAAGAGAACATGCCCCCCCCCCCCTTCCCCCCGACCATCCGTCGTGACCCGGCATCGAGAACCGCGACCGCACATCCGTATTGTTTTCAGCGTATATTGCGAAGGTTTCAGCCGGGTACGGAAGCTATATGTACGTAAGGATAGCCGTAGGGATTGAACGAGGTCCTTCCTTCCCGTTCCCATTTTACAACGAATTGAAATCCATAGCTCTGAAAGTATCCACAACTACATATAAGGCAAACCGACCCAATAATCGGCCTGGATACAGTAATTGGCAACTTTAAGCATTAAAATTCATGGAAAAAAATATATATATGAGGCATCCTCTGTCAATTCAAGTGACAGCCACTTTTTATGATAAAAATAATTTTTTTACTTATAATTACTTATCATTTTTGACATACGCAACCTTACATCATATTTATCGTATGGCCAAGTTGACGGAAAATGCCTCATGTAAGTATGGGCTAAAATGTTCTGTGCTACTAGTTCCTGGCCGGTTACTGACACTTTTACCTTGTATGTACATATATATACTGTACCGTTTCCGACTGCAGACGACAGAAGGGAAACGACGTAATGGATGAAAATTCCGCTTGAGGAAATGCCCTGGCTCTTCAAGAATCCTGACGGAACTTTTTGAAGTCCTGTTATGAATTAAAGTTGCGAGGATAACCAGTAGTCATTTTGAAGTTTGTTCTCAAGTTTATTATTTAATTACTTAAGATAAAGTCACGAGTCTGGGACTAGAATTCGGGTCTTCTATAAATTGCCCTTTACAAATTTGTCCCAGTTCTCAGAATACAAGTACATCATTTGAAATTAAAATCCAATTGTCCTGGAGGATCATTTAATTGCGTCGCAGTTACTCTTTGTAAATTCTGCGTGTAACTTAAGTTTTAAGTCTATTAGAATTTAAAAACTATTTTAATAATGTGAAGTTCAAAGGTGCAAGTAGAAAAGTAGTGTAAAAAAGGGCGTTTGAGAATATGTTTCCATGAAAAGAAGAGGAAAAGCTCCTTTTTCCTTTGTGCTTATAGTGTGTAGGTTCGTGCCGATAGAAACGTGTCTTTCATTACGACGGCCTTCAGGATGTATATTTTAATACAAAGGGAACCGGCGTAAAAAGGATACACTAAGGGGATAAAAAACCGTCGACAAAACGTGTTGTTCCTTTTTTTTTCGCTATCACGCTCTCGACTTTCAGGTAACTGGTCGTGCCAAAGACTGGCCTGGCTATTCCAGCTCAGTGTATGTTACCGAACCAAGCAGAGCAGTGAGTATTCTATATGCATTAAGCTGTCCTTTTACTTGTTATACTATTCTTATCGTCTCCGTTGCTTTTTTTCTTTTCTTTTTGTGGACGCCCTTTTCTCTGATGTATTTTTCGCTCATGCATCACAGGTCCCACGACGTAATCTTGCTTTTTTGCCTTTTTTCTGTTTCAGGTAAATGCACTTGAGAGGAGTGGAACAGGATGGCGAGACTGTTTTGGGACAGAAGAACTTCAAGCAGTCCCCTTGCTGGGACAACTATGAGTATTTAAAACCGCTGCCGTTTTGTCAATTTTGATTTTAAAAAACCTGAGTATTTCCCAACAATTGAACACCCATGAATGGTCTACAAAGTTTCATTTCAACGACAAATGAAGTTCAATGGTGAATCTGAATGATTGTGGATTTTTTTTTCTCTGCGTGCGTCTGTTATTGTCCAATTTGTTCGAGGGTCAACAAACGACATTGTAGAACGTTGAGGCAACCCATAGAAGAGCAGAACAACAGTGTAGCGACACTGTATCAAGGCTAATTCGATTGATAATGGATAACGGAACGATTACCCAGGTTAACGAAGCTCGCTGGCTTCCTGGTTTTACCGTCGTTCGCGTACAGGCCGTCGCTCCCGATTGCCTTGCGGCCGTTAACGTCCTCAGCCCTCAGCCATGTCGTCGCTTGTAGCCGCGGCGTTACAGTTCTCCGCGCTCTGCCGCACCTAACGTACATCAACTAAGCACAGTTTCCACACAACGGAGCTTCGTAATTGCTCGAGAATACTTCTCTGATAGCTTTTTGTATATCCACTCACGGTTATAAATACCGCTAACTGGGTGTGTGTGTGTGTGTGTGTGTGTGTGCGTGTGTGTGTGTGTCCTTTCAGTTATTACTGCAATCAGCAAAGTGGCGACATAAATGTCTCAAATAATATTTATTATGATCAATATCTTTGTACTGCCTTAACAATGGAGATATCTTCATTATGATAAAGTCGTACGAATGGCAGAACGAAATGCAATTTTGCACAAATTTAAAGAAAGATTGTACCAGAGGAAGCTTTATAAAAAATCGAAATTAATAAGGTAGCAATTTGTAAAATTCTACTTTGCAACACTTTTTTTCTCTTCTAAAAGACAGTTTCATTTTATTATTCATTTTCATGAAATGATCTAAATAATCATTGATGTAAAACACCCAGAGCTTGAAGCTAGTTCATTTTGTTTTACGTCCTTTTCCGCAGCAAGATGGATTACTCAAGAAATCGGTAAAGAATCATGAGACTAAAAATATCTCATCAGATATCAATAGAAAACCTTGTCAGTCTTTTTATTTTTGATTTTATCCATCTTTTTTTTTTGCCAAATCGAAGCTTTCATCGGTTTTCTTTCACGCAGGACTTGGAGAGCCTTTTGGAAGTCTGTAAAAGCCGACATCGCAGTCATCTCATTCTTGCTCTTCTATTATACTCGAGCAATTGTAAGAAAGAAAAGAAAAAAAGAAGGAAAAACGAAAGGTGAGAATGTGTCGCCGTAAGACGAGAGGTCGATAAGGACAGAGCACACTGACTTCTGAAAGAAGAAACCTGAACATTGAGGGATGAGGAAAGGGCAGGCGAGCAGCAATTACGAGCCTCTCGTCGAGTCTATCACGCGTCAAACTATTAACTCACCGGCGCGTCTCGTCCACTGGGCGAGCTCCAGCACACTCCCCGATGGTCTTATATATATACTATCCTCTATCCACCCCTCTTCGAAGTTCCCTGCGGGGAAGCAAATAATCGGGTCGCGAGGCTGCACTCAGCGTCGCTCGTCACACTGGAGGATCTCTCCTCAAAGACTCTTTGCAAAGTGAACTCTTTATTAAACTGCTCGACACGAAGATCACTATTCCAATAGACCCAGACTTAATACACTAACGTACACGCCAATAGCAATTTTCTCCGTACCCCGTGACATTACACTCTAAACGAAAAATGCCAACCGATTTGGTCGATTCGTTTTTGCGTATTTTAAATTCATTTTCTGCTTCCTCATAGAGGAAGGCTTTCTCAAAAACAGTTCTGGACTTTACCTGGACGCTCCATTCGATTCTTAATCCCACACTCGGTCCTTAGGAGATTGAAAATCTCTGTCCCGGGCAATTTTTTTTTCTCCATGGCTACTGTCAAGAACGGGAGTCTTAAGTTTTTCGTGATCGTTGACTTCCTCAAATAAACAAAGAATTTTTTTTAACTAATATTAAGCAAACTTATATATGTGAAGTCACATACGACAAATTGGCCAGGCCGTAACCCTTATTTTTCGCCAGGTTGCATTGTCAAGACAAATGACAATGTTTAGGACGCCTCGAAACGCTCACCCCATCAGCTGGGAAGAGGGCGGGGGGGGAGGGCGAACTTTCACTATACCTACATGTAGCAGTAGCAACACACTTAAGCCTCGGCATCGTAGTCGATGGCCCCGCGATACACTCGAGACTTAATTGAATTCCAAGCGCTGCGGGAGTAACTTTGGGTCCCTACCGCGTTTACTTAAATCACAGAGCTCTTAGTCCACGAGGCGGGGTAGGGTCGAGGAGAAGGAGGGAGGGGGGGGGGGGGGGGGCAAGAAGTGCCAGGACGAGACGAAGTGCAGACAGGGGTTCCAACCATTTTGGGGAGGCTCTTTGCCTTGGATGAGATGGCTCTCTCACTCTCTCGATCGATCGATGAGCTCCGACGTCGAATCGTTTCAATTTGTACGTTCTTATTAAAACGCTGGAGGGCCGACGTGGAGTATGGGGGGTAGGGGAGGAGAAGGGGAGCGTGTATACACGAACGAGAGGTCGCGCTCGCGCGAGCTTTCTCGTAGCCTGTAATAATAATCGGTACCACCTTGTAATTTAGCAGGCTTTAATGACGTACGGCTTGCGTTCGAGCTGGCGAACAACTAAAAGCTACAGTAGTATAGTGCCTTTACTTTAGTAGTGGTAGTTTGTTAGTAGCTCGGAGTAAAGTGTAGTAGGCGGGTGAAGAGGGAAATGGAGATTAATTCTGCAAGAACGCCGGCGCGCAGAAGCGATACGTTCGTGTATACCTTATACACATCCAAATGAACTACTCCCGCGTCCTGCAAAAGCCATGCGCTTCTTCGCTTGTCTTAATGTAGCCGTACCATCCGAGAGACTCGGCAAACCTGGATCGTGGTGTCCCGCTGACGATTAATCTGCCAACCGAGATTACGCGTAATAACCCCGAGCCGCCAAACTCTCTGCGGTTTTCCAGTTTTTTATTTTTACCGCATTAATCCTGACTTGAAACCATCAGCTTGCAACACACGTATGGGTAATATCGTTGTAATGAGTTTGCAATGAGCGACGACGCCGTTATCGAGCTCCAGAGATTACGTTCCTGTTCGTTAAATTCTTTCTGAGTAATAGGAGCGCAATATTTTATTTACGTTTTTGTATAGTACTTACTCAATATTTTATGTAGTTTTTAATAAGGATATTAGGGTTCGTAGGTCAGCGACTGATTAATTTTCATTGGTGGTTTGGTGTAATGATATGAAAGAATTTGCGGACGATAAATTGTACAAAATTCCGCGTGGAAAAGATGAGGAGTCCAGTATGGAATCCAGGGCAGAATCTTTTATGGAGTCTAGGCAGTTCCGGATGAAGTCTGGGTAATCCAGGATGAAGTCTCGGTAGTCCAGAATGGAGTCCAAGGTGGACAAATGGGATGGGATCGTATCCCATTCTCCACCCTAGACGACCCAGACTTCATCCGGGACTACCTAGATTCCATCGTGGACGCATAATTTTTACGCAGGATGTAAGCCAAGTGACGGAATTCTTCGTTATTTTTAGCTTTGACAAGAATGAGGGAATATAATGTTGTAATATTTTGAGGGACTAAATTGTCCCGTACAAATTTTTTTCAAAATCATTCAGACAATCAGAGTATCTCAATTTTGTACCAAAATGAGCTTGAAAATCGGCGTCATCTGTTGTAAATTTTATCCACCATGTGTCCCTGATATCGGATCTGCCGACCCTCTAAAGCCTACGCGTACCTAAGTCTTCTACAACAGCTTTCGACAGAGTATTCACACTATCTTTAGCGGCATCGAAGTCCAAAGCTGTTCTTGGCACGATCTTAGCAAAGCGATTCGGAAACTTTGGGTCCATGGCATGGTAGCGGCATAAGTACATACGTCCGTCTTAGGTAAGACTTATGCGTAAGCCAGAGTAACTCTGGTTCCATCGAGGCAATGTTTGTTGTAGTTTGAACTACCCGAAGGGGGATATTAAGGAAGGGGTTCTGGTACATTCCCACGTTTAATGATGTATGCGAAACTGTTTCACATCTCTCGTGACTTAACAACACCTAACTTCGTTGTCCATCGCCAACTTTCTGGGTCAGAAACACTTGTGTAACACTGATGGTCTACTTTGATGACAACTGAGTTTTAGAGAATTTTTAGACATGATTAAGCAACTGGGACATCTTCGTATTGAAAGTAAAATAGTACATGGTTAATTTTTGTCTTTTAGAGTCATGCTCATCAGTGTTACCACGATAAAACAAGACTACCCCACTATAAGTCTAATTGTACCAAGGTGAATTGATTTATCTGAATGAATCAACCATAGACCATTTTTCTTACGCTGGTCCCAATTGAAAACGCTACCTTCAAGTCCATTGCTTACGGTCCTTGAACGTTAATGTGACAAATGTATCCTAATCAGTGTTGCCACAGTAAAACAAGACTATATGTCGTACAGTCGCTTAGACCTGTCTCGTCGTCTCCGAGGTGTCGTGGCCTGAAACCGGCGTGTCAACATTCCACACGAGTGACGCACTAAACGTGGCTAATCTCAGGACGCAACCACCTAACCGAGGCGTTTACACGATCTGTCGTAACGTTCTACCTGTGACAGGAGTGCGTAGACACGAGTAGAACCTCTAGATACTGAATCACACGGAATATACGTACGGAAACTCCCTTCGGGTTACTGAACATCTCCGAGCACACCTCGGGCTTGGCATACGTAATTATCCCGCACGCCTGGAGACCCTGCTACGGATTCACCAACGTACTCATCCACCCAGAAGAGAGAGCTACTGGTTACCTCCCAGAAACGGATGGGCCGAGCCTATCGCAAGTTTACGACTGGGCTCTCCCTCAGGCCGGTGGTTGCACTACGATTATCATCACCCAGAACACACACACACACAGCTTGAGTGAGGCGATAGTGGCTCCTAACTGGATAGTGAGGCCTGCTTGTACATTTGGTTTCGAGTATATAGCGACTGCCAACCTATCGAACGCCCTTGTCTTGACTATCGATCTCCGGATGCGGTTCGGAAACGCCGATGGCGAATTATCGCGCGCTCTCCGAGCCGACGAGTCATCGGGTCGCTGTTGTACACTGCATCGGCATGGCATCTCAAGCAAGCTTACCCATAAGTGCTTCTTGGAAGTGGGTAACTGAAACACATATAGCTTGCACGAAAGACAACTTACCATTAATAGCTATTGTATGTTATGAGAAACTCTGTTATTGATGACTTAAGATCCAAAAATCATCTGAACATTTGCGTCCTTTGATTTAGATCTCATAACTCGAGAACGGTTTCAAGTATTGATCTAAAACTTCACGGAAGTGGTGCAGTTATTATCCAAGAAAACACTAAACGCGATAACCATTTAATTTTTATGATTTTTAGGTGACGCAGTCTTCTTAAGCAAGGATCTCTTTCCTGACTCTATTTTTTCTGTACACTTGGAGAATAGTCTAGGTGAGATGGTGGTGCAGAGCAAGCAAGGATGAGGAATGTAGAGAGCTAGAGGAAGAGGCCAAAGGGAGGGTTATGGGGGGTGGGGGGAGTAAGAGAACCCTCGTCATTGGGGCGAGAGAACCCCTCTCGTTCGTCCGTCGTGGATTTCCGAGGCGGAAGAGCAGGTGGCATCCTATCTAGCTATAGCTCTCACCCTCTCGCCAACTCCGTAGCTACTGGCAGGCTACTATTCTGCTCTGCCTGCTTCTGATGCTCCTAGGGTGGCCGAGGTTGGTCGGAAGCTATCCGGTATCCTCGGAAGGAGTTGAGATACAAGTCCGATAAGTGAGAGGCGCTTAAGCGGAGCGGAACGGGGATTATCCGAAAGTCCTCCCTCGAATCCCACGAGATTCCCTCCCCCCCTCCCTGCCGCGTCCTCACTGACGTTTCCTAGCGCACCCGGTGCGGGACCGAGTGTAAACGAGAAACGGAATATCGTGCGGAAGACAGAGGCAACGGTAGATAAGAACGAGACAGAAGATTTTCTACTCATCGTCTCAGTCGAGAAACCAGTGGGGCACCTTACTGTTAGTACCCAAACGGCTTCACCTGTAAGTGCTCGCTCGTGTCTGTACGGACAAAATAGATCAGTTCACTTAGACTCAATTGATTGAGAGTTAGATGGATGAAGCGGAAGTAGACACTTAGCTTGAGGAAAATGGAATTGTACTGTCAATTGCAATAATAAACAGTTGGTGATAAAAGATGGTTTTTGCATATTTATTTTGTTTGATTTTTACATTTTTATTGGTAGATTTTAAAATACTTTAATGTGGTCCGACCAGGTAATTGTCAACACAAGCAAAACATTCAAGTTTGCAAATTTATGGAGTTCGGATTGGAGAGCGAATGATTGTTACATTCAGAAGTGTCCCTCACAAACCTTAGGTTATTTAAATAACCTGACCAAGAAACAATTTCAAAGAAAATTCAGTAAAGATCCAATAACAAATTTTAAAAAATAGGAAAATCATTGACCGGACAAGATATTCCGCTGACGACGTTTTATGAAGATTCCAAGGAAATTGAGGCTGCCGACTTTTTCCTTGGTCGTATCCAGGTCAAAGACCATCCAACTTGGGCGAGTGGATTTCGAAGGGTTTGGCCTTGTTGTATTAGATATTGAGGACGAGGGTATATATTAGGTGGGAAGAAACGCCCGACGGAGATGGTGGAAACGTGATGGCAGCTATGTCGTCGCGTGAACCGATCGATGTTCGGCATTGTTTTACAACCACATCTGTTCAACTACCCTTCTCGTCGTCTTTCGCGTCGTTGACGTCGTATGAGCCGAAGAGACCCTTCCTGCGGTTTTGTATGAGGATATCAAACGAACGAGGTGCAAGCCTCGAAGAACCTCGTCGCGACGCTCGTGATCGAAGCAACGGGTTGGGGGGGGGGGGGGGGGGGGGGGGTTGAACACATGAACCAGGCTATGCCCACCCGACCCTGGTGACGAGAGGGACGAATGAGGTGCGGTCGGGTGAAGAGGGCAAAAAAGGAACTGGTAGCGGAGACACTGCTGAGACAGCGCAATACCACTGCGCGCTTGCTAAGTGCCGACAAAATTTACCACGTTGCAGATCTTTAAGAGCGGCCTCGAGATATCGAGCTCCAAGGTATATAGCAAAAGACAATATCTCGGCTGTCGCGTTTGTGGTGAACATTACGTTATAAATGATCGAATGTTGAAATTATGGCTATGGACATATTTTATATTATATTTAAATGAAATGAGAATATATTTGCCTCTCTGTTTGACTTTCTAGAGTTTTGGGCTCCCCTATTGGGATAATGAAATGATGGAAATATTAATATTTATAACGTCTGGATTGAAGTATTTTGCAAATCCTCACTTTGTCCTCAATTTCACAGTCGATTTAAACCTCTACGATATGTACCCTAATAGAAAAAAAAATTATTAGTGGTTACAGGCGGCGTTGTTCAGACTTTCGTGCCTGGAATCTCGCTAACGAAGCGAGAACTGAACGAATACTGGCGTTATCGGCAATGGGTCGTGCCGGAGTGGAACACACTATGATAATGTTGAACTCCTTTTACACCAGCACGTACGATACAGCTTTACATATAACGTAACAGCTACAGTAGAAGCTACAGTAGTTTTTCAACCTACTTTCTTTAAACGGGGTAGCAGTGCGAAAAAAAAATAGATAACTAGAATTCCGAATAACGTAATTTATGATTAAAGGAGGGGGGAGGAAGGATAAAAGTATTTTATTAACAATAATAATCAATTTTTAACTTGACAAAATCAAATGAAGAATCAAGTGTAAAATCAAAAATAGATACAAGAAATATTTATATCTACCAAAAATATTCTACTTTGTATTTTATTCCAGGATTCAATATACGTATATTTTTATCTTTACTAATTCTATATTTGTAAAAAAAATGTGTGAAGGTGAAGCAGAACGAGGTTCCACTGTACTGAAGAAAAAACTTCTCGTCGTCTAAATTCTGGTGGATTTCACGTGCGGGTGTAGCCGACCAGCCCCCCCTTCCGTGGGGTAATTGCGCCGTGAGAGCATTGGTGTGTGCTATCCGCAGCCAGAGAGAGCTCGATTGGCCAATTAATTCTGTCAACCATTTTTTGCTACACGCTGAGGTGGCGCTGTATATATATCTGAGGCAGCGGAACGGATCTCGGGCTTCCTATGTTACGCTCCTTCGACTACACAGACGTGTACACGTTCGAAAATAACCAACGTGTGGTCTACGAAATAAAAATATTTATTTATCCATCTGTGAAACACTGCGATACATATAAGTCATTCTCTGTCAAATCAATGACTTCTTTATAGCCCTTTTGGGTATTTCTTATAATTAGCCAGACTTTATTTCTATTTGAGTCTACTTTATTTGATTTTTTTTTCCAGACTTTTCTCCCAAAAATTCAGGATTTGCATTTTTTTAAGTTATTTACTTTTTGAACGAGGAAAAAAAACAGAAATATGAGATTTTTATTATATTATAAATTTTTGCTCTTATACATTTTTTTTGTGTTTAATAATTAAATTAAATTAATAAATTAATTTGCTTGTGTAATTAATTACTTTGAGAGAATTTAAAAAAATTACAAAATTATGAAAATAAAAAAATTGAAGAAAAAAAAATTGAATCTATCCCCAAGTAGGATGAAGTAAAAATAAAATGAAATAAATTATTTAAAAAAAAACTAACCCTGTCCGGGTAAAAGTGGCTGGATTGACGGAGAATGCCTCATATACATCAGAATCGGTAGTAAAAAAAAAGATTCCGAACCGCCATTGAATCAATTAACGAAGCCAGTACAGTTTCGTTGATTAAAAACAATATATTCGTGACAATATGAACGACATAGACGAACTGACGAGGATATGCCAGGTACGATTCGCAAAAAAAAAAGAAAAAAAAAAAGAATACTTTTTATATTGTCACAAAAGAACTCTTCCGCGACGGGACTGCGATAGCTGGTCGAATTTGACAAAGCTCCGAATCTAGCTGTAGTATAGATATTCCACCGATGCGACGGCATGAGGAAAAAAGGGTACCGAAAACGCTTTTTTTTCGAAAGCTCAGAGTGACGATCGCCGCAGCCGATCGAACGATGCAGGTGCGTTGCATTTATATAGAACGGGGAGACTCGGATGCCGCGACCGACGCTTCACCTCCACCAGACAGAAGAGGAAGTGCAAGAGGACAAAAGAACGAAAAAAAGTAGAAAAAAGAAGAAAAAAAAACGCTGTTCTGTCCATACTATGCTATATAGAGTCCGGTCTGGGACTTTATTTCCAAAGCTTTATCCCACGTGACTCTCGTTCGAGACCGATAATGTCGCAAGCCCCGTGTGTGCGGGATAGAACAGAAAAATCGATGCATACCGCATGCCCGCAGCATACCCTGTCAGCCGACTATATACACTGATACAACAGAGAATCCGGCATAGCACTTTACCCTGCTAAACCTATGCATTTTAGCCCCTCGATTTCAACCCTCGCCAAGTCCCTTTTATGTACCTGGTTTCAAAGACCATATAACGAAATCGGCGATCCTGCTAAAATCCTTTAATGCCCCGCGTGCGTCCTTTTCCTTCGAAATAAAATATTCGTTAATTATTGTACCTGTTAGAATTTTATTTGATCGCATTACAAAACTATTCGATGGATTGTAACTGAAATAAAAATGAATAAAAAATATTTTACCTTATGAATTCTCCGCGATTGGATCGTGGAGCAACTGTCTCTTCTATCTGTTGTACTTAAAATTAGTTTGACAAACAAAAAAAGTTGCTCTAAGCTTTATAGCAATACATCGTCGTAAGCTCGAACAAAAGTTGACCATCCATTATCGAGAAAGTCGAACTCAACGGAAAAATTGAAAAAGTCTTAGCAGGCTTAACGACGGTCGACGTCATTCTGACGTAAGAAGAATGCATCGAAATACCACTGTAGGTCTTTTTGGATCGGTATATCTATGAAATTTCCCGGAAGCGTCAAAGCCCGAAGGACAAGACGGAAGAAGACGACTAGGAGAGGACACACGTTCGAAGCGTCTCGTCATTATTAAGACGGCGAGTCGCGTTACTCGAGACCGAGCCATTAGACGCCCGCCATCGTGCGCCCATGACTGGAGACTTTGGGTTGGCATTTACGAAAGTTCGGCCGCACCGCAGCCGCACCCAAGTTTAAGTAGAAGCTTGTGGTGACGGTGTACCTGGCGTCGTCGGGACCAAGCAAATTAGCTCCAAAGATCCGCAAAAATACTCGAGAGACATTAGTCTGTGCAGGGTCACGCCGTAACTACTTGTTATTTTAAGCGTGACATTGGCGCTTCAAATGCCGAAGTATAAATTGACTGAAAGTTCAACTACCAAGTCTAATGCATCAATTCTGCTTTCGCATAAAGGAAACATTCTGTTTTGTCAAAATGTGCAAATTGAAATATTTCATATGAGGCAATTGCAAAGAGAGCTCGTCCAAGATGGGGTTGGGAGATGATTAAGTTAATGCAGCTAACTGAACATAGTTCGCTGATCCCAATTAAGATGCGTCCAATTAAAACGCTGGTTTTTTTTAGTATAAACAGAACATTGAACTATTGTTTTACTATTAAATCAGTACTCATGCACTCATACATATTTACTTTGAACATAGTCTTCTTTGAAGATAGGCCAAATTTTGTTGGCTTCAAATAAAACGTTTTTTTTTTCTCAGTGTAGACAGCAGATTGCATTTCTCGCGACACTAAATCTGCGTGTAACCGCAAACACAGATTTATTTCGCGGACAGTATTTTTATTTTTTCAACTACATTCACTTGACTTCAATTAAATAGTTTTTTTTTCACTGTGTATTAGCAGTCCTTTTATCTCCCGGCACGACAGTTTAACCCGAATGCGCGGCATCGCGCGTGTGCGGCGTGCGGAAAAAGCAAATTCTCCGGAACTAACGAGTAACGCGAGAACGTCGTTCCAGGCTAGTAGAGCTTTTTATTCGTTTACCAGGAATGTGCGTTCTCTGGGTAGTTTTGGTTTTGTTATAAAATCATTTAAGCCGGAATTCAATTTACTTCATTGCGCCTCATAAGGAAGGCAATATTATTTTTTTTTATTTTTAGGACAATAAGAATGGGTACTAATTTTAGTACCGCAATAGAGATGAAGAACATTAAGGCTCGACAACACGATAGCAGCTGTAAAACTGAGGGTACTATCGCAATTTTTTTCTTTCTTTTGTCCAAGAATTGATTTTTGGTATTGACATTTTAGAATTGTTAATCATTGTGTTAGCTCGATATTTCGTATATGAGTTGTCTTTGGACGAATTATTGGATAAGAAATATCAAAGTTGGAGTGTAATAATGACAAGATTGCTCTCCAAACAATTGAAAATCTTCATAATGGTGTCCTACTTCTGTTCAGACATTGCAAGCTGTTTAGGGATTTTCAGTAGTCATCCAAGAAAATCGAGCAGCCCATTGAGTTTCCTATATGCAGATGCACAGAGAGTAACTCGGATGTGCATGCACTCTCGAGCAATCTCGCTTGGTTCGCGACCGATATTCACTATACAATATACAATACACATAGTGTGTCTTTGGGCGAAGAGCGAGTGAGGGTGAAGGCGTTCTTCGAAATCGCTGACTTGACGTCTCTCCGCGTTGTTCACTCTTGTGCAAAGTGTCTCAACTCGCTTGGTGTGTTCACGTTCTCGTGAGCTCGGAAAGTCGAAAGTGCACGTTGCCACGTCCAGATCGCATTCGAACCGAAAGAGAATTCAATATCTTCAGCTACGGGTTTCCTCTTTCTTCCCTTTCTTGTTCGCTGTTACTGCGCGCGAGCGTCGGTCGAAAAGTACCTTTGCATAAATAGCTTCTACACTCGGCAGTATTATCGTTTTCTATATATAGACGCACAAGCGCACCTCTCATAAAATATTAAAAATGCGAAATGCAAAAGCAAGTATAGATAAGCAGTTGGTACACCTTTTGAAGAACACGCTTATTTAATATTTTACGATAACACGACGAAATTTGGTATACGACAAAGCTGGAACATTGAATTTTTCTACGACCATGCAGCGAAAAAATGTAATTGCAACACAACAAACCAGAAACCTTACATCCAACAGAAATTATTTGGATTTTATAAATTCGAATATACAGACACGACGTCTCCTGTACATCGTCGAATATCCCAACTGCTGGTGATGCTGATACTTCTGCTGTTGAGTGTCGAGTGAGGGAAAACAGAGCGAATAAGCCCAGTGCCCGCCGTCTAGAAAGCATATAGTGCACGCAGACGAGAGAACCGCGGTCTGCATGCACACGGGGGCCTCGAAGTTCAACCTATGGGACATCCATCATGGATAATATCGTTCCCTTTTCCGCATGCACACATACTATAATAGATTGCGTGTGCGCACTAGATGAAGAACACGGGAATACGTTCAGTCACGTACGCAGACATTTTACGCGTGCGTGCGTGTAAATACTCTCGCGAGGGATGAAGCAGAAGAGTGTGGGGGCCGAGCGGATCGGGGTTTCACCATCGAGTGCACGTCAATGCCAGGAGACAGCCATCAATAGGCTGGTGGATCGCAGTGATCCATCGACTCCACTTCAACCCAACAACGGTTGGGACGCGACAGCGCCAGTACACACTCCGTTGCGATTCATGCGCCTACAACTCGCTTTGCTCTCGTCTTGGGCGCGATCGTACGTGCCTAAGAGCACGTGACTCAGGACACCACGAGTTTATGGAGATTGTGTAGGATATCGACTACTAGCTGTAATCCAAATTACTCTTGACGCGGGGCGATGAATATATCTTGTACCCGCAGCAGGAACTAGGAAGTCAATTTATAAGCTGTTGAAGGCTACCAGCAAACATGATATTGGCATTCCATTTGCTATTGGTGAGATGTATTTCCCGGGTGCATTTCATGTCAAATATGGCGGATGTAAATAGGCCTACGTCGAGATTACTTTCTATTTAATATATCCAATAGATATTTCGTCTGTTTCGTCTCGATCCGAGTTTATTTGTGCGTCCCACTCGACAAATTATAATTACGGAAAACCGGATAGTTCCACGCGCATTGGCACTTTTAATTTCAATTTGTACTCTGTAACGACACATAGAATCGATAAATGAAGAATACTTTTGTAATATAATTCGGCCATCAGCCTTCTGTTACAACTAGATTGAACAAATTCTGCTCAGTATTTTCAAAGATACAGGCACTTTGCGTTTATCTTGATTTATTTTTGTGTTTATTAAAATTTACTCATAAAACTATAGTAAAATTCAGCTGAAAGAAAATAAACTAGACATCTACTTTGCAGTCGTGCAATGTCGAGCAATGCACTAATTACATCGGCGATACCGAAGCGTTCGAGTTCTGTAAAGTATTAAATTCCAATATCTCTTCATCTTTAATTCTTGAGTAAATGAGAGATATCTTTTAATCTTATGACTAATACAATTTGTAATGAAAGGTATATAGATTTCATTGCACCGTGTAAAATTAAAAAAAAAAAAATGATCAATATATATATTTTTTAACTTGATGTTGAATTCTACAGTAGCGCGACCCACTGACTTTTCATTTATAACGAAGAAAGAGAGACGACGGAGGAATGGCGAGGAATTCAAAATTAGATATCGGCTGTAGGTGGCGGTGCGGATGAGAAGGGATCGAGAAGGCGGCTTGTCGTGAGAGCTCAATTGCCGTCCTCGGGTTTCCGTTCACGCGGAGGCGAAACCCACGACTCCACCAGCAGCATACAGAACTTTCTTATTAATCGAATCTTTAAAGTCTTCTTAAGTGATTTCATTTATTATAAAAGTAGAAAAATTCACTTTTTCGCAATTCAAAATCTATTTTTTTTAATTTTCCTCCAGAAATAAAATAAAATTACTCGCAAATACGAAGGTTTTAAGTAACAGCTAAAAGAAGATAATTTTTAAAACTTTTTAAGGGAATTATATGTTTCATTTTTTTACGAGTTTACGATTTTTTTTTTTCAAATCTCGATAAGATATTTTAATGTATTTTAACGTCATTCACAAAAAATTCACACTGATTTCTTTTCATGAAAAAAAATGTTTCTCTAAATGCGTGATGGACTGAATAATATTACATTAAAAAAAATAAAGTCTTAAAAAAAAAAAACTCCATCTTTACAAAAGTACCTTAAGGAACTTCTTAGCTTTCCGACATACACATAACTATGTCTTGTACGTTCATCATGACCGTGCCATCGCTTCCTGCTTCTTCTTCTTCTTCTTCTTCTTCTTCTTCTTCTTCTTCTTCTTCTTCTTCACCTTCTTCCGTGCCTCTTCGCCAAACACTCTATCAAATACCTGAGATTCCTTGGAAAAATGCCCGCTTAACAGATAATCCAGGAAGTATAGAAGCTAAAACATCGCATTTCTCGTGGCGCCGACGACGATGATGCTGCGCATGGGTTCATCCCTTCGTACCTTTCGCGATCACCTCTTTCCTCCACCATAAATTTATTTATCCGCATTGGTAAAATGCAAATACACAGAATTTACAAAAAAAAAAAAATTCTTTCTGTATTTCTGCCAGATAGATTCACGAGAAACTTAATTCTCCTTCACGATCACAGATATGTTCACGTATTTCGAAGTAGACGGAAAAATCTTGTTCGCCACTGTCGACTTCCTATGGTAGATTTAAATCTCTTGCTTGTTTTTTTTTTTTTTAGAGAGGGAAAAGGTCTACAGCCATAACTCGAAAAAGAGTCACACCATTAATTATAAAAAGAAAAATAACACGAAAAAAAAGCAAAGGGTCTGTCCGCACGGAGCTTACCTGACGTGACAAGGTAGATGTGCAGGGGGGGGGGGAATGAGGTATTAGCCATTCATATAGTCCTTTTTTTCCTTGTGCCCGAGATCTCGATAAACATCGCTGCATGTCACAGAGCCACGTACGAATCCACTTCTGCCTCTAGTGAACACGTGAGACGAATATTTCGTGTGAAATGTATAAAAGAATTTTTTAAAAATGAAAAAAAAAAAAAAAGTGCGACAAGGACGAAGGAAGGGTAGATTCGTGACGCACGAATAAATACAACAGAGTTTTTTTAAATCCAAGACTGTCACAAATATTTTCCACTACGTTTGCGTATATTTTTTATGAATCCCATGAAAATGTTTTCAATGAGACATTTTTTTTTTCTTTTCGTCGATATACCAAAATTTTGTCTGTGTTACTTTTTTAAATGTAACATCAAAATTCATGTAATACAAACAAAAAAATCTGTCAAATTAAGTTGGAAAAAATTGCCAATTGATTTTACACGAAAATTGTTTAACTGTCTGTGTAAATAATTCGAAGCCAGCGTTAAAAACATGATGTAAGCATTTCCTGTACCATCGGAGGAGTAAATAACACTGAAAGTGTATTCAATACGCCTTCTCCTTGCTCCTCTCCGTTGTACTTACCTTTTCTTCTGCTTTCTTTGCTTCGTTCCGATTATCTTCTCTCTGCTTCTGACCCATCGTTGCTATATCCTGTATAATGTTGCACCACAGCCACCCGACGTTGGTATAATGGCGCTTCCGCGTACCGTGTAGATATATTAAATGACTGGTTACACGAACGATAAACGTTCTGGCTGGCAAAACGACGTGAAAATAAGAAAGAAAAATTGTTAGTTCAGTGTGTATTTATGAAGAGGACGACAGGAGACTGAGGAAAATACGTATGAGGAAGAGTTCACTCTTATCGATAGACCACCTTGGTATAAAATCTTATGAACGGATTATATAGAAAACCGATATATATACCCGTTTTTTTTTTGCAAGAAAGATACTCTTGAAATTCACAGTAAACCATTCTGTACGGCTGCCTTCTTTTTCTTCCTTCATTGTACATCTTAAGTAATATTTTCAAACCTACAAAATTACATAAAATAAAAAAAATAAACGAGTATCGATTTTGTCATTTATTTTCTATTCCGATATTTTATTTTATTTTATTTTATTATTTATTTTATTTAAATACACAAAAAATTGAGAAGGGAATTAAAAAAAAAAAAAAGAAAATAACAAAAAAGTTTATAAGTATTTGTATAAATTGAAAAACATAATTTAGACACTTTTTTATTTTCTACTTATATTTTATATTCAAATAATAATCTGAATTTTGGGGGAAAAAAGATGTGGTCGATATTTGGAACCTATAAACTGCCGATATTCGCCGCTAGAGCGCGCATAATCGTTTTTCCCGATCTACTACGAATTAAAAAAAAAATTGGCGCCGTGGGTTTTAGTTGATTGGGTTAAAAATTATGAATAAAAAATTTCACGTGTGTAATTAAATTTCTTGAAAAACAAAACGGCGAAAAAATCCTACTTTTTTTTTAACAGGTACCGTTAAATATAGTAAATTGTTAGCAATCCACAGGTGCCAATATTGTAATATTAGTAATAATAAATGTTTATGCGTGAAAGCTATACATATGCTTAAGGTTTACCTATTAACACAGTTATGTACCATTTACACTATTGTATTACATGTACACAGTAAATTCAGCACATGGTCTCGTTAGGACTACACGGCAGCTCTTCGAAGTGTGTAGCGTGAACCTTCTGCTATTTCGTTTCCTCCCGTCATAAAGGATACGCAATAGTGTATAAAAAAAGAGACATGACAGGAGGTTGCGGTCGTGGCCGCTAGAGGGCTTTCGCGTTAAAAATGATTTTGTTGCCGCGCGATCGCGTAAAAATCCGAACGAGCCACTTCTGAGGATCGTTCAACTTCCCTTATTAACCTTCGCCTTAAATCCACTGTAGTGCACAAGTAACTGTCGATGCGCATGTCGCGTAAAAATAGACGCAGGATTGAAGTACTCTCGCGGAGGATCGTCATGGTAGCTTATAAAAAAAAAAAAAAAAAGAAAACGGTATGTCCTAGATCGACCACTTCTTCAGGAAATTTTACAGAAATCTCGTAGGTTCATTTATGATTATTCGCCTCTTCAAATTTTATGCTTTTCTGCAGAATTTTTCCATGCCGAGTTTTCACTTGTGTAGAGTTTGACCAAGAAGAGTCTCGCTTGTGTAGAGTTTTTACCATCAACAATTTCACTTGTGTAGAGTTTTACCATGAAGAGTCGCGTTTGTGTAGAGTTTTGCTACCTTTAATTTAACTCCTGACAAGATTAGATTGTGTTGAATTGAGTATCTGTGTAGAATTGAAATATAGAGTCGGTAATGTGTAGAGTGAAGCTCTGCAGAATCGGAGCCCTGAGCAATAATGCACCATATGCATCTTAGCAAGTGTATAATCACGCAAATCGATATGTACGTTCATACGATTGTACGAGTTCCTCTATATTTAGATACCAAATCAAACCCAGAGAATCAGACAAACCAATGTGCATTTCGTAGGAAATCTACGAATGGAGCGAGACGAGATGAACATACGGACAGACCGTATAGCTGGAAGGCTCTGGACTATATGCACCGATGAGTCACTACTGCGCTCGCCGATGCACTGTCCGATGCTATTAGGCCACGACAATGAGCACTGACGATCCCGCGCGTCTCGACGCCAGTTAACAGGCACAATGGGCATACTATACAAGCGTGTACTACAGCACAGAGTGAGATCGGTGAGTTAGTGCCACTGGGGTTATATGCCATGTATACTCGCACTCCGACTCGACGAGACGTGAGCTAGGGGGTGGTTCATAGCTGCCAACGAAATAAACATTCGGCATAGCATATGTCCGATTATCGGAACAGAGAGTGAACGAACAGGCGCCAGCAATGTATATGGGACATTCCATGATTATTCACACATGATTAAATCCAACCCTCCTTAATTTTCAGAATATTTTGTTTTTGTTTTTTTTTGTTTGCATTGACATTATCACTGAAAACAACAGTGATTCTTATTCGATTTTTCTTTTGGGTTGTTTATTATTTATAAAAATAATTAAACTTTTTTTTTTGTTGAAAATTCGAAATTTATTGAAAACATGATATTGTAAATAATGTGGCAGATGAAATTTTGCTTTTGAATAAATTAAAGACTTACAATATTTTTCAACTTTAAACTTAATAAACATCCTCGACATAAAGTTTATTATTTTTTGTACTATTTTTATATTAAACTATGTTACAAAATAAATGAGTCTGTTGTTTGTGTCTGAATTATGTTTTTAATTACAGTCAATTTTTTATGTCATTTTTTTTTTTTTTCAAATTTATCGGCCAGAATATAAATCCAATAAAAATCACAGACACTCTTTTTCAGTGATCACAAGGATGTAAAAAAATATTAGAGAAATTGACGAACATTCGATTCCATTCTGTGCAAATTATACCATGAAATGCCCCATACGCTCCAACAGTTTAAGGGGCGGAGGGGGTGGAATTGCGCTTGACTATGGCCGATTGTCAATCCACCTGATCTGCTATCATGGGAAACTATAGTCCAGTGCGTACAGATCACAGGATTGCACCGAACCCTCTCCTCAACGGGGCAGAAACCAGCCCGCACTGATCCGAACAAGCTAGCATGAGTGCGCATACACTATAGTTGTCTATAGCCAGTACTACTGGCCATGTACAATATATAGATACACGACGTGCTGACGGGTTTAACCCCGCGTGTTACGCTTCTCGTTTTCCTAGATAATCGAGTCGACCATTCCTGTACTAATCGCGTATCCACTATGCTCCCCCCCCCGCTTTTGTTCCCCCTCCCTCTCTCGCTTTGCAGGACATATACATACATGGGCACCACCACACGACTGAAAGAGATAATTAATCGGCATAATTAATTGCTCGCATCGTCCTCTATCTCTGTACGAGGGTCCCCAAGTAAGTGTATATGTGTGTGTGTGTGTGTGTGTGAGTAATACGACGTAGCATACAACAGTGGCGATTTAATGCACAGCAGCTGCGAGGATATATACTGAATTCGATCGTGTTGAATGAATGTAATGAGCTTCCTGTTTATATTAATATAATGGATCCAAAAGTATTGATTTTATAGTTGGTATGACGTGAGCGCTGTTCAAGATTGGTGGGGTAAGTGAATAATTCACTAATGTGGACTTTTGTGTCGTAATGGTGATTTTTTAAAAAGCATTCAATGACAAACAACGCAAAATGTGTCAAAACGTTTAGAAATAAAATTCGGAAAAAATGTCCGACGTGTGTAGTGTAATTTTGTTATATTGTGATATTGTGATTTTGTGATTTTGTGATTTTGTGATTTTGTGATTTTGTGATTTTGTGATTTTGTGATTTTGTGATTTTGTGATTTTGTGATTTTGGGATTTTGTGATTTTGCGATTTTGCGATTTTGGGATTTTGGGATTTTGGGATTTTGTGATTTTGCGATTTTGCGATTTTGTGATTTTGTGATTTTGTGATTTTGTGATTTTGTGATTTTGTTATATCTGCATCTTGATCAATACTTTTATTATGCATGCAAAAAAATCCATTTACATTCTGCAAATCGTTTGCAAAACATGTGTTCGGCTATTCGTCACCATTACACCGTTCCGCCCTATTTCACATTGACCTTGAAAGCTATCTAAAAAAAAAACTCACCTGCTGTTCTAGTCTCACTTGTCACCTATATATCCACACAATATATAAATATATATATAAAAGACTAGAAAAAAACTCCCTCATTTCCTATATACATGTATCGCTTATATCGTAACGCTCAAGCAAACGACACTTTTATGCCATACACAGTTGACTTGAGTGCGTCGTATCCGAATCACAATAGAACACACAAAGCCTCCGTTTAGCGGGACTGCGGGAGTTTATTGTAGTTGAAAGTCGTATAACCCAACCATATGCGGAGCGCTACTATCGCGTCGTAGGTATCTAGCTTTATGATTTTTTTTTCTTCTTTCTTCCGTGAACGGAGGCAAGGGAAAAGGAAGCAAACAAGGAACGCATGGTAGAGGGCAATGAAAAAAAATATATATGGTACCGGAACGCGAGACTAAAGTGGCTATTGAAAAAAAAAAAAAAAAGAAAAAAAAAACGCTCTCTTCGCGGCCTCTTGAATTATGCCAACCGCGTTATACGAGCCCTGCTTCGTTTCTTTCACGACGTTCACACATCCCTCGACGTCGACGATATAACGCTGAACGAACACGTTGCTCGTCCTTCTTTTTCCATTCTTCCTTTCCGCTTCGCGCTCTTTCTCACTTGCAGAATTTCAAACTCGCCCTCAATCGTGTGGCCCATGCAATGTTAGTATCCGCACCTGCGATTCACGCGTGAATATTATACAGGCGTTGTGCTACAGTCTAGATTTGCATTCGCCAACGGGCCACACGTTGCGAGGGAATAACAAACGCCGGCCGGAGTGCCGCGCGAACATTCGTCGTTGTGTTGTAACACACCTTCGTGAGACACATTCTTCAGCAAACCTTCCGGATGCACTCTGGGGCTTGGTATATATCGAAGATACATGGTCTGTAGATATACTTTCTGTAGCACACCGCATTGACGTGATAATTCGATTATTATTTATTTTTCTTCGATGGAAGTGTTAACTTTGTTTTATTTTTTTTTTGTGATAAATAAGAATGAATTCTGCACATTGCTTCTTCATTTTTTTTACACAACGGAAGCGGTCTGAAAAGCTTTAAACAATTTTTTAGAAAATCAGAGAATCAGAAAATCAGAAAATCAAAATTAGGAACATTGCGACTGCATTGGCATTAAAACCATTTGACCATTACAAAGCTTCCTCTATATGAAAACAAGACGTATTTTAAATGGCTTTTTCATTCAAATGATGCTCATTCTCAATTTCGAAATGAAAATTAAATCCGATTTCTCCTGAATGTTCCTATTATGATGTTGTACATTGATATCATGAGTAGAATTTAAGGACTGTTTTATAGTTTATGCATGCTATGCAAACACACTGGAGTGTGCAGGGAAAATGGTAGATGCGTGAACTCTATTTACTCCGGTTCGATGAGCCAATGTTTCCCACGCAGCGTAGCAGTTTCATGTTTCCCCAAATACAGGTCGCTGTTATTAGCTCACAGGAGCGAAATCACGCGCACTGAGCCGAATTCGCCAAACGGTTTATGAGGCATTCTTTATCAACTGGGCCACTACACGACATTCGAAAAAAAATTTAAAAAATAAATAAAACTTCAGATTTTGCATATCATTTCATCCATCAAAATCTACAATCCTCATTTCCATAGAAACAATTCCTGCTACTTAATCGAATATTTTAACATCAATATTTAATTAATAAGCCTGTCTTAAATCGCTATATTTTCCGATCATCGATATTCTCGATTCGTGTGATTCGGTGTTTCTTTGATTCGCCGAACACCTGCCAATAATCATAAAGACGTCGATGCTGTATTCGAAAACTACGCTCAAACCCGGCTTGTACAACGGAAGAAGAAGAACAAGGAGAGGAACGAAAGTGAGCGAGCAAATCCCTTCGTATAGCTCGAACAATTCCTGCTCGAACGCCGATAAATAAAGTTTCGTCAACTGCCTGAAGCATTTCGTAGCTTGGGAATATTGCAGCCCCCCCCCCCCCCCTCCCCAACCCCCCACCCCAGCCCCTTTGCCGACGTTATTCACGTCGTCGCCACATCGAAAATGCCTTCCCTTCCCTCGTCTTCCAAGGAGGTTTACTATCGGCGAGTACGCAGTAGTATATACCGCGTTAAACTTTCGTAAGGAACAACTTCGGGACTCTGACGTAATTCAATTAACGCTGGAAGCTAATACCTCGCGTTCTCACGAGCGTTTTCTTCTCCGGAGCGAGCCAAGAGACTCTAACACTGCTTCATATACAGTCGACAGCTTCGGACGCGATTCCCTCATCGAACCATCGCTTTTTTTTCTGTCTCTCTCTCTCTCTCATCCGGCCGTTGTGTCCGCGACAATTAAATATTAACTGGTTGAAGAAATTTTTACTCCTTCTTCATCTCTACAATACTTTGGGCTCGTCATCTTCGAGCTCCATTCTTGCCAGCTCTAAGTGACATCACCATTTGGAAAAACAAAAAAGAGCTGTTCAACATCCCAGGAATTTATTTCAAATTCCAGGTGGAAATAATTTCTAAAGTATTTTTTTACGAAATTGTGAAAAAATCAAGACATCTCAGAATCATATTTAGAAGGAAAAAACGTAATTTTGTCTGAATAATATATCGGGTTTAATTTTCATATGATGGCAGAATTTATAATAAATTTTCGCCATCATTTCGCGCAATAATCTTTGCTATGATTTACCTTGCATGTTGCATTCTTAACTACAAGATTCTTCGGGAAGTCTCTTGATAGTCGTAAATAGAGCTTCTGCGCTGTCTAACGACATATCTCCCTGATGGGATCTCACGTCTTTCCCCGTTTTCGTGCCTGTACCTTACTAATCCATAATAAGCTTCATTTTAGTTTGACTGCTATAAGTATAGACGGGAAAGTTGTAAGCTGTTAAGTTACTGAAACTACCCTCTCTCGAGTTTATCGCAAAACGATAGCTCGATCTTAGCTCTCGAGTATATGCCTTTAAATATTTATTATTGTTTAAAAAGTTGGTTGGGTTGATTGTGCGGCTTCTATGTTGTAAGATCGAAATCGAGAATTGCACGAATCGCCGTGAAACGACATAGATCGAACCAACTAAGATTTCTATCAATTTCACTCGCTGGCTTTGTTACTTTTTTCGGCTATGTTTCTTTATTTGTTTGCGTGTTATTTTGTCGAGTAATTGAGGTACAAAAAAAAGTGAGCCGGTTTGCACTCGCACTCGGGACATTTATTATGAATTCCTGCTTTTTTTTCTGCATCCGTCAATTAAATGTTCTGCATCACCGAAGTAAAAATAGCTGTATATAGAAATAATAAAAGAAAATGGCTAATTTATAATAGTAACAGACATAACGTAACAATATACGTGATAGCGGATTACTGATTAGATTTTATACAAGCGTTTCCGACGTTTCGAAGCATTTTACGATCTTTATCCTTCCGCATATGCATACATTTAATAGCATCCCGTTATTAAAATGTTATTCGACGTTATCATACATCTGTGTTTGACAATATAATAGTCAGTCATTCACTGTTTCATCCACCCTTCAGCGTATAAACTTTTGTTGTATGTAATTATACGTGTATATATATATATATATATAAAGCATAGGTATTATTGTTCTGAAACAGACGAGTCAATCAGCCTCGTTTGCCCGTGGGCTAAGCAGTTCGTGACAGGCCTTTTCACGGGATATCAACGAATTAGGGCAGTATCGTATACCATCAGGAAACTTTGGTCGATTTCGTGCCACACGGGTATATCCGCCCTTGAGCCACCCTCGCTACCTTACCCCGACACAACAATCCGTTATTTCGGAAGTCAATATCCAGCCAGGTACGACTAATACGATTAGGAACTGTATTTTTGTTTAATGAACACAGTTGGGTTTCACATGTATGTGGGACATTCTAGCTGAATTTTCCACGTACACGGATATAAAAATATCTAAAAATAATAATATTTAGAAATAATATCTGAACGTATGCGTGTGTGGGATCGAATCTAGGATGGTGTTCAGAATGGAATCTGGGTTGAAGTCCAGGTTAGGGTCCAGGTTGGAATCCAGGAGAAATCCAGGTTGGGGTCCAGGATGGTGACCAGGTTGGGGTCCAGGAAGGAGTCCAACTTGGGGTCCAGGAAGGAGTTCATCTTGGGGTCCAGGAAGGAGTCCAACTTGGGGTCCAGGAAGCAGTTCAAATGAAACTGTAACGTGTCTCGAATTCTGGCGCAAATCGGGTCCAAATGTTGACAAATGAGGAGAGCGATTAACGCCGATTCCATGGCAGACTTTTGTTCCAAATAGCCAAGAAAGCCTTTGAGGATTCCAGGAAAAAAAATCGCGTGCGAGAAATAATGAAAGCTCACCCGACGTCAGTATCATAACGGGCATTCGTGATGGTTCACACATATGAAACAGTGTATCGAGTCGAACATTGGGTAAACCGCAATGTCAATTTTAACCCTCTCGTGTCCCTTGGCAAAGTTGGAGCTCTTGTGACTAATTTCGTTAGCCCTGTGCAGTATGCTAGACACTTCGAGCTCACTTATCCAACGGAGCCATTGCAGGTCTCGTGAAATATTAATCCTTAAGCAGCTATGAACGACAAAACTTCTATAAGACGCTTTAACCATTGAGGTACTATAGCCCACCATCGATGTTACTATACTTTACACCTTTATTCATAATTGAACGAAAACGACCGGGTGTTAATTTTCCAGGTTAGTTCAATAAGTTTCTACTGTATCTAACCTGTCTTTTAGCAATAAAGACAGAAATTTAGTGTGGAACAAAAGGAAAGATAGTTTTCTCATGATTCATTTATTATTAATTATTATCATTTATGGACAGTAGATCCAAATGCGTTTGGTCCAATACTCACATATCCGTTATAATTATCCTCAAAAAGGATAATTCTATCTGCGAATAATTTATTTTTATAATAGAATTAAGTAAATTAAAAAAAAAACACCTTAATATTAAGTCGTATAAATATATCGAATGAGTTCATAAAAAATACAGCAAGGCCGATAAAAATAGAAATCATGAAAAAATCAAAGCGCCAGATTCTGAAAAGCAGGGTAACGAACGTCCACCTTTCTTTGCAATTTTCTTTATTCCAAGCATCACCCTCCATTTTTCGTACCCTGGGGAGCTTGCATTGTGTCTGTTCTCAATCCGTACGTATACGCTTTGGTTGTATATGTGACGAACACAAGTACAAATATATACACTGACAATTCGCAATATATAAGTGTATCCTTCCCCCGCGGGAGAAGTACAGCGCACCCTGAAAGTATAGCGCGGTGTCCCTCAGGGGGTTTCCGTGCTTTACGAGCGGTGAAATTAAACGCAATGCGCGCGGAGCTCGAACTACTGCCAAGAGTCCCTGTACTATACCACTGACAATATATATATATATATACGTATATGTATATATAATAATACTACCGGGAGATAACGACGGATCGCTCACGTGTTCGCGCATACGAATTCAGTTACCCGCGTTTATTATCGGCCCTGGGTGTCGACGCTCCACAAGGTTTAATGCCGCGTAGATTCTTAGCACTCGTGCGGAATGATATCGCTCCTTCAGTGAGACGAAGAATAATTACGTATATTAGGGTGATTAAAAAAGTACCCGACACTAAATTTATTTAGCTTGTCTTAGGATATTTTTCAAGCGGATATTTAATTGCAGGACATATTCGCAGCGGATATTTTGTCGCAGGATATTTTTACAGTGGATATTTTGTAGCAGAATATTTTTGGAATGGATATTTTGTAGCAGCTAGCTAAACTTACCCGGTATTATTGAGAGAATTTAATTCCTCAGAGATGAAAAGACAATCATGAGGAAAATCTCAAAGCTGTTCAATCGACTTCGAAACAGAAGTAGTTGATTAGCTGACCGATTGACTCACCTAGAACAAACAAGAAAATCATTCATTAAATCGATGTGCACTATAACTCAACCTTACCAATACAAGCAAGATCGAATCTATAAAACCACGATGCTCGTCGACCATGTTACTCGTTGCGTAATGAGCAAGCAAACTTCATGTTATTGCAATCGAAAACTTCGTGACGCGCTGTGGCCGTAAAAGAGAGTTAAGTAGAAACTAGCGTAGGAGAAAGCCAAAGGAAACCAAGGGGTTTACTTTGCAGAAATCCAGGGCATGTGTACAACCTCGCGGCTATTGCGTATCACAACCCCTTAGGGGTTTCTTGACTTTACCCATTTCGACAAGCGGGGAATGTATACGAAGGTTCTGCTTCTCCTTTGTTACATGTTCGCTTCGTCTTACACGTATCCCGAAGCCTTTCTCGAATTATTAAAGTCATCACTATGTTCAAAGGATTTTATGGCATATTTTTATTGCTCATTTTTTACGCGATGGAAGTAAAAATTGACGGAGTCTATGATCGCAGAAAATTGATGATCCTGACTTTTTCTAAAAGATTGAAACTTGTCTGATTAGATTTTAAGGACTGTGCTGTTCAGGAAGTTTCGGGAGATTTTTTGTCTTTTTTTATTTGGATTCCAGCAAATGGAAGAATAGTTCACATATCAAGGAATTTCAAGAATGAAGACCAAAAATGACTTGCTGCTACTCAAACTATTTCTTTCTTGTTGTTGTCTTGTTTTTTTTTTTTTTTTTTTTTTTTTTCGTTTAATATATGAAATTCACGAGAATGTGGGCTGCCATCGCGGCTACAGAAGCGTATCACCTATTTGGATTATATAGCATTCCAACTCCGAGATTGAATTTCGTGACGCGCCGCTTGGCACTCCGCATTGCGACCTGCGACGATTCGATTCTTCCGGTCGATGATCGTTCTCGCGTTCCTCATTCTCTCGCCCCGTGGTTCCCGGCTCGCCACGACGCTCTCTTCGTCCATCGGACCAGCTCGTTCGATAATTCATGAAGCTATTTCGCAAGCGCCGTTGAGGGGGTGGGAGGGGGAGGGGATCTCGAGACTCCAGAGGTTACTACTATACTGCCCATTGGTGGGTGCATACACCTAATAGTATCGACCCGAACTACCCGCAATGTACCTTTTCTTTTTTATGAAGAGTTTGTCAGCTCAGTATATATATATACGGGATAGTGGGGCAATCTTCAAATCATACAAATTTTCGGTCGTAAGATCGTACGAATTTTCCGTCGTAAAATCAATCTTAAAATCGTAAGAATGTTCAGTCATAAGATCAATTTCAGGATCGTACGAATTTTCAGTCATAAGATCAATTTCAGGTTCGTACTAATTTTCAGTCATAAGATCAATCTTAAAATCGAACTAATTTCCAGTCATAAGATCATTCGTAAGCCCTTACACATTTTCAATCCTAAGATCAATCTTAAGATCGCACTTAAGATTGATCTTAACATGGAACTTGATCAAACCTAAGATCGATCATAAGATTTGGCCTTCAATAATTAAAACCGCTATATCTCAAGAACGCCTCGACCGATCGTGCTCATTTTTGGCACACAAGTACGGCATAACAGCCACTTTGTTTGGAATCCCAAGTTCGATCTTATTGTTAATTAATAAATATATATCAGCAAAACCATTCGGAAATAAAAGGAGCTTTGGTTAAAAATAATTTTCGCGAGACTAGACGAACAAAATGGAAAGACTTTCTCCTTACGATCAAACTCTATTCAGCCAGCAAAGAGACACAAAAAAAAAAAGAACAAGCTTTGAGAAACAAGAACAAATTCTCGTTAACAGAGTGAGAAACATCTTTTAATTTCCTCGCCTCCAAGACACGTATATATATTTTATTCCCGAATGTCGTCGTGAAGGCGACGCAATCGACCCTCATCTTTGCCTCCTCCTTTTGTTTTTTATTTTCTTTTTTTCGCATCTCCAGCTTCCCCCTGCTCCTTTCGCATTTTCCTCCTTCCTTTTTTCCCTGCTTCCCTGACTGCCGAGCTCTATTTAATTTAAATAACTTTTAAAAGTTCCGCTCTCCACCTTTATTTCGTTCTTTCTTTCGTACCCTTGGTTTTTTTCGGTCCTCCACAGCAAATATACCGAAATCTCGCCTCCCATCCTCCATCTTTTTTCTTCTTCTTCTTCATCTTCTTTCTTTCGTCGGAGACCCTCTCTCAGTGAGTACTAGATCTCGCGTTGCTCCCTACTTTTTTTTCCACGAAATCTCACTCTGTATCTCTTCCCCCTTATCCACTCTAGTCCAACGCCTTTCCGTCTCTTATTTCGCGAACGCCCTCCGGGGTTGCCTGGCTGGCCAGGGAGAAGAGAGGCTTTGCTATACGAGAGCGCCTGAGCACACGCCACACCGAAACTTCCACCTTCTCCCTTCGACAATTCATTCATGCACTCTTCTACCCCCTTCCTTCTTTTTTCACTTCTATTCTTCGTTGCGTCGAGGCTGTACCTATCTGTTTATACCTCTCCGCACTCTTCTGCCTTGAATCAACCCTTAATCTCTCTTCTACTTTTTTTTTCTTTTCTTTTTTAGACTTTCCTCGTTTCTCTTATATTTCTCCGACGCCTTTGCGACGCCCTACGTCTCTTGGCAAAAAAGCTCGTTGATTTAATCCAATTGTAAACCCTGCTATAATGACTTGAGTCTTGTGTATGTCTCTAATCTCTCGTCGGTTATTCGCAGTCAAAAGAAGAGTTGATAAACTTAAATGGAAAAATAAAATTTGTCAAATTTCACAAGTTTCCTGTTGATTTATCAGGCATGAATTTATTATTCGTAATTTATATGTTAGGATTAAGCATAGAATAGCATTTGAGATTGATTCCAAGATTAAGCTTGAAATATAATTTTTCGTCGATTGCTATCTAACAATAAAAGTATTGAAATAACAATAAGTACTATAACGCCTCTTGGATTTGTCTCGTTATAGCTTTTTTCAGTAGATAAGGAGATAGCAGACCAGACGTGTATGTCCAAAGTTATGGTAAAAAGGCCCTTCCTTACTGAACAAGCAGAAGGGAGATACTGGTACAGAGTGGTTTCAAGTGTATCCTGAAATTGCATTCCCGCGAATTCCCGCGCGGATTACAGTCGACTGAACGGACACTCCAAGGTCTTGCGCCGTTCCGACGTTTCTAGCCACTAGAGAGATATATCTCCGCTCCCTCGAATGCCAGACATCGCAACGAATGTTCATTGCAGGCATGCTAGAGGCTGATGGCAAGATGTCCCACATTGAATCAACAAACAGACTCCCAAAATGGCAGAGAGCATCTTGAGGTTACGTGAAATACCGACGATATTACCATAAGCAAGATGGCAACGTACCAACATTTATTAATCTAGCATTACTTCTCCAGCAAAAGGAAGAAATTCTTTATAAATTGAAGACAAACAGAAAATGGGAATTAAAAAATGAAAAACATAAATAAGAGTCTCTTCGACAGGAAACTCGTGCTTCAGATTTTCATTCATTTCTGCAGTTCTTTTGGTAATAATGTATTCGATGCGGAAGATAGTTGGATTACGGAAATTAAATTAGTCTATAAATCTCTGATAATACGCGATTCCTGCTTGTTTTATCGGAGAATGGTACTAGGAAACAGTAAGGGCGCACCCTTTCTGTGTTGCAACGGTAACATAGGTAGTTTGATCGTATACGGAGTAGATCCCGCGGGTGGGTCGTTGAACGCATTCGTCAGCGAGTTTCCGGACGAACGTTCAAGTGCTCGCTTAATCCTATTAAAACGTTATCTGGACGAGTTTTATCTCCGATTGCTATCGAGCGAAGGGGGGCCCGAATAAGGGGTCGATCAGTGACTCTGGCCTACGAGCATTGGGGTTGAAAGTGCGGGAGAGGGCTGATGGAGAAGCTATACTACGTATATAACCAGACGTACTATGGCTGGGTTGACTATAGTCGCGCCGGGCAATGACAAAGGGGTGCGGAAGGCGACCATGCCTCGAACCTATACTATTATAAATATCCTATTAGAGTTGTCCAAAATACGACACATGATGTTGGAATTAAATTTACGTTTCCTTTGCGACTAGAAAATCTGTAAACGTCGGAAAGAAAATATGGAAGTAAAGTCCAAATGTTGCCTGTAGCTTTTGTTTCACTTGGATTGACGAAAAAAAATTTATTTCGTTGAATCTTAGTCTCAACTTTTCATTCAGCAGACCAAAATGGTATTAGACTATTCAATGTGTTGTAAAAAAATTTCTTTTTCTTTTTGTGATGAAGATTTTTTATATCGTAATTAATTGAGTCAGAATAAAATATCTAAATTTCAGCTCGCCATATATGATCCGCCATTTTGAAAATCTGAATTTTTAATTTATTTGTAATCAGCGACCTCGGAAACCTTCCAATACTGAATTTCATCCAAATCAAGTAATTTTTTGCATTTTTGGTCCGCCATATTGGATCCGCCATTTTGAAATTCTCAATTTTGAGCTCAAATACATAATCAGCGAAACCAAAAACTTTCAATTACCAAGTTGCATCCCAATCAAGTAACTTTTATGTATTTCGGTCCGCCATATTAGATTTTCATTTTCTGATATATTTATAGAGAAGCTTTTAAAGTATCATTCATCAATCAACAAGGTTCTAGAAAAAAAAGCCGTCAATAAAGCTTTCCAGTTCGATTAACAATTTGTGGAACAACCAGTACACACATATATATATGTATAGCGTACATACGTATGTGTAATAGAATCGAGTAGGTTCTACCTCCGATTGCTCGTCCGATTCGCCCTCGCTCACACGTACACCGGGAACCCTCGATAAACCAAGCGCCGGTTGGATGGTGCACGTTTACTACTACAGGGCACTAGTTATAACCCCTTCGGTTTCGCAGTGACAAAAGTACGCCCGAGAGGCCCACCGAGTACGTCTGTGCAAATTATTGTCGTGACGTATCTCACGTGTACGTCCTCGCAGCAAAAGCACCGGAGTTCAAAATAGCAACACGCACACACACACACACACACACACATACATATAGAGACGCAATGAAAAGGGTTAATATACGTGGAAGCACCAACGACACTGACGAGCCAATTGATTTCAATGTTTAACCGCGGTCTCGTTCTGTATAGAAATAATAGCGCCGGTTTGTCTCACCGGCAATACAGAAGCGACATAGAAAATGATAATAGAAGTACTCGGGTATACGTGCTCAATGGAGATATCGATTCTCGTTATTCAGTCTATTAATTATTTCCGCTCCACTGTAGTTGTAGAACAGGATGTATCTCTTCACTTTAGAATAATTATAGAACAGTCATCTGTAGATTAACAACTGTCCTTATTTCAGTGCCATTTCATAGTCATTCAATTTTAATATAGGTAAAAAAAAAAGAAGTATTGAATGAAGTTTATTACAATTCTTCTAATTAAATTCCGTTGTTTCTAAGCTATTTCAGTAAACTAGATTTTGTCGAAGTAAATTAGATTGGTTCCAATTTAATTGATTCTAAATTAATAAAGATCGTTACAAGTTAATACAGCTGGCTCTAAGTGAATTCAGTTTGTTCCAAATAAATTCAGCTGGTTCTATTTTTATTTAATTAGTTCTGAGCAAATGACATTATTTCTAAGCAAATTAAATTGGTTCTATGAAAACTGTATTGATTCTAAGTTAATTAAGTTGGTTTTAAGTGAATTCAGTTAATTCTAAGTAAAATAAGATTCTAAAACATTCCCTATGTATTGAAAAATTCGAATTTCTAATGGAGACAAGATTATTCGTCCGGAAATGAGATTACAGTACTCAATTATTGAATTTATTTTATTTATAAAAGTAATTATTTTTTGTCAATACTATGGAGAGTGAAAGTAACTTGGCTTGGAGCGTTCTGTGTAATTGTGCTGTGCTGGGGACGATAGAAGGAGAAGTGGACGTTTCACGCAGGCGCTTTCCTGTAACGTCAAGTGCTGGTAAAACGGGGTAAACTAAGTTATTGCGGCTGGGCAACGCCGAGGGTCACCGCAAATTCACTTCGTTTCGTGTACTCTCGTCCGCTGTGCCAGCACAACCTATCGTCTATTGGTTCGCCACTTTCACAGAGAGAACGTGGCTTTTGGAATCTCGTAAGAATCGTCGTGGGAAAACCCGGTATCGGCTTTTTTCCATGAATTGTGGCCAATTTCCGAAGTAGCTAATATTTTTTGTTTCCAGTATTGAGCTTCATTGAACCAGTTAGGACCATTTAAATAATCAGTCTTTGGTCGTTGACATAAAAATAATTTTAAATATGAACTAAATTTATTTGTCCAACTGAATTCAGCTGGATCTAAGTATATTTAGTTAGTTCTAAGTAAGTTCAGCAGGATCTAAGCAAATTCAGTTGGTTCCAAAGTACATTTAGCTGGTTTTAAGTAAATTTAATTGGTTCCAAAGTACATGACGTCTAAAATAATTCAGTTGGTAATAGTTCAGTTGGTGTGCCTCCAACTGAATGCAGTTTGCTGAAAAAATGTTTTTTTAAAGGAAATAGCCTTAATTAATCTCCTATTTTGCAAGCCTGCAAGCCTGGCTAGTCTTCAATAACAATTTTTTTTTTAATATCGCAAGATAACAGAAGATAAATCATGGATAGATTAAGATTGATGAACGATGAAAAGTCAGGTAGACGTAGATAGCGTTCGACGTTGTCACGTTAACTACAATCGATAAGGTTGGGTGGAGGCTTTAAATGTATGGAAGCTATTTGGGAAATTGGAGAGACTCGGGGGGGGCGAAGGCCCTTTTCATCGTGTGGAGAGTGAGTCATGCCAGGTATTCCAAGCTCCTCGATCATAGAGGGCAAACTAAGTAAGAGGCATCGAAGGCCCGGGGAGATTTCTCTAATGGTTCTCCATACGATCTAGGCGAAACATGTTGGAGATGGAACAAGAGATGGAAAGATAGTGGAGGAGGTCGACTACGAAGGGTCAAAGGGGTAGACATCAAGGAGAAGTCCATCCTCTGTGATCTTCGATGTACGATAAACGACGTATCGCGGATTCCGAAAGTAGCCCTCTTCCTATCTTCCTCTCTCGTACTGATCTAGAGTAGCCCTTTCTATCGTATGAAACGTTTTCTTGTATCGAGCCCGCGTGACGTGAGAAGCACACGCCGCCGGAATCGAGACGAATGGAAGCAACGGAACGGAGGAAACCAACCAACAGCACACGTTGCCTATCCCAGTTCAGACCATAGGAAAGGAATATCGAGGAGTGGAACGGGGAACAGGATGAGAAGGAGGAAGTGTGAGTGTCGAGACTGACGGTACGAGCTGGCTGGCAGTTAGCCTACTATCTAGCGTGTTTATGGTAATTCAGGCCATCCCCGGTGCTGACCCTATGGAGCATCATGCATATACATCAGGCCATCGCTTTGACGCGAATATGTCTAGTAGCTTCCCTCCGATAGCTTCAGTCTACGGTCCTAGGCTTTATACCTTGTGCTCATTGGCTTCGTTGTAGCGCTCACTCAGTTACTACGGCAGTTACTCGTCTACCACGTATCTCTACTTTTGCCTTCACGTGCATGCCGAAATGACGGTCGAAATCTCATGTCCAAGCAGACGATCAATTTTGTTGATGACGATTTTTTTTCGTGTGTTGTAGTTGGATGTGAATGGAACAAAGATTTGAGATAGTTTAGAGATATCTAAAAACAACTGAAAGTTCATGGTCAGGTGGTACACAACTTCCAACTTCAATGCAATGGATTGTGACATGAGTGACATTTGGTTTTTGGTTTTAGGGGTATAGAAATTAGAAACCTTCGTTTCTAGTGCAAATATTCAAAGTTAGCTTCTGTAAGATTTAAGTTACAATACAAATTAAATCTGGCTTAGCTGCACTGTATCGTATGCGAGAAATGAAATCAAGGCGCGAAGACATCTATCGGCTGTCTCCTGAAACTCAAACGGCTGAGGTATTCCAAAATGTAGTATTGTTTTTTTTTTTTCGAACAATTGGCAATTTGTTGGATTGAAATATGGCAAATTGGACCTTTATTGAAGTATGGTTGGATAGCTAATTGTAACTACACTGTTGATATAGTCCAGACGTGTCTCTAGACCATTGATATAACTTGGACTCCGCGAGGTTACATATAGATCTTGCTAAATCTCGAAGCGATAACTCACGCCCATCGCATTCGACTATAGACAATTTTCGCGATTTCCTTTTGTTCGGTTGGGCTCGACGATGCGTTATTTTCGCGAATGGCAATAGAGAGAAGGAGTGAGACAGAAGAATAGCCATCCGTTCTACCGTCATCCCCGTCACGCCTCTTCGACCCTCGAAATCGCCGACGCGTTATCATACGCATCGCCTCCCACGCAACGGCCATTATGTATTTCTTTTTTTTCCACTCGCTCTCTCATTTCTTTCAATGGAATATTCTTTACAATACTGCTAGAAGAGAAGCATCCTATTGCGCATGTGCACCGGTTTCTGTTTTAAATGAAAACAGGTTGTAGTAATTATCAGTCCTATGTAAAAGACCTGGCAAATTCATATTGTCTTGTTAAAAATAAGAAGTTTTGATCATAAATGGAGTCAGGACTAAAATACACATTGCTATTTGAAAAGCGCGCAACATTATTGACCACGTATGGCCAATTGTATGACCACCGACGTCCACTAAAAAAAAGGAATCAGCCTGACAAATTAATTCATAAACCATTAGATGAACCTCGCATGAATTACAAATACCAGTCTTCATAAAATCGTCCAGCAATTTCCTTTGTCATGTCAACAGAATTTCATTAAGCGTATTGATACACGAAATGCAGTATCCCCGCAGTAAACAATAGAAATCGAATCCGACTGGACTCGATCTGTCAGGTGAATTTTACGGGTATGCGATTTCCGAGGGTTCCAACCAAATACTAAATGACCCATCGATGCCTGGTCTCAAACCCAGCATCCCCCCTTCCCTCTTCGCACCCCACGGTTCGTGAAACATGTCACCGGGCGTTGAACGCACCGAACCATTCCACCGTAAACCTTAATGAGGGCAAATGGAAGGGTTCGCTAGCACCCCTTCGTCTCGTCGTCGAAATAATTTCGTTCCTCGTCTCTACCACCACTATGACAACCCTGGTACTCGTTAATTATCTGAGTTTACCCTTGCGTGCCCCAACACTGCTTCATCACGAGACTTAGCCCTACACATGGTATAGAGAAGCATATATAAACGTATTGGATGCACCTACTAATAGTATAAGGATAGAAGTGAGGGCATTTCGTGGATGCAACTACGGTCCAGCATGTATGGATTCTGCACATCGGGAAGGTCGATATGCATCAACGAGAAATTGCTAGGCAAGGGCAGTCTCGCGTAACCCGATGCTACAGAATCTCCCTCTCTCTCTCTCTCTCTCTTGCTCTCTCTGCACCGAAACGTAGCTGAGTCACGATGCGCCAACGTACTCTACCATCGACTATGGTTCGCTGCTGCTGCTACCCGTCCGATCCTCTGGTAAGTCCACCAGCAGCTGCAGGACTAACGGCGATACTGCGGCGTTAATGGATTTGACGAGATTGAATTATAGACTTGCAAGGCTTACCGATACATTGATGTTTCTGCATACACCGTCGAAAATCAGGAATTAAAAAGACAGAAAATAAAAGATATGTGTGAAACAGATTGTACCTCAGCGACGAATTTACCAAGCTTAAAAGCTTTTGCTTTTTAACTGCTTTATTGATGAATACATTTTCGTTCCAGTGGAGAAAATCGTGAACATTGTTTCTAGGCTTTAAAACAATTGGCTCAGTTAGTTTGTTTATAATTCTGAATTGACAACCTAATCACTAATTCTTTGGATCAAAGTATCTTCTAAAACCATCAGTTTTAGAAACAGAAGCCTTCAGGAATGTCGGAAGGAAGTTTGTTGAGAAGTTTAAGAATTCATCGTCACCAAAGCATAGATTGGTACGCATTAAGATGGTAAATCATTCAGGCTTACAAAAATACTTATGAGAATGATCAATTTTGGAAAATTTGGACAAAACCTGGCGATCATTCTTGCCATCAAGGAAGGACAATGACAAGTTAGATCAATGAAACAACATTGTACTGGTAATTAATATGATACAATCTAATGATGATATCAGATGAACTGATACAATTTCTCCGGTGAATATATGAAAGATTGATCGAACATGGAATCCTCCATATACTCACTATCATCAATTGCAGAAAAGCTGAACGCCATGCCAATTCAGTTAATACCTCTCGCTAGTTAAGCCAGAAAGGTTCAGAAAATCCTGCAAAAGACCATGTGGTCGTACGATCTCTTCGTCATAGTATACTTATTTTCCAAGGTTCGGGCGTTAATCATCGTACGACGAAACCATTGGAAAGTAATGGACCGATTGAGGGTGGTAAGGGGGGGGTGGTGCCTAAAAGTGGACACGCGACTGCTGTCGATAATTGCTTCACGTCGAGAATTTCACGACGATTTATTGGCTCTGCGACGACGTGCAGAACGAGGGTCTACGAACATACAGGAGAACCAGCAGACCAAGAGTCAGTCTGAGCTGTGGCAGTGGTAAAAAAAAAGGAGGGAACGATTGCAGCCTGAAAAGGACCAAAGTCTTCGTGGTTAAAGGTACCCTGTTTAATGTAATGGTACATTTATTGACGCCGCACTTTTTCTCAATTACTGAAGTAATTGCTCAGGTTTGCTTAGGTTTGTCGTTGCACGATTGGTACAGGATTAAAGAGTGTCCCAGAGTGTCCCACAAACTGATACTAGACCCAGTAAAAAAGTATAAAGTTAGTAGAACCGTGTTTGTGTTGTAAAAGTCTTGAGTACAATCGAACTTGTGTTGTAAAAGCATTGAATTGAATTAGGCTTGTGTTGTAAAAGTATTTAGTAGAATCGGGCTTGTGTTGTAAAAGTGTTGAGTAGAATTGAACTTGTGTTGTAAAAGTCTTGAGTAGAATCGAACTTGTGTTGTAAAACTTTTGTGCAGTACCGGGTTTGTGTTCTATTCATCGTCAGTAAAATCAAGCTTGTGTTTTTTCTTTGTGTTGTAAAATACTTGTGTAGTAACGGTCTTGTATGAAACCTTGCCTGTGTAGTTAACGTTCAGTTGCAGTAATGATCTTATGTAGTACACGACTTGTGTAGTAACTGACTCATCGACTAAGTCTACGTGTAGTATTGATTCGTGTAGAAACGAGATACTGTCGAGAGTTGATGTCCCCAATAGTAAAAGCCGTTTTACACCCCAGGCCCTTCATCAAATCCGGTGTATAACGTCAAACGATCTGGTGCACACAACTTACAGTTATAAGCAATAACTCCCACGTATACAGTAGACAACATGCACGACATTCATGCCTCGTGTCTTGCGGTATTACGTATAAAACCCTACGTGTTTCACCGAGTGCAAAATCCAACAGCGTCTCCAAGGGTGCGATGATATCGTCGGAGGCCAAAAACGACGATACACACTGAGGGAGAAAGTGTGTGTGAGAGAGAGAGTGTAGCGTTGCCGAGCTACCGGTTCACCCTCTTAACGGCCATGGAAACTAATAATGCCGGGAATATGAGTGCAACGAGACGTGATCAATTAGCGATAGCGTGTTTGGGCGCGTGGAATGAAGGCGCAATCTCGCGTAGCTCGGTAACTAAACACGACTACACAGTACCTGGTGAGTCCCGAAGTGAGTGAGTGCAAGCATCCGTGTGAAATCCCATATTAGAACCGTTGCTCTTCTTCCGTTCTACCGAACATCTGTTAACGTGTCGTCGTCGTCGTCGTCGTCGTCGTCATCATCGTCTATCGTTGAAAATCAAGCACGTCTCAAATAGTCGACGGAGCAAAAGGAAGCGACGCTTAATTCACGTATTCATAGGTTGTAGATGATTCTGGGTTTTTCTTTTCTTTTTTTTTTTCACTTTCATCGGGTTCTTACAATGATCGACCAACTTTGGTCTCGCTAATTGCAACCTTAATTAGGGCAATGATTAATAAATTCAATCCACTCGTTTCGCATCATGTTTTAACCAGCGCAACTGGCAAAAACCGATGCCTCAATCATTTCAGACATTGTTGTCGTTCACTTGACTTTTTCTTCTTCTGTCATTCTACTCTCATTCGTTGACTCACTTCAGAAAATATTCATAAAGCTTGGAAAAGTTCATTTTTCCTATATTTGCTTGACGTGCTTTTTTTTCTAGTAAAAATAGTTTAATCATTTTTATCATACTTATTTTTTTTTTTTTTTTTTTTTTAATTCGTTTTCTACAGTCTTTGTTACTCACCAGTCTTTTGGCACAAATCGTAAATTTGTTTCGAGAATACAAAAGGACTGCTAAGATAGTGGATACTCTACAGATGCAAAGTAGTAGGTAAAGAAGAGTGGAGGAAAACCCTCGAGCGATAATTTTTAAGATGTTTCAATCCAGCTCTCATCTACGTAAGTGAACGAGACGCCTTCCAAGCAATCGTGAACTATATACCCAACCGTATTTTCCCTACGAACTACAAAATTATACTGGGTTCCGAACCGATATCGAGTGGTTCAAGTGCCTCGAGGTCTGGCCATTCGCAAGTGGTGAACAGGAACTGAATACGCGGAATGGATACCAGTATAGGAAAAGCGAAGCCTCGGTTGATGTACTCAATGCATATAATATATTCCAATATTAATAAACAAACAATGTATCTTGAATCTTTATAAAGTAGATAGTTTCCTTCCATCCCTCGAGTCTTTTGTTATCAAACGAAACAATTTTCTCATGCTCTTAAGTGTGTTGACATTGGAATCTCGAAAAATAATTATTTCGCGAAAAAATAGCTTCCTCTACGAGGAAGAAAAAATATTTAAACCTTCTACCATATTTACCAAATTGCTATTATAAAACCTCTTATCATACAAAAAAAAGCTCCCGAATCCTAAAAACATAATATTGCTCCGAGACACAGCAATTATGGAAATCCATTTTTCCCACATTCCAATAACTCCAGAATCGACCTTTGACATACCCCCTCGTTGTATAATAATATTTTGTTTGCTGTTTGTCTCAAGGGAATTCCGGGCAGTCAAGCGTTGGATGCACGAAGGAATTTCTTTGATAGACGCCCCGTGTATGCGATTGTTCCAAATACTGTTTCAGTATAACCTCAGATCCTTTGCGTTCTTTAAGATACCAATAACACAAAGATTTCAATAAAAATTTCGCAAATATGTTGGATATAAGTTTTTCGTCAAGGATATTTAAGAAAAAAAATACGCACCCACGCGCAATTTTTATTTTTACGGTATTTTTCATCAACTGTATTGGTGCCAAAATGCTCTGAGCTGAATTCTAAACTTAAGCCATGAAAAATGTGAAGGTCAGGGAAGTGACTGAAGAGAAAGTAGTTTTGGTTGCATGAAGAACATTGACTGTCGGTTGTTCGTGAAGGTTAAAACGATTTAGAGCCCAAAAGTTGATTCAGATGGGTTGTTTCTCGCTCTATTTTTAGAGCCGCATCCCCTACACACAGCATTATATTTTGAGGGTCTAAATTCTCTCTCCCTCAAGCAATATTATACCCAGTTGGGTTGTACAGCCAATTCTGAGGTGCTCAAAAGCTTGTGTTCTCCATGACAACCCTTTTCATTGTGAAGAGAGGTTGCGTAGTTGCGGTTAGTAGGAAACTGGGGTACCGTTTATCCTTCCGTGGCCACGTGCTACCCATCTCCTCGTGTCTCCAACCCTATATTCTGTCTTACTCCCACCGCTTGTCCTACCATTAACATTTTCACCACACCGTCGACTCAGCGTTTTTCTTATTTCTCTGCGCACGTTCATCGTTTCGCCACGTTGTACGCTTTCAAGATAACGTATACTGCGAATATATTTCAAATAAAAAAAGGACTATGTTCCGGGGAAAGCTGGAGTATTCACCAGCACATGCTGCTGCCCTCATTTGCCATGTGAATTAAATGTTCCCGAGACGTTCACGCGGCCCCGGAGCACGACTAAACCTCACAGAAGTAGCAGCAGCAGCAGACCTTAGCTATTTTTTATTGTCCCCAAGGCCACTTGACCTACGTGACTGGTTTGCCGTTGAAATAATGAGGGTCAGCAACGGTTACCGTGATAGTGAGTGTTTTCCTGAGGTAAACAGATAGGTTAGCATTCTCTTTCATTGTGCTGCGAAGTGGGCTACTATATCATAGTAATTAGCGCTGTGAAAAGAACTAAAAGCGTGTACGTATTTATACAGAAGCAGAAGGTTACTCCCGCTCGATGTAGCTTTAAGATACGAACAACAACAAAAAAAGGGATGCAAAGTAGAGCTTTGCTTATTCATGAATGTTTGCAAAGACACCTCAATGGAGGAAGTAACTTTATCTATTTTGGCTTCGTTATCTGCTCTTCAAATATAGTTGGTGCAGGTCATAGTAAAATTAGTATTTTTAATACCTCCCTCGCAGGATAAATGTTACATTTAATTTCTCATATTTTCCAACAGTGTTTGATAAAATTGGCTCTACAGAGGTCATTGTCGTGGTTGTGATATGAAAAACGGTCTATATGAGAATATACGACAAAATTTAATCCCAAACTAAAAGTTCAGTAGACTGAACACCCTTCGTTCATCCTTCTCAGCACGTGCTTACTTCATCGTGAGCTCGGGCTATGGAATCTTTATCCCTCGCAAGGATCTAACCAGGATATACCAAGTTTAATACGAACCCTCTTCGTGTTAATAGCTCACCAACCCCTGAGGTCTAGTTATAAGTACATATATCCAACGCACATCTAATAGCGAAGTATACTATATATATACTCATACCTGATGTATCTAAAGGTTCTGGTGGTTAGTTTCCGTTTCTTCAAGAACAAGTTTGACGTGTACCTACGTGCAGAATTTGGCTTGTGCTTTACCTGGAAAGCAATGGTGGATACTTTGTACGTGTGTGATTTGAGTTGGAGATAATAAAACCTTAATTCGTGGTATAACAAATGGTGGGCAAATTCACAGAAACACGCTTAGTTGAAATGTGGATTTTCGAACCCTATTGGATTTTACTATTGGTCCAAGTGAAAATTAGTTGGTGAGTGCAAAATATCAAGACTGAGCATACGATTTATGATCGATTTTAATCTGAACATAAAAATTTTGAGTTAAGGTTGAATTTTGAGAATCCAATTCGATTTACTATCAAAAATCGCATTCCTTCCTCATAAATTTACTTTTTTTTCGCAAAGCCTCATCTATGAGGAAGTTTATTTATTAATTTCGAGGCTTCAAGGTCTCAAAATTTCAACTTGATGTATAAACCTTATACACAATGAAACAGAGAAAATGTTACAAAATATCTATTAAAACTTCCATGATATCAACGCTGTGCTACAAGAAATTATCGAGTAAAGAGCGTCATCGACATTTTTAAAGTACGTCAGGACATTGCCCCGAGTCTCACTGGAAAGTTAGCAAAACCTACTGCACAAAAGACTTCACTTTTTTTTTGCAGTTACCTTTACGCATGGCTTGTCAAAGAATCTATCGACAAAGTGTCCAACAGGTAAATTATTAGTAAAAGAAATGAAAGTATACTTTGCCAGACTTCTTCAATATGAGGAGGCCTCTTTCACTGGATTTCCTCTCAGTACAACGAATAATTATAACGTCAGACTCTCGTTGAACCTTCGCAGAGACCTGCTTATGTAGAGTCTTGCGGAATTGGTCTCTCGGGGTGTCTAATAGCTCCGTTGGTTATCTTGAAGAATAAATTGAGGAAGGGGGCAGGAGTATAGCGTCTGGTAAATTTTAATAAGTGGTCAAAAGTTGGGTTGAGACAGCCGCCACAACTGCGCCACTGAAGATGCTACGGTGCACATGCACACACCGTGCTTTTCGCGCGATGGCTTTTACTCTTGGGATTCATTAAGGGTTTTCTCGTTGAGGGGAAGGCAGGGGGGGGGGGGATGGCGAGACCCCCTGGTGGATTACAGTTTCGGTCCCCGTGCCTCGTTACCGTCTCAGGCATTAATTAACGAACTGCGACTGTGCTCCAAGAAATATATTTGCCTTCGTTCGCTCTCGTCTCCCGTAGCCGTTTCGCTTCTCTTCTCTCATTCCCATAATCACCCTCTTTTGGAAAACCTCCATTGAAAGTGCTTCGTAAGTGAGCTAGACTACGTTTCCTCAGTCATCTTCTCTTTCACGCACAAGTAGCGAGTCGACCGTCCTCACGAATTTCCGGATGAAAATCTTATCCGTCAGTGCTGCAGCTTCCGAACGAGACTTAAGAACTTTGTACACAGTGCAAGAAGAAGAAGGAGCAGAAGCAGCAGCACGCAATTTCCCAAGTCGGTACCTTTATTCTCTTGCGAAATCCATGAAATTCCATTCGTCAAGAAACACGTCAAGTGTTTCTGACTGTTCGCATTCGCGTATTCATAATTTCACCCTTTCGTCGGCTTTCAATCTTTCGAGTATTCTAACTCCCGGTTTTCCCATGAAACAAGATGAAATTGTCAAGTGCAACAGCGTCGAGAAGAAGAACAAAAGTGGTTTGCAAATTTTCTTGATCAGATCAAATCAGATCGGGATTGAATCACGTAAAAAAAATATGAAGAGCTCAGGATGAAATCCAGGGCTGAATCCACGGCTGAATCCGGGATTGTCCAGATTCCTACCTGGACTCATATTTCTAACGCCGGATATGTACATCACCGAAACTAGATGAAATAAATGTAAAATCTTGTACAAGCTTGTAATGTATTGTATTAAACGCACGTATAGCGAGTTACCATCTCTTGTACATGTGTTTAATTTGGTACACCCGACAAGCACTATGCTTCCGGTGTTCTGCGACATTGAAACAGCCATTTGCGGTTTCCATTCGGCGAGGTCGAAAGCAGCAATCTTGGACCTACAGCGCTACACACCCTCGCAGTACCGGTAATCGGGCGCTCCGGGTACTTGCATCAAGTGAAGTAGCAGAGCTGAACCTGCCTAACCAGTTCCCAATATCACCTTCGTTAAGGCATATATATGGCGCATTCCAGGTCAACTCCGAGGTGATTAGGTCAACGATCTGACCCCCTCTGATACAGTTGACGAATTTTTTTTTGCATATTTTGGTCAAAAAAAAAATAGAGATTTTTTTCTTATTTTTATTACTTGTTGTATCCTATAAAATAATTTTTTTCCATAATTTTTTAGTAAAAATGAATTTTCAGAATTAAGAAAGAAATATTTCTGATAATAAATAAAAAATTGAAATTATTTAGAGTCAGGCCGATGACCAAGTGAGTTGACGTGGAATGCCCCATATATAAATGCGGAACCGCATCGGATTTGTGATCGCTATGGATACACCTAGTCTTGTCATACGTTACAATATATGACATCGATACTGAACCAGAAACTCACACAGCGAGACCGGGTTGCGGTTGTCTCCTTAATCTGAAAGCCTCATACTCAATTCCTTCGAAGTATGCCGCTCTGTTCTACGCGAAATCTATTTACCGATTGAATGTATTCCCTCCTGACATCGAAATTCCTACTGCATCATAATGGCTTTCAGAATACTGAGTTCAAATCAGGGTGGTTCAAAAATGTATAACTATGAGGGAACAAATACAAGTGGTATTTAATAGTGCCTCAAACATTATTGACAATTCGCTAAACAGCGTTTTTGTGATCTTTTTATTTTCCGACCATTTTTTTCTTTTTTTTTGGTGTGCAATAATGAAGATATTGTAAGAGGTAGTTTTTGACAACAGGCTATTGTGTGCACGCGTGACAAAGTGCGTGCAACAAGCGTGCGAACGATGTACGTGCGCAGTATAATCTCTAACACAGCGTTTGTTTCCCACGAACAAGGAACATGAGCAGCGGCGAGCGAGAGAGAGAGAAAGAGAGTGACGTCCAATGTTACACCACAGTGGAGAGCCGGCGAGATTGAGTGAGTAAAGTTGCGAGAAGGACGATGGGGCGAGTAATCTGCTTAGGCTGTCTGACACGCATGTCACGCAGTGCCAAACGTCTCTATCTCACGCGCGCTTCATCATATACCCTTGTATGAACTTCAGCCACATTCTACATAGATGCATCGGACAGCCACTCATCGTAAAAGGGTCGAAAATACGTGATCATGTAACAGGAGATTGGGATGTTGTTGTTAGGCTGTGGTCGTTCATAAATAACATTATTGAATTAAAGTTCGTCGATTTCGACCTTAAAGTTAGATGAAATCTTGGGAAAAAAATGTAGGGAACCTTTATAAACCTAGAGCACCATGGGCCTTGACCGGGACGTCAAAACGTCTTCGCTGTTCCATTAGTTGGTGACTGTTACAAGACAGTCACCAGTGGCATCCTAACTGATGATTAATTGGCAGTAAAAAGTGCAACTTGTATCTCTTTATCTGTTTCAATTAGTTGCACCAAGCCATCCAATCGGAATTGTGACTGGTGGCGCCATTGACCTGGGCCGTGACGCCTTAGTACTACAAACAATAAGATAGTAAAATCATTATCTATTGTAATCAAAACGACTTCCAATTCTCAAACGTCTTCCCTATTCCATTAGTTGTCTCAACTTCATTACAACATTTGCCACGATGTTATCATCTGATTTCAACCGGAGGCGAAAAGACAGAACCGGTGTATAGATCATTAGACCGACCTCAATAACGGTAGTTTGGTACGCCACTGAGGGAGCCGATATATGAACCAGTGATGCCTTCGGGGTGTTTGAGGGCAGCTTGACGCCGGATATGAAGAGCTGTGGTCGAGTTCTGCTAGGCTTGAGCTAGCCACGCATATACAGTGCAACCCCTCCATACGATACCTAACAAGGTCTCGATATTTCGGCAGCTGGTCGAACCACCGACCGAGAACTCTGCCTCCGGGCAACCGACCCGGTTATATCCACAAAATTAACGAACTTCGGTCGACTATGTAAATCTCCAATAGGAAAAGTACTCTGTTTTTTTCATTCGACTAGCGTTTCCTCTGAACATTCTGATTCCGACTCCCCTCCCAGCTTGAAGTATTCACTTGTTCATGCGTGAACATCCAATTTGTAAATATATAAAGGCACATTTTGCGTTAACATCGTTATTGCTTTGATAAAGCTTTGTGTCTTGAAGTTTCGACGCACGTACGTCATTTCAACGTAATAGACAAATTAAAGTAAATGTAATATATGCATCATGCAGCATTTCACCAGCGCTATCTGTCTATGACGTATACATCTGTAGATGTACTCGAACTTGGTGGAATTCACAAACGTAAAACGTAACTCCGACACGAAATTCCCATAATTCATCGGCGGGAGAGACCTTCCCCCCTCCCCCCGTTATCGTACAAATTGTTTCGGCCACTAACGACCGAGCATCACGAAGTTTCCCGCGTATAACGGAATGGACGATTTACATAGAAATGTCCAGAAACTCTCGACACATTGGTCTTTGTGTGTTAAACGTATATTGTACACGAGTTTCAGTACAATTGGCATAATCCGGGTCTTACGTTTGTAATACATTTGTGAGAAAGCATGCGGAATACCCCCAAAACTAATATATATGTCAAACACGAAAAATGGGATTGCTGCTTCCTCATAGAAGAAGCTTTCTTTTCGTGAATTTGTTTTTCTTCAGATTTTCATGTCAGAACACTCAAAATGGTCCAAAACGTCGAGAAAGGTGGTTTATAAAAAATGTGTGCGTGGCGAGCGTTTTATGGATATAACGTTCTTCTACTAGTTTATCCATACGTCTACAGTAGCATTCCCGTAATTCATTTCCCACTTCTGTTTGCTTCCAAATCATTGAATAACTACCAGAAGCATCGCCATCAATGACGTGTCCCTAATCTTAGATTAGCGGCTCAACTACGAAGGGTTATGTATAAAACATTCACAGGTCCCGAATAACGGACAGATTCTGATCTATTGAATCACGTCAATCCGTAATGCATATACGTATAGTACACAGAGATTGGTGGAATAATCATTGAACGTATCACGTGGGCCAAGTTCGCGATACGTCCAATATACTGAACGAGGAGAAACACGACGACAATCACGAATGATTATCGGAATAAATTTGATCGTAATACGATATCAAACACAGAGCAAATATTGACAGGATTTGAAAAGGGTGGGGGAAAGGGGTTTGGCCAACGTTGGAATGAGCGAGTGAGGTGGGGAACTGCTGGGGGAGAGATAAAGAGAGACAGAGAGGCAGAACGTTACGGATTTTCTCCATCCCCCCATTGATTACGCAGTCGATTAAGATTAGCATAATCCGTGGCGAATCGACGCTTCGTTCCTACGGATTTTCAACACTCCCGTTTCGCGACGTTCTCAATGATATGCTTTCAGCTACTAGGGGGGATCTCTCCTCTGCGGCTGCTGCCGCTGGTTTCCTACCACTGCCGTCGCCGCCCTGAGTTAATTTTGGTTGACTTTGCCACTTTGACTGTGTTGAGGTGAGGGGATGGGGTTGGGGGTGAAAGGGGGAGTGAGGGAGGGGGGGGGGGGTTGAACGCCATAGATTCCGCGTTTGCGGTATAGTTCCCACTGAGTACGAATGGGGGCGCTGGCTGCGAATGGGCAACATGCCCCAGCGTTTCGCGTTCTCTCGTTATCATCATCCCTGCAATTTGCATACTCATGACTGTTTATAATGCATAATCGACGGAAAGCGCGTTCGACGAACCGGAAATCCAACGAGAGGCCACCGGTTTATACGCTTTTGCTCTCTGCAATGTAAAGCCACTGCGGGCATTGGGGCTGACCCTTCATCGGTTGGCTAAGCATTCGATTTTGAACGTTTTAACCAAGGTTGCGCCGCGAGATTTGATTATCGGCTTTTCGTATTATTTTAGCTTGACATATTCAACGTCATCGGTGTTGTTGTTATCGTCGATCAATTCATATCGGTATCAGGAGGAATTGAAATTGATTTAGCTTGATTCGATTGATAATGGATAGCGTAATTTAAATGCAGTGTTCTTATGGGTTAAAGAACATTGAATTGAGTGATGGATTAATGCTTGATTAATCGAGGCAGTTATATTATTATTTTTTTGCTGGGTCGGCGTTTGATCAAAAATCAATAAAACCAAAAATGGTTGTGCTGCAATGATAGCTGGAATACATACAGATTAAGAGAATATTTGGTTTTCACTTTTTAGATAAACCACCATTGAGATACTGAATGTATCATGCAGAGACGATTTTTTTTTCTATGGGCCATCATGTTGCATCTTATAAATTTCGAATGTTGTAATATTTTTCAACTAAAATTGGTGTAGTCATAATTGAAACTAAAGATATTTATAATAAATATAAGTATTTTAAATACATTTTGTTTTTTAATGTGGCATAATTCACCGTCCCCAAAAAGTCAGTAAATGCCAACTTTCAAGGCTTTTGACAAATAAGCTTACAGAATTTCCTGTTAAAATGATCAAACCCGGTTGTCAAAGGATGTCTTAAATGAATAATACATCACGATAGGCAGACCGACGATTCGTTAACAAAGTGTGGATTAAAAAAACAAACAAAAAGATTCAGTTAAAAATGAAAATAAAATTAGAAGTAAGAACCTTCAATGAACAAGAAGTGGAAAGGGTAGCGAGTCCAATCGTAATTGGACAAAGTATGAGTTTATTAAAGTAGATAGCATTGTTCGACGCCAGGATGAACGTAAAAGAAGTCAAAGAAGACAATAAGAATAATGACAATAGTAATAACAAGACGAAAAGGAAAGAAAAGGAAGAGTACACGCATCAACCCCGAAGCAGTTCCCTTTCACTGTTCTGTCTCCATTCAAACCGACTTCCCGCCTCCCTTACACTACAGCTGTAGCCTCGGACTACTTTGCTTTTGTCTCTGAGGCTCCTTCGTCGGCTTTCTTCTTCATTTGTTTTATACAGTATACATATATATATATATGGAGCATTCCAAGTCAACTCACTTGGTCATCGGCCCGACCTCCTCTGGATCAATTCACGAGTTTTTTATGAGCCTATTTTGGTAAAAAAAAGAGGTGATTTTTTCAGATTTAATTTTTGAGATTAATTTTTGTTTTAATTGAAAAAATTATTGGGCGAATTTTCAGCGTTTTGCTTTCAAAATATGATTTTTTTTTGCCACGACATGTTTTATTTATTTTTTCTATAAGAAACTATAATTAAAATTTTTTATTTTCAAAATTTGGAAAAAAAATTTTTTTCTTAAATAAAACAAAAATATAAGTTATTGAAATATTTGTTTTTAGTCCTAGATTTTATGAAAAAAAAATCAGAATTTTAAATCTGATCAAAATTCACTCAAATTTTTGCTGAAAAGTTATGGAAAAAAAAAATTGTTTTATAGGATAAAACAAGTGATAAAAATCTGAAAAAATGCTCTTTTTTTGGACTTAAATATGGCAAAAAAAATTTATCAACTGAATCCGAGGGGGTCAGACCGATGACCAAGTGAGTTGACTTGGAATGCCCCATATATATAATCGGTGGGTGTCTAAAAAATCCAGAAAAGAATAAGTACCACCTTGCTGTACACGAGAAGCGTAAACATTTTTACGTCGGAGCTTTTTCACGAGAGACACAACCAGTAACAGCTTAGCTGCTTGCAAGGGAGGTGGGAAAAAAATGTCTCGGCTGCTCGACGATAAAGTGAGCGAAGGGATTTACGATCGGGTTCTTCTATATTTCACATGTCAAGCAGGTGCTCCTCCGCCCCCCAACCACTGCAACTTATTGCTGGCTCGTAAGGTCGTTTGTTCTTTTTTGCACTATTGATTCATCTATATATCGGCAATAACCTGGGCTGTAATACACTTGGTCATAATACTGCAAAGAGTTCATATATACAACATGAGTTTTTTTTTTATTTACTGGAACGATTCGACTTTTTATTTTGTTGCTATTTGAGTGTTGGCTATGATTTTGTTTATTTCGTTATATTTTATACTTTGGGTTCAATGTTGCTTGTTGTGCTTAATATTTTTTTGGAATTGAAGATAAGAATACTGGTATATTACATCTGTAACAATTTTAAATTTACAGGAAAACAAGATTTTTAGCGATATTACATTTTAGCAGCATTTTTTAGAGGCTACTGTGTTATATCAATAAAATGCTAGTGTTTTGAAACTAATTTTAGGTGTTACGCAGATAGCTTAGCTGAAAATATTTCGATTGAAACCAAAACGAGTGATGGAAGCTTTAGTTGATTTCATAATATCGTCGTTTGAATATTGGAATCGCCATAAAAAAATTACATTTTTATTCTCGCATCCATCGCAGAAAAATAAAAAACGTAACCACGCGTATCACTGAAAATTCATGCAGATTTTTTATTTTTCTAATTCGTAAAAAGAATATCGTTCCATTTGTATGAATTTCAACCAATATTTACTTTTACAATCTCATATCAGTAAAACAATACGACAAAATGACATGAAAACGTGGTTCAAGTTGGTAGCTTTAAAATCGACATAACGAAGTTTCGAATAATTGAATATAATAATAAATAATACCCACCGTCTTAGCGGGAAGAGGGCTAGAGGGGACAAAGGTGGAGTAGACGATGTTAGCTGTATGAGAAGAGACAATGGCCTAGTTAGAGGACCCACTAATTGCGAGGCTTTAATGGAGATCGTCGTGAAAATTGCATCTGCCTAAGCCCATTATTGTGCGACCCTGTCTATGGCAGAGAGGCGGTGGTTCTAGTCATTCTCAATAATACTACGCAAAAGGCAAGATAATACATACAGCCGGAGGGTGTTAAAAGGGTTGAAAACTTATGGGGTCTCAATTTACACCCCCGTTGTGCCTTTAAAATGGAAGCTGAAAAGCACTCTGTTATATAACTCATGGCTTTGTGTATATTTAAAAAAAAATATAAACATTAGGATATAATTTTACAAAGTGGTCAAATAATTAGTACAACAAAATTATCAACAAACGTGCTTGACGAAAAAAAAATAATTATAATTAGTTAGCTCAATTTTACTTGCTTGTAATCCTTTACTAATTTATGTCTGTCTGTCTGTCTGTGGCACTTTCAAGCAACCACAGTGAAATTTGTGGTAATTATTCTGCGTAAAAAATATAGTTTTGATATTGAAGTTCATAATGAACTCCTTGTAATCATTTTTCCGTACAGTTGGTTAAAAAAAAATGTTGTAACAGACCAAAATTTACAGTTCATAGCACGCGTGTATAAGAAATGAATTTGGCTCTTCACGAGTAAAGAACACACCGACCGAGGCGTCGTTATAATTATTGCGGCTCAACGTGCCACATTCTCTTTAATAATCGTCTAGACGCCGGTACTCTTGGCGGACCGTCGCGGCGTGTCGACCCTCTCTCGTCTCGACGTTTTCTTTTTTCTTTTTTTTTTTTTTCACTCACCACACCCACTTGCGTCCCGCGTGGGGAGACTCGCCACGTCCTTGCTACCCCTTGCGCTCTACCGAGCTCACACTCTATCTACTGAAGGCTCAGCCCGGCTCCGTGGCAAACCGCTGCCTTTAACCTGTCGACTGCTGAACATGCTTAGACGGTGCTCATACACTTGCAGCCTCTCTGACATTAGCTCGCTGAAGCTAAGCTCTAAGCGCTTATTTTATTTTTCTAAATTTTTCATGGGCTTTGCGGCGAGTTCATGTCATGCGAGCTTTCATTCGCGAAAGATCAAAGAATCTTTAGATCACCGAAGTTTAATGAGTTCATGCGCTGAGTAACCAGTCAGAAGTAGTCCTGAGTCATCCGTAGTTAGTTTTCCAACGTAATCCTGAAGTAGTGAATTTTTTATCAACTGGGCCACATTTCATTTTAATTACATTTTATTTTTTCACTGACTCCGACACTTTTTTTCATTTTTCTCTCACAATATTATTTTTCCGGCATCTAAATGAAAAAATGCACAGTGTACATAAAACAACTATATTATGCATTTACAGCAAGGACTATTCCATTACTTAAATTGGATTCACTTTGAATTGCCCTGAATTCAGTTGGCTCAAACCAATCAAATTTTTACACGAAAGCTTCAACCGATGTTCAAAAGATAAATACAAATTTCGTGCTGTGACAATGATTAATTTTAAGTTAGATCTTCTGGGACAAATCCAAGAGCTCCAATAATTCAGCCAAGCGCAAACGGAATTTCGTTTAAGAACTACATAAGTGAATTCCACTGTCGCTGAAATTCTGCATTGAAATACACAGCATCAATCCAAGATGAGTTGATAAATATTTAAGCCGCTATTTCGCATGGACCACTTGACAGAGTGAAGAGAGCGCGAAAACACTGCTTGCTTTAAGGTCTCTCAAAAAGGATTGCATTTCATCCTCGAATGAAGCACGTTCTTCTCGTGATATACGTACCAGCGACAACAGTGTACTTGCAGTTTCACGTTGAGTGGGCAGGGCCTCCGCTTAATTTTAGCGAGACGACGAATGGCGGCCTGTGATCTTTCGCGGGACATATATTCTCGGGTGTGGAATGAGCCGTGTGCGCTCAGCAGTGAGCCACGAGAAGCCTTCTACACGCGCCATACGAGTTATCGTAGTGCATGCCCACACCGTGGAATCACTCGCCACGTCGTTGGGATTCCGACGGTTCTCGGGGGCCACTCGAATTCGTCACGTCTCGTTTCGCGTCGCTTCTTCACCTCGCCGTTCCTTTCTTTCATTTCGTTTTACGTTTAGATCGACATGATTTCGGGTACCGTTGACTGGAGTTCACGACACGGACACGCCTTTACCACGTGAAAATTTACGATGTCTTGATATATGTATTTTCGCTTTATTACTGCGACGAAAATTCGTGCCAGTTGACATTTTAGTAACTGTTACTGTATCCACTGATTTTTTTTAAAATGAAATTGTAGGGGAAACTAATTTAGATAATAAAATGGAGGCAGAATATCAAAACTTCACTTTAACACTAGTTTACTACAATAAAAAATGTACCTTTCCATATAACTTTGGATTTTTTTAAATTTGCGTTGGAGTCTTGCAGACTCGTTGGCACCAGGAACAGACCAAACCGGACCGGACCAGTCCAGAGCAGTCCAAACCAGTTCAGACCAGTCCAGAGCAGTCCAGACGAGTCCAAACCAGTCCAGAGCAGTCCAGACCAATCCAGACCAGTCCAGATCAGTCCAGACCAGTCCAGACCAGTCCAGACCAGTCCAGACCAATCCAGACCAGTCCAGATCAGTCCAGACCAGTCCAGACCAGTCCAGACCAGTCCAGATCAGTCCAGACCAGTCCAATAAACATTCTCAAAAAGTTCATTTTTTTTAAATATCCAGATCCCTAACATCATTATTGATGGTCGTTTATGTACGGAGATTGAACAAACGCATAAACCTCCAAAAGCCGCGATAAAATCCCATCAAGTATAGACTATATCAGAAGCCCAACAGGAAATTCCATTGACCACTCCCTCCCTCATCTGTGCTGACTAAAACAGAGGTAGGATCGTCCATGGTATCGGCGATAACTCCGACTGGCCGATCGTCGTCTGGTAATCGAGTTATCTCGAATTAACGAGAATATCCCGGACGAAACGGATAGCATGGGCGGCATAGCGGTAGCGTCAGGACTCTCTCACTCTCTCTCTTTCTCTTTCTCTCTTCGCTAGTGAATCGAGAGCCAGGGTTAGCAGGCCATGCGCGCAGACACTAATAACCGCGTGGAATTAATACAATTAGGTACGTGCATATAGGTACGCAGAAACGTGTGCGGTACGTATGCCTCCTAACTGCCGCGTTTCTACATACCAATACAATCATGTATGTGCTACAGATATTATGTATGGCTGGTTAGTACAGTGTACACGTAGGTGAACCGATAGAGAATCGACGTTCAGAGCTTTTGGTAGCCACGCCGTTCTATTATCGACGAACTATCGAACCATATCCGGGCGCTTTGTCCGCTCTCACCCAGCAACCATATAACTGCTATATTGCATATATAGTACATGCGTTCGCGGACGATCGAGGCTAAACAACTCGCCACTATCGTTTCAACTCCCCCACCGCTTGCCACCCACTCCTCTTAAAGCTCTGGCTCAGGGCTTTTCGTTAATGAATTATCGCTTCACCCTTCATTGGACTTTATATGCCTATCGAGAGAAATGTTCAAAATCGCAAAAACAAACAAAAGAGAATCACGATTTTGCCCTTTTTGACGGAATCTAATGCATCGGCATGCATTTTATAGGAAGAATGGAAATATGTCTGTGGAATAAATTCACAAAACGAAATCGAACCAGCCGATTTTTTTCAAGTTTCCAGTTCACTCTGCTATGTTTCATAAAAAACTAATAAACTTAATTAAAAAAAAAAAAAAAACATGCTCCCATTCCAGAGTCATTCATTGTGAACTGCCTCATGATGATCATCTTCGTTCTTTTCCATTCCAAGCTTCCAAGTCTACCAAAACTGTCGTCCTTGGTACTAATCCGATCAGTATTTTTTCACTGTCAACTGTAGAGCGATGCCGCTACCAAAATCGACAATACGTCTTGTCCCCTATTTTGCCAATTTCCCCTCTTGTCGTCATGAAGGGGAAGAGAAGATTAACTCAGCGCTAGATCGGAGTGCATTACTCCTGGAACTGATTCCACGTTGATTTTGCTGCTGTCTATTGATCAGGGCATTCCGAAGAGCGATTTTTTCAGTAATCCCTTCATCGCCCTTGAGTCCTTATGTACGTTGTACGATTGAGTACGATGCTGATCATGAGTGAAGAGGATTGAAAGATCGGTCTTGAATTTTCCAAATCTCTTGTCGCCCTTCTTAACACTCCAGCAAAAAAAAAATGAAAAAAAGAGACGAGACATTTGATCGCAGTTGTAAGAAGCATCGTGGGCATTGTTCGCGTGGTTTTTTTTTTAATTAAAGGAAAGAACCGGAAGGGTCAGTGAAAGCTGTTGATAGCTTTCGATTTTATTTCATCTCACTCTAAACCTCTTTTTATCTCGCGCTTCTGTATTTCGTTGCTGGCCTCCCTCGTCGTCATTCTTCTGCAAGCGTTATTCGCGGCATCGATGGGTCCTGCCTTTTCAGCCTCATCCAACGCTCGTTCACCTATAGAACTCAAAAAAAAAAAAACAAAAAAAATACCACAACAAAACGCAAGCAGACTCGCGAACGTAGGGTTTAGGTTTATAATTGAATCCAGTTGTTACCGCTGATGGGCAACCGATTGCTTCCGTTTGGTAAACACCAACTTTTAATTATTTTCCTGGAATATAGACGAGGGGAGAGCGGGACTCACGACGACGTGGAACAAGCGAGATGGAGTGTGCTTGATTCGGCTATAAACAGAGGCTGAAACAATAGAATAAATGCCGAGTCCACATTCTACACTACAGACCGAGTGTGAAAGTACAAAAAAAAAAAATCGAACGAGAGAACGAAAGAACTGTGTTGAATGAATACACATGGGTTCAACGTTGGTGAAGCTAACCCGGACAAACATTACCAAACGGTGATTGCTTCGATTCGCGTCCAAACACCCGAAGGGGAAATATACCTTTTGCATTTGAATCGCGGTCAGTACGCTGAAAAATATACATATATATATATATATTGTACACAAAAGCTGCACAACCGGAAAACTCATTCGGTCTCTGGCACACGGTACTCGTCATCGGACAATTTTTTAAAAATCGGTTACAAATATTTTGTACGTCGACAGCAAATAGTTCTCGGCTAGACTATCTTTTTAATTCATTAAGATGATTTAAAAAGTTTTTTTTTTTTATTTTCGATCGAACTGTATGGAATGATTTGGATTCCTAAAAACTTATCTTAAAGAGAGAGAGTGAGAGAGATTTGTTTATCGTAATGTTCATTAGAAAACTGACTAGAATTTCGTGAAAATTCTGAAAATTTTGTGGAATTATGGGACCTGTGGAGAATCTAGAAACTCTGAATAATCCTCAGTTCTCCTACGCCAGCAGGATTAAAATATTTTTATAACACTAAAAAAAGTAGAAATACGATATTTCACTCCACAAAACTATTGTCTAATTTATTGCAATTCAGCGCTTACACACCATCCACGTAGCTGTAACGGTAGTTTCTATATTTATCATCCCTTATTCCACTGCTACACCTCCATCCCCTGGCTAACGGTATCTTTGCATTATGTACATTAATTCCCCAGACATCAGCGAGCGCTTTGGACATGGATGAACTGGTTATAATCGGTATAATGTATTCCGGCAATCGCCGCGTCTGTAACGCATGGTGGTACAATCCAGAATATACATTATGGTACCATCGACATAAAAGCAAATATATACATATATAGTATATGTATTATACACTCGTATCTACATTTATTGCCACTGCCCGGTGCACCTTTTAATCGAAGTTCAATTTTAATCGGCTTCGCAATTCACCGGCCGCTTGATTGTACACGCATGTGGAAACCCAAACAGTGTTGTATGTGAGGGTTTCACGATTTTGCCCTCTGTGTGGGTACGTTTGTGTATAGAACTGTTGGTTGTGACCCTCATGGGCACTGGCTGCTCTAGCCAATGGTATGAGATCGGATGAAAATTCGCGGCCCGTTAATACCAACCGCGGACGACGAAACGCGAGGAGCGAGGAAATGCGAGTGTTTAGCATAGATAATCACTCCTGGGATTCGGGTACCAGAGTTGAATACGTTTCAAACGCTCACGTGGTAGTGGAAACGCTCGGGCGTTTGCGCGTCCGATGCAATTATCAATCGAGAGTCCGCGTTCGCGCTCTGCATTAGCATAATCAGATTAACCTGCCGTCTCGTGGAAGCCTTAGGCAACTTATTCATCGCAATATCTGCATATTAGGTGTCGACGATTATCATGGATTTTGTTCTCAATATAACGCATTTTCTTTTTTGTCATATTACATTCTGCGGTGAGAATTGAGAACGATTCGTTGGACTTACTTTGTGACGAATCAATGACGTTTGATGAGATTTTTCGAATCTTGATATTAGATGATTTTTGCGGTTGATTCGAATGACATTTGTTGGACATCTATTGGGACACTTTTGTAAAGGTTCAACTCCTTTAATTTGATATCCAAGGTGGACGATTTTGAGTTTAGGTTGATTACAAAAATTTATCAATGAAACATCTATTGAATCAACCTGTTAATGGGACGTTTTTAAAGTTGTTTTCATAATCTTTTGAACCTTCTAATGAGACGCTTCTTAGGTTGGTTGCATAAACATCCCAGTCTTTTAATTGGTTCTTTTTCTACTTCCCAGAATACATGGAAGTTCCAACTCTTATATTTCCACTTCCAAGGTGGAAGTCTTGAACATAAAAAAAAAAATTAATTCTTTGGCGAACCCTTTATTTTGTTATCGTTTCAATTTTCCTTTTAATTCTCACTCAGCTGAAAATAATATAGGTAACCCAGATTTTCCAAGAAAAGAGAAAATTCTGAGTAAATTTCCTCGTGAAAAAACAATTCTCTTATTTTTTTTACTGACACTTCACTTTTCAAAGAGCTCTTTAAAAAGTGCCTTTAGGAAATTTAATGGTTGGTCGTGCACAGTTGCTGCTATCGACTCGAGAGCACGTTTATTCCTGAGCCACAACTTCCTGTTAGTAGAAATAGAGAATGGCTGTCATGAATAACAGATCGCGAGAGTGAAGTCTATAAAAACAAGTATACAGGTCACAACTCAACACGGTAAATTGGATATCTTGCCTCTGAATAGCATCGCAAAGTTTCTTATTAAATTATTTAATGGACGATGCTACATCCTACCTATTAATTTTTCTCTTTCAGGAATTATTAATCTTCGCATTTGTTAAACCTATAGAAAATTTATCCATATTTCTGTTCCAAAACCTATAATACTGAATTTTTAAAATGTTTATGCCAAAAATTAAAAAAAGTATTATTTTTTTTTAATTATGTTTCTTCATTCAAAATACATTTTCTTCAGAAAATGTCATTTTATTCGTTATATTACTATTGTGGCCATGTTCATTTTGAACTTTTTTTTAAACATTTCATTTCGATTACTAAAATTCCCGGATTATGATCGGGGTCAAATGACACAAGAAGGCCCGGATTTAAGCCTAATTTTTCCAATACCCCATTAGGCCCTCATTTTTCTAAGATCCCAATAAGACCTCTAAAGAAAGCGAAAAATGTACAATATTTAAAAAGCACCGAAAGAAAAACTTACAATTATCGTGGCACGGTTGTATGGCGCGCAAAGTGTGCAGGGGTCTGTGCCCCGCTAGTATTTAATATATAGAATCTTAAAATACGACTATACAGAAAAAGCTTCGAACAATGGTCTACAAGAGCTAAGACGAGAAAGTATTAAGCAACAAGAAAAGCACAGAAGAAAGAGTAAGAAAAGGAGGAGAGGGGCGGAAAAAAGGAAAGAAGCTTGCTGCTCGAGGGTGCAGGTTGAATACCGTATAGTGAGACTCGACATTGCGCGAGAAATCCAAGCGATCCTTCTTCTTGCCTGCCCACGAAGAAGGAGTCAGAATAGAGGAAGTGAGTCGCTCTACGTGCTCAGAATAATTTCTGACAGTACAGCCCCCCCCACTAGCAGCAAATTATAGTACACAATACTATTTCACCCATAGCCATTGGAGTATATACACAGAATCATACTGAATTCGCGCATGGATTATGTTAATACATCGTAGAGTAGTCTGAAGGGCGAACCAATTGATAATATCACGTTCAAACTGACGCCCGATAATACAAGACTTCCTTTTCCTGTCGGTGCGAAGATTTTAAAGGGTGGGTTTAGTGACTTTTGAAATTTTCATCCTTACGAACCAATTTCAATACCTTTTCCAGCTTATTTTCACTTGGAACTTATGTAAATTTTTATTCGTTCCGTGAATAATTTTTCAGAGAATTCCTTGCACAGTTGTTTAGGCTTCAAACTTTTTGAGGGTTTATTTTAAACCCTTGCCTTAAATTTCTACTACCGGATTTACCAATTTCCAAACCTATCGTCAGCTATTTATTAAGGTCAATATTTTGTTACTTTAAACAAGGATGAAATAAAAATAATGTTATAAAAATTAAAATACTCCCGCTTGGAAAAAAGGAGTTTAAGTAATAAAAAATTCGTGAAATTTACAATTTTACACTAATTTTGATTATTCAATTTGCTTATTAATTAATCTCCTTTTTTTTTAGTCGGAAGTTTATAAAAAATATTGTCAATTGTTTAATATTTTACTGAAACGCTGAAAAAAATTTAGTTGTGATTTGACTATGGTGTCAAGTGTTTCAGTCTTCTTTAAAAGCTCGAAAAGGATACGAGAGTATTCGATACGTTTTTTGCCGATAATGCCTAGGCACGTTGCTCGAAAGTCGACGGGGGACTCGGTTCTGCCTGTAAGTCCATGCATCCACTCACGACATCTCGCCCCTCTTCAAAGTAGCTTGTAAATAGCACGAAGCGACCCCTTGTGTTACAGTATTGTACTTTTTGATGGAGGGGGAAAGTAGATGGGTGATGCTTGAAGGGGGACAGCACAGGAATCGAAGTGAAGAGGCGAAAGAACCCTCCAGAGACTTAAGTATACTACAGTTAAGTATAGAAAAGTATAGTATATAGTGTACATACATATCCAGATATCTGAACGAATGAGAAAAAGTTAGAAGACACGAGGAGAAAAAAAAAAAGAAAGAAAGCGGGAGATAGGAGTGATCGAATCTCGTGGGAGAAATATTCGATTTCGGAATTCTCCTGCGGGAATCACTGGAGTATCCGCGGTTCGGTCCCTTGATACATCCAGTATATGTATATCTGACGTACGCTCATGCGCATTGTTCGATATTGAAGTGTCTATCTGGAAAGGATTTAAAATATTTAAATATATAGGAGGGATAAAAAATATATAAAAGTTGAAATAAAAATATGTGACAGAAACGAAATAGTCGGGAGTACTTGATTTTTTTGTTTTGCATAATGAAAATAAAATTTTCATTTGGAATAACGGACAAAATGTTTTATTTGTGTCACCATATTTGTCGGTGTTTATTGAGCAGTAAAAAAAGTAATTTAATGAAAATGAGATTTTACGCAAATAAGGTTATCCTCGAATTTTATTCGAATATAAATCATCTCTGTCAGACATCGCGTACATTTTTCCTAGAGTGAGTTTTTACATCATAGTACTTATTTCGTAAGATTTCGCAGCTATCACCTCTTTCCTTTATTTGCTACGGCAAGGCGGCGCAAAGCTGAGCTTTTCTTTTCTTCTAGCTGGCAAAGGCTTGCGTGAATATCCGGAATAATCGCGCACTTTTACGATGTTCGTGAAATGAAAGGGACGTTTCGAGAGTTCGAGAGACAATGCGAACGACAGCTTTATCTTGTCGCACAACTCTTCTGAATACCTCCTTCCCATTTTTCCTCCTATGTGACGAATTCACTCAGCCTCGTAGGACCCTCAAGATCTCTGAAAATTGAAACGGGACTCTTGATTGTAAATATGATGAAGGAAAATGTAGGAGGTGCTGAAGTACTGAATACTGAATGATCGAAATATCGAAATATCGAAATATCGAAATATCGAAATATGCTCTTTTGTCAACCTTCTATTTTTCCTTTGATGGACTTTCCGTACATTGGATTCGAAAAACTTCCATCGAATATGAAATATGTTAATAAAAGAAAAAAATGATTATGCAAGTTTCTACGAACGTGTTTCAGTATACGAGATCATTTCAGCGAAACGAGAGAGCTTTTTGTGTCGTGGAAAAACGAATGAAAGCAGTGCAAGGCGAATCGCAAAAGCCGAAGCATCAGCAGTGGCAGCAGTTCATTTAACCCGAGAGTTTGCCCAGGAGCGTACCAGTACTAGTAACGTGTACTAAATCGCCCAAGTGGGAACGTCGCACTTTGTCGTTTTCATGAAAACAACGGAGGACCTCGAAGCAGCAACAGCAGACTCTCTAGACTCTGTACACAAGTACTCGCACTAAATGCTAATGCTTCAGTTGTCGTGCAGCTGGCCCTGTCCCACGAACCCTCGTCTCGTCGAGAGAGCATCGGTGCACGGTGCCTTACACTACGTTAAGGCTATATACGACGTTCCGTGCCAAGTGGACAACTTTGTCAACTCACCATTCACGATTCAAACAAAATTATACTCACAAAGTCCTTTGAAGCCTTCGGTGTCAAGTGTTTAAATAGCCAAATTAAAACAATTAAGACAATCTTTTAATTCAGAGATTAGTCTAGATTTATTTTCAGAGAAACAAAATTATAAGCTCGTTCAATCTTAAACGATATTTATGAAAAGAAAGCTATGAAATAGTTTGTATAAAAAAATTTAAATAATTTAAATAGTTTACGAAAAGTGTAATATATGTGATGCAATCCAACTTACGCCTGAATTGTCATAGTCAACCGCGAAATTAGTACAACGAGTCATAGTACCAATCGTAAAACGATAGTGCCAACTCAACAGGCCCGTTAAAGCAATCGTATAGTAGTCGCGTGTCCAGGAGTGATGAGGAACATCCGCCGGGTCAACCCACAATCGCCGTCGTCGTGATTTATTATGGCATAACGCGCTTGCTCAGCACTCTTAAATCCTGTTATTATAACATCTCAGTGACACTCATGATACCTACGCTATCGAGCATATTATCATAAGTATATGTGTACTTTAGTGCAGACCGACGTGGGAGTTGAATGCCGCGGCCAACATAATCGTACTTTTTTGTAAAAATACTACTTGCAACGATTTTTTTATTTGAGAAACTTTTAATAATTTTAATCATTTTTATAAATTTATCAATTTTAATAAAAATTAGAGGCATTCTATACGTAATTTATTAATAATATAAATAATTTTAATTGATTACATTTTTTTATTTTAGTTACACGACAACAAATTATTCCTGGATTGATTTTTTTCACAAAAAATGTAATATTTTCATAAATTTTCACGAATACTTCATTAATCCAGATTTTTTTTTTTTTTTTTTTTCGTATAAAGAATAACTTACTTTTAGTGTCTATCTAACCGGATCTTATCGACCGAAGGTTCTTAAATCCTCGATTTGGCAGGCAGGAAAAAGAAAAAGAAAAGAAAAAAAATATAAACGATCCTACAATGAAACGTGCGAAGTTGTCTGAGCCCAGGGGTGTTCACGCCACTAGCACACCCAAATACCTCGTGAATATCCCAGTAGATCACGTCCTTCCGCAAAATTGCGGGGAGTAAGCTGTAAAAAAAGTGCCACTGCTATCTCGCACCCTATCGGCCATATATATGAATATTTGATACGGAATTACCGAGCGTGAACCGCTTCAGAGGCGTCGCTACTGTTGGGTCACGTCGAGAGGGTGCCAAGTGAAAAAGCAAAAAAAAGAAAAAAAAAAAAAAGTCAACCGCTCTTTGGATAAAACAAAAAAGTGAGCATCCAATATTTACTTGACTTTTTTCTCACGAAATGTAATTCTGTTTTAAGCATTGACGCAAAATACTCGAGTTAATTATTTTTGAAAAATAATTTTGCTGTCGGATGCTAACATTTTTTTTACTCTTAACAAATACTTTGTATTCACAAACATCTCCAATTTGTTTTTTAAAAAAAGGTCTCTTAATACAAAATACAAAAAATACAAAATTTGCGATAGAAATTAGGTATTTAACGTCGATCTTAACTTCGATTAAACTACTAACTTGAGACCACCTTGAGATAACATTTCAAGTTCGAAATGGTCTTGAGATCGAACTCCGAAGTTAGGACAAGTTTAAAATCGAACTTAACTTCACAAGTTCTAGCCTAAGACTCATATAAAAATCGCACAGTTTTTCAAAATCATACTTTTAACAATGTGTGAAGTACGTAAAATCGAAATATCGAAATATCGAAGTATCGAAATGTCGAAATATCGAAATATCGAAATGTCTAAATATCGAAATATCGAAATATCGAAATATCGAAGTATCGAAATATCGAAGTATCGAAATATCGAAATATCGAAATATCGAAATATCGAAATATCAGATTTTCACAGATTTTCAGGACCATACTTTTAACAATGTATGAACCATTTCGTTGTACTTTTATGACGCACTTCGTTTATCATAAATGCAGCCCTCGAGTATTCTGTTTTGCCAATGACGCCCTCGATAATATGTACTTGCAGCCAGTTCATCGAACAGAGTATACGGTTTCACGCTCGCTAACAGCTATCTGAACATTCTCCAAACGGTAGGAGAGGATATATATATATGTATATATATATATATATATATGCTATAATACATACTGCTATGTACTCTTGCCGTACGTACATTCCTCGTACGTTGAAGAGTTAACCCAATTAAAGCGTGCATTAGCGAGACGCCAGCATAGGTTTCATGGCGTACTTGTTGGAAAGCCTGCTTCTCTAAACGATACGTCTTGAAAGCACGCTACGCTGGATTACGAAAACGCGACGGGTTCCCCTCATCGATTTTCCTAAGATAGGCATGATAAAAAGTGAACACTCTCCGTAAATGAGTTCAGGAACTCGAGTATACATTAACCCTATATACATTATCCTATAATACATAATCAAAAATAATAAAAAAAATGCAAAGTAGAGCTTGCACGATCCTTTGTCATTTTTTTTTCTTTTTTATTTCCTCGTCCACACAAAATCCCCCTCTGTGAAAAAGTACGGTAATCATTTTAATGCTTCTTTTTCTTTAAACCACTCTTCCGGAAGCTTTAGACCATTTTTAGACACCGGTAATCGATATTCCGGAATTGAAAAAAAAAGTCAGATAAATAATGCCTCCTCTTTGAAGATGAATACTCGATTAGATTTCAAAGCTGATTATTTTTTTTTAATACTGATAATAACAATAATAATCAATCTGTCTGTGATTACATTTATTTACTTTAAAAACAAAGAAAAAGTGTCAAACATACAAACATTTTCCGATGGACGTTTGCGGATCAAAAGTTTTTGTTAAAATTATACATTTTTATTTTTTATATATTTGCAAAACTCATATTTCTATGTTCAGGATTTCAGGTTGGCTGTTTATGAGTCAGCCATCACATTTGTTTAATACAGATACAGAGATAACAATATATATGTATATATATTATTTTCATTATTTATATTTGTATGAGAGTAAATACAGTTTTACTTGATTTTATATACATTTTAATAAGCGACAGTTTCCGCGGTAACTTTCATCTGGCTTTTCAGCTGCATGTTAGAATTCATATAAAGTGAATATGAATGCATTGCTCATAATTATAACACAACATGTATATTTGATCCATGACGCAAATATAACGCTAGTGAAGTTTGACTTCGACTAATTGAGGCCATAAATTCATAGATACATAAATATACATGTATGTACAATTCTCGTTTGTTCGGGTGGTTGTTTCCACAGGCTGCTTTATCTACCTGGTGGATTCAATGTTTCCGGGATAAAGTGACTATATATATCAGCGTTAACCTACGATAGAAATGCGAACGGGCGAGAGATGCGAAGTTGCCCGGAGGGCGGCTTGTTGTTGCGAATCGAGAAACGCAGATATAGAAGATGAAGGCGAGTCTCCGTTTCGGATTATACGGGCTTTTCCACGATGCCACTGGTATGAGTGCTTCGATGGTAGTTCGTCGGTTTTGGACTAGGGAAGGAGTGGAAGATCCGTAGTAGCATCCCCGCGCATTGTCGGGGATCTCTGGATACACAAAGATAATGCCGTGAAGGGGGCGCTCCTGGCGCTACGAAACGCTCCAAATGCCGAACGAAGACCGCAAACTCCGACAATAATAGTATTCTGGCTTACGAGTAGAGATTCAGATTGGTAACCACGACGGCACCTTCTCCTTCGCATCATCGTTGCATACTCCCCAAGCTAGTCCAATAGACAATACACAAAAGCCCTAACTAGACACGTTTCATGTTTATCAACGAAGGATCGTGTGTCCTGAAATTATTTCATTTTACCTAAACCATCTACAATATAATAACGGGCGATGTGTTTACTTGAAGTCTCACAAAGTCACTCACAGAAACTCACAGACACTCACAGAAACTTACAGACATTCACACAAACATTTAGAAAATGTTAAAAAGCCATATATATTTCCATCACAGAATGATAGAAAAGCTTGGAATTATTCACCATCATGTGATTCAACTATCCGATCATAGGGTTTAAAAGTACAATCAAGTGGATAGAAAAATAGAACTTAAAACATGAAGAAAATTCGGCAAAGCTTCAAGTGTTAGCTTGTACTAGAATTCGCCAGCACTCTGAGAGACTCTGAGTATCTTCGCAACGTTAGCAGGACAGTGAGAGAACGAGGGTAACGATCGCGCTTCGATATAGTGTAGGACCGTAAAGCGAAACGTCGGATAGTCTTCTCATGGTGAGAAGTGGTACAGGCGCGAAAAGCGTTCGCGTGGCAAGTCGGGTGCGAAAAATCCTCTTGCTAGAAAGTTTGCTGAACTGATCGAGGCATGGGGGGGTACTTAAAGTCCCGTTAGCGCGTGTGCGCGTGGACGAGAAAATAGCGTAGACGGACTACGAGCAACTACGACACGACGTTCGCGCCAAGACATCTGGAAAGTTTCCTGCACCAGCTCCAGAAGCATCAGCAACACAGCACAGTAGTGCAAATGGGAGATGGTAGGTATGAGGTTGTGTTCAAGTGCTCGACAGACGAACCGGACGAAGGTACAAACTATTACATGGAACCAGGCAATTCCCCATCTCTTTGGCAGTACTGCCTCTTCATACTTTTATTTTCTCTCAGGGAAAAAAAGGCTTCCAGCGAATAAAAACATCTCGTGTCGGATAAAGCCCGGTGCGAACCAAAGGTTGAAGTCGACCAACAACTCCGACGAATGAAGACTTTTTTTTTTGGTTTTTTTTCTCACGCGGACACTGGTTCCTAGAGCTTCTCACGAACTCGAACGAAGAGTGGATGGGAAACAAAGTTGAAAGAAGCCTGTGCACGAAAAGTGTAGAGAAGGGGCGTCATATTGGAACGCCAGTTATAAAGCCACTTGATGGTCATCAAACTTTTAGCTATCGGAAACTATGGCTTCACCAAGTATGACATCGTGTTTAACGAAATTGAACTCTACACAGAACCGAGTCTACACATGCAAAATTCTACAGAATTGATAATATGAATTACACTGAACTACAGAACAAGAATCTAAAATGGTCCAATTTAACAGTGAAAATATGGGAATTTTCTGGAAGAACACAGAAATAATCCGTATTCCATGTCAATTTGCAGCGTTGAATTTATTGTCGTTGGTGATGGTCGGAGTATTGTACACGAATTAATCGAGTTTCGGTCGAATTCCCTTCAATTAAAATCAGCTTGCAGATACAGTATTACTAGAGGACGGCGGAAATTTACATGGGAAGTTTACGGAACAAACCGCAATTAAATAGATCTTCCGGTTCTAATGCCAGTACAGTAAATGCTCTCTAAATTTACCAACCGTAATTTTGCGTTTTCCCTCAACGACCTCTTCTAGGCTGCCTCCGGTATCAGGAAAATGATACTCACCACTTCTGTGAGCCATGTAAATGTCTGAAGACCAATCGACTCTAGCGAGGTAATCGGTTTCATAAGACCTTTCTATAATACAACGCCACCGGAACCAGGATTTCGCTATCTTAGAGAAAGGAAGAGCTAACTGTTCCTAACGTCAGCATTTACGTTGTAATCCCTATTCCTCCATTCCTCACCACACGCAGATTAATGTACATCATCGATTGAAGTTTACTCGAGATCGAGCTTTCGGTTGCTCTTGGAATTCTCTCGCAGGATGTATTGAGATTATTCGGTGGTTCGTGAATATTGATTACCTCGCAGAAGGATAATTGAAGAGCTTAGATCGGAATTAGGAAACTAACGATACTTCGGCTACGCTGGACAATTAACATGATGATTAAAGAGTTTTCATTTTGATTCGAAAGGGTATCGAAAGTATATTGATCGTCACAATCCAAAATGTTGACCACCGGTAAGGAATAAAAGAAACGACCTAAGTCAAGGTCACGAGTAATCTTGTCGATGGTACCATCGGCCTCATGAAGACAGTTGGCACATTTTGAATACAGTAAAGAACAAAAAACACATAATTCAGACGCAGTTCAGTTGACTTGGAATGCTCCATATACGTCATAGACATTCGAATATATCGATTAGGATGCATCAATTGTCTGAGCAGAGAAAGAGAGAGAGAGACAGTGCGCCGGAAGAGGCTGCAATAGCTAGAGCTAGGAATCTAATAATCCATGCGGCTGGACCATAGCCAACCCAAAGTCTGCAAGTTCCTGATGTGCCCTGGTGCCTTCGACATAGGTAAGCCCTTGGCTCGGTGGTAGGGTAACCGGGGCCAGAAATCCAGGCATATCATCGATGTTCTGCTTCATCTTCTCCTTCAGCTTTCCAGAAGATGCACTCGCCTCGAAGAAAAGCTCCCGAGTCGTGCTCCGTCACCTTCCCCCATCCCCCCGCAATGCTTTCTGCACTCTTGGCAAGACGAATGATCGAGAAGTGAGTTGGCTACGCATGTTAAAATAGAAAAAAAAAAAAGAAAAAAAGAAATCCGATGAAAAGAAAAATCCCTGGCTAGATCAAGATCGTAGTTGTACGTCAGTCTCGAGATGGAACTGAGTATATAGAGCGATAATATGAATAGGACCGATGCATTATCGACGAACCGAATATAGGAGATGAACTGTCGTCGTCCAAGAAACCTTACCATACTTTATCTCCACGTCTTGGAACACGTTACCATTGGTAATATACTTTCTAGCAGATTGATGATGAAGTAGAAAATTAATGAATTCTGAAAATACCGTCATGACGAAGCACATATGTTTGCAGTTGGAACTGCGTGAGTACTTTAGATCGACCAATCCGAAACGCGATCCTTTGTTTTGATTCCTTTTAACGACTGTAAGCTCAAAACTTCCACATTGTGGAAACCAAAAACATAGATAAAAGTTTTTGGGGTCTCCACAGTTTAAAATCTCAACATGAAAAAATCTCGCCATCAACAGAGCTGTTTTGTTTTCCAGGATTCGATTCTGAACTAAGACAATCAGTTTCAATACACTTGCTCAATAGTGTTGAAACCTTAAGCAATATTCTCCCTCAGTTATCGAGAATTGGTTGCTCTTGTTGATTACTCTCATCTTCTGATTCACTTGAAACTCGCTTTCACTTACGATGAAGCTTATACTCGGAATCATTGAGTAAGTATATACTTGGCCACTCGTCCTCGAGACGCGATACTTGAACCCTGAAGCTTTGAGGGTACCCACAGTCTGAGTGAGATTAGATCAACCAAGTAGGAAGGAAGTCCCGGACTACCCTCCAGCGGGTGTGGCCAGTTAGCAAGACAGTTTGGCCGTTCGTTCGTTGTACTATAGGGTATATACAGGAGCTATTCCGTCGCGGGGAAACTCTCGAGACGATTTACGGGCTCGTGAAACAATGCGAGCCACCGCTCCTCAGTAGATGAGGGATGCTCACTGAGAGAAGTTAACGTACAACAAGGAGGGAAGAAGGCAACGTTAACCAGTCGAAACTTCGCACGTGCTTAGGGTTTCTCTATCCCCCTCGATAGAACGACAATCTCAATCATCTTATATACCCTTCTGATCTTTTCCCTTTTATTGAATTTCGCTCTCGTGAACGAAATAGCTTGTTTTCTTCTCATCCGGTAATAATAGTATTTTTAAAAGCTTCGTCAACGATCAATTGCATCCAAACAGATCTTTTGGGTTCACGTGTAAAAGTTCTGAAAGCAATTGTAGAATGATCACCACATTCGGACAGAACGATAAAGTTCAATCCAACTATAGTTCCAGTTGTCGAACTATGGGTTAATCATTCACGCTCTCAAACCGTATACACGAGACATCACTTATTCCTGAGCCTTTCCACACGCGTACGAGCTTTCGCGGTCCTTTTCTCCTTCCCTGTCTACTGAACTCTGTTCGGTTTTCGGCTGGTGAATCCAGAACCCAAAACACTTCTAATTCATTTTGTAGCATGTCCCGAAGCAACCCTAGAATTTCTCATCGCCAGGAGCATTTACGGAATAGTGATGGACAACACGCTCCTGTCGCTTGCACACCGCTAGATTTCGCTATATAGAGCAAAAGCGTACCGAGGTCCAACTTCGTTCTTCATCCCCTCTCACCCTTCGAAACTTCCGTTATCGTCGCATTCTTTTGTGACAAACTCGCTGCCTCGACAATTCGTCCCCATTTCTGTTGGGGGTTTTGAATGCCGCTAAACAATGGGTTTGAGCGACGAGCAAATCCGATATGAGGGAAGCCACGTTCCATGTTGCCTCCAACAACGGAAAGTTTGCACTTCCTTGTTTCGTGGTTCTAAATTACTTCACTTTCACTGTTAATGGCAGAGGCCTCTGCAGGCTTCAGTGCCATCGTACAAGATAATTTATATCAGCTACATTTTTTGTTTAATTTGCGTAAAAATATAACGAGTCAAATGAATCTTTACAAAAACTGTTCACGAAGATTTAATGATGTTAAAATAGTAGCTTGACGTCATACACGATCCTGCAAAGGATTAATTTTGCTGCTGTTCGCACGTATACGACTGAAATAACATCGTTCAGTCCGAATACGATTTGCAGCTCCACGAAAATAATACTGGAACAGAAAACATGACGGCAAACTTTACATATGTCAACGGAATTACGTAATTGACACGTGTCGAATTTTGGTCTCCTGTTCACGAGATCAGCAAACGTTAGTAGTAAACATTCAGGTCCATCAGCTCTACAATTAACAGCAGTTTCAGTACAAGTTGTGAACTTTCTCTGTGTAGCAACAAGGTTCAGATCCATAACTGTCCAGGTAGAAACTACAGGAAGTCTGGCTATATTTATACTAACCCGACGTTTCTATCGTAGTCCTCCAGTGCCACGCTGTAAATAGTTGATAATATTGGAATTTCATGTCCTGCAGAAGCAATATCCAAGGAAGCTATAGAGTCGAGAATCGATGAAGTTCTATAAAAGCAAGTGAGACTAGCAACAATGCACATCCTGTGTCCTCTATTGATCAAGCTTCCAAATTCGATAGCGCATAGATACGATAGGGTTCCACCAGGCAAGGGCGTTTTCATGTCGTTTGTATGATTAGGTGACGCGAACATGATCGAGTACGTGTGCAAGTGGCACGTGCACGACCATCGAGTGGTCCTTTCTACTATTCGCAATCCACCAGCACTCTCAAATCGGGCTTACTCAAGCTCCGGGAAAGCAGCTTCATCCAATCTACTTCGATGAGAAGGAAGATCATCTGTGCTCGGCCAATTTCAACATGTCAAAACCCATCAATCTACTGTCGTCTGGTTTATTTTGCTTTTGATAGCGAAATCCTTCTTCTTTTTTTTTAGTTTTTAATTCCAATGGGTTCAAAATGTGCGAAAACGTCCAAAAATTATATTTGTAATTGATTTGTGCTAGTGTGGCAAAATTCAACGTCATTGAAGTACCTAGATTTTTAATCTAGACTAAATGACAACGTCATTGAAGTACCTAGACAATAATAACGTTAAAAATATATTATTGGATTAAGTTTCAAAAGAAAAGTGAAAAAAAAATTCGATACAACTGTAAAAAATGGTAAATAAATAAGTGACAGTTTTTGTTATCTTCAATGACGTTAATTTTTCTTTGAAATCTCAACTTTTTCTCTCAAATTATTAAAATTGTAATCAAAGCAAAATATACAAAGTTTCAATTTCTCGAAAATATTTTCAGAAAATGCGAATTTAACAGTATTTCACATAAACAAAATTGACGCTGATTTGCTTTAGCTGCACATAGTAAAAAAAAAATATATATATATATATCATACGAGAATAAAGCACAATCAGGAAAAATTGGCGATTACAAATCCTCTCCCAAATGATCCGATGACATTGAAAAGCATGATTCCTCTTTTGCTGTCTGGTCGGTTCAGAATTTATAAATCGAACTGCGCGTATTTCATAGTTTTTTACGAATATTATCCGCAAACTCTGCGAGCGGTTTTCGGCGTGGATACCGAAAATCTATATAATTGAAAAAATGGCAAGCGAAGTATGAAACGAACGAACGAACGAACGCACCTCTGCTCGGGCGAAAAATCCAGGATTTTCAATGGAGTTTGTGTCTGCACTGTACAGAGAAGAGCTATACTACTGATTTTCGTTGAAAACGGACGATGGGGCGCATTGTATCCCAATACATACAGACAATTGCGTGTACAGGCATTGCATACACGACTTCTCTGATAATCCCTCTGTGGTGTTCTATGCACCCGCTGGCCATAGTTGCATACCATCATCACCTCGGGGCTTGCGCTTTTGTATTACCCACTCCTATTACTTTTTTTTTTTTTCTTTTTTTTTTAAGCTCTACACGAATTTATAACTTCCTATGAGCCGTGGAAATGTAGCGTAGAAATGGAAAGAATAATTAATAACAAAAAATTAATTAAATCGACACTGGCATTATAATGACTTTCACGTGCTTTGATCAGTGCTTCTCTGTATTGACATTGCGTACTTTTCTTTTTACATGCGGCTGCGAAAACGGGTGAAATTTCTAAATAAATTCTGACAAAGGGAATTCGTTGCGAAGAATCTATATAAAATCTATTTCAGAGCTTCAAGAAGGCATACATGTTGTATCGAAATTTAGGCAATTAGACAGATTTATGGATTTTATCAACTTGAAGCTTAGTACAGTATTATTAAAAAAAAAATCTGTCGTATTATTATTATTATTATTTTCTTTGGTAAATACAAGGAAGACTTTAAGACTTAATAATTAAAAAAGGGAGAGCACATTTTTTTCTCTTCAAGAATATTTTTAGTTTTTAATGCAAATGGGTTGAAAATGTGCCAAACATTCATAAATGACATTTGGAAATATTTTGTGGTGTGAAGTGTAAAATGTGAAATGTGAAATGTGAAGTGTGCTGAAAATATTCAAACATCTATAATTCGAGATCAGATTGAGTCAAAACGCTGAAATTTAGCAGACAAGTTAATCAGTACAAGTTCGTTGATTATTGGTATTATTGTAAAAATTACAACAGCTGTTGAATATTCATGGTGTTCTTTTAACTAATAAAAAAATGGCTGTAAATGCTGGAGACTTCTCAAATTTGGAGATATTGAGCTAAAAACTTCTTTAGAAATAAGGGCATGGTTGCATGCCATCGTGTAACGATATCTGGTTTGAAGACTCAATTCGAAGTTACATTCGAGAACTCATGTGAAAGAGGTATTGAAGATCAAAGCACGTCCATGGCGTACAGATTGAGACTTCATATCCGAATACGACACGTGCAATATTCCATTCGTTTTCGATATCTACTGTTTTCCGGTATTCCCTTCAGTCAGGTGTTTTTCAAAACGTAGATTTTTTTTTTCAATTTTGTTCTTCATTTATATTATTGTACTTTTTTATTGAGAAAAATAGTTCACTTAAAAAGAGCCGGCAGTATCATGCAAATTCAAAGCTCATTTAATTTTATTTAGTTATAAATAAAATTATAATTATGGTAATTAATTTTTTTTTTTTCTAGAAGATACAATTTTCAATTGATGATTTGTTTGAGTTTTTCAAATCATTGCCTGACACTTTAACAATAATTTATAAGAAGTTTAAAGTCAAGCTCTAATTTATTTTTATTTATTTTACTCTGAATATATTTTTTAATAAAAGCCTTCGCGCTTTATTCAATCTTTTTTTTTTTTTTAAATGAGTAAATCTATAATGTTTATAACAGGCACTATGTGTTTCTGTTCATGTTACCTCAACACTACGGTACATTTTCTTTGGAGTATCGTCGATTTTCCTCAGAGATTCGATACGGATTATCCACGAAACGACGCTGGTAATGACTTTTCGGTCCGGAATATCGTGATTTCTTTTCGTCGTATCAGAGGGCAGCGCCCAACCTTTCCCCGGAAAACGTCCCTTTCTTTCCCGTGAAAGCGATTCTCATTTCGCAGCGGAGATAGGTGCTAAAAAGGGAAGACGAAAAAAAAAAAAAGGGAAGTATGTCATTCAGCAGGCAATTTTGCTGAGAACATTTCGTGAAGAGAACGATTGTGACTTCTTAACTAAAGAAGGTTTTTTCTGCCATTAAATTTAGTTGTAAGCCTTATTTATATACAAAAAATTCGTGGCATGTCAAGATACTTAAGAATTTATTTTACATAGATAGCCAACCAAAAGGTTCATTTAATTCGATTTTTTTTGTTCTCTAAAACATACCTGCAAATAATTTATTATAAAAAAAAAAATATTGCATTAGTAAAAAATACTTTTTAAAAGTTATTTATCGTCACGATAATTTACTGTGTTATTTTTATTCGGAGATGAAAGTCAAGCTTTTAGAACTGTCATAATGTTGAATGAAATCAGGATAAAGTGAACAGAAGATGGAAACACAGATGAAAATACCAGTGAAAGAAATTTGTCTATGTTGAAAATGTTTACACCACATCGTGCTAACTCAGTAAAACAAACGTTCGCATGTTGCCACAAATGACTCTCATAAATATATTTTCGTTAAGCCATAAGCACAGAAATGTACCGCTATTCTTTTTTCTTTCTATCTCGTTCGTTCTATGTATATGCAAAAACCGTAGGGGGTTTCAAAAATCAAATGGAATCGTTAAAAGCACCAGTAGACTGAATGAGAAGGGAAAATGCGGGCAGAGAAAGAGCTGTGTGGCGATACTAAAAATAAAAATCATTATCTGACACCCACGATCCAATGGACTGTCGTTTGGATGGCAAAATGCGTATACGTTTCTTTCTCACTTCCCAATGGTCCATCGAGCAATTTAACCGCCACACTGCCAGTTCCATTGATGCACTTTTTTTTTCTACTTCATAAACGATTCTCATCTGTTGAAAATATAATCGGCGATATGCAGAATCGAGACGAGCTAAAGCTTAGCGAAACGATTTTCGATTGAAAGCTTATAATAAAACTGAAAATAGTTATTCCACATGATATGAACTATTTTTTTTTGCCTCGCGAAACATGAGTTTTTGAAATTTCCACCCTTGTGAAACTAATTCTGTCAAACTTACACACTTATTCTTGGTTGCTTTCACTTACAATTTCCGTACATTTTATTCGATGCTATGCATTCTTTTTATAAATAATAAGCTAAAGAGGCACAAATCATAAAAAGTGTGAAGTGTGAAGTGTGAAGTGTGAAGTGTGAAGTGTGAAGTGTGAAGTGTGAAGTGTGAAGTGTGAAGTGTGAAGTGTGAAGTGTGAAGTGTGAAGTGTGAAGTGTGAAGTGTGAAGTGTGAAGTGCGAAGTGTGAAGTGTCTAAATTTCATACGACGATAATTCATAAACTACTCAACCGACTCATCTAAAAATGAGTGTGTCCAATGTTTGTTTACATTGAAAAGCTACGTAAAAAAAATATCTCATCGGTTATTGGCGTAAACTGAATTATTTTTGTGAGTCTGTTAATGTACAAGGAAACACTCCACTCTTCATTATATTGTAGATTGCCAAGAAGTTTCGACATTTCGAAAAGAGATTCCTTTTGAACTTGTGATCTGTAGTATATAATACCTACAATATATAAAGAGCGATACGACTTGTTTAGCACGTCTGTGAAGCTACCAATTTCGCGTGGGCGAGCCCGTTCACAAGTATAGCGCAGTTGTACGAAATACATTTGTTCCTGTCAGGGCTTATCAAGCCACGTCCGTGTGTCGTACGTCAGCGTCGTCCGTTTTATATTCAACACGTTTAGAATGACTTTTGGGCGTCCGACATCCGTTTCCAACGTGACTTTAGCTGGGACGAAAACGTCTTGTTAATTTAGACACGTTGACACTTTATAATGCTGTCTCAGTGGGACAGCATTCACGCAATATAATATCTTCTTAAATACAGCACGAAGAGTAAATAAATTTATGTCTGCCTTTCGACAATATTAACCCAAATTTAATGGACACACATGGGCCATATTTCTGTCCTGTATTGTAACACTCGAACATGACATTATTTAAGACATTTTATTGGTACTCGTACCTTAAGGAATGATATGTTTAGAAACGATGTTCATAATATATGGGGTATTTCACATAATTCTTTTTTTTTTGTATAACAAATTCCATTTCATTTCTGGATTGGGAGAAATTTTTTTTAAAAATAATTAATACTTAGCCAGAAACTAAGAATAAGTATGATAAAAATGTTCTATCAATTTAGTAACTATTTTTTTGAGTAGTCAGATTTTACTATTAAAAATGTAGTTTGATCAGAATATTCATAATGTCGATGTAAACAAAATTGAAAAGTCTTCTAAAATTTTATTGCTTAAATATATTTCAACGATATTTGTAGTAAATTGTAATTAAAATTTTATGTAAAATAAAGCTTTCTTTGTGACGAAACAGAATTACATTTTGTAGTAAATTACGAGTTTGATTAAGCGTGGAAAAAGAAAATCACGATGGATATTAAGAAGAAAAAAAAAAAATGCTTCGTATATCGTCGTTTTTATGCTATGGTCGCTGGGGAAGTTCCCGCAGCTACAGTCATAGATGAAGATAAAACGAGGGGCGAATCTCGCAAGCGGAAAGCTCAAACTTCACTGATTCCCTCACCGGGCGCGTAAGTAAAAGGCCGGCAACATCTGCCGACACTATTTTATAAATATTTATACTCACCGGCTTGATATGTTTGGTTGGTTGGACGCTCAGCTCCCGTTCGTTTGGGGATTACGTCGTGCCACCGCAGTTTTACCATTATGCGCAGCACGTGAGTTTAGCTCGAGAATGGTGAAAGCGACGCGGGACTTGGTCTTGCTGTTATTTTTAGCTTGTGTTCCTAAAGCATGTCCATGCTACTGGCGTCGAATCACACAAACGCTATTCCACCCTTCATGTATTTCATCCCCTCGTCACCATTGCTATGATATCGATGGTTTTAATGCCATAAAAGGCAATACCGACTGTATATTAAGCATTCTTTGTCAATTCAGTAACTTTTTTGTTTTCTGACCCTCTCAGATATTTTTTTGTAGTTGGCGAGATTTTTTTACTACATTTTTTTTTTTTTTGCAAAAAATCGCACATGAAAATTAGTAGGTGAAAAAATTATATCCCCCATTAAGTTTTTATTGTAAAATCAACTTCGCATTTAAAATAAACAATATTTATTTTTTTAGCAAATATTTTTTTCTCTCCCATTTTATTTTAGATTGATTTTATTATTTTGCTCAAAAAACCAATTTTGTTTAGATTTTAATGAAAATTAAAATATTTTAGATAAGCATTTTAGAATAATTTTAGGTGCGCGCTAAAAAAAAAAGAATTCGAAAATTCGACAAGCAAATACCATCCTTTTAACAATAATTCCACCGAACTAATAAAGGCAACATTATGAGAAATAATTCAAGGGTTGATGTGACGTTTTAGGGCACAGATTGGACTCGACCAATGTGCACATTGAATGACACCACGAATTGGTAGAGGAAGTAGATATAAATCTGTTGGTACATGTAAGCGAAGCGCCAGTACGAGGGTTATAAAAAGAAAGGACTGAATCCGACTACGAGTGACGGAAAGGGAAGTGATGATGCGGACTGACGGAATACGATCGTTTCGAATTTCCCCCGAATCCGCTGACGGGTTTGGCTGTCGACTATTGCCGGTCCGGTTTTTCGGCCGGCTGTCCTGGTTCTCGTGGTAATGCACGTACACGCTATCGGTAACGCCACCCTCAGTCGATGCACCGACATCAAATGGAATGACATATTCGATTTCACTGTCTCGCGCACGAGTCGTCAATGTTGGGGAGTGAGGGCAGCTACATACAGCTCGTTGGGCGTGACTTCAACCTCATACACCAATATACCAATTCATATATATATGGGACATTTCTAGTCAACTCACAAGTTGACGATTTTTTTGGGGCATATTTTGGCCCATAAAAGCGGATATTTTTTTTTTCAGATTTTTATTATTTTTTTTTTACCCTATTAAATAATTTTTTTCCACACCTTTTGAGTAAAAATGAATTTCGATCAGGATTAAAATTCTGAATTTTTTTCTACAAAATTTAGGAATAAAAATAAGTATTTCCATCATAGTTCGAGAGTGGACGGAGGATAATTCTATTTTTTTTTTTTAGTTAAGAAAAACATTTTTTTGCAAATTTTGAAAATTAAAAATATTAATGATGGTTTCTTGTAGGAAAAAAAAACATGTGGTAAAGAGAAATTCCCATATTTTGAGAGTAAAACGCTGAAAATTCGTGCAATAATTATAATAAAATTGAAAAAAAGGCCATTTCAATTAGAACAAAAATGAGAAAAAATTGATTTTTTTCTCATTAAAAAAAAAAATTATTCTCGGCCGACTAAGTGGCCGCGAATGTCCGGTTAACAATGTGAATTGTTACCTGAATTGTCACCAGCATAAACTGGGCTTCTTCGAAGAACCAGTATGCGACAGGGTGTGAAGATGATATCGAAACCTTCGACACATGTACCGTGTCAGGGTCTCGGTTCTGGCGTGACTAGGTACTTCATGCTCAGCTCAGCTTCTCTGGCGCCCGCAGAGATAAGAAACTTACCCGTCACCCAACTTCTGGACTGCTGAGGAAGGACAAAGTAGGGTCTGACTTAGAAGTTCGAAACTAAGGAGAGAGTACAATGGTCTATGTCTAAATGCCGTTAATCCTGACTGTAATGACGATAATAACAATACACTGGAATCTAAATGCCAAACTTCTTCCAAAACTTCGTCGTCTGCTTCAAATATGTATTCAGTGTCACGTGTGCTTCCGGTTTCTCTGGATGCACGTCCAGATTTGTGAGTGGCCTGGCCTGTTGACCTTGTGTCTTAGCATCTACAACGCTTATCTGAATTTAATTTAACGGAGACTGCAAATAAAAATAACCGACGACGAATTTCGTCTCCGGTTATTCTAGGATCGGAGATCAAGTTACCTGCAAAATCCAACGTCTCGTAGCTACAAAAGGTTCACATCTATTCCTGGAAATCTTTCGTCTGATATTTTAATAACCTACAAATGGTTATTTCTATTCCGCTACGTCAAAATAAATAACCTACAACCACCGTCACAGACTCAACAAAAACAGTACACAAAGGTCAAAGTTACCTTTGTGACGTAAATTTTAATCCATTCTATGTATTTTTTATAAATCATAAAGCTAAAAAGGCACAATTCATAAAAAGTGTGAAGTGTGAAGTGTGAAGTGTGAAGTGTGAAGTGTGAAGTGTGAAGTGTGAAGTGTGTGAGGGACTAAAATTCCTACTGCCATAATTCGTAAACTAAACTCATCCGAATCATCTCAAGGACACACCAACAACTAAGGTCTAACAAAAAATTTACTCCACTGGTTGGGGTCAAAACTATGTTTTTTTTTTCACCGATTGTGCTTCGCACTATATAACTATAGTTCAATGGTCATGTATATTTTCCGCCTTCGATGTAGTGACTTCATATATACACACATATATACGATGGGTACTCTCAGTACTCGAGTGCTCGACGGTGCTACTACTCGACCAAGCCCAAGGGACATATCGCTCTGGATTAACGTCCCGAAGGAAGATTGATCGTGACGTACGTGTACGTATGTTGGTGGGAGAGGCCCAGGGTGTTAGCCCGAACGTCGGGATGCATGCTCTGCACTCACTCACTTTTGTTAAAAAATTCACGAGACGTTTTTCGACCCACCCCCTCACACGCCACCCATTCCACCACGTTTTACAACCAAGCCCTCCTGCTTTTTTTCCCCTGTCTCTCAGTATATAGGAGCTTTACTCCTCTTCACCCCTTCCCACCTCCTCTCCATCCACCCCGTATCTCTCTCGGCCGGAAAATTGAAAAACTCCTGAGAAGGAAGCCAAACCCCGGGCTGGGTTGGTGTCTGACGAATGCCCACTGCCAGCTGCTGTGTAGCATATAGTCCCTACGAGCTTTGCGAACGAAAGCTCGAAATGTATAGCACAGGAAACGGCTCTTCGGGTATAACCGGTAGGCCTCTTCGTTGCCGTTCCGAGAACCCCCAAACTCCCGTCCCTCCCCTCACCCGCCCCTCGCGTTTCTCATCCTTTATTTTCTGGAGAAAAGTTCATCGCGAAATATATGGACCTCGTATTAGGGGATTTCTTATGCGGTTCCTTCCTTTACTCGGCGTATAACGCGCGCGCTGTAGAAAAAGCACGCAGCCATCGTCTTTCTTTTCTAGCCTGGTTGTAGAATTTTTTATTCACCCGGTTATTAAAGGGATCTCACGGAAATTGCGTGATCCCTCTCGGTGCACCATTTTATGTCATAGAAATTACAACCTTACTTATACCGGCGTCTGCATCCTCCCGGAACTTGTCTCATCCTTCGAATATATCTATAATAATAATAATATAATAATAATAATAATAATAAAAATAATCTATGCAACGTGGCTTACTTTTTTACTCAACGACCCCTGCTTTACAAATCTTTTGTTAAACCCACATTTCGCGGCTCAGGACACTCGAATTTTTTTTTTTTTTATGATGAGGGTCTGATTTAGCATTCTCGCAATGCGTTGTAAGGCTTTCTTGAGATTGCGGAGTGGATGTATGAGACACACATAGATCGTTAAATTTGGAATTCCGCTTGCCAAATGTACTTTTCAATAGTGGAAATCGGTGGGGTGAGCGAAGGTTTCGAAGTGGTCGTTGTTCCACTTGACTGGAGAACTGTGCAACCGCTTGGATTTGATCATTGAACGGAGAGCATGCTGGTCGTGATTCCTACATGACATTCACGACTTGCCACTCGGCAAACAAAATGATATATTTTTTTGAATAATACTCACAAGGGAATTTTGTGTATTGAAGTATTTTTTTTTTTTAAATGCGATAGGGGAAAAAGCTAATGTGGTTTGTGGTTACAGAATATGGGGCATTCCAAGTCAGTTCACTTGGTCGTCGGCCTGACCTCCTCGGATTCAGTTGACAAATTTTCTTTCGTCATATTATGGTCCAAAAAAAGAGGATATTTCTTTTCAGATTTTTATCACTTGTTTTACCTTATAAAGTAATTTTTTCCCCATAACTTTTGAATAAAACTGAATTTCTACCAGGTTTAAAATTCGTATTTTTTTTCCATAAAATCTAGAATACCTTCTTTTTATTATATAAGAAAAAAAAATTTTCTCCATTGAACAGACTCGGACAAGACTTACACAAACCTGGACAGATTTCAACAGACCAACTTTTTCAACTTGGACCAACTTGAACACTCTTGAATAAGTTCGTTCAACAGACTTGGTCCTGGCTTGGACACACGTGGACACACTCGGACAAGAATCCGGAATGGTGCTACTTGACTTTATTGGACCATCAAGCCCGTAAACATTTTTTTCAACTCAGAACTTTATTGCCTTTGTATAGAATAAATCACTCCAAGAGCTAGGTGGTGTTTCATGTCAACGTGCGAAAATGTGACGGTCCCCGGCACTCATGAAGGTCGCATTAGGAACGGAAGAGCTTGCGATTCCTTTCATTCAGTTTATTGGCCAATACAAGCGGCTTTGACGTAGCGATTATTTGGCCTCTTTCTCTCCACTTTCCTCGTTCACTGAGCACCAGCCCAACAAGGATGCGTCCGTACAGTGTTTCTCCTTTGCAATAGGGTGGTAAGTACTCCAGTACATCTTAACGCGATCTTCCGGCTTTCTGCACGCTCGAAACGAAATATTAACTACATATATATATATATGGCCCGATGCTTTTAGGACCCCCGCAGATTCGGGCGTGTTCGCCTCTAAGAGGGTCGGGAAACCTCGGACGAAATACTTTTAGCAAACGGAGACTCCCGCAGTGTTCTACGATGTGTTGCGTGCTGTGTACGAGAGGACAGAGCATTGCACAAGACCACCCTCGCGACTTTAACTCTACTTACCCCCCTCCATCCCCCTCCCTTCCGCTTTTCTCGTGTCGTAGAAATGGAGCCATCATTTCTACATCGCACCCACAGAGAGCCTATATGCTTTCAGTTTACGACGTACACTTACTCCCCTTGTAAAATTGTGTATCAAAAGAAATGTTAGAATCAAAGAATTCGACAAAAAGCTTCCCTATTTGAATTCCATAAATGTCCTAGCCAACAAAAGCCCCCAGCTTTCAATATAAATTCAATAAAATCCATCATTATTACTGTGCAAATATTGGCTCTAAACGGAAAAAATATCGCATCGCAAAAAACAGGAACATTTTTTTTTTTTTCGGAATATCTGATCAATTTCAATGAAGTCACTTTGATTACGTTCCAAAATTCGAAGTTTCTTTTTTCTTCACAACTGTTTGAACTTATTTTTATCTTTACTAATTTTGTGTATTATTTTTAAGTGTGATTGAACATGACGTTTTGTGCTTTTGCTTTGTTTTGAATTGATGTCGTGAAGAAAATCTGTTCTACTGCAGACTTCCCTTTCCAGCATTTTTTCTGCAGGCACTTGTTAAGATAATTGTCTTTGCTCCGGCTTAACGAGGCGTCGTTCTTGTTGTCTGTCACTTTGCACACATCGTGAACGCGTAATAGGTTCTCGTTTGCCTTTCTTGGACTTCCTGTGTGCAGGACATGAGGGCCTAGTTAAAGGTACCTTACCAGTGTTGTGTAATCTTAGTCAGCGTCAGTTGTCTTCCCATCGAACTTTTTTTTTCCTCATAATGATACAACTATTTCCCTTGCTACTCCTGGCATGTGTAGCATTTATACGAAGGCTGTCATCGCGTTGCTGACTTTGAATCAGAAGCACAAAAAAATATTGCTCCAAAAGCCATCAAAAAATCTTTCAGACATGAAATTCAAAACATATTTTTTGCAGCACCGTGATTAAAAAAAAAAATAAAAAAAGTTAAACCATCGTATTTAAAACGCGCCTCAGATTTTCCTTTGTCTTAACCATCTAACTAAACGTATATCCAGCAAACACATAGATATTGCAAGGCGAAGCATTGTGCACCGCATTGTAAGCGAGTTCGCGGCTTCCTAATGACTCGAGACTGTCTCTCAGCGGGTGTGGTACGGTCTCGTGGTGGCGACGGCTGCTGCTGCTGCTGCTGCTGCTGCTGCTGGTGCAACTGCTTGCAGCTGCAGTTCAGCTTCACGGATTAAACGTGGAAGGCCGCGCGAGATTCCCGTCTCACAGCCATCCTATGTGTCTTGTCTTATAGCATACGTATATAACCAGTTCGTACATGAGACTCACTTATACGTAACTCTACGTGAATGTGTCGGGAGCTTGCGTGTCTCTCTCCGTCTTTGTTCTCATGTCCGCTTTAATGCGGACGCGTAATTGCGGAGTCGTGTTTTCCACCAGACGCTTACTCGCGCCTCTCCGTACCGGTACGTGGATTCAGTTTGTCACTGCCTCCATCCAAACGTCTACGGTAGCATTGCGACTATCGCATGGAGTTTGCTATACGTATAATCTCGACGTCTGATATCGTTGCAGTTGAAAATTCAAAATTCATCCAACAATGTTGGAGGCATCAGAATCGTTTTATCAGATCTGTAATAAAAGTGTATGTCAAAATTCAAGTTTTCAGGAACTATCTGTAAATCACTCAGATTTTGAGCAATATGATTAAATTTGAAATTCTTGTCATAGCAACTGAGTGTCAATAACATTTTTTTTTTTTTTACAATTTTTTAGGACTGATCTAAAAACCAACTACGTAATGAAAAAAAAATAAAATTCTTCAATTACTTACTTAGATTTTAAAGCAACAGCGTGCGATACGCGACTCTCACTGCAAGCTGTTAGTACACCGTATACAAGAATTTCTCTGATTCAATTTCCGAGTAACTAGAAAAATCAGTCAACCGCAGAAACGTGAATCTTTGAAGTTCAAGAGGGTATACTCGATGGGCATACCCGCCCGCGCGCGCGCGTGCACGTATTTTTCCAATACTGTCTACCGGGATTTCATTTCCGTTTTCATCTTCGCGACTAGATAGTAGATGCAGGCAAATGTAAACGGAGAGGAATCTCTTGGCTAACTTTTTTAATAACTTGCTATTGATAGTCACGAACCCGGCATGTATATATGTGTATATTTATAGGGCATTCTATACCAATCCGACCTGGGTTTGCTCCTTCACCTCACCGATCTGGTCCACGATTTTTTCTACAATTTTTCGGACACTAAAAGGCAAACAGATCTTTTTATAGATTTAAATATTGAGGTTCAATAATTTTGATATACGATAGCGGATTTTTGAGATTTTTTTCAGATTTAAAAATTACGGCGTTCGATATTTTTCTTTAAAAAATCATAAATCCGCCGAATAAATTAAAAATATGAAAAAAAAAAATCTGTGTGTCCTTTAGATTGAGAATGATGATATAAAAAATCGAGGACCAGTTCGGAGAGTTCGATGTTCAGACCCAGTTCAAATTGGTATGGAATGCCCCATATACACACCGCATATCAATAAATGTTATCAGCGCGTATCATCCAATCTCAGTGAAAAAAAAAAAAAACAAAAAAATGTCAAGGTAGTAAACACTCATTCGTTTGAAAATCCGGTGCGCTACGACAGAGGCTCGGGTGTAGTTTATATTAAACCGGTCCACAGGGGTAAATCGTATATTGCGTTGAGTTGCATCGAGCCACTTGCATACATGCTTGGTTGCAAGTTGGAAAAGGGCCGTCCAGGGAACGTTTTCCACTTCGTGTTCACGTGTGCACAAACACATACACACAATTGCTTGGTCGACGCAAGCTCAACGGTGTTTCCGTAAGAGTTGAGTGAGTTTGAACCGGTGGAACGAGCTCAGTCGAAAACAGAAGTAGCGGAACGGCAGAAACGGGAAATGAATCCGCAATCAGAGACACACGTGGCTCTTACACAGTCCGCTAACGTATAAACATGTATACGTACATATACGAACCGGTACGAGAAGCCAGTAATTTTATTCGGATTTAGAGTCGTTACTTCGAGGTATGAATGTTAGAGCTCTTGGGCTTAAAGAGAAGCAAATTGTAATTACACGATTAATTAAGATTTTAAATGTGAAGGATAAGCGGATTGATGAACGAAAACTTTAAACTGGTTAAAGAGGTTGGAGTGGTTTACAGTGAAGAAATCTACATTTTTGTTACTGCTTCCGTAAAGTTTTATGTGCTTATTAATATTTGTGTAATAAAACAAATACTCACATACACTTTGACAGACACTCACAGATATTCACTGACACTCAGGGACATTCACAGTCATTCACTGACACTCACAGTCACTCACACAGATATTGACGGACACTCGAAGTCCCTCACAGTCACTCACCAAAATATCCACCTAGTTTGAAGATAAATTAACGTTTCCAAGTCAGATAGTCATTTGCTAAAACATTGTTAGTCTAATGACCATTATTCGTATTCGTAGACGATAGAGTTGGCCGATAAAAGTAGTATCGACTTCCTGTCTGGAGTTGGACTGGCGGTTTGTCGATTCCCAATCGCAATTGAACAAGGGAATGAATGTAAGGCTTGCAGAATTGAACGAACGCTCAGTGTACTCGAAGTATCGCTTTTATATATGTATACCTATGTAGTGCTTTCACATACGGTTCGTGTCTAGCCAAAGCGAAGTCAGGATCGTGTTTAATTAATTACTCAAATACTGGAAAGGTTAATGAAGCATCAGGAAGGCTCGAAATAAAGAGGTTTCACGTTAGCAAACGAGTATTCCAAATTATATACATTATTTAGAAGCTGTCCCAAATCTTCAAACCCAAAATTTCTGACAATTCTTATACATTTATCTCTTTCCTTCGATCCCTAAATGCCAGGACGCATTCCTCTACTTATTTGTATATGTACATTTCGTCCAATCCTAACTGACTTCGAAGATCAACCCAAATGACGACACGAGTCTTTCATTTATTTCTTCAGTCGATAATGTTAGGATTTAAAGTCACACAGTGAAAAATGCATCGTTCACTGAAGATTCATCCAATCTTGAAGAAAAAAGAAGCCAAAAACCAAAGCTTCCATGAAAATCTGCAAATAATGAAGAGATACTCCCCGCTGGAAAATCCACGTTGGGAAATTTGACTGCAGATAAGTGCGTAGCAAATGGCAAGGGGAAGAAAAGGAAAAAAAAAGAGAAAAAAAAAAACGAGCTCGCAAATTCACCGGATAGATTTATCGCTCGCGCCTGTTGGCGCATTCTTTATTTCCCGTTTTCCAGGTGGGGAAACGCATTACAGAGTTGATGCTCGCTGGTATAGCGCGCCGGAAAGTTAATCCGAGATCACTGATTCGCATGTAAACGTGGAGAGAAATGAGAATGGGTGCGCCTCTTGGGGTTGTTTTTAAATTCACGAAAAAAAAAATCGCTTCTCCGACAAATCGAAACGGGTCGTGAAGGGGAATCGTATTTCTGCTTATCTTCCAGGCAATATTATCGCAGTGTCTCTCTCTCTTTTTTTTTTATTCGATGCTTGGTTGGCGAGACAAAAAAAAGAAGACGTGGGTGAGATCACGTGTGAAAGACTCGGGAATGATGAAGCCAGGGAAAAATGGCCGACCGCCTCGCGTTGATTAGTTCAGTTGCAGTATCGCACCATCGAGCGAAACCTCCATTCCCCCCTCCCCGATCCACCCCACTGGAACTTGTTTCGTCGAGCCGTAACTCCCAGGAGAATTGCAGAAACGCGAAATGTTCTCTCCCCCCCCCCCCCTCCCCACCCCACCATTTTCCTGCCATCTATACTGTGGGTCGTACCATCCCTTTCTGGTGAATATAACCCTACCTGAAAAGTTAATGTTATACACATGAGCTTGGGGAGTACAGATATAGAAAAGGAGATTTCGATGCAAAAAAAAAAAAAAAAAGAAAACGTTTTCTGGCAGCGCTCCCGAGCGTCGAATTGACGCGTTATTTGTTGGTGCAGGTTTCGTTTTAGCATAGGTTAAACGAAAGGAAATTAATAGGATTGGTTTTTCGGAAAAGGAGAAAATTGGGAACTTGATTGCTTTATAGGAGGAGCATTTTTTTTCGAGATTTTAACGTTAGGATAATCAGAAAGGTGTTAAACGTTCCGAAAGCTGTATTTGAAAAAAAATCCTGTTATAAAATTAGGGATATAATACTAAAATACATGAAAAATGAAAAAAAAAGACACGTGAGTCCTCGGAGATTGTTTGCTTCTTCTACAAACCGCCGTGATTTAGTGTCAAGTTTTCTTTTTTTCTCCTCGCGTTCCATCAAGAGTCACACCGAGCGCGTTAATCTAACGAAAACACGGTGTGTGACTAATCGCTGGACAAATATGCCGCGGCCGAGCAATGGCAAATCGGTTGACGGACAAGAGAGCTCCACATGCGTGGAACCGATATAATCAAACAGCGGTGACCGCACGCGCTTTTCGTCGTATCGTTTGATACACGTCGACAAAGCGACGATTGGTACACATTTGTTCAGACACGGAAATGTCATTAAAACCCGCATGCACTGTAATGTTTATGCAATGTCTGGCTTAACGTCACGGACACGAAGTTAATGATCATTTTTGTTTTTTTTTTTTTTCAAGTCCTAAATAGCGTAATTGGTACGCGTGAATATTTCATCAAATTTTTCATTGGTGTCCGAAGTATTTATCGTGAAATTTTTATAGTAAAATTTGTAACGACATGAAATTTTCGTATTTCGCAAAATAATCGTAATCCATATTTTCCACCAGAATTTTTGAGTGCACAAGAGATGGCGCTACATGGAATCGAATTTAGCGAGAGTCATCTTGACCGTATTCCGTGTCCCGGATTTGCAAGTGTTACGTTTTAAATCGAGTCCACGGTAAAGGTCCAAAGGGTGGTTCTGAGCTGAATTGCACCATACACACGTGGGGATCTATTTAGTTGCCAGATGCGCATATACCGAATCCAATCACGTTGGTTTATTCAAGTTGTTTGCTTTCTTTTCACAAGAACGACCGGAGAATCACGGAATGAATAGATATATACTGCACGAGTGCAGCAAAAAATAAAGCGTACCAGAGGGTTTTTTTTATTCTAGGCAGACGAGAAGCGAAGATTTGCTTCAATTCAATTTCCTTAGATTTTTTTTTTCTCGACTTGCTCATCTCAATAGCTGATGTTTTTAAATAACCAATTGTCAAAATTCTATGAACCTTAAAAATTCTATCAACTTATTAAAATGTCGCTTTAAATTGAAAGTGGCAAAATGTTTTTTTAAAGTGGCTCACTTTGCCCAATCGCCCCTATTTCTTTTTAGCAGCAAGTGGATTCGCACAAAGGGAGAGCTGACCAATTTGCCGAAAATAGATCATTCATACAGTGTAATTCAGCGTTTCACATGTAGTACAAAGTGTGCAGTAGCAGAATAAAGAAGGGTTGCTGGGGTGTTCGAGGGCTCTCAGTTATATTCCATTGCTTCAGGGGGGTATAAATATGTATACATATATATATATATATATAGGGTTCATCTACTTCGGTACTCTCTACAAACGACGGAGAAGTACCGCCCTGAGCGCGATTGACGACACGTTTTTTCAGCCACTCGAAGTTCTCGTCGAGAATGTTTCCACATCCGAATTCACCCAATTTAGAACTGCCCCGTGGGCGAATGGAACCTTTTTATTCATTCAGAGAGAGTGCTTTCCTCAAGCCTTAATGGCTTGTAGTTGCACGTAAAGTGGATCTCTTTAAAAGAAAAGCTATTGTCATGACCGTGGTAGCTAATATAAGCGTCGAATATTATTTACGTGCTTTTAACACATTATGAGTAAAATAATTGGGTCCACTCTATCATGAGTCAACTAATTTGTGTCAATATAGACTTGAATTCACTTCATCCATCATCAATGAGCTGCCATGGTCATATTTTTGGATTGCTCGACTTTTGTTCCTGGCCGAATTCGAACCACTGGACTTTCATTTCGTGACGAATCTTGGACAGCTTTGCTACCTTTTCCTTGCCATCTTCAAACTGCTCAACACTCGAAACGTGTCAATTTCAGACCGCTCAAATTCACTTCCACGGCCAACTTCGGAGCGCTCAAAATGCACTTTAATGGTCAACTTCAAGCCGCTTCGATATTCTTCCCATGGCCAACTTTGGATCACTGAACTCTCCTTAATTCCACGGTCAACTCCTGGGCAATTCTTCCATGTTCAACTTTGCTCCCGCTCGACCCGCCGTCTGCAGCTAACTTCTAATCACTCAGCTCTTCTTAATTCCATGGTCAACTACGGACTTCTCAGCTTTGCTTCAATGGTCAACTTCGAACTTCTCAGCTCTCCATTCATGCCAACTTTAGATCGCACATCTTTCTTTCCATCGCCAATTTCCGACCGCTGGTTCTAACCCCTCATAAATAAAATTACAACCATATAAAAATAAAGTTCCAATACAATATCTGACCACTGAATGATTAAACGCCTTTATTTTTACCCCAAAGTGATGGAAACCCAAAAAATAAAAAAATCAAGGAATCCAATCTACACGAATTTCTATTTTACAACACCTTTGTTTTCAGTTCGTTCACAAATTCATACAGAAATGTTTCAGCGCATCATACAATACAGAGTATTCAATAAATATAAATTATTTTGTCCAATTACTTTTTCTTCTCATCCTCCCGACACCGAAATTCAAGTAATATTCCCACAAAATGGTCGCACGTGACTATTATTTTATTGACAGAACGAGTCGTATTAAAGCAACATGGTCACGCTCCCACCGCTGTACACAAAAGTCAATATATATTTCATGTTGATCGTCGTAGCCCTCGAGATGGACTCTAAAATACTCGTATTGGTGTTTGCCTTGCGATATAATAGATGAAAAGAGGGGAAGGTGTGTGCTTTGAAGCGATAACGCAATGATATAGAGACCGTATATACATATGTACATATATATATATATATACCCTATATATGTGTATGTATATAGATATACGTTGACCATGAAGGATTCGGTGTGCATACGATGCACTGAACATGCCGCGCAGAGTCGAGAGCAACGGCGACGATGAACCGACACTCATCGGTACGATTGTATGCGGCTTGGCGTTTACTCACACGCCCGAGCGAATTGAAAATATTTGCATGCGCGTTGTGCCCGAAGAGCACATAGCAGTACAATTTGAAGCAGCATCCAACGCGCCCAGTTGCCCGGTCGATAACGCATTGCGAACTGAGGGTCGGTTTTCAAGTTTGCATAATGACAACGCATCGACGACTTTGTAACATCGAATACTATGTTACGAGCTTTGTTTTGCTTTTGCTGTATTCCAACTAGACCGTACTGCAACTTTGCTTCATGGTCAGGACTTTTAAGCTGTCTGCATAACTTTAAGCTCGATCGATATACATTCGTCAATCACTGATTCAGTAACATATTTTTTAATTGCTTTTAACTTCGTTTTTATTTGGTTTCGTAACATCCTGCATCTGTGAGAGTGTCTGTGAGAGTGTCTGTGAGAGTGTCTGTGTTTATGTGACACTGTAAAAAAAAGGACAACAAGCCACCAACTTTGAGTGGAAGAGAAGGGCAATTAAAAAATACACAATTCATACATAAAATTTCCTGCTGTGAAAAACATTTCATGGCTACTAAATTGGGGATTTTGTTGTCGAAAAAATATGTATATATATATTGCAGTTTCAGTGGATAATAACGAAAACCCGTTATGAAAGGATTAATAAATAAATATATTGGTCAACCGATACACACCTAACGGTGCGCCAATGTACATATGTATATTTGCCACGGAAACGAGGATTACGAGAAAGTGGTGCGATAACTGGGCGATACTCGGTTGTAGAGCCATGGCGGTGCGTCAGAATGACCAAACGAGCTACGATAAATCTATCTCCGCGCGATTTCCCTTTTTAAACATCGACGGGAGCTCGAACACTCCAACAACAGGAGGACCAGCAATTTCTACGTCTGTGTATGTTTATCCGTGTGAAATGGGTGTGGTGTTGGTTATGCGGCCAGGAACGCTATGCCAATTGCCATTGAGGCTTTCGGCCAGGCAGGCAGGCACGTACTGTACTACCGCTTAAATGCCCTGACGCTGGATCGAAAACACGGCCGCGAAACAGACCGTTGATGATCGTCGTTTCGTTAGGCAAGCACGTGACGACACTGTCGTTTACACTGTACTTGTACATATCTATATGGTATTCCATAGTAATTCACAGAATTAAAAAAAAAATGTAAATTAAATATTTTTGATGTCGGTAAATCAAGAACGACGCAAAAGAAAAATGAAATAAAAAACGTAGGTGCTCCTTTCGGTGATAGCAATATCATAAATAAATATTAGGTTTAATATTTATGCCATGCAACAGCAGCACCTCTTAAAGCCTGAAATGAACGCAGAGAAGCTTTCAATACGGGTGCGTCATTAATTTCCAATACCAATAATGTTGGACCTCGATTATGGAAACTTCAACCCTATGAACATGGTCCATGGACCCAGGTGAGTTTCAACAAAAGGTATAATGCCTATACGTTAAATGTAACTAATTCAAGTACAGTGATTACACCAGCGGTTCCGCTGGAACCTAACAATAGATAATGCTATATTATTAAGCCAGGATAAACAGACCAGTTTGCCTATAATACAACGTACCATTTCCAGTATTCATTCCATTCCATGTTTCAATTAATAAAAAAATGAATTCCAGTCGAACTAGCGCAAAACAAGCAACAAATTTGTTTCTCTTTTTTTTTCAGTATCAATCCATTTGCCTTCAAGGGCCAATGACTGTACCCTTTAATTTTATGACGCTTTCACATCCACTGAATAAGCCACTGGAACGTCGACGATCAAGCTCCCCTCACGCTTCTATGGAATAATATGCTAACCACACAGAATACATAACGCAGCCTCTATGCCCAAAGCTGCAGTCACGCTATTCGCCTGCCCATCCATGCCCCGTCGAATATGTAAACCTGGAAACGCGAAGTGCCATCCTGGGAATGACAAATTCCTAGCTCTGTAGCCTGGAGAAGGAACAACATATACACTGTAACGTATTACCTAACATTGCTCATATGTGGAGTCGAGGTTGCTGTTGGATACAGAGTTAGAGTTCCAGTACACCGCAGATCATAGGCGATGTGGGGGTTGGGGAGGGGGCCGGGGGTTGCTACAGCGAGGGTAGCCAGTGGAGAGGGTTGTTCGCGCGAAAGATAACGCGCCGTTCGCGACCAGAAACACCGGACGTTCGCGTCGCACTCGCCTGCTATGTATTCGTACTGGGTTTCCGCGTACTGTCCACCGACCCAACGTCCCCGAGCGTGGTTAATGCCCACGCATCCCCTCTGAGCGGAGCCGAGCTGTGATTTGTGGCGATTGTTCGGCCTCGAAACGTCGTGCGTCGTGTTATATATATGTATATGTATATATACGTATACAACCGCGACCCCTAGAACCACGGCTTCGAGATAGCAACGAAACTGTACAACATCAGCCTCAACCGATTCATACCCGCGTGCCATGTACATGAGAACGCGTGTATAACGCTGTTTGTTACAGCAACGAAGCTCGAAAAGACTTGCGAACCCCAGTTGGCATCGTAAATTCACTTTACTCGTGCTTGTAGACGAGTACGTGTATGTGTGAATATAGGATATGTATCTACCTACATGACTCAGGCGAAATCTATGACGAAAAACGTGACAGGAGTTTTGGATTTTAGGTTGTTGAAGGCAAACTTGGAGATACTATTGAAGATAATGATGAAGAATATTTTTTAGCTATCGAAAGCAACAATGAAGTTGAATTGGATCAAAGACAACATTGAAGACATTGCTGAAGATCTAATCAAGGACAACACTGAAGATACTAGGCACGGGCTGATATGTAATTTCCAATAATTATAATTTACATAGCTCGACGTATCGTGGTTGTACAGACGAAATCATTATGCATAGATTATTATAGTATTGTGTAACGAAGGGTGCAAGCACCGCCAGCAGGATTAATATAGTAGCACTGTACAACATTTGAAGGACTCGAGAACGAACGTATGGCAGTGCACTAGTGCGATTCGCTAACATTCTCATCCGGCGCCATATTACATAAACCAGTAGAGAGGCTGAAGACCTTTCAACAGCGTACAAGACCGCAGCTAGCGCGTGATCGAGTTCACGCGGAACGCATAACGCATATCTGCGAAGGGGGTGTCGCTCGCAGCTGTTCCAAAGTCCCGGGGAATCCTGAACCCGAAGGGGAATAACGCGCAAGCATCAACCCCGTTCATCGTCAAGTACAACATGGATGTATACATACATTGACTACTAAGAAACAGAATGACGTATCCCAACACTGTTCAGCATGTACCAACGATTTGGGACAAGCCCTTCTGTTTCTTAAAAGTCAATATCTGCCTACGTATATGATATGCACGTTGGACCATGTGGACGATCAGTATGTTCGGTACGACCCGGTCATTTCGGAGGGCGTGATCGTTGTTTGATTGCGAGGGTTGTCCGTGTCCTGTGTCAGAGAAAAGAAGGATGGGATTTTATTTTTTAATAATGCATACAGTACGCGTCGAAATTTGTAGTCAGCGGGGATTGAGAACAAATGGGATGGAACATGCTGCGACAATCAAAAATCGGTATAGCAAAACGTAACTCGGCATCAGTGATTATAGAGAATAGAAAAGTTTGCAATTGCGTTTTCACTCTGATCAAGAGTCCTCTTCAGTAATTTGAACTACGAACTTCGTGGAATAATTCCTCGTCTAGACTTTGATTTACCATGGAATAAGACAAAAGGAAATGATAACCAAATCAAGTATGGTTGGGTATGATGCGACGACCCCTAGCCTTGATTTTTCTGAGCCCCCTTGATGGGCTCCCCTGGGCTCCAATTTTTCTACGTCCCCCATAAGACCCCCCAGGCCTGTCAATGATTGAAGTGTCTGTGTAACTGTCGAAGGAAACACACCGCCCTTTATTACATTATAGACCATAACCAAACTGTACCAGGTGACAAATTAGTCAAAGAACAATCCCACCAGGTAACAACTCTATCACAATCTTACATTGCAGTGTTTTAATTACACAAACATGAAATACAATAGAGCTATAAAATCGAATACATATGTTATTGTAGGCATCCAATTCCGGAGTGATAATTGGTAGACATGAAAACGTGAACCTACGAATCTATACACTCGGGAGATCTACTGTAGGCTGATAAATTGCAATCATCGGTTAATTACTCAATAACCATATACAAGTAGTTACTTATGAACGACTCCCTTGGCTCTCGCGGTCGCACCTAACGTCAACCCACACGTGTCAATATCTCTTGACAGTTGATACCCTATAAGTACTTAGTTGCGATGCTACAGAGAAGGGATATTTTATAGGTGCTCTTGGGAGTCGAACGGCTGATTCGAGGCTTCGGTGCCTCTCGTTCCTGTCGCCCCTTTTACTGGTACTCTCCTGGTCGATGCTTCCGTTACATCTGGTAGTGTGGTAGAGCCTGTCCGCCAGGAAGCTCTAAACTTCCCATATCAATACGGCCGCCGTGCAATAAAACCAGGATGTTCGTGTGTAGATCGTTCTTGGGCAAAGTATAGAAAACTACCGAACACGAAGTGCGGTATACCTAACGTAACGTAGGAGCTAACGTATCGCAGAGATACGATGTCTTCATGACGAACGACGACTTTCTTTTCGCTTTACAGTCGTGGCACACCAATCCCTTTTCGCCCACCGATGCTACATGTATTTAATATATACATGTATATAGGTGTGTGCAGTACAGTGTGCAATGTTATACGTACGTAACGCTGAACGAGAGAGACTTGGAACTGGTCCAAGGCTTCGCAAGAGCGGTGATGCTTGCGGATGGCCACTCGTAAATGCTCGCACGCGCATCCCGGACTTCGACCGAGATATTTAGTGGTCCGTGTATATTTCTGAGACGAGAGGCGTGTATACACCGAGAGCCTTCGCCATGCTAGTCATGGATATAAATTAAATTGACTTGTCACTGGACAACCGGCGTCTCTAAATAATACTTAACGCTGGATTAACGCTAGTACGAGATCTTTATGACTGTGCCTGCTTTCACGTTCACTACATTGCTAACTGGGTATCATCTAACCTGTTATATTTTCATGACTCGGACTAACATCAACGAGATACGGACGTGTGGTGTTGAGATCTGCAAAAAAACGAAGAACACATGGTAACGCCATTTGGAAATAGAATTTCAGACAGATCGTAAGTTACTTCTACTATATGCTGATCATTCTAAATTATTATGTAAGAGGGGATGTCAGTTGAAATGTGGACATTTCAAGTACTTGTCTGGTATAGATAGAAAGTCAATAGAAATGGTCAAGATCATATAGATCTAGATAGGATCCTATAACAATCTGTAGTGATCCGTGCGGAAATCTAGGCAGGATCCAGCTCGTCTAGGAAATTCCCACCATTGACTTCAAATTGGGAAAACGTGTAACTTTTGGAGTCTAGGCTTCATGCCTAGTCTCACATGTTCTTCAATTTCAACGAGTAATATGTCCTATTTTCAGAGGCGATGTGGATGGTCCTAACTCTTGGCTTCGGCACACTCAGGACCTGACGAGTCTGAATTTCAACTCACCAATATTCAGCCAACCTATGAACTCGGAGAAAAAGAGCCAAGAAACCCGAAGTGGGGCAATTGTGGAATTTTACCAGATGCATGTTTGAGGTTTGTTTTCGCGATGACTGGACCACTAGCATTACTGTCCATCAATTATTGAAGGGTGAAACTGGTTGGAACCAATTTATGTGATGTGCTGAGAGAACTGGGTCGTTTCCAGGCTATTAACTCCCTCGTCTACCTTCAATATCCACTTTTCGTACCAACGTTTTCCTCCGCCTTGACACATACCTTCTTCACTTTACACACACCCGCACGCTTACTCTGACTACACGTCTCGATTGTGGTGGAATGTGGACGCATGCGGTGAATTGGGAGTGTGCTGAATCGACCTCTGTGGGGGGAAAAAGTGGCGAACGTAGTTTACCGAGAACTGTATAACCACAAAACGTTGAAATATCTATATTCTGACCTGGAACTAATTGAGTATAATATTCAGTCTAAAATGGCTTGCTGAAATTGAATGCAGAACTGAATATACTTTCGTGGCTACATCAAGTAATTGAGTCGATAAAAATGTGCATACAATAATATAGGACGCAAGCGTATTATAAAATATCTACGATCAATCAAATTCAGAAGGTGCTTTTCAAATGAAAACACCCTTCGGAGCGATATAGCATTCAATTATTTAGGCACTTTGTTTAAAATAAAGTGTTTGCTGATTGTAAACTGAAAATTGCGATGCTTTGGTGAGTTACTTTTGCAGGCAATAGTTACAGCAAAAAAAAAAGAAAGGTTCAGTTGGAGAATGAAATTCGTTCTCCTTCATACAAAGGTACGTATTCGTAGGTATTCCCTCGCTAACGAGAGAATCTCGTGTCGATAGAAGAACACGAGTGTGGATACGACTTTAATCATCAAACCCTTGGGCAACACGAACACTGCTCGTCCTTCAACCCTCCATTTGTGAAAAGCGAAAAGAAGCTTCAATCTCGTTTAACTGATTTTTTTTTCTTTCTATTTTTATTTCCAGACTGCGAAAGGGTCAAAGGGACACTAGAATATGTGTTCTACAGTGACAACTTGATCAGGATAATTTCAGTCTAAATTTAGATCTCCACTGAGACTGAAATTTATACATGGAAATAAAAAAAAGATTGGTACTGACAACTACATTTCCAATTTGCTGTAAAAAAAAAAAATCTTCACAATTAGTTGCGACTATACTAATTCGAATATAAATAACCTCAACTAAACTTGGTTAAGTTTAACTAAATTTTGGGAACCCGTGAGAAATTCTTACGTTTCTGTTTTTTTGCAAATATGAGTGTAATCACGAAAAGATAAGCACGTTTTATGAGCATACCATTTTCAAAGTAATTTTCTGATGGCTTTCAGGGGATTTTTACCATAATGCGGAGTAAACCAGTGAATGGATTGATGCCCATGAGATGTGGTTTTCACTCGAAATAAAAACGACACCGGATGAGTGCACCGCGTTTTGATTAAAGCCAAATTGTACAGTGTCACATTGCTATAAACATAAACATTTTACGGTGTATGATGAAATCCGGCAATAGCTCTGATACCTGCGAAAATATGTAGAATAAAAAAAATGATTTTTTTATTATCGAGAGAATGAGACCTCATGAACGAAATAGAGGGAAAATATACCTTTATTAAAACTGTTAATAAAGGGAATTACATTCCATACTGGGATTCAACTTCAGATTCAACATAAAATTCAACGACAAATTCAACTTAAAACTCAACTCAAGATTCTACTTAAAATTCAACTCAATATTCAAGTCAAGATTCAACTCAAGATTCAACTCAAGATTCAACTCAAGATTCAACTCAATATTCGACTCAAGATTCAACTCAATATTCAACTCATGATTTAACTTAAGATTTGATAAAACACATATCGTAACTCTAGAAAGAACTGACTAACTTCACAATGTTTGTGTAACTTAAAATAAACATGTTTTTTTTTTTCTTCAAATTTCTGTCGTAAACGGAACAAAATGAGCTCGAGCGTTCATTGGACTCGCGCCCACCTGGTCGTTAAGCTTGGCAACCTCCAAAATCGTCGACAAAGGCTTGTTTGAGTCTTTGTCGTGGTACTAGCGGGATACCGGTACTCAGAGAGACTAAAAGGGGTTGAACACCCGCAGTACCAAAACCTGCAACAGAGTATAACAGCGAACAAACTCCCGCAGCTTTTTGCAACGTACACGTCTAGTAAACCGTACAATCGTTAACGAGAGCTGCACCGCTAATTGCGGATTAAATCGCCTCGCGGTCGTTCAAGTCTCGAGCCACAAATATTTATTCGTTCAGCCAGAGTCCCCCGCCGAAGCTTGTAATGCCTCGCCAGCACGTTTCGCTTTTATTGCATTGTTCAGCTTCGAGCCTGGATAATACTTTCTGTCCTGCTTCGAGGGACTCGATTATTTATTTTACTTTATTTATTTTTTTCTTTCTTTCTTTAGCGCGACTAATATACTCGCAGTTCACGATAAAACAAGCACGGTATTTAAACGTTTCGGATTATCTATTTCGGTTAAAAAAAATCAAAAGAATGAATATAGGGGATGGATGCTAACTAAATGCAGTCGATTTTTTCCGATTCCAATACTTTCTCTTTTAGATACTCCGCATGTGTTGAGAAAATAAAAATTGTAATTCTCATATTGGCAGACGAAAATGCAAATGATTACGAATCTGAAGGGTATATATATATATATATATTCAGAAAATAAAATAGCGTACTGAGATGCAAAAGGGATCTTCATGTAGATGAAACTGTGAAGTTGGGAATTAAAAATAAAAGGGAATTTTATTCTGTACTTTGCACACTGTAGCACACAGTCCGATGTATGTATAAACGTAAAAGGCTGTATCTCTTAATTCCGTACCAATGCGCGGGCTTAGGAGGCAGCGAAGAATGAAGTTTTCGTTCACGGTGAAAATATAAGCCTCTTACATTCCTTTCGAACTGAGCTAATATCCTTGATTAATACCCTTGAGAAATAATTCCTGCTCTTAGGAAACAGGCAGATTTTCATATTCGTTTGAATTGAAAATGTACGTAAGCGTCAAATAAGCTGCCAAAGAGGTTTGGCCACGTTTCGCGCACCGAACTCCGGCTTTATCATCATCGTTTATTTATGGGCAAAATAGATGTGCGACGACTGTACATTCACGGGGTGACGCAAAGCTAGTTGTAAAATAAACGATTTTTTTTTCATGTCCAACGATACATACATTGCCCATTTTTTTTTTTGTAGCAAAATTGTTTATCTTATTCTTATTCTCTTCGCTGAACCCACAACTCGCAATGAGCAATGGTTCCGCATCTTTCTGCGCTTTGCGACCACTTCTACCATTCCTCTTTCTTTATCTCGTCTTGCGCTATGAGTAACAGCAAAGAAGAGATGAAAGAGTACGATAACGAACGAAACAGAAGATGTGAACGAAACACAAGTAATTTCATTGTGGTCCGCAGTCTGTTTCAAAAGTTATTGCGCTTTCGGACGACACAGGCAGACAGAGAGAAATAAGTGACCGTGTTTTTTTTCTGGAATCTGGGACATTCGAAACATCTATTTACAGAAACTGACAGTCGAATTTTCTTTTATTGCAATACTTTCACTTTTACATAATTCGTACGTTCCGAGGAAAAAGGATGGAAAAAAATGGTAATATTTTAAGTGACAGGAAGCAAACTTGTTAAAGCTTGAGTTGAAATTTGAATTTAAAAGGATCCAAACATGAGTTGAAACTTGAGTTGAATCATGAATTCAAACTTGAATTGAATCATGAATTCAGACTTGAGTTGAATCATGAATTCAAACTTGAGTTGAATCATGAATTCAACTCAGGTTTCAACTCATGTTTAAGTCAGCTTTCAACTCAAGTGTGAACTTAAGATTGACTCTAAATTAAATTATAGTCACTCTATCATATTTAGCAACGAAGAATGCCGATATAATATCGATTACAATTTGATGTTAATTACATTAGTGATTTTCTTTTCCCCGTCACGTGTGCGTTTAACTTACCTCTCAGATTCGAAGCAATAAGTCCGTTCGTCACGTGCGTCCCAGCAGCATGCTCTTCCTCGTTACAATTCTCACAAACCCTTATCGCTTTCCTTCTCCTCCTACTTCCTCCGTCCCTCCTTTCTTTCCTTTTTTTTTTCTTTTTAATCCACTTAGTTTTACACCCTCAACCGAAAGTAAACCGAAAATCCGCACACCGGTGATTACTCCGAGCAATCTACACAAACGTGTCCGACGAATTCACGCGTAAGAAGGTTAAATTTTGTGAACGCTGCATAAACTTCGAATCCAACGCTTTTTCGTTCAGCCAGACAGGTCTTTTCTTTGAAGATCTATCAACCTCGTTTACTCGTTATCGTCGACTCCTTCATTCTCCGATTCTTCCGGTTTTCACTGACCTTCGACACTCCGTGAATAAAACACCAAACGCCGCGCGATTGAATCAAATACGAGTTATACTGAACGCAAATAAGAGCCAGAATCAGGATTTACACTACAAACTGATATGAAAAAAAAACAAGTAATTCTTGTTATATCAATGGATACGATGGATCGTTTTTCTCATTTTAGGATCATCTTACTTCTTCTTATCGTGCGGTTAATTCATTGTCGATACAGCGTCTATAAGCAAAAGCACGGAACCTTCGCGCCACGTGCTTGGCTTTATTCTTGTCGATTTTATCGTGAACCTTTTCAGTAGCAGCAACACCAACGCGCACTCAATTAATCGTTCCTCCTTTATAACCGTTCGCTTGCTCTTTCCATCGCTTGACTAAAAATCTTAACTTCAATGTTTCGTGATAATCCACGTATTGTATAAGATGCTGCACATTATTCATTTCAACGTTATTTAATTATTAAAAATTATATTAAATGATTAATTTGAAAATTTTAAACTTATTCAATTATTGTCAAGACATTCTTTTTTAAATGTACACATTTGTTAATATTTTTTTAAATTATCTTCTTTATTTTTATTACTTATTTTAAAAATATTTTTAAACATTTCATTAATATTAATATCAATCAATCCATGAATCTGCGGATTTTCATAGATTTTTCGAATCGATCAACAATAATTTTACTAAACAAAAGCAAAATAATTTTTAAAATTAATTATAAAAATTATTTCATGAATGTTCCTTTATTTTTATTTTTTTAAATAATATTAATGCCAATATATCAGTTCATCATGTATCATAACAATGTTACAAATTGCAGATTGGCGAAACTCGGTGGTTTTTGACTCACTGGCTCAACGAACTTGGGCATGGCTGTTCAATTTAATTTCATTTAGGGAGTTATCGATTGAATCATTATACAGAGTGTATGTGAGCAAAATGAGATGAGCGAACGAAAGAGAAGATCAAGCCGACAGACGTGCGGGCAACTCTGGCTTTCGGATCGCGGGATAAAGCGTTAACCCGCTAATTGGCGTCCCTCCGGCCCTCCCCCTCACCCCCACCTCCCTCCACTGTACCGGATCCTATCCAACTCCGTTAATTATATTTAATTGCGGGATCGTTAATTATATCTTTAATTGCCATGTACGGGAAAACCCACCCGACAGTTTGCAGCGCCACCCACGTTTCGTTCGAATGTACTTATTGCCTATACAGGATATAAATGTATACAGAATCGCATTTACGTATCCACGCCTACTTCCAAACAGGCGGTGCCATATTTTCGTTTAGATTGCTTTTGCTTCTAAATGAGAGAAACATTATCTAGATCCAATATTATGTATTTTAGGCTTTTTACATTAAATATTTATAATAAAGTGAATAAATCCGTTTTTTCCCCTATAATTATTGTCTTGAACTACTTTTATCATGATAAGAGCTGTAGAAGCAAACTAATTTGTTTTCTAAATAATAATTAATAATTAATATAAATTAGTTAACTAATAATGATATTTGTGATTTAATTAAGTGGACTTCATCAAGAGGCGACATTTTTTTTGAGTCGTGTTATTTGGTTAATTTTTGGTTGATCCTTGGGAAACGATAGAAAAACGAATGCAGTAGGTTAAATTAAGGAAGGCACTACTGTACTAAATTACTAATTATCCACTGGCTATTTATATGTCAGAACTAAGCATACCGTTTTTTTTTTTAATCAGTATGTGAATCAAAGATGAAACTGCAATTTTTTGTTTCTATTTCAGGTAAAGTATCGGAAGGAGTTGATGTTTTCATTTGAGTTTCATTACCGAAATTACATTTTGTAAACAGAATACACGCAAGAAATTTCACTGCGGTCCACAGTCTATTTAAAAAGTTATTGTGCTTTCTAATGACACAGACAGACAGACAGAATCATATTTACGTATTCACGCCTGTTTCGAAACACGCGATCCCTTTATTTTCTTTAGGATTGCTTTTGTTTTCAAAGCGTAAAAACGATATCTAAACCCGATATTAAATATTTAACGCTTGTTTACATAAAATATTGATAATAAAATCAATAAACATATTTTATTCATTTTATTTTATTTAATTGTCTTGAATTGATCACTATTGTAACAGGATCATTCAATAATTAACACTATAAACGATGATAATGATGAGAACCATAACATCAAGTCTATTTATTCTGTAATTTATCATGAAAAATGAAAATTGGGTTTTGAGAGTCTTCATTCAGAAGATCACAGACTGAAATTCACTTGTACTAATGCACTTTGTGATTCAGTAAACTGTAAGAAAAGGCGTTTCTCCTTGTTTTTTTTTTTCATTGGTGTTATTCGGTTACTTTTGTATTTCACCTTTTAGCGCACTCTTTGTTTCTCCAACAGTGACGATCTTGATCCTTAGAAAATGACAGAAAGAAGGATGAATTAGGTTAACCTTGGCCAAGCATCAAGCATTAAGCTGGGAGCAACCCAAGTGGGTTAACTCCAAAGGGACGTTGAAACAATCTTCTACGTTTTTTGCACTCTGCTTGGAGAAAACAAATTGAAATTCAACGCAATCGTTGAAACGACATTTCGTAACATTACAACAATGACGAAAAATTCATCAATGATTCTCCAATTGTCAGACAACTGAACGACCAACAACGAACGGATTAATCACGTAAGGTCATTGTATGAATATCAGGACGAAAACGGGGCTACATCGAACGAACATCCAAACGTGATTTAGCTTTGTGTTGCCCTTGTAAGGTACAAGGAAATGTTTTTTTTTTCTCTTTTTTTTTGGACGAAGCAACCGCCCGGATAGAGCCGCATTCGAAGGACACGCCGCAACGCAGCGGGCTCTCGACTCGACTGAGGCACTCCTCTCGTTCCCTCAGCGACGGTCCTCTCTGCCAACCACCCCCCCAGTTGATTCCACGCGCAGCCGCAAATTCGCCTAGTACATGAACCAGGATATTATTAATTGTTGTTGATCTTCTTTGCGGTAAGACAAGACAGAAAAATGTCCAATATAGGTGAAATGTATGATGTTCCTAACATTTAGACGGAAAAGAATTGTTTGTAATGTTCTACCCATGAGAATTATGATACTCTTGTTCAATAGCGAAAAAGATAAAAATCACCTATTTGCTGCAACTTGTTTTAATATTGGAGGTCCCAATATGGATCAATGTTCAGAAATTTGTGCAGAATCACCTAGACTGAAATGTGGATCATCAGTGGTCTGAAATGGTCCAACTTAGAAAATCGACACTGATCCACATAGTTAGGCTTGGACCTGACGTGGATCAGAATAGTGAAACAGATCAACCATTTCATACGGTTTCATAGTTGGAATTCTCAACGTAATCATGGGGCTCGTATAGGAAAATAAAAAATCAAGGACTCTGAAGGAAAAACGTGAGGTCGGTGGCACCCTCGCACCCGAAAATGGGGGTCGAAATGCAGGGTCTGTTCTTACGGATGTACTATCTATTTCTCCAGCGAGATTTCGGTCGGCAGCGCACTCTTGAAGCCTTCCCACAGCTAGCCGAAATAATGGCCGGATAATCCATTCTACCGGTTGGGGAAGGCCAGCTAGCGATAGCAATATAGCAGCAGCACGTCGGGGCTAAAAGGTTCCTCTGTGAATAGTCGTGCTAAAGCTCCCGTTAAAAGTCATTCCCCGGGATTCCTGGGATAGGTTGTAGCACCGCGGGTCAACCGAGAATAGTGGTAAGGTATCAGCTAGTCGTTGCGACGACTGGGATGAAGAGACCAAAAAAAAAAAAGAGAAATGGGACCAACGATAGCGTTTGAGGTCGTTTCATCTGAATCCTAACAGAACTACTTAAACATGATACTTTCGTTTTTCTCCCTTGATGTCCTTGTCCTAGTTACACGAAAGTGTAATGCTGCATTAGTCCAAATTTCGTCAAATTCTTTAGTCTCCTATGACCAATGCAGAGAAATATTATTGATGTATGCAAGGGTAGAAAGATGTAGCAGCTCGTTTAGTGAATTTAAAAGTAATACCACGAAATTGATCACGAAAAATGTTCATTTTCAGCCCTCAAGGTGGACTCGAATAATTTAGATGTCTAAATCTTCTTTCTCCTGAGTTTCCTCGAGTTACGTTTCAGGCTAAGAGACGAACAGATATAACGTCAACACACAATATATCTCCATGAACAGGTCTATAGAAGATACGCCTTCCAGGTTGCCTTAATCCACGTATTTCCCTCTCACGCCTTTGTAAAAAAAGTCCTGTCAGTGTAACTCAGGATTTAGGAAAACCCACGCTCCCATATTACCGCCTTCCAGCTTCTGTAATATGCGACCAGTTTCCAGTCTTAAGAACCAGATGTCCATAGACACGAGATGTATGAAATAGCTGTGAGAGCATAAGGCGAACAAATGGAAACGGTGAATTTCATCGAGGACAGGTATCCCAATTGACGATCCAGCCAGAGACCCTGATCGTCAGACCGTTGTGCCGTTTCCTTCCGCCACTTGCGAAGAGCCTCTGACCAAGTAGTTTGCATGCAAGGTGTTTCACATTCGACTCTCACACTCAGCGTATAGTCGCGGGTCATCCCAACCAATCTCCATGGTATATAGTATACGTGAAAGGCTAATATCCCAGAGTTACCCAGTAGCATATCAGCTTCTGGGATATGGGTACTCGCCAACTCGAGGTGGCCGACCATTAAATCTTGAAAAGGTAGCCAGCCACCGGTCCAGCCTCGGCAATTAGAAGCTCGGCTTGCCGAAGCACAGAGCGGCTGCTCCCACGCCATAAACATGTTACTCCCGTATTCGCCCACGCTACTGCTTTCCTCTGAGTACATGTAGATACTTCCTACATAGATATATATATATATATACATACATACATGGTGCATGCCACGAGGTCCTTGTACAATCGTGTGCGCTGTGGGTTACGCCCGTAATAACGCACCTACGTGTCGAGACTGACGCGCGGTGAATATCCCAGTGGCAGACACGTCGCGCTACCAACTCGACGTGCCGTACATGAGGTATAAAATAGGATTAAAAAAAAAAAGAGAAAAAAAAGAAAAAGTAACTGAATAAAGAGAAAAAGAAACGAGGAGAGCCATTACCGTACTAGTATACAGCTGTGGCGCGCGCTTTACCGTAAATCAAGAAGCCTTGCACGACGCCGACTTTTACCGCGCTGTACTCGTGAATCGGCGGAGGCAAGGACACGCTTCGTTCCGTCACACCCGTCTCGCTTCAATGTCTTTTTATTATACACACGCACGTACTCGCGTTTTATGAAAATTCATGTACGGATATAATGTATGGAATTTGTATTTACATATATATACCAGCTGGTTATTTTGGCTCGGATATTTCGCGCCCTTGGGACCAACCCTCCTTGGTGACCTTGATTTTTCTAAGTCTGCTTAATAGAGGCTTCTGGGATCGAATTTTTTTAAATTCCTCATAAGGATCGACCGAGGTTTTTTTTTTTTTTCTTTTTTGGTTATTACAGTATCTGTTGTATTTTCTACTTAATACAATAGGAAGTTTTAAATAATTTTGATATCTTATATCCACCCTTACATGTCTTCTCGTCCTTTCTCATCTGTTGCCCGCGGCGTCATTTTCCACATAGAACGAAGCACTCATCTTCCATCTTCCTATTCTTCCCTCCCATATTCCACACTACCTCCCTGCCGCGCTCACAACTCAAAGAAGCACTCCCGTCCGTCTACTTCACGACTTCGTGAAAGCGGTTCTCAAACCCATCCCATCCCTATAATCTATCCTGGATGTCCAATAGCCACCCTTCCCCTCCCTTTCCAACATACGCCGGCAACCGTGTCGCTGCTCTACTTCACTGGAGAGAAAACTTTTCAATCTCCAGCTCGGGATAACCCTGTTACGAAAGGGCGTTTTATATATATATGGAGCATTCCAAGTAAACTCGCTTGGTCATCGGCCTGAGACGATTCAGTTAACGAATTTTCTTTTTTGGCATACTTTGGTTCACAAAAAGAGGTTATTTTTTTTTCAGTCTTTTATCACTTGTTTTTAGTCCTAGGATTTATGGGAAGAAAATCATAAATTTAAACCTGCTGGAAATTCATTTTTACTCAAAATTTATGGAAGAAAAAATTATTTTATAGGGTAAAACAAGTGATAAAAATCTGATAAAAATAACCTCTTTTCTTGGATGAAAATGTGCTAAAAAAAAATCGCCAACTGAATCCGAGGGGGTCAAACCGATGACCAAAGTTTGTTGACTTGGAATGGCCCATATAGATCTGCCTCTGCAGAAGCGCAAGGGCTTCATCCAGGGCAATGGACGAGTGAGTGGGGTTCTGATGCCGATTTCAAAAATATCGTTTTAAGGTGCGATGAGCCACCAATATCTTATAAAGCAAGAATTTTTTTTTTTTTTTTTCATTTCAACTACGAAACTACGATTTTCTTTTGCGCCTAGGGGCATGGGAAGGAACAATGTATCTTTGCGTCCTGCCCGAAGGCGTCAACGATGAAATTGTCCAATTTTCTAAATCCACCTACAGTACAATTCAATAGGAGAAAAATAGAAATCTACTTCAACATGGAACAAAAAGGCAGTAGAAAAGTATCCGCAAAATAGATAACGTTCACTCAATCAGGGACTCAGTCTTTATTATACCTTCGATGACTCGGTGATGATAACAAGCGTCCATGTATGTTTATAAATGTGTCAATCTCAGAAGGACTCACAGAGACACTTTGACACGAGCGAATAGGAGATGTTAAAGTAGAAAAAAAAATGTATCTGTTGCCTTAATTCCGGCAAAACTCTTGATATTAATTTTGCTCTTGTTCGTTGGCTCTTTCATTACCGCGACCCATAAGAACAACGATGAATTTGCTAGGTTAAAAGACTTTTCCGTATCTTTTAGCCAAAATTCATGGGATAATGGCCGTGCAGCAATTTCATAAAATCCACTACGATTAAACGTAAACGGAGGAGGTCGGTAACCACCATTGTGGGGGGGGGGGGGAGGAAGTTTTCCTTCTCATATAACAGAATAGAGAGGAGTACTATTTCCCGGATGAAAAGCTGCTTTAGGGAGAGCTCCATCGATTCACCCGTACGAGCACTTTTCTACCTATATTCCACCTACCTTTCTGGCAACCCTGTTTTCTGCTTCGCAACTAACCCAAGGTTCTCCTCATGTTCCCCGCGCGTCCTTTCCTTCACTTTATCTCCGGCAACTAACCTAACCGTTTTTTCTTTTCTTTTTTCGACTCCTTTCGCTTCTTAACCAAATAAATTAGTTGTCGCAAAGGAGCAAAAGGGGTGTTGAGAATGAGAGAGCCCGGCGTACTGACGTTAAAATTACCCAAACGAGCTTAGGCGCTCAGAGCACTGAGACCAAAGCGACGTAGAGCGAGAACCGAGTCGGAAGTGTCCATGGAAACTCGAGCCAAAAGAGTTAGTCCGTTGGACCCGAGAGAGTGAGACTAAGAACCATGCGTAGAAATTCGCAATGAATATTACTCCAACTCTCGTACATCTGAGTCTCATGAATTCAGCAGCATTATCATTATTATATCAAATCAAATCAACGAAATGAATATGTTTATAATAGAAAATGATTTGACAATTTCAAAAATGGACCCACTGTTGGATTCACCCATGTGCGAGTTATTGTCCAAAATTACGTGCTACAATTTTCCGTCCTTCTTTCCTCCACTTCAAACCACTTGGCGAGGATAAAGAAGTACATTTATATGAGTGACGTTTTTTTTTTCTCGCTAAGTTTATCTGTTCAAGTAATTTTTCCATCTTCTACTTGTCGTAGAGTTATTTCGACGCACTAAATTAATTTCACATAGACTCATTGTACTTGTTACGAATATTCGGTCCGAGTAATGGAATTTCGATTTTAAGTTCTTGCGTGGTAGATATACCTTACTTTTCTACGTAAGTTTTCCTTACGCAAAAACTTTTTCAACAATCTTCCCTGTAACTTCTGCGTAAGAATTTCAAATGGAAATTCCTACACGGACAGGAGGTCTTCTTACAATGAGAGTGAGATATTGCAGAGGCGATTTGATCGATCGATCGGCTTCTCACAATACTGCAGTTCACTGCTCTTATATTTTTATCCCAAAGATTCATCTGTCGATGAAAAATATGAGCCAGGGAGATTTAAGAAAATGTATTCACTCGCACTTGTGACATTTCACTGCATAAAGAATACTTTCCTCACTTTGACAGACCTGGAACTTATTGAAAACCGCAGTCTCCACTAAACCTCCACTCAACCTGAACTCCACTTCACTTACCAATAGAAATAAAAGACTCGACCCAAAAGTCAATCCAATATTTGATGTTCAGTTGATTTGGAATTTCGAATATGTGTTATTATATAACTGACTATGAGTGCGCTTTGCGTTATTACAGATTCTCCGTTTAACACAGTTACTTTCATGCTTAATTAACCTCTTTGCATGTGCGCTTAATGCATACTAAGTAGAATCGGTACGTGGTACTCCGATACACTTCTACTGTAAGACATTCAAGCAGTTCGTAAGCATCAAAACTCAAACTTCCGCTTCAAGTCCTTCCACTTCCATTTCCACTGGTGGATGCTTCAACGTAACAGCAAACATTTCGTTATTTACGAACTGCTAATGTGTCAGATAATTGAAGTTTATCAGGCAACTCCCTATGTCACATAGTATACCGTATCCTCGTCCCTCTTCGCCTCGCGCAAGTATTAGATTAACGTACCCAAAATATATTATTCAAGGTACTTGAACGTTCGAGAAAGCGGTTCCGAGCATTGGATTAACTCTTCTGAAACGTTAGCGAGCCTGTTTAAATGTCGCTTCTGCTAATACACTTCGAGCAGAGTTTAACCCTCCACCTTCCTTTCCACCATCTTGGAGTGTCTCCTCTAACCCCCGCGTTGCCTCTTGCACCCTCGTCGTATATACCGAAGAGAAAGCTCGGAACGCAAGCGAGCGAGCGAGCGAGTGAAAGTCCCGACTGTCTGCTTGGTTGAACCTGGTCGCCACCAACGTCGCTTTCGCCCCTCGGCCCCTCCCGAGGGTGAAACTTTCCCTGAATTACAAAATACACTCTGACACTTCGTGGGAGGGTTTGCCTCCTCGCTTTGCCGTTTCTACGGTCTGAGTGGTAACGGAGAAGTCGCGCAAGGGGGGGGGGGGGGGGTAGGGGTTACTGCGTGATGGTTAGAATCTGGGGTGGTATGAAAACCCCCACGTGGACGCGGACACTGTAAAAGGACCCAACGAACAAGAGGAATTCACCGTCACTTCTGCGGAAACGTACGGAAACTCGGAAGACTTCACTGCCAAGTCGTACACGATGGTGGTTCACTTTCCGACATGATCTTGTCAGTCTTGGAGAGACGAGACGGCTGCTCACAAACTGGGAATCACCCGGAGGGATAGGGTGGAGAACATGCCGCGCCTGAGGGGTTGTTATTGTGATGTACCTGCCGTAGCAAAACCCACCATATACCATTGCTTTATTCCGCCCTCGACACGTCGGTCTCTCGTCTTGGTTCCCACCTCGCTTTTTTTCGTCAGTACAAAAAGAGAAGTCTGCAAGCCAACGCCTTTTTTTCCCCACCACTAGCTGATGTTCAACCCTTGTTTCTGTGTTGCTGTCTTCTTCTCAATCTCAAGTTGACGTATACCTTATTCTGTACGTCTTATCTTTTGGTTGAAGTCACCAACGGCGTTTTCTGGTAAGGCCATGTGTGGGCAATTGCATTTGGATGAAAAAAATCGTATGATTTCTTCATTCCGATAAATAATGTTATCTATATCCGTGTAGCTCTAAATTTGTCGCTCCAAATGACATTAAAACCATTGCTTCCCGGGTCCGATTTTAGTGGTCAAGTGACTTAGCCCATAATTCTGGATGCTTGAAATTTCCCGCATCTGAATCATTCTCGAAATTTGGAAGGTCGGCAAAGCCGCAAAGTCGAAGCACGGACGGAAAATTCCCGTCTCCAGGTTAAGATGAAGCCAAGCGTAGAAATACGAAAGACATGAACCAAGAGCAACCAACGGTAAGGCAATCTGGGTTTCGGAGGAAAGTCCGTTTAGATGAAAGCATACCTTGCCGTGAGTTTAAACGGAAGCGATGCATGCAAAGATGGACCGCGTAACGTGTGTAGTCAAAACGAGACGAATGGGGGGGGGAGTGGATAGCGGAAAGGACCGCGGGTATAAACTCGCTCCCCGTGCAAGAGGCAGGATTCGGGTTTCCGAGATCCGGTGAACCACCGCAGCAAAGTCGGATATCCAACACGAGAATATCCATAGAGGATATATCTGACGCGCGGTCGGTATACTAGACGAAAGTCGCGCGTACATGTGGAACAGAGATGAAAAACGGATGGCACACGAGAGTGAAAGGTCCGTATTGGTGAATTGAAATTAGCATAGAAGCAACATTAATTTCCATTATATTTCTCAAGCGTGACGTACCTGATTCCCATAAGGCTTTCCTCCCGTCCTTCTCCGTTTTGCCTTCCACTCACTGAATATCATTTTCTTCCCTCTTCCCTCTCACCCCCTTCAGCGTAAATATCGGACGAACCACCCAGTCACGGGGAAGAAACCATGCGCACACCGCGTGTGGGTTTCCTCTCTCTCACCAGTAGTCAGAAGATAACATCGGCAACGTTAACCGGCAGTCGTCTCCTAGAGTGGAAGCAGAAGCGTTGGTAGATTCCAGAAGGCGAAGCCGTTTTGTGATTTATAGAGAAAGTTTAGTCCCAGCGATTACGTTGGGGGTGGAGGAGTGGGAGGAGGGATGAAGGAGAAGGATGGTAAAGCAGACGAGTCTTTCTATTTCAGCCAACAGTAGTCAGTCCTTCCGGGTCGGAAGGACTGTGACGATTCCATTCCACTAGAGTTCCTTCCTTCCTTTCCATTTCATTTCGTAACCACGCACTCATTCGTTTTTTTCTTTTTTTCTTCGGTTCCTATCTCTGCACTCCGAACTAAATTCCAAATTCATGAGGTCGCGTTGCGTCAGTCACGTTCTTTTACACCCTCATTGCCTCAAATACATCGGCGATTAAATTTTCATGTTTTCCTCATAGAATCTATACCAAGACTTTTTTTTTCTAAAAACATTCTTGACGTACTAAATGTTGAATATTGCCAAGGGAAATTAAATGATAATCAAAATACAAAGTGCCATGAGAACTGAAATGTTTTGGCTTGAAGGTAAGCAAACTACGAAGAATCTTGTGAGAAACAAAAACTATAATTTTATTATACGAAGAGGAACGAAGGCGAGTAAGAAGAAAATTCTTCTTGAGAACGCAAGCGAAAACTCATCTCTTTACCAAGACCGTCAAGTGTTCAGTGCAGCCCTTTTTTTTATACAAACTACGTGACTTTCTTCCTCTCACTTCGAGAGGAGACAAAAAAAAGGGTAGTTTCTCGTAGTCTGGTGTCCTTGCCCATGCATTGTACACATACGAATACCACGATTCCGCCATAGTACACCACCCGCGGCATCAAGGATAATGTCCTCCAGACTGGATAATGCGGTCTCGGTGTTTGAGGCTACGAGTCACTTCTCTCGTTCTTGCTCTTAAACCGCCAGCGCCCGCGAGCATTCCACCACTATGCTTTTGCACCAGTGCCAGTGCTATCCCGACGTCCAGGACGAAAAACTCCTAGCACCGAACCACAGCTACTCCCTTTTTTTGCTTCATTTCTCTAGTATTCACCCTTTCTCTAACCACCTCTCCAACTCACACAACTTTCATCGTCGTTGCGGTACAAGCTTTCTACATCCAAATTCAAGATCTTTATATAGACCATCTTTACATTTTTACCAGTCAAGCAATCGGCGAAGCCAACTTGTAGCTGGTCAATAATAAGTAATCAATAATTCCTATTCTTAATACAGACATTATTATTACCGAAATAAAGGGGGGAGGTTAATTATCAAAATCTAAAATATAATAAAGATGGTTCGCTCACAGACACTCACGGAAACTCAGAACACTCACAGACACTTTCAGACACTCGTACTTACACTCACAGACACTCACAGACATCCAATGAAATTTTGGAAATGTTTAAAGCCGAGGAGTCCTTTTATAGCTTCTATCCTTCACTCATTCATTTCGAATTTCATTACTTCTTTGCTTCAAGCAATATACGAGCGACAGTGGCGCTTCGATGTGCGCGACGAACTATCGCGAGTGATGCTGGCACGTCGCTGCCAGACGATAAACTTTTTAGCGATGCGCCAATTTCTAGTGCTCAATTTAAACTCCTCTGGTCGTGGAGATGGTGGTAGTAGGTCTATCCAACGTACTGTAGAATACTGGCACGAGCGTATAGGCTTTGCTTGGCAGAACCTTCGCTCGATTAATTTTGCGGCCAGCTTCAGCGTCGCTTTTACTTCCTCACGCGTTCTTCGCCCTCTCTCACTCGACACCGAAACCGTTGGAATGCCTATTTGTCCTTTTTTTGTTTCAACATTAGCAGGCAAATGTGAAAACAAAAAAAAATTCACGACACTATGCTTTTATTTCAACCTGGTAGGAAAAGAGGAACCAGTTTACTAAAATGGTCTCCCTGGTCTGCGTCCAGGACACACAGGGAATGGGATGAACAAAAAAACGGTGTCCTATTGACTTTTACATACATTCCATGATGTGAAAAACAAATTTATTCTGGCTCTTCAAGGTCAAACCCTAATTATGTCTACCTCTTCAGACGTTAATCCATTTTCCCTCCAAAATATCAAAAGTCCTAATGGACGTGCCTATCGAAATCAATTATCATTAGAAGAATCTCCAACGTCATGTCACATTACCTTAAGACAAACGCAAATTAAATGACGTCATTCGTACCTTACCTTCAAGAAGTTATATTCAATGCCGGATGTGTGGTCCTCTCGTTTGTTGCCTCGAGTGGGACGTAATTCGATTCGGATTCCTTGGGGATACGCCGCAATGCCGGAGGAAACCACACGACCGTCAGGGAGCCCTGACGGTCCTGTAGGACAGTCTATCCTGAGGGTCTTTCTCCAGACGGCGAATTCATCCCTCGAACGCGCATAGTGCGTAGGGAGGTAATATTTAATTTCTTGCACGAGTGGTTTTTTTCCGGATTAGGATCAGCACTATAGTATATTATATGGCAGGGCACAATAGTTGTCGAATCAGCCCCCCGCTTTATTTCTCAGTATAGTACACACTATAGTGGTCAGACGTAGCATCCAGTCTCAACTGGAGATCTCACGTTCCCTCGAGACTTGACTACGCCAGGCATCAAGCTAAAATATCGAATGAATGGGCTTCGATGCCATTTTTTCTTTCTCACTGCCGACGATCTCGTGGTTGTATATATAGTATTGATGTAAGCCGGGTGACGCGCTTCAAGAGCACCCTCCGTGAGTCCAGACCTATTTTTTTTTTTCACCCTCGCAAATCTTCTTGGACCATTTGTCCCCCTTATTATTAGGTTCGCTCAGCCTTAAGATCTTCCAGATCAATTTCATTCCAGTAAGACTTTGTTGTATGTACAATTGCAACAGTCATAAGGTGATTTTTTAAAGAATTTTTAGGATTCTTAGAATTTCTAGAATTTTTAGAATTTTTAGAATTTTTAAAATTTTTAGAATTTTTAGAATTTTTAGAATTTTTAGAATTTTTAGAATTTTTAGAATTTTTAGAATTTTTAGAATTTTTAGAATTTTTAGAATTTTTAGAATTTTTAGAATTTTTAGAATTTTTAGAATTTTTAGAATTTCTAGAATTTTTAGAATTTTTAGAATTTTTAGAATTTTTAGAATTTTTAGAATTTTTAGAATTTTTAGAATTTTTAGAATTTTTAGAATTTTTAGAATTTTTAGAATTTTTAGAATTTTTAGAATTTTTAGAATTTTTAGAATTTTTAGAATTTTTAGAATTTTTAGAATTTTTAGAACTTCTAGAGTTTTTAGATCTTTTAGAATTTTTAGAATTTCTAGGATGCTTAACATTTTTAGAATTATCAGAATTTCCCGAAATTTTCGTCATAAGGTTTATGAATAAAGCTTTGGAACAATTAGTTTGTTTAAGGTTTGTTAAGATTCAAATAAAAATTGAATACGCTTTAATATTTTATGCAGATATTATTGAAAAACTATAAACTTCAGATTAGATTTAGGTTCAAACTTTTATTGAATAGGTAAGGAAATTTTTTTTATATCTGAAAAAACAAACCTTCAACCGCCGCTTGATTTTGCCAATTTTTATGTTTGAATTTTATTGCAAATGAAAGGAAGTCCTTCGGGGGCATGAAAACGACGGGATGCCGGTAACGAAAAAAGTGGAAAAACTTCGAAGATGTGTGAATGAAAGCGATATCCAGTCTGTCAAACGACAGCAGTTTCTTCCACCCCGATAAAGTTTGAAAAACTCGTGGAGCGGATGGAAGAGGTCGAGACTTCCGGGCTCAAGAATCAATTACCAAGTAGAGTGGGTCGACGAGATAACTCTTCCATCTTATCATCACTGTAAGAAAGAAACTGCAAGGGGAAAATCTCGCTCTATGTTCTGGGATTTAGGGTTGTGCAAGAACTGAACGATGACGATTGATTCACTTTCAAGAAGACACTCAGTTTTTACTGTCTTTATCTCACGTGTCTCCCTTATCCGGTGTTTCAGTCTGTACTTATGGGACATTCGCGTAAACAGGTCTAACTTTGTATTATGCAGCTTTACTTTTGAAAATTCTGGAGACCCACAATGTTGAAGTGTAAGAATGATGACTTCACTTGTTTCCAGAGAAGTGAATATGTAAGAACATTGATTGTAGTTGTCCCAAGGAGTTGAAATGTGAGGAGGTCGATGGTACTTCTCGCCAGAAATCAAAATGTGGAAAAATCGACAACACTTGTCCCAACGAATGCTAATGTCGCAACGTCAAATGTACACTTGTCCTGAGATTAAAAATTGTTGGATCGCCAAGAACTCGTTTGTACTTGTGCCAAGCAGTTAAAATGTAGAAACGAAAATGTAGTCTAGAAAGACAGTCAAGAAAACCAGTGGATAACTGAAAGAGATGACAAAATAGGGAACTAAATTCATACTGAAGCTTCGTCGCTCACCCTCCCACACGTTGTTTTCACTCGGCATGGTCGAGATGATTGCGATATGAAGTTAAAAAAGTTTTTTTGCCCAACAGACCGATATCAAGCCTCAGCGCCATAGAGACAATCGTGGCGGGTCGAATTAGTCGAGAACTCGTGGCACTGAGAAAAAGTGGAAAGTAAGGCAAGTAGCATCGCCAAACGGAAGTCGCGAAAGCTCACGGTGGCAGATATGATATGCTTCTGGTAAATATTACGCCAGACTCTGTCGGGCTACGGAAGGAAAAAAATCTAATAACCTGGAGCTCGGGAGTTCCGGAATGAAATGGAATACTTATGGGATACTACATATTTATATGTACGAATAGCATGTATGAATATTATTGCGAACGCGAAATAGACCCGAGCCAAGCAAGAAAAACAAGATGTACACAAAACATAATTCCTTGATGTATTTTCTAGGTCGAACATGAAGAAATGAATGTGAGGCTAGTATGGGGTAACATACCGATTTTTGTCAGCATAAGTTGAAATTAATTGTAGAGCAAATAACAAGAATAGCTTCAGGTGAATTTTTAGAATTTTTAGAATTCCTAGAATCTTCAGAATTTTTAAAATTTTTTAAATTTTTAGAATTTTTAGAATTTTTTAAATTTTTAGAATTTTTAGAATTTTTAAGATTTTTAGAATTTTTAGAATTTTTAGAATTTTTAAACTTTTAGAATTTTTAGAATTTTTAGAATTTTTAGAATTTTTAGAATTTTTAGAATTTCTAGAATTTTTAGAATTAGTCATTGCCACAACATCAAAATCGTCAACAAAGTTGATTTCCTGACGTCTCAATCCTCATCGGATTTCATTGAATCTTTTTGTTGGCCTTAACCCGCTTCACAGATGAGTTAATAAAAAAAAAGGTCTCCTGCTGTTCAAAGAAATAAGCAGATATAGAAAAAAAGAAGACACCAAGAATCATGACCAAAAACGGATGAGACGCCACCTGAATTAACATTGAATTGCTCCCACGTAGTTCACCATTTTTTTTTTCTTCCTACATCGCTCCAGCATCTAAGCCTCCAGCGCCTATTATCTCCATTTGCCCGGTAGTTCACCCACGTCCAGATCGAAAAAAATATTTTTTACGTCCCCCTACGCAGTATCGTTTGCGTTTCGACGAGGGAGCATTATTCTCCGAGAGATGGAAAGACAGGTATAGTATACTAAATTGTACTTTATATTATATACAGCATATGTATAGTCATTGTAATGCCTGTACACGGATCAATGCCATAGTACGCTCTTTGTCCACCGTAACATTTAGCCCTCGGTTGCCATGATAAGAGGGTGAAACCGTTTAACTTTTTCATCTCTTCTTCGCTATGGAGGGGTAACAAAAAAAAAAAAAAGAGGAAGAAATGCGCGCGCCTCTTGTATACATGGTACGGTAGTTTGGCCGCTTTTTTTATTAGCCTCGCCATAAAATAAATTAAGGGTGAAATTATAAGGGTGCCCCCAATCCTCATGCCGCTGCGCTCTCAGTCTCGAGAACTGCCCACTCCGGCTTATCCTTCCGCAGTCCGTCAAACGACTCTGGAATTTATAAAAATATCGTCTTAAGGGAGTAATAAAAAAAAAAAAAAAGGAAGTCCAGCATAAACCTTGGAAAAGAGGGAAAGAACTATATAAGAAAGGGTAAAGGTAGCGTAGCACACAGCTTGGAAAGTAAAACGAGAGCTGGAAGAACGATCCAGTTAATACTGAACGTTGAGTACACTCTACTGTCGTTATTCCGCCGAGAGTTTCAAAATGGTTGATGGCTGGCAAAAGGCCGAGAAAATGAAACAGACCGTCACTACTATTTTATAACTCAGTAATGGCTGAGGCAGCAGAAAGGATCTTTTTTTTTTTTTTTTTAATTACATACAGTATAACCTTGATTATTTAACGGAGTCCAAAACTGAGGGTAATCTTTTTTTTTTATGGTGAAAAGCCTCGAAAATGAACTTGATTTTTTTTTTCTTTGCGGTTAGATCGCAATTTCCGGTTGGATAATGCAAACCAGATTTTATATTTTTTTTTATTTGAGCCTTAAAACCTTCAACTTGAATTTAAGTGAGTTTTTTCGCGGTTTTTGTTTGCATTATTCAAGTGATGTTTTTTTTATTGAAAAAAAATTAAGAGTGACTGCCTGTGAGTATCTGTGAGTGTCTGTAAGTGACTGTGAGTGTCCGTGAGTATTATTTTCTTATAGATATTATGAGGCTAAAAGTTTTATATCCACCTGTATATTTTTTCTTCATCTGAATAGCGAAAAACGCCAATAAATTGCATTTTCAATGTAATGATGGTAAAAAAAATGATTGTACAAACTATATATAAATCAGATTAGCTACGAACCTATGAATTGCATAGCGTGAACTAAATAAGGGATTAAAAAAAAATACTACGAGGGTTGTACAATTGTAGGACGAATGATCTTACCAATGAATCCGGGCAGTGAAGCATAAACGTTAGATATAGCTCAAACTAACTGGAAAAAAAGGAGATTGGTATTATAGGTATAGGATTGTAAGCATCGCGGTCGTTTCTCAAAGCTGTAACCTGACAGAGTGGAGCAGACCGCTCGCATTAGACATCCGTTACCAGCCAATGCTGATGCACACAATGGAATGAGTTGAAAGCATGTAGAGGAAGGGTATACGCTCACAACATTCTCGTAGACACATCGCCGCCACCCTTCAAATCTCATTTCGGCGCCATACACGGGTTAACATCGAAAACACGTGTTACCATTGGCTACTGCTTCTGCTGTTCCTGCTACCGACTTATGAACTAGCATTCCGTAATGGTTCATGAAATTGACTTATATTTCATGTCCAGCAGCAATGTGACTAACGCCACGACATGTGTGTGTTAATATACACTACATAAGACACTGAAAAATGTGTTTTGTGTAAATCGCAACCCTTAACACCCGTGCTTTGGCAAGGTAGGGCCGATTGTGTATCGAACCGCTCTTAGTTTCGTCATTTCTTTTTAAGTCTATGATAACGATAAATTTAATTATTAGATTCGTGGTCTGCATATAAAAATATATATAATATAGCAATGTAAAAGATTAATATAAAAAAACGAAAAATAATTTTGACGAAGGTAAGAAGTTTGTCAGGTGTCCCTGATTTACAAATCTGAATTTTTTATTTAGAAAGACAAGACAATGTCCTAGTATGTTTCGATTTTCGTGCATAATTTCTGAGCTACGAAATTGATATCCCAAAGGCACATTCGTTCTATCGGCGAAGAATTTTAATTCGTCTCGGTTAGTAGTAATGTGGTTGGGATTCGATTCACCAACCAAGCCGGAGAGACAAGAGGAAAGCTTCCTTTTTTTCTTGAAAAGACAGCCGGAGAACTGCAGCAGTGAGTGCGGCAAGGGTGGCAAGCTGTATGCTTCGCATGGCAGCTGGTCTAAAGCCGTGGCCCACGCGGTAGAAACTGCTTATTAGTAAAAAGCATGACAAACGACTCGTGGTTTACCCCGGCACTAAGCCCGGCATCCAACCCCAGTGGAAACCCGTAACACGCGACAGAAGGCCCCACTACTGTGTAGATACTTTGCAGCGAAGCGTTCCTCTCTCTTCTCCTCCAATGATATATCGCGATTTTTAGTCACGCTTTTATACGGATATAAATCCAACCCGGTTAAACGTGTGACTCCCCAGATTCCCGTAACAGCATGTAATATAGGCACCTCACAGGATTTTATGGTGAGGCGATACCCATGAGGACACTGGTTTCCATGATCTAGTTGTGCCTCGACTTATTCTGGACTGGTTTGCTTCCATAATGAACCTCAATGTCTTATGGTTCTGTAAATACTGGGATTAGTGATGTAATTGTGGTTAAAAATTGGTGTCATAAAAACACTAAGATCTAATCCCTTTTTTGGTTCAGTGCAGGGTTAGAGCGATTTTTTGGAAGATTAGTGTAAGACCAAGATTACCAATTGTATTGCAATTGTAGATAACCAGGAATAGAATTTTTAGAATATTTAGAATTTTTAGAATTTTTAGAATTTTTAGAATTCTTAGAATTATTAGAATTTTTAGCATTTTTAGAATTCTTAGAATTCTTAAAATTCTTAGAATTTTTAGAATTTTTAGAATTCTTAGAATTTTTAGAAATTTAGAATTTTTAGAATTCTTAGAATTATTAGAATTTTTAGAATTTGTAGAATTCTTAGAATTTTTAGAATTTTTAGAATTTTTAGAATTTTTAGAATTTTTAGAATTTTTAGAATTTTTAGAATTTTTAGAATTTTTAGAATTTTTAGAATTTTTAGAAATTTAGATTTTTCAGAATTTTTAAAATTTTTAGAATTTTTAGAAATTTAGAATTTTTAAAATTTTTAGAATTTTTAAAATTATTAAAATTTTTAGAATGTTTAGAATTTTTAGAATATTTTAAAACTTTTAGAATATTTTAAAACTTTTAGAATTTTTAGAATTATTAAAATTTTTAGAATGTTTAGAATTATTAGAATGTTTAGAATTTTTAGTATATTTTAATTAATTTTTAGAGTTTCTAGAATTTTTTAGAATTATTAGAATGTTTAGAATTTTTAGAATTCTTAGAATCTCCAGAATTTTTAGAATCTTTAGAATTTCCCGAAATTTTCGTCATAAATTGATGCTTTATGAATAAAGCTTTGGAACAATTAGTTTGTTAAGATTCGAATAAAAATTAGAAATTATTCAAAAACTATAAACTTCAGATTAAATTAAGTTTCAAATTTTTATTGAATAGGTAAGTTAATTTTTTTTTATATCTGAAAAAACAAACCTTCAATCGCCGCTTGATTTTGCCAATTTTTATGTTTGAATTTTATTGCAAATAAAAGGGAGTCCTTCGGAGGTATCAGTGCGTTTTTTTAAACCGTGTAAAATCAAGAGTACCAATTGTATTGCAATTGCATCGCAATTGTAGATAACCAGGATTTGCAATTGTGTCGCGTTTGTAGGCAACAAAAATTTCCAATTGTGTTGCTATTTCAGTATTTGCAATTGTATTACAATAGCAAATCAACCAAGATTTTCAATTGGATTGCAATAGTGGGCAACCAAGAGTTATGTTAAAATTACAACGAGTACATGCAATCACAGACGAATTGTTTGCCTGATGACGGTGTATTGAATCTCCGACTACCGCATCGCCGGATACAGACATTTAGTGTCTCATGAAAAGCTCCTGACATCCCAGAGAGAAATTTAGTTCGGATGATCTCTTTAAGCCCTATCCAGTCGTTTCTCATTCAGAGGCACATTACGAAACCTGAGGAATGTCCTTGTGGACTACCTATACTTGAAGTTACGTCGACTGATGTAGATCAAGGGAATCGTTATAGCCATAGTATACAATGTCCTTAACGGGGTTAACAGTATCTGGATTCTAATCTCCATCGGGCAATCTCGTTGATATAAACGGTCTGTAATCGTTAATACGCGGTAGATTGCGGCTCGTAACGCCGAAGGTCCTTACCCGACATCGAACAGTGAGTTATGGCTATATGAAGGTTTACCCTACCATCCAAACTATGTCACATATATGTATATCAACACATACACACACATACAATATATATATATATATATATATATAGAATACAGGCTTGTTGTTTGGGTCTCGCTCGTACGATGGTGATTAATACGCCAGAGCTTGCGGGTTCCAACCAACGGTTCATAATCCATGTTACACAAAACAGAATGGAGAACTTGGAATTAGTGTGAGATTAGGGTATGAACATTATGGTCACTTATTGCACCGAAGTGAGGTGCATTGCGAAGCCTTCCCACATCGCCCCCTCCGCCCTCCACTTCAAACCCTTCAGCGTTTTCAAAATCGATGGTGCTTCCACGGATATTGAGGACAGACACGACGTTTATGTAATATATGACATATAGGGCATTCCACGCGAAGTAGCCCATGCGAGCTTTTCGTGGTCTCCAAAAAAGTTCATAAATTTTTTGGGCATTCCAAAAGTCAAGGTCGTCATAAAATTATTCTAAACCTCGTTCAGAATAATTTTAATGCAATTTTGGGCGGAATAAAGATAAAATAATGTTGGTTTTTTTTTTCATCGTGGAGGAGTTGGGAAATGAATTTTTTTTTGAGAATAAGAAAAAGGTATGGATCTAAAGTCTAAATTTTCCAAATATGAACAAATATTTTAACACTTAAAAAAAGAGGCAAAAATGAGAATTTCATTTTGGGTGACAAATGAAATAAAAAATTTACAATAATTTTTAAACGTTCCTGACACACCAAAGATGATTTTAAAAAATGGTACAACTTCTTTTTAAGACGACGCGAAATAAGGGTTGAAAGAAGGTTACACTTTCAATAGAATGCCTTATATAAAAATACGACATGTGGGTGATATTAGTAAAGTACCATGCAGTCGATATGTTATACATAATATACACGTGAAATCGAGTTAACGGCTCTAAATTCCGACTTAACACCTACCCGATATTTATGATCCCGCTTAAAATTCACATCGCGACTATGGTCAGGGAGACCCGACATCGACTAATGGATCGCACGAGCTATAAACTCGAGACAGAGGGAATAAAAAAAAAAAAAGAGAATAGAGATTTCGAGGTTTTGTAGATAATGGAAGTCGAGTTAAGAGTACATAGACATCCGCGTTATACTTGCTTACATGAATCGAACATGTACGAACATTTTTCAATAAATGCATCAGTATCGAATAATTATTGAAATTAAAAAAAAAAAAAATGTTTGGAATAAAATGATCATTCGAATTTTGCCAATTCCTGTGGATTTATAATTACTTTTTCAAAAAATTGCTAATTATATTTTATAATCTTTGTATTATCTTTAAAAATTCAAAGATTAAAAAAAAAAATTATTCTTCTTTTTTTTTTAAGTCACTTATTGTAGGCACACGCGAAGTGCGACGGTAGCCTCCGCGTGGCCGCTAAAATGCCGCGTAAAAATGATTTAGGACGTTGAAACGATCAGGCAGTAAAAGCGAACGGCTGACGTCTCGGTATTCACGACGGTGCGCCCGTAAACCTATACGGACCATGCGACGCGCGACGTACACCAACCAACCCTTCCCAATAGAAGAGAGGCAAAAGGAAGCGTGGAACAAATAAGGAAAGTGTACTGCAGACTGTGAATAAGCGGATACCAGATAGTTGCAGTAAAGGAATCGCTGTAGTTGTCGAGAATATAATACGTGAGCCATTGAATTGTACAACATTCATAAGTAATAGATAAATAGACACCCGACATTTTTTTTTTCTTCCCTTCGAACAAAACCACCAGTTGGAAAATACAAATTAGAAAAAAAAGTAACCAAGATAATTAATTAATCAATGCGCAACATCGAATTTGTTTTTGTTTTCTGATAGAGAAAAAAATGTTGATTAGAAAAAATTGCAATTTCAAAAAATTAAAATAAAAAAAAAATTATTATTATTATTTCGTGAAAAAATTGTCCTTTACTATTATGTTGATTTTTGAGTTCGATTTTTTAAAGTTTATATGATAATTTGTACTAATTTCTTTTTTTCCCTACATATATGCCTAAATAAAGGCTATGTACCGAGAAAGTGAGTGTATATAGTGTTAGTGCACCAGTGAACTGATATACCGAGAAAGCATGAGCTGTCGTAAATCTAACGTGGAATGCTGGTACCCGCGGTGCGAAGTCAACAAGCGCCCTGCGTGCGCGAACCGACGATCAAGTAACAGGAGAAAAGCGAGAGCAACGGAAATAGTTCCCGTGTGGCAACGAAAATACTCGTAGACACTCGTAAACAGCATCGATATACTTGATTACCCCTCGTTACACTGCGACAGCGTCGTTCGTCTGGAAGCTGTTATTTTGACTTCTCTGCGGATTAACTGAAGGTCTAGGGAACTCTCCGTTGGTTTGCATTATTGTTATATTTCTTCGTGTAACCAGATGAAATTTTCGTTGGCCGCCTACACTCAAATTGTACTTCTAAAGTCGGACAAGTTTTCTTTTTTTTTTTTTTTTTTTAATGTTCGAAATCATATTTCTGTACTTCGAGAACAATATCTCATATATTATTGTTATATTGTAGAATTGATTTATTTTTTTTTTTTTAAGAATTGAGCAGCCCTGTTGCTTTGAGTTGCTGGTTTTGCCCGTTTTTGTTAAATGTCTGTGAGTAAATATTTCTTTGATCCAGACTGGGATAAAAAAGATGGCTTTGTTGGGTTCGTTTTGGGTACCTTAGATGAGGAAAACAGTGAGCGAAAAGCTCTTGCGAGTAGATTGATAGGTTTTTCATGACGGCAGTAAAAAACCGCAAGGGAAGGATGTGGGAGCGCCACGTCCTGGTACGTACGAAGAGAATTGTGTGGGAGCTCTGCGAGAGAGAAAGTGGACGAGGGTAAACGCGAAATCCGAACTTTTTTGCAAGACAAAAAGAATTCTCGATTTTCATATCAGGGTCTTCTTCATCTTCTTCATCTTCTTCATCTTCTTCATCTTCTTCATCTTCTTCTTCTTCTTCTTCATCTTCTTCTTCATCTTCTTCTTCATCTTCTTCTTCATCTTCTTCTTCATCTTCTTCTTCATCTTCTTCTTCATCTTCTTCTCCACCTTCCTCATCAAAAAATCTTACAAACCATAAATTGACAGTTACTTTTTACGGTTAACATTCTCATTATATTTTTTCTTCAATAAAAATTCCAGAATAATTTATAAACACCCTGAAAAGAGTAATAATTTAACAAAAATCATTTGGTATTAGATTTTCTTGAATAGAACTGAAGAACACTTTTCATGGTCGGAAATAAATGTCGTGAAGACGGTTTTATAGGACTGTTTTCACTGGTGTTATACACGCGTTCCCCCATAACTTTAACTATAAAATTTATACCACTTATCAGAGAAGGATTTCCTTTTTCTATCACGGATATTAACGTTAACTTGAGACATGCTGCGCACGTGGGCATTTAGTCTTCGAATGAAATTGTGAAACGAAAGATTGATAACCCACGTTAATTGGATTTTCCACCGACGAATCCGATCGAACCCTTCTCTTCTACTTCTTCTTCTTCTTCTTCTTCTTCTACTTCTCGTTCACCGCTTGTTCCACGTTGCTTCAAGGATTTATATCCTCGAGAGATCCTCGTTCCTCGCGGAGAAGTAGAAAGTCTCGAGTACGGCCTAGCGAAGAGGTATAACAGAAGAAGGAAAAGCAGTCAATTTCTAGTGTGTGAGAGCGTCCAACATCCGACGTGCTTTCTGCACGCCCCCTCTATTTCATTGAACCCTTTTGGTACTTAGGGCTTGCAGCACCGGTTGCAGCACTAAAGCAACCCCTATAGAGCAAGCCTCCCATCTCCCCCCCCCCCCCCAACCCCTATTTCGTTGAATTAACGTTTATTAGCTTTTTCTTACCTAAACGTAAATTCTTGTGTTAGCGCCTCCAGTCAGCAACGGTTTCATTATATAGATACGATAGCTAATTTTCCTCTCAGCCATTTCACTAATTTCACAGCGAAACTTTGGCTCCGACCTTCTCTATTTTACTGCGCATGATGAAACCTACTATTAAAATGAAACTTAGTGAAAAAAAAAAAACCATGCGACAAAAGTCGTCGTTAGCTTTTTGCATTAAAAAAGAAAAAAAAACATAATTTCATGAGACTGTTTGATTCAGATTGCTTTTATTATTTGGAAAAGAGGGTTAAATTTAGAGTGTAATTTGTTCAAGTAGCCGTGGTACTTAAAACTTAAGAACTCCATGATACTTTGTAACTTGAATCGCAAAGATTTTCCGCCACGTGTTTTAAAAAGTATCGTATAGGAGCAAGCGAGCAGATGGGGCGTGTATTTAAGAGACTATACCGACGTGCACACGTGGCGCAAAGGAAAAAGAAAAATCTGCTGCTTCCGCATGTTTCAGTATCCTAATATGTTACACTTTACATACAGTAATCTTAACACTGCTGCATTCCTGTTCCACAACCATGTGTGTTGACTGTCACCACTTTACAGGGTGGGTGAGAAGAATTTTTAACGACAAGCTATTAGCACTTCCTGAAGTGGTCTTCAGTGCTTCACTGATCGCAATTAACAGCTTCACAGCAGGGCAAATAGCGGTACATCAATGAATGCCGCTTTTTTTGTACCTCACAGATATTTCCAATTTCAAAATCTCTGAAAAATTTAACTGATAGTCAAAATACCCGAAATCTCGATACTTTTTTTTTCTTTTTTTTTCTTGCTCATTCTAATTCCTGATGCACTTCTCACTGGTTGCATTCTCAGTTGGAGCATGAAACTGGATAAAACGAGTAGTTTCGTACAAAGAGACGTAATCTCGAGCATTAGTCAAGTAACTTTGGTGAAAAAGCTTTTTCTCCTGTTGCCAACGTCTGCTTTCACGGACTTTGCTCGTAGGTATTTTACTATCTGGCGCTTCTCGCATACATAAATCGTCGACGCCAGTCGAAAAAAAGAAGAAAAAAAAATAAAAAACTTTTTTTTCTCCACTTCCTTGTATTCGTTTCAGCACTCACTCACTCGTTCTACTTTGCTTTTATACACTCTGCTGTGTTTTCTTTTTTTCGTTTTTATATCGTTCCAAACAACTTTACCTCCATTTTAGTTACTTGCTACGTTTAGCATCTCCACTTTCACACTTTTCAATGTCAACTGCTTTTAAGTAAGACTGAATCCAAGTATTTTTCAATATTAAAATAAAATATATAGAAATTCTTGAATATTGTGTGCACTAATATTGATCAACTTTAAAAAAAAAATAAAAAAATAAAAAAATAAAAATGTTTGTAATATCTGTTATGTAAATTCGTACATATATGGATGCTGGACACATGTTACGAAGGAAGTTTGTGTTATATGCAGCTTGTTGGAATATGAGGTGGTGATGCCTGCGCTAACATTTCCTGAAGCGTGTGGGTCCCATGAAAAGCCTTCAGTGGCAGCCACCTGCCTATGCTGTGAGACCCTGGGGATGCAGGGTAAAACCCGGAAACACCCATCGGCAGAGTCGCTTGCCATGAAAACCCGAGAAAAATCTCTTCGACCCTTTTCTCCACGACTCTGGGAACGAGAGCCAGAGATCTGATTTCACTTTCAAAATGTAAACCGCCAACTCATGTCAACCGGAAGCTAAGAAGTAGAGTTCGATGTCAGACGACTCAAATTTCCCAACTATTTTCATTGACTAAAATATTACGACCAATACCTCACTTGATACGAAATTGTTGCAAAATTTATCGACTTTAGGAAATTTTTAAAAAGATTTTATAATTTTGTAATTTTTTACATCAAACTATCGAGAATCAAATATTCTTTTGGTTCCATTAAACTAACAATTAATGAGACCTTTGAGACTTTTGAGACTTTCGAGACTTTCGAGATTTGTGAGACTTGTGAGACTTGTGAGACTTGTGGGACTTGTGAGACTTGTGAGACTTGTGAGATTTTTGAGACCTTTGACATTTTTGAGACTTTTGAGACTTGTGAGACTTGTAATTTTTAGACTTGTGAGACTTTTGAGACTTGGTTTTTCTTAATGCTCTAACTCGAACCAAAAATAACTCAAGAATTCCGAAAAAATTTTGTTCCTTACTGTACTGGATGCAAAAGATGTGACAGCAATATGCACGTTCAGGATGGAGGCGCGACCGACAAGGGTGAGGAATCCATCGAAACTATATACTATATTATATTAGTTTCGCTAGCAATATTCGGCTGCCGCGATGTCCTCTGAAGTAACACACGTGTTCCCTTTGACCCTTGCGGTCTGTCGGGGCCGAATAGCACCTAGTACCACGACCTATAGAGTAACTTGTATGGTATAGCTAGCATGGAATGGAAGCGCATTGTAAGAACATCTATGTCGATAAATTCAGGCGGATGTCGTGACCGTGCCACACCCCTTGAAGTTGTGGCCCATAGCTTTTCGCCCCGATAAATTATCTTGCAGGGATGACACAGACGTTATAATCTAAGAACGAAAAAAAAAAGAAATTGTATATAAGAAAAGGGGATGCAAGTCAAAAGGGCCTCGTGCGGGTCATTCTTGCATTGAAGTACAATTTAACTGTCGTTATACATGCAGGCAATCCGGGTATCAGATATGGGCAAAATTTATCGATACAATTAATAATAATAATATTTATTAATAAAAACGAAAATATTTTTTGTGAAAATACCTTATTTGTGTAGAAACTTTAAAAAAAAAACATGAATGTATGAATGTTCAATATTTGCAACGAAATGTGAAGTAAAGAACATTTGTAATTAAATTACGTATTCGATAAATTCTTCAACGGTTTTTCAACAAACAATGTAATCTGTATATCAAATTTCACATTAATATATAAAAGTTAATTATAGTAATTGTAATGTTCGAACGGTTTGTTAATTTTCATTTCGGTTGAAAATTTAATTTAATTTAGTACAGTAAACATGAATTTCGGAACACAGTAAACAGTGCGACTAATGGCTTTGCAGTGCGGCATTTCGTCGTGAGGGCGGCGCCACTTGACGGTGCATTTTATGTATGTAGACATGCGAACTTTCGGCTGAGCTTAGATATCTTACTTTATAATTCTCCTTCTACAATTAAAAAAAAAATAAAAATGTATTAACCCTGAAATTTTAATAAACGACAATGTTTTCTTGTCAAAATTACAAATATTTTACAAAATTCACAAAGTTCACAAAATTTCACAAATTTAATTCTTCCTTTACTAATTTCACGAAAAGAAAAGTGCGAGTAATAATCGAATTTATAACGTAATATTTAATATTCAACAGAACGCAGAATTCCAATTTTACAAAATTATTTTATATATATGCGTAAATGACCAGCAGTCTTTCCTAAAAGATACACGGATTTACATGTGGACGCATTTTTCTAGCGAAAGGTCTAAAAGTGCTCCACCTCCGATCGGTCCACGTGATCGGCAACAAAATTGTTATGTCGGTGACGGTCGTTGTCGAGCAGATGCCAGGAAACCTACCGCAACTTAAATTCTATGTGACACAGCCTGCGTAAGTTGCGCGTGCCTCGGTCGACATATATATATATGTATTTTTTTTTTATTTCACAAAGGGAAACGCGCTCGAACCACCGATCATTTATCGTGACTATACTTTTCTCTCAATAGATGCCACGAGCTGACATCAGAACGTTTCCAAGTGGGTGTGTCCACAACGCGCTTACTACGACAATCGTTTGCGTGTCCCTCGGGTACGTTTAACGAAAATGCGGTGTGCCTTGACGACAAGATCATGGCCCGAGGCTCTGCGGCTTATTTGAGTCCATCAGGAGCCACGAGATCTTTCCCAAAGATTGTCCCCGCGAGGATCGATCGATCTGCACTGTAGCTTAAATATGCAATTCGACTGGCTTTCATAAATTCCACTCATCAAAATATTTTTTAAGGTGGGTCGAGGCTTTCTAAGATTAGAATCTTAATTTTTTACTCTATGTTATAAAGCTGCATAAAGACCAACGATATTTAAAGTTCGATCATTAAGCAATTTAAAAAAAATACAAAATAGTATTTTCCCGACGTTATTTGCGGCCAGATTAGAGACGACCACAAAATTAAAAGTGAAATATTTCATGAAAATCTCGAAATAGAAATCAACATATTTTCCAAATTACTCAATGTACAACACTCGTTTTGGTCTCAAACGGCATATTTTCAGCAACAGAATCATATACAGCATGACAATAATTTGAGAACTCTGTAATTTTATCAATATAACATATTAATGTAAAATAAATGTGAGCTAAAATGAATTCTCTCGAAAAAGATCCTTGGAGCGTCTCGGCTCGATCAGTATGGCAGGGCAATGCAATTGGCTCGAGACAACTACATTGTAATAGCGTTCCTTGATAGTTAAAAGCTAAACGGAACGAGAATGAGTAAAAAAATGACCCTCCCATGGCTAAAGAAATGACACAAACACAAATGCCTAACTTTTCTTTGTGTGCTCTATTAAATCTGTTAGTCAGTTCTACCACTTAGATAAATGCCTTATTATCTCGTGGAAAGCTAGTCGAATCCATAATTGAATGCTCGCGAAGAATTAGAGAGAAGCTTTTATATATCTCGATTCGTATCACGTCAAAATGGCTGATCGGGGAAAGCTGGGTTATTTGTGGAGGCTAGTTCTCCAGCATTGGAGCCGCAGGTCCAAAAGTTATTAAAGAGTTATTATCTATAGCCTGCCAGGTGCTTGCGGGTATAATCGCACGACCGAACGAGCACAACTCGGTGAAGTTTCTCGCCTCCTCTCCCCCCCCCCCGCTCTCCCGGAATATTCCCACACCTTGAGGAAGGCGCCCGATGGTCTAATGAAACGGAATGGTAAACGGGCGCTTCAATGATTATCTATGCCAGGATTACCGCCGCCTCCGAGACTTCTTCATTTTTCCTCGTGGAAAACTCTGTCCGCTGCATGGAATACGCGGGCCGGCGCGGTCTGTTTTCGCGACGAAACCTGTCGTCCCGTCCTCCTCTCCCCGCGAACCCCTTTCACCCCGCATCTGTTCCACCCCAGCCATATTTTCCAAGAGCGGACGCATCCTCGAATCTTCTTCAGTTACCCTCTATCAACATCCCTCTCGCTCGTTTCTCTTTCTCGTTTTCCATCTTCATCTTTCACGCGCCTTTTATCCTAGCTTTCTCGTCAAACTCCCTGCTTCGGAAGGTGCCGGAACATCCAATTTACCCCGGAGGAAAATTTACAACAGAGAGAGAGAGAGAGAGAGAGAAGGACGATCCCATTCCCAAAGGAAAATTGCCCGTTTTATATTAAAGACGTATTTAGAATGTTAAACAGAAAGAGCAGTGAGTGTCTTCTACGTGGGATTATACGACACCCACTCTTGCTGAAAGATTCCTTCAGGTCATCGAGATTGTTTACTTCTGAACTTATATTACTGAGCCATCCAGTGGAGCGAGAATAATGTCAACAATTGAAGAGAGTAGTCCTGGGTGGGTTCCGAAAAGGAGACCTTGGTGGGTTCCGAAAAGTGGTCCTGGATGGAATCCGAAAAGGAGTCCTGGGTGGGTTCCCAAAAGAAGTTCTGGGTCGGATCCAAAAGTAGTCCTAGATGAGATCCTAAAAGTGATCCCCGATGGGATAGTGGAGGTATTCCTAGGTGGAATCCTAAAACTAATCTTAGGTACGGTCATCATAGTATTTCCAGATGGGATCCTACGTGTAATGATTATAGTATTCGTAGAAGGAGTTATAGTAGTATTCCTAGATGGGGTCATGATAGTATACCTGGGTCGAATCATAGAAGTAATCCTAGATAAAATCGTGGTCAAATTGGATCCTAGAAGGTGTTCTAGGTATTCTTTAGATTCTTAGGTAATTTTTGGATTCTTATGTGACAAATATTCAAGACAAGTTTCTACATGGTATTTTATAACCCACCCAGGATCATACCTAGCTTTCCATCCTGTCCTCATTTAGCTGACACAGTTCTTCATCCAAAACTCTTTGGCTTTAATATTGGACTATCGCCCTAAGGGCATACGCCTCGATAATTCGCTCTAAACTCTTGGCATGCCTGAATACTTTGCTTCATTAAAGTTTTCTCAAGTAAGATGCAAGTATGTATGGTATATGATACTTTACATAGACACGATATTTGAATACATGCACATCAGCTACATTATCCCTGCACCTATGCTACGGGAGACCTAATTTCCTCCGTGATATCCCTCAAGGCCCGTCCTTGAACTTTCTTCGAGAAGTCCTCTCAAGAGTTTTGACATTCTCCTCTCGGGTAACTGCATCTTGGTAGCTATTCCTCTGCGAAGAACGACAAGGACACCCTAAAACTCGTCGCCAACACTTTAACCTGACTCTAATACATGTTTTCCTCGTGTTGTTTTTCAGCCTGCGGACAACTTGAAGAAGTAATGGTTCATGCAACAACCAACACGCTACAATGACAATTATTTTCCAGTCACCGTATTTTATATCACGCCAATGCTATTGTTCGGCTTTCTTTTTTTTTTTTTATTTTCTTCTTCCAGAAGGGAAAGCATCAGATAAACAAGCAGGAAAGCGTGGAACTGGCAGCAGTGGAAAAAGGAAATAAAATCCGGATACAGAGGAACAAAAAAAAATAAAGGCCAAGGCAAGAAACAAAGGGAATATAGAAAGAAGGATGTTACTATAGGCAAGTACGTGGTGAAAGACGAGTGGAGTTTGAAATAAAATAAAAATAAACAAGTTACAATCTATGAGCGGCGCGACCACATCTGCGATATCCTGGAATCAGACGCGTCTCGACGCTCCGAGCACCAGCACAAAAGCAGCCCTGCTCAACTCGACTCAACAACCATTTTTCACACGCAAACTCTCATATTTAATTCTACTTTTATCCAAACTTTGTTCATAAAAGGACGGACAGAAATGGACAGAAATGGACAGAAATGGACAGAAATGGACAGAAATGGACAGAAATGGACAGAAATGGACAGAAACAGACAGAAACAGACGGATACAGACGGAAACAGACAGAACCGGACAGAAACGGACAGACAGACAAGTGTATGGACCGAGAAGCGGATTTCGCATTTACCAGTTTCAAAAACGATTGAATTTTTTTTTTTTTTAATAAAAATATCCTGTTAAAATCGTCGTTACATCCTATAAAATAAATAATTTTATAAAATAATTACAAGAATCCCTTTTCGATAAATAAACAAATGCATCGTTATGTATTTTTAACGGGCCTCCCATAGACGACACTATAAAATTATGAAAATCTCAATGCATCGTTAACGTCAAGGAGGAACAAAGTAAAACGACATAAATAAATTTAATGACGTGTTTATATGGCTTGCTTATATGGCCTCGAAGTATTGTACTTTTCAGATAAAATCCCGGGAATATGAGAGTCACTGGTAATAAATCTTGGGTTAAAAAAACATAACGCCAGTAGCGACGCGGGTACGTCGGTGCAGTGGGAGTGTCACGTGGGTGGGAAGAGCTTCAGAGAGAACGGGGGAGGGGGGTAGATTTCACAGCGTGGAACAGAGGCTATAGTATATTCGTACGATGGGGGTCGGAGAGGGCGCGATATAATATGAATATAATAATTTATGGTGTATCGAGGCATCAGTGCAAGGTGTTACCGCGACCCCGGGCTGCCACTCCGGCCAGTAGTACTCTACCCTCTCACCCCTATAGCGCCACCTTAAGAGGGATGGAGGGGTAGGGGGGGGGGGGGGGGGGGGTTGGCGCTGTAGAGTGTGTAGTACGTTCAACTTCTCCGGCATTGTCTACGCACAGGAAACAGCCCATGCTGACGTTTTCAACTAATGCCTTGAACCCTCCGTCGTTGAAACTACTACTGAACCATCCAGAGTTGCTGTGGAAGCGCGAAAGGCACCATAGAAGATATGGACAAACATGGAAAAAGTCATAAAGGATTTAGAGGATAAATTCGCCTGATTTTATAGTTGGTGCATCGATGTTTCATAGTAATCTTCACGTTGGAATAAAGGTGATCAAAAATCAGGAGGAATTGAAAGTATTCCAAAAACGAAAATTTTAATAATGGCCGATCCAATATGGCGGACGATTATACAAAAATTTCACTTGATTTTAATGAAATTCAATATTCGAGGGTTTTTTTAGTCGCTCATTACCAATTTGAAGTCAAAATAAAAAAATTAAAAATGCCGGATCCAATATGGCGGACAAAATTTTTTAAATTTCACTTGATTTTAATGAAATTCAATATTCGAGGGTTAGGTACCTGAGGAAAAATTTTAACAGAAAATAAAAAAATAAAAAACACAAATCCAAAATGGCAAATACAAGCGATTTCCAAAAAAAATGAACACCTGGTCTCTCATGACTTATAATTAAATTCTTTTTTGGTCCAAAAATCTTCATCTTCCACAAAATTCACACCTCAGTAATAAATCATTCTTATAATAAATGTCCGAACATATTCTTTTCTACTTAGCCGCAATGTCGTTCATTTTCCTTGGACCCAAAGTAAAAGACACAAGAAAAAAGAAAGTGAAGGTCTCATGTAGAAAAGGCCAAAAAACAAAAAACAGTTAAGAATTAGGATGAGAAAATAAGTGGAATAGACTGAAAAGTGCCACGACTACCATAGCACGTTTTTCTCGTTGGCTGGTAGAGAAAAGCGCCACCACCACCGCCACCACCACCTCTCTTTCAGCCCCGTTTTCCAGCGTGTTCAGCTTTTATTTTACGGGCGGGTGGTGCCGTAAAAATTTCATCAACAGGCGACTTTTACATGAAAAATGGCCCCTCTCGGACCAGAGGACGAAGCGGTTGGTCGTTGCACATACCATCCCAGAGAATGGACTTGACTATTCGTAACTGTGAACAGCCCGCAGAAAGAGGAAGCCCGCAGAGCGTGGAACGCACCGTAAAAACCGTATGTAATATGCGCGAGCTCCGAAATTCATTACGTAAGCTCCCGGCCTAATTTGCATGTTATGGAATTAAAAAAGTTGCGCGTTAACTTTAATTCGGGGATGCGGCGCAACGGTTGAATCCTAATTTCCGTAGCTAATAACAGAGAAGAAAGAAAGAAAAAAAAAAGAAAAAAAAAGAAAAGAAAAAAAAATCCAGATGAAGCTGGAAAAAGTCGCGATTCCCCGTCTGTATTCGCAAAAATAGCCCTGCAGAATTGGGTAAAAGTGACGCTGACGACATTTCCCTTTTTTGGACAAATTTTCATCCCTCAGCAGCCTCGTTTAAATCGCTAAAGGACGAAGAGAGCACACCAGTCTTTTTAAACCGAGGCTACGAAAACGAGCTTGGATTAAATTATGAATAATTCTATTCGCGGGAATTATAAAATGCTCCGGGGAGAAAATTTACTGTGGGAAAGATCATTAAAATGTCATATATAGAAGGAAAAGTAAAAAAGAGCTCAAAGGCATAAAGATTGTTTTGGGTCGACAAATGACGAAAGGAAATTCATTTAGGAATTTTTGTTAATTACTGAGTTCAGACACTTTTTTTTCGATCTCACAAACATTTGTTATAATCGATCATATTTTTCGTTACTTTTTTAAAATATTCGTTTTTATTTAAATAATAATAATAATAATAATAATAATAATAATAAAATAGAAAATATATGTTTTCCCAGTTTTATTTTTTATGTATGAAACAAAAATTAAGTTTGACAAAACTATTTTGCGAAATTAAAAAAAATTATTCACAAATTAACATTCTCAAGAATAAAAGTTCCTTTTTTTATTACAATTTTTTAATTCAGACATAGACAAATATAATTCCTCTGGTTATGAAAAAAAAAAATTAATCCCGGATCATCGAATTTTCGGATTTGGCTCATCTCGAATCCATCGTATCCGATAAACACACGCATACACAATAAAATGTCAAAATCCAAAATTCTCCGGATTTAGGGCGCCCCCCAATTTCCGCTAATACAGGGACAGCCATTCTGTACAATAAAGTGTGTGTGTGTGTGCTATATGGCTTCAATGATCCTGAAATGGCAACAATAACTCCAAACCCAAGGATTATCGAAATTATACCAATGGCTCGAACATATCACGAATGCCGGACATTGTTACTTTTATTTGCCTTATGGTTGAGCGTGTTTGGCTGCTCAAAAGCGGCTCTCCCTATTTATTTTGTGGTGTGCAGCTTCACAGCGGTGCGTTCACTCCCGCGCGTAACATTTTCAATAGAGGGTGACCATCAGAGGCGCGCGCACGAGGCTAATTTGGGCGTGTTCAACACATAATACCATATCGGCATCGATCTTCCTTAAGATCCCATTCAACGTCATACACAATGGACGATGACGCTTAGATATAGCCAACTTGACCCCCAAAACTACCCCAACCACCCCGCACCCCCAATTTTTTTTGCTCATCGCTGAATAATGGAAAATTTATTACAAGAATCCATATTTTCCGCTATGAGTGCCTACATTTCGCAGATGTATATTTCTACACTGTATGGGGCATTCCACGTTAAGTCTTGGAAACATTATTGTTTTCTTATTTACTACTTTATTCATTATTTTTTTTAAATATAATAACGTTTCAGCGTGGCCAAGAAATTTACAGATCGAGATTTTAATAAGATCTGGCTTCATTTTTTATTTCGACATCTCATTATTTAATGCACGATTTTTTTTTAATTTTTTTTCTTGCGTTAAAATCTTAAAAAAAAAAAAATTAAATAATTCATGCAAAAAAGTTTCTGTGAAAAAAAAATAAAGTTGTATACGACACACGTGCGAGAAACTTTAGAACTATTGCTCGAACGAAATTCAATGTTATGGTCCAAAATATACTCTTAAGATGAAGGAGCTTGAAGAAATTTTTTTTTTTTTTTTTGAGATCGTTTAATGCATGTATTGTGGATATCGTTGGATGTCTGAAGCGAACCAGAGAGGAAAAGCTGAAGAAAGTGGAACAACGAGATAGGGTTGAAAGTTGCAAGAAAGGAGAACGCTCAAGTACGAACTGGAGGCCAAGATTCACAGATATAAAAAAAGGTAAAAAAATATATAGACATAGCATACATATATATATATATATGCGTATAAAGGTAGTACATAGATAGAGAAGCCGTCGCGTTTGACTTTCCTACAATCGTTCGAAGACACTCTTATCTATCTTCCACTAAAGTCGAGCCGTGCCCTCTCTGTGCTATTGCGTCTCTGAGAAAGTCTTTTGCCACAATGTCCCATATATACATGTATATAGACGAACTTTTGGTTCATCGAACGTTGATACGTCGAAGCCATATCCAACATTGCGACTATACTCTCGCCTCTGTGCGAAACTACCGCAAAAATAGGCCCCCCTCGCCCCCGCCCCCACCCCCGCCCCCTCAACCCGTGTATATGCAACACGAGACCATCTTTTTCCTCATTCCTCTTCTATTCTCTCTTGTGCAGTCGCTTTCTCACTTTTTCTCATCTCCCGGGCACCGCACTTATACGTCTTTCACCGACGTCTTACTTATTTTTCATATTGCAAGACGGCGCGCGCTTCACTTATTCCGCCACCGAGCGAGAGCTATACACGTTGAAGAAAGCCTCTCCTGGGGTTTTTATTTTTCAAAGTCCCCACTCTATAGGACACTCGGAAGAACGCCACCATGTGCATTACAATCTTGGTGCACTCGCGAGACGATTATCCAGGCGTCTTGCTATAGTGGTATATGGAAATGCTGTCTCATATTACATGGGCCACTCTATGTCAGATGAATAATTTTTTTTTTTTTTTTTTTTTTTCAGTACCTCTAATATCTCTTATTATTCGCTGGATTTTAGAGATGGTACTAAAAATGATGTGTATGCATTTTTTCTGCTATTTTACGACAGGTCACTTTTTTTTTTTTAATAAAAAAAAATCAAGTTGATTAGAATTTCAAGACGAATCTATTTTTTATTTTAAAAAAATTACCGAAAGTATTTTGAAGTGGTACTGAAATCTGGATAATTATGAAAAATATTTGAGAGTATCCGAAAATTGAAAAGAAAAATTGGCTGATTTGACAGAGAATGCTTTGTATGATGTTTTGCTGGTGCTGGTACTGTTGGGCTCGTGATATGAGATTTCCCGTGATAAGACGACTCGAATGTGGGAAAGAGTCTTCGTTTTCTCCAAGAGCTTTGCGTCAGACTTCACTTTTTTTTTTTTTTTTTTTTTTTTTTTCGTCTTCTTCTGTACCAGTGGTTTCCGAATAAAACTGTCGAATAATAGATGCGAGCTTTGACGCGGTTCCAATATGAAGTGCTTGGATTAAAGTGCTGTCATTTTATTTTTTCAAGCGTAACAGTCTCGGATTTAAATTTTATAATACTAGGTATAGCGGAAAGTGGCTTTTCCTGAGTCACGGTTTCCTCTTTACGTGACGTTAAAGTATTGCTTTTTTAATATTTAATTAGAATATCAATGGATTTGTCCGATATTAAATATCTTTAAAGTTTTTTTTAGAGATACAACGAATACAAAGCTTGAATGATGACGTTTTTAAAAAAAGGACAAAAACGTAGAACTTTGCACACTGCTTCTTCATGAGAGTAACTCAATAAATGTTGAGTCACTCTGGAGTGGATCGAGTGACTCAATAAATGTTGATGAGTCACTCTGGAGTGGATTGAGTGACTCAATAAATGTTGACAATTTCTATACACTGTTTACGTAAAAAAAAAAATTGTTTATTTCCAGCCCGTTCAGGATTCCTTAAAACGTTCTGATTTCATTTTTTTTACATTGCACCCTACAAACAGGATACAAAAATTTCACAACCAAATATAACGTTGAGCGGCTGCATCGACAAGTATAAAGGAAAAGAATACGAAAATACGTGGTCGTAAATAGATAATCCGTAAATGGTCCGAATATTTTTTTCTTTGCCTGCGGTAAAAAAGCCTTGAAAATCTATAGAATGGCAAATCGTTTAAGTGAGTCTCACACACAAAATATTTACTGACAAGGGTGAGAGCAACGAATGAAAGCAAATATGATGAAAAGTTCGCTGGTACTGTTGGACAGGAATACAATTGAAATTTTAAAAGGTTTATCTCACAAGTCGTACCAAAGTCCCGGATACATTTTTTTTTTTGACAGAATTATAACCGACACATCGACAGACAGCACGCCGAGACTCCTTGGACGCGTCAGCTGAGTATTGTCACATCTTAATGCGATTAACAAAAGTGGGTCCGGGCTTTGCGGTCGCAAGGATCAAGGGATTAACGTTTACAATGTAGAAAGGTGTAGCTGACGCATTTATGGACTCGTGCGAACACTTTGAAATCTGCGGTTAACCGGTCTTATTATTTGGACACCATCTGCATTTGACAGAATAAAAAAAAAAAAATGTGTATATTGAAGTTACAAATCCCGTTAATAAAATTTAACAGATTTTTCCTTCTATAACAAATTTTTGTGTTAAATCTGAAAAGAAACTTCTACTTTGACGAGGAAACAAAAAAATTATATTTTTTTATTCAATTTTTCCAACATTAAAAAAAAAACAACTAATAATTTTTTGTCAGTATTATTATTATTAAAAATTAATCTTCGTATCTTTGATCAATTTAATATTTTTTTAAACATATTTCTCGTCCGAAAGTACTGAAATTGTAATATTATTAATCTCATCATTGTGTATAATGAATTTTTTATTTGCTACGGCTATTTTGCTGACACATATATATTTTTTTTTTTTGTACCTGTAATCACGTACTTTAAATCAACGTTCCAGATTCGAGTTTTATGCCTGAGGCATTTTGCACACACAGTGTTTCCAGTACAGTGAGTTTCGGTAAATCTAATAGACCTGCATAATTTTCAACTCGACCACAGTGCATTATTGTTTATATAATATGCTCGTGATAAATTTAAGTGCCTACGCAATGATAATAGTATAATAATAGTATACACAACTTTTGTTTAATGAATGCTAGAGGCGAGTTTATTTGCTGTCACGATAATTGTAATGGAAACGGCGGTGTATTATTGTGTACCGAAAATTTTCATTGGATATATGACAATGATCTATGGGAGCGTTACTCAACCGGATATTCAATCCATAACTGATTTCCACGGTGCAAACATATGGAACGGCAAAGCCCAAAGTTTGTTCAGTTACGTTTACCAATTTGTGACTAAATATTTGTTCATACGCATGTCGTATATACTAACAATATTGTAGCGAACCCATTGATAAATAGCGGTTATGGGAAATTCCTCATTAAAAAAATGTGTATATTTTTAAAAAAGCTTCATGCATTTTTTGCTTACTCATTAGCAGAATTATAACCAGCTAGTAATTTTTTAAATTTATTCTATTTGATTGTTTGTTGCACAAATATTTAATTTAAAAATATTCAAAAAGTTTTTGTAAAATGTTTATACATATATTTTTAATACCGAAAGAAAAGTTGAACTAAGCATTTATTAAGCAAATTAGAAAATAGAAAAAATTCACAAGTAACGGGTGGTTAAGTCGATGTTTTTTCGTAAGAAAAAAAAAATTAGAAATCGTGCTTTTACAAAAAAAAAAAAAATCCCAGTACTTTTTATATGAATCATTAATAATTAATTTCGAAAGGAGACTCATAAGAAGCTATTTTTAAAATGTTTAAAAAAAGTAGACTTATTTCGGCAAAAAAATTATTTTCGATATATTATCATTCATCCCAGATTAATCGATCGTTTTTTCCCGTCGATTTTTGTTTTCGTCTAGTAATTAGTGACGCGTTAAGCGTGTAAAAAATGGTAAATATCACCTATCAGTTTGATAAATGGGTTAATCAGCTGTCAGTCGGTTAACCCAACAGGATGCAAAGTATCGAGCTACAACAGCTTGCTCTACAATACATAAATGTTTGTGATATCGTTTCACCTTGTGACGCAAAACGCAATGTCTTGCACCTCGCCACCCGCGTGGTGTGACCGTCAGCGCCCCCGAACACGCAGACACGTTCGATTACAACTGCTCCAGTAATTAACTTGTCATAGTCTGATGAACACAGTGAAATATACACTGCAGCCAAATATATGTTCGAAACTGACCTAAAAAGCCATCGAAGCTTCAATGAAACGAAAAATACGGTTGTTTCGAATTTTCCTGGACTAGTTTTGTTTTCATTTAAAAAGTAATATACATTTTCAGATTTAAAAAATCGTTTCATTATTAATAATCAAATTCCATGACAATTCACCATCCTCCGATCCTGATCCTCATCAATGTGGTACATTATTTTTGTTATTTTTGTTATTTTTGTTATTTTTGTTATTTTTGTTATTTTTGTTATTTTTGTTATTTTTGTTATTTTTGTTATTTTTGTTATTTTTGTTATTTTTGTTATTTTTGTTATTTTTGTTATTTTTGTTATTTTTGTTATTTTTGTTATTTTTGTTATTTTTGTTATTTTTGTTATTTTTGTTATTTTTGTTATTTTTGTTATTTTTGTTATTTTTGTTTGACAAACTCATAAAAGTTCTACCAAGTTATAGACGCAAATACTTATTCTTCATATACGTACATTCAGTGTCAGTAAATAACACGCAAGGGAGACTTCACACGAAATCGCCTATATAGCGCTATAGCGGCGATTCCTTTTTTTCCCCCGTACACGCATTTATGGCATACGAGGATAACGTGAAGGACAATAGTAGCCAAAGTTCGATAGAGCAAGTGAGAAAGATGGTTGAGAAATAGAGGGTGCAAAAATGTTGCTAGTCTACCAATGAGGGTTATCATGCAGATCCATCGCTCGAACGTTCAAGTGAGCGGTCGAGGAGGGGAGGGGCGGGGGGGCGCATACCATATGCGTTTCACGAGTGCTGCCATAACGTTTTACGTGGAAGAACCGTCTTAATTAGAAAATGCTTGACCCTCGTAAAACTGGGTGGGAAGGGGGAAGGGGCGTATAGGGCTGAGGTGCGACTCGAGACTATTTCCTCTGCATACTCGTGTTTACCCCTTCATCCTGCCACTTCTCGGTGGTGCCCTCTTGTTCATTCGTGAATATTATAATTTACACCGGGTAGATGGCACACCCTGGCGCTAGTCTCACCGATCTCTCTTCAGACACTTCGGATTTTGCACCCTTTTGCGCCTTGCCTCTCCTCTACAACCACCATAATTATACCCTCCGTCTTCATGTACTAACCCTCTTCTCAACCCTTTCCCCTGATAATTTATAGCACCTGACAGCCGCATACTTATACCTTTGCCTTCTAACGCCTGTTAGCTAATTCGTAATAGGGGCAGTAAAAAAAGTTTAACGACGAAAATTAAATACTTAACTTTTACACCATCAGCCCATTTTTCGACACTAAATATTAATCGTCCAAGAGACATTCTCCATTTTCAGATTTTGTTGAAAAAAAAATATATATATATATTATTAAAGCCATTGCAAAATTATAATAACTTCATAGTGAAGAATATTTTTTTTAACTATTCAATTATTTCCAGTATAAAAAAAATAGTTTTCTAAAATGATGTACTCAAAATTCACAATATTTTCAACCACGTATATATCGTAAAATTTTCATCCATACTTTCATCGATCCAAGAGACAGTCCAAAATACATAGAAATAATGTCACATCAATATCACTAAATGAACCAAATGTGGCATCAACATCTGGGAGTTCATAGACGTCAGAATCCCAAAAGAAAATTAGTCAGCACAGCAGCTGCCTGAATTCAATATATAATATAGGCTACACGTGCGTGTGCCGACCTTACGCACAGAGTGCCAGACTGTAAATGTAGCAATTTAGCGTTCGTAACCCCCTCGGTTATAATGGCCCCAGAAACTGCAGAATTTATACCTATAGTGGGTTGAGGGGGTAGGGATGGATTAGTAGTGGATTCCAGACACGCGGGTCGCTCGCTACGCACTCTGTTATGTAGTGCTTGCGTTTATAACAGATAGCCACGCAGTATATGTGTAGATACACTTAAAGCGCGTGTAGGATTTCTAGCCTCGAAGGCATGCGTATCTATAGAACCATCTAACGCTTGTTTCTCCCGGATACGCACGCACTGCATCATCCTTTCTTCGCTTCTTTGTGTATACGTGTGAACTGTACAGCTCGCGCTTTAAGGGGGTGCGCGGGCGCGGGTGTGAGCCATGTATATGTCACTATATACCGCAGGGGGGCGCTCTATTACCCAGGTCTTTTCTCACATGGCTTCGCATGGAAACGGGGCGATCAGTTGCTCGCGCCTATATAGAATCCGATATCCCCATTGTTGACGCTTCCATCGATCTTTAATGTGACTCCGGCTATAGCGCATTCCACAATGCTATGAAATTCGTATGGTGGCACGCGGACTCTGCAGGGGTGATTGAGGAAATAACGGGTGCTCTTAAAAATAACCTTGAAATAGTTATGGCGCGAACGGAATTTTAATTCTTGTGTTTATTTTTTTTTTTAGATCGGTTACCGACTCTTAGAAACCAGTCTTAAATGAGAGATTAAATGAGGTAATAATGTCACAACTGTTAAGGAAGAAACTCGAAGTAGAACCGCTAGATGGCGAATTCACGTAACGTTTCCCGTAAACAAAATAGGATCTCAGAAAACGCAAGTTGCAATCCACCCCAAACAAACGATTTCTCAACGCAAATCAAATGCTTCTCTTTCGCAAATTACTTCCAAGTAATTTTCCATCTCTTTTTATGTCAAAAAACGAAGCTTTGTTATTTACTTTGTAATCACGCAGATGCGCTAACTCATATGAAGTAGATCTTGTGAAACCATCGCGCTGTTTCCTTGAATTCAGCTACCTGCGCCACCCAAAAGGGACTCCGTTCATGTTCAAAGGAATCCTTCTCTAATAGACGCGAGGACAAATCGCCCACTAGATTCAAGCCTTCTTAGACCCTTCCCTTATACCTTTCTGCTTTCCCTTCGCTAACTTTACCTCGCCCACCCCTTCGTCCCATCTTTATCATCCTCGTCGATGCATAACCGCATTCAGCCATATTACGTAATTGGATTAACGTAGGTCTAGCGCTCCTTTAAGGGTTGGTCGGTTTCTCATTGTCACGTTGAGAATCCAGTATATACTACACAAGACTGAGAAGGGTTGTGTAGTATCTGCAGATGGTACAGAAATGGCGAGTGGTGATTCTCAAGAGAGGAGATCCTGAAATGTGACAAAGGATTTGCCTCACCGAACTGGCGGTGTTCTATATACCTGCCTTTGTTTCAACTACTGGTGGTCCCACTACCGGTGCGGCTCCTCATCGTTCGAGAACACTCTTGTACGGCACAAATAGGACCGAAGGAGTCTTCACTAACCGTGAACCCGTGAACACAGCTGGAGGATTCTACAGATGTCAGGTAATTCAGGAGCACCCATCTTGACACGGAAGCATCCTTCATTTGAGATCCACGCTTACTTGCCAGTCTGACTGCTTTTCGTCAATCAGGGACGCTAATTCGATTAATCTGATTCCCAAGTGCATCTGGAATGCAATCCCTTCTTTTTTGGACTATGAGGGCTACCTAATTGCTAAGTGGATTCTTGTTTTCTAGGTGAATGTCTTTCGAGAGGGTCCATCTCTATGAAGACAAGGGTCTGCTGACTTGAAAGAAGTTCCACAAGACTTTCAGGTAATTTCGGCTTCCTCATAGAGGAAGATTTGTTTTCATGAATTTTTTTTCGTCCATAACTCACGAACGGGACGATGAATCGAGATCAAATTTGGCACGCAAACAGCTCCTCTTTAATTGGTGTGATTCTAAACAAAATATATCCATAAACACAAAACAAAGAGATCATTGAGCCTTTTAGGTGTCTTTAGACGTTCTCAGATTTCTCAAAAATTTCTGTATATTAGATTTCCTTAGATTTTTTTTCTTCTATATTTCCTCAGTTTTTCCAAATCCAAAGACATGAAGAACTGAAAATAAATATATTCATCTCCTGATTGACCACAACGTTTACTTCACGAACGGTCGAACCTTTTCATTATTGTCGTGAACTCCAGGTGTCCTGTCGACACCTTCAAAGCGCAGATAACCTTTTTTGGTGTATATTTGCGGCCTACACAAAGAAGCCGATGACTACTGTAGCCTTATTCAAAAACTTCCCCACTAAAATACACCACGAGTGTCCAACGCGATGACTACTACAAACATACATAGTAATAATACAACTTGACACGCAAAAGGAGACGCCGATCAAAAAGTGAAAACCTCCCTGCTGGCGGTCCAATTCTTGCTGATCATGATTTTTTTCACTTTTTTCTGCCGAAGACTCGTGGTGAAAGCAAAAGTGTCCGGAATAGCGTACATGCATACAGAAACCACACAAAGGAAGACAAGTTTTCGTCCACCGTAGAAATAGACGATGTCTCACCTATTGTGTCCAAAATCGGTTCAGTGGTTCTTGAGGCTTGGTTAGACCAACTGCTTTGGTGTGTACGAACTTTATACTGTCGGCGGTGCGTCGTTCTAGTCATGGATGGTGCGGCTGACAGACATTATAGTACGTTGCCACCGGTGACATCAAAGGAGACGAACTATCTCGATTCGCAGCACTGAGATCATAGAATTGACTGCTTAGCCACATGAATGACTTCCGACAGAACTTGTTATTGAATGAAAACACAATTCTATACTTGGCCATTAGCTTGAGCTATTGTGACAATGGCGATTGCTGAGGATTCGACGGGTGTTCAATAACTAAAATTATTAACAGCTATATATGGGGCATTTCACGTACTTTCGACCTGGGTCTGACTCTTGACCCTTCTTATTGGGTCTGGAATTCTTTATATTTTTGACATAACTCTAAAAAGCACTAATTTAATGTTTTAATTATTTTTTAAAATATAGATATGAGAATACATATAGGGTATTCCAAGTCAACTCTCTTGGTTATCAGCCTGACTCCCTCGGATTCAGTTGATACATTTTTTTGTGGCATATTTTGGTTAAAATAAAAGAGGATATTTTTTTTTAGTTTGTTATCGTTTGTTTTACCCTATAAAATAATTTTTTTCCATAAAAAAACCAAAAAACATTGGAAATTATTCGGAATACTTTAAAATATAGTCTTTAGATGTAAAAATTTCTACGCGACTATTGCAACCTTTTTCCTATAGATTTTCAGTGCTTCCCATTCAATTGTCGGCAGCAAAAACACGGCAAGCAATTACGGACAAGACACATTTTTTTTTCTGGTCGTGGTACAGAACAAGACGTTGCAGGTGGACCCAAACTCTAGGATTTTTTTTATTTTTATTCCCGACGTACGCGACAGTGGCTCTGCTCTAGTGGCGAGAAATCTAGAGAATCTCGTACGCCGGGCTGTAAAAAAAAAGTGGTAAATCGTTCGTTCGTATAGTGAATCAGTTACGAGTCCTCGTTACTAAGAGAACTCGGTTGCTGGAAATTCTATTGGTCGACGAGTTCCTCGACTTTCGTTAAAAACAGAGACACGTATACTACGTATCGTCGTATCTTATCGTATACATATACGACATTCTGTTTCAAATCGACCACTTTTTTCTGCCTCTCTCAGATTAATTTTTTTTTCAAATTCAATCGAAAATTTAGAAGTTGCATTATTTTACAAACTAAGTGGAAGAAAAAAAATAGCAGAAGAAAAATATGGAATAAAAATTCTACCATTTTTCTTCACATTTTAATATTTTGTTACCATTTTGGTATTTTATTCTTTTTGACATTTCTGAGGCACAAAAATCTCGAATTTTCTTACTCAGCATCTTTTTAATTTTAATTTTTATAATTATGTTGTAACTCTACCCTTCTAAAATAAAAATAAAAAGTAAAAAAGAAATACAATTTTAAATAAAAGTACTCTTAAGTATTACTAAAATCTGACTAATTGTGAAAAATATGTAAGACGGTTAAAAAAAAGTGTCTGACAGAGGATACCTTGTATATCGATATATCAAGAATGAGGCGTAACTACACGTGTACATTTCCGAGGAAAAAAAAAAAAAAAAAAAAAAAAAAACAAAGTCATGTGTAGTAACTCGTGTAGGACAGGATCGTAGGTGAATCCGTTGCAAATAAAAACGTAGCGAAGTGCATAAAAAAGAAAAACAAAACTTACGGTCGGCAATCCGGAACTTATGACGCAGGCATAATAAAATATCAGTTGGCCACGAAGATAGAGGGCGCAGTTGGGAGACGTAGTGCCTGCTGGGATATGAGAAATGAGTGCTGAAGCTACACGCGGTAGTGTTAGTAGTTCTATTGCTTCTACTTCCTGGCAGTAGAAGATGACGTTCGCATAATATAGAGCACGTTGAGCGTTTCAATTCACGTTCAATCCACCAACCGGAAGTCTCAACCTACGCTCGGCACTCAACTGGCAGCACGCGCGCTATCTCTCCGGAGTAAAGGCAACTCAAGGAGCTATAACATTCGGTTTATATATTCTTTTTTATTTTACTTCTCAGCACTCGCTTCCTTCAGGTTTTTTTTTTTTTTTTTATTACCAAGGTGAACTTCCGGTTGCAAGGAATTTCACATGGCTAATTGTTCAGTCAAATTTTAGATTTTGGATTGTAATAAAATGCCGATCTTTTAAATTTATTATTTCTTGCAGGTTTTAAGTGTATTTAAATTTTTTTTAAATTTATACCCCGAAAAATTGGTGTAGGAAGTTTCAATGAAAAGATCGGCAATGAAATTTTCTATTTAAAAAAATCGACCTTCGATGTTTTTAGGAAAAGATCGGCCACGGAATTTTCCATGAAAAAATCGGCCGATTTTTCCATAGAAATTTCCATATTACCGATTTTTCCATAGAAATTTCCAAAATCGGCATATGGAAAAATCGGCCGATTTTTTCCATCTCCGTTTTATCTAAAATTTTTAAAATATATGAATTCAGTTATTTTCTAATGAAAAAATCGGTCACGGAAATTTCGATGAAAAGATCGGCCGATTTTTCTGCTAATATTTGCAAAACTCTCAGTGACTTCGAAATATTTTTTACCGATCGCTATTTTTAAGCATTAAAAATTTTAAAAAGTCAAAATATCGTGTACAATCCTACAAAAAAGTAGGAAATTGCCATTAAATAATTTTCCCTCTATATTCTCTCATTTTAAACAATATACGCCAGCAGAGAGCTCCAGTAAATATATACCAAGTATCGAAAACTTGCAAAAGAGCCAGTTTCCGGAATCTGGAAACTTCTCAATGCGACAAGAAAGCCATTTTCAATGGTATATACACGTAACAGATACACGAAATTCGAGTAAAGCGAGTTAGAGACAGAGTATATATATGAAGAATGCGCGACTTCCGTAAAGCACGTATAATATAACGTATGTACTTGAGGATTTCTATTGCTACGTGGATTATTGCCTTTTATCAGAGTTTGGCGCGAGCCAAAGCTTCGCCACTGAGAGCAAGCGACTCACATAGTCCCTTCGACTCTATCTCACTATGTACCTCATTGTATTTGCGTCCCATTTGGCACCGGCTTTCAATTCAGGAGTAGACCGAGTCCTCCCTGCATCCGCCATTTGTTACTCACTCGCTCTATATATATATATGGATACATAAGTATATAGAATAGCCGTAGATTCCGGGCTTATTGTCTACGGTTGGCTAGCCCTGTGTGTCCTGGTTTTTCGATTTTGCCTTTTCCACTATGCAGAAGTACCAAAAGTCAACGAAATTTCAAAGTAAAACGTGAGAGAATGAAATTCAAATTTGCCGACGACAGAAGAGAAATTAATACTTGAGGAAATTTCAACAGTACAATCAGGTCATTATTTCTGAAATATCTTTTAAACATTTTCAGAAAGATAATTGGTATTTTAGCAAGTAAAATCAAAATTATGAATTCTTGCTTTAAAAAAAAAGAAAGTTTAGCAATTAATTTACAGAAAAATAATATAGTTTAGATCAATAATCAATTACACATATTTGTCCAGTTTGCGCAGTTTCTTAAAGATCAACTTATTTTCTTCGTAAAATTATGTTTTACGAAATCATCGAATAATTAGCCTGCAAACAAAATGAGCTTTCACTCTTCAAGATCGAACAAAAATTTTTTATTTTACTTGTATAAAACTGCGTAAAAAATGTCTCATTAATTCTAGCCGTAAACTGTGAACAGTTCTTGTAAATTAATTTCTATACATATTTATTTAACTTTGAGATTGACAATTCATTAAAAAATAATTTTCACATATTTTGTAAATTAAGAATTTCGTTTTTTTTTATGATACAAAGAAAGTATTATAAAAATTTAACGTGATAGCTTCAAGTGTTTGCTAGACATTGAGAAAACTGTAAAAACGTCTGTCCACCTGAAATAGGCGTAAGATGCATGTGCACCAAGTTGGAGATAACGCCAAGTCTGGTGGAAACTTTTTGAAATATAAAAGCTGTGTTGCCCGCGTGTTTGGAAAATCGTATACTGCATATTTCAGTGGAGTGTGCGTTTTTTTTCCCCCCAACGCTAGGCTGCTGTAACATTTGTTTCCGAAGTAGCGCATCTACACATCTACAAGTATAAGACATGCACGAAGGAGTCTGTAAATAAATTGTGCCCAGCAGACACGACGGCTGTAGCATTCTGGCGTGAAGTACCTGCTATATACATAACAGCTAGACACGTACGTATTTCGTCTGGTACCTTGCGCTCTTTCACCAAGAAAACAATTTTCACTTTTCTCTGGCTCTTGTTCTTATCTACAATATAATAAAGTACCGTATATATGTGTATTCTTGGACACTTACACAGACACTCAAAGACAATCACATTGACACTGAGACTCATAGAGAAACTAATATCTTTTTTTCTACATTTTTTCTTGCCAGTTTGACCTTAAAGTCGGATCTTTGGTACTCAATGAAATTCAAAATGAAGTTGGGTCTTTAGCGCCTAATGAAGTTGGAAATTAAATTGGATTTTCAGCATCCCATCCAATTCGAAATGAAGTTGTACCTTTAGTACCCAATCAAATGTGAAATGAAGTTGAATCTTCAACATCCAACCAAGTTTGGATTTACGTCGAAAAATTCGACCCTAAGAAGACTAGCAATCCAATTAATTATTTTATCCTCGTGTCTACGAGCGTAACGTCCTCCTCTGAACAGGAGCAAGGATCACAGACCCTTTCGGTTAGCGCAGGTAGCCGCGTGCCAGGACGACATGTAGCACATGAGGCTTTCCCAAGATCTTCCACGCGAGTTGAAAGGGCGACCACGGAGTGTTTGGGTTTAGCCAGGTGAAAATAACGCGAATCTCACGGCGTCCCGAATCCATCTGGGCCACAGTGAGTGACGTGTTCTGGGCAGACTCTTTGGTTGCTGCTCTGTATGGCTCTGCCGCGGTTCGTCTTTGCTTTGCAATGGTATTCATATGAAAATAAACGAAATTGAATGAGGTCACGCTCGAGATAACGTTCCAGCGTCTCTGGGAATGAGGATGGACGTGCATATGCGTGAAGCGCGGTTCTAAATCACATTGTGCAGGCATGGACTAAGGGGCAAAAGAGAGAACCTGTGATGCTGATGCTGCATTTATACCATAGGGCGGTAGACTTTCCGGCTCCGCTGTCCGCAATGAATCAACCAAGTATGAATAAATTCTATGCGCGTGGCTAAATTAACTCTGGACGCCTGGTTTCAGGTATTGTGTTGACATACTCGTGGAATGAACTTTGGGAGATTGTTAATTACCTTTTTTCTATTTTTTTTTTTTTTTTTTTGGAAACACGAGGGAATTTTGTTATTGAATTTTAAGTTTCTTTTTGGTCTGTCAGATGTGGTTGATTAAAATATGTCGCTCATTAATTTTACGCTTTGCAGGAAAATGCATTTTCATTCTCGAGGGAATCTACAATTTTTTTTATCAACCTCTGTGGTGAACAATTTTCTAGATTCGCAATTTTTGTACAAAAAAAAATACTGATATTGTGATGATAAATTGAAGTGTTAATGGAAAAATTTCGACATTGAATAATTCGTCGAATTTTTGAATATGCAATTTCAAATAGTAGAAATTGGTTTATATAAAATATAATATCGAGCTCCGGTCGCTGAGGATTGAATATTTTCGTTGGTAAACATCTGGTGAACACACAGTGCCGTTAAATAGACATTGATCTCTGGGATTTAAACGAATTCTGGCAAAAATTTACGAGTGCTGAAAAATATTCAAGCAGTTACGTGGGGGTTCAGCTGAGGGCCAGCTCTTAACTCGCAAATCGAAACAAATCGAGCAGCAGTAATCCGTCTGTGACGCGATGTCGCTTTACGACCAGATACGCCGAATTAATCCGGATACTCGGTTCGGTGTGACGAACGCCAGGACCGAGTACAGTCAAAGCTTTGAAATTGGAGAGATTTCGTTGGTTTGTCATCGATCCGACAACGCATCGGACATACAAGCGCCCATGGTGATGGAAATGTAGCGTATGTTACAAGATCCAACTGTAGGATGGATGGAGCATTCTTTTTTTTTTACCAAAAATTAATAATACTGCGCAACACTTTTCTGGTTGGAAATAATTTAACAAACCCAATTAGTGTTTAAGAAGAGACGTGAAGTAAATTTACCACGTTCTCGCGGTTCTGGGGTACTTTGGATCAATAATGAAACGATGTAAACGCTGCATATTAATGATGAATAATTTAACTCCACATTGTGGTTCTCATTTTCCTGCCATTTCAATTTGGAACCTCATGTAAATTTTATGTGACGAAAATGGATATTCAAATGGTGAGCGTGGACGTTCAAATGGGGAATCTGAAGTTTCGGAAAGAGTGTTTGGCTGTCCAGGTTAAAAAAATTGGGAGACAAAGTTGTCAATCTTAGAATCCAGGTTGGTAATCTGGGAATTAAGTTTGGAATCCTAGGAATCAAGATTGTAACCTCAGAATCTATGTGCAAAAACTCGAAATAAATGCGTGGATCTTGAAAAGCATGTCGATAAAAACCCAGGTTGTGACCTCACATAAATCTGAAGCTGGAAGGCGAGACGTTATGTCTAAGAGGCTTCACTATTTCCCTTATTTTAGACATAATACTGAAATCTCCTGAAAGAACTTTCAAAAGATTTTTCTAATATAAAAATATGTTGGTGTTTTACTTTTGACTTTATTGCCTAAAGTAGTTGTACACATTTTGACGTGCAACATCTGCTAGGATTCTTAAGAATCGTCAGCAAAAGTAGATTCGCACCATATCGTATGAAGTGGCTATGAGAGTGGTACCATGTACGAAGAAGTGGAAGGGAACGATGCGCAATCCTATTCTCTTTGGCCACGGCAACCCACCTTGCCACTTCCGTTACAGCGTTACTCTCGACTGGTACACTAATCGTAAACATTTCTTAAAGTAGCACTGTGTTCGTAAGTATTTGTAGGAATGGCGTGAAGCCGGAAATTGGCCCACGAAGAACTAAAGCAGCCACTCGCCTCTGAAAAGCAGCAAATGTCTCGCAATGTGCGCGGTGATGCAGTTGGACGATGACTTCAACGGAGGGTTGGGATATGCGCTTGGTGCTCGTTGCTGTAAGCCGGACGTTGAGGCATCCCGTTTTCTGCATGCAACGACACCCAACGTCTACCACGAGAATTCCACTTTCGCACTCTTGGTGGCGTACATAAGTATATACACGTTTGCAGAATGCGCCAGTGTAAAACTGTATACACCGTACAGCATCCTCGTCGACGTTGTTGTCATCATCGTCGACGTCGTCTTTAAATTTCACGGTGTAGTGCCTCGTAATCACTGATAGCTCAGCGGCAAAGAAAACTTTCTTTTTCCACTCTAGTGCTATAAACCGTGCGACGAAATGGGCTTGAGGTAGTCCAAAAAGGGAGGAGATCGCGCTTGTATTTTAATTCTATTCCAAACATCTGATTCCAAATTTCAAAGACCTGAAAATCCGAATGGTAAAGCTAGGATGGGAAGTGGGGAAACTGGAAATCCAGGGAGTAACCTGGGAATTAAGGTTGGAGGGAAGAGAATTCAAGAGGAAAACGGGATAATCAAGGTGGAAACCTAATAATTAAGGTGGATTGTCTAGGAATCCATATGGGAAACCAAAGACCCAGAGAGTAGCCTGGGAATCAAGGTTGAAAACAGGAGAATCCAAGAGGAGCACAGAGTAATCAAGGTGGAATCCTAGTAATTAAGGTGGATAACTGAGGAATCTAGGTGAAAACTCAAAGATCCTGGGAAGAACCTGGGTTTCAGGATTAGAAGCCCGGGTAATGAGGGTGAAAACCTAGCAATGAAAGTGTATAATTTAGGAATTCATGTGTGAATCCAAAGAGACCCAGGGTTGCAACCTGGGAATGCGGGTACCTCGACCAGTAAAACCGACCCGCGAATTCTTCCCCGGCATGTCTTGTGAAACAATTGGAGAGTCACTCTCAGTCCTGCAGTCAGACGTTGTGTTCAGGGGGTCGGAACATGCGCTGGCACTAGTGGCTATAACTCGAACGCCAAGAAATTCCGTTTATCGCATACAACATTTCACCGCAAGTGTCCTATTTCCCAACTCATGATGACATAAAAAATACAGGCGTTTCCAGAATAACACCAAAGTGTAAAACTAAGTACAGCATCTATCGTCGTTATCCTCGTCGTCCTCATCGTCATCCTTATTTCACGGTGTAGTGCCTCGTAATCACTGATAGCTCAGCGGCAAAGAAAACTTCCTTTCCACTTCAGTACTATAAAACGCGCAAAGAAATGGGCCAGAAAAGTGTGGCTGGAAAAGCGACGTGAACTCGCTTATGCTACGGGAATGGACGAAGAAATGCCGGACGCAAAAAGTAGTTTACGAGAAAATATACAACGTTATCAGTGAGGTAGCAATTGGCCATTAGACTGGAACCACCTTGCATTCATGTATATAACCGTACAGTAGCGTAACAGTATATAACAAATATGGTGGTAGCTGTTTATATATATATATATATGTATCCACTCTATATCCGCAGATACATATAAGTATATAGCAACCGCATCGACTACGCCAGTAGCATACATCTATAGGATAGTACGTGCGCTCAGTGAGCTAGATACCCTCGTTATTTGCCCGTTAGCCCTACGACGCCTCTTCCCTCTTGCAGGCCTTAAGCAGTGTGCATCAGCCTGGCAACTGAAGAAGAAGGGTAGATCGTTTTTATCATCTACTTAGCTAAAAGCATCGTGAAAAATGGCGCGCAATTAGCCAATACATTGGACAGGCGGTAATAGCCCAAGTACGCGGCTTGCGATATGGTGTACAATCGCTGCCGATAGACGACGCCAACAAAGAGGAGTGTTGACTGGGGTTAAGAACACTTGCCAATGTACATGATCAATCCTTTGTTAAAAGGGACATGGTTCATTGAGAGTCAACGATGAAAATTTTATGGCAAATCGTTGGGACAGTTTTAGAGGCAAAACACGAACGTCCTTGGAAGTCAGCCATCTTTGTAGTGAAGTTTCCACCATGATGTTAGAAGATTATTTTTATCGCAATCGATCATCTAAATCAGTATATAAAAAAATTGTAGAGAGCCAGTGATCGAACAAAGAAAAATCGTGGGTCACAAGTGAGTTGAGTTGGCACGAAGTGATCTACATAAATCTGCTAAGCCTGCCATAATGTGTTGATACATTTTTGTAACTTTCGTTCACGCTGCATTTCACACAATTGTGTTTACATACAAAAGCTAGGTTAGGTTATTTCTCTCACTTCTTCCGTACATACAATAATGTTACTACCACTAGGATTGGTCTTACGGTTGCTCGTTGCTGTGACAGCGCGCCTCGTAAACTTCCACCCTTGGACTCGTAAAGTTTTTTTTCTTTTCTTTTTTTCTTTTCTTTTTTTCTTCCGTCTTGCTTACACTCGCTACAGCAAAAGCTACAGCACGAGACTTGCCACGTGACCCTACGCAGCACATCCTGCCTTCTTTCCTTCGAATAGCCGTTTACAAATGCGCAAGCTTCTCTTTCTTTATACAGTACGTCGCTACAGTAAAGGTAAATTCCTTTTTCTGGTATCACCAACAGCACATACAGACATACGGTGTGAGCATAGCCGCGCACTTCGCTTACGTGTGCTTCGCAGTGAATGCAGCATTGAGAAACCACTATATTCACGAGGTGATTTCACGAGAGTCGGGTATGTTTTACGCCGGCAGAGTCATCTGTGCTTGTGCAGGTATTTTACAGAGATACTTACGAATCAGCTGTATCGATGGAAAACAGTCGGCACTGAGAATCTCAATTCTGCTGTTGTATCTGAATCAAATGAGAACTGTTTGGTTTTCGAGAAAAAAAAACACCACACATTTTGGGTGATTTGAAATTCAGAGGTATTGAATATTTTGTGTATTTATTAATAAAACAAACTTATTTATTACCTGTTTTAGTAGGAAAAAAAAAAAAATTTGTAAATTTTCAAAAAGTACAAAAATAAAATGTCAGCATTTTTCTTTTTTGAACTTTTTATGTTGGAATGTTTGTCACAATGACAAAGAGGTATAAAAAATTACAAGACAACATTTATTTGGCAAATTCCTAACACTTTTCTTATCGCTCTAAGGCCCTATTTTTACATATAAAATTAAGGCCCTATTAATAACTATAAAATACACAACAAAAAAAAGTCGATATTGTGACAACGAAATATTTAATCAGACAAAGTGAACTAAACGATGATATCATGCGACGGCAATCGAGTAACTTTGTTACGTATGACACGAAACATCTGTTTGTCCCTCAGTTTCCAAACTGTCATTGCTCTTTGTTTCCGTTTGTAACTTTGAAAATTAGCGTCTCCGGTAGCAAGCAGATCGTCTCTCGTTCCTAACCCTATTTTTATCACACTACGTTTATTGGCAGTGACACACGTAGGACGTAGGTCGGATAGTTTGCGCGGTTAATAGAATGAGGCAAGCTACACGTAAAGCACTATGGGTACAATACGACGCGAGAAGGCGTTTACATAACTTATGAGACGTTGGCTACATGCCGCCAATGTACTGTCTCCCTGCTATATGTCCTGCAGTCTCGGCAAGCAAACGCTAAAGGAGAATATAGCTTCCACGTATTCGGAGAGGGAGAGTCATAGTTACACTGTATCTATAGATATCAGGCTCGCCACAGCTGCCCGAAGCTAATAGCATTATTGCACAGAGACTCCTGGCCTCACCTCCTCCTCCTACTCCTCCTTCGTGTCCCCCCTTGAAAAGCAAACGGTTGAGGACTACGTAGTCACAGGACAATCAGCATGATTGGCGGTCTCGATTGTACACGCGTGCTTTGCCGACTACCCTCTATCAATACTGTTCTGCTCGTGGCTATAGTAGGCTTGAAGGGTTTTGGTGAGCCTACGTCAATAGACCATTTTCTTTTTTTCGGACCTTGACCGAAAATCGTCTGGCTTTGATACGGGAATGGCTTACCACAATGTAAATGAATTTAGACGTATTTGAACTCTGACGCTGAAATTACGATTCGGATAATGTGGATATTCGAATTATTCACGAGGTCCGATGATTCGAATATGGATATCTGGATAAGCGCAACTGTTCGGATATCCGAATATCCGGATTCAACATCTTACATCCGAAATTACGAAGCATCGGATAATCGGATCCGACCTCGTAGCCGAAATTCCGATGATCAGGATATCCGGATCCGACCTCATAGCCAAAATTCCGAGGATTCGGATATCCGGATCCGACCTCATATCCAAAATTCCAAAGATTCGAATATCCGGATACGACTTTATGTCGAGATATGCAGATAACCGAATGCGACCTCATATCCAGACAACCGGATCCGACTTTATATATGGATAACCGAATCCGACCTTAAATATGGATATCTGGATATTCGGGACGTTCTTAACGTGAGACTGTAGGAGGCGTTTATTGCGAGACTTAGAATAATTCGGGCCTGAAGGGAACATAAAAAACACGCCAATTCTTGATTTTTGCATAAATTTTTTTGAATAGCCTCTGTGGTTTATAATTAATCTTATTTATTTATTTAAAAAAATCGCTAATTGTTATCGTAAGCCATGATTTTATTAATAATATGTGTAGTAAACCTATTGACACATTCTCTGGGATTACGTAATAAAAAGAGGACCTCCGTCTATACGGATTATTCCATTTCCTTGTCTACTTTCTCGACAACTGTTTGATTTGAGAATGTAGCGGCAACACTCTTGCCATACTCGACCCATTCTCGTCCAGTTTCAAGTCCATGCTGCTTGGCTTCTTGAGCCGCTTGCATCGCATCGTGAACCGCAGCTTTCGCGGATTCTACAGCTCTCGATGCAGCTTCCTGAGCCTGTTCCATATACTCGTGGGCTCCTGCCTTCACTCGATCCATCATTTCTTGAGCCTTGTCCTGCATGGACTTTTCAGGCCTCGACGATACTTGCTAAAATGACAAAGAAAAAAAAAAGTTTACTTTTATCATTTTAATCATCTAAAAAAATTACTATGTCACGCGAAACGATGTTCAATATTTTCAGTAAATTAGGATGCACAATTGTAGACATTTTGTAAAATCACAATTATTTTTTTTTTAATTACAAAATTAAATTCCGCATTATTCGCAATTATTTTTTCTGTCTATCCGAAAACACAGAAATTTTACATTTTCTTCATTCAAAATGCTCGATTTGTAAACATTTCTGAAGCCTCAATGACCGATGCTACGTAAACGCAGTTCTAAGTTCATTTTTTTTTTTGTTTCTCAAAAAAAAATAATTTGCTCTAACGTTGCACCAAAAAAAAATGCACACATTCTACACAGCTAATTGAGCACTCTTCAGTACCTGAAATACGAGACAAGCCACTGTCAAAACCAACAATGTGCAACTCTTCATGTTCGATGTTGTCGACGAAACGATTAATCACTTTTGTATTATGCAGATTGGTATAGCGAAACCAAGTGGTTTTCCAGTTTCTGTGTTGTCGGTCCGACAGACTCGCGTGTACTAGATGCAGAAACGCTGCTCTGGTCGAGTCAGAATGAAGATCTGTTAATCACCAAGCGGTATAGAGAGGTATGGGTAGCGGTATCCGTATTTATTGCACGATTACGAATCGTTGTACGCGGGGACCGGATGGAAGAGCAATTATTCGACTCGGGAATTGCCTCTCATCAGCGGTAAATCATATAACAACACCGTCACGGTTGTTCGGTTGTTCTTCGATATGTATATGTATGTATATATATATATATATATATGAGTGTGCGAACGAAACATTGTACTGAATGAGACAGGAACAAGCGCTTTGTCATACTAACAATAATAGCAATAATGGTGAGTTTCGCACAATAATGTTCTGGTAACTTCGGACCTCCGAGTCGACCTTCGAATTTACAGCGAGTTCTCATAGAGATGGCCTTTTCCGTTACATGTTTACTAAGAGGTGATTGTTAAGTGCTGATTATAGGGAATTTCATGTCAAAACAATATCGAACCTCTTGGATTTGATGGACGATTTTTTATTTATTTTTTCTCGGTTCTAAAATCAATTTTAAAATCAATTTTAAGATGAATTTTTAGATCGAACTTAAAATCAATTTTGAGATTGTTTTTTTTGTTGATTGATGAAGATAACAATATATTACAGATCTTTATTTCGTAATGCAAGACACGAGGAAACACGTGACAGCGTAACCGGCAATTGGAAGTACTTAGAAAATGATCGCCCACGACTTCGCATTGACGCTGCTACTGATAATGGAACTTGAACGAACTGAGCGAGATCATTGGTATCAATTGCTTCGTAACAGACAAGGACTTAACAAATAACGACGCGTTAAAAGTTCTACTCGGTGTAGCGGGCGAAAATACAAAATCTGATTCAGAAACTATTTCCAAAGAAACGACAAAATTAAAATGTTTTCGAAATTTTTAGTATTCATTTAATAAACATTTTTTTTTTTTGCGATTTTGCAGATAAAAAATCTACGGTATGATTGGAATCTTTTTGGAAAATAATCTTAGAAGAAAATCGAAACAACATTTTTTTTATTCATACAAACCCCTAATCGCGTAACCGACGGAAATAAAAATAAAATCGTCATGAATAAAATTCTGGTTTTCAAGAGAAAAAATACAATTAGACATTTTTTTTTTTTTGTTAACTTATAATTAATTGTAGTTGATAATAACTTAAAAAAATGTAAACGTCTAAAAGAGAGTTACGACGCCGTTCCATTGGAACTAGAGAGACTATCGTATCCAAAAATAACGTTGCCATAATTCTTTTGCAACATCTCCTTAAGAATGCCCGCGTGTTGTAGATCACGAGTCTCACAGACGACTTTAACGTCGACGCTAAATATATCTGCCATTATCCACGCTCGTTCGTGCATTATATCTTTTATCGACACCCCAAGTGCGGCCAATGATTTGCACAATTCCGCAATACCACCAGGTCGATCCGACACGGTCACTGTAAACTTGTGAAGTCTTCCTTCCGCTGCCAAACCTCGATCGAGACATCTTCCCAAAATCGTCGTATCGATATTTCCACCACATAACAACAACACCACCCTGAAATTGGCGAGGAAAAAAAAATTACGATATTACAGCTCTGATATATTGGCAATAATGTTTACAGAAGAATTTTTTTTTTTATTTTAACCAACTGAATTTTGTTTGAACCAACTGAATTTTGTTTGAATCAATTGAACTTTGTTTGAACCAACTGAATTTTGCTTCAACCAACTGAATTTTGTATGAACCAAGTGAATTTCGTTTGATCCAACTGAATTTTGTATGAACCAACTGAATTTCGTTTGATCCAACTGAATTTTGCTTCAACCAACTGAATTTTGTATGAACCAAGTGAATTTCGTTTGATCCAACTGAATTTTGTATGAACCAACTGAATTTTGTATGAACCAACTGCATTTCGTTTAAACCAACTGAATTTCGTTGGAACCAATTGAATTTCGTTTGAACCAATTGAATTTCGTTTGAACCAACCGAATTTCGTTTGAACTAACTGAATTTCGGTTGAACCAACTGAATTTTGTGGAAACCAACTGAATTTCGTTTGAACTAACGGAATTTCGTTGGAACCAACTGAATTTTGTATGAACCAACTGCATTTCGTTTAAACCAACTGAATTTTGTTGGAACCAATTGAATTTCGTTTGAATCAACTAAAACTGAATGACTTCATATATATACGTAACAAACCTTTTTCCCTTGAGTTCATCGAGTTGTCCAGCGAGAATCGCCGCAAGTCCGGTTGCTCCTGCACCTTCGACAATGCACTTCTCGGTCTCCACAAGTTTTAGGATAGCTCTGGCTATCCATGATTCCTTCACGACGACCAACTTGTCGATCAATGGATTCGCTGTGGCGAAAGCATTATATCCAACCATAGGCACTGCAAGACCGTCCGCCAATGTTGAATCTATCGGTACGAAAGTCGGCCTACCAGCTTTTCGGGCTGCGAAGAAACTTGGACATCGCTCGGACTCGACCCCCTATTAGGATAACAAAGACTGTTACTTGCAAAATTACTATCGTTGAATTTCGATAAATTACTATCTTCGTGTTTATACATTTAGTGTTCGAGCAATAAATAAAAAGAAAAATGAATATAAAGTTAATTACGATTATCGTTACTCGAGGATACAATGTTTTTATTGCAGTAGCTACTCCAGCGACAAGTCCACCGCCTCCAACCGGAACCACCACCGCATCGATGTCCGGGACTTGTTCAACAATCTCCAGACCCAGAGTTCCCTGTCCTGCCATAATATCTGGGTGGTCATATCTGTAAGGTAATTACGTTCGATTTCTTAAAAACCTGAAATTATTTCCTTTGTTTGTGTTAGCATTCCTTTCGAGGGAAGTTGGTAGAGGGAATTGGTAGAGGGAGGTGGTAGGGAGAAATGGTAAGGGGAACTGTTAAAGGGAAGTTGTAGAGGGAAATTGTAGAGGGAAGTGGTAGAGCGGAGTTGTAGAGGGAAGTGACAGAGTGAAATGTTAGAGGGAAGTGGTGAAGGGCAGAGGTAAAGCGAAGTGGTGAAGGGAAAGGTTGAAGAGAAGTGGTGAATTGAAGTGATGAAGGGAATTGGTGAAAAAAATTGGTGAACGGAAGTGGTGAAGGGCAGAGGTAAAGCGAAATTGTGAAGGGAAGAGTTGAAGAGAAGTGATGAATTGAAGTGATGAGGGGAATTGGTGAAAGAAATCGGTAAAGGGAAGTAGTGAAGGGAAGAGGTGAAGGGAATTGGTGAAAGGAAGTGGTGAAAGGTACTGGTAAAAGGATGTGACGAAAGGACGTGGTAAGGAGAAGTATAAGGGGGAAGTGCAAGTGGTAACGAGATGTTGCAATGAAAAAAGTGGTCAGACGACAAGTGGTAAAGGTGTCCCTTTTTCCACTAATAAAGAATTAAATAGATATTTTATCTTAGATGCAAATAATTATATGCAGCTAATTGATAAACCATGTTTATCACTCACCCATTTATGTAGACCAGACCCTTTTCTTTAGCTTGCATTAGAGCTATTTGCTTCGCTTCCGCCATGTTCCTACCCTCAACGATAACAGTAGCACCGTATTGACGACACGAAGCTATTTTCATTATCGGCGCGACAATTGGCATTACCACAGTAACGGCAATTCCCAGTGTTGAGCCGTGATAACAAAGGGCAAGTGCGTGATTTCCAAGGGAGGCGGAAATAACCCCACGGCGCTTGCTGTCCTCGGAAAGCATAAGCAAGGTATAACGAGCCCCTCGTTCTTTGAAGCTACCCGTGACCTGCAGGAAATCCTTCTTCAGGTATAGATCCATACCTGTCTCGTCCGATAATCTCGATCGCTGGGGAACGAAAAAAAATCAAACATCTTGATAAAATATCTTTTTTATCAATTAATTCGTATCTCTTGTATATTGTCAATTTTGGATTTGTATTTAAAAAAAGAAGAGTCCTTTATAAAAATATAAATATATTTAAATTTCTTCGAATAAATTCGAACATATTACTGACATACATTTAAAATCATAATAAAGAAAAAAAAACAATCACTCAAGAGTACGAACCACGCATGGTGTGTTGATCACTCCAAATTTGATCTTGAAAGCTGCAGAACTCACGTCCTCAAAAGTCAACAGTTGGGGTTCGCCCTCGACGCAGAATGGGTCGACCAATTCGTTTTCCTTAGCAATAAGATTATTAATTTAAACCTTAATGGGTCCGTAATTTCGTTTTTATTTTTCATACAATGCCGCTATGTATGGTGAATTCTATGTCAATCTCGTAACTAATAATCTTATCGTTTATTACAACGATTATTTTACAACGTACATTTTTTTTTGTAAATTAAAAAAAAACAACAGTGTTTAAAAAAAATAATCAGTATTTAATTCAGAGCGAAAAATGGATTTAAAAAATCTAAAATAAATTTTTTTAAATTTCGGAAACATGTAAAACTGAAAATCTAAAGACAAAACGCATAAATAAAAATATTTGAATACGAAAATTGAGAAAAAAAATGTTTATTAAAATAAATGTTTTTTTTTCAGACACTATTAATTATTTACTTTGCCAAATGTTACTAATGAACGGTTGCTCCTTTTTCTTCTTAACGCACAATCGTTTTTTATCTTCTTCACATCATCATCTATTTTCGACGAGTTCCTCTTTCTGTTTGCATCTCCCATGGCAATGTTTCTAATAATCCAAATTAGCTCTCTCCACTAAAACGAATAACACAGCGAGCACATCCGTCTAATGAAACCGACAAGTAACTGACATTATATCACATAATATTTTGCACATTGAACTTGTGCATGAGCTGCTCACTTATCGTCTCGTCTCCTATCTACGTTGACCCTCGAACTTGCATTGTTATTACACTAAACATGTCACGTCTCTAAACTATGACCTAAAATTATTCTACTATTAATTTATCGAGCATTTGAAATCCGGACTATCTTTAAGATAAGAAATTATATATATATATTTTTTTTTTCGCTATTGGGATTAAAGGAAAATTTTATAATCATAATAATAATTAAATGTATGAGCCTTTCTCTGTCAATTCAGATACTATTTTTTACCTTCTCAGATATTTCTACAATTAAACAAATTTGAGTATTTCTTAAAATTATTTTCGGAGCCTTTGCTGTTTTTTAAATTTTTTTGTTGAAAAAAAAAACTTTTATTTTCAACAAAACGGTGGGTGTTTATTTTTTTTATAAATTAATTGTACCTTGGTTTGGAAATTTTACACTAAATATGCTACTTAAAAAAAATATATGTATTTTTGATGAAATTGTTAATTGTTTATTAATTTTCAATAACAAAAATTATTTCGAAAAGTTGACCAATTAATTTTTCCTCAATCTGGCTAATTATAAAAAAAATCTCGGATTTCAGAATTTACAAAAAAGTGAGTTGACAGAGAATGCCCTATATTGCCTATACGATGTTCGTTATTTTACACATTTATGGTTTCTTATTCCGGTTATCAAATATCTTGAGAAAACTGTGGACTCTGCACGTTGAGTTCGCGAGAATCATGAAATTAAAAAAAAAAGTTCACTAGTGACGCAATTGTTTATAAAACTTACCAGGCGTGGTTGGTCCATTTTTGATGCACTTGTGTGATATTCTTCCGGTGTATCTTTGAGCTTGTTTAACGGCCCGCCACGAATTTACAGACTACTGCAACTGACTCGCGTGAATCACGTTCACGTTCTAGGGAAAAAGCTTCTCACAATCGGCGTTTTCTGTACGTTACGATATGGATACTCGACTGGGAAAGGAAAAATTCATAACGGAACTCCAAAACTGGGTTAAAGGTCGATTCAGTGTAAGTGCCTGACTTTTTTTCACACGATGAACTCGAACCTTATCTCAAAATGATAATAATATGTACAGCTGAATTGCAGCTACAGACGTAAAAAAAAGAATGATAATGATAATGGTTACAAAAAAAAAAATTTCTTAACTTCCGTCAATTTGACGATAAAGAAATTACTATTTTTTTGTTTTAAACCTCAATGACCAGAAGAAATTATATTAAAAAAAATGCTCATCCTCTTTTTTTTTTGTAAAAAAAAATTGTTGCAAGCTTAATAAATATTTTATGAATATTTTTGAAATTTTAATGAAACTGAATTTTTTTTTTTTTAGAAACGTAGAATAATTTTAAAAACGTTTTTTTTTTCTTTTAGAAAAAAAAATTGCTTTTTTATGTTGTTGTTATTGTTATATTTTTTTTGCAACTTTATTTCATCTTACTTGAAGGAGTTACACAGAAAATCGAGTGATACAAGTTTTGTTTATTTATTCAAAAAATGTCAACATTACAATTGCTGTTCACTTAAATTTATAAGATTATAAAAATACACACATTATCTCGCAGGCCTTTCAATGGGAAGACATAATGTAAAATATACGAATTTTATTTTAAAAATATCGTTTATAATTACCAATAAATATTTTATATATTTACCACCAGGTGGATCCAATATTCATCTCGTCGAAATTTTTGTTTTCAATTTTACAGCGTTGGAAAATATTATTTATTTTCATTCTAAAAATACAGTTTATCTTCCTGCACGTATAAATATATCTTATGGAAATACGAGTAACGCTCGGGGATGAAGACTATTGTGAAAAAGGAATTTTTGTAATGGCTACCATTTTTTAAAACCTGATCTTCATTTTTTTAATGAAAAAAAAATGCATTAAATATAGTAAAAAATATTTACTATATTTTAAATAAATAAACTTATTTGGAAAAATTATAGTACAGTTAAAATTAAAGTGAGATCCACGAAATAAAAAAATTCTTTATACCAACCTTTAAATTACATTTAAGAAAATCTAGCTAAGTTTTCAGACCATCTTCATTATTTTTCAAAATCGAGACTTTAAAAAATATTCATATGAGTCCAGAGAAAAAACTAATTTTTAAAAAGATTTCATGTAAAAAAAAAGTCATCAAAATAATTGTTGTAATCTAAAATCAAGATTTTAAAAGGACAGTAATTTTTTTATATTTAAAAAAAAAATTCTACCAAAAATACTCTCAAGCAATATGAACATTTTGAGCCACAAGTGAACATGAAATTTCCGGAGACTCCAAAGATTTTATATTTTTTTACATTTAAAAATCGATATCCAAAAAATGTTACTTTAAAGTGCTCCAAAAAAATGTAGAAAAAAAATTTCGCTTTAGAACCATGCAAGCATTTAATATTTTAATAAAATAAAATAATACTAAAGACAGACGGTTTGAAGACTGAGCAGAATTGCCAAAAACTCTTAAAAATGATCCCACTTTTTAATTCCGTGGTTGTGACGTCACAATCTCTTCATCTGACATCCAATTCAATATTTTGCAGATATTTTTAAAATGCTTATATACAACCACAGGTCATCTCAAGTAAAACCTATGGAAATCTGCAATAAGGGCAGCTTTTAAAGATCAGCTTCTCCAATTATTCCAGCACAATTACAAAAAAAAAAAAATAATTATGTGGCTTATCGAATAAACCACTTCAAGAAATTCCAAAAACAACTCGTTACAAAGCGTTCCCTCAAGAGAACCCCGCATTTCTCGTATTCTCAACGATTCTTCGTCGTTCGCTCAACAATTGCAAGAATTTCGATCTCGGGCTACCGGGATACTTGATTTTATCTCTGGATCTAGCGGCATTGTCTATCGATTCCATGAAGCTCTCCAAAGCCTCATTAGAGCTCGAACTCTCGTTAGAAGAGTCATACTTGGAAAGTGTGAATCGCCTTTGTGAATTTGAGCCTTTAATTCCTTCGGACCGACCCATGACAATTTTTTTTGTCTTTGGTAAAGCAAAACAGCATCCCGAAGTCTGTAGACATTTGACATCAGACTTGCCACAAGATTCGTCAATTTTTCCACTTTGATCATTCTCAAAAGACGAAATATCATCTCTTTTCATTATTTTCGTAGATTCCGCCAAATTGCTCAATCTACCTTTCAATTGTGAATACGTGTTTGGTTCCTTCTGTCTGATATCCGAAAATCTACAAAATCCACGTGTCACCGATTTTTTCAACATTTCCAATCCTCTGTCATCATCACTGCTGGGATATGTTGAATTTTTCTCCTCGTTCTGTAGATTATTATTTCTCCCATCGATGATATCCTTGATTCCATTGAATTTCCTACGTGCTAATGTCCTTTTTGTCCTGAAACATTCGGATTCGTCTTTGTCATTGACAGGGACATTCAATTTTTCCGAATCTACGCTGGATTTCGCTAAATCGAGTTTAGCCCCGGTAGATTCACCAATTTCAATTCCATAATTATCGCGAAGAATTTCGTCGTGACGTTTGACCTTAATCAGACATTCCTCCAATCGGTCCATGCTCCTAAGACACTTCTCGTAAGACTCGACATTAAAATTCAGATCTTCGTCATCCGAATTGTCTATCTGTTCAACGTCATCAAGATTTATTCTTCTTCCATCGTATTCGATGTAATTTGATTTTTTGCCACGACGTTTGCGTTCGTCAATCGCTTGTCTGTCAAAACCACAAGCAGCATTCATGTACTCGTTCATAGAGTTCATGTTGCGCATAAAAACAACAGCCTCGTCAAGATATTCTTCAAGAATATTTCGATTGCGTTCATTCGCAATTTCATCGTCACTTGCGAAATTTTCGCACATTTCCGAGTCACTGCTCGTCAATTCAAAAGCTTCTGGTACAGCAAAATGTACCTTTCTCGTGTTACGTTGACTCTCAATATTTTTCAATCGTTCATCGGACTTTGCATTTTTTTCTGCAGATCTTTTTATTATAGATTTCGGTTGATTGGAGGGTTTATTCAAAAAACAATAATTGATATCGTCGACAAATTCGTCAGAACAAGAAGCTGTTGAATCCTGACGAAAGACACTTGTCGATAAATCTGTAAAATTCGATTCGTCAGCTTGATTCACATTGCAACAAGAATCGCCAAGGATCAATGATTTAAAATCGCTAATCGGTGTAGTGAAGTTAATTGGAACTGTGGAATCCAATTTAATCTTTGGAAAAACAATTTGCTGATTGTCCTCAAAGTCTTCGCACTCGACGAAAATTTTGCTCGAATTTGGGGACTCGTTGATGTCCTTTTTTGTATGAGCCACGACATCTGGTGGACAAGCTTTCTCAGAAACTTTTGTTTCTATTTCGGAGCTGTCCAAATTCCATTCAATACCAATATTACCATTGTCCCGAGTTTTTTTATTTCCATCTTCCATTGGATCCAAACTGTCGTCAGAGAAATTTGTGTCTTGTTCCAATACGCAAATGGGATCGATAATATCTACGACAGAAGATGATTTCAAGCCACTAAAACTTCCGTTTTCATTGATCTTTGAAGTTTGACGTTTTTCCAAATCTTTCTGCAAGTCAATTTCCCGAAATGACACTTTATCATTGATCCAACCACTCTGTCCCTCTTTTTCCAAATCAGAACACAGATTTTTCTCTGGAGCATCAAATTGTCCCATTGAAACACTTGACAATAATCTACGATCTTCAGAAATTGACGCGGGACTAGATTTCCTTCTTAAATTACCAATTCGACTCCTCCACTGTCCCGGCCAAGTGTTTTTCCCGAAGGAATCATTGCACGACAATTTTTTATAGCTTGTACTACCAAAACGTTCGTCAAAACTGGAATTCACAGTTCTCTCCATTCCCGTCGCGTTTTCCCTCGTTTCCGGAACAAAGAACGTTCCAACGGAATTCGTGACGGTCAATGAATTCTTGACATCGTTACACGACGAATCAGCGACAATTTCAATTCGTGGATTGATCCTATTGGCATTACCAGTCTCGTGAAATATATTTTCAATCCTAAACGACTTGCCATCAGTCTGAGCAATCATTGGTTTGGCAGATGATGAAAAATCATTGAAGCACATTTGTCCAAAGATGTCATCAGTCGATGTGCCAATTTCTAAAGCATTCTTAGCATCGGTTTGCGCCTCGTTGTCCTTCAAGCAACTCGCAACACGATCGTCAATTATCTCATTGCCATCGAAAACTTTGATCTTTGATTCCAAGCCATTCGCAGATTCAATAGTGATGCTAATCATATCCGGCAACGATATCGAAATAACATTTTTCTCCGTATGATGATGCGTCTGTTCAGCGCGATTAAAATCCGACGGGTGACAATATTTCCCACCGCAGCATCTACTTTCATAAAAATGAGACCTGCCTTCACTAAAATCCTCCCTGCGTGTTTGCGAGCCCGAATTCGATGAGCCCAAAGGAATTCCCGTGTTTGTCGAATTCTCAATCGACTCCACGCTTCTTCTACCAAAATGACCGGACAAATCTGATCCACCAACGCTCGACAAATTGCTACCAGAATAATTCGGAACATCGGACATAATACCCGAGTCATTTCTCGGCGACCCAATCGTCACAGGGAATTCGTCGTAATAATCGTCAGTGACTATAGCAGCGTCTTTGCAGCGTACAATCGGTTGTTTGGGAGTTTCGGTGATTGTCGAAATTTCCTTGACACGCAAAACTGATCTGGTCGATGAAAATGTTTCATAGTCTTCATGACGATCAGTGAGCATCGAGGCGTCTTTGTAAATAATTTTCGGCTCATCGGTAAGGCTTGCGGTGTCTCTAACTCGAACTGTTTGTTGATTATCCGTTTGCGTATCAACGCAAATTCTTCGTCTCTTAGCCAACATCTTTCGCGATATTTCCTGAAGTCGCATTCTCGTTGTGCTGGCTAATTTAACGTCCGAGCTCTCCGGCGAGCGAACCTCCGAGGCTGGCGTTGATGCCGTTGTGCCGGTTGTTCCTGAATTTCCGTCGTCAAAAATTTTCTTACTCGAGTATAATCTTTCCGTAACAGCAGCCACAATTTCAGCTCTTCTTGCCCTTTGAATAGGCGTATGAACTCTCGTTGGAATTTGTTCTTGATCCAAAGATCCTTTGCGGCTTGTTCGATCGCGCGTTACAAGCTCGTCTTTTGAACTACTTGAACTGCTGTCCTTGCTTGTCTTTCGTTTAAGTCCATCGATGCTCTGTTTTCTCGGTTGATTTCGAACTTTTCCGCACGAATCTTTTAAAATCTTGTCGTTATCGTTGTTGCTTACTTTTTGTTGCGAATCCCTGGCAGCCCAATTACCAAAATTTCTCCATGAATTTCCCAATTTCGTTAATTTCTGATCGTCAACCTCTTTGATATTGTTGAGTTTCTTGATTTTATCCAAGCTGCCATTCCGCTTGTCCAAATTTGTGTGGGATCTTTCTATTGGACATAAAATTTCATTTTTTCTTGACAAACTTTCAATGGAACCGTATTTCTTCAACGATTGTAAATTAACGGATCTTTTCGACGCTAAATCACTGTCAATAGAATCTTGTTTTCGCAATTTCGTTCTCACTCTTGGTCGATTCTGTGTCTCAAAAGGCACATCAGAATTTACCGGAAATTCGTGATTGTTCAGAACTTCTGTTGGAGAAAAATCGTCGTTTTGTCGTTGATCAATCTGGCAATTTGGTGAATTCTTACATTCCGTCAAAGTGTGACGATCAGTGCTTTCCGGGAATTCTGTATCAATCGCGTCTTCGTGAACGCTGTCACTGCAGATTTCCTCAATCTGATGCGAGTCGACCTGAATATTTTCGTCTGGTTTAATCAATACCGCGACTAAAGTTGGAATATCAACGAATACCGGCTCGTCTATCTCGTCATTGACAAAGATTTCTGATACTTTGGCTTGATGATATTTATTGGAATTGAGTTCCCACGACGAGCCACTTGAATCCTGAGGATCTTCAAGAGAACTGAAACGCTTCAAGGAAGTGGGCGATTTTTTTCCCGAGACTGGACTTGCACTGTATCTTCGCTCGTGTATCCCTGATTGCTTGACTTCGATGGGTTCTTCGGGTTCTTCTTCGCCCTCCTTATTATCGATCGCTGGAGTCTTTTCCTCTACGTTCTTGACCTCCTCTTCCTGATCACGGTAATTCAGACATCCTGGCGGCGAGTCAACGTTGATATTTATATTCTGTAAAAAAAAACAAATCATCATTTTATTACTAAAATTTATTTCAAGTGTACAGAGTTGCCTAAAAATCATGAACATCAAATTTAATTAAAAAATTATGCAGAAGAGAGAAATTTATTACAAAAGTTCTTGGAATAAAAATTTCTATTTCACAGACTGGACGGAATCCTTCTACGAGAAAAATTCTCCGTTCGCAGATGTTGCAAGGAAATTTAGTAAAAAAAAGTTACACCGCAGGGAAAAATTTACTACAAAGCTAGGCATATTTTCTAGGAATGATCCTCAAATAAAAATTCTTATTTTCAGACCACGCAGAGTTTGCCTGCAAAGAAAATTGACTGTTCGCAGATGTTACAAGGAAGTTTACTGAAAAAAAAAGTTACTGCGCGCAAAAAATTTGCTACAAAATTGGGCATTTTTAGAGTGGGCATATTTGGCTCACCTTTTCAAGTAACAAGGACTTCAATCTGGCTACTTCAGCTCTGAGTTCCCTGATGATCCTTGACACGGGATCCTCGTTTATCACCGGTCTGTTAATGACGCTCTGGGCCCTCTGAGCAAAGCGAAGAGTATGAGACGTCTCGTTGTAACTCCCGCTTGCAGGAGATATCGCTGTAATTGTTCATCGAGGTATTTCGCTTTAATCGATGTTGAAATATATAGCAAATAAAATAGAACGTACCTAAGCAATGTGGTGATGAACGATCACTCAACCACGCCATATATGTTCTAAAGTTCAAAGGTGTTTTACCACTACCAGATAACTTTAACGTTATCCTATTATTATAGCAAATGTGTATGTATAATTTTTGCTACTCATGTTTTGCGACAGCACGTGTCTAATACTAAATATTTAATTTAAGGATGCTTCACGCAAATATATTCCCAGACAAAAGTGTGATTGCATAATAATTTATAGTAGTTTGCGATGCAAGAAAAAATAAAAGAAAAATTAATATATTAACAAGTTTGTGGTTAAAATAACAAAAATTAAAAAAAAAAAAAAAATTCTTAGGTATTTAGTAAAATCAGAATTATTAACATTTTTTAATAAATTCTTTAAATTAATATAATAATAACTTATTGAAAATATTATTATTAAAAATTAATATTCTTTGTATACTAAATATAATTATTATAAATTAAATGTTGTCTTTTAGCAAAGTACTAAAATTGCCATCGAATCGAACATTCGATTGAGAAATTTATACGAAATAGACCCTTAATCCTTAATATATAATCCTCGAAAAGGGTGCACAAAATTTAAAAAAAAAAACAAAAATTAAATCCGTTTTGGCGTCGAAGCCCATTAAGAAATAAATATTTTATGAAAGTTTTTCAACAGCTGGAATTTTTATGGGACCATTGTATAAAAAATGTATAAACTATATATGTCGAACTCGGATATATGCAGATAATGCGTGAGCGTAAATAAACGAAAAGCGCAATCTGCCGATGAATGAAAAAAAAAAAAGAAAATAATCCATCCTCCATTACAAAATGAAGAGACCGTTAACGATTTAATAAATATTTAATCGGCTGCACTTCTCTTTACTTTGCCATTGTCCATTTATCATGGTTCACCGAGCCATGAAATATTTAAATTTCCGCGCGAATATTTCGGCTACCAAAGGACTGCAGAGGATTTCGTTTAATTCGTGCCAATTGTACGTCGACGAAGGAGGAGGAGGAGGCAATGAAAATCGATTTTTCAATTAAAATTCGTTCACGATATCAAATAATTGTGTGATTAAAAATTATCGAGCAAATGAGCGATGAAAACTGTGCTACGATTTTTTTTTGTTCTACGCGTCATTAAATTTCTACTAGTGAGTTAAAAAAAAAAGTGCAAAATACTATGACATAAATTAAGTTGAAATGAAAATCAAAATAAATGAGAGGTAATTTTTTTGTAATCACTCGTTGCAATAAAAGAATTTATTTAAATATTAATTTAAGAAGGTTTGGGTTTAAAGTACAATTTCTTTCACAAGAATTTCAAAATCAGTCTTTATTTTTATGCATGCAAAAAAAAAAGAGTATGAAGTCAATTGAATTATGATTTAATTCAAAATTTAAAAACAAACAAAAAAAAAACAATCTACGATGAAATTAAAGGAAATTTATAGAATTTTTTCTATTACTCCCATTTCATTTACTCTTTAAATTTATTGATTTTTTAATTTACAAAGTGCATCAATGAAATGTGGCTTTCAATTTATTTTCTCTCCATCAGATCAGCATTTTTCTTCAGGATTCCTTAATTTCCCAATAATTCGTGAATAATAATGCCAAGCCCTACAACTACATCAACATTTTTTTATTTTTCATTGTTCTTTTTTTTGTAACTTCTATTTACCAAATCACGTTTAATCGCTCTACGCTGGTTATCGAATTTTAATCACTCCATCTTAGCTCGCCTGGAAAAGCGTGTAAACCAATTATATCCAGATAATCGTCGAAGCTTCGTTACACAAAAAAGGGATAATTTAATGATACCGAATCTAAATTCGTTTTTGAGAGGGTGAGATGAAGGCAAATTTTTTTTTTTGTTTTTTTTTTTATTGGCAAAAATGAGGATTTAATGAGGCGCAGCTTACTTGCAAGCATAACCGTGGTAGCATTTCCACCGAGTACGTCCTTCAGGAGCCAAGTGAGTGCCGAATCCCTGTATGGGATAAATCTTCGGCCAGGACCACTCCTGGTCAAGCCTCTGTCCGCCAAAGCGGATATAACGTTTCCGAGAGCCACGAGACTTTTATTTATATTAGCACCTTCCTAATAATTAAAAAAAAAAAATTAATAAAATCAGTAGTAGTAATATTTTTATTGCGTCACGTTTTATAGAAACAAAGGCAAATACGGATTTTTGACGTCACAGATCCGTCTATATGTTTAATGAAAATATATTGGGTCCGATATATTTTAACGAAAATATATAATAACAAAAATTCTCTCCAATGACTAAAAATGACTGCTTACACAAGCTTCGAAAATCATTTTAAAAAAGTTCTCATGTCAATCTTCAAGAAATTTGGTTTTATTGTCAAAGTGGGAAATTCCTGAATGTTCGTGTTTATTTATTTATTTTTTTTTTAAGAATTTAACTTTTTTTGCAAATATATTTTCTTCTATATTACGAATTTAAAAACATCGACAATGGAAATTTATTGAAATTGAGTCTGAACTACTGTGTCAGAAAATTCAAGAAAAATGAAGGCTACTCACTTTTAGACGATTTACACCGCCACAAGCTGTTGCGCTCTCACTACCAGCCAGATCGACCAAATGAAGTTTACTTCCACGTGGAAAATCGTTCCTGCGAGGAACGCTGCTCGAAGCTGCGGTTGAAAGCGCTCCCGATTGACCGGTATTGTCCGAAGTCGGGAGGAGAGACAATGTGAGCAAAGCGTGACTTCGACTGCTAGTTGGATTCTGCAGGGTCGACGCTGTCTTCCTGGCCCTCGTGCCCTCCTCGACTCGCGATATCAGAGAACCCAGCGTTGAAACTGCGTGGTGCGTTAGACCTTTTTAACGAGAAAAATTAAAGACATTAATTACGTATCTGTTAGTGAAGTACAACTCGTTTAAAAGATGTCAAAAAATGAGAAAGAAAAGGTATCGCTCGATTTACCCTGAACGTATGGACCCAACCGAGGGTGTTCCCTCACTCTTAGTCCAACGCAGTTTGACGTTGGTCTGAGCAAGTCTCTCACTCTCTCGTTGTACACTTCGAGGTAACTGCATTTAGAACCAAAAAAATTTATTATCAAAGTAGTTGATATATTGCAGATTTAAAAATTTTTTTTTTTATTTGCTTCTTTGCTTTTATATCCCTTCTGACCTCTCATAAGTTAAATCATAGGGTTGCTCAATGAAGGTGTACCTCTTATAAATTAAGGTACAGAGTTTCCCAATGAGGACTCACATTAATTAAGTTACAAGATTTTCCAATGGAACATTGCTGTCCATGAACTAAGTTTAGGTTTTCCAATGAGGGTTGACCTCTTGTAAATTACGTCACAGGGATTCCAAAGTTTAGATCCTTCATTTTTTATTTGTACAATTCCCCAAATTGAAATCGATGAAAAAACCGAAATTACGTGGAATATCCTCTACACAGGCTCCTTAATCCTAAATTAATTTTTTTTCTGAAAAGTCAGAATCCCCACAAATATATTTGATTAAAATAGAGTCCTTAAATTCTTTTAAAAAGTACATGAAAACTTATTGGTCGATTGCCACAGCATTTTCATAAGCTGTTGTGAAATTGGAACTCATAAGCTCTTGAAAAGTGGCAGATGCCGGAGCTTGAATGCCAGGAATTCCTTCTCGTTCCGTAGCGCAGACTTGTTTGCATTCTTTAAGAAACGTCTACGAGGCCGAGGATTGCGAGACCTCATTACAGCAGACATACGTATCTTACACCCTGTTCACTATTCAACAGCGGTAAACGTACGAAGATTGCCTCAAGAAAATAAACGGCTGAAATTCGAGTACGCTTTCCGTAGGAGCAATTTCACGCGGGCAATAAAAAAAAGCAGCGTGTACTGCGAATGTACAAAATCGAAGAGAAAAAAAAAAAAAAAAAAAGAAACAGACACTTTGGTGCATCAGCGTTCGGAGCAATTGGCAAATCTGCTTTTATATAGGTCAAACCAGAACCTTGACTTCATATCTTGATTCACCAACTACCTTACCAAGTAGAGAAAACTTTGTTCGCATCACTTTGTTTGTTCCGAACTAAAATTGATGTAACTCAGGTGATAACGATATTCTTGGCAGGCATTTTTTTTATTAAGCCGTCATAACGGGCCTCGAAACTATCCTATTTTTATTGACTAGCACTTGTGCAGTTTAAAAAGCGAAGCGAGTTCAGAGAGAGGCGGAAAATAACAGAGGAGTTCTTTCTGTTTTTTCTTTTTTTCTTTTTTTTTTTTTTTATCTGTACGTTTCAAACTTTTTCGAGTAGCAAAAGTATCACTCGCACGCTCGCACAGCAAATAGAGCGAGAAAGGAGTATTCAAAAGCATCGACAAGTTTGCCAGCACCTTTGGGACTGGAAAGCTCGCTCGCCGGTATAGCATTGAAGGCAATCTATAACGTGGGGCGGCTTCGTGTCTGACAGATATTACGAGTGGGGAAGAAAAGTAACGGAATAAGAATCGACTCGACGCCACAACGAGTGAACGTTACGCGAATAAACGAAGAGAAAAAAATGTTTATGTAAAACGTTATTGGATGCTCAATCGGTCGTTAATGGCGGTTGCTGTAACACCTTGACATGGAAATTGAGCATTTTTTCACAATTAACTACAAGCTGAACACAGTTTTGGTTGAGGTTGAGGATTTGTTAAAAGACACATGAGCTTGATTGGCTATTTTTTTTTTTTTTCACAATAACCACATAAACATAGTTTGGATCTATGGTTTTGTTTATGCGTAGAGATGCGAAGGGATGCGAGGAGATGCGGAGAGGTGCGAAGAGGTGCGAAGAGGTGCGAAGAGGTGCGAAGAGGTGCGAAGAGGTGCGAAGAGATGTGAAGAGATGTGAAGAGATGCGAAGAGATGCGAACAGTTACGAACAGTTGCGAACAGATGCAAGGAGATGCAAAGAGGTGCAAAGAGGTGCGAAATGGTCCGAAATGATGCGAAACGGTGCGAAAAAATGCGTTTTCATCACTGACTTCACTCAAACTTGTTTGTGATCAATACTGATCATGAATCCTGACCAATCCTGACAGACTTTTGATGTCTCTGTGCCCTAACTAAGTCTTCCAATAAAGGAACGAAGCTTCAACAAAGCATAACCTTACAATCGTCCCAACATCAAGCTGACATTGACGACTAATGTTGGCAAATTGTCCAAAAAAATGAATTCAAACGTCCTTGACTTTGGACGTCTCCCCTTGACAAAAAAGTTCCGATAGAGATATGCAAACCACAAATGGAATATTGTGGCTACCTAGTGATTATTTAATTTTCAAATGAGCATATATATACATACACGTAGCTGAAACAAATCCTTAGACCTTCGATATATGAGATTAGAGAGTTTGATTATCAGGATAGCATGCCTAAACCGTTCTTTCTATTATCGCGGAAATCCGAGCCTACCATTGGGTATCCATTGGGTATCTTGGAACAGTAACTTACGTATATAATGACGACGTGAAATCGATCGAAGAGACAAGAGGTAGCTTTCATTCGAAAATCAAACAGTCGAAGACCTGGGATTCTAATGTTCAATTGTAGGATTGAGCCACTATCCTCTATCATTACTCGATCCATTGTCAGAGCCATACCCTAATCGCGATTCAATACGATTTGACGATTGCTCGATATATATACATATATCTGTATATTCGATGCTATACCCATCATAGACCATTATTAGTAAGGTTTTAGTATCGTTCGTGAGTAACGGAAATTAGATATCGTACCAGCACAATGTTTTTCAATTCCTAATATTGATTCCTATAATTCCTATAATCGATTTAAGAGAAAGCTGCGAAAAATGACAAAAGGTGCAGAAACTCGTGAAAGGTATGGAAAAATGCGAAAATCTGTGGTGGAAAAAAGATTGGAAAAGGTGCTTAAAATGCGAAAAGCTGGCAAAAGGTGCGAAAAAATATGAAGGGTGCGAAGTGAAATGCAAAAAATTGCGAGAAAAGGCGCGGATGTTTCGAATTTGCAATCTCTCTAATTGTCGAAACACCCAATTGCACAATTCAGTGTGTATCACTTTCCGCATAGCCTCGGAATATCTCGTGGCATGAAGCCGTTTCGATTGTTGGGAATACGATATTATTTCCTTCCAATTTCAGATCAGAACTAATATCCTTCACCAAGATCTCGGGCTCATTCCTTCTCAAAGGTATTTCTAGACACCCAGCACGAAGGCATCGCTTGCTGTCACGACAGCCGATAGAGTTCTCTCGGCTATTTTCCACCCCCCTTCTCGGCAACATGTGTATCGGTATCCACGTGAAAATGAGCTTTCTCATGCGTGGCTATAAACTCTGTAAATTTACAAAACATTTTTTTAATTTTTTTTTTAAATTTATTAGGCAAATTATTCTCAGCTGAAGGTGGTACAAATAGTCGGTGATGTTTTCGGTAAAAAAAACATGGAAAAAAGCATCCCTACAATTTGATATATATATAGATATGTCTGCTTGGATTATTTATGAGCCTCGCGTGATACCAAACACGCGTAAATCCCAACACTTTATTAGTGAGAATTTCGCGAAAGCTGAATTAGTGCGTATTTAATAAAAATCAAGAAACTAGTTTTTTTGACATGAACATTTTTTTTTCATCATTATTATTTGTCACTTTTAATATACTCATGCAAATGTAATATAAAAAGAAAATTAAATTTTCCGATTACACGTTAAAATGAACAAAAATTAATTTTACACATTTAAGATGATTTTCGTAAAATAATTTTTTTTTTTTTAATAAGCAAATTAGTTTGTTACTTGTATCTATAAATCTTACGAATTCTAACAATAAAACCGAGAGAGTATTTTCATTTAATATACTGAATAAACGAAGTGTCTTATATATCCCTCAAGTTATATCTCACTGAAATATACAAAGGGCACAAAAGTAATTAACTCCGTGATTCTAAGAACAAAGGTTGCGATATATTTAACGCATTTGGCTCTAAATACCGTTGCTGTCGAGCTTTTGTAACCCAACAAAATTAGTCTGACAACCCCACGCTCGCGAGAGATATAGCCAATACTAACGAGCTTCAACCCAGACGTTACGTAGTAATAAAAAAAAAAAATAAAAAAATAAAATAAAACAAACAGAAAAACGTGGGTTTGCATGCTGGTTTGGGCTACCTGACCCTGTGGTTAGACTTTCACAATGTATTATTTATACAATCGCAACCAAAAGTTTTATATTCCATTGGAATTTTTTTAATTTTTAATTTAGCAATAAGAGACAAAAAATCTGAAACCATCAACGTTATTAAAGATACTAAGAAATATTCATTTTTAATAATAATAATAATAATGCGAAAAAGTTATAAATTAGTTTTTGTAAAAATTGCTAAGGACATTAAAAAAAAAAATGGTGTGAAAACATTTTTAATGGCACTTTTCCTGCGTAAAAATATTCTCAAAAAGCATTACGATTTTTTTTAACTGAGTTAAATGGTGCAAAGTGCTTTCAAAATGCGTAACATTTATTTTGGAAATTGAGTGAAATGGTGCAAAGTGTCCTTAAACTGCATTAGATTAATTAAAAAAATTTTAAAAATGCGTTGGCATCCCTCTCAGAGATTGACTTAAATATTGCAAAATGTATAAAAATTTATTTTCAACAAATATATATATCAATAGCGGCATGATTATTGAAAACCAAAGTTTTTTTCTTCGTGTCTTCAACATCGTTGATATTTTCCATATTTTAGTGTTACGTGTCACGATTATTGCTGATCGAACGAAACTTTTAGCTCGGAATGTATACGTCATACATCCTCAAGATCTTGGAAGACTTTTCGTCTTTTGACACTTGGCAATAATACTTTTTTTTTTTTTTCCGCGTTGTCGTAACCAGTCGACGCTTTCTGTTCAGAGTCGTGTATATCAGCTCGATTGGGGGGGCATTTTGGCTCGCTGTATTTACCAGGGCTCGTGATTAACTTACTCCACTTTGGAGCCCGTTCACCGGGCATCTATCCCCTTTCGCCCTTGTTCCGCGGACCTCTGCATACCAAGCCTCGGGCGGTCACGATCCGATAATTAAAGCGCTCGCGCACCGCACCACCGGTACGCCAGGCATTTCCAAACCCCATCCAAGCCTATATACACACACACACACACACCGGGAGTTCTGGTGAAGGCGGCGTTTTTAATTTTGTTAATTAAAAGTATAATTTAGAGAGTTTGGCTTGGTCGACCATGATGGCCCCGAGGCGGTGGTCGAAATTGAAAAAGAAAAAAAAAGAAGAAAAAAAAAAAAAAAGTCGCATTTATTTCGGATGAACACTGCATATGGCTTTTTTTTTTACACACTTCAATGGTGACTCGTGTGAATTTTTGTGCTCGTCTGTATTCTGCGGATTTGAATGTACTAATGAACAACTGCTTGAATCATTTCAAATCCGCCTGGTGGTAGTTTATTGGTTTCGTCATATTGGAATTATTTTGTATTTGGATTGGAGTGTCACAGCGAGAGGGTATTGAAAATGATTTAAGGCACGAATCGATAGAGCTGTGATTTTGAGGTCGAAGATACAAACTGTAATTGGAATTTTGTCAAATCGCCCAAAGAGACCAATCAAGCTTCCGGATATGGTCCTCTTTAATGATATCTAGTATTGCTGGAGTGCGTTTAAGGGCGCTCGTAACAATACGATTGTAGGTAATCAGAAACAGACTGAGTGGATGAATGTGAACGTTTCATGCTCGGGGTGTTCAAGTTGAGTTAATTTCGATACAGATTCGATGGTATATAATAAACTCTCATGGAGATGTTAGGTACGCAACGAACGATCCTCATTTTCACATTCGCTACCAGTTCTCCATCTGTAGGACTCACATTTCGGAGTACAGTGGAATCTCTGTTAAGGTAAATTGAGTCACCTTCATGGTCCGAAAGAGAGTTAACTTCATCATCGACTCTCAAAACGTCACGGCTCGGCAGTTTACTATCAGTTCTTCAGGTTCTTCGTTTCATTTGTAAGGTTCTTCAGGTTCTTCTTTCATTTGTAATGAAAATTTAGGGTTGAAAGCGTCTCGACACGACTTTTCAATTTGCGTTCTTCAGGTACTTCACGGGGCGAGAAGGGAATGCGGATCTGGAGGCGATGCGGCTCGGCCGTTTACGTTGCTTTCTTCAGGTTCTCCAGATTTGAGAAGAAACGTGAAACTAACAACGATTCGCCCAAGCCATCGACTTTGCGTTTCTTCAGGCCTCCCTCAAGGACACTTCAGCCACCTGAAGACAGACCCCACTGGTCTCAAACTCACAACTTATGAAAAGTCCAACTGTACTAATACATCACCTGTGCCAAGCGAGCACGTGGAGTGTAGGTGGTGTAAATCCATTAATGCCCAAGTCGTTAATCGAGAACCCAGCCAGACCGTAAATTCGCGCGATTATACTGGCGGCTTTTATTAGCCTATTATTCCACAATACGTTAAAATTCGCAGGAGCGTGTATCCGCAGCACTTACTACGTATTTCGGGGTGCAAACTGCTTTTCCAAACGTTCGACGAATTCAAAAGATCGCTGCTACATACGCATATATATATATATATATATATATATTTCGATACACCAGAGAGCGCTAACATTCACTCATATTCAGGACGAACGCGTGCAATATTTACGTGACAATATTCACGCCTCTACGTTATAGCGTCTGTTATACCAGTCAGCAACGAGAACAATGCTTCATATGTACCTACTATAAATTCATATTTATTGCTGTTATAATGAATCCCTCATCCACGTCACTATGCTACTACGGGAATTGCAGGATACACTGTTGTCCATCCGAACCCCACTCAGTGGATATTAAAAGTCCTGTGTTTCGATAGTTAAATGGCAATGACAAAAATGTCCATTACGTCGGGGAGTCTACATCGTAAACTGATGGTACAGTAGTTTTAGATAGACTGACACCTTTCGTTCGGGTGAATTGTTCCAATAAACCTTTGGATTTTATGAAGACCAGTTATTGTCGTAAAGTTTTGCAGGTTTTTTTTTTTTAGGATTGTACTTATGAACTTGTAAAGCGGTTAGGCTGATCCCGCAATTTAAAACTCATGATGGAGCTGACTCCTCATAACTTAAGCTCGTGATAGAGCTGAGCCCTCACAACTTAAGCTCGTGATGGAGCTGAACCCTCATAAGTTCAGCTCATGGTGGAGCTGAATCCTCAGAACTTAAGCTCATGAGGGAACTGACCCCTCATAAGTTAAGCTCATGATGGAGCTGAACCCTCACAACTTAAGCTCGTGATGGAGCTGAACCCTCATAAGTTCAGCTCATGGTGGAGCTGAATCCTCAGAACTTAAGCTCATGAGGGAGCTGACCCCTCATAATTAAAAGCTCGTGATGGAGCTGAATCCTCATAAGTTCAGCTCATGGTGGAGCTGAATCCTCATAAGTTAAGCTCGTGATGGAGCTGAACCCTCATAAGTTCAGCTCGTGATGGAGCTGAACCCTCATAAGTTCAGCTCATGGTGGAGCTGAATCCTCAGAACTTAAGCTCATGAGGGAGCTGACCCCTCATAAGTTAAGCTCATGATGGAGCCTGATCCCTCATAACTTAAGCTCGTGATGGAGCTGAACCCTCATAAGTTCAGCTCATGGTGGAGCTGAATCCTCAGAACTTAAGCTCATGAGGGAGCTGACCCCTCATAATTAAAAGCTCGTGATGGAGCTGACCCCTCATAATTAAAAGCTCGTGATGGAGCTGAATCCTCATAAGTTCAGCTCATGATGGAGCTGAATCCTCAGAACTTAAGCTCATGAGGGAGCTGACCACTCATAAGTTAAGCTCATGATGAAGCCGACCCCTCATAAGTTAAACTCATGATGGAGCTGACCTCTCATAAGTTAAGCTCATGATGGAGCTGACTCCTCATAACTTAAGCATGCAAAAAGGTAATATGGATTTAAAAAAAAAAGTTGACTCTTAAAATTTAACGTCATCTACATGTCGACAGATTCTGATTGACAGAACTGAGCTAAATAAATCCTATGAAAATATGGCGATACTCGGTCGTAACATTCTGGGACAGGCAACGGCGTGGTTCACTGAACATATGTCAGTATACATACTTTAAGTATACCATATTACACATATAGCTGTATACATCTATATATGCAGGTATGCGTGATGAAATAAGTTCGATAGTTTGTATCGCTTCGATTTCTGCTCTATATGCATGCGCTTTATCGTTTCTTCCGCCAGCAGCAATTCTTGACATGAGAGCGGAAGAATAGGGGGCGAGGGGCTGTTATCATAGATTCACGAAATATCGATGCATCGACGTAAAGGCGCTGAGGGCCGAGGGTAAGGCACTTCTGAGGATCGCTGCTCAATATATTTTAGCTATCCTCTTAAAGATTTTACGTCGACCACCGAACGTACTTTTCACACATACTCGGGGTAGTTTTTTTTTTTTTTTTTTTTCTCTCTACCGTACGTGTCACGATGTTTGGAAAAAAAAGTGTAGGCTATGGGGACAACAGACCCAGTCTAAAGTACAACGACCTATAAAGTTGAGCAAAATATAAAATTCCCTCACGATATTGCAAAGAATAACACAACCCCTCCATCCTACCCCGTCTGCACCACTGGGGTTGTCGCTGTCGTGGCACTTCTCGTTCGTCAAAAGCTTTCCGGGGTTCTCACCCCGTTATTGTTCTTCCACATGCGGTCAGAAAAAAAAAAAATCTAGTTTGTCGAAGCCAACTGAATTCGGTCAATTTAGTCAATTGATTTCGGAAAATTCAGCCATCTAAATTTGATCAATTCAGAATTAGCTATACATATATATATAATACACAGTCATTTTAACAGAAATTGGGAATTAAATCAATGTGATTATATAATAATAATAATAATAATGTATTTTCCAGTCATGCGAAAAAGATGTTAATAAATTATTTTAAAAAGGCTGGATTAGGCAATTCGACAGAAAACTTTACTTTTATGATATGAAATAAATACTATGTTTTCCCCAACCACATATAATTTTTTTAACCAACTTGATGATTTCATGATTTTTAACCAACTCGTTTAAAAAAAAAATTAAAATTATAAGGAAATACTAAAAAAAACATCACACGCGTTCCAAAAAAAATCGGAGGAATTCGTAACATGCAAATAAAATGTATTCAAATAAAATAAAATAAATATATATCTATAAAAATTATTCTGGAATTATTGTTATTATTATTATTATTACTCAAAATCAATGTATTTTTTTTTTATTTTTTTTTTTTCAATTTTTTTTGTCCATCTAAAATAACTAAAAATCAAATAAAACTGAAACTTTTGATTCCAAATGTGCGTGCAATGCATTCTTAATCTATAATCATAATATGGCGCGCATTTGATTTTAATCACAGTTACCTGTCGTCTGCTTTAAGAATTTATGAATCACACCGATGACGTTAAATTGAATCCCAATCGATTTCCAAAAAAAAAAAATTCAATGTTCTATATTACCGTTTGTTCTTGCAACGAATTTTATAACACCAAAGCCTGAAGAGTAATTCCAAAGCTCAAAAGGCTTGAGATTTTCCAGTCACTTAAAAAAATTAAAAAAATTTGACGATGCACTGGGAAAAATAAATTCGGCTTAAAATCCTTGGATCCCTCGCGTTTTTTTTTTTTTTTTTTTTTTTTTTTTTCTTTTTTTTATACGGTTCAATGAGCTTGCGTCCGACTAGGATTGCGAGTCACGAGGCACTGAGCTTAGACACATCGAGGCCACCTAGAAGAGCCGTCGAGCCGCAAGCTCTGTGTGAGGTGAGGGTGCCAACTTAGGGCTCACAGCTCTCACCCTACAAGCAAACCCCCTCATCGTTTGCCACTGGCTCCCTACTGGCACATAATATTTTTCTCCTTTCTTGGCTTCCGTCGTACTACATATTGTCACGTGCGTTCGAGCTTAATACCCTCAGCTATTTCCCTCGAACCATCTCTGGAAGAAGCTTTACGAGTGCAGCTTGGAATTTATCGAATATTCACTCAAGGTACCTCAGGTGAAAAATTGAAAAAAAAAGAAAAAGAAAAAAAAAGCGTATTAAATAAGTTGAAAATAATGTTCTCGATCATTAAATTATATATTGTCCAAAAAATAACAACGTCTTAAAATTTTTTAATTATTTCTCTGCTTTTTCGAATACACGTGATTTTTTTAAAGAATTTTTCTTTTAAAGAAATAAAAAGCTGAGATTTTTATTTCCATTTTTATTTACAACAGTCCCATTTTCCGGCTTGCTCAATTAAATCCTTCGAAGTATGCGCAGTAGATCTGTATCGAAGTTTTGAGCAGAAATTTGCGCGGCAAAATCGCAACTGAACATTATATTCTGATGCAGAAGCTATTCATTTTCGTTTCCCTTGCGATTTTCGCTGGAATCCCCGCGTTTTGTGCCCGATAAACTTTGATAATTCCCTGAATTCTTCGCAGCTATTCCAATCGCGTGTGGATGTCATACATTTTGCTATCCGCTTGGTAGAATTTTCCCGTGTTAAGTATCGCATCTCCGCGGGCAATATCGAATATCATTCTACAGTGAATTGTCTATATACGTATATACATATATATATATATAATGTAGCACTTTGTAACAAGGTTAGTCACGAACGAATGATATTACTGAACTTGAAACTCTCGCAATCTGACAAAATATAATAGATCGCATATCGGACCGATTGAGGCAAACCTTGACCGAATGGCAAAACCTGTCTCGATACCTTCTACTTTCCATTACACATATACATTGAGTCATTCCATGTCAAATCAAAAGGCAGCTCGAAACTTTTTCAACAATCTTCCCAATCAATTAAGTGTTTAGTACAATTTGTTTGTAATTTGTAATCCATTTTTTTACTCAATGAGAAGATATATCGGGTTGTCCGCGTCAAGTCGCCGAATTTTTTAAAATTTTTGGATGAATTTTTATATCAATTTTCGTTTCCTCTGCGAAAATTAGAGGATAAAAAAAAAAAGGGTTTTTGGAGTGTCATAAAAAAATGCAAGAATTTCTTGAATGTTTGTGAGTGTCTGTGTGAGGGTCGGAAAATATTTGAAATACATGCAGATTTGTTATTTTGCAAAACAATTTTAAAATCTTAGCAATCCGTATCTCACCTAACGGAGACATTAAAATTTCCATTATTGCTCTTTTCTTCATCAGCAAGTCGCAGAAACAATCCTTCGCAGACTCGAGGCGTAAGCCCTGGATCTTCCTAAAAATAACAATTTCATTATTCGAGAGAGAATCCGATATTACTTTTAATGCCTTTTATTTCGTTAAACCGATTTTGTAAATATTAAAATCCGAATACAACAATTTTTGATAAAAATAAAGCTTTTTCTATGAAAATATTCAGTGAATTTACGTTTACTGATAACGATTGGAATATATATATAATAATAATTAATAATTCCATGCAATTAGCCGTAAACTCGAATCCCACAAAATCCAATAATAGTACTCCCCGAACGTTTATATATTATTTGAGACGAGTATTAATCAGCAATATAACAGCTCGATGGATTTTTATTCCACTTTTTAATTATTGACGATAGTGAAAAATAGATGCAAATAATGCCCTGGCGGTTTTTTTTTTTTCAACCAAAAACTGACTGAAAACCAAATTTTATTTTTAAATACTTTTTAATATTTAAAGAAAAATACAGGTGACATTTTTTCTTTTTTTCTTTTTTTCATAGAATAGAAAAAAAATTATTTTCAAAAAGAAATAATAAATCACATTTTTGAATTTTTTAAATGTATTTGCTGTTTGAAGAAAAAAAAATATATATATATAATGCACCTTTGAGCCCATCATTGTGTACGTCTTTCCTGATGCACTTTGTCCATATGCAACCAAGCAAGAATTGTAGCGTTTGAAAAGAGCATCGAGAATGGTTTCTCCAAGTGTCTCATAGATCTTTTCCTGGCTCGCATAATTCTCGGATCGTGGATCCGACGAGTCAAAACAATAGTCGAAGCCATATCTTCGTGTCCGTTCACGGCTGTCGCCTGCCTTGTTCGACGAAACTTTAAGATTTGTCAGTGCAACAGTCTTCGCTTCCGTGTGAACCACGATTTCCGATCCAGTCAGATGAATTTCGCTGGAAAGCAAATAGATTCACATTATATGAAATATATTTTTAAATATACTTTTTTTAAAAATATTATATGTTTGTATATCTGATCCAAGAAGTATAACAAGAATAATTGCAAAGATCTCGTGGAATTTCTAAAATCGGATTTGGCTCGTTTCCTAGCAGAAAATTGTGCCACTATTCTCGGCCATTCAACTCTGCTTTCTCCTCATCTGTTGCTCAGATACCTGGGGCAGTTGTATTATTCGACATTTTTTGTTTGTTTGAGAATCGAACGACTTTGAATGATTTAGAAGAATGTAAAACGTCATACAACGATTTCGAACGACATAAAATGTCATAAAACGACTTAATAGTACAGTTTGGAATGATGTTAAACAAATTATAATGATTTAATACAATTTCGTACAGTTTAGAACCACTTAGAACAGTTTAGAACGTCTTAGCACGGCTTAGGTGGTCTCGGGACGTTTTAAAACGTTTTAGTACGGGTTAGAACGTCTTAGTACGGTTTAGAACTTATCCGTATGGTTTAGAACGTTTCCGTATGGTTTAGAACGTCTTCGTATGGTTTAGAAAGTCTCCGTACGGTTTTGATCGTTTTAGTACAATTTGCAACGATTTAGTACGTCTTAGTACCGTTTAGAACGTCTTAGTACGATTTAGAAAGTCTTAGTACGGCTTAGAGCGTGTTAGTACGGTTTATACCTTCTCAGTACGGTTTAGAACATCTTAACACATTTTAGAACGACATAAAACAGCTTAGAACCGTTTGCAACAACTTCGAACCGTCTACAACGACTTGGACTGGTTTACAACGACTCAGAACGGCTTACAGCGACTTAGTACGGTTTAGAACGGCATAAAACAATGTACAACGACAGAAAACGGAATAAATCAACTTGTAACAACATAAAACGTCATAAATCGACTTGGAACGACATAAAACCCCATGAATCGACTTGGAACGACATAAAACGACTTAGAATGACATAGAACGACACCGAACGACTTACAATAACTTAGAACGACAGCTCTGCTTTACTACGGCTTAAACCGACATCAAACGACGTGTGAGAACAACGCAAAATTCCATTCTACAAAGTGCGAACGACTCACGCGCTCTCTATCAGTGGAGAATTGATCAGTAGCGCCACCACTATCTATTTAACCTACTTATTTAAAAAAAATGCCTCAAAAACTACAAAAAATTATCGGAAAAAAACTTTTCCCATAATCTTATCTCTAACTCGCTGGTGGACAAGCTTCGCAACGGATGCCTTTAGTTGAGGTTGTTTCATCTTCTATTCATTCTGCTCTTCCATCCTTCTAAAAATAGGCACCCGAGGGCTGAACACGAGAAGCTGCAACGCAGGCGTATATTGCCCCGTGCCGACATCCGGACCCCATTCAAGAAGGGAAATAAAAATTGCCCAAACAAAAAAAAAAAGCAAACAAAGCAAGTGCAGCTTTATTTTACTATTTTAACTCGTAACCTTTTTCAAGGTTACTCGGATTTTATGCAAAATTACAATTTTTAATATTTAGGATAATTGTAAAATGGAACCTAATAAAATATAAACATTGAATTTTTTGTTATTCTAGTGTTTTTTGCTGCACTTAAAATTCGTGGTATTTTCTCTATATTGGATTTTCAATAAACCTTGACCTTGAACACCATGAAGAGGCGCTTCGAACGGACAAAAATATAAGTGCAGTGTCGAGGTCCGCACATTGGACATCCTTTAACCAATCAGTGCACATCGATTTAAAAAAACGAACAGAATTAAGCGATTTCCTGTTACGTTTGAATTTTAATTCTCTTTTTTTTTACAAAAGTTCAACAATAAAAATTCAGACAATTATACCAGGAATTTGTGGTCGTAAGTTTGAACTCCATTTTAAACTGTATATCACAGTTTGAGAACTTCAGTACAATTTTAAATAAAATTTTTTAATTTTACATTTAATTATTGATATTTAATAAAAATATAAAATCGATCGATTTGACGAATTATTAACGATCCGATTAAATATCTCGAGCACACCGATTGGCTCATTTTTATTGTACTGTAAATTTGTCTAAATTTTATTAGCTACCGTTATTTATTTATTTATTTAAAAAAAAAATTCAGTGCTCCGTTTTAATCTTGTTTAATTCTTTCACACCGGTTATAAAAACCTGCAATGTAAAAAAAATTGTTTTTACATTTTCCTTTTTTTTTAATTAAAAAAAAATAAATAATAACTATTATATTTCAATGTTTCAAAAGTTTAAACAAGAATTCAACAACAAAAAATCACTACTTCCACCCCTTGAATTGTAACCCTCTATTTAATTCGAAGAAACAGTTACGAAAATATTTTTTCGAAAAAAATTCTTTTATTATTAACTAAATTATAATTTTTATTTTGAGATATCGAACTTATTTTTAGAACAAAATGTATAATTACGTACCGTTCGGAAATGGGTCGTACTCTTACTGCCACCTTAATATTCGCCATTTCGTTGTTCCTCGCACCCGATGACGTTTTAATTATTATCACCGAATCAGCGACATTATATATTTTCACCAACACCTTCCTAATCACAGAATCTTAAATTAAAAACAAAATACTAAGCCTATCACTGTTTTAACGTCATAAATGTAAAACAAACTATTTTTAAAATATCAACAATTTCTAAAAAAAAAAAAAGCTAAAAAAAATTACCTAAAAAAAAAAAGAAATTTATTTAAAAAATGTTGATTCAGAAGAAATTTCGTATGGATTTTTAGCAACACCTTCTAAAATTACACTAGCTTAAGATAAACTAGGCCTATCGCTATTTTAACGCCTTAAGTACATAAAAAATAAATAAACAACATTTAAGGTGCCAGAAATTTATTTTTCCAAATTTATTGTGCGAAGAAATTTATATAAAATTTTATCATCGTCTGCCAGATCGCCACTATCTTAAAATAAATTAGCAGGCCCATAAAAATATATCTTTTTTTTTAATGTTTAAGATGGCAGAATTTTATTTTTTTTTTATTTTTAGTAAAACGAAATTTTGTTGAAAAAGTCAATTGCAAATTATAAGAAAAGGGAAAGAGTAGACGTGTGGGGACACGCGTGCGCGTTTGCTTGGTGAATGCACGTGTTGTACTGCTGGGTGCGATGAAAATACCCTCTAGACGGTGCCGAGAAGCCAAAGTCGCCGCATGGTTTACCCCACCCTGACAAAACAAGCTGAGAGCCATGCATCTTAATGGCTTGTGATTTGTGCTGGCTTTTTAGAAAATAAGAGTAAAGCTCTTTGAACCATTAAGCATCAATAAAGCAAAAAAAAAAAAAAAAAAAATACATGAATAAGATAACCATTTTCAAAATGAATGAAGTTCAACTCGTTAATAAGATTTATGGTATTTAAAATCTGCTCGTTGAATTAACGTAAAATAAACGTGCATGTTTATTTTGGTGTCAGAAAGATATACAAGGATGTACATAATTATAAACCAAGAAGGTACATAGGCGCTAGCGCACCCTGAAGTCTACTTATACTCTATCTACTGCCATATCAGTGTATGCTTATTTTTGTATGTAGTCATTTATTAAGGAATTATTATGGCTGAGATTGAAAGATTATGTTTTATAAGTTTTCAGCCTGTCCAAGAATGAGATAAAAATTCTTGTTTAATGCAAAACAAATTGTACCTGTGATAATATTTTTTCGCTTGCTTTTGAAAAATCGCAAGTCATCAGAGAGTCTGAAGAACCTGAAGAACCTAGCACGAAAAAAAATGGGAACTCTCCTATATTTAGACAACTCCCCTATCCTTAGGAAACACACCCTTTAGGACCTCTTTCCTTACATTCGTATAATACATGAACAGGTTTTTCGTCCTTATAATTATTTTAAAGGTTTCATAAATAAATAATGCACTGTCATTTATTATTGTTATTATTATTATTATTATCATGATTATAAATAACCAGGATGTACATTTTATGATCTATCTAACATGCGTGAAAAAAAATGAACAGGACTAAAAATTATGCGAAATCAATTTTCTATCTTTCGTTTACTGAATTATTGGATTATCATTTTTTTTTTTTTTTTCGGACAATGCGTTCGAATATTTCCAAATCTAATGTTGACGAAGCACTCGTGAATTGCCTTATTTTAAGCATCCATCACTAATTATGACAATTTATCGTTTCAATTGTGGAAACTTAAAGAGGAAAGCTAATGGGAATATATTCAACTGTTTTTTTGAAATCTCTTTAATCGATTGTTAATAACCGACGAAGAAAATGCCAATGATGATTATCGGTGACACGTCTAAATGTTACTGCTGAACATTTTTATCGTCAGGAATAACCCAAAAAAAATATATATATATATATCACAGTTGAAAATAACACGTCATTTTTACATGATAAAATTTACGAATGTACAATTATATATATATATCAATAAATTGGCAATGTTAAATTAAATGTAACAAATATGGAATCCTTTTTTGTATTATGGCATTGATCTTTGGATTTTCCGACGAGAATGTGTCGTTTGGTCCCAATTCTTCTACTTCAGAGTCCAAACAATATTTTTTCTACTTACAGTAAGTATTTTAAAAAATACAGTAGAACCTGAATTATCAAAAGAGCTTTTTTTTTACAATTAGTGGCGAATTTTGGGTTTTAAAAAAGTTTATATTACGATAATCTTGCAGTGTGCTAATTATGAAATATGAATTTTTAAATGTAAGCTCCAAAAACGCATTTCTTTTTTTAATTGTAATTTTAATGTTGAAACGAGAGTAAAAAAATTCGTTTCCAAAGAAGAAAATTTAATTCAAATTCCGTCTTTTTTTTCTCTCAATTTTAAATATTTTTCATTAATACTTTTATTGTCTACAAAATTCTTTTGTCTTTTTCAGATTTTTATCCCTTATTTTCAAATAAAATATACAGTTAAGAAATCGATCTGGAAAAAAATTGAAGCCTCAAAAAAATAGCTTCTTAAGTCAGTTTCAATTTTTCTGGTTACTCAGTTTTCTGCTGTAATTGAAGAGACAGCGCGTCAATAATATGATTTTTAAAAGTCCGAATAAAGAACGTTGTGAAAAAATTCACAATCAAAGGTGTAAAAAAAATTTCGAAAGAGGTACGCTCGAATTTTGTTTGCCGCCAAGGAGAACTCCCGCGATTTTTCGACTGGAATTCGTAATCCGCGTATTCTCGTTTTAAAATACGATATACATTTTTTTTACCAATCAAATCGTAACGGCCAAATCGAAGTTAGATTATTTATTCCGGTGCTGCCATCTACGCCGAACTTTCCGTGATGAGATCCTACGAAAATTATGTTTTTAACAACTGTACATTTTTTTCGTTATACATTAAAACACATTATAAAAATTTTCAAACAAACACAATTGAACTACGAAAAAAAAAAAAAAACCTTTAAGACAGTTCTTTCGATACAGTCAAGTCAATCGAGCACAAAGATTTCAAAACATTGTTTGAACACGTTTTAAACGAAAAACTATTAAACAGTTCCTACTTAAATGTAGAAAAAAAAATTACAACAATTTGTTATAATTTTTTTTTGCGCACAAGCGAGACAGAAATATTAAACATTGCGAAAAAAAGAGAAAAAAATAAACAAGAAAATGCCAAAATTAAGAGTTCCATATTTAGGTCATGCTATCATATCGTCTACATCTAATTTTTGTCATTTAACTTTAAAAAAGAAAAATTTTACGTAAACATAACTTGAAAATCGTGGGTTAAAAAAAAAAGCTTACGAAGTATATTTTTCTAGTAGGTTGTCAAAAATCCAAGGTGCAACTGCTTCAATATAACAATAAACCTTTAAAAACTTTTTGCATTCTACGAAACACAAATAAATGTACAATTTCAAATCAAGCTACAATTTGGTTTGATATGAATGTGTATTTTTTACGCTTATTGCCTGTATCGACGATTTTACAATTAATATCTAATTTACTGGCATTTTTGCTTGAGATTTTCTTTGTATCATTTACGTGTGTTCAATTTTACGTATTTATCATCGCGTGACATTTAGACATGTAACCAAAAAAAAAAGTCATTGTTTCACCGCTTTTTTCCTTCGTAATAAACCTTAAACATTTTTTAAAGTCTTTTTTCATTATTTTACGTCTCTAATCTACATAATATTACTTTTGTACAATAATTCCTGCGATTTTGCATTTAAAAAAAAAAATACATTACCAATATTATTCGCATTTTACAAATTAATTTACATTCAAAACTACGTAAAAATTTAAGAGAACAAAAAAAATGGGCGACGTGACAAAAAGCTGCTAAATACAGTTTCTTTTTTTTTTTAGATGGAAATGTATTGATCTTGATATTTGAACTATTTACGAAAGAAAAAGTACAAGGTCTCTTTTTGTAATATTAATCTAAAACTTTTTTTTTTTTCTTTTTTTTAAGAGTGGTGAATAAAAGATGCATTCGTATATTACAACACCTTAAAAGTTAGAAGCTCTCAGATTTAACAAGATTATGTTGATTTTGTAAATCATCGACCAGGTTTATCTTGTGCGGCGGTTGAATTACATTGACTTTCCGTTGTCTGAAATAGTTCCGTCTCTGCTTATGGTTCTCTGCTACGGATATTCTGTTATCAATATTAATTGCATCGATTTGCCGATTTATTTGGATATCATCGGCATTGCTCACCTGCGCAATACTGTCTGGTATTGGCAACGGCTTGGCTACGCCGATTCTAACTGTTCCTTTTGGCGCGCCTTTAAGCGCTTGCACTGCTTGATCTAGTGTTGCATTCTCCAATGCAATATCATTTACAAACAGAAGACGATCGCCTGGAATTAGTTGACCATCTACCTGAGCAACGCCGCCTGGCACAAGCGACCGTATTACTATCACAGTTTCGTTGGGGTTCGATGGATCCTGAAAAAAAAAAAATTATCATAAAGTAATTTTTTTTTATTGGCTCAGAGTCAATTCGACCAACCTTAAAATCTTCCCGATTTCTTTATAAACGATATAAGGCATAAAAAAAATTCATACCAAGCATTTAGACATGTAACCAAAAAACTCGTCGTTTTTTCTTTCCTTCGAAATAAATGTTTACAATAATAATTATAATGTTTATAATAATTATAAAATTCGTACTTTCTCGACCTTCGAGATCGCGGAAAGTGAGTACTTTCCTCCCTTGGGAATAAACTATATTGAAATTTTATCTTCCGAGTTTTGTGTTTCGTTTTTTTTTTTTTTCTTTTTGTATTTTGTTAGAAGGAAAAAACTTTCGCTACCATGAAAGATGAATAATTTAACTATGAAAATCAATTTTTGAGGAAAATAACAACATTTAATTTCGAAATTTACAAACAAAAAAATTCTTTCGTTCTCTTCATTGTATTTTTTTTTTTTTTACGATTCCGCAAAAATCCAAATTTTAAAAAATATTCGATAACAGCAAAACGAATATTTTCAAATATTTTTTATTATTTCATATCAGCTTGTTTATGACGAGTAAAAATATGCTCTGATTTTTTAAAATAGAAGTCGGAGATGTCAAGGATGAAAATTGTCATTTTTCTGGTCGAATTATTACGTAATGGACCCACTAAATATTTAGGTGCTGACTCAGTCGATAACAAATTGTTGTGATTCTTTTTTATCGATAAAGTTAACCTTTCAAGCAAAAGCAGGGGTTGGCTACACGCTGTTTAGGAATTTTGGGGAAAGTCACGGGAATGTTCGAACGTTTGGGAAAATGTCAGGGATTGTTTTCCGTAAGTCGTGTGATTTCTTGCGTAAAGGGCGGCAAGACAAAAAAAAATTGTTACCATTCTCACTTAGCAAATTAAATTAAAATTTTTAAAAACTTTGCAAAGTGGAACGTTTCTTTTACACTTTTTTTTCAAAGCGACAATATTACCATATGTACTCAAAAAAAAAAATCAAAATCCTATAAAAGTCAAAATTATTGATAGATTCATCTTAAATTCAGTCGTCATTCAAAAATATTGCACACGTAAAAAAACTATTTAGCTAAATAGCTAACAAAAAATTATACGCCCCGATATATATTTTTAAAATACAATTTCTAATAAAATTGTAACTGTTCTACATGCGTGACAAATTTCAGTTTAGTTGGTAAAGCCGTTTTTAAGTTATAACAAAATTTACATGCCGGATTTTTTCTCTTCTAAATTTTTCTCAATCTTTGTGAAACTCTATTTTTGCGAATTATTTCATAGTAATAAATATAAGTTTCAAGTTTGTGCCATAATCATAATGATGTTCCTATTTTTTATTTATTTTTGTTGTCCTATAGAAAGAAAAATGGAAAAACATTAATTGTTCAAAGTAAAAAAAAAAGGTTCATTGATTAAATTAATTATAGTGATTAATACATCTATCATTCCCGCGCATTATGTGAGTGTGCACTAAATGCTTCAGCCAAATATCTATAACTGTTTCATGTGTAACTAGTGTCGAATGCAAGACGTGCAGAGATTGAGAAGGTCAAGCAAGATTGGGAATTCGTAGACCACTCCAATTTCAAAATGTTGAAAAAAATATATAAAAACTATGTTTAATATGTCAAAAATGACTACAAATTTTTTCGGATATTTTTTTAATACCATTATTTAGCTAAAATTAAATTTCTCTATATTGAAAATTAATGTTCTAAAAAAATGATGCGACCAAAAATGTAGTTTTGTATAAAACATTTCTACAGCTATCCAGAATAAAATTCATGCATTTTTTAAAGAAATAAGAAAATAATTTTCTGGTTTTTATCCCCCCATGGCGTTTGAACATGTTGATTTTGGTAGAAATTTGACAAACAAAAATCTTCGATAGGTTTAATCGGATTATTTCAATTAAATAATGTAATCGATATAGTCATAATGAATTTTTAAAAATTGCTCTGATTGTTTCACAAGGCTGCAAAGATATCATTTTTAATCTTTCCTACATTTGAAGATATTTTAAACAAAATTTATTAGTCACGGTAAAAAATAGGATTTTGATCTGGAAAATTTGCAATAGTCTGGGTACTGTAAACTGGCGATGGAGTGGCCACCCTGCAGAAAGGAAAGGAACGTCCAGTATAAAACTAATTGAAGCAGTGAAAGCAATTTTCGTTTTGCCCGAAATCTCAACCGTCTCGAAGAAAAAAGGCAATTTGTTACCGTCAAAGCCATTCCATCGGTATAGCACCACACCTATAAAATCGGAAGAGAAGCATTAAATACAACCATTATTGAAAAAAAAAAAAAAAAAAAAAAAAAAAAATGTAATCTATAATAAGTAATTTAATTTCCGTTTTATTTATTTACACATAAAACCTGATAATAAATATCCATCTTCTGAATTTACAGGAAATATTTCGCATAAATTACAGGCGGATGAAAAAATGGCAAAATTTTTAGCAAGATTAATAAATGGAAAAAAAATTACAAGAAAAAATGCGAATGAAGATTAATATAAAAAAGCGAGGGAAAACATCTTTTTCGTTAAAAATACGACACAGAACACACATATTAAAGACAGTTGAAGTAGTTAAAAAAAACATGATCATGAAATCGTACAACAACAGAATTATGTTTAGCAGCAATCTATGTAGTGTGTATTAACGAAGCTTAAGCTTACCTGATAATCCAATATTGAAAACCCAAGGCCTCGTTCTCCTTTAACTAATTGAATGATTTGTGGCTCAGAGCTCCACATTGCTAAACCCGTCATCGGCTCGAGCGACCGTGATTTCATTTTATTCAAACTCGCGTCGGTCACCGTAGCTGTTGTTGTCGTTGACGCTAAAGAACCGTCGGACTTTGCTTTCACCAAACGATCTGTCGTTGGCAATAGATTCTCAAGCGAACCTCCAAGAATGCTCTGCGAACAAGTATTTTCGTCAAATTATTTGATTATTATCAAATAAAACATATTTAGAGGGATAAAAAAAAATTTCAAGAATTATTGAACTCTTGAAATCTTTTTTTTACCCCTCGAAATAAGTTTTGCCCACATTGACAATTTTTCTATAGATTTTGTACATACCACTGAGGGTTATATAAAATTAAAAGGAAAATAACAAATGTCGAAATTAGTGAAAAAGAAAAATTAGAAAAAAATCATCCGGTTGATAAAGAATGCCTTATATATGTATGAAAAGAAAACTTTTGCTGTGACTTACTCTTGTCTGAAACGCGGCTTGATGCTGCGCCGTGTCGATTGGACAGAGAGGATCTTGGGAAGCAATGTTTCTTCCGCAGACCATTCTGACGTTAATTGGTAATTCTTTGAGAGCAGTAACAACTTCCATGTGATTAATGCCTAACAATCGATAGCCATTCACCTGAAATATTAGCAACATACAGTATTTCGTTTTTCAACTGGTTTCTCAGAATTCACAAATTTCCAACCGAATTCTCAAAATTCACAAATCTCGAAAACAGCAGGTATATATTCGCAATACATTTTTCACAAAACAATTATTACGAAACTCAAGCGCTCCGATTTAACGTAATTATTATTCAACAATGACTAAAACAAAAACTTATAAAGATAAAAAATGTCAAATTACCTCTAACAATTCATCGCCGGATCGCAATATTCCATTTTTTCCGACGGGTCCCTCGCGAAGTATCGATCGAATATAATGATGTGGTCGTACTTCCTGTCCATTTTCAACATCGACCGTTCCTTCCAAGCTTATACCGAGACCGCTGCCTTCAGCGAATTTCGTCAGCTGAGCAACCTACAATAAGAGATAATTACAAAAGCATTACCGAGAACGATTAGTGCTCCATAATTAACGAACGAGCCTCGACGAAATACCACCAGGGACGTTAATAATCGAAACCCCAGAGTATTGTACTACAATTGTTTACCACTATTTCGGTGTCCCTGCCGAGAATCTTTTGCCATTTAGCTTTAATGGCTGCTCGAATTTGCGGTGTCAAGTCGCAAGATGTGTCGCTAAGTAGCGCTTGAATATGCACGTCCATATTTGGATCATCCTCGACTTCGACGCAATCAGTTTCGTGCAGTATTGCACTGTCTACTGTTGTGTGCGATTCACCTTCTGGCTCTATTTCAGTCGTTGTATCCCCGTCCTGTAAAACGCAAGTTTTAAAATCCTGTTTTTTCTTTTTTAATTAAGCTAATGATTTGCACTGTCAATAGCAATATCAAGATCTTTAACTTCAATCTAAAATAAAATGTTAACTGTTTTATCGATTTTGATAGAATTTTAGTTACGACTATACATTTTTTTTTAACTTCTAGAATCTAAATCATATTACAGATTGTGACGAAATTTTGTACCAATAATCGTCAATTAGTGAGGCGTAATTTTTTTTTTCTTCGAAATATTCAAAATCTTTTTTGTTGCCGATTTTTCTTTTTTGCGTTGTAAAAAGAAAAGCATTTACCGCGCTTATTGGGAAACTGGGGAGACTCGCTATGGATGGCGAACTGGGCTGCGGTAGTCTTAATTCACTTGCAGCAATCGCTTGTTGTAGTTGCTCATATTTTGGTCCCCTCAAGTACCTCTCTAAGCAAAGAAAAACCGTCTGTCCTGTGCTTCTCAAAACTTCGACAGCCTCGTGATTTGAGTATCCTTGCAAAGAGTGTCCGTCGACTTCTACCACGCGATCGTTTATACGAATCATGTTGCTTAAATCTGCGGCACTTCCTTTGCTGATACTCTTTACGAATATTCCCGAAAGCTCCTCTGTAAATTGAAAACCGAAAATCTATAAAGCACAGTTTAAGTTACTTTTAAACACCATCGTTTCGCAGTATTTTGCGCTCATAAATATTTTTTATTGTTATGAAATAAATATTTTTTGTTTCGGAATATAATTTAAATAATACAAAAAACAAAAATAATGAAATCGTTACGTTTGTTCAAGTTTTTAAACTTCAGAACATACTTATTTTTTATATTTTTTAAAATAATTTTTATTTCTCTCTTTTTTATATATATATATTTTTTTGTAAGACGATCAATTAATGCCCCATTAATTAATAATTAACAGAGCATTTTCAAAATTCCAAGTTCAAAATTCAAATCAAAATTCAAAATTACCTTTTTCACATACGTATCCAGCTATTGTGATTCCTAATCCGTAGATATCCTTCTTAAGTTCGACGGTAAAGCGTTCCATCTCTGGGAGGGATTTGACGTCAATTGTATCCATGGAGAGAACGGGTAGTTCCGGCATTTGTGCAGTAATAGGAACAACCGGAATGACTGGCACTGCTCCGATCGGGACTGGATTTCGGACAACGTCCATAATGAGACTTGGTCTCGTCTATAGCAAGATATAACAAAAATAAATATTTGTAGAATCACATTTTTAGACGCTAAAAAAAAATCTTCCTCAAGATAAAACTTTACATTTCGTGTTCGAAAATCATTTCGCATCAGACACAAAATCGATGATGATAAAAAAAAATGTTAACTTCACAATTTTTTTCCTCATAAATATTCTTAAATTTCACGTAAAAGTACTTACATGGATTTCAATGTCTTGATCGTGTGAATAAATTCCGTTCTCAGAATCAGCGCCATTTCGGAGATTTTGACTATTGTAAGATTCGGGTATACTGTGTTCAAGATGACGATCCAATTCGTCGGGATCGCCAAGGATTTTCGTCGGTACGATAGGCGCATGACTTCCAAGAGCCTTAAAAGTCAACAATAATTAATTAAAAAAAAAGATTTTTAGAGGCGGTAATTGACCTTAATAAGCATGACTTTCATACCTGATAATCTGGTGAGGTAGGTTCGACTGGTCGTGCAACAACGAGGCGCACATGCGTTCCTGACTGTCGTAATACTGCAGCGACTTGTTCACTGCCCATTCCACGAAGATTAACATCACCAATTTGCAATATATGATCGCCACTTTGAAGGCGATTGTCCTGAAATACAAAAATTCACGTATCAAAATAAAATTGAGTTTATAAACTATAAAAAAAATGTGAAATTTTTATATAGAAATATTGTAATTTTACAATACGTTTGTATATTAAAATGTAATAAATCAGTTTGTGAATAAAAAATGTACAGTACAATAAATTAACGCATATTAAAAGGAAAAAAATGAATATTTGACTTACGCGATCAGCAACTCCTCCAGGTAATATCGTCTTGACAACGACACCCGTACTTCGTCCGCCAATGATTCCAAAACCAAGTCCACTGCCATCATTTATCAAATTGATAACTTCTACTTGTGCCCATTCGGTATTCAGCTGAAAAAATATAATCAAATAACGGGCGATGGAATAAAATCATTGAAGATTTATAGGAATTAGCTGGTCAATGTATTCGAAAAAAAGCAGAATCAAATTTTGTCAAGAGCTAAATAAAACAGAGTTTACATGATATTTTCTAATCGCTGTAGGTTATTATTATAAAATCATAATTACAATACAAACTATAGTATAAACTGGATTTCTTCAATTAATGGGAATTTACAACTCTGAAATAAACTAGCTAATGTATGTTGAAAAAAAATTAGAATAAAATCTTCCGAGAGATAAATTAGCTAGACAATGTAGTGAAAAAAAAAAATAGAATACAATTTTCCAGAAGTAAATAAATTAGCTGGTCAATATACTGATAATAAAACTTACCACCATGTCAGAACCCGTTTTGGAAGTATCGCTAATTGCGGAGGGACTTCTTTCGATCAGGAGACCACTATGGGTTGATATTGGCGCTGACGTAGCTTCGTTGGCAGCAAGAGGCAACGACTGCGAATGATCTTTGTCAGATATAACTGGATTCCCAGGAGCACCCGGGCTAATAACAGAGCCAGTGTCCCCTGCTGCCACGGTCGCACTGGAGGCCACGGATACCTCATCCGTTTGCAAGATGCTTCCAGCTTCTAAAAAAAAAAAATTCCAATAAAACTTCAACCTATTCTTTTGTATTTTTTTTAAAGTGTAGATTGTTATAACGTGGAAAAAAAGTAATCGATATAGAAAACCGATTAAACGGGGTTATCGGGTGAAAAATTCATGAATAACTGAAACCTCAGATAATCCGATTTGAGAGAAAAGCGGTTTATCGAAATTTTAATTTTTGTATTTTTTTTAAAGAATAATAAATTATTGTCTATTTTTGTGGATGGCTTCTATTGGAAATTTTAACTATACTATATGGGGCTTTCTCTGTAAATTCTGTCACTGCATTTTTGATTCACATTTTTTTTTAATTTATTTTTTTACCAAATTTGCGTAATAGTTGAAAGTAATTTAGTAATTTTCTCAAGTTATTAACGTCAAAGTACGATAACACCAGCATTTGGATAGAGAATATGCGGATAATGCATATTCTTAATCCATTCTCTAGAGCAGCCGACCCGGTTAACCCCTTGGGCGACATTGACACCATAGAACGTCGATAAGTCGATACAAAGCTTAGACGCTATTCAACCGCCGCAAGGATTTACTCTGTATTATGCATTATAAATTGTGTATTCTCGCTGAAGTGAACACATTTTATCGTCAATATTTTTTAACATTTTTTAAAAACTCGACTATTTTTTAGCACTACCGCAAAGGACTTCAATGAGAATGCCCCGAACAAAAAAAAAAGTAAAAAAAAAAATGTTTCATGCAAATAAATTGATCTCTTTTTCAGGAAAGTCATTTTCAAAAATTCTTGTTTGTTTTATTTTACAAGTCATCAATCTTTTCAATAAAAATCGGTTATATTGTTTTTTTTTTGTTTAGAAAGTGCAGAGTCTCTGATCGAAATATCATTAAAAAAAATAGTTTCATTTGAGTGTCGCACCTTCCCACAAATCTAAAGTTTTTGAGGAGTAAAAAAGAAAAAAAAACTGATTTGAAATTTGGTGTGTGATATCCTTTGCGGTAGCGCTAAAAAGTAGTAAAGTTTTTTTTAAAATTAAATATTGGCCATAAAGTAGATTTACTTCAGTGAGAATATCCCAAATATTTCAAATTGCATTATTATCGCGCGTATTTCAGTCCCGAGGGACAAAATATAAATTCATACCTGGGGCACTTCTTGCAACAACTAACTCAACAAGGCCGCGAGCCTTTTGAAGTATCGAAATCGCTTGCTCGTGCGATATATTCGAATCCAACGGTTGTCCATCAATGGCCAATATTTGATCACCCTCTACCAATCGACCATCACTGAAACATAATACAGTATTTAGATATTAACTTAAATTTATGTTCGTTTCGTCACAGAGAAACATTTTTTCTTTATTGTCACGTTTTTTCCGCTTTCATTAATTTATCTAATAATTCATTACAGAATTAAAATTTCAGTACTTTGAGACAAGAAATTAATTTTAAAAACAACATCATACATTTTTTTGTAAAGTTATTAATAAATTAGAAAAAAAAAATTAAACATATTCGACAGAAACCTCTCTTTTGTATGTATTTTTTTTTCGTTTTCTAATAATTATTGTTTTTTAACAGTCAAAAAATTGTGAATTATGAAAATGATTTTATTGGAATTAGGCAATTTTTTAAAAAGAAAAATCTATACAAATTTACATGTATTTGGAAAAATCATCGAATTTATTTCATACAAAAAAAATTAAGATTTCCATCGAATTTGTCAAATATTTATAATAATTTTCTATTATCTCCAAAAGTATACCCTATAAATATTTTTTTTAATCCTTTTGAATTTAGAAAAACCCCGTATATATTAACTCCGGTTTTTATACTTGAATTATGCTTCAAATTTTTGAAATCACTTTACTGTATATTTCCCGATAAATCTCCGTAAAATTACGTATCACAATTTTGCCAAAAAAAGCCCAAAGTTTTTTCGTATTACGATCAGTCTCAAAAATCTTACTCCCGGAACACAGTAAAATGAATTTTTAATAAACACGGACACATCCGTGACCACGTGTGCGTATAAAATGTTAATGGAGTCTGCAAATTGACCTGCATTTCATCAATAGAACATTGTACATCTCCCAGAGAAAAGAAAAGATAATCAATACGCGCAAAAACCTAAATCCAACTAAAATAATAAAAAATAAATATATTTTTTTTTTACAAAATCTAAAACAATAAAATCCACAAATATATTTTGTGCTCCAAAAAAATGTGCTACCTTTTAAAAAATCTTCATTTCAGAGTCACGTATCACTAAAATCCACTAAAGCCACATTAAAGCTCTATTTCACTTGTACATAATAAGTAAATAAATTTTAAACTAAAAAAAAATTATATTTTTGCAAATCACAAATGCATGTTGCAGTAGTACGACCACGTGTATAGTCCGACATTCCAATGAAAATTATTATTCCAAAACTTTGCAGCAGCTTCATTTAATTAAAAAAATCTCTCTTAGAATTAAATTCACATATTTCTATTTTTTTTAATTATCGTTGGATTTGTATTAAGAAGCGCTTGGTGCAATATTAATAGTACAAACTTCAGCAATGCTTGATGTGGGTCGTTGGTATATTTCTCGGTTCTGCGTGGACTAAGTCAGCGATCGATTCCACCGACATGGTCGTATCAAGTACTGGCGCCATTATGAAACTTCTCGAGTGTAAAAAGTGGAGGAGAAAAAAAAATGAAGTATATCGCATGATTTTCATGTCGACATCAGCACGGTTTCAACGCAACTGAGAGGTAAACCCGGCGTGCAATAACGTATCATAGTTGGGAGCTTTTTAAGGGTTGTTCATTGTCCGTATAGGGTTGTTGGATTATCGGAGTCATGCGTACTACGGTTGGCAACCAGGTACGTATACACGTAAAAGTTTCGTTACTATATCCCAAATAGTGTCTCATTCACCTCACAAGCGGTTCCCAAACTTTTTCTACCAATTATTTCATTTTACACTTTAATTAATGAGATATTTAATTACAGCCACGAACGCCCTTATTTTTAAGAATTTTATTTCCCTAGCCGAGTAGCTGCTAATAAGGAATATTAATTTTATTAATATTATATGTCGTCAAAAAAATCTGAAAAAAAATCACAATGCAGAGGATTCAGTTGGCTATAATGCAGGAAGAAAGAATTTGGAAATCTTTGATGATTTAGGTGAAAGAATAATAATTTTGTTAAAAGAAAATAACGATTTCTGCACAAAAACGATTTGCGCGACCTCTTAATATATTTTTTTTTATTTAAAAAAATTAGAGAACATACAACTAACCCAGAGGAATACGCCGTAGTATCAAGGGTATGGAAAAAAAATAATAAGGTTTTTCTGGGTCACCCTACTATTCATGAAATTCAAGGAGGCGTAAAATTTTAATCATCAACGGGGATACTAAATACCTGGTTTCTAAAGGATTGTTTTAAAATAGTTTTACAAAACAGAAAAATTCATGTCCGTTGAGGCTCAGAGATTTTTCTTCTCAGACATGTTAGCAAGAATGGAAATTGTTGATTATATTTTGTTGTTCTGCTCTCAGGCATAATTTTTTGTAGGTTTTTTTTAATAGACATTTGTACATTTTTTCCTCATTATTTTTAATTTTTACAAAAAAAAAAAGGCTTCCTCATAGAAAAAGCTTTCTAAAAAACTGAAAACAATCAGGAAGCAAAATTCGCATCCTCGTTGTTCATTATAAAGATATGTTGTATTTTTTAGAAAAATTCAAAACCAAATAAAATCTGAAGTTTTTGATTTTTTTTTTTATTACAAAGAAAGGTGTCTGTTCAATATGTGTGCGAAAATAGGAGGAAAAAATGACATGAAAACAAAGCTGCCTCTATAAGGAAGCAAAAAAACACCAAATTAATTTTTTGGCTTTTGACTTTTGAACGACAATAATTTTTTCTCGAATTAGAATCAAAAGTCAATAGTACTTGAAATAATTTTTTTTTTTTTTAATTCTTACCAGCCTGCGATTCCAGTCGGTTGAATCTCTTGCAGAAAAATGCCAAGCTCTCCTCTATCAGTGCTTCGAAGCCCGACAACACTAAAACCGAGACTAGTACCTTCGGGTTTAAATAGCTGAAAGAAAAGTATATGCAACTTTGGTTGTATTATCATATACATATAATACGTGCTTTTGTATCTGAAACTTGGATTTCGCAAGGATTACATTTTCGTTTCATCAATTTCTTACCCATATTAATTTATATTTAAAAAACGAGAGAACAAACTGAGTTGAGAGGAGAAGGAAGGAAAAGGTAATTTTAGTTATGTTTTATTTGATTCGAGGAATTTGAGACATTTGAATTTAATATCGTTACTTTCAAACGTAAATAAAGTAGACAGCTCACCTGTACAGTGCAAACCTGACGTCCCTTAGCTGCGCTTTCTATAACTTTCTGAAATTCCTTAGCGTAAGTCGGTGTCGTTATCGGAGGAATTCCGATGAGATCTGATACCATGCTTGGACTAGTCACCTATAAATAAATACAATTAAAAATTGAATCTTTTTATTATTCCAATGGATAACCATATTTATAGTCATTATAAATAAATATACCTCATTAAAATTAAAAATCAAATTCTTTCTTAAATAAAAAAAATCAAAGAATTTATTTCATATAAAAATAAATATAAAAGTTTTTTCATCAAATTAAACAATTTAATAAATATCTAATTTATTCATAAGTTTTCAGTAACAATTATTATTTAAAATCGATATTGAACTTTGAACGTGGATTTTTTTTTTTGCAGATTTTTATCTTGTATCAAATTACTGAAATTCTAATTAAATCAAAGCATAAGTTTGAGAGTTTTTGGTGGAAAAATGAAAGGCAACAAACGCTAGAAAACGCCCCTTTTGTTTTCATCACAAAGCCACACATGTGCTTTAGTGGTCCGATCGTGTCGAGCCTTGCCGACAATCCTCAGAGTGGGAGAATCGCGTGCCCGCCAGACGGGGTTTAATAAATAAGGGTGAGCCAAGACACGCCCATGCAGCTACTTAAAAATTCAGGAGTTTATTTTTCTTTTCGTTTACCTGTGCACTAGTGTCTTCGCTACTGCTATGAGTCAACGGTGCGACAGGAACTCTTTGATCGTCAATCTCGCTACAATCCTGATAGAGATCTTGATAAACATTAGCCGCTAATGGTTCCAAAGGTGTGCTCGGAACCGACAATTCCAACTGCCCGCTAAGATTAATGTCAAAATCACCCGGTAAAATCGAAGGATGTTGACCGAGCTGAGCATTTAAATCCGTTAAGGAATCTTGAATTGTAACGGCACTTCGAAAAGTCGGATCCTCGAGCAGTGATATCAATGCCTTTAAATCATGAGTAACGTGTAATTGAAATTTAGGATCACCACAGTCTTCGACACGCTCATGAATGTGCTCTAATAAATGTAGTGCTGTAGAAATATCTGAAAAAATTTAAAAATAAGAATTGAAATTAAGAATAAAGAGAAGAAAATAAATCATGAGACAAATAAATTTTCGTCATATTTCTCTTTTTTATGTTGATATCAAAGTTTCCATAAAAACAGGAAACTTTTTATTTTGTGTAAGAAAAAAAATAAAAATTTTCTTTTGCTATTTTTTTTTTTTTTTTCATTTTGTCATCTTAAAATTGAAAATTTTACAAATGTTATTTTGTCACTTCTAATATTACAAAAATAAAAAATTGTAAATTGTAGATTTTTTCTTGTTTTTTTTTTTCAAACTCAACGGATTTAAAAATATAGGCCATAGAAATATTTGTTTTTTAAATTGAAAATGAAAAGAAGACAATAAATCAGGAAGCATGTATATATTGGTCATATTTTTTTTTTATATTTATATCAAAATAAAAAAAAAAAACAGGAAACTTAATTTTTTTTTGAGAAAAAATATTTAACAACATTAAAGTACTTTGTTTCATTTCATAAAACCAATGAAGCAAAGTAATGTTTCATTTTGTGAAAAAAAAAATTGCACTTAGCGGGCTTTTAGGATTGTATTTACCGTGAAAATAAAAATACTATAAATATCAATTTAATTTGCATTTCTGGTTTTTTTTTTTATGCGAGCGCATCACACTTTATCCCCTCCAAAAGTTGGAAATCACATAAAACAAAAAGTGGAAAAAAAAAAAAAAAAAAAAAAACAACTAAAATACATTTTCTAAATAATTATCCAAAAAGTGATATTCACCTGCGTTTAAAGGCATGATGAAGTTTCAGTTGGATTGCACCAACCCAAAAAGCCAATGAGAAACAGTTTCCAAAGTATCTGAAAAAAAATAGAGTAAAACTATAATTTGAATTACAAAAAATTAATAAAATCATTAGTAAAAAGATGAATAAACAGGACTTTGAAACTGCCGTAGTATTTTCAGAAAAGAATCTCTTATGTAAAAAGAAAAGAGGTATATTACATAAGTACAAAATATATTCTAGAGAAGGTTATCTGAAAATCCTGCAAATTTGAGATTCCAAAACCAAAGATAAAGTTTGAAGCAGAAGACAACAATATGGAATGTCTACAAACCTCGGACAATAAAATTAGAAAATTGTGCTATGTCAAAGATTGAACCATTTTCTTATCTGTACTACAAACAGCTAGATTGTTATTTATTTTGTCCTGTTATTATGGCACTGTGTACTTTTTTATAGTATTATTCTAACAAGTTATTTTGTTGTATTATTATATCACTGTGTTATTTTTTGTTATGTTATTCTGACAAGTTATTTTGTTGTGTTATTATGTCACTGGGTTATTTTGTCATGTTATTATGATATTGCATTATTTTTTACTTTGTTATTCTGACAAGTTATTTTGTCGTGTTATTATGACACTGGATTATTTTTTTCTAAACAAGTTACTTTGTTTTGTCTAATAATAATAATAATAAAATTAACAATAACAATAACAACAATACTAATAATAATGATAATGATAATAATCATAATAAATGCACGTTAGGTTCTCTGCTACATTCGCATGCATCACCAACATAGACAGCGTCACGCGCAATATCCTTATATTACTGTTTTCCAATTCCACGGTTTTATATTCACCTTGCAACAAACGAAAGGTTATACGTCGCTTTTTTTTCTTTCTTTTCTGCCTTTGAATCGGCCCGAAGAACCGCACTTGTGTCGATTAGAACATCCGAACACCACCAGCAACAAGTAGAACAAACTGTCGACGATATTCACGCTCTGGCGTACAACACAACAGAGAAATTTTTCACCAATTATCAATATACTGACAGCTCAAGAGAATTGTGGTTTTCAATTCACGAGATTCAATACAGCTGATCGCTTGACCTAAAGCTGAATACACAATAGGCGTGGCTTCGTTCTTTTTTTTCGAGTCAAGGAACTAAAGGAAGGTTTGATGAGACGGTAAATAAACCGGTTAATTAACCACGGGATAATTAAATTTTACATTCAAATATTTATTTATTCATCTATTTATTTAAGTATGCATAATTTTTGCTCAAAAATAACTACAAATTCTTTTTGTTAATTTTATAAAAGTCATTTATCGTAACTTTGTATTTTTGTTTGACTCCTTGTTTTTTAAATTCCAAGACAAAAAATTAACGTTTTCTTTCGTAATTTTTGTTTGTCTTACAAAAAAAATTGTTGATTCTATAAATTCAAATTCTTTTTTGTAACTCAACTAATGTAATGCAAAAAAAAGTCTTTTTAAAAATAAATAAACGTGTTACAACTTGCCGTTCATTTTCCCGGTCAGAAATGGTAAATTCTCTTTATGGCGGCCATGTTCGGTCGGTTAAATGACCCCACACGGGCGGGCTGGCAGCGTCAACAAATCCTCAGAAAGGTTATGTCGAGTTTAGCTTTTGAGATCGTATCGTCGTAAAGAATGATCGTTCGTTTCTTTTTTCATTATCGTTAAACAATGGAAAATGTACGCAAATCATTTTTGTCCTTGTCTTAAGAATTGAGAGATTTGTTAATCGTCAAAATGGCGTTGAAAAATCAAGCTAAATTGATTAAAATAATAGACGCGGTAGAATGTATGGAAAAATGTCTATCGTGTGCAATATGGTATGTATTATTATTATCATTTAAATTTTAATTTTTTTGTTATTATTATTATTGTATTTCGTATCTACCTAATTTAAATACTTTTTGTCACAAAAATAAGTTAATTTTTATTGTTTATTATTCAAAAAGAATTTAAAAAAAAAATTTTTTTTTTAATATTATTTTTAACCAAAATAACATTCTACTAAACAATATGCATATTTGAATGTATTTCAGTTTGGAAATTTCATCCAAACCGGTTGAGACACGATGCGGCCATTTATTCTGTCGCACATGCATAACGAAACTATTAAGCCAACCTGGTGAATCATGTCCGGTTTGTAAAACCAATTTGGCACGAAGAAGTGTTTCATCCAGTGACCAGATGGAATTATGCATAAAACAACTGTCGAAGCTGAGCAATGCCATTTGCGAAGATACTGGCATCGATAGTACGTTTTTAATATTAAAGATGTTTGATGGGCTGTGGCAGATGATAAATAGAGTGGATGTTGAGCTGCGGCTGCAAACAGTTTGCAGCCGCAGCTCAACATCCACCCCGTTTTTAATATTGTATACTATTAGTAATATTATTCTATTTTAACTTTTAAAAATGTTAATTTTTTTCCTAATTTTTGTTCTAATCGAAATGGCCTTTTTCAATTTTTTAAAATTTATTCTGGGAATTTTCAATTTTTTGCTCTGAAAATATGGGGAACTTTTTTTTACCACCACATATTTATTTTATTTTATTTTATTTTATTTTTTTTTTTCAAATAAAACAAAATTTAGAAATTATTCTCAGCGAACTGCTATGGAAGTAATTGTTTTTAGTTGTTTTTATGGAAAAAGTTTAGAATTTTAAACTGAGTCAAAATTAATTTTTACTCAAAAGTTATGGCAATAAAATATTATTTTATAGAGTAAACCAAGTGATAAATATTTGAAATAATATCCTCTTTTATTGGAGAAAAAAAAACCAATAAATGTATCGAATTTTTTTTTTTTTTTTTTTTTTCTATGATATTTTGCAAACTGCTAAGATGTGTTCAAAATTCTGGTCACATTTTTAGTCGAACTGATATTTCTGTTACAGTCACTTCCTGTATGAAAACGCACTACAAAAAGTCCGCCTTTTTACCATCTGTTCATTCATCTCCGGAATCTCAACAAAATATAGAAAATCAGTTAATACCTTCGAACGAATCGCACAAAGTTAGTACGAACAATGCAGAAAAAAGCTCTCATAATAATGACGAAAATGAATGCGCCATTTCCCAAGCAAAACAGGATATCAGTTGTTTACAAAAATCTTCAGCAGAGTATCCATTTAATCCACTGAAAGAACCATCAAATAACAATTTATCATGCAAACTGATCGCAACGAGATCCAACCTTAAGGAGATTCCATCGCAATCTACAGCTACAACTTGTAATCCTCATTTTCCTTTTCAAAACGAAAATCTAATGCCCGAAATTATAACGAATATTCCTAACAAATCTAAATTTGCCTTGGAAGATTCTGAAACCCGGCAATTTAATCTTAATGCAAATGATCAACTCGAATCGTATGTCGATCAGTCTTTCGACGAAAGTAGACAATGCTTGAGGGACATTAGTGCCTGTAATCAAAATCAGAGCCTTTCAGATCAAAGTATTAAAACGTGGAGTCGCGTCGCGAAATTTGGTAAAGAATTGAGACGTAGATCGAAAAAAAAGAACTCACCGAGACTTCATAAAAAGGACAAATTGTGTGTCAATGTAAGGGACAGAAATTCCATTACAAATTCAATCTCAGATAATTCGTTAGATCGGGAAAAATTGGATTCGCTTTGTGTTAATGTGGATACTAATGTGGATCACGATATAAATACAAATATCTCGATCGTGAACAGACACGAAGATAAAATCTGTGTTTCTGATGATGAAATGAATCAAATTATTTGTAACAAAGCGAATTCTACAAACTGTAATCGTGACGATGAAACAGTTTTGAAGAATAAGGAAGCTTTGATTTACATAAGTCAAAGAAAAACGAGCGATATCGATTCAAAGAAATACGAAAGAAGCAAACTGGGTAAACAATCATTTGAAGAGAAAGAACTTATGAACGATGTTTCAGAGAAATTAGTAAGTTCAGTAAACAAAGCAAATAAATTATATGACGAGAAAGGAAAGCTTACGAACGTTTCTTTAAAAGGTGATTTAGAAAAGGTAAAAAACAGTCGTACGGTCAACAACAAAATAAATCAAGTTTTAGAGATTGAAGGACATAAAGTGGTTCGTACTAAAAGAACACAGTACGTAGATCCACCCGAAAAAATTGTGAGCTTCAGAAAACTTGGACATTTGTTCAAGGAGCAAAGAAAGAGGGTTCCATTTCTGTATTTCGGAAGAATGAAGCATCGGCTTCCTGAAGTTTACAGCGAAAATGGATCATCTAGTATTTGTAAATTATGTTCGTCTTCTAGGCTTCCTCATGAGTCTCCTTTGATACAAAAATCTAGAACAGGATCAATCAATCGTTTAAATCGTGCCAAGTCTTTCGAATCATCGAATTTTCTCCAACAGCGTTACAAAAATCTGCCGAACAGTTTAAACGTACTTCCTTCCATAGCCCAAAACGCCTATGTGAATATAAGAATTGAAAGTAACAGAACGGACAATTTTCTTGAAAATCGAGCTGCATCAAAATCGCAAATTTTCGGCAAAAATCATTCTTCATTTCATTCATCAGCAGACGGCAGATCGCCATTAGATCCTGCAGAGATTGCGCATAAAAATTTGTCAGATCAATTAATTTCCGTGGAAAACTCCTCCCAATCTCGATGTTCATTAAGAGATGGAAGATCGCAGTCTGAGCTGGCAGAGATTGTGGAAAAAGCTTTGCCAGATCAAAGGAATTCTTTGGAATCTTCCACTTTGAAGAGAAAGAGAAAAGCTTCTGAATCTCCTGATGGTAATCAATGTTCGAAAAAACAAACTGGACGCGTCTATCGTGAAGTTTCTTTTAGCGAATCTTCTCAGCACACGTCGCCGCCGTTACCAACAGTACAGGAAATGGATAACACTGATCTAAATGAAAGTTTGGAATGTGAAAACGTGGACGTTGATGCGGGAAACGATGTTCAAGAACAAAACGAACTGCAGCTAGCAAACATTACATTCAGGAATCATATCTCAAGGAGATCATTGGAATCCATGTTGCTTATGACTTCGAAATGCGAAAAAGTGATCGTTGATCCAAGCGAAAATGATTTACAGATCGCAACGCAAGAAGCAAACATTTCATTCAAAGAAACTGAAACATCGAAGCGTATATCAATTATGAGTCCTGATGTACCTAATATTGTTAATTCCAAGGAGAGACGTGATATTCTTGGCCTCGACGACAATTTAGTTTCTCGGACTCATTCTTCGAACGTCGCACAAAATGCTGAGTCAATTGAATGTGACGCAGGTAGCGAAATGAATTTATCGCAGGCTTCGATGATGGACATTACCGGTCAAGAAATTTTGTTGAAAAAGTTTGAGGAGCAACTGTTTGGTGGATCTGAAAATAAAGGACAACGAAGGGGAGACGAAAAACGAGGTGAAGACAATCCAAGCTCTTCGGCTATAGCAAATGCTGTATCGCCTGAACAGATGAATCAAAGTGTGGAAGAATCTAGGACAAATTTAACGGTAATTTTATACCACAAGTTTTTAATTTTACAACTATGTTTCGCGATGGATGTTAGAATTCCTGTTTAGCGCTGTTTGCATCTTGGAATGTCTTGGAATTTTTCTTGTCCTTGCAATGTCCTGCAAATGTACATCTGAATTGAAAATTTCGAATGGCGGACCTAAATGCAAAAAATTACTTGATTGGAATGAAATTTGGTATTAGGGGGTTTTTGGGATCGCTGATTACGAACCTAAACTCAAAATTCTGAAATTCAAAATGGCGAAGAAAAATGAAATGTTTAATTTCTCCAAAATTGGTTATATTCAAAATTTTGTTAATGTACACTTGAACAAAAAGTTATTTTTCAGGAGTGTAATCAGGCCCAAGAAAGTGACGATTTCATGGACTTAACACCAACTGAACGAAATGTAAAGTGAGTATTTATAAATGTTTCTTATTAAACGCTTTTTTAAATAACACACGGAAATCACGTAAATTCCATAACGAAATACAATATTCATTAACGGTAACGTAGATTCATGATTAATCGTAAATAATTTATTATTCTTATTCCAGTCATGTTAATGCTCCTTTGGAAATTTTCCGAAGTGAAGACATCGTGGCTATCCGTCCAGACGCAGGAAAACCGCAAAAACGAAACCAACAAAAATCTACAAAAACACCTTTGTCGAGTATTGACCGAGAAAGCAGACTCGCAAAACACGAAATAACGTTATCAAGCACAAAAATACGTCCTCTCTATCAAAGTACACCAAATTCATCACACCGAGTGCCGATTACGCGATATCCTCTTAATGTTTGTCAGCAAAATGAAGCAGCTTTCTCGACAGATATCAAAAACAATGAAATTTCAAGATCCTCGAAGTTCAGTCCACCAGAACGCCAGTCAGGTTGCATTCTTTGCAGTGGACTTACCTCGAAACAATCTGAGGAAGTCAGATATTTATCGAGCTTATTTAACATGGGATACACTAAAAAATTTAGCAACGATGTTACGCACGTTATCGTAAGAACTAATGACGATAATAACGGAGCTTGCAAAACATTGAAATATCTTCAAGGTGTGGCATACAAAAAATGGGTTTTGAATTTTAATTGGGTTGTCGATTGTTTGTCTCAACGAAAATTGTTAAATGAAGAAATGTACGAAGTTGTTGATAGTACAACTCTGAACCCTGGTCCGAAAAAATCAAGAATTCAGAAAAATGCACTTTTCGAAGATTTTACATTTTTGTGCGTTGAGCCGCTTCAAAATATTTCCGTGTCGGATTATGAGGTAAGCCTCGTCATAAGGTTTTCATTGATATTAGTGAAAAAAATAATGTTTTTCCGTGTTCAGCAGAATGAGAACAATGTACCGTAATTTTTTTACAAACGTTTTTTTTTTCTTTATCATTTTTTTTTTAATTTCATTTTTGATTCAATTTAATTTTTTTCTCGAATTTATAGTATATCGATAGATTTTCATGTAAAGAAATGTTGATTACTTTAATAAGATTCACTCTCAGAGATTTAAAAAAAAATGTCCTTAACGACTGATTTTTTTTTTTTTCTGAACACATTCTCCTAAATGAGGAGAAAATTTGATTTTCATATGCATAAGAAATAAAAATTGAATAATGAAATACTGGTAATTTCGATTTTGGATTTAATTCAAAGACGAGTTCGGAAATATTTATTTTATATTAATATTGGATTCGCAAATTGTACTTTAATGTGTATTACATTTTTTAGGATTTGTTACGACAAATGGGAGCAACTGTCGTTGGATCACTGGACGAACTCGCTGCCGAAAAAAGTATTTTTAAGATAATCGCGGTTCAAGCCGAATGTCATGAAAACAAAATCATAGGTGGGTATTTTCATTGATAACCCGTTAAAAAACTCTACGAATTAAGTCCAAAGCGGCGAATTAAAAAAAAAACTTGGATGATATCTGAAAATTTAATTAAATTCGAAATAGGAGTCTTGAAAAATTCTTAAGCTTCGAGTCTCATCTAAATCAAGTGCCTTTCAAAATTTTAAATCGAAACATTAGATCCATCATTTTTCCATCACGATAAAAATTTGACTTATATGTTTTCAGGCTAAAACTCATCCAAAATTCTTTAAATTTATCATTCTATCCTTTTTCTTTCAGAGTGGCATCAAATAACTAAAGCTGTTCCGGTAGCACAAGAATGGATAGTCGAATGCATAAGTCAGTACCGTTGTGTCTCGCTTCTTCCCTTCCTTCAAGAACTTGTGCCACAAGACGTTCTGGATCTCGGTTTTCCAGAAGAGCTCATTCAGGATGATGACACTTATTCATTATGTTGATTACAAAATTATACTAATTATGTACATTGCTTTTCTCGAAGGTTTGGTCATCGATGCGAAGTTCTGATGACCGTAATCAATCAATTATTATTTTTGTTTTTTTACTGCTTGCGGGCAACAAAAATTGTATCAAAGATGAATTATATTAGTTATGATATAATACGACAGAAATATATATATATACGGTCCGTTCTACACCTTCAATTTTTATTCAAAAAATAAATTTTTATTATCTCATAAAAATCCGTGATATTTACTTAGGAATATTTCAATTAATGATTTCACCTGAAAAAAAAGAAGATAAGATAATAAAGTACTTTTGTCCGCTTCAACCGAGGCTGCAGAGATATCCGCCAATATATCTCTTAGGGGGAAAAACAACAAATTTTTAATATGTTTTTCAAAGTTTATTTTTAAAAACACAGCAAGTTTCAACGAAATTAAGTTGTTTCGTAAATGTATTGGAAGATATGATTTGCGTGTATTGAGAAGAAAGAAAAAAAACTTTATTTATCCTTATTTGTTGTTGCCGGTGGTTTTTCTTTGCCGCGACTGTCTTAGGCCACTTGCATTAATGGCCCTTTTTCTGCACACAAACAAACATAAATCCTTTTTCATTATCGAGTTTGGAACAGCGTATAGAAACATTGAAACATTAAGAGAATCATCTTTAGCATCCTTTAATTATGGAGATGAAAGTTGTACAAATGTTCAAGAGACTAAAATTAATACCAGGATCATACATGTATTGGAAACAAAATTATGACTATTGTATATTATGTGAAATTGGACAATAAGACGGTTGTCTAATACTTCGAAAATTGGGGGGGGGGGGGGGGGGGGGGGGTAGAAGTAATTAGAGGGTGAAGGAAATAGGTGGAGTTGGGGATAGTAATAGGGGAAGAATCCTGTACAGTGGAACAGCTAAAAAAAAAAAACTTAAAATGTAGTAAAGTATTTGAATAAGTCTAAAACATTGCACAAGCTTCTACTTTGATTTTGAGTATGCTGAGACAAAAATCTCAAATTTTTGTTTTTACAAAAACAAAGCTTCCTCTATGAGGAAGCAAAAAATGATTAGCACTTTGTTGCCAACATGCAAAATCTGGATGGCCAACTCAATGTTTTTTGCCTAATTGTTTTTTTTTTCTCAAATACTTATCTTCTGAAAGTATTATGTAAACAGATGTTGTATTAACAAAATTTTGAGGCATTAAAATCAGCCAACAATGGGACACAAGGAAATTTTTTTTTTATTGATAATATTATACTTAAAAAAAGAAAGTTTGCAGTTAAACTTTATAGAGAAAACTTTGCTTTTTTTTTCTCTAGATGTGCTTAAATCATCATACGAGTTATTAAAAATCACTTAAAATGTTGAAAAAAGTAATTAAAAAAAACAATATCTGTTTTTGGATGCAATTTTTCTAAATCTCATTTTTTTTCTTCTCTGTTTAAATACTTACCTTTTCAAATTATTAGACAAACAAACGAATTCCCTGGTAAAGACCATATCCTAGTGCACCAATACCAAGACCGATGCCTCCAGTTGCAACAGTGGCTACTGTTCCAACTGCTGTTACCGATGATAATGCGCCAATGGCTTGGCACGTTGCCACTAGACCTCCTGCTTGAGTAGCTGCGCCACCAAGTGAACTCATTATGACAGCTGCAGTAGAACCACTAGCGATTCCTGCAGTTGTAAATCCAACCGATGCAACGGCGGTTGGAGCTGCAACTATAGCAGTTGCCGCTCCCGCTACACCGGAAACCACTGCGCCTGTTTGCATCTTTTATGTTGCGAGCAATTTTTTGTTTCTTCTGAAAATTGCGTTTTCATCAACGTTAATTGATCAATTTAATTCAGAAATGACTCTGATGTAAGCGAAACTCAAAATATTCATTCGTGCTACTTACCCTGATAAACAAAATCGCGTTATTTGCGAATAATTTTTCTTGAGCGTCAATCGAAGCGAAAAGGTTGCTGCCTAATGACTGTCACATTGTTGTTCACTTCGTCTTTATACTTGGGGCTCCTCTTCTGCCTTTGTCCAGAGCGATCGGGAGATTCGGCAGTTAAGAAGGGACTTTACATATTATAGGACATGTATATAGGTTGTATGTGTATGTACGTGTATGGTGAACGGAGCAGATACGTACCTATCTGCCTATACATGGCGTACTCGCTTATACACCCGCTGGATACTGTGTAGCCAACCTGACATATGCGATCGAGTGTACAATAGTGATTTAAGTCAATTCGCGCACACGATTGGCTAACACCTGGAAAGTTTCCCTAGTCCAGTTCCCCGGGTCCCTCGTTTTTAATATGACGAATGTTAAACTGACGAAAAGTGACGAAAATGACCGAGACGCGATAATCATGGATGCGCATGCGCAAACAGAAATCGCTAAAAGTATTATTCCGTATAAATTTGACTAATTATATAGTTGAATTCAAAGTCTTGTGCACTTCAAAATGTGACCGAAAAAACCGTCATTTTACATACAATTTACATACAATTTGGGTCATGTCACATAATCAGCGCGTATCAGTAAGTTAGTATCCATCATCAGACTGCGACGGAGCGTAGTTTTCATATCGCGTAATTTCCGCAGCCAATCGCGGATCTGGAATTCCGTTTTACTGTCCATCGGAAAACTAATGATGATTTGTGATTAGCCGAAGCTAGTTACGCGATACGATCCAATGTGTGAGCAGCCTTTACAATACCCTCTCTGCAAACAGCTGTAAAAGGACGCCCGTTAATATATCAAAAGTACAAGCCGGTGCAATTCGAGATTGCTCTCAATCGTTGACAAATCTATCAATCGCAAATTTAAGTAGTTAGAAAAATCACATCAACCACGATAAAGTAGCGAGAAACACAGCGAAGTAATGGGATCAGATCATACACACAGAAGATGGAGCCATTTAAGAAAAATCCTCGAAAGATCCGGACCATTTTGTCGGCCCGATTTCGAGCCTTCGCCCGATACACTGCAGTTTTTAATGGAAAACTGCAAACTCTTGATTATCGGAGCTGGAGGATTAGGCTGCGAATTGCTCAAAAATTTGGCACTGATGGGATTCAGACAAATCCATGTTATTGATATGGACACTATAGAATTGTCTAACCTCAATCGGTAAGATTGATCAAACCAAAAAAAAAACAAAAAAATTCCGATTTCCAAGAATCTGATACTGATTTCGTTAAATTTGACTAATTCTATAGAAATCAATTTTTTTAATTTTTCAATTCTTAATCGCCAAAATTTCGAGGCATTAAAATCACCCAATAATGGGTGATTATTATTATTATTAATTTTTTTTTCAAGATTTTTATGCAAGTTATTAAAAATCACTTAAAATGTTGAAAAAAGTAGCTTCAAAAAAATATCTTTTTTTGGATGTAAATTTTCTAAATGTAATTTTGAGACATCAGGTCAATATTTCAGATTTTCATTTGCCGGTTCAAAGTTTATTTTGAAATATGAAAAAAAATAATAATAATAATTATAATTATAATTATAATTTCTAATTTTTAAATTTTTTTATATATTTTGCTGAATTTTATGCACAAAATAACATATAAAAAAAATATGGACCCAATCTGAAGGGTCAAAGGTCAAACCCCGGTGGAAACCACTTGGAATGCCCTGTATATAAAAACAAACGATTTTTTTTTCTACACATCTATTTTTAAAAAAATTAACAATTTTTTGATACGTATAATTTAGATATATATTTGGGGAAAAAACTGGGGATTAAAAAGAAAAATATTTACATGTTTTATTTACAAATAGATTTTATTGTTTAAAAAAAACAGGCAGTTCCTCTTTCGTCAAAAAGATCTTGGCTCTTCGAAAGCGGAAGTCGCGGCGAAATTTATAAACAACAGGATACCCGGCTGCAACGTTGTGGCGCATTGTTCGATGATTCAAGACAAGGACGAGGCATTTTATCGTCAATTTCACATTGTCGTCTGCGGCTTGGATTCAATAGTAGCAAGAAGATGGATTAACGGAATGTTGCTGTCGCTTCTGGTTTACAAAGACGGTGAATTGGATCAATCGAGCGTTATACCGATGGTCGACGGTGGCACCGAAGGTTTCAAAGGCAATGCTAGAGTAATATTGCCAGGATTAACGGCGTGTATCGACTGCACATTGGATCTTTACCCTCCACAGGTGCAAATTAATTCGCCATTCTTTTTACTTGCCTATTATTTGATAAACATTTTTTTTACGATTTTATCATGTATTCGTTTCAAACAAAAAAATTGACTTTGAATCAAAAATTAAAAAAAAAAAAAATTAATTAATCAAAATTAATTTAAAAACTATAGTTTAACAAATTTTCACAAAGAATCATTTTTCATCTGAAATGAATTCGCGATTTTTTTCCGATTATGTGATTTAAAAAAATTGAAGCTTGAAAAATTCTCGACTTTTTAAAATCATTTTCCAAAATGAAAAAATGAATAGCGTTAGAAAATTCTTTAGAAAAAAATAGTTTTTTAAGAAAAATCGGAAAATACATTTCATATGAAAAAAGTCGTTCAATCCTTTTGTTTGCTTATTAAATACCAGCACTACTTATGTACCCAGCCTTGTAAGCCCAATAATTGACTTAAAAAAAAAAGTAATTCTACATTTTGGAATTCGTACAGGTGACCTATCCTTTGTGTACGATAGCAAACACTCCCCGTTTGCCAGAGCACTGCATAGAGTACGTGAAGGTGATTCAGTGGCCGAAAGACAATCCGTTTGACTGCGTCATAGACGGTGACGATCCTCAACACGTTAATTGGATTTATGAAAAATCAATCGACAGAGCGACGCAATTTGGTATACACGGATTGACATACAGGCTTGTTCAAGGTGTTGTTAAAAATATAATACCTGCCGTTGCCTCTACGAACGCTGCGATCGCAGCCACATGTACCACAGAAGTTTTTAAGCTTGCGACTAGCTGCACCGCGTCTTTAAACAATTATATGGTATGTGGATTTTTCATTTAAATTGTCTCTAATTTAAAAAAAATTTTATACCAATAATTTTGCTCAATGATTGTTCTACTTTTAATCGATTTTTTATGAAGGAAAAATGTTCATTTTTTTTCAGAATTTAAGAATTAAAAATTTAAGAATATTTTGCAAGAACGAGAAATGTATTTATTTGGTAAAAAGTCACTTTCTGTGAGACTTGAGAGTTGTGAAACTTTTACAGATAAACTTTTTTTTTTTCTTAATCTTAGGTACTGAACAATTTGGACGGAATCTACACATACACTTATGAAGCGGAGCGCAAATCCGACTGTTTGGCTTGCAGTCAAGTACCGAGAGAAATTTATGTCCGCGACAATAGAATTAAATTCAAAGACTTCATAGAATTGTTGTGCTCACGTCACGATCTGCAGATGAAGAATCCTGGTCTAACGGCGAATATCAATGGAAAAATGAAAACTCTTTATATGCAAACTGTGGCGAGCATCGAAGAGAGAACGCGTGAAAATTTGTCGAAGACACTTGCGGAATTGGGTCTCGAGGACGGGACCGAAATCAACGTAGCTGATATCACAAATCCTAGCACGGTTGTGCTGAAAATTAGATATCAGACACACGATGTCGATATGGCCTGATAAAAAGTCGTATTTCATTAATTTCTATCTTCATTTTTCGGACATTTTTCGATATTTTGAAATACTTTTTCCTTATTTATCCCGTGATTTATTTACTATTAATTACTTAATGAAAGTTATCCTCAATATATGAAATTGCATGCTTTAACTTTATGTAAAATTACTATAAAAATTTAATTGAACTCTAGGAAAAGATAATTTTTTTAAACGATTGACAAAAAGGTCAAAGCATGCAATTTAAACACCATGTAGGATGTTGTTACAGATAAATAAATAAATTATGAGATGAATTAGTAAAAACCGTGTATTTCAAAGTAACCGAGGATTGCCGATCTTTGATTATTTCTAAGTACTCCAAGACGACACGGCCATTGAAGAGTGTAAAATGAAAATAAATATAACTTTGTAAATAGCGTTCTATATAATTAATATATCAATCCTCGCTTTTGCAAAAAAAAAAACAAAAAAAATGGGCTGTGACAAATAAGTAATAAGTATTCCACAATAAAGAGTGTTAAGTTGGATTTAATGGGCTCAGGCCTTGTATTAAGATTCACCGAATCCAAATCATTTTATTTTAAGCATTTAAAACCAAGCTCGCCCCTTAAATTCAAAACCTCAAAAATTAATCTGTTTTACGGTGTTCCGCAGGGTCTGTGTAAGTGCGACACTTAGACGTGTGCGCCTTGCGAGGGTATAGCAGACGTCGGCTCGTGAGATGACAATCTCGGAGCAAGCGCGCACAAAGAGCGGAAAAGAAGAGCGCGCATGAGATTTCGCCCTACAGCCAACAAATACGCGGTAGCGAGGCTGCTTGCGATGCCACTGCGATAATGCGACCGTAGGACAGTTGGAGAATGGAGGAACTGGGAAAGATAAGGAATTCCGTGCTATCTATATGATAGATCGGAGATCATTTATATATATTTTTTTTATCTCCCGTCTGCAGGTTTTACGCCTATTACAGGGTTGGCCCGGTTCAGTAACCAGGCCCCCATGCAGCCACATCTGACTTCCCCCTCTATATCGCATTCGCCATAGCATTGCTGCCATAGGCATAGGGAAACTGCGGAAAACGTATGCCTATATAGCCGATCTCGAGTTCGCCCCACGGCACCGGAGCTACGTCACGTTTCGTCGAGAATGTAAACACGGACTACAGCTGTATACATGTGACGTCCACAGGCATGTTATACTTGTATTGTAACATGCATTAAATACTAAAGTCCACGCTAGAGAATAAGTTGTGGTTCGTTGGAGTTTGGGTATGGTAATGGATCCCGAGCACAGTGAGTGCGGCGCTTATATACTATTCATCGACTTCTCTAGTGACGGCGCGGCGCCAACGGCGTACGGTGGCTGTCGTTTTTCATGGCCCGCTCCTCCCTCCCCACTCTCGGAGACGCGCAACGATTGCACGCTGCGTTTTCCACGCTTTTGTGGGATAGGGATAAGCCATTCCGTTGCGCGAATTCATAATACATAATCCATAACATTCATTAATACATAAATTTTCATTAATGTTTTCCGCCTTGGAAGTTATTTTACTTTATACTTGTCTCTTGATCTCTTGATCTTATGAGTCAATGAGCCAACTTTTCGGACTCGGAAGCGACACCTCAAAACTCACCCCAATGACGCTCACGCGCATTATTCCCGAAATCGTTATTTATGACTAGGTATGCATTCTATAAAAACACTCGAATTTCAATTTGTCAAGATCACGCGGGAGGAAGTATTAGCCTCCTCCTACAATCTCGGAGTATTCCAAGTTCCATAACAACCCTTTTCCTCCAAGATCGAATTATTCTCGTTACGTTCTGGGTATTTTTCTTGTTTATTCTTATGTTCCTACGATTTTATTTCAACCTCAGCTCTAAATTTTCATTATTTCTTTATATCAAAGGCATTCAGACGCTGATCATTCGGTTGCGTCGATTCCTAAAATCATGTTACCGCTAACTCATATCCGCTCGTATTTAGCTGCCAGCGCCCGAATCACCTTCGCATTCTTTCCACTTTTAGTTTTGCTGTACTTTCAGACTTTGCACCGCGAACACCTTTGAACATATCAATTATTTACGCTGCTGTCATAAATTATGCTGATTTCACACGCGTATTCACTGGGATTAGCTTGGAAATTTTCGTTGTTTTCAAACCCCGCTGTGCCAAAAAAAGACCACGTCGGACCACCTACACCGGCAATGGCCATAGAAGATGATATAATCAGAGACGCTCCTGCGCCCACTATTCACGCAGAACGATAAGCTTCGCACCCGCCATTTAAAGCGGGCATCGAAGCACCTCTCTTAACGCCCGACCATAGCTACATATCGGGGTGCCCGGCATTCTTAGAGGTTGTACGCCTAAACCCCACTTCGAGTTATTTACACATGCATTTGCATGAGTATCGTTCGCTAAATTCTTTCTCTCATTCATCTTACGCATTCTGAGTACTCTATTTTATCTTCTTTACTAAATTTCTACAAAATTCTTGAATAACAACGAAACTTATAGCTATTTTTCAAATGTTACAGGTCGCAACTCACCACACTCCTCAGGGTAGCTCCGTCAGATAATAATTCAGAATTTTCGTTTCTACGTTTAATCACGTTTAATTATGGAGCTCATGAATTCGTGAGAAATAAATTTTTTTTATTCAACTTACACTAGCAACGTGCAATTGGAACTCTATGACAAGTGTGAAAATATTTAAAAGTATTTGCATCAATGAATTTAGATATATAAAAAAGGTACCGCACTGGTAAAAATGTTTCACGCTGTTTGTGCTTGCGCAGCAGTACTTTTTTTATCAATATAAATGTTAATATATATGTGTAAATCCTTTGATTTTTCATGATTTTCAGATGTCTCGATCTCCCCTTAAGCATCAACTGTCTCGCAAATACCAGGAGCAAGAAATGTTGATAATAATGTTTAGACAGAATATCACTTATTATAGTTACTGCGTAAAATAGAAGAGAGGCTCTGAGACCAGAGATGCTTTCATAAATTTGAAATACTTGGGCGCCTTGGGTTTCCGCTTTGTCACGTCCGCTATCTTTATTGCTTCGAACCTCATGCAATCGCATCTTAATTTATCATCTATAATTTCTATATAAAGAGGCTTTATGATTTTTTTTTTAAACTAGTCTGCAACATTGTTTATGACAATTTACATCTGTCTTTGATGAAAATCTCGATGTACCATAAAAGCTCGTATGAGCCACGGCTTAATATGAAATACACTGTGAGCATTCGAAAACGGATGTTAGACATACATTAGTAATTGTCAATAGATAGATTTAATGTAAAATCGAAGAACAAAATGTTTAGTGTTAATTTAGCCGAAAATTATGGAATTAATTTTAGTTTTCGATTTAAAATGCAGTGTAGATCCGGTTCAGCGACGATGATGTTGTTATTTCCGGTATAGCCGGACGATTTCCGGATTCTAACAATATGCACGAACTTCAAGAAAATCTCATGAACAAGGTTGATCTTCTTACCGATGATCATAGACGCTGGATGCCAGGTAATTATTTTTTTAAACTGATCAAGAAGATCAAGACAGAATTAAATGAGAGATTTTGTCTATGTCTGTGAAGTTCAACTTCATAATTTGCAAATAAAATCATGCTTATTGGGTGATGACATCTGTTACGTCCTCAAAATATTTGTAAACGCCTAAATTCATACAATCCTCCAAACGTAAATGTAAGTCTGAAAGGGGCCTATGTAACAAATAGTCGATAAAAAGTGGAATTAGGGGCAGAATTAAGCGGAGTACAATTCGGGAAACCGAAAAATTGTAGAAATGTAATAATGTGATACAAAGTAACTGTGATGAAGAGGAAAAGGAAAAACACTTTTAGATAAGTATGCAGACAGTGCAGAATTTTCGGCAGCCACGAACAAGCTGAAGCATACTGACAATGAGTGAGACGCGCAATTAGTAAACATCAGGAATTGTATAAATAGGAAACAGGCGGACATGATTTGACAGAATATTTTATGTAAACGACCGATGCGGAAATTGGGAAGGAGCGTCCAAAAATAAGAGTTATTCAATGAGCTGGGGGAAATGTTCTTTAAACGTATTGACTTGATTATTAATTATGCTAAGTGGGCGCCGCTGGATGTTATAAAAACTTGCGAAAACTCGGAGAATTACTCACAGTCACTTTTTCGACGATTGAATTGAATAAGAAAATCGTCTCGTCCTATTTCTTTCCATTTAATCGGCAATTATTGTTTGCGCGTGAAACGATTAACGCGTAAAATTTCATTGTGCACGATTATAAGGGAAAAACGCTTGTGCGGCGATTTTCTAGTGAGGCAAAAAGTTAATCTAACAAAGTGACATCGAGATGACGAGCAAAGTTGAAAACGATGAAAGCCGCAGACCCGGCAATGTGCAGATCCGGTACAGCGACGATGACGTTGTTATTTCCGGTATCGCCGGACGATTTCCGGATGCTAACAATATGCGCGAACTTCAAGAAAGTCTCATGAACAAGGTTGATCTTGTTACCGATGACGATAGACGCTGGAAACTAGGTAATTATTTTTTAAACCGATCAAGAAGATCAAGAGAAAGCTAAATGAGAGATTGTCTACGTTTGTGAAATTGAAGTTCATAATTTTCAAATAAAATATACTCTCCAAATTACAAATGCAAGATTAATCAGGTCCAATATTTTTTTTTTAATTTACACATTTATTTGAAAACAACGCTAAAATGAATCAGCGCTGACATGCTCAGTGCGAGAGCGCTAAAATGGCTACACCAATCACAGGTGGCTTTCAGGATGGCCTGACTCTGATTGGAGGGTTTGCAATTTCATCTTTCGCGCCACTTCCCTGTATGGGCAATTCGAACTTGGTCAACTTAGTTCCTCTCGTATACGTGACTTTGTGAAAAATGTGATATACGTTATAAAGGAGGCAATATGTTCTTGCAATTTTTTTCTTTTATTTTCAGATCATCCTGAGATCCCGCAGCGTACTGGAAAGATCAACAATATTGACAAATTCGACTCTGTCTACTTTGGGGTTCACTTCAAACAGGCTCACACTATGGATCCCATGTGCAGAATGTTACTGGAGCATTGTTACGAAGCGATCGTCGATGCGGGTATTAATCCTCGTCAGCTTCGCGGCACCAAAACCGGTGTCTTCATCGGTGCCTGTATGTCCGAATCGGAAAAAACGTTGTTCTACGAAAAGCTGCAGGTCCGTCTAACTAAAAACAAAAAAATAAATATTAGTAAATTTTTTTTTTTTTTTTTTTTTTTTTTTTTCAAATCTAGAAAGTGAATGTACACTTTCGTATTTTTACTGTCAAGTAATGACTTTAGCAGTAATTTTGAAAATTCAAGTCATTATTAGGATTCAATGAATCACTGATTCATCTTTCGTTTACATGTTCTGACAACATCAATTTATCGTAAACAGGTGAATGGATTAGGCGTCATTGGTTGCAGCAGAGCCATGTTTGCGAATAGGATCTCTTATTGGTTGGGCGTCAACGGACCAAGTTACACAGTTGATTCCGCCTGCAGCTCAAGTATATATGCTATGGATCACGCTTACAGGGCCATTCGTACCGGATTGTGCGATTCAGCCCTTGTCGGGGGATCTCATCTTTGTCTCCATCCTTACATATCCCTCCACTACAGACGTCTTGGTAAGAATGGCCAACCTTCTGAAAAAAGAAAAAAGAATTTTTTATTTCCAGTCGGGAGTCATCGATTTTTATTTTATCATATTTATTGCAAATTCTTCTATTAGTTCAATATCGAATTATAATTATATATAACTATCATTTTTTTCACGTCTTTTATTCTATAAAATAATTTTCCTTTCCATAACTTTTCAGTAAAAATGAGTTTTGACCAGGTTTAAATTTCTAAAAAAAAATTCCATAAAATCTAGATCTAAAAACAAGTATTTCCATCATAGTTCGAGAGTGGGTGGAGAATAATTTCTATTTTTTTTTTTAAATTCTGACAAGATATTTAGACATCAATCCTGATTTCTCGTTTCACGTTTCAGGTGCTCTTTCTCCGGATGGTCGTTGCAAATCATTCGACGCTGCGGCGGACGGCTTTGCCCGTAGTGAGGCTGTAGCGGTGGTCTATCTGCAAAAGGCCAAAGACGCCAAACGAATTTACGCAACCTTAATCCACGGAAAAACAAATTGCGATGGTTTCAAAGAGCAGGGTATAACGTTCCCGTCGAGCAAGATGCAGAGCGTACTTTTGGAAGAATTCTATCAGGAGTGCGGTCTACCACCGTCTATCTTGTCATATCTCGAGACTCACGGAACAGGAACGCAAGCTGGAGATTTTGAGGAACTAACATCAATCGAGAAAGCTCTCTGCCCGGGAAGAACTACACCATTAAAAATAGGTGCGGTGAAGACGAATTTCGGACACGCGGAACCTGCCAGTGGAATCTGCTCCGTAGCTAAGGTAAAGCCTTCAACTCTTTTTCTATGTCACGCAATGTATCAACCTTTTATTTTTGATCTTGTATCTAATTTTGCTCTCACATAAAATTAAACTTTCTTTTGATTTACACAAAACTGTAGGTTTGAACTTTTGCATTTAGATCGTGATAGCAATGGAGACGGGGCTGCTTCCAGCGAATCTCAATTTCAAGCGTCCCCGCGAGGATGTGAAAGCACTTGTGGATGGGCGAATCAAAGTGGTAACGGAAGTAACGCCCTGGGAAGGAGGATACGTTGGTTTAAATTCATTCGGTTTCGGTGGCGCCAATGCTCATGTTTTGTTTAAATCGAATCCCAAGGAAAAAGTAAACGGCGGAGCGCCAACTGACGATCTACCACGTCTTGTCGTTATATCCGGACGTACCGAAGAGGCCGTCGATTGTATTTTGAAAGACGTAAGTCGCGACTCTAATGCAGAATAACAGTTGCGATGGAAATTTTGAGAATTCTATAAATCTGTAGGTAGAAAGTCGAGCCGTAGACGTGGAGTACATCAGACTCCTTCAGGATGTCTACAGCGATGAAATTCCTGGGCATATGTATCGTGGATACACCATTGTCGGTGGTAGCGCTACGAAGGAAAATCCTCTGAGGGAGGTTCAAAAGTCCTCAGGCCCGAAACGTCCGATTTGGTATGTTTTCTCGGGAATAGGCTCCCAATGGCCCGGCATGGGTGCTGAGCTTCTACGGTTTCCGGTATTCGCTGATGCTATTAAAAAGTGTGATGCAGTTCTCAAGCATCGCGGTGTCGATATCTATGACATTCTCACGAATACCAGCAAGCTGATTTTCGACAACGTTCTTAATTCTTTCGTCGGCATCACGGCAGTTCAGGTAATAAGATTTTTAAATAATTAAATATTCCACAGACTAGTTAATGTGAATTTGTCGTTAGCTAAAATATCAATTTAACTAATATTATGTAAATTAATATTATATAATAAAAACTAATATTATATAATTATGTAAAATCTTCACTTTATGAAATATTTTAAGATCGGTCTTGTCGATCTTCTGACGAACATCGGCATCGTGCCCGACAAGATAATCGGACACTCGGCGGGCGAAGTCGCATGTGCCTACGCCGATGGTGGTTTCACACTCGAGCAGACGATCCTTACCGCTTATTATCGAGGTGTCGCATTGCTCGAGGCCGAAACGATCTGCGGATCGATAGCAGCTGTCGGACTGGGTTACAACAAGATCAAACATCTTTGCCCTCCGGATCTTGATGTGGCGTGTCACAACGGACCTGACAGTTCCACAATCAGTGGACCTGCTGAGTCTATAAAAGCCTTTGTCGAAAAGCTACAAGTAAGGGATTCCACGTTCGATCATATATCATGAAACACTGATGCGTGTAGTGATATTTTTCAGTCCAACAAATTCTAATTCTTAGATTTGTTCGACAGGCGAAGAACATCTTCGCGAGAGAAGTACCCTGCAGTGGCGTTCCGTTTCACAGTCGTTACATCGCGAATGCAGGACCAAGGCTATTTGCCTACCTGCAGGAACTGATCCCGCAACCAAAGGGAAGAAGCCCCAAATGGTTGAGTACTTCGATGTGTCGCAGTGACTGGAACACGCCTGCGGCACGATTTTCCTCACCGGAATATCATGCGAATAATCTTCTCAGTCCTGTTCTCCTTGAGGAAGCCTTATCGATGATAAGCAAGGATGCTGTTACCATCGAAATCGCACCGCACGGTGTGCTACAAGCGATTCTGCGTAATTCCCTGGACGTCGGAGTGACGAACATCGGCTTGACTAAGCGCGATCACCCGGACAACGTTGAGCTGTTTCTTCAGGGTCTTGGAAAGACCTTCAACGTTGGACTTCAGCCGCAAATCTCGAAACTCTACCCGGAAGTTCAGTTTCCCGTAAGTCGAGGTACTCCGATGATCTCACCGCTTGTCAGATGGGAACACTCGGACGAGTGGTTCGTAGCGTCGTACAGAATGCAGGAGAAGATTAAGTCGGGTGAAAGAACAGTTCGGGTGTCTTGCTCCGACGAAGATTTCAAGTACGTGAGTGGGCACGTAATCGACGGAAGAAATACCTTCCCCGCAATGGGTTATCTTTGTCTTGTGTGGGAAACCGTTGGAATGATGAGGGGAGAACAATTCACCAAAGTATCCGTCGTCTTTGAGGATGTCAAGTTTCTCCGGTCTACAACCATCCCGAAGGAAGGCAGTGTCGTGTTGACGCTAGTCGTTCAAAAGGGTGATCTTTTACATTAATTTGAATTTGAAGACTAGTACTACAAAAATCGTTGCAACGTTTTTTTTTTTTTCAATTTTATGGTCTTCGATTCCAGGTACCGGAAGATTCGAAGTGGTCGAGGGTGAAGCAGCTGTCGTAACTGGAGTAATTCGATACACGGGACATCCGTCTGAAGAAAAAATGAATCTCCCTACGCCAAATGATGACCAAGTCGTTGAAGAGATGTCTTCGAATGACTTTTATACAGAGCTCCGACTTCGCGGCTATCATTACACCGGTCTCTTCCGTAGTGTGAAAAGTTCGACGATTGATGCTTCGAAGGGAACAATCGCATGGGCGAACAATTGGGTAATCTTTATGGAAAATATGCTGCAACTGCAGGTTCAGTCTACTGATACCAGAGAACTATTAGTTCCCACGGAAATTCAGAAACTTACCATCGACACCAAGACTCATTCGGACACTATTCGAGCCGCAACGAGCGAAGAGAAGGGTGAGTTACAAAAATAAATTCCCATACAAATATTGAAGTCTTAACTAAATTTCGTTAAAAGTTTTCGTAAATTGTATTATAAATAAATAATACAATAATGTATGTCCAAAATCCACCTCGCTAATATTTATCCTTTACAGAACTCACCGTGAGACATTACAATGAATACGACGCTATAGTATCTGGCGGAATTGAGATTCGCGGTTTCAAAGCGAGCGTGGTAACGCGAAGAAAAACCCCAATCACGCCGCTCTTCGAATCCTACAAGTTCGTAGCTTATCGCGACGGTAGCGAAATTTTGCTCGAAGAATTCGCCCGTGTGTCTGCCAACATAGCCGTGGAGAATCATCACGGACTGAAAATAAAAACCATCGAAGCGGTTGACGATTGCACAAATCCATCCTTGGAAGACCTCGTCTCGCCTTATCTTCACCAGGCTCTCCTCGACATTCCTCTAATCAAACCAGACGTGCATATCGTTGCATCATCGAATCCCTTCAAGAGTGTGAATCTCCCGGAAACCATCAATTTTAGTGAATTAAAGAAGCTCACGGCTGAAGTCGGTGCTTTCATCGTCAGTGGTCGCGATCTTTTCACCAAATCAAAGAACGAAACTCTCTATAAACTTCTCTTAGCTCTGGAAACCGGAGGCTTTTTACTGTCTCGCGAGACCGGAAATATCGCAGACATTTATGCAACAGCATCGCATTGGGATCTCGACGTTGTCCTCGAAAAACGGGTCAAGAACGAGGTGATCCTTCTCTTCCGAAAAAACAGGAGAGTCTCGAAACACATAACGGTCGTCAACATCGATAGCGACAATTTCGAGTGGATACCAAAGCTGCAAACGTTATTGAAGATTGAACTTGAGAAAGTCGGTAGTAACAACGACAGGCTTATTCTCGTGAGCGACAAAAATTTCGAAAATGGTCTCATGGGTATGTTAAATTGTCTGCGTAAAGAACCTGGTGGCGAGATCGTTCGAGGATACATAATTCAGGACAAGAATGCTCCAGAATTCTCGGAGGACAATTCTCTTTACGCAGATCAGCTTGAGCTAGATCTCGCCGTGAATGTGCTTCGTGAAAATGGTGTTTGGGGAACTTACAGGCATCTAAAGCTTCCGGCGGTGCCTGAAAAACCAATGATTCACGCTTGGGCGAATCAGCTGGTTTGCGGTGACTTGAGTACCCTTCGTTGGCTCGAAGGTCCCATAAATCCATCCCAAGATAAGGATAAACTCGTTAGGGTTGTCTACGCTTCAATAAACTTTTTGGACGTTATGCTCGCTACGGGAAAAATGGCGAACGAGGTGATCGCCGAAAGCCGTGATCATCAAGAATGTCCATTAGGCTTTGAATACTCAGGCGTAGATTACTCAGACCGCCGTATAATGGGCCTGGTGAAATCCCGTGGTTTCTCGAATCTCGTTCACCTCGACGAAAATTTCTCCTGGGAAGTTCCCGAAGCTATGTCGCTCGAAGACGCTGCGACAATCCCCTGCGCATATGCAACCTCCTACTATGCTCTTTACTCTAACGGAAAAATGACAAAAAGCGATAAAGTCCTTATCCACGCTGGTTCGGGTGGTGTAGGACAAGCCGCCATCACACTGGCACTCCACGAAGGCTGCGAAGTCTTCACGACCGTCGGCACACCGGAAAAACGTAGATTTATCAGAGAGCGCTTTCCGCAGATTGCTGATGATCACATAGGCAATTCACGCGACACCAGCTTCGAGCAAATGATTATAAATCAGACGAAGGGCCGCGGTGTCGACATCGTGCTGAATTCCCTTGCGGAAGAGACTCTTCAAGCGTCTGTTCGTTGCCTCGCGACTGGCGGCCGTTTCCTTGAGATTGGCAAAGCTGGCCTCGTGGCCAATAATTCACTGGGCACTAAGGCTTTTCTGAAGGGAATTAGCTTCATCGGCGTTATGCTAAATAATCTTTACGACGCGTCACCAGAGGAACAGTCAAAACTAAAGAAATTGGTACAAGCCGGTCTCGACAGCGGAGCCGTGAAGTGTCTGACGAGGACTGTATTTCCCAGAGAACAACTGGAAGCCGCTTTCCGTTACATTGCTGCGGCAAAACACATTGGAAAGGTAATCGTGAGAATTCACGGTAAAAACGAAGCTATGGATTCGCCTGTGACAGCTCTGCCGCGATTCTACTGTCTGCCGGATCGGAGCTACTTGATTCTCGGTGGCCTCGGTGGTTTCGGCCTAGAAATTGCCGACTTTCTCGTTCTCCGAGGTGCGAAAAATCTCGTTCTCACGTCACGTTCCGGAATCACAAATGGCTATCAAAAGAAGCGCACTGAACTGTGGAAGAGTTACGGAGTGAAAGTCGTGATAATATCCGGAAAAGACGCGACAAAGCGTCAGGATTGCGAAGATATTTTGAATACCACCTCGAAACTCGCTCCGGTTGATGGAATCTTCAATTTAGCGGCGATACTTAAGGACGCACTTATGGTTAACCAAACAGTGGCTAATTTCGAGGAATCTTTCAGATGTAAGGCTTGGATCACGAAGCAACTTGATCAAGTATCAAGGAAATTGTGTCCGTTGTTACGGCACTTTGTCGTCTTCTCGACGTTCTCCTGCGGTCGTGGTTACGCCGGACAGACGAATTATGGAATGGCTAATTCGGTGACGGAGAGAATATGCGAGAAGCGCGTTGCCGAGGGACTTCCTGGACTCGCTGTGCAGTGGTCGGCCGTCGCAGACGTTGGTATCGTCGCCAAGATGCAGGGAGAACATCACGAGGTCACTATTGGTGGAACGCTGCCACAGAGTGTATCCTCGTGTCTCACGGAGTTCGATAAATTTTTGATGCAAAACGCCCCAATTGTTTCGAGTACGGTCGTGATGGAGAAGAAACTCGGTAGTACAGAATCTACGGGAACGTTAAATATCATCGACACTGTTCTCAAAATCATGAGCTTGAAGGATTTGAAATCCGTGAGTACGGACACGTCACTCCCTGAGCTTGGTATGGACTCGATGATGGCTGTGGATATAAAACACACGCTTGAGCGCGATTTCGACGTATTCTTGTCCGCTCAAGAAGTCCGTGGGCTAAACTTTGCAAAACTTATCGAAATGACGGCTAAGCAGGCTGAGGAGAAGAAACACAGCGAAAATAACGAGAAAGGAGGAGAAATTTTGACGGGAATGAAGCTGTTTGTGAATCGCTTCGCGAACAGGGAATTGACGCAAGAGGTTTGCATGAAGATACCGACCAAGGAAGATTCCGGTAGAGACGAAGTGCTTCTCATACCTGGCATTGAGGGCTATGGCTACGTTTTCCGATATTTAGGCACTAAACTTCGCTCGCCCTCAACGTGCTTGCAACTTCTCAATCATACCAATAAAGCTAGCATCACTGATATGGCGCAGCAGCTCTTACCGGTGATTATGTTTTGCTGAATGAAAGTTTTAAGGATGTTACAATTGACAAACAAAAGCTTGAAAACTGATAACATCATCCATATTGCAGAACATTGATTTAATATAGTAATTTTCCTCGTCTAGCATGTCCTTGCCAGAAACAAGACCCGTCATGACTTCGTAATCGCCGGCTACTCATTCGGTGCTTTGGTAGCAATCGAACTCGCGCGAAAACTCGAAACCGAAGGATTAAACGGTAGGCTGGTCCTGATCGACGGATCTCCGGAGCTCATGAAATCCATCAAGGAACAGCAATTCCCCGCGAGTACTGACGAGGAACTTCGAAGCAATATTCTTCTCGGTATCGTGGACATATTTGCTCCTGCTATGAGACCGGAGGTACACAAAAATTCAGGACAAAATGATTTTTACAGAAAATTTCTTCCAAAAAAAAGCTTAAAAATCAAAACAATAATAAATTATGTGTATTTGTGCGAGGATTATTTTTTTTCGCCAAAAGTTTCAACAAATTCTTTTATAAAATTAATCTTTAAAACTGTCATACCTGTCCATACAGCTCGCCGCTACGTTTGAGAAGTGCAAAACGTGGTCGGAAAAAGTGAACGCATTCGTGGCCCTTATGTCCGCTGAAGGAGTGAATGTAGCGCCTGAAGAACTGGTATCTCTTTGCACAGCGGTATTCGAACGTCTCATAGCTGTACAGAATTACGACCTCGTCGACGTTCCACCGCTCAGATCGTCCATTATATTACTGAAGCCATCCTCCACAGCTTCGAAATCCATTAGCCCAGATTATGGTCTCAGCAAGGTGGTCTATTAAAATAAATACTTTATTAAATGCTAGCTCTCTATAAAAATATTTCCTCGCCGCCGTGAAGTGTACGGGGTCAACTTCTCAAAACGGCCAGCGCAGGGCCTGATTTTATAATACTTAAATCTTACATAACAAATTTCAGTAATGTAGTCCTTCTGGAATAACGATTACTTGACGTTTTTCTTTCTTCTTATCTGCAGGTAACTTCCGGAAAGTTAGAGATTTTCTCCGTTGATGGTAATCACATAACGATGCTCGACGCCGATGAAATTGCAGCGGCAATAAATGCCGAGGCTTTCGTGGACTCGGAGGCCTTCAAAGCGACTATCAAAAAAGAAGGCAAGGTTCTGCCGGTGGTACCAAATCCGCAACACAATGGAGCTTAGATTGTAAAATGCTGTAACTCGAGATTCGTTCAGAACTGTTCTTAAGATTAATTGACCAATCGTTAATCCGAAATACCAACGGAAAGATTCATCGCAAATATTTTGTAATTTTAATTGTAATTGGTACTATAATGTAATAATTTATACAAACGCCATACTAGGGTGAAGTGTGATTTTATCAGAATTATTATTATTGAATTCATTAATAAAAATGACTCTGTAGCAAATTTATGAAACGACGCTATTTATTCTATTATATAAGTGACGTCATTTATATTTTTAAGATTTTCAAATCTCGTTTTTTTTTTAATTAAAAAAAGAAAAAATTATTCGAGTCGACTTATTAGAATATTCGCAATCGATTTCTTATCAATGTGCACATTGATAAGAAATCGATTTGGAAAAAATTGATCCTGCGCACTAGATGTTTCCTCGAAATAATCGAAGTTTTTTCCCGTCTAATGGTAAAATAAAAAAAAAAAAAGTAGCGCAAAAACGTCGACTTAAAAAATCGAATCCGCATCGATGTATCGAATCCAAAATGGTAATCGATGAAAAAACATCGATTCTGATAGAAAAAAGTGATTCTCGTTTCTTACATTTTTTTCTCCATAAATTCACCGTTAAACAGTGTAGATGAAAAAAAATTATTAATTACGTTTTTCCACAATTTTACCATAAGAAAAATTCTTCAAAATTTAACTGGCAAAAATGTTCTTTATAACCAAAATTGTACCGATTTTTTACGTTAAAAATCTTTGTACCGTAAATTTTGTTGGGGGATAAAAATGTCTATACGTCGAAATAATACAAAACCCATTGTTAATAATTTTTTTTTATGAATACTCCCAAGATCGGCACTCTTTTTCAATTTTACAATTTCAATAATAACTGGTAGATGTTTTTGCCAAACAACTCACAGCGATATTTACTGAAAAAAGCCAGTAAATCGCGACAGTCACCCTGACGAACTATGAAAGAAAAGATAAATTCTGCGACGGCAAATCGTGCAGTAGAATTTTACCAGAACTTGATAAAGGCGTTTTGGTGTACACTAAATACGTTATTGTACAGAAAACCTAAAGAAAAGAAAAAAAAACGTGGCAGTAAACCGGGTTATAAACAGGTAATTAATGAATTACCTACGCAAAGCAAGTTACAACTATTTTCTTTTTCTCCCTAACTAAACAAGCTCCGAAAAAGGAAAAAAAGAAATTACGGCACGATAGTGCCGAGCAGAATTTTAACCAGCGTGCAACATCAATGCTATACGCTCAGTTACGTGGTTATAAATCCATTATACAAAAAAATAAAAGTGAAGTTAAATTTGACGATAGGAAAATTTTTCTGATGCATGACGAAGGTTGATTGTACGGTACTACGAAAAATTTCACGTTTTCGAATGTGAGAAAACACAAAAATACAGTGTTTGTGTGTAACACGATAACGAATTATCGCGAAATATAGAGAGAAAGAGGGAGATGTTCATTAAGCGAAAATGTGTAGAGTTCCTTTGCAATATTTCCGGGAGGAACTTTACACATTATCATCGCCTGGCTGTGTTTAGGGATGGGGAAAGGGGGGAGTGCACAATGATGTCAGTAAGTTATGGGGTGTGTGTCGATTTTTTCTTTCTGTTAAGCCTTGGCGTCGACTTCCATTGCAACTTCGCCGACAGCCTTCTCGGCCTTCTTTTTCTTCTTTTTCGCAGACTTCGGGTTTGCGGATGAACTCAGAAGCGTCTGCAAGTAAATAGTTACATTTTATTTATTTATTTATTTATTTACTTAATTTATTTATTTTTCTGTCTATGAGTAATCTATATTTTACCTTTAGATCCTGATCGCCCACCACGCAATCAGATTTGAATGAATCAATCTCGAAAGGTATTCCCGTAATTTTGTGTGGCCCGTTTGGCATCAGCAATACTGTGAATTTGAACTGTGCCGCATGCTCAGACGGCTTTTCGTACAAAACCTGCAAATTTAAAAGCGCATAAATTTAGAAAAAATAAGTGATGCACGTAAAACTTCTCAAATCATTGAACAATATGAATAAAATGTCTTACTTGGAACGGTTCGATTAATCTATGGTTCACGCATTCGACAACCGCCATTTTGGCTTTTTTCTCGTCCTCGAACGTACGTAGATTGAAAGGCATGAGACCGTGCTTATGAGTCACTTCCGAATAAAACATGCGAGATGTTTTCAGCTTCAACTGATAAGTTTCTTCCGTTTTCTTGAAAATTGTCACTCGAGTATCCTGCTCTCGACCCACGCCCTCCCCCGTGCTCACCAAAACATCCATCGCGTATACCTAACATCATTAAAATATTCAATTAAAGTTATTCATAAAAGTTGTCTAATATAATCTTTCACATTGATTCCTATTTTTATTTCCCAAGATTTTTCTATATAATTGTAAAATTTCCATTTTCGACATTTTCTCTGGGCGGTTTTTCTTTTTTTCTATCAACCAGTTTTTTTTTTAAATAATTTTGAATCTTTGTATGAAAACATTAAAAAATTGACGAGTTTTTAACCATAAAAAAATCAGAGAATTCATTTTATATTTTTAAAAAGTAAAGTTTTCTCGAATTTGTTAATTTGTTATTGTTTTTACTGTTGTATTAAATTTTCGGCATTATTATTATTATTATTCAGGATTAATGTTATCTGTTGATTTTTTGAAAGATTTTACTCAACTCAAAATTGAAACAAATTTTTCTAATTTCCAAGTGACTGCATTTTAGAAATAATTATGGAAAAGAAAAATCATATCGAATAAAAACTAACTTTTCAGTAAATGATTAAGTATTGAATGATAGACAAAGTAATGAAAACTTACTTCATGAGTCTCGAGAGTAAACTTCTCGTGTTCCTTCTTCTGCGCGTCATTGGGATTTTGTATAATCGTTTTTTCACCGTCAATTTTGAACTGCTTGAGCTGATGGCTCAACATTCCCTCGATGGGCTTGCAGTTGTAGGCACCACAGATTTTTTCCACCGTTCCGGTTATCGAGTACGTCTATATAAGTTTGAAATTAAAAAAAACAAAAAAAATTTTTAATAAAAAAATTAAACAGAAATGAGTGAATGTGTTTTTTGGAATCTAGGACACGTAAAACGTCTATTTACATCAAAATCTGACAGTCGATTTTTTTTTTTTGCATTCCAAATACTTTCGTTTTTACATATTCTGTATATGAGAAAGTAAAAAAAGAAAGGCGTAATTGCGAGTTTATCATTAATAATAGATAATTGTGTTATTGTACCTCAGTGCCGGGCTTGAGAAGCCTCAAAGCTGCCTGGGACGCATAATGGGCCGCAAGCACGACATCAGCCTTTCTGCCGGTTACCTTCTTATCGGGGCTCGAGCCTATAACAATCGTATGAGCAACGACCGCGATAAATCCATCGACGTGTGCTCCAAGATCCCTGAAAAAAAAAAAAAAACCGTTCATTTTATACATTCGCTGTGTAACTAAATCTTAAAAAGGTTTACATCTTCACACGTTTTTACGTGGTCGTTGAAACATTCTTTTTTTTTCCAAAATATGAGGCATTCCATATCACAAAAAAAAAATTTCAAAAAATGTCCAAAAATCAGATATAATTCCAAGACACAAGATTCCAAATATAAAAGAAAACTTGGACGAGTTTTTTAATTATTTTTTTTTTTTTCTACCATAAGAACCCTTAGGAAAAAAACGCCAAAATCATTAAAAAGAAAAGGGAAACAAAATTTGTTTAAAGATCGCATCTGAATTAAACATTAAAATAGTCATCCGGTATACTTACACCTTCACCATATCATCCTCCTTCAGGATTTGATCCGGTTCACTGGCAATTGGTGAGAAGTGGCAGATGCAGTTATTAACAGATATACACGTCGGGAAGGCAATACCCTTTTTCAAATCTTTTTCCTTCTTGAAAACCTTGCTCGTTTCTTCCAACAGCAATTGGTCTCCATATTCGCAAGCTTCTCTTACAGATGCACCGGCGACGCACTTGTCCAGAACTTGTTTCAAGACCTCTGAAATTTACAATTTTCGCATTTATAAACGGTTAAACTCTCGTGAGTAAAATCTTAGAAAATCTTGTTCAAAAATACCCTGACTTCCTTTGAAAAAATTGTAGTTTGATTAGAAAAAAAAAAGACCTTTAAGCATTTAAATTAAAATGTAAAAAAAAAAGTTTGTTTTTTGCTGAGTTATTTATAGATTAGCAAAAAAGAAAAATGTTAAACCATAGAGAAATAATTTTTTTTAAATTATGGAATGAAGATTTTTCCTAATGATTTATTTTGAGAATATTCATTTTTAGAATCATTGAAGACTTATTTTAAAAAATATTTAAATGCTCATAAAGATAAGAATTTCTAAACTGTGAGTAAATAAAATTTTTAAAATCAGGTTTAAAGGAAATCAGGTGCATTAATTTCACTTATAAAATAAATAAAATGCCTAACAAAATTAGTTGAATTTTCTTTAACTAATTAATTAATAACTGTTTGGCATTATTATTTTTCAAAATCAATTTTCTCGGTATTATCAATGGAATTGTTTCTTTTTTCTTCCAATTTTTTTCTTAAAATACTTTTATTCCAAACATTAAAACATACAAATATGAAAAAAAATCAAACAAATAAAGTTATCACCAAAATTATACATTTTTTTTTTACTAATTTACTAATAACTTTTTGTCATTATTATTATTATTATTATTATTATCAATTTTCTTGGTATTTTCAATCAAATTAATTTTTTCTTCCAATTTTACTCTTAAAATTCTTAAAATCCAATAAAAACAATAAATTAAGTTTAAACTATATACACAATGCATCCTTAAGGTTTTCTTTATCTTAAGTTTGTATTTTGTTCTTACTTAAGCTTATAAAAACATGAAAACATAAACATTTTTTTTTTTAAATCAGAAAATTAAATTTGTCTACAAAATAAATTTTTCTGCCATATTTATAAATTTTTATTTTTTTTTTTAACTAATTCATTACTAACTTTTTATCATTATTATTATTTTCTAAAAATAATTTTCTTAGTACACAAAATTTAAAAAAAAATTTCTATAGTATCAAAGTACTTAAGTTCCGGTAAAATAAAACTAACTTTAAAATATACACGTAATTAATCCGTAAGTGTTTTTCTATCGTTACTTATACTTAAAAAAAAACTTTCCGTATAATTAATCTTCCTCAACGATAATCAATTTCAATAATCTTCTCTTATTGCCTTAAAAATGTGGCCTGAATTTTCATGCAGTTAAAACAAATGAATTAATTAACTAAAAAAAAAGAATTAACTAAACAAATTTCCCCAGAATTAGCTTTCAGTAAAATTTTAATACACATTTTTTTTTTTAACCTATAATCAAACCTAACCTAAATTTACTATTTTAGTCCCTTAAATTCTACCGGCGTTACCGCGTAGATAAAAAGCGCACCATGAAGGTGACCGCATTGGCGAAAAAAGCCAATGCGTTAAAATGTAAAAAACGTCGAATTGGCGATCGTAAAGCAACAAAGCTTTTCTCGTTGTTTTCGTTGAGAAACGAAAAAAAAAACAATAATAACAATAATAAACCTGTATGGAAAAAACGATAATTGTTGACTTTTGAAGGGATTAAGTGAAATTTTGAATATTTCCACGGCCCACATGGTTCGTGTTGGCCGGCATTGTGCGATTCGCATTCCATATGGCCGGACCGAAAGATATCGCGTTAATGACAAAATAAGCCAGCATCGTGGGTAGATTTTTAGTGTCGTATTTTTCGTTAAAAATTTTTAGAATCATTATCTTACGGTTCACTATCGCCCCTGCCATTTTATACTTGGTGACAACCAAGTCCTCGGCGATGGTCTTCTCAGCCTCATCTTTGTCCGCCATGGCTTTAGCACAACTGTGATTAACTGTTCTGGTATATGTATAGCGGTCACGTGACCGGCGATAAGACCGTAAGTAAGCTTCCGAGTTCCGATAGAAGCCTTAAGCTATATTTCCATTAAGCAATAATTGCCAGCATTGAGGAGCGCCTTTACTCGTCTAGTTTTTTTGTCAAATTACCGGTAAGTTACGTTTGTCCACTAAAGTGGTCGGTTAAATTACCGGCTGGATTAGCTTAAGACATAATTATTCGATGAAAATAAAAGTTTCATCGAATACATGTTTGCACATGGTCTCTCAAGGTAATGTGCTACTGCTCGGTCGGTAACGGAAACTGTAAAACGTTGTTCTCATTCCCATTTGATCTTTTGAACAAAGCATGACAAGGGTTTACTGCGTCTTAGAATTTTGCGATGAACCGTTCTCGAAGATCAATCGGCACCGAAATAAATCGGATTACAGTTTTCGTTACCGACCGAGTTATTTCATATTTTAGAATTTGTATTTTTGAAAATAAAACTAAAAAATATCCGACGGATGTCGACACTATAAAAATTGATTAAAATTACCTCTGCTAGATGGCAGCACACGCAAAATTCCCTGTCATCTGCGATTCGGATTCCGCAGTTTTATCCTCGATCGCGTTCGAGTATATCTATGTATGTTCGGTTAGTTTATGCATCGGATTCGTGGATGTTGCGTTTCAGGAAGCCGTCTGATGACAAGAAATACGAAAAAGCGCGTCCATCAGATTTCGGATAAAATAAAAAAAGTATAGGAACAGCCAAACAAAAGAAAACAATGGCATCAGTGCAAGACCGTAAGTGAATAAAAATATTGTCGCATATAATTCAATTTTTTCTTCGTAAATGCAAACTATAATAAACCGGCACTTCGAGGTTATGCGCAGTCAAAACACCATTATGCGATCGACATTGTTTACATTGTTGTTTAACGATTAAAATACAACACTTTTCACTAAAAACCCACCAACAACTAAAATTACAAAACATTCAACATAACCCTATAACGGGATCTATTTTTCTTTTTGGTATTAACGATTCTTTACTTAAAAAAAAGCTCAACACTTTAAACAGAGCACAAATTTTATGCATATATTACGCGTCTATTCCAAACAATAGAAACATATTTGCTTATTCATTTATTTATTTATTTATTCATCATTCGATGGGACAAGCGTTTGAAAATAGGCAAAATATAAATAATAATAATAATAATAATCGAATGCAATACCAAGAATCCTAGAATATAAGGATAGCGAACACAGAAATAATAATAATAATAATAATAAAAATCATATAGCACCAGTTAGGGCGATATACTGATTAACCGAATGCAAAAAGATAGAAAAAATATGTTTATGTTAACAAATTTCACAGTTATTTTTAAATTTTTACTCTCAACCAATGAAATCGATATTTTGCAATAAAAAAAAAATAGTTAAGAAAATTGAACATATCTAAATATTATTTTTTTGTAAAAAGAGAAAAAAAAATGAATGTATATTTCGTGCATTTAAGCATCCACAATATTGTTATTATTGTATTATTATTATTATTGTATTTACAGGTACAAAATTAAAGCGAGTGTCTTACGACACATGGAGTACGAGAGAACAATTGTGTCTAGCTTCGAGTGTTTTGAAGGCAGGCGATCAGAACTGGATCGGCGTATCGAGATCGCTAAAGCCCTTCGCCGAGAAGGAAGCCCTAAGGCCGCCCGATTGGTTTTCGCAAAAATCGTGCGCGATGCAATACGCGATACTGCTAGAAAATGCAGATGCGCCAAAGCGAAAGAAGCGAGAAAGCGGCGAGACAACTGGTGAATCGATAGTTAGACGACTGACGCAAGAGAGAATAGCGGAACTTGGTCAAATTTTGGCATTTCAAAGAGACGAATATCAGCAACTGAAAGCGGAGGTTAATATATTGCGATCGGGCTCGATAACAGAGGAAAAATTGCAGAAGATGTGGATGGCGATAGAGCAAGAGGAGCGGGAACAGGAACAAAAAGCACGTGCGCACTCGGCTTGGCTAGCGAAACGGCAACAGAAGCAAGAAGTACAATCATTGCAGACTGTGTCTGTTGGCGGAACTCGTAAAACATTGGAAACAACGGTCGACGCTCAGGAGAATATGGAATCAACGAACGAGGACGAGGAGAAGAAAAATCGCGGCGGTAGATCGCCGCTATTGACGAGCCTATTAAAATCGCCTAGTCCGACAACGCAGATACAAAATCCATCGTCTTCGGCACAAGTGACATCACCAACGATAGCCAGTCTTCTAGGCTCAAGCCCTAAAGTTCCTAATCCACAGTCAACGCAGAGCGCACAGCCGCAATTGCATCAACTCGTTTCCACGGCTATAACAAGCGTCGTACAAGAAAGACCCTCTGTTGGTGCACCGACACTATCTATGCTTCTCGAATTACCGGCAAATTTACAGAGAGCCGCACTAGCCAATTTGCAGACTGTAGTTACGAGCGCTTCGCAGCAAGCTGTACCACCGGAGATTCATGTACAAAGCCATCAGCTGAAGCAAACTACAACGACGATAAACGATGCGAGTATCGTCAGACAACCGACGATTTACCCGCCTAATATTCCCGTAACTGAAAGTATGGTACAGATTATTGATCATATCGACGATGTAATACGCAAAGATATAATGGCTGACGTTATTGACAAGGATGAAATCAACGAAATCATCGGTGACATCGAAGAATTAATTAAGGAAGAAATAACGTCGAGTCCGCAAAAAATAACGGATACCGTTTCGACAAAACCGGAGATTATTGAGAATTTGTCGGTTACGGAAATCGAGAAGATCGTTGTTCCCGAACGTCCGGAGCCCAGAGACGTTGACGAAGCTGTGTCGCTTTCAAATTCACCGCAGAGCGAGATGGCTATCGAGGAGATTGATCAGAGCACCTCGAGCATAGCTGAGATTATTGGTACAGTGGCTATTGAACCGGTAGAACCGAAAATTACGGTACCAGCCCCTGAGGAGGTAACCGAAGATAAAACGAAGGAGGAGCAAGCAAAAAATGACGCGAAACCGGAGGAAGAACCGCCCGCGTCTCTTCCATCCGAAGTGGAAACGAAAAAAGAGGATGTTACCGTGGAAACGAATACAACGAGTGAAAACGTGGAGGAGAAAATAATCGATGAACCAGAAGAAAAGAGCCAAGATATCGCAGTCTCGGAAAATGAATCGAAAACACCGGAACCTCTTTCCAAAAGCTCACCCGAGAGTATTACGGAAAAAGAATCCGACGACGCGGAACCGACGGCAATTACGTCCGAGATCGATGATTCTGGCGAAAATTCTGTGGAACAGAAAGAATCACCCGCCGAAACGAAGGATAAGAATGACCTGGAATTGGATCAAATTGAAATGCACTTGGCGAAGATCACCGGTGATCAGAATGAAACAGTACCCGCCGAAGTTGGTAGCGTGTCCTCCGAAGTGACAACCGACGTGGCGAGTATCGAGGATAACGAGAAATCTCAAGATATCAGTATGATATTGGAGGACGACGAGAGTTCGCAGAGTAGTTCGAGCAAGAAGAAAGACGTGGATGAACAATTGATCGGTGAGATCGTGGCGGATGCTTCGGATTCTCAAGAATCGTTCAAAGAGTCATCCGCGTCTAAAGATGAGTCTAAAGACACGGTCATTGAAACCCCGACAGAGGACACTGCTCCGGGCGAAGTGACTTCAGACAAAGACGAAGAAGAAACCGTTAAAATAGAAATTTCAAAAGAATCCGAAGACAGTATGAGTCCGGCTTTGCCGGAAATTGAGAAAATAGAAAAATCCGAGGACGCGCCACTTTCCGAGGTTGAAAAAATCACCGATTTGATTAAAACGGAGAGCGAGGAAAAAGTGGAATCCGCGGAATCGCCAAAGCTTCAAGCGGAGGATCCTGATGTGAAAAAGTGCGATTCGCCTGTCGCAAAAATTGAAAAATCGGATGTCAAGGAGGAGTTCGAAGCGGATACGCTGATCGAACAACTGGAGGAACCGAAGAAGGAAGAGAGCGAAGTTAAAGAAGAGGATGAGGAGACAAAAGCTTCGGGTAGCGATTTATCGATCAAAAAGGAGACTGGCGAATCGGCGGGCAGTATCGGCGACGACATCGCCGATCTCGACGAGGAAGAATCTTCGCTCAGCAAACTTAGCGGAGGTCGGGCAATGAAGACATACTCGAAGAAGCAAACTATCGCGGTTGACAGCGAACCCGATATTGAGACCAGCGGCGAGAATGCCGATTATCGAGCGTGGAAAAAAGCCGTTGTTCTCATGTACAACAGACTAGCCACTCACAAATACGCTTCAATATTCCTTCGACCGATAACCGAGGATCAAGCGCCCGGTTATCATTCGGTTATTTTTCGTCCCATGGACTTGTCAACGATTAAGAAAAATATCGACAACGGCACCATTCGAACTACCATGCATTTTCAGCGTGACGTCATGCTCATGTTCCAGAATGCCATCATGTACAATAAACACGATACTTTTGTTTATAAAATGGCTGTATCGATGCAAGAGGAATGCTTGCAACATATGCAGGTGTGTATTTGGATTATCTAATGATACCTATTTCTCGCTTTTTTAAATCTTTTAACATCAACAATTTCATTCATCATTGTTTAAACTTTGAAAATTGCTTTTTTAACTATTTTCGAGTAAAAAATTGATAATCCGAATATTGATCAATACAAATAGGGGGCAAAACAAGTCAAGTCGGCCACACCAATTTTTCATGTTAACAAAACGTCCTCACATTTCTTCAGGATGTTCCTCTGGTTGAAGAAAAAACGTAGGAATTTTGTTGTTGAAATGAAAAATTGGGGTGGTCGACTTGACGTGTTTCGCCGGATAGAAAAAAAAGGATCGCATCAAATTAAACTGAAAAAAAAACACGAGTTTTCTGACAATCAGTATTTATTACATACAAGTATTTCTTTCGAATAAATTCAAACCAAATAGACGATTTAATTTATATATAATGTTCTAGAGTCTGTGCACGACTTCCTTAAAATATTACTAGTCAAATTATGCTCTCAAAAAAAAAAACGGAGAAAAGAGTTGTTTAAAAAAAAAAAATTTCATTACAGATTCTCGTGCAAGTCACGGGGGAAGGACAGTTGCGTAGAGAAACAAGAACCGCAGCGAGCAGTAGCAGCGAGACAAGTGACACCAGCGTGAAAAGAAAACGAAGTCACATAACACCAAGTCCCCACGACAGCGAGAGCCCACGTGGTAGCAAAAAACGTAGAAAATCCGAGAACGATTAATTCACTTTTAAACCGTTTGCACTGACGTCTGAGATTATAGTACGTTTAACATCGTGATTAGACATCATCGATCACAAAACAAACTGATTTTCACAAGAATTGTACAAACTAGCTTTAATAAGACTATGACGATAAGACATTATAAGAAGGACATTGAAACGTGGCGACAAACACGTTTTTTCGTTGATTTAATTATTGATTAAATCAATTTAACAGAAAAACCAAACCCCGTGACATGCGCGCTGATAGAATTATATTCCACCAACGCTCTATTGTCATTTGCTATTGCGAAGGTAACGCCCAGAGTTTGGCAAGTCACCCTTGGAAATGGCATGAAATTAAATCGAGAGTATCGTCAAATTATGTATAAATTCACCAGTTCATATATCAACTTACGAAATATTAGATTGAATAAGCAAAAAAAAGAAACACAATAAATTTTCATAAAAGAAAAAATAACTTAAAAAAAAGAGAAAATGGGTCATTACGCGCGTGGCGATTCGAGAAAAATGATTTGCAGCTCCGACGAGGAGGAAGGTTATCGCAATCCGTCGCAGCACGCGTCACGAACAAACTCGATGATTGCGCAAATGAATATTTGCGATAAGAGGAATCTTATATTCGGAACATTCGGCGAAGCTGTAAGGCTGATAACTGATTTATAAAATAACTCATTAAGTTGACACAATATTTGATTGTACGCGCGAAAAAAAAGCCTCCTGTTCCATTGCCGCCAGTATCGGACGAAACCGATCGGCAATTCTGGGCAGAAGATGAACTGAGCAGCTCGGAATCCCGAAACTTGACGATCAGCAGAAGAAAAAGAAAGCACAGCGTAGCTTATAGAAATCGTGCGGCGATTCATCGAAGTCGATCTGAGTTCGGCCAATCGTCAAGTTCAAGCGTGGAAAATACGCGCTTGAAAAACATACCACCTTCAGGTATATTGTTCCGATTATTTATTAATGGAAATATATTCTTCGTTAAACATGAGAAAAATGTGTTGCAGTAAGACGAAAACGAAGGAATCGTAATTGTCCGGGAACATCGCGGATTCAGAGGACCAGAGTCTCCAGTAGTGGCGCCCATCCGAAGATAAATACCAAGACCGTGTCACGATTAGTAGCAGCAGGAAATGATTTGACTTCAAACTGCGAGCTCGTACAGCCAACTGTGCAGAATCGGATATTCTTATCGTCGATTCTATCGAGTCGGAGTAACGAAGGAGCTGATGCACCGAGCTCCCAAAATTTAACATCGCGCACCCATTCGAAATGTGATACATGCAATGTTAGAAGAAATCGAATCACGAAATTAAGATTACTGACCAAGTCTAGACGAAAGTAAAATAAAATTTATCACTCGAACTATGTGGTGATCGATTTTAATACGACTTTGATGGGATAATTTTGTCGATTAGCATTATATTTTAGATTTGTACTGAGGGAGTCACGGGTTTGGTTCAGAAATGATTTTAAAGTAAAATCGATTTCGCCGGATTTCAAAATAATTTTGCACGAGTAGAATTATTGTTTTGAATTTATTGATTTTCAATTTGTAATAAATTTTCGATTGCCTTTTTTTCTGCAAAAAAAAAAGTGGAAAAAAATAGAAAAAAATAGCAATTTTACAATAGGACAGCAGCTACAAAATTTTTGTATGCAACACACGATTTTTGAGATTTTTTGTTTTCAGATTTTTTCAAGTAATTTTGAAGATTTTGCTTGATTAATCTCAAATGAAGCCTTTTTATGAATGATTATTTAACGTTCATTACGAAATAAAATATAAATACATTGGAAAAATCTGAAAAAAAAAATTCTAAAAAATCGTGTGTTGCGTACAAAAAATTTTGACCTTTTTTTTTTAATATTCTAGGCGACAGCTACAAAAATTTTCTATGCAATACATGATTTTTCTTCATTTTTCATAATTTTTTTTTCATGAGAAAAAAAAAAGTTTTCAGAATTTTTTCAGGTTTTCAAAAAAAATCCGTTTATTTGTTTAAAAAAATCGTAAACAATTAAAAATTTGTAAAGAAGATGCAGTTAGTGCTTTTTAGAGTCACGTGAATGAAAAAAAAATTGCGGACCCAATCGGAAGGGTCAAGGGTCAGACCCTTCCGATTGGGTCCGCAAATTTTTTTTCATTCACGTGACTCTAAAAAGCACTAGTCCTCTAGTCGAAATCTTATTTTTCAATTTTTAATTAATCCTATTTATTTCAACTTAAATTTTTTATTGGAATATTTAATAACATTTTTGAAATGAAATATATTAAATTAATAATAATAATAATACGTCATTTATTATAAATCATTTATTTTATTCAATAATTCGTGTCATAAATGAAATCACAGAACTTCCGTGATTTCATGTTAAAAGTGCTTGAACATAAGATTTTAAGATTTAAAGTAAGCCCTGGTTTTGTGGCTCTGACTACCGCTTATATGCAGCCCAGTTGCAATCGCGATAAAAGTGTTTGCGCACCTACGAGAGCTTCAGAACACGTCTTGTTAAACTCCATATAATCTCTGTCCATAGTGTGTAGTAGGGAGCAGACGAAACATTGGGGCGGGCTATAATAATCGGACCTTCGTCTGCTCGAAAAGCTTCGCCGGGCCGTCAATCAAGAGATGCGTGCGCGCTCTTCACTTATTGTCAGTGACTCAGTCGCATTCATGTATCAGAGCAAGTTCAAGCTCATCTCACTCGTCGTGTTTCCCGTTTTATTTTGTTTACACAGTTCGATGCGAATATGTCATTAATTAACAAGCATCAGCGAGCTACATGCCAGAAGATCGTTCTATGTTACTATTAGTAACGCAGTTTCCGCAAGACCACCAATTAAAATGACTTACTTTCTGAACAATGAGTGGGGCAAGAATCAATATCAGAATCTCAGCAACGCAAGGAACGAGAGTAAGTTTCAAACATTTGTCATTCGTCCAAAATTCGACATTTATTTCGAGATGTTTTTGTACATTTTCTGCGAGATGTTGTTTGAAGCTTATCTGTGATAAAAAAAAAAAAGTTCTTTCTATTCATCCCGAAAATAATCGAGTAAGAAGGAATACGTCTGTACATCTCTCTGCCAATCAGCGTTGTATCATGTTGCATGCTTATCACCAATAACCACAATGTTTTTGTTGTCAATTTAAGTGACACACGTGACGAGGAGATTTTTTTTTTCAGTGACATCTGGTGAGCAGAGTGCAGCGGTATATTTATATGGGGCATTCCAAGTCAGCTCGCTTGACATATTTTGGTTTAAAAAAAAGGTTTTTTTTTTCAGATATTCATCACCCTATAAAATAATTTTTTTTTCCATAACTTTTGAGTAAAAATGAATTTCGACTAGTTTCAAATTTCTGAAATTTTTTTCCCATAAAATCTAGGGATAACTAGTATTTTCATCATAGTTCGTTAGAGTAGGCCGAGAATAATTTATTTATTTTTTCCTGATTTTCGTTCTAATTGAAATGCCTTTTTTCAAATTTATTTTAATTGTTATTATTTTAATTAGAATTTTGAGCGTTTTATTCTCAAAATATGGGTTTTTTATTTTTTACCACGACATGTTTTATTTTTCTTACAAGAAATCATCATTGAAATTTTTAATTCCCAAAATTTGGATTTTTTCCAAAAAATTCCAAAGTTCGGATTTTTTCCCAACAAATTCCAAAGTATGGATTTTTTTTTAAAAAATGTCCAAGATATGGAAATCAAATTTTTTCCCAAGAAAAATTCCAAGAAAAACATTATTTTATAGGGTAAAACAAAAAATGAAAATTGGAAAAAAATTTCCTTTTTTCGACAAAAATATGTAAAAAAAAAAAAAAAAAAAAAGAATCGTCATCTGAATCCGAGGAGGTCGGGTCGATGACCAAGAGAGTTGACTTGGAATGCTCCATATTCCAATGGGCATAAATACAGATGAATCACTCTTTTTTTTTTAACCTTCCATTCTTTATAATAATTGTAATTTATATTTATTTCAGACACAATGCGATCGATTGCAAGCACAGTGGTTGTAGCCCTGTGTCTGGCACTCTTGATTCTGTCTCTATGGAACATCGGTCACCGACAACCGGGAAAACTTTACATTGCTACGATAGACACGGCGCAGCCACTTTTGCACCAAACGTCCGATAGATTTTTGTCTTTTGGACTCGACACCTCTTTACTGAGGGATGCGAAAAATGTTCCCATTGAAGACGAGAAATTTGTAAACTTGGCACGGCACCTGAGTCCCGCTTATGTTCGAATTGGCGGCACCTCGGCGGACTGTTTATTTTTTAATCAAGTGAGCATAACACAATTTCCAAATATCGCATTAATATATTTTTCTGAAATAATTTTACAATTTATTCCAATAGACTACAACAGAAATTTCGCTTAACGCGACGAATCCCGTGGATGATTCGGACATTAGTAATTTTACTATAACAGATCAAGACTTTTTAGCGTTGTACAAATTCACGAAAAAGGCTGAATTGAGAATGGTCTTTGATCTCAATGTATTGTTACGGGGACCTGATGGCAATTGGGATGATAGCAATGCTCAAGAAATAATTCATTTTGCCAAAGGACACGATATGCTTCTAGACTGGCAATTAGGAAATGGTAAAGTTTTTTTTTTAGTATATTTCATTAAGGAGAATGTGTAGCATTTTTAGATCACCCAAATTTTGTAAAAATTACTTTTTCACAATGTCCTAGTATTTTCCGTTGAGACACGTGAAAAAAAATCATTTTTTTTTAATTAGTGCTTGCGTACTTTTTCTCGTTTTCACAATATTTTATGAAATAATTAACCACAGTGAAACGACGTAACAATATTTATTTCAATTCCTTCCAAAAAATACATAAACCGTTCCTTTTTTCTATTTTTTCACTTCGTTATTTTAAATATTACAAAATTCCACCCAAAAACTTGAAAGAAAAACTAATTACAAAAGTATTCAGCAGTAATTTGTCGATATCGTGAAATGCTTCTATATTCTCCTTAACAAAAACATTACAAAATTCTCCGACATTCGAACAGCAGAAAACTGTGAATTTTCAGAGCCAAACTCGTTTCGTCACGTATTCGATAGACAAGTTACAGCGCAACAATTGGGCCGCGATTATTATCGGCTGCGAACTCTATTGAACAATTGTGGATATCAATCGAGTATAGTTGTGGGCCCGGAGGTAAATCACATAGGTGACGCAAATCATCACGGTGAAATTTACGCAAAAGAGTTTCTCGAGAATAATGGAAACAGCGTTGACTACGTAACGTGGCATCAGTATTATCTGAATGGACGTGAGGCTCAGGTGAAGGATTTCATCGATCCGGCGACCTTCAATTACCTGCCGAAGCAGATAAATTCGATGAATGCGACGATCAACGCATCGGGACAGAAAATTAAAATGTGGTTGTGTAGGTTTCTTGACCGATTTTTTTTTTCACTATTTATCGGGCATTCTTTTACACATTTTTAATTAACTACGATTTTTTAAAGTAGATTATCGGACGACACATTTTAAAAATATGAAAAAAATTCGAAAATACCTTTTTTTGGGAACTAAACATTTTTGGTAAGCGCGCCGAAGTGAGCCGGTAATTCTTCTTATTTTTTTCGGGCTTTCTTCAACAAAACAAAAAAAATATTAAAAAATAATAATAACGTTGAAAAAATTATTTTCTGTTCTTCATAAGCACTTTGATGTTACATTTTAAAAAATCAAACTGGTTAGCATATTTTAATCATCAAAAAAAAAGAATCGCGAAAATCAGCTATTTTTCTGCCTGTTTTACTGGAATGATCCCTTAAAAATACAATTTTAACAGAATCATATAATAATTTTTTTTTTTTTTTCACATAAAATCGAATACTTTTGGATAATCGTCATTATAATTTTGTAAAAAATCGACATCCTGAAAAATCCTGAAAGCAATATATCGCTGTGAATGTAATTTTTCAATGATGTTGATTTTTATTTTTCTTTTTTCCAGCCGAAACGAGCACAGCCTACGGCGGTGGAGCTCGCGATTTGTCCGATAGATATGTGGCAGGATTTTTGTGGCTCGATAAGCTCGGTTACAGCGCTGCAACGGGTCTCGCTGTAGTCGTGAGACAATCGTTATTCGGAGGTTATTATGCGATGGTAGGACCGGACATTACTCCTTATCCTGACTGGTGGGTCAGCGTAATCTACAAACAGTTTGTCTCGAAGAGGGTCTTGAAATTAATCACGTCGAATAATTTTGCGAAAGTTCGATTGTACGCACATTGCACACCGAAAAGTGCTCTCATCGGTCGAGTTCCCTCTGTCACGATATATGGAATAAATATCGATAACGAAACCGCGCGAATCTCTGTACAAAGCCTACACTCGGTGACGATCAAAAGTGCCAAAGTCTTTTTGTATATTCTTACATCCGATCATCTCAAGTCGAGGTACGTATATTGAAGATGAAACTTTTACCCTACTTTGGATAATGTAATTGAGTTGGTAATTAAATTTTACTGCATACAGGTAAATGAAGTCCCCTTCATTTATGTTAAAACCAAAATCCCAAAATAAAAAAAAAAATATTATTCACGACTTTTTTAATTCTACACACAGCGAAATTCAAATGAACGGCGATACTCTGAAATTAAAAGCCGATGGAAGTTTGCCACCATTCAAACCCATTATCTTGGACTCTTCCCGATCTCCGATCACTCTACCTCCGTATTCGATGGTATTTATGGTGTTACACGGGATGGACGTCCGTGCTTGTGAATCGTGAGAGGAGAATAAATGAAAGGCGCGTTGCAGCGCATGGATAGGTTTTTACCTTTTACATGTTTTATATATGTACCTTAATGTCTCATCTGTGTACCGATGAATGTATTCGCAAAAAAAATGTAAGATGGACAATATTGATATCGACTGCCTAATAAATTAATTTCTTTTTTCCTTCAAATAGTTCCACGTAACTATCGTTTTATTGTTTCATAATTCACATCTAATGTTACAGAATTGGCATACGTTTAGAACCCTAGAATTTCACATAAACTTGCCGTAGGAAATGCGGAGGAGTCGGCGATAACAAGAATTTTCGATGCAGGGCTACGGAATGAACTTGAAATAGACTATACATACATATGTTACATATACATATTTTTTTTATCACCTATAATGTTCCACACTCTCATTCAGTGAGATGTCTCAACTTTTTACCGGTAAATATTGTCGGTAATTTTATCGCGAGCTGCAAATTAAAGTAAAAAAAAAAAAAGAAAAATACTGAAAGTGGGTGGTATCGAGAATGCGGAATGAAATATTTTAATTTCAAATCCTACATTGAGAAAAATGATTGCCTGAACGAACTGAATTAGCGATTACGGTTAGCGAACAAATACTTGATTTATTTAACGAAATATATTAAGATAATAGTGAAACAATTCAACTTAAACATATTTTCTTTAAACCTACTAAATCTTTTTTTTCTTTTTGCTACTCATTACTGCTAATCCAGTTGAGGAATTTTTTTTTCTTGGTGCATGAAATTCCGATGTTGGCGATAAAGATGAAAAGTAACAAGGAAAGTACTCCCGAGGTGGCCTCCTTCGATTTTAATGAAAGTTTGATGACGTGTGCTTACAAAATTAGCGTACTCATCTTAGGTTCGTTTAGGAAAAGAAAAAAAATTATTTTTGAGGATAAAACAAGTGGAAAAAAATTGAAAAAAAAACTTCTGTTTTCAAAAAAAAATCGTCAACCGATCCCGAGGGGGTTAGGCCATTCCACTTGGAACGCCCCATTATAAAAATCGGAGGGGGCCACCTCGGCTACTTTCCTTGTGAGAGATGGAAACCACCACCTTTTGCTCGCGTTATAACATTTTTTTTTTAAATTTTACAATCATTTTTGCCGGTTTTTCTTTTTTTTTTAGTTACAATTTAAGGTCCTAGTGCTTCCGTGACTTTGGGCGGTCTTTGAATACAGACATAAACTCAAAAAAAAAAAATCTTCATCTCGTAAATGTTCTGAAGACCATTATTACTGTGGAATAAAACCATTTCACAGCATATCGAAATAAAGAACTTAAATGATATAATATTTACATAATTTCGTGTAATACAGATACAAAGTTCTTATTTTTTTTCTTCACTCCGAAGCGGTAACGGTGATGGATTTTCCTTTAGGATCATCGAAGCGATCCATCGTACGTATATCGATAATCATAACCAGTCCCCAAATCATGATAATCCCGAGAATAAGAGTGACGAATATTCCGGACCAGATGGGAACACTTGTAAAACCAACGCAATCGAAGGCATAATTGAAACGGGAATCTTTGGGATCAACTTGAATTTGAAAATTCGATATAACGAAATCAATGCCTTGTGCGTATTTGCTTTGCTTCTGGTAAAATCTTATTTTTTCGGAGCAATGATAAGACACATTGTAGGGAAACGATAAATACGATTCTGTGACGAGTCTGATGAATCTATTGCCCTCCTGGAAGAAAGCTTGTCCGGTATAATACGACGTACTGTTCATATTGAGTTCGAGAATGATGCTCGCGTTGTACGGTTCTGTTGAATTCTTAACGGAAAATACAAAGTTTAACGCTAACGGCGAATCCCAGGTGCCTCCTCCTTCTTGCTTCACCTCCGTTAAATTGCTCTCCGAAACATCGAGATCGGTGATCTTTAAAGTTGGCTCAGTGCCGTAATAAAGTAGAATTCTTTCGGTCTGAATAACCGACAAAACATCGTCATCGGCTTTCGTGACTTGTTTCGCTGATTCCTCGACTGCTCTTCTCACGCGTTCCGACCTGCTGTAAATACAAGATTTACCAGTGAGCGCGGCAATCAGATTGGGACTCGATTCTTTGACCATATTGAACGTCTCCGAGACTGCGTCCAAATCGGTCGCTTTCGTTATCACAAGTTGACCGTCTAAGATTGTTTCCAGTTCCTCCTCGTGCGACTGATTGTACGATGGGATACTCTCGAATATTGAGAGCGGCGAATCGACCGCCGGCAGATAAACGAGCGAACCATCGTCCTTCAGGTGCATTAGACCCTGGAAAAAATATATATATTTCAGAATTTCTAGACAAATTTTCAAGGTCAGACGCCATTGACACGACAATGTTGAACATTTTTTTATTGTTTTGTTGATGGGGAAAAAATTCTTTAACAATATAGAAAATTCAGCAATTTTATCGATAAAAATTATTGAAACTGAGATAAAAAAATTAATATATACAGCTTTAATAAATATTTTTAAGAATTATAAAAAAAAAAAAAATTCACTTAATTTTGTGATTGAACCATAACTTTAGGATATTTATTACATCTTTGTTCTCCGCAGAATTTTTCATAAATTAAAAAAAAAAAAATGAAAATGTATGGGGTATTCCACCTCATATCGACCTGTGCCTGACCTTTGACACTTCTGATTGGGTCCCCAATTTTTTTATGACTCTTATTTTATTATTATTATTATTTCATTTTTATTATTATTATTATTTTAAACAAATTATCGAACATTCTAAAAATCTGAAAAAAAAATCTTTTTTTTCGAAAATATTGGATGCACGTAAAAATGATTATGTCGAAAAAAGATTGCATCGAAAATCGGATGGTAGATTATAAACAACGAGAGAGTTAAGTTGTAACAGAAAATAGTCTGCGTTCTTAAAAAGGTGGTTATGAGATATTTGTCTATTGTCGAGGCAATTTTTTTCGTTATACTAACCTCACGGTGCTGAGTAAAGTCCTCGACGCAGAGATTATCCCGGACGAATACGAGAATTGGAAATTGGGAGCCGCCCACCTTTTCCTCGACGATTTTCTCAAATTCGAGTTGCGACGTTTTTTCCAAAGGATTGACGGGGCTCAACGGCGAGCCATTTGTCTCGCCACCACCCCATATCAGTACGGGCACAGCATCACCGGCATTCGTAGGCAAAGTCGGAAAAACCAAAGCCAGGCCCAAAAGCCATGTTAAAACGTAACGCGAATTTCTCATTTTTCGTCGTGACTTTGTTACGCGAGGTTTTCGGGGCGAGTCGATCGAGTCCTCACACGTACTCTGAGCTAGATCCCAAGCAGAAGGCACTCACGCGCCTATACTCATTCGCTGTCATATGATGCGGTCACGTGACTGCTTGAGCTTTCGTTTTTCGACGTTTCAACGCTGTCATCGCTGATGTTTTTCTACTTTTTTTCTTTTACAGTTTTCGGCGGGCTTTCTCGTATCATTTTTTTCAATTGCAAAGACTTTTTCACGACTGCGTATAGAAAAACAAAACGGCGAGACGCCTGTCGAGCTTTCAGTTAGTGTCAGAATTTTGTTAATTACGCCTTTGACGATTGGGTAAATTTTTTAAGTTTTTTTTTCATTCCTTCAAAGAGGGGCTGATTTAAATTGCTGGAAAATGGGTCACACTGGAACAACAACCGAAACCGTCATGTACACGGTATGTTACTTAAGCATATTTTGTAAATAAGCCATTTTGCAAAAAAAAAAATCGCAGATTTTACAAAAAAAAAATAAATAATGAACAAGGATTTTTAAAAGACTTTTTATTGATTTTTGTTCACATGGATTCTCAGATATATGAGAGTAAATTTGAGATGTTTAACACCGGTGCACAGTGTCATAGAGCTATAGAGAGAAAACTATCAATCGTGACGTCTAAAAATATATTTCTGGTGAATTTTTAGCACATTTTTTTGTAAACTAGCACTAGTGTTTTCATGATATTAGAAGAAAAAAGAAACAGTTTGAACAATTGCCAAAATAATTTCGAAATTTGAAATTTTTTTAATTTAGAAAATTTTAGAAATTTTTAAATTTTAGAAATTTTTAAATTTTAGAATTTATGTAAATTTTAGAATTTTTTGAAATTTTATTTAAGCAACTTCAACCATGGAGTACTGTCGGCGCAATGCCCTGCATGGAACAAATTTCCGGTCCCTCGGTGCCAGCTAGAGTCGGAGAATACTACAGAACACCCAGGACTCATTCATGGCGGCCAACTTTGGGTTTCGAGACCATTCAAGTAATTCCTCTGTAAGTGTCATATAGGCATTTCATGCCAAGTGGGTGCAACAAATTAAAAAATTGATATTCACTTCCGGGTGAAATATAAGATTTTTAAAAAATCTGAAATAATTTGTACATATTCTAGATACTCTAACACCGCTCTCAAAAGAATGTTGAACATTTTTTTAGTGATATCTCGAAACAAAATATTTCATAAATTTATAGCTTATGCTCTTTTATTTATTTGATTTATTATAAAAACATAGTGTTTTTAATTTATTTTACTGTCTTAGTAAATTAAGAGTAATTAAGTATAATGAAGTTTTATTTTATTTTTAAAATGAAGGCCCACTCAACCGATTACGAATCAATTGGTCGATCCATGCTACACTCCTCAAGGAATGGCCACAGAACCCCTTAAATTCCCCAATCTTGTAACAGGTTTTGAGAGGAATCCAGCTCACGCTGCTCGTGCAGCTCTTTACACAAGATACACGCCATACGAATGGACGCAAAATCAATTGAGACATTACAATGAGGCGGATGCCAATCGTCATTATGCTGACAAAATACAAAAAGAAGCCGTTCGACTTATGCGGTATGCAATTTTAATTATACATTTATTGAGAAGAATTTCATTACAAAGCATTTTTTAGAATTTTAGAATTTTAGAATTTTAGAATTTTAGAATTTTAGAATCATAGAATTTTAGAATTTTAAAATTTTAGAATTTTAGAATTTTGATTAATTTTGATGAATTTTTTAGTGACGCTGACGAACGCGTTAAAGAGGGTCAGCGGGAATCAGGCCGCAAACTCGGCGAAAGATTAACAGACATAGAATTTTGGGAACGCGAAATATCCGGGGAGTTGGAGAGATTAATTGTAGAAAATAATAGAATGCAGGATTGTCGAAGGATTCTCCAGAAAGCTATACAAGATCTCGAAGGGCCATTGCATATTGCTCAAGAATGCCTGTATCATCGTGAATTTAGAAAAGGTTCCAAATTATATTATTAACGCAATATCTGACAACGATGAGATTAATATACGTATTCGAAACAAATGAATTATTAGGAACCGAGTTGGTTCACGATCAGCCCGAGCAATCTTTGCTAAGAGAAATTGAAATTATAAGAAATGGACAGAAAAAATTGGAAAATTTCGTGGACAAGTGCGTTAATCAAGTGAGTTCATTAGCAATCATTTTTCTTTTCATACGAATAGAAATACGAATTTACACTAAGCGTAGCAAACTTTTATATTGTCTATACAAATTATTGTGTAGTTGGCCGATGGCAGAGGAGCTCAAAATATGCTGGAAATGGATATGAGCAATAAAGAATCTGCTTTTGGAATCGACGCTATGTGCCATCAATTGAATAATTTCAGCAGAGGCCTGCAGTACTACGGAGGCATAGAAAAATACGACCCATGGTAATACATTTATTACCGATTTTTCATACCATGATATTTGATTAAACGAATATGGGACATTCCATACCGATTCGAAATGGGTCTGACTCTCGACCTGCCGGATGTCGCCCACAATTGTTTTTTTTTATTATTGTCCCAATCCTAAAAAAAGCTCCAAATTATTGCCCAATTTTTTGTTCCAAATTTCAATTAGGTACAATTTTTCAAAATGAAAATAAAACAACGAAAAAAAATAGATGGAAAAATTGTCTATCCGGTATAGGATTTTTGAGATTTTTTTTCAAATTTTGAAATTCAGTTTAACAGTATTTTCATTTTGAAAAATTGTAGCTAATTCAGATTTGAAAAAAAAATCGGAAAATAATTTCTCTGCTCTTTTTAGAGTTGGGACAATAAAATAAAAAAAAATCGTGAACGAAATCCGAGAGGTCGAGGGTGAAATCCATGTCGGAATCGGTATATTTTTCAAAGTGTCACCGAGGCTGAATCATGGGCGGAAGCATCGAACAATGTTGTCCAAAAGTCCCAGATCGCTAGATCACGATCATGTCAAATCAGAAGCGATATAAATACAGCGATAAGTGCGGTGGCTCAGGAGATTTGGGATGCTTGGAGCAATACGAACAATGCTCTTGCCAGAAGAATGGCAGAGATGCTCGAAGCCAAGAGCAAATTACAAATTCACTTGCATAAGGCATGTGTAATTTTTTTTTTAAATAAACATTTTAGGAACAGAGAGTTGAGGGGATTTCACAAATTGTGAATTTACAGGTTCAGCAAGACATCTTCCAAGTCGAGAAGGCCCTGGAGCTACTTAGAAAAGCCGTCGCAGACAAAAGCGCGGCTTTGAAAGTTGCTCACACGCGACTAGAGGCTAGAACTCATCGACCGCAGGCAGAATTGTGCAGGGATTACGCGCAGCTTGGGTTTCTATATTATTTCTTACTCGAAATTAATTTTGCAGCCATGATATGGGCGCAAGATATTCAAAAACCGTTGCTATCTGCTGAGCCAATATCACGAAAGAAAAAGAGCAAGAAGAGGCTCTTATTACAATGATTAAATATTTGAATTTTAAAATTCGAAAATTAAAAAAATTGTAAATTTCAAAAATGTTCATATTGAAATTTTTTTTTAAATTCAAAAATTCAAGAATTCAAAAAATTTCATATAGAACAATTTTTAAAAATTCAGAAATTTCGAAAATTTCAAGAAATCCAAAAATCTAAAAAATTCAGAAAATCCGTAAAATAAAAAATAATCTTCCTATATTTCGCAGAATGGTCAACGAAGTAAAAGCAATAAAGAGCATGATACACGAGATGCACATGAAGTTGCAAGAATGCGAGGCCCAGCATCAGCAATTACTGAGAACAAGATCGAACCTCGAGAGCGAATTAAAGGGAAAAGTTGATGCGCTTCTTGTAGATCGTGAAAAATGTATGGGAATGAGGCGAAGTTATCCCATAACCGCAACAATCAAATACTGAAAAATAGTCCCTTTGTCCTTCGCCAAACAGTTAGTTAACGTGTTTTTTTTTTTTTTTTGTAAACAACCTTTATTGTAAACTTTAAGTGTCATCAAAATTCATAACAAAAGTAATTTATCACTAAATAGTAATATAATTTCGTGAAATCGACATTGTCTTATCTCGTTCTTAGTAATACAATAGGCGATTAGAGTTTTTCAAACTCTTTGTTTTTTTTGTGTGGGAAGACGAAGAGTAAACAGAGAGTTAATTAACACGAACTGTGCAACAGTAGAGATTTTTCTTCTCTCCGAATAATAGGAATACCTCTGTACGGCGTGACTGGTAAAAATCAGATCAAATATAGTTTTTTTCTTCTTTTAAATAACTATACAAGAATCGGGTAATCTTCATCACAGACATATCAGCCACGATGCACAATCCCGTTCTCGTAACATCCTCCTTCTGTGCTTTCTTTAGTCTTTTTCTTTTTTTTAGAAAATTTGTTAATCCTACGTCATGTTATGTACAGGCTTAGAAGTTTTTTTTCTTTGTTTTTCGACGAGAAAGCGAGGTTTTTGTCGCCGACATTTCAATCGACGTTTCTGGTCCACTTGAAAGCTTCTATAGTCTCATAGATCTCGTTAGCTGCTCGATCGTTGTCGTACTCGTCCTTCAGGTAGAGAATCTTCACATTCTGTTCGGGATGAAACTCGAGGACCTTCCACTTTTCAAATAGTTTTAAAGAATTTTTGATCGGGTCGACGCACAAACTTTCACCTGTTGACAGAAACAACAGATATTATTAAAGAATCTCGTACAAATACGAAAGAATCCTTTTTTGAAAAAAATAAGTAAAATAAAAATCGCGATTTAATGTTAACACTTAGTGTCCGGAAAACGTTAAGAGGATAACAGCCGCAATTTTTGGGCATTCAAGCAAAAATTTTCCACGCAAGTCGAGTTTCCACTAAGATTGTTTGGTATGAAATTTGCCTCGAATCGTTTGAGTGATTCAAAAAATTTTACACCCAATAAGTGGTCTAATTTATGGGAGGAATGTCTCAAACAAGAAGCAACTATTCGATATTAAATATTTCTTTTTGTAACTTACCATAGCTCACGATACCCCTATCGACATTATTTTTAATCTCGCTCAGTACTTCTTGAACCAAATCTCTCTCTGACAAAGATCGTCCAACGAGTTTTCGTAGCGTAAACGCGCTGAACGTGTACGTGTCAATGAGTGGCCTCAAAATAGTGTGAAGGAATTCCATGTGACTCGAGCATTCGGCTTCTAAATTCAGTTTGTATTGTATTTTTTTCGTTCGAGCCTGTACGATATTTTCCTCGTCCGAGCTATCGTCAAGAGTCTCGGCGAATCTTCGACTCCAAAGTTCCTCCTCTAGATAACCCTCCTGAAAAATTAAAAGTGCAATCAACATTTTATGTCAGTTCGTACATTTTTCTCGGTTATAAAATTTGCTGAAAGAACAAACAAACCTCTTGTAGAGATATTATTCCAGTTGATGTCAGATCCAATATTGCATCGTCGATAACGCTTTCCAAGTCTTGACAAGGTTTGCAAAATATAAACTCGTACTTGAGAATGTCACAGAGCTTCAGAGATTTCTCAACCAGAACTGTTTTGAATACTGTTATATCGTTTTCCGCGATCGCTCGTGGATCATTGATTTGTGATTTAAGCGCAGCGTACAAGGCACTCACTGAAAGTAACAAATTATTGCCTCGTTCCATTAATCGAATATTTATAAATAATTACTCATTGTCATTTTACGCAAAAAAAAATATATATATTTTTGAGACGAAATTATCAAAGCAAATTTGAATAAATTACATTATTATTTTTTCTTGACGAATAAAACTTTCCTAAACTTCTGTTTTGGAAATATTTTTTAAACAAGAATCAAAAGTACCTTTGGAAAATGTTACAAAATTGCAGAGAATAAAATATAGAGATTGTGAATATTTTATAATAAACTTTGTTTTATTAAAATTATTTGGCCCAATTAAAAAATTTGAAAATTTTTTCTCAAAAATCCTGTATTAGATACAAAAATTTTTGAGCGTTGACCTTGAGTGGGCAAACATTTGCGTCGATTTTTTAAGCCATTTCTTTCGAAGGCCTAAGATTCGTATTACCATAATCCATAAAATATTAAACAGAATTAGCTCAAATTTTATTTTTATAGATTTGCGAAAAAACATACCTATAACACTGTCCATCACGTAGTGCAGCATCATTGTATTGCTATAATATGCCAGTTCAATAACATTTGGAAGAATCGATACCGGTCGAATCATAGTGACGCTTTGCGTTCTGGCGACTTGATCGTCAACGCTTTCAGTTATTTCTTGTCGCTGCTGTTTCACCAAACCTGGACCCAAGATATCCAACTATAAATAAAAAAAAAAAAAGATACAGAGACATGTAAAAGGCATTCATTTGTATAATTAGTAATAATCACGATAATTATTTACTAACCGCGTGATTTATGATGTCGATGCTCTCGCCACAATACGCAATATCTTTGTTCGCCATCTCCAGTTTGTGTCTGAGCATTTCAAAGCCTTCTACGAGCTTGTCCAATGTACAGCCGTCGCGGAATTTATTCAGAAGCAGGAAAGCTACGACGTTAGTCGACATGATGGGTGTAGATTTTGAGCAGTCTGTAAAAAAAAAAACATTATTTTATAGGATAAAACAAGTGATAAAAATCTGAAAAATAACCTCTTTTTTTGGGTAAATACAAAATATGCCAAAAAAAATTCGTCATCTGATGACCAAAAATTTACATTTTTGTTTTGTTTTGTTGAAAACAGGCCGAAAAAAAAATAGAAGGAATCGCACACTAATATACTTGGTGCTTTGGGTTATTTGAATTTTTAAAATTTGTTGTCTACACAATTTGTTTATCAATTAAGCTTCTTTTTGAGTGGGGACTTTTTTTTTAATTTTCGTAAAATTATTTTTTTTATAAAAATGTGTCAAAAATATTTGTGATCATATCAGAGAAGATATTTCTCACCGTATACGACATGTCTGGCAATATTGTCGACAAGCTGGCGATGTTCCTCGTCCACAAAATCCGTGCCATAAAGTGACGAGCTCGACATGGTGTACTTCAACACAGGTTTTTCCGGCGATGTATTTGCCACAGTTAACCTGTTGTTATGAACTTGAAAGGACTTCAACATCTCCTGAAAACAAAAAAAAAATCATCAAATATAAAAAACATGTTAAGATTCCCAACAAAAAAATGGTGTCATCATAAACTCACACGCAGAGAGAATGGTTGACAAATGTCGACTTTGAGTATTCCATAATTTCCCATAATAGTCGACCACATGGCGCTAATAGCCGATCGAAAAGTCTCCATTTTCTTTGGTTGTCCAAGTTGTTCCCTCACAAAATTACCATCAACCAGACGCTCGTAGTTCATCGCAATTGGAACTAGAAGAGCATCTTCGATGGTACCGTCGAGATAAGCATCCACGACCACGCTGAGAATTCCACCTTTTGGCATACATGGCTTGCCCGTTCTTGTGCGTCCACCCTCGACGAACATTTCAAGATTGTGACCAGCACGAAGGCTCTCCATGAGGTATGTGTGAAGTGTCGCACGGTAAAGAATGTCTTTTCGACCGAGAACGGGATCTATTCGACGTTTTATGAAAAACGCACCCAGGCTTCGTAAGAGCCATCTGAAAGGGCAAATTTACTCAATTTTTGCAATTTTCTGGTATATTAAACAATAAATGAAACATTCCACACCAATTCAACCACCCGATTTTTAAGAGTTCCCGAAAAAATATTGTTGCGGTATTGAAATTTATTTTTTAAGTAAACCTTTTTTTGTTCCACGATTTTTATTATCTTCTTCTTTTCATTATGGGGCATAAATTTTTTTCGGAAAGTAAGAGATATTAATTTATGAACGAGAATTCGCGTCTATTTTTCGAAAAAATGTTCCCTACTATAATTTTAAAAAACCTTTACTTGCCGAACAAAAAAATAGGGGTCTCCTCTTCTCATGTACAGATAACGTAAAGAAAGCGCTCATTGTAATTTAAAAAATGTATATATAAAAACTTTATATATTTGTTTTCCAAATTTTTAAAAAAATTTAGTATGCCACAAAATTTCAACATTTTTTGGGAGCTTTAAAAAAATCGGATGACTGAATAGGTTGTGAAATGTTTTAATTATGTTAAATCAAAGCATACCCGAAAAATGGAATTTTCAGATTATCACCAGCGGCGATAATTGGCGTTCGTACACCAATCGACAGCATGATAAATGTAACCATAACATAGTCCAAGTGACTTTTGTGAAGTGGCAAGAATATTAGCGGAAGTCCGCTGTCGTTTGCCTTCTTCAGCATTTCGATTTGTGTCGGTTGTACAATAGCGGATTTTATAAAACGTGGCATTAATTTGTAGAGCAACCATGCCGTTATTCTGATCATTGTGTCATTTATGTGGCTTTGCATACGCAGCAATATTGCTTTTGCGCGCGACTCAGCGTGTGCAATCGCTTGCTCTTCGGCGACACCGTCATTCTCAACGCTCTCCGCGGCCGCTACTTTGATAGCGTCCTTTAATCTTTCGTCATTCAATACCTGTAAATTTTAATCGTATATTTGTCAAATATATAAACCCATTAATCATAGCAAATAATGTGTAAGAATTATTTAGACACTCAAAATGTCATTGATGCTCACCGTTTGCGTTACTCTTGGATAGTAATATCTCTTGAAGCTGTAAACGTGAGACACGTGATAAAAAATTTTCGAGAAGAGACTGGCTCCTGGCTCCACCAGCAATATGTTGACTCCATTGGCCTGATGCTGCTTCGTCGCGGTACTGACGAATGAACCCTGGAATCAAGGAATCCTGGAATTTAATTAGAACTCTCGATTTTCAGGCCTGAAGTATAATTTTGGCGTTTAGACTTTCGTTAGTGGAATTATGTGAGGCATTCCGGGTCAGTTCATGTCAACTCCAGGCCATATATTCTTGAATTATTCTATACGTTTGACTATGTCATAGTTTGCGGATAAAAAAAATATTTTTTCATTTTTATAAATTTATTTATTTCTTATTTTTATTTTTATCGATATTTCGGAGTTTCTACACCGATTGGACCTGAATCTAACCCTCGACCTCTCGAATTTCGTTCACAATTTTTTTCTCTCAACTCCATGGAGCACTAAAAAAAATTTCAATTAAAAAAAAATTATTTTTGAGTTTATATATGAAAATATTGTTAGCCCGAATTGAAAAATCTGAAAAAATTCTCAAAAACCCCATATCAGATATAAACATTTTTAAACCTAGACCCACGGTGGACTCACGTTTGCTTCTACTTTTTTTCGGAGATTTTCTAAAAAAAAAAAAAAAAATCCTTAAAAATATAAAAAGACACTTTCATCTAAAATCGAATTTTCAAATAATATCCTACTTCTCGTTATCTATTCAGTAGAGAACGTGCTCATCTACATTCGTCCACAGAAAAGAAATGTTCAAAAAAATAAATTTTAGTATTCATCCTACAATTTATAATCCTCAAAAATATCCAATTATTACAAAAAAAAAAATACTCAGTGTAAAATATATTCTGCTGACACAAATATAACGTTTTACAAAATATACAAAACTGCTGAAACATCGTACAGTACAAAAATAATTTTCATTAGCCAAACTTCGCAAAACTTCCGAGGATTATTGTGTACTCTTGACCTAACGAAATAGCACAATTTAACAAAAAAAAAACTTGTCCCCGTGAAGTGTCTGCCTGCATAATGTAAAATGTTCAATTGATAGTTCCGTTTTCAGTCCCTCACTTACGTTCTCCGGATATCCATGCACTACGACGATTCTCAACCATCGCGTAAAGAAGCCTCGGCTATCGTCGTGCATTTTTTTGTTTGTTCCGCAGTTAAAATCAACTAAAATAAACAAGTGCTCTTAGAAAAGTAGTGCGCACGCGAACGCGGTCTCACAACCGTCACGTGGGAGTAAAAGGTGCTGGGCTCCCAGATGAGCCTCGTATTTTCATTTTTTGGCAGATCTCGAGTGACGTGCATTAATCATTCAACAGAGTGCATCGAGGCACGATGCTCAAATGCTTATCATAAACGCCTGCTATGTTTTTCGATAGTCTATTACTATCACTCGGTTAGGTCGTCGAGTCAAGTCAATTTATGCAGTTACATAACTATAGTTTCGTGTTAAGTCGTTTTGCGAGTCGGTCTGTCATAAGCTGCTGCTGTTAATTCGTCACGTACGAAATTCTAATCGCGTGTCCTATTGTCCAGGCTGTCTCTCTCTCCCTGATCTGGTCTTCATCTCCCGTGTTTAGCCTCGGCAAAGAGTCAAACACAGAACTTTAAAAAATTAATAACGAATCTACGTCATACTAATATTCACGCGACTTTGTACCACTATCAGCGAGGCAAAGAAAGACCCGTGTCTTGTGTGTCTCATTGGTTGCAACGAATGAAAAAAAAAAAAAATAAAAAAAAATAAAAAGGTTTTCTGTTATGTAACGGCGAAGCTCGAGAGTCGAGCTCCGCGTATTAGCAGCAGAGTGGCAAGAGACGACGGCCTCGAGAGAAGATACTACGTTACTGTAGAGAGAACAGAGAAGGGACACCTCGGAATAGCATCTTCGCTCGTATAGATAGATATTTTTAGATAGATTTAGGTATTTGGGCGGACATTTGCAAGTGGAAAAGTCGAGAGTACCGCGAATTTTCGCTACAGATGTCAATGTGTACTGCAAAAAATTTCGATCTTTTTTTAAATATAATTTTAATGATATTAAGGTTCGTCAATTCGAGAGAGTATCAGTGATAAAAGACCTTGGGACTACTTTTTGATGAATACATCTTGAATATGAGGCGAAACACGTAAAGTCAGCCACCCCAATTTTTCATGTCGACAAAACGTCCTCAAATTTATTTAGGATGTTGGTCTGGTTGAAGAAAAAACTTAGGAATTTTTTCAGATTTTTTATTGCATATTTCAGCTACTAAAAATTTCTGAAAATAATCTTTATTTATTTTTTAACGTCAATACTACGGCTCACACAAAAAATCATAAGAACATCAAATTTTGGATTTTCAGCATACTTTCCAACAACATTTTTTGTAAAATTTCTTCGATTTTATTTTATGCTATTTTTCAATTAAATAAAGTTGCCACGTTTTTTTTCTCCGGAACGACATTTCCGATTTAGCTGAAATTTTCACGTTTTGTTCTTTGAAATATCTGGAATCTTGGAAAAAATTGGCGAAATGGAACATGGTGGTAAAATAAAAAAATCTGAAAAAATTCCTACATTTTTTCTTCAACTAGACCAACATCCTGAAGAAATGTGAGGTAGCTGTTGTTTGATAAACAATATTGATTGAGCAGTCAATGAAGCTCTGGGTTTAATAAACCGCTTCTCGACAGATTTCAAATCGACCTTAACGATTCGATTACTGAATGTCTCTCTCTGATTCGCCCCGAATTGATGTATGCGTCGAGTAGTCTAGTCGCCAAGTTATGCTAATCGCACTAAGAAACTCGAAACTGTCCAACATCGAATGCTCAAAGTTCGCGCGTACCGATGTGGTAACCCCTGTGACATTCGATAACCCACGAATATGCGCAAATATCAGTACTAATAAAAATACCTTCCGAGGAAATAAAAAAAACCTTAGAGTAATCGTTCGTTCAACGACATCCGGACTTTTCGAATAAAAAATTAGACCCGAGCAAATTACACGAAAAATTCTACTATTCAACGCCTAGCTAGATTGGGAAACGAGATTCCATCCCTTAAATTTATGGGCTGTATCGTTTAGTTCGTTTCGTGCTCAAATTAGTCAAGGAATTGTTCGTTACGATATTAGTCTGAGAAATATCTTTTTTCGATAATCCAGAATTTTCAAATTGTTACTCCACGTTAAATGTAAAATGATGTAAAGGAAAAATCCGTCCATAAAGACAATGATCATTGGTCAGAGATTAAACTTTTCTGGCATACTCGAGTGTCTTACCCTCGAGGTTGGTGTGCATTTGTTGCAGCACTGATAAATAAACGGCGTTGTTTCATTGAACGTTGGCGCTAGAAGCTCCGATTCCTTGATCTTGAATAGCGAGCTATCGCGATTTTTTCTCGCTTGCTCTCTGTTCTGTATACGCTTCCTTTGAACTTGTTGACCGGCACGTCGAAGACCTGTATAACAATAATAGAATAGAATCGTTTAGTTCGTGTCCTAAGGACACCGTCTTACAAATGTAGCTTTACATGTGTTAAGAAACTAATCGCTAACAAATATGAACAAGCAATCTTAAAAACTAGTTACCTATGCATATATTTATTAAAGGAACGCGAAAATTTGAAGAATTCTAATGATACATGTGAAAAAGAAGAAGGCAAAAGAAAACCAGCAAAATATAAATGAAAAGAAAAAAAAAAAGTTAAAAAGAAATATAATGTACAATAATAATGAATTGATAAAATCGAGGGTCCGTCGCAGTTAGTAAATCGCTTAATCGCATCGATTTTTCTTACCATCGAGAGAAAGTCGGGGCGTGTTTTGATCGGTATTGCGGGTTACGTCGGTCCGGGATTCCCATTTCACATAAACCTCCTGAAGGCGTGTCGAGAGCACGTCCACCATGTTATTTCCCCTGAAACATTTATTATTCATTGTCGATTAAAATTTCAATTCGATTCACTGGATTAATATCGCGTCGTTTGTGCGAATAATCACTGCTGAGAAATCGACAGTTTATATTCTTTATCTTTGCGATTCAAATACTTGTGTCCTTTGAACTATAGCTGAGCTTGTGGCAATCGTCACCCGATATTCATTATCTCTAATCGGTGCAACGGATATTGCAACGGACTATCACAACAGAATAATGGCATTGAGATGCGCATTATGAAAGAAAGAAAAAAAAAGAAAGAAAAAAATCGCTCATGTACTTTACATTCGTTAATTATTTGCGTATTGATTTTGTGCATAAAAACAAAGCGAGGAATTAATGTCATTGGAATTATTGTAAACAAACACTACTGACAGCTCAATTATATTTTTATCAATAGTATGCCAATAGGTTTACGAATAATTTTTTATGTATCATACTCGTGATGTAGTTTCGAGTAATTGTCTTAATTGTATAAGTATAAAAAGAACTTTTTCCAAATAAATGATCAGATTTAAATAATTACAAATTAGGCCCTTTTATTAATGTTTATTTAACGATCATTATGAAAAAATATATATATATTGGGAAAATCTTTTAAAAAATCTAGAAAATCATGTGTTGCATACAAATATTTCTAAATGATGCTCATCATGATGTTACAATTTTTTCTATTTTTTCCCATGTCTTTTTTTTTTTTAAATAGATGGATTTGCGAATCCATCTATTTTCCTCATCTGCTTATTTAATTCATGATTTTCTTTTATATAAAAAAAAAGACGCTTCAGGAAAATTCGAAAATAATCTTGCGTTATGTACCATTTTTTTTTCTCCATTTATAATGGCTTAAAAAATCGATGCAAAGGTCTGCCAATTCTGGATGAAAGGTCAAAAATGTTGATATCTAATACAAGATTTTTCAGAGAAATTTCATATTTTTGGAGCAAAAAATTTAAATTAAAAAATATTCATAAAAAAAAGTTTCAATACGATAAAAATGTAATTAAAATTAAAAGTATTTTTTGGAGCATATACAGTAGCAAAAAAAAATTATGGAGCAAATTGGAAGGATTCATTCACATTTAAAAAAATATTTTTGACCACGTTCCTAATCCTCTTTTTTTTAATTCACAATCCTCTGCAAATAAGAGAATGACAAAAATTGTTCCACCGTACAAAGTTAAAGCAATATTTCAAGTATTCTTTTTTTTCCATGAACTTCAATTGTATTTCGATCTTTATCACGATGAGAATTTTTTTTTCGTAGCTTTGACCAATGTGAACGAATAAAATCTCGAGTGTTAAGAGCTGCATTGACGGCGAATTTCGAGCCTCTCTCGTTTGCTTGAGGAGGGTCATGTACGTTTAAAGCGTCGCGACGCGATTCAGTCCGGGTTGGCTGGCACGTCGAAATATATACACATATACGCACTAACACATCCATACACGGTATAACTATAGACGAGACTAAAAGGCACGGAATTGCCAAGAGTTACCGTTTGTTAGGCCTCGCGTGATTGTACCAATGGCGTCGGTAGTGTCGGCATTCTTCATGAATTAAAGACTTTATTAGGGCTAATCGGACTTCACGATGTTACGACGACCTTCTCCTCTACCTTTAACGAATTCAGTCTCTTAATCCGATAATTTTAAAAGCGAATTAAGGAACTTCTCAGGATAAGAGGTACATCGGTTCTAATCACTCTGTACCGATTTATAAAAAAAAAAAAAAAAATACTCAGGTATTGGGGATGACCCCCAATACTGGAGTATTTTTTTTTTCGTGGATTTTTTTGGGTGTTGTCTATATATTCAATCCTGATGTTTCAAAGGATTGTGTATTTTGAAAATATTTTTTATGGCTGTTTTTACGTCAATTTGTCTCAATTACAAAAAATACTGAATGACAAAAAAAAATGAGCAATTTTTATAAAAACATAACTAGGCATAGAATTAATGATGATAATAATAGGAATTATTTCATAATATTCTCATAGAGAATAATACGAAATAATATGAATTCTTTAACTGGCGGTTTTCCTTCATTTTTATTCAACGTTGATTTTTTGTTAGTACAAAAAAAAAAGCGAAAAATTCTCAAAAAAATTTGTGATTTATATGAAAATATTTTAGCCACATTTGACAGTGAATTAATGTGAAAAAAAATGAGCGTGACAAATTCATTTTCGTGGGATTAAAAAAAAAGATATGCAACATGTTTTGTAAATTAAGAAAATACGCGGATTAGAATCTCGGATTTTCAAAATTTCGCCCCATTTTTTTGTTCATGTTGTTTGGAAACCCAAAAAAAGCAGTGTCAAGGAAAATTATTTTCAGTGTAAAAAAAAAATACAATTTTAACAACACGTGGAACGCATACTCGTGAAAAGAAACAACGGAGAGCGTCCAAGTTTGTTTCTTTGACACGGTTATCAGATGTCGTCGACGTTTCTTATGTAAAAGGGTATTAAGTGTACTAACTCGGTAAACCAACTAGTACATTAGTCGTATAATAACGTGCGTGTATATTATACGATCGTACATCATCTTCAGCATCATGCAACTATATAGTCTGTCATATATACACACTGTTGATGAGCACACATATTCGCCGATCGAGCGGGGAAACAGTGTAGCTTTTCAAGGAAGTATCTGATTACGCGTGTGATGCCTCGCCGCAAACGACGCAATTTTTATTCGTATAAAAAAAAAATAAAAAAATTAAAAAAAAAAAAAAAGCACTCAATAATATTTTACATCTGCTATGAAATTCTAGTCTCCTCGAAGCATCTACATATTCGTTATTGATAATTATACAGAGAAACATTAGCGAATATAAAAGAATTCATTAGTTCGCTCAAACTTTCCAAAGCGTCGCGGTTTCATTGACATAATTATCATTTGAATTAGCATTCGGAACGCAACGATCGAAACATCTACAAGGACACGATTCGATTTTACTCGCACGACAGTACAAAGTAGCTTCGCAATCGGCTTATAACAATATAATGATAATGATCGCTGCATCTTCGGAGGTCATTGATCTATAAAATGAAAAAAAAAAAAAAAAAAATTAGACATGGACTTGAGGAAGATAAAACTTGGAGAAATTATGGTAGCGTTTGAAATATGAAATGGATTGAAAAAATATTTATGGCGAATTTTGATTTTACTATTTTTTATGGCAAGTTGACGCGGTGATCATAAATCTATAAGAAAATATTTTAAGGTAATCTGTAAAGTTCGGCTAAACGTGGGATTCTATGAGAATGTCGATAAAGATCTAAAAAAAAAAAAAAAATTAGGCATATTATAGATTGTGCAAAGATTGATTTTGCGTAGTAATAAAATCAAAATTTTAGTGACAAATTAATGGAACAATGAATTATTCAATAAATTACCCGGCAACCAAAATTTTTTTTTCATGAAAATGATTCATGAATTTTTCTGAATACGTATGAATTTTTTCAGAATTTTGTCTAATTTTTTTTTAATTTCATTTATTTTAGACAAAATGAACGGTGAAATCCGCATTAAAAAAAAATTAGACAAAATTTTGAAATAATTCATACGTATTCAGAAAAATTAATGAATCATTTTCATTAAAAAAAAAGTTGGTTAATAACACTTTGATATTATTATTATGCAAAATCTATCTTTGCAGTACTGTAATTTGACTAATTACCCCATTTTTATTTAGATCACTCTAAATTGTTAGTCTATATGACATTTTTTTATTATTATCCTAGTTAATAAAAAAAAAGCAAAAAAATTGTTGGTGATAATTTCGAAAATATTCGATGAAAATATTCGCGAAATATTTGATGATCGTAAATTTTATACAAAAAATTTACATTCAGTAAATTGACGACTTAAAAAAATATGGAATTTTTCATCGTAATGTCAACGCAACTGAATCCGGTATTAAAATTTCGAAAAATTGTTTGTACACGTTTTAAAGTAGAAGCTAGTGTGAGTCTGGCTTCAAGAATTCCCGCTCAATGTATAGAAAAAAAAAAAGTATAACAAAAATCATTACTCCAATGTGACTTTTATTATCGTTATCGCAACTAATTAGTCGGTTGCAAAAAAATTATAACTGATAACTTCACAACAGATGCATTTTGTTATTTTTCACAGTAAATTATCAGAATATTTGGTGACCGCTATTTTTACAATATATCACGAAAAAAGAAAAAATTACTAAATAAAAACACGATATGTCTACCGAAACTTACTGACAAACTTTATAATATTTTTCCGTCATTACGTACCGTAACAAAATTTAGCAATGGAAAAAAAGTTGTTCACGAATTCTCTAGGCGTACAAATTACGAAAATCCGTAATAAAAATAAGCGTATAAAAAAAAAAGAAATTATTACCTGAGATTGAAGAAATAGTAGAGAACGCCACAAAAGAGAAAAACCTCAACGAGGCCGTCCATTTTTAAACAAGCAAAAAAAAAAATGAAATGATCGATAATAATCGCAGAGACACCTCAATTCACGTATTCAGTTGACGTATTTTTTTTGTTCGTGCGCCAAATACGAGACGACGATGATCGTCGGGCTTGAAATACGAATTTACAGCTTGAGAACTCGTCTCGTAACCCGCGAAGAAGAAGTAGAAGAAGAAGAAGAAGGACGTTGGTAGAGTAGTTGAACATCTATGCGGTGGAGGTTTGATACGCGAGACACGTTTCACACATCACTGGTGCGCCGGTCCGCGAAGGGCGAGTGTATAAATGATCCAGGCATTGATCATCCTCAGTGTAAAGACAAATGCGATTGATCACCGATTCGCGAATCCATCTCCCTCGTTTCGACGAATGGAAAACTAGCGAGTGGTTGGTGGATGCCTGGTACATTGAGCATCAGTTTGTCCCGGATTCGTTACGTATCATAGAAATATCGTTTCTTTCTCGTGCTTTTTTGCCCCACTCTTCTGGTGTATAATACACGCTATCAGCAACTTTCTACTCAATGCTTCTCCACAAATGCTACATATATATATATATATATATATATATTTAATTACATTTGTATGTAGCGTAACGCGTGACCGATGGTTCACTGACTCTGAGCCGAGAGTTGATGAGCAGTTGCATAGCGCATGCACACTATCAGGGCCCACTCTCTCGCTTGACGATCCGATGATGCGTTTGGAGCTCAGTGCAATTCAGCAAAAAATAAAAAAAAAAAAAAAAGAGCCAAAGGATCGTAGCTGCAGCATTGAGCCAAGTGAATTTATAGCCGGTCGACGTTCCAGTTCGGGGTGCAAAAAAATCAGCACTTTGTTTCAGAACCGACGGCGAGTAACGGTACCCGGAACGGGTACACTGGCGGCACTCAATTTTATAACAAGTATAATAATGAAGGTCGATAGCCGAGAAACTGGCGTCGACAAAATGTTTGTTAAATCTTTTAGTGAGATTCAGATGACCGTGTTGGCATAAAAAAAGAGTCCGCTCTCTTATGTGCCAACGATCGAAAGCTCCTCGCTGTTGCGACTGCTGTACACTGCGTCCCGCGCGAGAGTGAACCGATCCCACGGCGAAAGTGATTCCATGACCCTCGTTGCAGTGTGCCTCGTTCTGTCACATGTTGTATGTGCAACTGCAAGTCCGCGAGCGTGTATCAATGAACGCAGCGGTCAAGAATGGATCGACAGTCTGCTTTGTTAAACAAGGGTTCTTAATCTCCTGTAACAAAATTTCATATCATTATAAGGTCCAAATTTGTGAACAGCATATTGGTCATTACTAAACACTGCTTCCTGCATTCTTTTCAGATTTTTTTAGACACAGTTTTCAGATATCCGTGAAGTCACTTTTTTGACTATTTACAATGTTTTAACTATTCTTTTTTTTATAGAACCTTCGACTAACAAATATTGTCTTAACGTCGAAATTTTCATTCATATCATACACGTTTTTGAGAATAATGTTTAGATTTTTTGTTCGATATTAATAATTTCATCCAAACCACGAACATTTTTTAAACACAATTTTGTAAAAATGAAAAAGAATATTGTGCAAAAAATTAATCACATATTTTTTCAGATCAAAATGGTAGAAAATGATTATAAATGGAAAATACGACTCCAATCGTTTGCTACCATAAATTTTACGCAGCCATCGCGTGTCGCTAACATTTAAAAAATAAAACCACACACACAGCTCGCGACATTCCTTTTACAAGAACGTCGCAATTAGAGTACACTGCGTTATCATACTAACGAGCTGTAAAACCCGGTGGAATGAACGAAGGCGCACAATTTCAGAGATTTGCCCTTGGTAACACAAGCTGAGAGTGCCAGTGGACAGCACCCGGTTCACTCGAGTGTAAAACAGCCTGGCGAACAAAAGCTGTCGATCACCGAACACGTCTCCGGGCGAAAGCGGTGCCCCGTTATATTCTTGCGATTCAAGTGTGTCTCTGTGTTTTACTGCATTCATACGTGTTATTTTTTGCACTTGTGTACACGTACGACAAACCGATTATTTTTAACGACCGGCGTGAGTGACTTGAGTCACAATACACGTATTCTCCCGTAGCGCAAATACTCCAATTCCAACTTCTTCATTTTGGAGAACCAAAGTGGCAAATGTTCTTCCATTTTTGAGTCCACTTTTGAGAAACCACGAATTTTGGAAACGAAAGAATATAATTAAATTTTGAAATTACACGTCGAGCATTATTATTGAAAGACTACCTTAAAACTCTCTGATGCAGTGGTATATATCAAGTAGACTATTTGGAGACCCTCGGCAACTCAGCGAACACTCTTCAGCGTGCGAAGCACAAATGTCGCGTTTGTGCCTCGTGCATAATACAAACAGGATGAAAGGAATCAGTAGAAGGGAATTATTTTTCACTTCAATGGCAATTTATCCGCTGAGAGATTGGATTCATCTGTGACATGCACATGAAGTAATTTTATCATGATGAATAAAGATTAAAATGATGCATGTTATGATTATTTCTACAGCATTGGCTTTACAGTGTTTGTAAATGTCTTGAGATAATCAAATGTTTAGCTACAAAAGACAAATTTTTTAGTTTCCCCTCAAAACAAAAATCGTAAGTATTTGATGAGATTATAATTTTCTCAAAACTTTTAATGCTCTGTAACATTTTTCAAACTAGCTCAAGCAGTTTGGTTTCATTTTCATGTAAAAGTAATGTTTTGTAACTAAAGATTTGATTGTCTCATGATTTTTTGTAGTTAAAAATAGGAAACAAAAAATAAATACTAAAACATTATTTGAGGCAGCTTTTAAAAAAAATGTAGGGTGTTAAAATTTTGAACAAATTACAATTCCATTAAGCTTTACTTTCTGCAGTGAGAGGGCAAAAAATGGAAATCTTGATTACCATAGAAAAATAGAAAAAAACCGAAATGCTGCTTGAGCACTATTTAAAGATTTTTGTAAACCACCCAAATTTTGCAAAAATTACTTTTTCATGTACTAACATTTTCCGTTGAGGCCCGCGAAAAAAAAATCGATTTTTATTTCAACCACCCTAGAATTATTGGGTTTTCAGGCACAAACTAGCTAATGGAAAGTCTCCGTGTGAAACTCTATACTACTCCCTGTGCCTCTGTAACTGGCAATCCGAAATACTATCTGCAAAGAGTGGTCTGACTACCAATGAACCAACCAAGAGAAATTGAATCTTAATGTGTGACTATAAATTGGTCCATAATGAGGCACATGATGTTAGGACCTTAAAATTATCATCTATGCTATTCATTCACGACATTGAATTGTCGTCAGCAAAGCTACTGTACATTTTATATGGTCTTGCAGTTGTAAGAATTAAAAAATTTATGGTAACTTCGTAGGGTGAACAATTTTATTAATATTTTTTATTTATTTATTTATTTATTTATTTATTACACAGATTTAACCCTTTTAAATATATGTAAATAATTTTTGTAATTTTAATTCATGTTTCAAACTAGATTTTATAAAAGGAAATGATAACAATAATTATAGGAAGATACTATAAAAGAATTTTTTTTTTTTCATTTGGCACCCCTAATTTTTTTTTTTTTCAGAATTATAGACAAATATTTAGAGATTTTCCAAGACCATTTAAGGGAAAATGTCAACTTTATTTATTATCAAATTTTGTCTCTCGCAAAATTCCATTACAATCATGTAAGTTCTATTCTACAATTACTGTGAACTCTTAAAAAATATCAATTTTTTTTTTATCGCAATTAGGACATTTTTTTTGGTGCTGCTGTACAGCTTGCAACAAATATTGCATCTTATTTTTATTTTTGATCATCGATCTATTGGACTCCTCGATCAATGCAACTACTTTTTCAGCAATGTTGTTTATGATTTGCAATCCCTTCGCAATGCTTCTGGTAATCTTTTCTCTGAACCCAAGTTGCAGGAACCTGAATAAGAAATTTCTTAATAAAGAATTTCTTAATAAAATATATTATATTTTATCAAAATTAGACTTATAGACTTATAGCGAAACCTATGCAATGGATTCTTAGATAAATCTCTAATCAATAGTCTAATATTTTTTAAAAATATGAAAAAAAATCTAAAAATCATATGTTGCATACAAAATTTTTCAAGCTGCTATAGCAATATTTTTTCTAATTTTTTCCATTTTTTTTGTTGAAAAAAAAAGGCCAAAAAAAATTGAAGCTCTTTTACCAAAAATGTTTATATTAAAAAAAAAATGTTTCATCATTTTTTCAAATTTTTTAAATGTTCGAAAATTGGTCTTCAAAAAATCGTAAACATTAAAAAATGTGTAAATTTTTTTTTTTTTTAGTTATTGCTTTTTCGAGTTATGTCAATCATATAAAAAATTGCGGATCCAATCGGAAGGGTCAAGGGTCGAACCCAGGCCACAACCAACATGGAATGCCCCATACATAATGTTAACAAAGCTCTTGAAATAAATGATATGCGACGTCAACAAAAGAGCCAAAACAGGAGTTGAAGTTTGTAACGAGAGCATCGGGTTATTTAGGCTTCGGCGTAAGTTACTGTAATGATAAATCGACAAAATAACTATTGAGTTTAAGCTGCAATGATATAACCTCCTAATTTTCCCGGCTGTTAGTAACCTTGTGAAAAGTTTCCATACCTGAGTATCTACGTTCGTTGCAAAGTTCGCCGACGCTGTCGCTGATCATTTGACGATTTTCGAATAAAAAATATAATTTATCGATGTACTGTTTGTATAAAAGAAAAAACGAAATCGTCGCACACGATAATCACATATGTTTGTTTTCTTTTCCCGACACGCGTTGTTTTTAAATGGCACCGCAAATACCGGAAGGCAAAAGGTGTCGGAAGTGCGACATCTAGAGCGAAACTTTCGAGAAACCGGAAATGAATACTGGAAGTCTCCGAAAGATCTCGATTACACTCGACACAAAATTGTGATAAATATTTTTAATAATTCTGTTATGTCCTAATTCGATTTTTACAAACATAATTATTATTTCATTCGAACATTTTGTACTCACGTTAAATTTTTAATTCAACTCAGAGACGCTTTAATTACTAAAAAGTCTCAATAAGTTTTGTTAAACTCCAAATCCTCGTTGATCCAGACTGTAAAACATTTCTATAAAATTGTCAAAATAAAAAAATTGGTATTGCAGGATAATTGAAAAGCCACAAAAAGTTCAACGAATCGCTTTTATACAGGTATAATACATTCATGTTAGTAAAACCGCTAAGCGGTTCTGAACGCTCGGTGAAACAATCGAACACGATCACGAAAAACAACCATTAAAGCTTCGATATTCACCTTAAAGAGGAAGTCGCATTATCATAAGCAATCGTCACAAGCTCTCCTACAGTGCTTGCAAGTAACGCTAAAAATATTTCATCTTTAATTTTTCATTACTTATGACATAACTCTTTGTTGAAAAAAAAAATGTATTTCCAGTTGCTGCAAGCAATTTTTTTTTCAATATGCTATAACTCTCGTTGGAAATATCATAGGGATAACTTGATCGTGTTTGTGTTTTTGTTGTTGTTTTTTTTTTTTTTTTTTCTTTAATTTCTCTGCGCTGAGGGGTGAAGGGAGCCGCGTAAAACATCAGTTAAGAAAAATTTTCACTTTTGGAATGTAGGATACGCTATAGTTTAAAAGGAGCTGGACGCACATACTTTTCTTTTCTTTTCCTTATGATAATACTGAACAATATATTACAATTTACATTTATAGATTTTCCTGCAAGTGAGAACGATGTGTAATCCGTAAAAGGTGTTCGCTGATGTTTTTACGTTTTTCTTTTTTCCGTACTTTGAACGTAACACACATGGCCTTGGTGTTTTGGATGTTGCGAAGTTCGCGAACGTCTCGTACTGAAGACTTTTCTAATCGTTAAACAGCAATTTACAGGACTAACTTGCGATGATTGGCACGACCCCTTTGCGATTTTTTTTTTTTTTTAAATATATATGTTTCTTTAATATAAGCCATGAAATACGTCTTGATTAAGTGTGATTTGCGCGTTCCATTCTGTAGTTATCGATCGTTTAAACGACCAACATTTAGTGGAAAAAGATGGATCGAAATGAACATGATTTCCAATATCTTATTATCAAGACGTAAAAATAATCTATTAGCCCAAAGAGCGGAAGTCCCGGGACTTCGAACAGAGGATTTAAAGGGCCGTTAAGATTTCCAGCGCTCGTTAAATTTTCGGGCGGCCGGCAACGGATTACAACCTAAGTTGATAATTGCCCGTCGGACGAGAGTTAATGACGCGAGTCTCTCGGGTAGAATTCGGCGAGAGTACTCGCCGGAATACGCTTGAGCATCTCCTTGGGGAAGATACGCAGAAGCTGCCAGCCAATGTCCAGTGACTCGAAGACAGTTCGATTCTCGTAGCTACCCTGGGAAATGAAGTTCTTCTCGAACTTTGACAAGAACTCAAGGTAGAGAAGATCATCGGGTGTCAGAGCTTCCTCTCCTACGACGGCTTTCATGGCCTGTACGTCTTTGCCGATCGCGTAACACGCGTACTGAAAAGCAAAAAGACATTTTTTTAAAATGGCAATTGCACTCCAGTTTTTTTTAATTGCATGAATCTTTTTTTTACGCTATCAGTACATGAAAAGAGGAGATCCCTATTTCTTTGTTTGGCAACAAACAAAAAATTCTAAGATTAAAAGGGTAAATTGTAAATTATGAACTAGGAATTTTCGAGTTCATAATTTTATGAACTTAAAAAATGAGCAATCAAAAAACACACGAATCTGGATGATTTCAAGAAGAATGTCTCATTTATACTTTAACACGATCATTCATTTGTTGATTTTTCCCGAACTCCATTATTTATGCGATCAAATGCCAATTTTTTCATGACTCCAAGCGAATCGCTTAAGAAACTGTAAAAAGAAAATGAAAATTTGATCATTTTGTTTATCGCACAAGGAAACTTACCAGCTGATTGGAAACGTCGGAGTGATCTTTGCGTGTCATTCCTTCGCCGATAGCAGATTTCATGAGACGTGACAGTGACGGAAGTACGTTAATTGGTGGGTAAATCTGTCTGTTGTGCAATTGACGATCAACGTATATTTGTCCTTCGGTAATGTAACCAGTCAAATCGGGAATAGGATGGGTAATGTCGTCGTTGGGCATAGTCAAAATGGGGATCTGTGTGATTGATCCGTTGCGACCTTCTACACGTCCGGCTCGCTCGTAAATGGTGGCCAAATCGGTGTACATGTAACCGGGGAAACCACGACGTCCGGGAACCTCTTCACGGGCAGCGGAGACTTCACGAAGTGCCTCAGCGTACGAGGACATATCAGTCAGAATAACGAGTACGTGTTTCTCGCACTGATAGGCCAAAAATTCGGCTGCTGTGAGAGCGAGACGCGGCGTAATGATACGCTCGATCGTTGGATCATTGGCCAAATTTAAGAAAAGGCACACGTTCTCCATCGAACCATTCTCCTCGAAATCTTGCTTGAAGAAACGAGCAGTCTCCATGTTGACACCCATAGCCGCGAATACAATGGCGAAGTTGTCCTCGTGGGAATCCAAAACCGATTTACCCGGAGTTTTCACGAGACCGGCTTGACGACAAATTTGAGCGGCGATCTGGAGAGAAGAATTTTTTAATATTTTTAATAATTAATTTGCATTAGTAGAGAATAATGCTGTAATATCTTCGATAATAAAATGGTTCTAGTGTTTTGTCTGTGGTCTTGTTAATTTTTTTTTTGGGATTTCGATTCATGAAAGATCAAATGGAGAGGACATTTTTTTTCTTGGCTTATTATAGGATTAATCTTGAAACTAAGTTTATTCATTTATTTTATGTAATGTTTTTAAATGGCTACACTTTTTTCAACGTTTTGAAAAAAAAAAAAAGTATTCGTCTTTTGATTAAATGTTTTCTGAAGAGCAAAAATTGTTTTTTTTTGCTTCTGGAAATATTTTTGAATTGGTTATAGGACATTGGAAGAAACAAGCATTTACAGATGTATCACAAAATCAATGAAATTACAGATACTAAAAATAAGAACATTGATTTTGCATAATAATAATGTCAAAAAATGAGAAATAAATCAGTTTTAAAAAAATAGGATATTTTTTCAGATGTGGTTTTCCAAAATCCTAAATTTTACATAAAACTTGAATAAAATGTGGTCAATTTTTGATGCTGAATTTGGTGAGAATCTAAAATCAAATCTTCTAGTTCATATTTCAGTATTTTTTTTCCAAAGACTTTTCTATAAGAAAACCATTATTGATCAAAAGTAATTTCTGGTAGCTTTGTAAAAATAGTGAAGAAGCAATATGCAAAGTTCTACTCTGCACCCTTGTTTTTCATTAAGTTTGATCCTTTCTATGCTGCTCTAAATTTTATATAATCCACAAATTTTTTTATATTATGTACAGACCCAATAGAAAAATGTTCAGAATGAACAAAACAAATTCACAAGGATAAAAAACAAAATGTTAAACTTTATTTAGAGGCTCATTTTGTAATGAAATCCTCACATACAAATTGAGACTCGCGAGTCTCTCACCTCGTTGTGCGGCAATCCAGCAGCCGAGAAGATTGGAATTTTTTGTCCCCGAGCGATGGAGTTCATGACATCGATAGCGGAAAGACCGGTCTGAATCATTTCCTCCGGATAGATACGAGACCAGGGATTAATAGGCTGTCCCTGAATATCCAAAAAGTCCTCAGCCAGAATAGGAGGTCCTTTGTCGATCGGTTTGCCAGATCCGTTGAATACGCGACCCAGCATGTCCTCGGAAACAGGAGTTCTCAGGATATCGCCGGTGAACTCGCAAAGAGTGTTTTTCGCATCAATGCCAGACGTTCCCTCGAAGACCTGAACAACGGCCTTGGATCCCGAGACCTCGAGAACCTGACCGGAGCGGATGGATCCATCGGCGAGTTTAAGTTGTACGATTTCCGCGAATTTCGGAAATTTCACCTCATCCAAAATTACGAGAGGTCCATTAACACCGGAAACCGTTTTGTAAGCTGTGAAAAAAGAAGAAGAAAAACAAAAAATAGAGACAAGATAAAAAAAAAAAAGAAAAATCGAATACTCGTCTCGTGTTCTGTCAGTCACGAGTTCTCTTCGTTTACGCCTTTTTTCCCCACTGCCGACGTTGAACACAAGTTTCACCGAGAAATCTTCGTCGTCTTATGCAATAATCGCTACTTTCCGAAAACGCAAAAAAAAAAAAGAAATCTACGTTAATTAATAGGATCGAAAAATCGTGGATAAATAACTTTTTCGAGGAAAATAATAACGATAATAAAAAGAAAGGCGCGCGAGTGCCGAATTTACCCACCATGATAGATCGTCGTCTGCAGTCACATGACTTTGATCAGGGCGCTCTCGAAAAGTCAAATATATTTGTCATTTTTCTGTGCTCTTTACTTTTATCAAATATATGTATATGAAATCGATAGTAACGAATCAAGCGATATACTGTATTTGAAGAATCTCGAATACACCCGAAAAAAATCAGTAAAATAGCTTAATCAGCTGACCCCACTCAACAGACACACACACACATACATCGATCAGCCGCTACGCCCAACTCCGAGCTGGCCAACTCCTCGTCTGACTTTTTGCGTGTACATTAGTTCGTTGATTTAGCAATTCAATTAATATTGTAGAGAAAATTGTGACTTACTGAGCCGTGGTTGTGATATGAAATCCCTGGAGACGGCGAGAACATGCTCCTGCATGGCCTGACGGCCACCCATACCTTTTGAATACATCTTTTCTCGGCTCTCGTGATACTACACACTCTCAGCGAGATTCACCGTACAGCAGAAGGCTGATACTGGGCGCCTGACTGCCTGCTGCCATTACGACCACCAGCAAAAGGGATGGTGGGGGTATCGAAGGAGCGGTAGAGGGGAGAGATCATTGCGCAGATACACACTTGTGCACACTTGTGCGTTGCTGCACTTGTGATGAAACGTTTTCCTGTAGAATTTAGTGAAGGAAAAAGGGGGTATTGCCGGAGAAGCAGACTTTGCGGCCAAGATAAATTCACAAAATTAGCAACAAGCCAAATATCCTGGGTTTCTCAATAAGCGCGAATTATTTTGTAAGTTTACAATTTTAAGACTTTCTTGTTGGTTTTTTTCTTTGTTTTCTTTGGCGTAATTTTCATTGCTTTGAGATATAGGAACAGAGAAAAGCTCTCGCCGGTATAACATGGTTTGATGAATTGACGAGGTATGTATATATGGGGCATTTCACCTGGTTTCGATAATCAAAATTTATGTTATATTTACGTAAATTAAAAAAATTTACCCTGAAGTTGATAGTTACGAATTGATTTATACAAACGTTTGATAGTTGACGGTTCGACAGAAGATAATTGAAAAAAAACCGTTCATCGGTCACATTACCAGGTCAGCAGGTCACATTACTAGGCGAATTGGTAATATGACCGTCGATTTTATATGGTTTGTTCTATCTTTTTTATCGAATCGTGAACCTTTTATAAATGAATTCACAACTATTAAACGATTCCGTATTGATTGAGCGTTAAAAAAGTTAATTTGGCAGGAAAAAAAGAAAAAAAAACGATTTGTAGCAAAATAATCGATAATTAAAATTTAAAAATTTACCCTAAAGTTGATAATTCATTTATACAAACGTTTGATAGTTGACGGTTCGACAGAAGAGATTTTTAAAAAACCGTCGGTCGGTCACATGACCAGGCCGGCGGGTCACATTACTGGTAATATTACCGCCGATTTTTTATGGTTTGTTTTATCTTTTCTATCGAATCGTGGACCTATCAAACGATTTCATAAATGAATTCGCAAATACCAAACGATTCCGTATCGATTGAGTGTTAAAAAAGTTGATTTAGCAGGAAAAAAAAGAAAAACAAAAAACGATTTGTAGCAAAATAATCGTCCTGTAGTGGGGTTTGTCGCTGTCGCGCGTATCGGTATCTACTCTAACAGGCGTCGGTCAGAAAGAATTCTATAGCACGACGGGTGTATTCGGAAAACCTACAGTCGGTACAAAAGATTTCAAAGAGTTTGAGTGTGTATTATCGGCAGTAAGCACTGCAGTCACCGAAACGTTGATTGTAAGATCGATCGAAGAGGAATCTTCTTACCACGATTGTGATGCAGACCAGAGGAGTTGGGTAGACAGATATTTCATACATACGCAAAATTTGTACAAAATCCATGTATTGAGTCAATTTTTTTGTGCCTTATAAAACAAACGATGAAGGCATTTTTTTTTTTTTAATTCTTTGACACTGGACGAATAAGTATAAATCGCCAATACCCATTACACGATTCATAATTTTGCTCGATTTTTTTTTTCTAAATCCACTGAAATTTGTTTATCGGCGTGTTGGAATAACGGCGATGAAATATTGTGGGTAAAGTGCGCGCGTTACAAGTTCTCGAAATCCGATTGATATGAGGACCAGAAGCGGTCCGAGAGCGGAATATGAGTATAATAAAGTATACTGATAAAAACGAGGTAGTCTCTATCTCTCTCTCTCTCTTTCTTTCTCTCTCTCTCTCTCTCTTTCTCTCTCAGTCCCATAGAAATAGTAACCAAGCCTTCTTCGCGTAATACATAACCACTTGTCTTTTTTTTTTATTGTTCACATAACCAGGAGCAAAACCTCAATAATCAATGAGATTATTTTTTTTCTTAATACTTCTATGCCACGCGGTGGCATAAAAGTGGCGAAAAGTGCGAGAAGTGTGTCTTACTTCTCGCACTAGTGCGATAAAGTTGTATACGAAACTCGTGCGTGAAACTTTTGCAAGCTCCCACTCGTTAAGAAAAAGTCTGATCGCACTCGTGTAGTAATATTCCATTATGCCACGCGGTGCGAGAAGTGGCTACTTCTCGCACTAGTGCAATAAAGTTGGATACGAAACTCGTGCGTGAAACTTTTGCAAGCTCCCACTCGTTAAGAAAAAGTCTGATCGCACTCGTGTCGTAATATTCCATTATGCCACGCGGTGCGAGAAGTGGCTACTTTTCGCACTAGTGCGATAAAGTTGTGTACGAAACTCGGGCGAGAAAGATTTTCTCAACTCGAGCGATTGATCGCACTCGTATCGTAATATACTATTTTGAAATCGTATCGTTTCGAGGAGTTTTACTCCTAAATCCCGTTGTAATAATAATATGATCTACGCAATGTCGAAAGAAATCTGTACAGAGTCGAATGAACGTGTATAATGAACGATTTCGTCGCGACACCAACACATGGGATGCCCGATAACGGGGCGCGATAAGCCGCGTTATCTTTTAATATTTTTTTTCCTTTTCTTTTTTACTCAATTAATAGCGCGAGCGATAATATCCTTACTGTTTCCGATATATCACACATTGCGTGCTCACTGCACATTATATATAGCTGATCTTTAATAATACCATTTATTTAGTGCTCCGGCTCAATAGCGCGATAAGTGAATGTTTAATACTTACAATATGTATACACAATTGCCACACACACGGCGGGCTTGGTTCGTTCGTGCAGGACAAGGAAAGATACACCATAGGATTCTTTTTCTTTTCTTTTTTTTTCACCGCATTCATACTTTTAGATTAAATCATCATCGCATTATTAGCCGCACAAAAAAAAAAACACATTTTCGTACCGCTTCTTTCGAGAACAAGAAAATAACTCAACACGACAACATAAACGTGGTTTTCAAATTTATTGCACCGAGCTTAAATTAAGTCTTTGACCCAGCAGAGTGCTAGCGGGCTTTTTTCGTGTCTTGAATACAATATAGAGTCTACGAAAAACAAAAAAGAAAAAAAAACAAAAAAAAAAATACAGAAAACAAAAAATTTAATCGACGAAAATCCATCGATTTTACAATTTTATTTACACACGGATCTGATCTCGCCGATTTCGAAAGAGAGTCGCGCCTCATTCGAACAATCGGCGAGGTTTACGACCACTTTCTCAGCTGAATAAAGATCCCCATTTGCGTTAATTCGCTATATACTTTAAACGCCCCATGATTCCGTTTCACGTTTAACATGTCTGCAAAATGGACGTGTGGGCATATATATCTCCATTATACACCCTCTAGGGATATTTATCCCTACTCTTAAACGCCTATATCGTCATTATTATTCGCTATCTATATATCGCAATACACAATGATAACTACTTACGAAATTATAATTCGTTAAACTCTCGGAGTAAAAATAACGCAATAATGAACATTCTTTTTTGTTTTTTGTGTTTTTCTTTTTCTTCAAAATGAGAGGATCTTGGGAAACGGGGATAAGGGATATATAAGTGGGTATATATAGCTCGAAGAAATTTGTACAATATTTACAGGAGGCCTGGAATTCAACGTCGCGAACGAATAATTACGTCGATATGCATCAGGCGATAATTACAGATTATATAAGAAGAGAAGAAATAAACGACTGGATTCTCTCTCGTCGTCACTCGCGCTTCACCCATTCATCACCAAGAGATTCAACAATTATAATAATAAAATGGGGGAATAAAAAGAAAAAGAGAAAAAAAAAACAGGGTAATATTCGCGCAACATTGAAAGGAATTTCGTGTAATCTCTGGCTCGCATTTTCGTGAATTCTTCCAAAAAAAAAAATACAACATAACAATGAAGAAGCTCCCGGGGAGTCACGTTCGTTAAGCAGCCGGACGATCTAAAAACGCGATGAAAGTGAGCCGTTTCACAATGAATCCGCTGACAGGGATAATAATTTATATAATACGTTTCTTTTTTTTTTTATATTACATCAGGGGAGCTAGGACGGGTATAGAGTAAATAAACTCGCTAGCGATGTCATTTTTTTGTTCTTACTGGCGATGCGTTCGCAACAGTTTTTAACAGGAGGGTCAAGAAGGGATTGCTGATATGCTCGTTTCGGGGTGGGGGGACACTTTGGATTCATTTTTCAGTTACTTAAGTACGCGCCGCTCGGCAAAGTCATATGCGCCAATAATGAGAGGCTACTAGGACGCGGAGCTGTACCAGCCATTCGTCGCAGCTTTGTTCGTCGGATGATACAGATGAAAACCCGCTCCTGCGGCGGGATGATGATAAAACTGAGGTTGTTCGCTTAGGCTAGCTGAGGCATAAGCCGCGGCAGCGTCAAGCGCGCTTGGATGTACAGCGGCGGAATAAACCTGCGGCTTAAGGGGAAGTGTTTGCGCGCTTTCGTACTGATGTCTAAGAAGAGGATCGCCATAAACGGAGGATTCGTAGCTGCTGACAACGCTTGCTGAATGAAGTTGCTGCTGCTGTTGTTGTTGCTGCTGCTGCTGTTGATGCTGCTGTTGTTGCTGTTGCTGCTGCTGTTGTTGATGCTGCTGATGCTGTTGCTGTTGCTGCTGCTGCTTATCACGCGGAGAAACGGATGACGGTGGCGTCATCGCGGAATGATAATCGACGGCGTAACCGCCAGCGGAGGAGTATGAAGAAACGAGACTCGTAAAAGCCTCAGCGCCGCTCGTTCCCGCAGCGCCTTTTTGATTATGAGCGCTAAGGACAAATTGATGCTCGCCATAAGTCGACGAACCTTCGGAGCCCGGTGGCGTCGGCAATGGTCCAGTCTGAGTGGCGTCACCGGCGTAATAAGCGCCGCCGGATGCGGATGGTGCTCGACTACCGTTCGACGTAATCCCGTGAACGTTTGCTCTGATAACGCTCTCGCGATTTGCGTACAATTGCCGAAGTAGCGCGGATGCAGGTAGCGGTGCGGTTGCCGATTGCTGAGGGCTCAGATGACCGAGATGATGATGGGCGCCGATCCATTGTATGGTACTTCGTTGCTGTTGCTGTTTCAGTAACGCGTCGGTGCTGAAATCCGTTGGTTGATGTAACGCCGGTGAATCCGGTTTGCTCAATGACGCACCGGGTAAGTGCTTCGACATTGCTTGCTCGAGATCCTTAACAGACGTACCACCGGCTACCTCCGATGTTTCCACCCGTGATTCGGATCTTCGTACTTTTGGGCTTGTCGAACGAAGCACCTGTTCGTTAGCCGGTACTGAGTGACTCGATGACGCTGGACTAAGCGCGTGACTTCTAGGCTGAACTGTCGATGTCTTCGGTGCGGTTTGCTGCTCCTCGTCGTCGTCCTCATCACCGGAACTGCTGTCCTCCTCGTGAGCGTATTTTCGCTTGTGACCGCGCGTCAATGATTTTACCGTGAGCGCACCGATCGTTGGTACTGCTGGTTGTGGCTCCTGCTGAAGCTGCGCCACATTGTCGTGATGACGACCACCACGCGGCTCACTCTCGGATCCTCGGGTATCCTCACGATCTTCCGGTGGCGAGCGGTGAGGATTTTCCGGATGTTGATTCGTCGGACCACCGCTGCTTCGACCCTCTGAAAGCAAGATATCACACTGTTGCTCATTTATACGTTCCAAAATATTAATCGATATTTTTTTTTTATTTCAATTGAATTTCACGTAAAAACGGACACGTCTCTTTGTTTATTGATATCATGAATATTTTGATACTATAGCAGGATACTGCGGACCCAATTCAGTATGTGGAAATTATTTAAAAAAAAAAAATGAATATAAGATTATTAATGTTACAAAACACTTACACCAGAATCACGTTTTTTTTCGGTAAAACATTCTGAGAAAATGTAAAGATGACTAATTTCGTCGGAAACGAAATTTCTTCGTTGACTAATCGAGACAATCTTTCCGTATTTACTTCGCTACTCGACCAAGTAAAGATAGTTCTCGCTTGAAAAATACTAACATCCTAAAAGGGACACCTTAAAAATGCTGTGTCTATTCTGTTCGTCGCCGGCGATAGATGTGTTTTTTTCATGTTCATGTAAAGAGACGAGAATCACGGCGTTTTTTTTTTTTTTGACAAAGCGAGGACACACACACGCTGTTACTATTGTCACCGCTAATTTGCGTATCGAATTTGAGCTTCCCACTGTCGGCGACCGGGTTCAACGAGAGGCCCTTCATATGTTAAACGAAAGAACGGTTGGTTTATAAATTCGGCCCACCCAAGAGTGTTCTCTTCTTTTGTATTAATTCATATAGCGAAAAATCTAACGTTCTTGGCCAGTGTTTTCATTCGTGTAACGACGTTTGTTTCTCTCTCTCTCTCGCGAGCGCTCTCTCGTGCCTCTCAGCACCAGAGCGCGTCAGACTGTGGCGCACTATATTCATCGTCCACTCAATCTCCCTCGACGTTTTCGAGAGCGTATCCAAAGGGGAATGCCGCTATACCGGCACGTCACTGCTTCTTGCTTAGATCTCTAACAATGATCTCTACGAAGTGTTCTGGATCTTCGAAAAATCATCGTTATATATCTTCCTTTCACCACTGTCCGTCACTTTCATTTATCAACTTTAACGCTATACTCGTTTGCTACCGAATTTTAACTGTCGCTTTAAGAGCTCAGATTTCGTGACTCGCGATATGGGCTCAGGGTTATATTAAACAATTTAAACGACTTATTCTTATGAAAATTATATATTAAAGAATAAAATTAAAAAAAAAAAAAAATTAAATGGGGTAATAAACAATTATATAAACAGTAATTTTCATGAATATAGTTAAGTACCTCCTCTGTCGGCATCCGGCGATCCGTTTTCGGGATCGTTACCAGCTGCATCCTCTCGCTTAACGCCGGTCACTCCGTTCTCCATTTGGCAGCAGTCCATTATCATATTCTCGTACTCGCGACCGCTGTAACGAGCAAAAAGAGGAGTCATTTAAATTTCAAGATTCTGGTTATTTAAAAATCATAATTTCACGCATTACAAAAGAGTAATTCGTAAAAAAAAAAACTCGTGTCTTTAAAACGAGAGTTGTTAAATTTTCAGGTAATTTTACCGCATATGGGTCATTCCATTTGATTTCCAGAAGGTTTTTCAGATTTCATAAATGTGTCGTTCGATAATTTGTTTAAAAAAATCGTAGATAATTAAAAATGTGTACAAATTTTTTTTGACACGATAAAAAAAGATTATTCCGAAGATTGTATAAAATTTTTTTTAACAAACTTTTCTTGCTTTTGTATTTTTGTATTTATTGGAAAAAAAATAATTAGAAAAATAACTTCTCTTTTGTTTTTGTAAAATAAATAATATATATTCGCTTATAGGATAGATTTTATCTGCTGTGTCTTATAATTTATATCTTATTTACCTGATAACATAGTTAACACATATGATGTTCTGTTCCTCAGCGTTTTTCGAATTGCAAACAACTGTGGCGCATGTTTGTAGCCACGTGTATCCTCCGCTCTTGTTCATAAGCCGATAATAGTGCGTCAGTACTTGGCCTTTGTGAATGACTGAAAAGAGAAAATCAAAGAAAAAAAAATATATGAGACTCAAACTGATGCAACACGAATTGAGAATATCTCTTGGTCATTCAAATCATATAATTTTGCTGTGTGGGTCATAAGCAGCTAGGATATAGGCAAGTGGTATCAACAAGACTTCGATATTTCCCTAGACACATTCCTCGCACACGCGAAGGGATATATCCGAGTCACGTACTCCGGAATATTTCTGTATAAAGCCCCGGACTAGATGGTTGGAAGCCGCCGCTGCCGCCGCGCGCGCGGTCTTGGAACGACGCGGTATAGCTTGGATGAGAGCGTTGCTGGGCGAGAGAGAGTTGAAGTTAATAAAGTTTGGGGAAACGAGGCGGGCGTATACTATATCGGCGTCACTCGATTGCGGGCGCAAGAGCAGCAGCAGTGGCAGTAGCAGCAACAGCAGCAGCAGCAGCAGCAGTAACATCAGTAGTGGAAGCCATATAGAAGCATAGAAGCAGAGGGAAGAGAAGAATGAAGGGGGCTGGTTGGCTGGATGGTGGATGAACGGTGGCCTGTATGTTGGGGAGGTTGGAAAAGACGAAGAGCACGGATAGGTCGTGGGAGGAGGTAAAGGAGGAACAGCCCGAGGAAAACCCGGGCGAGAGGGTAAAGAGCCTCTCACTCTGGACTGAGATGAAGGAAGAGGAGAGTTGGGGGTATGTGTATATGTGTGTGCACGTGAGAGTTAGAACAAGAGAGCTGACTGAAAGGTATGGAGTAACACTGTTAGAGGATAAGATATAGAGACTCTGATATAGAAGGGAGAAGGGTGAAGGGTATAGAAGGGGAGGGCTGTAGGTTGAAGGGATCTCTTCTTCCTCTATTCTTCATCCCCACCTGTCACCACCGCGCATCTACACCGCCATCACCACACCCTACATGCAAAGGGAGCAAGAGAGAAGTATATACACGAAGGAGACCAAAGAGGAAACAAGGGAGTGTGTATAAGGGTACGTGTACACGGGAGACAGACAGGCAAAATGGGAGGGGTGAAGAGGACGGGAGACTGCGCGATTGGGCCAGAGGCTAGAAGAGAAGGTAACAACTCGCTGGAGATGCCGCATCCGGCGTACCGGCGTCATTCTCTGCATACCAACTACCTAATCCTGACGGTATCCGCACCGGCGCACAGGCCCAACACAGGACACCACCACCATCACCATCACCACTGCCTACGAACAGAGAACATCGGGGAACATACTACTATCGCTGGCTGGGGATACTGCACATCGTGTGAGGCGCGTGACTACTCAAATGCGGGAAACGGCTCCTCTCTCTCTCTCTCTCTCTCTCCCTTCCCTCTTTTCGCTGCTCGACAGTGTGTGCTTTACGACAAAAACGTTTACAATATCAAATACTTCGGGATTTACGAGGTTGTTCGTCGCCGAGAAGGTCTCGGTTATAGGGAAACTCATGAGAGGTGGGAAATCCCTTTTTTTCTTTTTTTCGGAAGGTCTTCAGATACACCCCCTCGAGAAAACGATGGTAGTTTCTACCGGATAGCAAAACTGTTCGGGGGGGAAGATCAGGGCAACACAGGAAGACACCAAATGTGAGGAGAAAGAGGCTACTGAAGGTCTCAATGATACTTACGATCAACGTGGGACTTTCGAAGACGATTCGCATCCTCTCCGTGACAAAGGGCGTAAAGACTTTTTCCTGTCAACTCGTCTGCCGTATAATCCAACAGCTCTGATACCCTGAAACATTTGGACAGCAAGATTTGTTGTAGTTTCTAGTACTTAGTTGTATTGAAACAATTTTTTCTCGAGACTCTCATGTCGGCACAAAAATTCAATATATTTTCACCGCAGTAAAAATTTTGTTTCCAATACTCACTTTGGCTCGCAGTGCAGTATCTTGAAGTCAAAGCCGATCCTCGTCACAAACATGTCAGCCTCAAGGCGAATTTCGTGAACGCTCGGTGGTGGAAGAGCTATCGCTAAGCCAACCATGCCCATTAAAGGTGGCGATGACTTTCCAGCTCGGCTGAACGGGTACTGCGGCCTCAGTCGACACAGCAGAAGAACAACCTGCAAGGAACGTAACAATAAATTATTTAGCGATAGCTAGGACGCAGCGCACGATGATATTAATAGGAGAGATAACGAAGTTGCAATGTTGACAGGCGCAAAAAAGAAAATAGAGGTAAAATCAACGACTGGTCGGCGTGTGTAAGGAAAGATGTAGTAAAGAGGAGGCCGAGAAATGAGGTGGTAGTTAACGCGCGCTCAGGGTAGACCATAACTTCGTTTGGCCAGAGAGCTTAGCAGAGGGCCAGACTCTGTACGGACGGCAAAACGTTCGCTTTGGGGGCTCTTGGCGCTTTTTCGCTAAGGTTGTCCTGCCATTAATGAACGGCCAGACGAGAATCCTCTCCCTTCACGTCTTTTTCTCGCGCTAACTTCGCTAAATGACGTCTTATACCATAACAGTGGAACTCTTAATTGCCAGCGATCTATCATACGTGAATTCAGTTGAATTTTGTTGCCAACGAAAAATATGAAAATCTATGATAATATGGAGTTCGTTATCAAATGTTAATAATAGCTTTGGGGAAGCATTACAGTGAGGCTAACAAATAAATTAACAATACTCACCCGATAGCCGGAAGACTTGAAGTGACATCCACGTTTCGTGAGAGTCGACTTCATCCTCACGCAAAACGCTCTGTCGTATCCCTTGTACGTGCCCGTCGCCGTTAAGCACATTACTGACGAAACTGCAACGAAAAATTGTATTCTATTTAGTAACGGGTAAACAAATTATGAAATATATAATTGTTATATTTAAAAATGTTTCCTGTTTAATATCGGGTAAACAGATATAAGGATGGAAGATATTTCACTCTTGGTTAGCCACGTACGGTTCTCCAATATCAAGTACGATTTTTATTTACTTTCTTTGAGCTCCTGAGGGAAATAAAAATCACTTCAAAGGAACCACAGTTGTACGTGCTACCAGGTATAGCGTCGTATACCGATCAAGGTATCAAAGCCTCCCTCTTTCTATCTACTCTGACAAATGAAACCTAAAAAACGAAAGAGATCAAAGTAGTCTCTCCTAAAAATCCGGTGCGGCCATCTCGGACAATCGTAGAATGCTTGAAGAAAAGAGATGAGCATCATCGAATGTTCAGCAGCAGCAGCAGCAGCAGCGGAAGCAGCAGGACCAATGGCCGAGTGAGTCCAGAACAGAGCGGCAACTTGATGGCCGCATCGTGCAGGATTTTTCGAACTCGCCAGTCGAATGCAGAATGGGCGGTCAGTAGAGGACCATAACATGGAAATAAAGAGGGAGAAAGGCGAGTGGTCGAACTTGAAGTGAGAAAGAAGAGTGAGGAGAAGAAGAAGAAGAAGAAGAAGAAGAAGGAAAAGACGGAAACAATGAAGGGAGAAAGCGAGAAAACAAGATAAGAGAAGGAGGCTCGGGCAGGGTACGTGACACGCGGTAGTCGTGTCGCGCGGAATAACAATTGGGGAAATCGCGGAGGGCTGCATAGGAATATGCGCGGGAGAATCCGAGGGTCTCGGATAGTCGCAGTCATGGCTATTCAGTGAGCCCGGTAGCAAACGTAGACAGCATAGCCAGTGGCGGTCCAGGAGTTTGTACGAGAAGACTCGTCTTTCGATGTCGCGTATACTCCTCGACCCGACCGTGAACCGGCGTAGGACTGGTTCTAGGCACTATAAGTTGAATCCAGGATAGAATCTTGAGCCACAGAACGAGTCGGACGAGCCAGAGCTCCAATGCCATTGGAGTGTTGAGAAAGAGAGAGACAGTAGAGCCAACACGAGAAGCACGCGTGCCCTCCGCGCATTCAACCCCCCCCGGTATGGCAACCCTCGTTTCCAACCCCGTCACGACTGCCCTCGACTATACTCTCCTCTCTGGCTGTTCCTTTGGCTCTCGCACTCGTTTGCACGCTCGTGCTGGCTCGTGTGCTTTGCTTCGTGACCAAAGCACGCGGTAGCACTAGCAAAAACCGTAGTAGTGGGAAAACCACGTGGCACAGCCGACGGGCACGTCCGTGTGGACGAAGGTCCTGACTGCATCGCACGTCTGTTCGGCGACGGCGACGACGACGGCGACGACGACGATGTAGCTGCTGTAGCTACTCAGCTCTCCCACGTGATCATACGTACTCCTCAGCCTCGACCTCTTCATTTTCTCCCCACTCGATTCTCCCGATGGCCCTTGTCTTGCTATTCTTATTCGCGCTCTCTGTGCCAACGTCGACGTCGTCGCCTATGGTGCTCCAACGTCAAACCTCCGTCCGGGACTTGGTATGTGTATTAGAGAGGAACGTGGAGAACTACGGCGCCGAGCTAGGAGACGCCATTCTCGTTCCACTTTCAGCCTTGGTCACGCTTTCCGGGTTATCTGTTCATTCAAGCCTTGACGGTCCGCATATTCTGATAGCTAACCACTTTGGTAGCCAACCTGATACAATTTTCGTGCTGTAAAATGGCTTTTATAGCAACCTTCCCACAAGACTGACGTGGCACATTATCTACATGAAGTCCTAGTTTCTCATTGGCTTCATAAAATTTAACAGAAAGAAGATTGGCCGGCACGGGTTGTTCAGAGGACAGGGGCCTTCTCATTGGAGCAGGCCCCTCCAAACTGATAAAAGAAGAAGAAGAAGAAGAAGAAGAAGAAGAAGATGATAACTAACCACGGTACTGAGGAAACCTTCAGGATGGTTAACGTGGAGAACAACGGGTCGAAGGAGGATGTAATAGCGATTAGAGGCACCACGAGAGAGAGAGTAGACAAGTTGATAAACCTACTTCTATATAATTGGGAGCAGCCACGTAACGCGAACAATTTTATTTTTGTTTCCTTTGGATATTCGATCTAATTTCGTATATGCGAAGGTGACCAAGAACAAATAGAGACGCAAATCGTTTTACACAAAGATATATTCGTAATTAAATAATCTTCCTTTGGTTTTGTGCTCCGTAGGGAAAACAATAAGAAATGATAAATTACCATCGGGATTCGCAGTGGATGCAGATCCATGTTCTTCCGATGCTGCACTACTGGGCGACGCGAGTCCCGAACTTGAGGAATGCGGCCCCGAGGAGCTGGAGGAAGAGGTTAGTCCCAGGCCAAGTTGTTCGGCAACTTCAGCATGGTCCTGTTGGTGAACATAGTCAAATACGCTCGAACCAGTCATTTCCACCTGCAAATAAGCACAAAGAAAAAAATCAGTCATTTACGTATGCAATTGAATGATCGAAATCCCTGCAGACAATGAGAAATCGGTTACAATTATTCTTTCGCAATACAGAGTCAGCTTGATTCGTAATTTGAATAAAGAAAACGTGATGCGTATCAGTTAGAACGCAACATGTATAGTTCTCTCGGGTGCGATCGACCATAGAGCGCCTTTTGAAAATCGTATCGAGTCGTGTCATGAATAGTGTGTCGAGGGTACTATACTTCCTTCGCTCGAGTCTTACTGCGGTGTCGACGAGGTGTTCTCGCTCAACGAATTTCGTGCTGGCCTCCGTGTATCGATTCTACGAAGGCTCTTCGGCGCGTCAGTTCGCGAGTGAAATTTTAAGGAGTTCGCCGCTCGTTCGAATATAACACTTTGGCGTCCATCGTGGACAGTCGCAGGAGGGGTGCGGAGGCCATCAGTGCGGACGCGGCGGCGGTGAAGAAGTGGCAAAACTCCACGGCGCGTTTAATCGACGCGCGTGGCCGTGTATCCGCGCCACGTACGCACCGCGATTCGATATCGCGAAGACCACGACGACCGAGACGCCTAATTTATTCTTGTGGTATATATAGTCGTATAGAGAAGCTCTTCACGATTGTACGGTGACGTGTTCACGGCTACTGGCTACCTTAGCCGCAGAGTTACGCGACGAGATATAACCCACCGTCGACACTTTTCATCGGGCAGGGATCTTCTCTGTATGTATAGTTACGCCTTTATATATGTGTAACTGTTGAGGCGTGAAAAAACAAAAAAGTCTCGTTTATTACGCAACCAAAAGCGAAAGACTTGTGTACCGATACGAATTCATGATTATACGCACGTCCACAATGACCGCCCCAAGTGGATGACGAATACTACAAGTTTAATTCTTTCGCGGCGATCCTCGGTGATGTATTCAAACTGTTAAAATTCTCAAGCTTACGATTCACGTTAATATTTCATTCTTCTTTTTTTTTATTTAGACGATTAAATGCGAATGAACGTCTTATCGCCCGAAATGTAAAGAAAACGCCCATAGAAAATTTTGCCTATTTCGGGAGCGACCCTAATGCTATGATGCAGCTCTAGACTATAAAAATTCTATACGAGAGATTTCTACCGCGACATGCTTCAAGGTAGACCACCATCATCCAGATCAATCTGCGCTGTATCGTTTATGACACATTATAGCTTCTGCGTCTAAACTGGGTACATCGTTTGTCTCTCACCCGTTGATATTGGTAAGATGAGTTACTACTTCGTTGCTGTGCCTCATAGACCAGCAGATGAGTATAAGAGTAGCAGTTGCAGAAATGAGAGAAAGAGAGTGAGAGAGAGCCAGCAGTTTCCAGAATCCTCGAAACACCCTATTGATTGCCCCGCAGCAGAGCCGAGCGAAGCTAGCTAGAACGGTGCTCGCGGAACCGAGCGAAAGGGAGACAGAGCGTTGGTTGTGCCCCAGGACCCCCTTTCCGACCCGACTGAACCCACTAGCGCCAGTAGCAACCTTCTGTTCCCTTCTCTCTCGCTCTTCGCCTCCCTTTCCATCCCTCCCACGTCCTCTTCTTTGCCTTCTCTCACTCTCCACACCTTCCTATTCGTGCTTATATCTATCTATTCATCTTTCTCTCTTTCCCTCGTCGGTTCGTCCGTCCGTTCTGTTCGTCCGTGCGTCTCCCTCGTCGGTCCCTCTTTCTCACCCCACCCCTCCTCCTCCTCCTCCTCGTCCACCTTCGCAGAGCCGCTCGCGGGCTGCTTGGCATTAGGAATGGCGAACACGCCGTCGTGCAGAGGCTACGTGAGCGGCATGCTACCACCCCCGCCTCCAGCCGAAGCCGACGCTCTCGCTGCTCCCCCCTTATCCCCGCGTTTTCCTCACCAGAACCCGCAGCCACCCCCGCGTCCATGCGTTCGTGCTTGCCTGCCTTGTGCCAGCAGCAGTGGCAGCAGCAGCAGCAGCAGCAGCAGCCAGTATGGCCGCCAACAGAACCTTCTCACTCGTTTCTCTTTTCCTCCCTTGACCTCCTCTTTCTATCCTTCTTCTTGTTCTCCTCCGCCATGTCCCAACGTTTCCTGCCTTTTTCCGATACTTCGTTCTTCTTCCTTCCACCTTCGTCCTTCATAGTTTCGCCTTCTTGGATCTTCTGCTACCATATAGTTCTGTTCTTCATCCTTTTCCCTTATTCTCCCTAGACTTGATTCGTTTCTCTACCAGCCACCAACCCTTGCAGCTTCACTCCTCGTACCTCCCAACCTGCTTCCTCCATACGTGTTAGCCCCGTCGTGAAGTTTCTTTCCTTAGCTACGACCTCACCTACGAGTTTCTCTTTTCCTTCTTTTCACTCGTTCCTGTCTGTCTGGCTTTCCACCTTCGCTGTCTCACTGAGACGCTGTATTTTTGTTTCGTGCTGCACTTTTTTTTGCTGTTGTAACCTCTCTCTCTGTCATGCTCACATGGTTTCTTCATATCTTGGGGTTTTTTTTTCTTGGTCACGTCGCGATAACCATACGTGTATGTGTAAAAGATGGGGTGCACTGTGTGTGTGTGTGGGATTTTTCGTGGGCGCACATACAGTGGTGCATGTATTCTCTCCCACGCTTCTATACAGCACAACGTATTATGACACATGGGAACTCACCTGGGAGAGTCCGAGGTAAATGGAGACGGTCTCGGAAATGTACAGGAATCGTCCATCAGCGGCCACCGCCATCGCGAAACCGTCCAGCGACTGTAACACAGAGAAATACGTAATGTATGTATTCGTGCACTTCGCATAGCGTCGAGTGTGCGTTTCTCTTGTTTACGACTCGTGCCGAGTGCCAGCGGAGTCGTTGAGAACCTCGTGAAAAACAGCAGAGAAGCGGACTTTTTCTTTTTTCTCGCTTCTCTTCTCTTTCTCTTTTTTTTTTATTTCATAGAATGCCCGTGAAACTGGATATACTTTAAACCCACAAAATCGACTTCGTACAACATTACCGAGTTTTGAATTCCTCTAATTCATTCACCGATCACTAAAGTTGCTGACTAAATTTCCAATGTGTGGACTTTTACAGGAAACAATACTTTTTTTTAGTGACAATTCCAAGTTTTGTTGGGTTTTACGTCTATTGGCCTATCCTAACAAAAATACTCACTTTATTTTTTTATTATTATTTCATCTCTTTTCCGAGACAATCAAATATCAAAGAAAAAAGTGATAAAAAAACGCGATGTCTGAAAGGATAGATTGATCTGTTGCTCACCTGAAGAATGTGGGTGCCCTGATGTTGTTCAAACATGTCCTCGGCGAACGGCGTCGCCGTCAGTCTCGATCTTTTCGACACTGCAAACAAAACAAAAGGCCACAATCATTAATTGTTATACGGTTTTGAGTTAATTGCTAACTATGACGTGCTAAAAATACATTTTCGTGAGACATGATGGAAAACAGGAAATACGTTGAGGAAATAAAAGAACGCCGTGTAGGTGTATTTTTCTTTCTCTCGTTTCTCTGGGATTCTCTCGCGGAACCATCTAATAGTTGATGAGTAAAGGTGGGGATGTTGCTTCAGGGGTATTCTCTCGATCGACGCTTGATTGACTCGGCTCTTCTTGATGAATTCACTTCCCCCCTCCCCTCCCCCACCCCTCCGCAACCTCTCACGCGGTTGATATGAATCACACCGTTGGATCTAGATCAACCCGTTTCAACCCCTTTGCCGCATTCATCGCTCTCTTGCTTTCGAATAGCTCTCTCACCCCTCGTTTGGCAAACAAGACAGGCTCCTTCTTACGGTAATAATAATCCTCCCACCCTTCCTTCTTCTACCCGCGCGCGCGTTTCTCCCCTTAATGAAAGACTTGGAAGAGAGAGAGCTCGATCAAACTCGCACGGGTCGTCTCTTAATCTGGTAAGTCCGTCGGGGATGAGGCGAATATATCCCGCGACTACCCTATTTCGACTATATATATATATATATACACACACGGCTGACCCCACATTCGCTTCTTCTTGTTCCTGTAGCACTCTTTTACTCCCTCACTCGCCCTCGGTCAACAAGTTTATTCTGATATTTCTGAGCGTATATACCGGGAATAATCCGGCGGTAATCCTATCGGACCGCAACTCCCTGACGAACCTTTGTCCAGTTCTATATATATATGTCAGTTGGAAAATTCATCGACTAACTCCACATCTGGATTTTTTCTTGCCTTATGGACACGACGTTTTACACGATGCATCAGTTCCTCAGTTTTATCTCACGAAATTTTGGCAATTTTCAATGCAAACAATTCGAGTAACAGTTCTATCGAAAAATCTATAAGAGGCATTCCAAGTCCCATATTTTGGTCTAAAAAAAGAGGTCATTTTTTTCAGATTTTTATCACTTGTTTTACTGTATAAAATAAATTTTTTTTGCTTAACTTTTGAGTGAAGATCAATTTCGACTAGGTTTAAATTTCTACCATTTTCTTCCATAGAATCTGTGACTAAAAACAATTATTTTCATCATAATTTATATTTTTTTTATTATAAATTTTTTTTTTTGAATAGTGCTTTTTAGAGTTCTGTAAATCATATAAAAAAATTGATCAAATCGATAAAAAGCACTTCCTTCGTAAAATAGTGAATAACGAGAAAGCAAAATTTGCAACATTTCGCATCAACTCCACGAAATATAACCAAGAAAATATTTCCAAAAGGAGAATGTGCGAAAAATTAGATTGCTTGACCAAGGTGCGAAAAAAAGTGCCCCGGGGCAAAACGTTATATTAAGGAACAGTTTGAGAAGGGACATTGAACTAATATTCTCTGCCAGGAACAACACGCTTGGAAAAAAAGCTTAGACTCTGAGGAGCCGGAGGTTATCGGCAAGAAGGACGTAGGCTTACATCTATATACGTGTTTTCCCGTCGGTCAGAGCTGCCAAGAAGAGAGGCCCCCTCGGTAAATCTTCCCTCCTCTAGTTGCTCGTGCTTCGTGTGTGCAACAGCATCCCGGCACCCCATTCCACCCCGATTCCCTTCTGTTGCTGGTTATCACAATATTTTGATAAATACATGAGGCGTGTTTTATGTGCTCTCTTCGCGGCCATAACTCACACGATATTTATTTTTTCTTCTTTTCGAAGATAGAAAAAAATAGCTGATGCTTTGTCCAGTTGAGTGCTATTCTAGTCTTGTATGTAACACACCTGAACACCCTATTTACGAAAAGAAAAGAAAAAAAAAAAAAAATAACGCACTATTACTTCGGGCAAATCCAAAGATGGGAATGCATTTTTCCGTAAAAGTGCTGAAATGTCCCCTCTTCTCTTCATAAACAAGAAGAAAACGTTTGCTCTGGGCCGACTAGCAGATAGGACTAGTAGCCCTTTTTGGCATTGGTATCTGGAAGCTATACTGCAAGTTCGTGCGAGGAAAATTAAATAAACTTAGCTATAACTAAACGACAATGTAGGACTTTATATGTCCCGCGGGAAGCTCTAACCGGCTATCGCATCGCAGAGGTGTGAAGATGCGAGGTATAGCAGACGAACAAAAAAAAAAAAAAAAAGAAGTAATGAAATATAATGGTCGCGCGTGTGAGAGTGTGGGAGGGTCCGAGAGCAATTGGGCGAGAAATATATCGCCACGCGAATGCGGGCATATCTCGTAAACTGTATCCTATATGCTCTCTCCCTTGGTTTTGGCGTTCGACTACACAACACCAGTCCGATATCCCCACTAGCAGAGACAACAAATTCGGCTATTTTTCATTAAATCCCAGTCCCCGGAGTCCGAGGAAGCCAGCCCTGTAAAGAGCCAGGGCGTGATATTACGTTATATTCCTCATATGCTGTATTCCAGTTTCTTTCTCACTCCCTCTATGACGACGACCCCTTCTTACATACATGAGGCACTCCGTGACAAAGCGAACACTCATATCCCTCACCCCTGCAGAAAAAGTCGACAAATGTTTTTTTTTCCGGTTTTTGGGGCTTCGATAACGTTTATGAATTTTTTCAAATTTTTAGAGACCTAGAACTATTTTATTAAGGATATTAAAGTAGTTTTGGCTAGAACTCCAAATTGGATTTTTTTTAATTTTTTAATTTTTTCCCTTAAACTCACTGTGTCAACAGATGAAGATTTTATATGACTTCAAAATGGGCTTCGAATGATTTCCATTTATTTCAAACGATTTAAAAAAAAAAAAAACGTTTTTTGAGATTTATGAATTTTATTAATTATTTGTAGGAATAATTTGTATGTTTTTTTTTATTACACGAGAAAAGGTGTTTTTCCGTAAGATTATGTAGACAGTTGGGAAAAACTCGATGAGACTGAATTGCCGTCGAGAGAACAATATTTCACTCACAATTGAATAACGAAGATATTTCAGAGTCTGATTCTAAAATATCTCTGAAAATTTAGGGGTGTTGTAGGAACCGCAAAGAACCAAAAAAAAAATTGTCAACCTTTTCTGAAGGGTTAAGGTACATGAGTGATCGCTTTGGCATGAAATGCCCTATATATACACTATATCTCATAGGTAGAGCGTAGCGCACAACCGCTGTCTAATGCTCCGCATAGGAGCCGAGTCGTTGCAGTTGGAGCCGCAGGGGTTGCGACACCCTGTGACGTCACATCCACAAGGTACATTGCAGCCCCGCGAGCAAGAGACATATAGAAACGCGAGAGGGGCAGAAAAAGATTGGTCGAAACGTTGCTCGACGATTTACGACGCCACCCTTGTCTTGGCATTGCGATTTGAAATATTTCCACCCTCTTCTCTCTCATGATCGTACCCCCATACGAAACACATACGATTTTCTTCCTTTTCAAATTTGTGGATGATTTGTAAGAAATTCACTACCCATTAGTACGTTAGACAAATCGGTGACATATTTTTTGGCGTCTAAATAAAATTTCCTGCAGATATTTGTTTTTTTTTTTTTTTTTAATCGGTTGTAAAAGTTTACCTTTTGGATTTTTTTGTCCCCGATTAAACTTTAAGTAAAGTTGATTACGAAATCTATTGAACAAGCATATGTTTCTAAATCATTTGAAAATTCAAAAAATAAAAATCTGAAAAAATTCGAATTTTTTTTTGGAACCATTCAAAGCCGATTTGTCGGGCTGCAACATGAAAAAAAAAAATTTAGACCCCATATAAGGACTACCCTAATCAACATATCTCACCTAAGTAAAGCATACAGGGATGTTACACTATACATATTGTCAAGCCCGGTATAAATAGCAAAACCTCGATTTGTCTCCTATTCGGGGTCCCAGCAGAGGTCTCGACGGGGGTGCGGACACGTCGCATACTGTTACGCCAATTCTTGCGCACCCTCCACTGTCACCCTACTAAGGCCAATACTAATATACGTAAGGCATATTACCATGCGTATATTATTAGGTGACACCGAACACAGGAATCATTAATCCTGACGATAATCGAGAAGCATTTACGTATATTCGTCGGATATACCAGACGGTCTCGGTGTTCATAGTCTGTGGGGCGAGTCTCGTTTTGTGTATTAGAAAGAGATGGAAACAGCCTAGTGCACAGCACTGCCTACGGGGTTTGGCAACGTTATAGTCGCTAAATGACCGGACGACTAATAATATTACACCCTCCCCGGCTTTTTCTCAGTCCTAGCTACGCCATACCCCTCCCCTTGCAGCAAAGTAATAAAGCTATCGTTCATACAGATATTCCGACACTTATTATTCTGTGTTCACCGGGCATTTTTGTCATCAGCACTAGCGAGACTCGGGCGTACAAAAGTGAGACGTAATGCCACAGTATATGTGTGTGTGTGGGTGATATTCGAGTGAAACGTTATATTGCCAGTCCCAGCGGGACAGCTTTTCCATTTTCCTGGATCCCATACTCGTGCTCTTGCTCCTCTTCCGTTTCTTCTCGTGTCTTATTCTTGTAGCTCTACTACTGGCGTATCGCCTACGGTACGAAGATTAATCGTTCAGGATCATATAGAGTCAGTGGGTGTTAGGTGAGCATCGCACGTACGCATCTGGATTATTTATACCGAGACTCATATATTTATGTATACAATCTACCTTCTCACGCTGCATCTAGTACTCTCTGGATGATTTCGAAATTTATTCAAGGTTCCTTCCTTATGCTTCTTACAGCGTATTACAGCGTTTCGATTTGGGGATTTTTTCTTATTGAACATAATTCAGCGAGAGATATTTTTTCAGTAATTTTTTTTTTTGCATTTCTTCAATCTGTCGTTCGATAATTTATTTTTAAAAACCGATAATTAAAGATATGTCATTTTTTTTATGTCGTGCTTTTTTCATTTATGTCCATCACTTATAAAATTGTGGATTAATCGGAGGGTGCAAAGGTTGTAATAAAAACAATACTATTCTTCTTTAATTTATGCTGTCAATCTTAAATTGTAAAAAAAATGAGAAAAATACAAATACAAATCCCATTTTTTATTTTTCTGGGAATTTCTAAGGTATACTCTTGAAAAAAAAAAAAAATGGTACTAATACGAATCAAATTTTTATTTCAGATTTTGACTAAATGTACAACTGTGAAAGCGCCCAATAAAGCATCTGCAGAGGAAACTTTCAACTTCACGTGCCGATGATTGTGAATTCGAAACGAGTCGACGTCATATGTGTAATTTTCGAAGTCAACGGGGAAAAATCTGTCGAAATTTGCCGGAACACACGTGTTTGCATTTATTCGCGTGTTGGAAGAAAAGAAAAAGAGAGAAAAGATGGTGTATTATGGATGTAAACCGCGAGGGTGTGCACAAGGGTGTGGGAATAGGGTTCACGCTAGGGAAAACGAGGGGTAGGCACGCCCGCGAAATCGGGCGCGCGCCATCCGGTGACGCTACCATTTCTATCTCTCGTCCGAGACTTTACACTGGTTTACATTGATGGGCCATCAAACGGGCACTCGGGACCCCTCGAGAACCCATTTATACTAGCGTGAATCTTTCCCCCTGTGCGATTTTCCCGCTCTCATTCTCCTCTCTGTTTTGCAGTCAACATGCTGAACTGTCAAGAAGTCGTGTCATTTCGCCGTATAACGTACCACGGCTGACGGTAGATAAAATGAGTGCCGTTTTATTCGCAATTGTCGAAGCGGTATTGCCAATGTGAAATAGAACGTTTTTAAGAAGAGCTCGGCGATTCGAACCGCAAAAAAGACATGAATTAAAGGTATCGATTAAAGGCAGCTCATAAATAAGATTTGGATACGGATTGATACGGTTGGCAAAAAAAAATACTAATAGTGTTAAATGTTAATAGTGTTTAGCACGACTTATTCCTTTTGAAAAATTGAAATTTTTTTTTTCGAGACATTTTAAATTACCATGGCATTAAATTAAATTGGTCTATTTTTATGGTGAGCTACGTTTCGTGAGAGTTCCGACGGTGGATTCAAAATACTTCGTTGACGCAACGTCTTGACGCCATGCCAACTCCCTTCACTTTTCCTGTAACTCCACGACAGGATTTTCTAGATTTTCAACAGACGCCCTTTTTTTTCCTATAACTGCTTTACATTCAACTCTCCCTTTTTCTTTTTTCCTCGCTACGCACTAGCTGCAGAACATAAAATCCTCACTCCGCCTCGGTCTGCTGTACTCGTGACAAAAATGATAAAGTGACGTTATTACATATTGGAAAATTTGAGGGAGAACGAGGACGGCAAGTACGACAACATTGCCCAAGTCTCGTGACTTTAAACAAGTATAAAAAATTTCACAATGACAGACTTTTATTCCTTTTTTTACAGACCTAACAACACACCGATATTGCAAAGTAGAAATTTTGTGCATGAAGAAAAATGGAGAAAAATGTCTAATTTTTAAATTGGGACAAAGAAATTAAAATTGAAAAAATCATTAAAAAAAGGCTTCACTAAAAAGATTGTAAAAAAAAATTAAAAGCATTTTTTTTCTAGCTTACAGAATAGAAATTCAAGCACTCATTATTCAGTGACCCACCGACAATAATTTCACCACTAATCCGCAGACAGATGACCTTCATTGGTTAGCATACATATCGCGTTGCAATTGAAATTAATCCACAATTTATTCGTGCCCCAGCTATTTGTCACGCGCATAGCGAGTGCGACTGGCGGAAGACAATTGAAAAGAGTCGGGGAGCAGCACTCTCGGTGTACGGGTATTATTTGCGCGATGCAAATAGGAAGATGCTAACGAGGCGTTGATTGGGGTATTGGTGACGTTGATCCGTTTAAGCGCTGCTTAATTAGTCAGGTGTGTTTAGTTAATCCCCCGGTATTTCATTAGGTCGTATCTCGAGCTGGCACGAGGTTTCCCGAGGGTTGTTTTATTCAGTGGTGCTTCTTGAAAACATCGGTACAAAGCCTGCATCGTGAAAACGGTGCCCTTGGTGGCATTTAAATGTGGGACACGTTGATATAGATTCATGGTTGTAATGCGCCTGGTTGAGACTCGAGAACCCCTGCAAACAGAGAGTCTTCACCCTGATGCTTTCATAGCCAAGCTCCCCTACCGTTAACTAGCCGCCAACTACGTTAAACACTGGTTTAAACTCCCCTTCTATGTGTCCTCTCTTTCGCTCCCTTACTTTCGCCCTGGAAAACTTCTTCGACGTACATACCGAGGGCAAAAAGTTGTTCTTTCTCGCTGATGATTCAGTGTGGCTTGTCTCCCGGCGTTGAAACGAATACACCAGCTCGAGGGCACTTTCCGTCTCTTGTGAACGAGGTTCGGGTTAATTCGCAATTTACATACTGCGAAAAGCCATTCTCGAAAGACAATTTTCTTTCTTCCAGTGAATTAGCGTTTGACGGAAAAGCGTAAACCACGCTGGACATATTATTATTCCGTGTTGTTCGGTCGCGAAACTATGACTCAGTTACTTTAGAAGAATTTGCTTCGAGAGTCACTGCTATTAGGGGGTTCATAAAGGAAGCTCTCCTGGTTGAAGGGGACACGAGCTCGCGCGAGGCACACGCTGTGTGCCCTAACTCAATTTCGTTAGTTTAGTTACATCGGCGGTCTGGTAACGCGGAGTATAGTGTGTACCAGGACGTTCGTGATTAGATTTACATGTGGGTAGTGCTTGTGACGGGAGCTTGAATTTGGTGACGAGGTATAGGGTAAACCTCTGTACGGAGATATCCCCCCCCCACTTCGTTCCGAATCGACCGCACCCACTCCGCAAATATTAACCCAAGGCACAGTTAGTATCCCTCTGATTTTCTGAAGGAATTGATGCATCCTGTGTCTGCGTTAAAGTCTGTCTGTGTACGAGATCGAGCAGGTTGAGATTAATTCTATACAGAGACTTGAAAATTCATTGTGATTCACTGAAATTGTAGAACTTTGTTGCTTCCTCAATAACTCACTGCTCATACTATGAAGACCTTAAATTCCACTGCCTGTTTTATATGCGCTAGAATCGTAAAATTGATGAATTACGAAAATAGGGAATCTCGTATTGTGCATTAGATAAATTCGGTTTGAGTTCATTTTCTCTATCTGGCAGCAACTCCACATGTACATTCTTCCGCAGTAGTTTACAAGCGTCTGTTCTTGTAAATTACTTTGTCCCGTAACTTCGAGGTTGTCAGTTTAGATGCTATATTGTATCACACAAAACGACTGTGGAACTATTTCGTATTTAGTTACCAGGTTTGAGGTTTCTAAATTGGTTGGAACTATCGTTCGTTCTATTGTTCCCGGGCATACGATAGTTAATTCAAGATTCTCTCTTGGAGAGTTGAAGCCACTCCTGGCAAACTGCTTGACCTAACTGAGATATCCTGATGTTATCAGTTCGATTATTGGCGACAATTCTCCATTACTATGTATCCGGGGAATCTCTAGCCGGTTGCGTGGTCACTCGCGAGTTTATAAGAGTATCGCCGGCTACAATCTATCGCTGGCAAAGACCTCTCTCCCTGTTTACGCTTTTCCCTCGAAATGTCGGAGCTGCGAAAGAGAGAGAGAGAGATGGAGAGAAGGGGAGACGACAGAGTAAGTTAGCGAGGGAGAATCGAGATCGCCTGGTTGAAACCCTGTCGTCGGTGCGAGACGAACATCAGCGGACGGAGAGTGGCACACACACGAGACCCCTCCAGCATTCAAGACTGGACCGAACCGAAAATTATCGGCTTTCGTCGAGTCACCTTTTTCTTTGCGTGTTCTTTGCTCTACGCCCCCTCGCAACCCTCCATTTACCAAAATACAGCTACTGAATTTATATAAGACCCGAGGCGAAATAAAATGCCTCTTGTATAAATAGATATCGCACACATGACTTTTCTACGCGAAGCTGGGCTCGGGAACCAAGTCCAAAAGTTCATGTTTCTGTTTTTTTTTAGTACGGTAAACAAATATGGTCTAGAAATTTGGAGAAAGCTTCCTTTATGATTTTTCCTTTAGATTTTTGTTAAAATAAAATATTCATTTCACAAAGATCGCTCTTTTTTTTTTTAGTTATTAAAGTTACATTCCGATTATACAGACAATTCCAAAAAAAAAAAAAAATAACACGAAATGTTCTGTCAATTTTTTTCGTGGCAATAAGAGATTTGAGACAGGGGAAAAAAGTGTCGCAGTCAGCCCAATCGTTTATCGAATTACCGGAGTGTCTCAAAGTTATTATATCCCGGAGAGCGATCCAGGCAGGCGATACGGACAGCGACACGTGTCCCGTGCAAGAACGTAAGGCGCTTGTCGGGTGTGTACGCTCCATCGAGGCCGAGGCACGACGCGGTCCTTTTAAGGGTGGAATGCATAACGGGGGCGCTACGTAGAGAGCGAACTATACGCTTGAATTCACGACGACTACGACGACGAGTCCAACCCCCTGACGATCATAGACCTTATTTTCGAGGCTGCTATACAGTCTGCTATAGTCTCGCGAGGTCAATGCGTTTGCCTTTTGCCATACGTCTTCTTCATTCGCTTGACTCTTTTTTCTTTTTTTTCCAGTCAACGATTCGTTGGTAACCGGCGACGAGCAACGGGACAATAATAACTGTGGCGTATCCGTCAAGGGGACATCAGTCGCAGCAGAGTTACATTCCTTCCACAACGATTTCCTCGTGGCTGATCGAGCATGTACCTCGATCTATGTCAAGAGCATAAATTGGAAATGCGTCTCGGAAAGCAATTGAAAAAAGAAGACAAGTGCGGTAGAACGTTCTTTATTTTCTGACGAGTGTGAGTTTGCAGCAGGAACCTCCGAAGGCAAGTTGCAATCGGAACAACCGGAGTGGTAAGTTCCACGTGCTAGAAAGATTTAATTTAGCATTCTCATTGATCTCGATGAAAATAAAAAAAGCTCCGCTACGATCTATCTCGTGTAGCTTTTTCGTCGAGCCTTGATCGCCAAAAATTCAAGTTCGATAATACCTCTCGCCTTTTTACTCGAGAGCGGAGACGTTCAGCCCGATCTATCACGAAAACATTGCCTCGTCACTCCGAACGATTCTACTTCGATGCACGTAGCCAATAAAGCCCGGTGGTCATTGCGACGTACAACAATTTCAGTTCTTCCACTCGTGTCCTCTCTCTGTCTCCTATGTAGTTAACTACACGCAGCGTTAAATCCAACAGAAGAGAAAGCGGTTTCCACGAAGGACAGAATTTCTTTTTTCGAAAGCGCCTCGCTTACGAGAATTGCGTGTCGACGTAAGACTGTAAGCAATTTTTCTGTCTACTCAGTAGAGAACAAAAAAAAAACAAAACCAATGCAATCTCATTGTCTTTCAACCAGTGATAGCAAAAATTATTGGACAATCATTGTTGCTGATATCGGTAAAGACAGATTGCTGATGCTAACTTTTTTGCGACAAGATGACCGACGGAATTAACGTGAGTGTACGTATACATTGGAACGTGCAGCACCTTCAGAGAGATAATAACTGAGTTTGGTCCTTGGTCGATTCCTCGAGTCGCTCCCGCGGCTCACCCGATTGACGGGCGTTCGGTATATATACGCGGGGGACAATCAAGGGAATCCTTCTTCCACTTTCATTCCATCATTGTGGCTGCCGCAGTTTGGTACGTTTCCGTCTGTTTCAACGCCACAACCCTGAAATTCTCTCAACCCCACTTGGCTCGATCGTATTTCTCTTGGTTCGTGGTCTCTCTTGTCTGCACCAGCCTTCCGTGGCGCAGCTACCAGTAATTTCGTTAGAGAGCTCTCTATACGTAACCCTCCTGCTCGGAACGTCGTGTGTGTGCTACGTGCGCTCGAGGAAAATCGACATGAAACGGACGTCTCCGACGCTCTTGCTCGCCAATTATTCTTTCTTCGAGGAATCACTCTTTTTTCTTACTGATGGACGTAACAAAATACTGGTGGAACAACTGACACGACTGTATTTCATTATTCAAGAGGGAGTAGAATGGGAGTTGAGTATTTTTCGACGTTTGAGTATAAAAACGACATACGAAGATTGGCAATTTAGAGTAAGAGCGAATTTATTTGACTTAAACATTTATTATAATTTTTTTTTCATAAAAAGAATTTTTATTCTGCAGAACTATATTGTTTAAGTGCGGAACAAGGGAATCGTTTAACGGCGCATCAAGTGAACGTGAAGAGCGCATAAAATGTGTAGTTAAAGTGGAAAAAGAGTAATGAACATTCCCCAATGACCCTCTTAACATATTTATGGACCATTTAGCTATTCAGTATTTTTTTGTTCTTTGTTTTAAGAGCTACTAAAAAAATTTCATTGGCTGTTTCTTCTACTGGCAACTGAATCAATCGGTAATAAGAGGAAAGTACGTTAAGCTCATGACGCGCAATTATGGGTAGCTAGGAGAGGTCGCCTCATATATATATATAGTATGCGAATCGAGCAGGCGGTATCAGACACTTCTGAACATCATGGCAATCTAGCGTCACATGTCTCGCAATAAAGTTATGCCTACGTGCTCGGAAAGTCATTTCACGATCTAAGCTTACATATATATACGTCGCTCTAGGAAGCTTACACATGCGTATATATATATGGAGACTTTGGTTGGCTAGACACTTGTGTGAGGTAGTTATTGGAGGCAAAGTTTCGTGAATACGTGTCATCCCTGCTGATGATGATCGATAGGAAGCGATAGGTAGCATATCGAATGTCATTCTCTCTCTCTCTCTCTCGTAATTTCCTTGACCCCTTAAGTCCAAAATGATCAACCGTATTTTGGAAATTTTTGTGTAGAAAAAAAGCAAAAAAAAAAAAGGTTTCCTCCTCTTACCTTTGACAAGTTTATTAGATGGTGGTGCGTCCCTGTTCCAGGGTGGATCCCCTCTGCCCGAAAAGTCCCGTAATTTGAGGTAAGAAATGGTGAGTCTTATGATCGAGGCTTTGTCGAGTTGTGAGGTGATGGCTGCTGGCAAAGGCAGCATCTTCGCTAGCTCGTAAAACTCAAAGTTTTCTTTGCCGCGACGCGATCTTGCCGCGTCTCTGCTCTTTTCCTTTCGCATCTCCAGCAAACTGCAACCAAACGGTGTAACGGAAACATTATGTAAAGTTTCATTGAGCAATTATAATGAAATCGAAGTAACGATTATAAATTAACAGATGTGACAAGTATTAACATTCCTGCATGAATACAATCAGACCGAGAGATTTTCACCTCGATTTTTGGTGATATTCTCCGAATATACGTAGTACTCAAAAAAATGTTCAATTGCTATTTTTTCTTTTAAATTAACTACGATTTTTTGTATGAAAATATCGTTAGCCCGAATTGAAAACTGAGCGTCATTTGCTTCCATTTTTTTCGGAGCTTTTCTCAAAAAAAAAAAAAAATGAAAACGTTTTTTTTAAGTATAAAAAAAATGTTTAATACAAAAAGACATTTAAAGACAAAAACTGTATCACAGATTTTTGTTTTTACAATCTTTCCAATTTTTTTCTAGTCCTTTTTTTAATACTAACAAAAAATCGCATCATCTTTCATTGCGAGCGTAATTCCGCTAAAAATGATATAGATGCGGTATATGTTTATATGTGGTAATTCACCGAAGGTAAATCGTTGTACGGGGTTCAATTGTGAAAGCTCTCGCAAAGCCGCAAACTGGTTATCAGGGAACACGCGCGCGCGTGGCTGTCTACCTGCACTATAGAGAAGGCGTGGCGAGTCGATTCGGTGGAATTGCGCGAGCGTGCATCGACGAAGCATCCAATGGTTTCGAGGACCGTTATAGAGCCAAGAGCGCGGTATAGAGAGAGAGAGAGAAAGAGAGATAGGCGATAGCTCGAGCGCTTAAATAGCATACATTATTCAGTCGCTATCAGGCGCGATGTTTACCGAGTGCGCGTTCTGCGGTGGTAAACGCACCTCGTTGCTGCGCCGCACATCGGTACCGCCTCCACTCTATCTCTCCTTCTCTTTCTCTATCCAGCAGAGCAACACAGCCACAAGCAAGCAAGCATCCCCCGCGTGGCTTCCGGTTGTACACGCACGTACGTGTATAGTTACGTGCAACAGCGAATCGCCGCTGGCCAATGAGAACTAGCGTGGCCCGCATGCGTTAGTTCACAAGAGAGCCCAACAACAACGTCGCGCGAGGCACGGCGGTTCAGGTCAACCATTATAGAGCGGTACGGGTCGTTCACCTGTCCATCCTCAATGATATTAGAAACGTGGAATTTCATTACGAACTTTGAAAGCCTTCATACTGCCGGAGCCGGAGTGATTTCGACTGTTTGCGGCTTGGCAAAACATATTTACGCTGTATGAAACGTTGCGCTGTAAATTGAAGATACAGTTTAAGAATCTATCTTCGGTAGATTATTTGAAAAGAAACGCGAAATCGAGTTCAACGATGCAAGACAATAGTCTGCAATTCCAAAGGAAATTCGAGTCGCGTAATAGAGAGACCAAACGGCGAATCCTTTTGGCTTTGGAAACTTAGAACGAGAAGAAGGGAAGACAACGTGAAGTAGTCGAAGAAGAAGAAGCCAAAGAAGAAGAAGAAGAAGAAGAAGTATAGGGCGCGAGTGCACGTACCACGAAACGACACACCGCGGAGTCCTTCGTTTGTCCTGAACAATGAGAGAGACGCAAGCGAAAGCTGAGTGCGGCGTCGACGTAGAATGCCGGCTGACGTCGTTTTCTCGTCTATTCTGAGTGGGAAAAACCTTAGTCAGCTTAACGCTCGGGCAAAACAGAGAATTAACCGACGAGTTCAGCGTATATCATTACGTATTATAGTTAAGGGAACGGCGCGTCTTGGGCGATTAAACAGACCGTTTAAGCCGCGGAGAGGGTTAAAAAGCAAGATGGCTTTTTATTGGAGAGCTACGCTCGCTGTTACGCTCAACGACTGTAAAATGAGTTGGAATTTGGAAGGAGTCACACAACGCGCACCCTCGTACTTTTCGCCGTGATCTCGGGCAACCCTTAAAACCTACGTTTAAATACAAGCGAAGCCGGTTGGTAAAGGCCTTCGCTTACATCGCGCTGGGCTTACTCCTTCTCTTACCACTAATCGTAAAGAGACTCTTGACTCTTTATTTTCCTGTGGAAAGTCTTCGAGGCTCTTGCATCCTGTTGCCATCAACTTGTAGAAGAGTCGACTCTAAGAGTTTTGGTAACTTGGAGAGACTCGAAAGAGCGATATCCAGATCCCTTTGGTATAGGCTTCTTGAGTATCCCTGGTCCCGATGGGACAATGACAGAAATACCAGGTACTTTATCCCTTCAAACAAGACACGTCTCCGCTGCGGCGCATCCATCGAAACTGGGAAGACACCGTTGAGAGAAAAGACAGGACCCTCCAACTTAATATTTCTTGACTTCATTGCGAACTTTGTGTTAGGGTGACAATATTCTGATCTCCATTTTTATTCTCTCAGGGGAAGCTTTGTTTTCGTGAAATTTATTCTTAGTATCATCCGAAATTATCTTGTTCATTTCCGGTCAGACAATCAAACACTAGATACCGCTGGTCTGTTAAAAAAATGGTTAAAAGTCACTCTACGAAGTGAAAAGCCAAACGGACCTGTTACCGATGTTGCAAGGTAACTTTCTTCCTCTGCATCAATGAAATCAGAGGAGTAAGCAATGAACATCATGATGTTGGTAAAACTTCAACCCTTTGACTCCTGTAGAAATTTCATCGGTGGAATGAAACGAGGACATTGCTGAAGCCTCTCTTATAATTGTCGCTGAATCTCGAAAATCCGATAGTTAGGAAAATTGGTATTGCCTCTCGGCTGTTGGAAGTGGAAAAAGTGCGTGCGTATGCGAATAATACCCAGGGAAACTTGCCCCGATTGAAACGTCTCCCCGGAGACTCCAGCCAGCCAGTTACAGCGGCAAAACCAGCGTACACATTTTCACTATCGAGGGTCGCTTTGCTTGCCGATGCTACTCGTAACGTACGGGAAAATCTCGGAGAAATCGACGGCGACTGGTAAGCAGTAAAAAAAAGAAAATCCATGTGGGTCAAAGTATAACCAACCCCGGTTTTCTCGCCTTAATCGTATTAAGGGGATTTGCTATTTCGCTGGTGCCCGCTTCACAGCATTAGTGTATCGTAAGCGAAGTCTTTGGACCTCAATGAGTGGAAATAATAATCTTCACGCCTCCCTGTTGGTCGAGCGATGTTGTTATTCAAAATTCATGAATATTTTTTTTGTTACAATTTGCACATGCTGCTAATGGAACGTTTCTTTTTTTACAGACAGAACGAGCACTGTTTTGTATGTGTACTGAGAAAGTGATATGGAAGGCAATTATCGAAGAAATTCCTGCAGACAGCATCGACGAATTCGTGGAGTATTCTCAAGAAATTCCAGGCAGCCAGTTCTTATTTCACGGTGTCGACGAGGAAGGACGTGGCGATTAGAGTTCGAACCTTACGGTGTGCTGATTGTGCAAAGATAAAAGGCAAGGGGATTGGTACATCCACACACAAACACACACACATACACACTCTTCGACGACGCAAAAGAAAAGTACCAAGCGCATCTTTCCACCACATCCGTGAGTTTCTCGTTCCTCCTTTCATCCGTCGAGGAGACCAACAGAGAGAATTAGCAGAGGAAGAAGGAACTTGAGAGGAAAAAAAAGGCAGAATAAACGGAGTTGTGTTTCCCGTAGTTGTGCTATAGACGATATCGTACCAGGGATGCTTTCCTCGACGCTTAAAGCACACACGCGGGTTCGAGAGAAAGATGCTGCTTTATAGAGCATCTCTCCTCTGCAGACGCGTGAAAATAAAATTAAGCCGAACTTTCGGTCAAATTGGTTGAAATTGCCCGGTAGAGTCGGACACATTGCTGCTTCTGGTGTTCTCCTCGGTGCTAGCAAGTGTTAGGCCCTTTGGGGCAAGTCCCATGGGGTTATCGCTCGACTGGCGAGAGAACCACCAGTGCCTGGTCCCTCTCACGACGAATACACACACACACACATGTAGCGAGCGGACGAGCCACCCTCTGGAGCAGTTCAACGCACCCCTATATGCTCAGTAGTGGTAAGTATGCTTTGGCCAACTAACCAGGAAGGATGCGCAGGTATTCGACACATCGACCCTATAGTGTAAATAGGAGAAGACGTGCAAACTCGATGCCGGAAAAGAAGAAAATCCTCCACTGTTGTATATATATATATATTCGTTTCGTTCTCGGAGAAAAACTCCAGCAGTTGAGGGCGTCGAGGATCGGCGAGTGCGTGAAGCCGTTTCTGACCGTGATGGTAGCTACGAATGCTCCTGAGTGGAGATGAGGGGGGCAGGGGTGTTGAGTGCCGGGCATCAATAATTCAGTAGCGGACTATGACGAGGTTACCGTCCGACGGGTCTCTCCCATCACTTCTCTTATTTTTCTCGTTCCTCTGTCTATCAGCGGATATCAAACCCGCTTGGATTACTCTCCAAGTGTATATATCGCTCTCTCGCGCCTCAGGGTTTTCGCCCTTCGATCATCTTCAGTGCATAATATACGTAAGGCGAAAAGTACAAAATACTTGTGGAGGTGTTTCAGGTCACGAAGAAAAAAAACATGCATATGGAGAAGAAGTCTTGAGGATAAGCTTTGAACAAAAAAATGTGGCAAAGAGATTAGAGGAATTTACGACGAATACCAAGTTTTTCTTTATTACAAAAAATGTTCTTTTGTAATATACCAGCCAATAATTAAGAGTTATCCCTGTTTATTAATTGCCCTACTAATAATAGACTCCTCTACTTTTCTTCCTCGTTTCTCATCTTGGCAACACCGAAATTGCCAACAATCTCTCGATTTAAAACTGCGCTGCACTTCCGCGTGTCTGAAACGCAATTTCCATATAGTTTCAACAGTCGAGTCATAACCTGGTAGAGTTGCGAATCGCGCACGTACAAACATACTTAGCAGAGAGGAGGGTATAAGTATCGAGAGATAGTATAGCCGACGGGTAGGGTGTCGGGCATAGAAATTATAATGCACGTCGCGACGTGGCTTCGTCGACTAATTCAATTAAACGATTCACTCGGCGCCCGACAACGGCAGCGGGTTGTCCGTGTGGGGCAACCGGCAAGTAGCACCTGAGGGCACGTCCCTTTCCATTCGCTCGTCGACGTCGCCGCCGTCGTCGTCGTCGTCGTCGTCGGCCTCGTTGTTGGGATATGCCGTAGTGCCGTCGCGGCCTAGAGCAGAGAGCACGAGCATATAGTACGTTACACGTCGGTGTGCGTCCCGGGACGTTGATAACATTTGGCAGTGTTGGTCGATACGCGAGATGTGTTGGTCGAAGACGTGAGTTGGAGAAGGACCAAGGAGCCAGAGAGTGTCAAGGGAACGACAGAGCGTTGCGCCGCTCTCAGAGTTGGTCCGTTCCTTTATGCTATAGCCAAAACGCTGCGTATACTGTGGCTAAACAGGCGAAGTTGAGAGCTAGATACTGGTAAGCTCGAGACGAGGGCGGCTAGGCTTCAGATGTAGGATACTTGAGAGGCACACCACCCTCTGGAAAATCCCAGGAGAGCCGTAGCCTCGCGCCCGCTACAATACAATGCTCCTAATGTTATGGGGAGGAGAGGGAGGGAGCTCCGGTTTCGACATAATTTTCTTTCTCTCGGTCCTTTCTTGGCGCTTGTATGTTAGGACCTATCGGTTTGCCGGACCATGATGTAAGTATGGGGTTTGGCCATGCATTGCACCGGTCGCCCGCGTCTTTTATAGACGTTGAAGCCTCGACGACGACAAAAGGGAACGCTATTTCCGGCGAGCAGCGGCGACCACTCGATGCGATAAGTCGCACGCAACGCCTGGCTAACGAACCCGTTGGAAGTCACCCTATTCGTTGACTTGCACTACTGTTTAATGCTTTTGGGTATACGAGTCTCGAAGGACGGCTGTATGACGGTCAAGCAGATATATATATCAGCTGACTCGCTAGAATATTCCTGGGACAAATTTGAGAATTTCATCATTCTCATACGGAGGACACTCCAAAAATGAGGCGAGAAGTGCTGTTCCTTATCGTTTAACGTGAGATATTTTGAAGCACTTAAAGCGTGTTGCTTTGGATGGTAAAACTGGGAGAAACAGTTTTAAGTGTTTAAAAATGCGTTACGATGTTAAAAAACAGGGAACACAGTTGACAACACGCTTGGTTTTAGAAAAAAGGAATATGGCAGAATCGAAGCTTCAGACCGTTTTTTGAACTTCTGCAGGTTATGAATTACGATCGGGCTAAAGTTTTGTGAACAAAACTTTTTCATAACATGCTGAATAGAAACGAAAGTAAACATAAAGAAAATGAAAGAAGAAGAAAAAAGAGAAGGAGGGTCAACTGGTTGGCTCGGCCACTGGCGAAGCAGCTCTCTCGAAGAGCAGAACTCACGTCCGGTCACATCCGCCGGCGTAAATCATGACTGGACGACGGGTGTACCTAAAGCTCGTCGTACACATACAAAGAGACGGTCAACAGATATATACGCAGGGCAGAAGGAAGAGAAAGACCGAAGGGACGATAAACGAAAGAAGAAGACACGGGGAGGAGGAGTGTGGGTGCGGAAACAGGAGGACGAGGAGGAGGAGGAGGAGAAGACTCTCTGGCAGAGGGGAAAGAGGACGCCGCGGTTCTTCCGATGACGCGTAGATAAGGGAGGGCTCAAAGTCTACGTGATGAGCTTTCCGATGTGTTCTTCGCATCCACGTCTTCGTCTTCGGGCCCTGAGAACTTACGGAGGACCCAGCACACTCGCGGATGACAACGGTTTATTACCTTTTCCTTTTCGTCCACATGAAAGTCTCGTATGAACGGTAACATAGTATTTTTTTTTTTTTTTTCAGATCATGAATACACGAATTGTCGAGTGAAAATTCGCTTGAGGAATCGAGTAATTTACTGGTTACATATTTATTTTTGTAACTTACGAGAGTTCGCATCTGTCCGCCTCTACTTTTCTTACATTCATCATGTCCGAACAATATATCACGAAGGGAAGAGCCTGCGAACAATCACGGTACGTTTGTACAATTGTTGATGCTGATTTGGCTACTAATATCGTCCTGTGCGAATCATTCTAAAAAGCGTCATCACCGTTTTGTTCTATTGTTCGGTGATCGTTGCTTATATCCCCAACTTCAATTATCTCCAAGCATAACTATTCGATATTTCGAAATGACTTTTATATGTGCCAACGTCGTTACCCAAATATGGGACGAGAATAAACGAGAAAGACTCGTTAGAAGGAAGGCATATGAGGTGAGCGACGAGAATACGATGTCGTCAACGGCCAACGACGACGACGACGACGACGAAGACGACGGAGACCAGAGAAGTCATAATATACGAAACAGTGAAGGCGCAAGGTGAGAATGGCGGGTTTGTCACGTCCGTCGCTTCGCGTATCCGGACATTCTAGCGTCTCGACATCCGGGAACGTGAGGCCATAACTCGCTACGTTCACCTCTATCTAGACACACGCCAGTACAGCCAACACCTCGTCGAGGTATCCCTCGCGAACCTAACGCGCTTGCAATATACCACAGCTGAAAGTGGTAATAATACCGCTCAGCCGGTCAGTGATCTTTCCTGATGACAAGCAAGCACGTTCATCGGGTATTGCCGTTTTGCCTATGATATCCGACCAAGAGGAATATTCTGAAAGTTTGAATAAAAGACAAGCAGCTAGGGGCCAGACTCATCTATTATTATACCACAAAATTGATGTTTCCCAGCTGTGTTTATTACAACTTTACTTTTCCATGACATGAAATCCCTCTCAGTCCTCTCTGACCATCGATGAACTGTACCAACTATACTTCGTCGTGCTACGGTACGAAGTAATGGCATCACGTAATATGGCAAGATGGCTCTCGGTACCGAACGCCCGAGAAAGGTAAATGGGTGGATAGGTGCGAAGTGGCGCAAAAGTAATACGACGCTGAGAGCGGAGACAAAAAAAGAGAGAGAGGGAGAGAGAGATAAAGAAATTGAGAAAAGGGACGAAAGAGCTACGAGGGGTGACTCTGTGCTCGTGGTCACACCGAGAGATGGAAAGGCTATATATGCGACGCGCGGAAATAAAAAGACGAAGAATAAGAGGAACGGCTGGAGGGATAGATAGAAGAGAGGTGTTGACGGCTCCCAGGGTTGCCCCGTCAGCGTCAGCGATCCTGTGATCGCATCGGGGTTTACGGCCGTGGCGTGACGTACTCACTCTCCGGTAGAGAAGAACGCGGCGTGCGAATTCCGCCCCTATGTGCGGGACACACAAACCAGCCTTACACCACCTACCCATCACCATCCCCATTATCCACTCGCCGTGACAGAGCTCTCCCGGGACCGGCGTATATAACCCCCCTTTCGCATTGCCGCGCGATCTTCACGTACCTCTCGAGCGCTCTCTCCGCCGGTGAGTTAGATTCGCGTACCAACTGTCTCTTCGTGCTTCATGCTCCTCCACGAATTCGCGTAGTTTTTACTGCTTTTCGGGCTCCCACCTCTTGTTGTCACGAGCGCATGAGAAAATTTAGTTGGGATAACGATTTTGAAGATTCAGCGTTCGTGGTTGAAGATTTGGCGATTTTTTTTTCCGAGTCAGCGATCGAGAGTCTCGATCGTTAGGAAAAATGTAGGATGCCTTTGCGACACAGGCTCTTCTGTCTAAATTATTCTGATCGACAGGACAAAACCATAACTTCGAAATCTTCAAAAGTGTCGGAGCTTCAGTTAGCAGAGAGGACACTGAGAAAAATGTATTACACGAATTTGAATTAAGAAAAAATCAAGCTAAAACATTAAAGTGTAAATTCATCGTAAATAGCTCGACATATATAAAACGTTGAAACATGCTTTACACTATTATCTCCAAAATTGTAAACTTCACGAGCCCACTGTGTGGTAAACAATTTTTTAGTTTTTCGAATCTTCAATTTTACAGTGAAACCTTTTTATTTTTTTCAGCTAACATGACGCAACTCGCAGAGGTCTCGAGTGGTACGACCCAAAAGATTTAACCTTCACTTTGGACTTTATAATTCAAATTTAGAGTAAAATGAAATAAAAAAGAAAGATGTTCGTCAGCTACCGGCGGCATTGCTGGCCCACCGGATGTCACAACGATCGTTAACTCTGTCCGGGCTCTGCGTTACTACGCACAATATAGTTCTACATATATACGTTGTATCTTATCTAAGCTAGCTCGTCTCTCTATGCTCTTTTCTTATTTATTTTTTAGTTGGAAAAAACGGTCTAAAGACAGAAGAACGGCGACTCATTCATGTTTTTTTATCCAGATTCTAGGTAGCCGCTTCGAGGGACACACACATCGGGTCTGATATGCTCAACGGCACGAGCTCAACCCGTTTCGCCGGATCATAAGTCTACGTCGGGCGCGCGTGGACTCTTTCTACTGCGGCCTCTCGCTTATGTTTACGGAATCAGAGGGGATTTTTTTTTTCTGGACGCTGTCCTATCTACTCGTGACATCAGAAGAGAGCATGAAGCCATAACATAGCTTGGTGAGTTGGGCCAAGTGTCTTCTTCTCGTGTTCACAATGGAAAGTCAAATGGTTCGTGGCTCACGGTTTAGTTATTATTATATCAAATATATCGTAACATGTTACTTAATCCTCGGTTTTCATTCTGGCTCAAGTTGAACCGTTTTTTTATGATGTTGAAGTTTGCATCGTTGGAATATAACGAAATAAATTTTAAAAAATTCTTAAGTTTTCACCTCCTGTTAAGGGAGGTCATTCCAGTGTAACGAGCTGAAAAATAACTGATTTTCGCGATTTTTTATCGATGGTTAAAATATGCTAACCAGTCTGATTTTTTTAATGTCAAATCAAAGCACTCATGAAGACTAGAAAGTCAATTTTTAAACGGTTGTTTCTATTTTATTTAATTTTCTTTTTTAACGGTTGAAAATGTCTTCGAATCAAAAAGGAATCCTCACTCATTATTTTTTTGTTGTCGTGTTTTAGCAGAATTTTATTTTCAGTTGAAAGACAAAAGAGAAATTCAATTTTTCTATAAATCATCCTGAACAAGAAGAATGCATAAATGACGAAAATAATTTTTCTCCTTTTTTTTTAAATTCAGTACCAGCCTCTACATTTTTTTTATGTACTGAAAATGAAAATATTTGTTAGAAAAATTTTATTTTGAGTATTTGTCACCGTTGTTTTAAGTGGCAGACCACAAAAATATTAAATTCTGACTAAAGTAACTTGAACAAGAAAAATTGAAACAATGACTTCATTTTTTTTCTTCAAAATTCAGTAGCGACTTCTAAATATTTTTTTTTAGTAGTTGGCTCTACTTTCTGAGTTGGGAGACCAGAGAAAAAAATTGAAGTTGAAAATTAACCACGCGAACACAGGAATACTTTTTTCTCAATGTACCACATCTTGAAAAAAAAAAAAACGTTGAAAGAAAATAAATGTATGATTTTCTAAATACTTTTTTGACTGAAGACTATTTATTTTTCAAGATCTCAACCATTTTCAGAGAATTTTTTATTTAAAAAGTGTAAATTATGATTCTTTTAAAGCAAAACTTTTTTTCCCGATTTTTTGTAGCATGCTGTCCATTTACGTTATTATTAAGAATTCTGCAATATTTAAACCAAGATAATTTTTTTTTTCATAATTTTTCTATCCCAAACGGGCCGATAGTTAAAAAAAAATTGCAAAATAAATTCGTCCGTCCCGGTGAAACATCGAAATGTATAGAAAATCGAAATATAGATATCGAAATGTATGTGCGCGAATTATGCAGCGTTCAATAACGAACGAGTCACCATCAAACATTGGTACTTCCGTTGCTGCTCGCATTGTCATATAATTTTGTCACAATGCTGTACTATAAATACGTAAATATATTTACAGCGAATGGTGTACAAGTGTAATTTAACGAAGTCAGTCACTCCAAGAAAAGATGCACGTGCGTCAGACCCCAGATTGCGAGTCTCGACCATCAGCCGTAGTGTCGTTCGCGTGAATAGCATTAAAGTCTCCGACAAAATTGACTAACGAGATTCCAAATATTAAAATACCCTTAATTAAAAAAAAAAACAAAACAAAAAAATAAAAAGAGATTTAAATAAAATATACACGTAAATCAGTAAATGTGGTTGATTCGATAAAAAGTACGTAAATTTGTCGAAAAGTGTAAGTTTTGGATCAACAAAAAAGCCTAGTTGGTGCAAAATATTCCATCATTGTAAAACTATCGGTTCTGTAAGTCCCTAGAAAGTTTCTTCCGAATAAAAATTGTGTCTTATCTACCAAACGATACAGGTGCAATTGGATAGAAAAATTGTTAGTTGTAAAAGTAGTAGAGATAAGTCTATGAATTATTGAAATAAGTATAAAAGTGAAACAACATGCCCTGGCTCGAGGAGAGGACCCTGATTCTGTTTGTACGGGACACAGAGGTCCGCCGGTACGAACCAGGAGTGAGTGAACGCGGGGTTGATGTTGAGGGCCCCGGCGGCTCCCTGATGGGGTCCACCGACCCCGACCCCGGCCACACCGACCCCAACGGGGCTCTGTCGCTGAAAGCCCCCGTAGTCCATGGCCACCTGATATGGTAACATCTTCTTTTTTTCACTGTCTTGTCCTCTCAGCTCCTCTCTTTCTCTTATTCCGCTTCGGTTATTTCTTCCAAAATTAAATTTTAAAAACTCTAAGTAGATGTCCGTGGCTTTCTATGCTTATATCGTTCACTGATATATCTCAATGACACTTTCACCCCGAACGAATGAAAAACACTGAATAACGCTGGGGTAATAATTGAAAAATTGACTGGTTCGAACTAGTCATGGCCCGCGACGACGACACTCGTCTTTCCCGAGCCACATTCTCCCAGGAACTTTCAAAACGAGTCCATAAATCAAATTCCGCACGTTTTATTAACTTGTCACTCGTTAATACACAGTCTCTTATCGATCGAAGCCCCCCCAAAAAAAAACACCCACTTTAAAACTGTTTCGGACAAGTTCCCGGTGGTCCAGTCTTATCCGAACGTGTTTCTAATCATTACATTCATCAACACTTTCAAACTTTTCCGCACAACTTCCCGATGGTCCAGTCTTATCAGAACGTGTTTGTAATCATTCTGTACATCAACACTTTCAAACTGTTTCGCACAAGTTCCCGGTGGTCCAGTCTTATCAGAACGTGTTTGTAATCATTTTCTTCATCAGCCCCTTCGACCAGTCAGAGTGTTGTTGGTTGTCATAGGCGCGTGACTTCTGAAGGGCTCACGCACCTTGTACGAGGAACGAAAGGAAAAAAAATACACCGGAAACGCGAAGGTATTAGAGAGAGAGAGAGAGATAACCAAACACAGACACGCACACACACATACACATACACACACACACACACACACAGCGCACGCGGGGGACAACGCACAACACGCGGTGTCACGACAGTCGGCTGTACGGGGATGGCTCGCTGTCTCTCTGTCGGTGTCTGTCCGTCTCTGCGTGGTACGTGCGGGTAACTAGAGAACGGGACGACTGTACGAGCCGGGCTTTTGCCGCTTGGCTCCGAGACCCCTAGTAGTAGTCCACGCGACGAGCGTCAGAGCTCCTCGAGGATGCACGGCGAACCAATGCTAAGCTGCTCGTGAGAGAGGGAGAGAGCGAGAGAGAGAGAGAGAGGGAGCTACAGGGAATAAAGCGAGAGAGGATACATTGAAAAGGTAGGAAGTGAAGGGAAGAGCGGGAAACAGGCGCGCACGCCACCTAATGGGCGTGTCTCGAAACGGCCAATCCCCGCCCACCGCGTCCAATGAGATTCGTGCGATTGGTAAACGCCCAAGCGATTCGTCAGATCTTCGTGTAGGATTGGGGATACGATTAGTCGTTATCACGGTAGTTTCGTGGCCTGGTTACGAGACCGCGCGCGATTCCCGCGAACACGCTCCACCCACACGGAAAGACAGTCCCTAACACACATCCCCGCTTGTAAACACGACCCGGTGTGTTACGCCCACGACGTCGCGACGCCACGCGGTCCAGGAGTTCCCTGTTGGAAGGGGCTACGTATCCGGACTGGAGAGATGAGCCAGAGGCACTAAAACGGGGATTGGAGCGAGACGGATAAACGCGTGTATGACGGAGAGTCGAAGAAACTGGCCACGTGCTGGTGCGCTAATGCCGTCGACGTTTTCTGCACCGTGTACGCGCTCTTTTTTTCTTTTCTTTTTTTCTCTTACCCTTCTGAGTCTCTCTTTTCGTTCGCGACAACGACCAACGGACCACCGGTTTTGTCCGCATTCCCACAGATATATCGTCGTTGGTCGTGGCCCGAGCAGCTGATAGCGGAGAGGCCACGTTTTGAGAGATCACAGTTTTGCTAGCGTTTCTGAGGAAATACATGTAATTTTTAAACTCGTCGAACTAACGGTTGGTTTAATCTTCTCTGGCAAATATTTCGCTTATCCAATTAAATATTTCTTTGCAAGAAAAAAAAATACGTAAGCGCGAACGTAAATTTATTCGCTTCAAGTGATTTTCTTTTTCTTAGCGACTGAGCACAGCAGCGAAGACCGAATTTTATGAAGTATTGAAAAAAAAAAAAAAGAATAAGTACGTGAAGACTGACAGTAATTTAATATATTCAACGATTTGGCCACGATGAGGCGTGAAATCGTTGAGGTCTCGTTGCGAATAATTTCGCGTTGGCAAATCGTGTGTATATAAAGAGTTACAAGAGCCTGGAACGAAGCTCTTTCGCAATTCCTCGCGAGGTGTTCGAGCTTAGGCGTCCGAGGACCGTGCATTGCAAGGTGCATACGAAAGGAGTCAAGTCCTCTTTTCAACCACCCGGTGACCACGTGGCTCGTTGCGATTCAGCGACTGATTCGCCTCGATTATATAATGTCCTCGAGTCGTTGATGCATATATGCGCTTCATTCGCATCTGAGCGTACATTCGACGTATATGGCCAAGTCTTTAAGATTTATATACTTAGCACTATAGGAAAACGCGGCACGTCTGTATAAGCACAACTTTAATTGATAGATCCTGTTGCACTTCTGTACATAATACGATTGGCAACTGGCATAGAGACAAAAACATATTCCTTTCTGTGAAAAATCAGTGGGTAAAATATCTCGCATTTTCGATATAAGAACGCACAGAAAAAAGTTCAAGTTCAATCAAATAAATTGGTTTATTTAATTTTTTGTTCACCCGAATAAAGTCCATTTGTCGGGACTATTGGAATTTCTTTCAGTGTTTTATCATAAAAATGCACGTATTTATGGTTGTACGGATTGTATTCCTCTGCATTACTTTGTATATTACAAAGCGGAGTGATAAGAGTCACGTTTATTAATGTATACAGCCCTAGATGAGGGCATGCTAATTACGCGGCTGCAATGCGAGATATATATATACTTGACCCCTTTGAAAAAAATGCAGACAGAACAGACCTGAATTGTTGGAGACTCTCGAGTGTATCGTGATCCGAGCGTTTACAAAGTTAACGTTAGAGACTATATGGAGCGGTTGTGTTTACGAAGAAGCGACCCAAACACTAGCAGCTCGCATATCTATCGCGAGGATCGAGAGATCTTAATGCGAATCTGCTAGCGGAGCCAGCGCGAGAGAGGCAAAGTTATTCCATGCCTAGAGATTAGCTTCTCTCCCAATGCTGTTCTATACTGCGGCGGGTTCTCTAGCATTATAAGAGCACACGGTGTTGCGTCTAGTCTGAGATCGTTAATTTATGGTCCTCTGGTGGTCAACAGTGAATAAAATAAACGGTAGAATCTCGAATGAGCTTATTTGCCGCTATTAAAATGATGTTGAGTCAGAAGCACAATTAATCTCGCAATAAAAGTCTAACGTGAAATATTTAGAAACTAGAGCTTGCTCGTAAGACGAGGTAGGCATAGACCGATCAGAATTTTTTTTTTTTCGTTGGAAAATAAGAAAATCCTTCGAGGCATAGACCGATCAAAAAAAAATTTCGTCGAAAAATGTCAACCTTTGTCCAGACATAGACCGATCAGAAATCTTTTTTTTTCGTTGAAAGATTTTAAACTCTGTCGGGGCATAGACCGATCAAAAAAAACAAAACTCGTCGAAAAATTTCAAACTTCGTCCAGGCATAGACCGATCAGAATTTTTTTTTTCGATGAAAAATGAGAAATTCCTTCGAGGCATAGACCGATCCAAAAAAAGTTTCGCCGAAAAATGTCAATCTTTGTCCAGACATAGACCGATCAGAAATCTTTTTTTCGTTGACTAATTTCAAACTCATTCGAGGCATAGACCGATCAAAAAATTTTTTTTTGGTCAGCAGTGAATAAAGTAAATGGAAAAATCTCGAATGAGCTATTTAGCCGCTATTAAATGGATGTTGAGTATAATTAGTCTGTCAATAAAAGTCTAACGTCAAATATTTAGAAACCCTCGAAAGCTTTCTTGCTTAGACTTAAATATGAGTACTTGCGAGGTAGGTTCGATGATCAGTAAAGGATTTTAATACACAAGTTAGGATATGCATTTCTACAGCATAAGTAATAACCGAGTTATGTCCTACCGCACATTACACTAACATGGCGTACAACAGTGATAGTCATGTGAACGACGCTTGTTTTACAGCGAGTTGAATTGATGATACAAGCTACTGTGTAATTGCTATGATAGTAATTGCCGCTGTAACTTTCCAGCGGTAGAACAGTAAATTGTATTTGCTGTTTCTCTTTCCGCCTTCCACCAATAAAATATTCTGAATATGAGTTTAGTATATCAGTCAGCAGAAGAAATTCCAACAATTTATAAACTGAAGCATTTGACACTTGCAATTAGTGAAAAATAGTCATCAGCGCTTTTACTAAAATATTCACCCAATAATATATTTGCGCTACAATATATTAGAATATTTTTAATATGTAAAGAATTTTCTTTACTTCATTTTCGAATTTCTTATAATTTCACATCGAGCTACTATATGGGGTATTCCATGTTTTTTAATATAACAAGATCTTCATAGAATTTGTTCTATAAAAACAAAAATGATATTCAAAAGCTTTTCAAGCATTTTGAATAAAAAGAAAAAAAAAAGTATATTTATAACTTGTTTACTATTACTCGAAAAGATCGGTGCGATGTCCGCGTGTCTCCACTGCGAGTTCTCGGCATATACGCGTTTCTCTCGCTCTCCGTCAACGCGAGAAGAGCCGCGCAACATAGCGCAACGTCCTGGTCGCGTCTCGTATATACTTGGCATGCAACCCCCGATACCGAGGAATCCTTATTGTATCGTTGCACGTGAGCGTAATGCACAAATATGAACTCGACTCGGGTTCTCACTCGCTTCTCTGCTTCCCGAACCCTCTCAAGCTTGGCGTTCCTCTCTCTCTCTCTCTCGGAGCTCTCGCAGCACAAGTATATACAGAGAGCCTCCCGTCGCCGCGACTTCTCATCCCGATGAGTCTCCCGAGCCTCTCTCCGTCGCACACACCGCGCGCACGCCGCGCATGCAGCGATAACTTTGTCGTTCGTCCTCATAACCAGCTCTATACCATCAGCAGCCTTTGCGACACAAGTTGTGTATTGCAGGACGTATCAAGAAGTAGTAATGTATGGGGCATTCCAAGTCAAATTAGGAAAAAAAAATTTTATTTCTTAAATCTTATTTCTGTTTTAATTGAAATGGCCTTTTTCAATGTTAATTTGATTTTTCGACGAATTTTCAACGTTTTACTCTCAAAATATGTTTTTTTTTCTTTTTTCTTCCTACGAGAAATCATCATCGAAATTTTAAATTTTCAAAATTTGGAAAAAAAATAATTTCTTCAATAAAAAAAAAAGAAATTGAAACTATTCTCGGCCCACTCTTGAACTACGATGGAATTTGTTTTCGGTCCTAAATTTTGTAGAAAAAAAATGCAGAATTTTGAACTTGGTCGAAATTCATTTTTACGCAAGATTTATGGAAACAAAAATTATTTTATAGTGTAAAAAAGGTGATAAAAATCTGGAAAAAATATCCTATATTTTTTTAAGCAAAATATGCGAAAAAAAAATTCTTCAGTGAAATCCGCGGGGTTTATGCCGATGATCAGGTGAATTGAGCTGGAAGGCCCCATATACACCAGGCGGCGCGTACGGTGAAGCTGACCTACTACATATGTATGTATAGTTAGTGCTGTGCGCGCAATCGGTGCAGGTGTATATATAGAAAGCTATAACTTTGTACCGAAGACATATCGAATAATGGGCATCACGGCTGTGTATAGCTATGCGCGGTAAATCACGGGAAGCACCGTGGATCGTCGACAAGGAGTATTGTCTTAGCGTGACGAGAGTAACGTCGATAAAGCGTGTGCTCTGTCGTCGTCTCGGACGTACAGAAGCAAATGAGATAATTCCCAGGCGAGAAGTGAAGCTCTCGTTCGCTCGCCTATTGGCGTGTATATATATATATATATATATATATATATATATATATATATATGCTCTTCACAGAGGCGAAGCTCGTACAGAGGCGCCCGTGACGTGTGTACGGGCAACTTTTGGCTGTACATACGACGATTTCTAACGGAGCTTCGCATAACGAAAGTTTTCGGTGCCGAGTTTCGAATAGATTTTTTATTTCACTCGTATAAAAATGCGAGAGACAAATTCGTAGCTTGTTATAATAAGGCAGTAAAAATAATGATATTCCAAAATGGGATAAAATTTTTAAAAAATAGTAATTTTACGATGGGCAGTAAAAGCAATTATCCTTTTAAAATCTGGAAGAAAACACTTTTTTTTTCACGACAGCATAGCTTCCTCTATGAGGAATCAAAAATGTTGCCAAACATGTCAATTTCAATTACAAACAACTGCTTGATATTTTTAAATTTGAACATTTTCGAATAATCATTTGTTAATTTTTGAGATATATTATTCTACAGATTTGTAATTTGTAATAAACAACGACTTAAATACAGCTAAGTATATGTCTCACTTTCGTATTAATTGCAGAGGTATAAGCATTGGTACCGAAATTGCCGCCCTAGGCTGTAAATGAGACCAAAACACAGCCAACAAGCCCAAGGCACAGTAAAACAGAGAGAGAGGTTGAGAGAAGGTCCCGCGCGACATGAAGTACCTAAACCACCGGCACACAGTACTCCAGGCGGCTCGCTATAACCGTGCTGGACCAATTAACTTTCAATTAGAGAACAGAGATAACTCTTATCGCGTTCGCGGGAGAGGATTTTATGGGGACCCTTCTTTAGGCCGATGTGGAGGGTGGCCGACGTTTATGCGAGCGCTGATGCATGGCTGCGCCTCTTTTGGAAAGGGCTTGAGATATGCATCGCGGGTCTCTCCTCCTCATTTTGCTGCCATGAAACATAACGCTCCCCAAGTACAAATATACTCTTGATATTATCCCTATTGAGTTGTTAAATCTATACCACAATTTCAGTGATCAAATCGATTATGCCATATTTATTCTTATCCAGGAAAATTAATTTATGTAACTGGATGTTCGATTATTAGGTTCATCGATGGAGCAAACACTCTATATTATTATTTTTATTTATTTGTATCAGTAAAAAAAAATTTCACACATTTTTAATTACCTACGATTTTTTCACATAAATTATCGAACGACAAATTTTTTAAATTTGCGAAAATTCTGAAAAACATTTTTTTTTGGGAAATAACAATTTTTTGTTTTTCTATTTTTTTATTATTTTATTACTACTATTTTTTCGTCAATTTTTGATTCCTTCTATTTTTTTCGTCCTTTAGAAAAAAAAAGAAAAAAAATTTGGAAAAATAGTAATTTTATGATAGGCAGCAGTTTTTTTGGGCTGAAGAAATAAGAGCGATGAAATGTTTCCCAAAATTTCAGTGATTTGAAACGAAACTGCAAGAGATCAGGTTCAATTTTCAAGCAAATAGCCATGAAAAACAGATATAAAAAGTTGAGACTCACGCTCAACCCCTTAACTAAGTTAACTGGTCAATTTCACTGTGCGGAGTCAGTTAAGCTAAACACGAGAGTAAAAGAGAGAGGGAGGGAGGGAGGGAGGGGAATGGGGCAGTTCCCGTGGGTTACACGTATTATCCCACACCGGGGGTACCTGCTCCTCTGTTTCAGGGCCCTCCACGTGCACGTAATAAAGTGGCGCTCTTACTTGGCGCTAATCCTCTCTGCGTTCCACTCTCATCGCACGAAAGCAGCAGCAGCAGCAGTAGCACGTAGTAGTAGTAGCAGCAGCAGCAGCACAAGCAGTAGGGACCGTACGAGTACAGCCAGTTACCTCTACAGGAACTCTACTACCAGTATATAGATCGCTATCGTAGATACACTCCTCGAAACAAGCCACAGTTAAACCCGAACGTTCTCTTTGCACCACAAATCTTCTAGTCGGTCGAAGGAACGAAACAGCAAAAAAAAAGAAAAAAGAAAAAAAAGAGGCTATTGAAGAAAAAGGGAGCTCCGAAAGTACGAACCAGCAAAAAAAAAATGTTGCAAAATCAGAAGAGACTGTGTTTCGTAATTAATACTTTTGTTGAAGTAACAAATCTGTTTTAATTTAACAAATAGTCGCTTCTCATTCATGATTTTTTGGCTCCCTAATAGAGGAAACTTTGATTTCATACAATTTTTTTTTTGCTTTAATTTTGATGTAAAAAAACGCAAAATAGTCTAGAACGTCGAGAAATTTGGTTAAATGGGGTCTGAAATTTTTTTTTGCTAGTTCTCTAATCAGCTCCAAATGGTAAAAAAATGTGCTGATTAAATGAATGCCAATTTTTTACTGAACTTTTTTTTTTCGTAGCTTAAGTATTTTGGTCTTCTTGATACTGATTATTTAACAGTACAATAATATAATTCCGGAAGTACGAAAATTAAATAAATAACTGGGACGTCGTATCGAGCAGAAATTTGCTATCCAAGTGGAGTGAATTCACTCCTCTTCAGCTACTGTGATTTCGTGCAAAAAATGTACAGACGCATAGGGGTGCTCGTGAACGTTTATACGAACGACGAATTTTACGCACCCATTTTTCGACTCTTTTTGTGAATATACGCGCCTCCGTGAGTAAGGCCCGGGGCGTTTCTCGTGTGCGGAATGCGAATAAAACACCGAAACTGTTGACTCGAGTTCCCTCTTCCTCTAAACCAACGTCGTGCGCGCCCGTAACGTAAGCGTATTCGGCCTCCTGTAATTTTTCAAATTGCATCGAACAGTCATTCATCCCCTTGATGCTGACGTGCGCGCCGGTAACGCCGAATACATGGGGCATTCCAAGTCAACTCTCTTATAGCCGTTGGCCTGACCTCGAATTCGGTTGACGAATTATTTTTTATTTTGTATTTTTTTGGTTCAAAGAAAGAGGATATTTTTTTCAGATTTTTATCACTTGTTTAATCCTACAAAATAATAATAATATTTTTTTTCCATTACTTTTGAGTAAAAATGATTTTCGGCCAGGTTTAAAATTCTGAAATATTTTTCATTAAATCTAAGACTAAAAACAAATATTTCCATCGTTGTTCGAGAGTGGACCGAGAATAATTTCTATTTTTATTTAATTTAAGAAAAAAAAAAATGTGCTAATAAAAAATTCCCATATTTTGAAAGTAAAATACTGAAAATTCGCGCGATAATTAAAATAAATTTGAAAAAAGCCATTTCAATTAGAACAAAAATTAGAAAAAATACAATTTTTCTTGAAAAAAAAAAAACCAAAATATGCCCAAAAAAAAATCGTCAACTAATCCCGAGGGGGTCAGGCCGATGACCAATTGAGTTGACTTGGAATGCCCCATACATAGTCGGTTGTGTGACGAGTGCGAGCAAAGTATATAGAGAAACGGAAGCAGGCCTCGAGCCCTCGTTCTCTCATCCCTCGACGATTCTAGCGCAGCAACGAGGCGCGGTGAGTCGAAGCCAGAGAGAAAGAGAGAGAGAGAGAGAGAGAGAGTGAGAGTCCTATAGGACAACAAAAGTGTAGGAAGAGAGATGAAGGGAGGACGACACGCGGGGTGGCTACTAACGAGAAACGAAGTTATTCCGAGGGCTTCAGACGGTGCACACAGATAAAGGATAGACTCGAACACAATAATAATAATAATGACGATAATAATAATAATAATCAAGTACGATTCGGCTTTTATTGTCGACGATTATTATCGTACCCTCAGTGCGAAGGGCTATAGGTGTAGGGGTGAAATTAAGCGAGAGAAAGAGAGCGAGAGAGAGAGAGAGAGAGAGAGAGAGAGAGAGAGTGATTCTCCAGCAGAGGGCATCGCGACGAGTGGCAACGATAAATAATAACAAGCGAATGAATAATCGCCTTTTGCGGCGCGAAATAAATGGAGTTTAAAAAAAAAAAAAAAAAGGGAAAAGAAAAAAAAAAGAAAACTTGGCCGAGATAGCGCGACGAACGACAGAACTGCGAACTGGCTCAGGAAAATATAAGGGAGGGTTGCCGAGTATAGTCGGGCTGGAAAGATAAACCTCCTCTCCTGGTCGCGTGAAATATTTTTCACCGGTCGTTCGTGTCTCCCTTAAATACTGTGGCCACAGCAATAGCAGTCGTCCAACCAACGACGCGCCGCTTCGCATAAATCAAGACACCTTTTTGGCACTAGCCATATATATATATATAGCTTTCTGCAATAATTACTTTCACGCATTTAGAGTAATTACTTGGGGGGCATTAATGAACAAATTATTGCACAATTCTACAGATATGGAATCTTCATCAAACTATGAAAATATTTGGTTAGCTACTCAAATGTATTCCTCTTAAAATGCATCTATTTGTCGAATTGGTGGATTGAAATGATTATTGTAGATATTGAATTTTTGATGAAATTTCAGTGTTTGAGAATCTATGAATTCAAAGTTTGAATAAGCTCACTGCTTCGTTTCAACGAAATTTGTGTAGTCGATTTATTGTGGAATTGGTGTGAAAGATTTTTAATTATATTCGCTCAGATTGGATTCTCAAGTTACAGGCCTTATTACTTTGCAAAAGGTATAGTAATCTTGAATATAAAAATACAATGTTATGTCAAATTTAAACGTCTATCAATTTTCATTAAATTCGCTAGCAAGTATCTCATTATTATGACTAAGTATTTTTTTTTAAATTATCTGCCATTTTTTAAAGCAAATTATTGAACGACACATTTTAAAGATCTGAAAAAAAATGCTGAAAACCTTTTTTTTTTACAATAAAATTTTTTTAAAACCGAGCCGAGGTGGTTCGGCGATTCCCTCTATTTTTTGGCCTTTTTTCAACAACTACAAAAAAATGTAAAAAAATTGGAAAACATTTTTGTACATTTTTGAAAATTTAATAAATGTATAATCACGATATTGGATAAAGAAATATATAATAATAATAATAAATTTATTTATCGATTCTCGCCCTTCAGGGCGTTAGAATATATCTTATTTTACATGTGGTTTTAAATCACATATCGTGATTAAAAATATAATCTCAGTATAAAAAAAACAAAACATTAATCTGTCTACGAGGAGCTTTGCTTTAGTAAACTGGATCACCTGTAGACATTTTTTCAAATGCCATTTATTTGTATTACAGAGAGTGATGGATTTTTCTATTAATTCAAGCAGAATACTTCTGTCTACAAAACCATTAGAATAACCTTGCACCCCATGCGTGACAAATTCGCTGATTGAAAATATATGACGGAAGAGAATCGATTTGAAGCAAAAGAACCGATCGAATTCAGTCGGAACGCGGTAAAACCGCGTTCGAGTCTGTATCGATTGTTATATATAATATATAAAAGGCAAAGCCTTGCTCTCGATGCTACAGAGTTTTTATGTCGTGTATAGCTCTCTCGGTACGTCCAACCACAGAGTCACACCAGCCACGAGGAGATAATTCACTTTGTGGACGAGAAACGTGTGGCCACGTACACATTGCGTGATTCGAAGGGGATGGAGGCGTTGAGATAGGGTCTGTCGCCCTTGTACATGTACACTTGCTCTCTCTCACCGCGATTGCAAGGTGGCTGCGATGCCTGTTTGCACCAGCAAGAGTAACATATCGTAGATTTAAGCAAAAAAAAAAAAAAAAGAAGAGAAAATACTATGCACCGAGCCTAAGCGACCTCGTGTTGCTTTTTTTTTTTTCTTTGCTGCTTGCCAAGTGAGTTTCCCTGCGGATAACGAGCACGAGTCCCTTTTCCCTTCGCTGCATCCCTCTTCCCCGCCCCCCGTTCATTCTTTTTTCCTTTGGAGCTCTCCCTGTTTCCTCCCCTCGTCCACAGCGCTCTCTCACCGAGGTATCGCGAGCCTCTATTATAATTAGGTTTTTTCTTCAATTATGCCTGTCGTCGACGGAAGATTAGTGGCTTTTTCCGGCGCTCGGAGGTCTTTTTGGCAGACGGTAGCTCTGGCAGAGATATTTGTGTAGGTTTTTTTTTTCATTTTTTTTTTCTTTCACGAGGTGGAGTGAAAACGCAGCCGCTGCGCACAAATTGTTCTTCTGGGTGTGAAGGAAGGAGAAGAACTGAGAAATAACTTTGCGGATCAGCGTGTTCCCTCCGGCTTGTCTCTTCTATGTCATTCGGCACGCGGCTCTGAGACCTTCGGCAAAAGGTCTTCCCTCTCTTACTATGGTTATATTTCTAGGCCAGTCAAGCCCTCGCGCCACTTAATTATTCCTCGACCCCGAAGAAGAAGGCGATACACTCCTCTCCGCCTCCTTGTATAACTTTGTTTCGGCCTTGTCGACACGGGGGGCGTCTCTTTCACCTCTAATTCCTTTCCTAACGCTATTTATATTTTCTCTCACAAGGATATTCATCGTCGAAATGTTTTCACCGACTTTGGACAAGTGTTACAATTTTGGTCGGCGCCACAGGTCAGAATTTTATTGGACCACTTGTCCTTTCTCACGACGGAGTGGATTTATTGGGGCAGTCTTGTTTTGTCCCAAAGAACCAGTCCGAAAGGACCAGTAAATTGATGTAGCTTGTATTTTTGCACAGACACTCACATTCCAAAATTCATTGCGTAATTATTAAGCAGGACAGTAAAACTGTAATTTCGTAAAATTGCGAGATCTGTATTAGTAGAAAAAAAAAGAAGATTTTGTTAAATACAATTTGTCCGTGTAATCGGCGAATATTTAATATAAACTTTTGTAAGTTGTTCCATCTCTAGAACTGACAATCAAATTCTAGTTGACCTCCTAAAACTGTACTATATTTTTTGTCGTATTAAAATTCAACAAAAGCCTAAAATACGTCAAATAGTGTAATCCACGTTTCTCACAAACCGAATTTCTAGTGCACAAGCTGGTATTTCGGAAAACAAATCCAGTCCGAGAGTAACACTCGGCAAATTGCATTATACACTTCCCTCGTCACTGATTAATATATTAAAGGGTGCTCTCTTCTGGCGGTATGTAACCATAGGACAAGGGATGCTTTTGGCGGCTCGACGAGTACTCGACGATCTATATACATGGTAGGAACACCCGCGGGGTGTACGTATAGCAATGCTGCAGGATAACCAAATTTTCGTAACCCGATCCCGTATGGTAATTCGATGGCTCCCGGGACGATGGGGGTTGAGGGGGTTGCACCAGGCGCTCCACTGGGTTATATATAAAAGGGGGTGGCTCCTGTCACCCCTCTTGCTCACTTGCGGAGACTTGTCTGTCGCCCACGCCCCGACGAAACAATGTTTAACCCGGACCAGGTCGCATTGTTATTTTAAATAGGCATTATTCGATTTTAAAGTTCGTCGAAATGCCTCGACACTGTGCGAGTTTCAGGTTTCCTGGGTTCAGCCTGGGCGCAACCCGCTGAAACAGCCCAGGCACAGTGTCCTCCGTTGCCAAAGCTGGTGCAAAAGAGTTGGGGTGATGCGATTTGATTGGCTTGCCTATTTATAGGTTCTAGCATCGTTATTTCGCGTCCCAGTTGCTTTAGTCCTAAATCAGCCTTTGGACTCACAAAATACCCGCTATTTTTCGATTTTCAACGTCTCCTGAGCCTCTGTCTTTAATTCTTACAGTGGATTCTGTTGCAACAGTGCCTGTGTGTATACGTGTGTTTGTGTGTGTGAGTTGACGCTCGTGCTGGCGCAAAGCCCGGAGGCCAAGTTTATCGAGCGCCGGATGCTGAAGACGCGTGGCTTCATGTATGGTGGTTGATTGGCCGCAAAAAGGGGCGATTGAAACGCGCGCGCCCAAGTGACGGGGCCAAAGGGCCCAACAAGATAGGGTCGCGTTTCGAGTGAGTTGGAACGATACAAAAAGTGAAATAGATGAACGAGGATGAAAAGAGTGTGACACACACACACACATACAGACAGTGGCTAAACTCTCCAGGCTCCGGTAAATAGAGTCTAATCAACTGGCGCAGAGCTGGTTCAAACGATCGAACAGATTTGCGAAGAAAATTCACATTCCCATTGTGATTCAGCTCCGAGAATCTACGACTGATGCGGATTTTCGTCGAAATAATACCATTTCCAGTGGATTTCTGTCTATCGTCGTGAAAGCCTTCAATTATTTAACATTCGTAAATTTACTCTCATACATCCAATACCAGTGACCAGATGGCCGAGAGCAAAGAAATGGAAATGAGAATATTTATTCAATTACCATTTTCTGAAAATGTTTCCGAGATTTTTGTAGTTGATTTTGCTAATCTTAAGCGACAATTTATTTTTCTTATTTATTTTAATTTTGTACTCTAACAGTGACATTGTAATTTGAAAAAAAAAAAAAAAAAATCAGTTAATCCTTTAATTATTATAATATTGCTCATATCCAATAAATTTTTTTTTCTCTTTTTCACTCCAAGTGAAATAGTAATTTAAAAAAAGCAGCAGCTATGAATGTGTGAGACTTGAAATATAATAATTTTATCGTAAAACACGATTGACGAATGACCCATTCTTTGACTACAAATTTGGCATATCAATATCCATTATTCGCAGTTGAGACAAGAGTATGTAGAAACATTTTGTCACGTATTATTCGTGTAAGAATGGGAAGCGTTAGAGTGAAGAGACGCCGAGACGTGTCAGAGACTTCCTCCTCGTCAATTCTTAGAAGAATTCACAGTAACTGCAAGTGCGAACTGTGTGTGACTCGTGCAAGGAGCTTCGAACACGCTTCGCTTTTTTACAGACACATCACACGCCGAGGAAAGCAGTCGAATAGATCGTCCGCAGTGTTCCTGGGGTGCTGATGGGGGGACTCGCGTATCGCATCAATGCAGGCAGGTCGCGGACGCATGCACACGTTAACGAATCAACAACTAGACTTGTTTCTGTCTTTTGCAATGCACAAAATGCGCGCTGTACACGTTTTGTTCTCTGTGTATGGGGCATTCCATCTGGGTTCGACCTGGGTCCGAATCTTGATCCTCTCAATTGGGTCCACAATTTTTTGTATGATTGACAGAACTCTAAAAAGTAGTAATTTAAAATAAAAATGACACATCTTTGATTATCTACGATTTTTTAAAGACTAATTATCGAACGACATATTTCTGAAATTTGAAAAAATTTAGTTTTTTCAGATTTAGAAAAAAAAAACTTTTTTCATTTTTTACATTTCTTTGTTACCGAAATTTTTTTTTTCATGTATTTTTTTAATACAAATTTTTTGCTCCAATCTAAAAATAAGGCAGACGCTTGCGTCAATTTTTTTTCGAAAAATAAAGCGATTTAAAAAAATGGAAAAACAAATAAAAGAAAATTATGTATTAAATAGTCAACGGAAAAAAAGATTTATTGAAATTATGATTATCTTGTCGTATTCAACTGTAATTCAATAAAAAAATGTAATCAACAAATTTATGCCAGAACACATTTTCGGATTCGGTCGTTCTTCTATATACTTGAGCCCACGAGCTCTAACCGTAACATTTAGAGGAGAACTGGCGAAGAGGGGGGCTTCATCCCCGAGGGAGCAAAGGGAGGCTTTATCGCCTTCTCTTGCAGCCGCTAGTGAAGAATCTCAATGAGTATTAAATGTGGGTCAACAGCTGATCGGTCGGATCGATGGGCATTAGCATATTCGTTTTTAATAATAATAATAATCAACACACCCCTTAAAGTAATACAATTACGATTCATTACATAAAATCAACGTTTTTTTTTACATTTAGAGAGTCGAGAGAGGAAAAAAAAAAAATAGGTAGAAATGTTAAAATGGGGAAGAATGACGAGTGGATTCGATCGAGACACGACTTGTCCATAGTCAAGAAATCGGATGACCGCGCGAAATCGCATTGTTGCATAAAATAGGATGAATGCCAGTAGAACTATCTCGGTGAAGAGAGCCAACGCGTAGTCGCAATATAGGGAAGGGGCCCAATGTGGTGTGAAATAGCCAATCGCTCACTCCGCTCCGAAGCCAGAGCTCTCGAGCCAAGGAAGCAGAGCTTCACCGTGCCAGGACTTCTCGCCTCGCTGGTCATCCGGACTTCGAGGGCTCTCCTTTTCTATATCGAGACGCGTCGACGGGAATAAAAACAAAAAGAAAAAAAAAAAAAAAAAAAGGAAAGGAATACGAAAGAATTGCGAGGGAACCCGTCCGAGTTATACGAGGTGCCATCTATTACACGAGCGCTATAAGGAAAAAGAACAGAGAATTGTACACCAGCATTGAGATTCTTTCGATAAATCATCGTGGAATTCCATAGTCTGCATTTCAAAGTCGAAGTTACTCTTGCGTTCGCACGCTTCTTTCCACCCACTTTTTGCCTTCCAATGTCGATTGTTTCTGTCCGGTTCGATCTTGAATCTATTAATTCGAAGACACCATGTTTTTTCTTGTGTCTCTTTCTTTTGTTGTTTACATATTGGCACTTTCTTTTTTTTTTTGCTGATTCTATGCTTTGTGTTATTTTTCGTCTTATTTTGCTTTTTCATAGAAAATAAAATAACACGAAATAAATTAAGAACAAACAGAACAGAAATAATACCCGTAAAAAGTAACAGGGTACAAAAACAAATGCATTATATTATAAAAGTGGTGAGGCAAAAAAAAAAGGGAAAATAATGAGGAAGCAAAAATGTACAAAATTCTACTGTGAATCAATTTTTTTTTATTTTTCTGAAAGTGCTTTTTGCATGTTACATAAATACATTAATATCAGAACAGTGATAGCCTTTTTTTTTTTTTAATATCAGAAGCTGGTATAAAATAAAAATTGCATTTCGACTAAAAAAAAAAAGGTTGAATCATGACGGCGTGGAAACTCAAAACGAGTTGCCTATGCGAGCGTTCCCTCTGCCTGAAAACCGGATGCGAGTTTGCTCGGTCACTGGCAGTGAGCTCGACAACTACTCTCCCTCTTCGACGTGGCTGGTGTGTGCGAGAAACGACGACGCGGAGACATTAGCATGCGCCTCGCGAGCCTACATATTTTGGGGAGTCAACGCGTGGAATACCAATATTACGCTTTGACATTCCAATAAAACGCGGCCGATTTGTTTACGAGCATGTCCGTCGAGAGCTGCCTGTCTCGTCTGTCTACCTGTCCGCGCGCGCACAGTCGCATGGTTTCTTTTTTTTTCGCTCGGCGCACTCCTCTGTGTATGAGCGACCAGTTCATGTGTAATAAAACATTTTTTTTAAAACCACTATCAGCAACTCAGGCGCCACTTTTGTGAAGTACGGAGGCCGTATAATTCGTCTGAATAATCCGCGAACCGCCAGCAGAAAAAAAAAATTGCAGAGTTAAAGTAGCAACTCTATTTAATTGTAAAATAGCATAAAATGAAATCGGTGAATTTTACAAAAAATATTGTTGGAAAGTACGCTGAAAATCAAAATTTTGATGTTCTAATGATTTTTTTTTTTCGAGCCGTAATATTGGCGTTAAAAAATAAACAATGATTATTTTCAGCGATTTTCAATGGCTGGAATATGCAATAAAAAAATCTGAAAAAATTCCTACGCTTTTTCTTCAACTAGACCAACGTCCTGAAGAAATGTGAGAACGTTTTGTTGACACGAAAAATTGGGTTGGCCGACCTGTTTTGCCCCTTACGTCAAAATGATATCAAAAAATTGCGGACTCAAGGGTCAGACCCAGCTCGAAATAATGTGGAATGCCCCTCATACTTTCCATTTCAAATATCATTCTCCTCCGTATATACTATGCACAAAGTCCGGCAAACAGGAAATCGGGAATTACACGTAGTAGAGCTCATGGCGCGCGTTTTCTGCATCGAGCATAGCCAGTATAGCTTCTAATATCATCGCTGTTGGGATCGTATAGAATCTCCGGATAATATAGTACATTATACACGTCGGTATGTGGGACCACGAGATTGACTCCGGCGCGGCAGCTCCACAGTCCTCTCGTCTCGTTACATCGTCCACCGGAGCGTCAAGCCGCAAAACCGCATTGGACCGCCAGGGCGCTGAGCGCGGCCGCGGATTTTACATCAGAATATACTACTTCCCTCTACTTTCTCGTCGTCGTCGTCGTCCCGGATTCTATTCGCGCTATACATACATTCTTCGCCGAGTGTTCATCATCAGCACCGATTTTATATTCACTCCAATTCTCATAAGAGTGTGTCAAAGATTTGTGCCGAATTTATCGGTAGTCTCGTTATTTTTTGGTCCCCAAAAAAAAAAAAAAAAAAGAACCAACCTTCGTTGATTCTCAAGGATAAAGCCAGAAGAAACAATGACGAGAGTCAAAAGTCGTGTCGACACAAAATAGTTTTGACCGCGGTTCGCTCATCGGGTATAACCAGCAGGATATGACAAAATTGCGAAAGCCAATTTTGTTAAAAGTTCTCTGTCTTTTGTTTGTACATTTCGAAAGAACTCTGTAGGAATCTGAGCTGGCGTCTCGAGGACACTTCCCGGTTTATTATAACCCCCTGCAGGTCCTTTTCCAGCCTATATCCCTAAGGCAGCGTCCGACGAACACACCGCGGGGACATACGCACTCTCCAGAGTCCCTCTCTCTCTTTCTCTCTCTCGTCTCGTAGTTTTTCTGTTGCTCCACTTGGAGCGGCACGGGGTCCTCAAAATCTTGGGTACCGATCTTGTTTCCCTTGCGTGTGCGTCGTCCTCTCTCTCTCTCTCAAAGTTTATTCCTATTCGTCGCTCTCGCTCATATCGCTATAATCATCCATCGCAGGACATAGGCAGAAAGTTTGTCTTTCATAACGGTAAGCGTTGTCCGGCGATATATTATTCCGGTGTCGTCGTTTCACCGTCACCGTACAACATCTCTTTTCCGTATCCGAGATCTACTTCACCGTATACAGATTCGATCTTCACCCCCTTTTCGAATATAACTGTACATAAAATGATATGCAGTTTTACTCATCTGCAATGGTCTGACAGACAGATTAAAGTTATTCCGGTACTTCCAAGATTTTTAAGAAAAAAAATGTTTTTCAATCTGATATACGATTTTTTTTCCAAATAATTAAGCACTTCGGCTTGGTTACCAAAAATCTTTATTTTCCAAAAAACGGTTTTTCACTTTTTTTTTCAGATTTTTAAATGTGTCGTTCGAAAATTTGTTTAAAAAATCGTAGATAATTAAAAATGTGTAAAAAAAGTTCTGTCAAATATATGAAAAAATTGCGGATCCAATGCGAAGGGTTAAGGGTCAGATTCTGGTCGAAACCAGGTGGACTGCCCCATAAAAAATAATTAAATACTGGCCCAAAATTTGTAGATTTCATAATACGTATAATGAGGACAAGATGTGCTGAATGGTTGTGCATTTACTTGTCACATCGAGACGCCCCTTTCTGCGCAGTTAGAATTTCTTCAGGTGGGCCTGAATGTTATTCTCATCTCGTGCTAAAGAATAACGGTACCTGGGCACGAGCTATCCCTGTTGCAGGTCAAAAAGGACCTGCGTCAAATCAGGGACAGCCAGCGTATTTTTAATATACTGATTATTTTATGACACAGAAAAGCTGAAATATTAATTCTGTTAAATTTAACAGAAAAAAAAAACATTTTCTCCACAAACATCAACATATTTTGCTTGTGTATTGTACAAAAAAAATGGAACATGTTGTTTGTTCTAGTTTCATAAACAAACGTACAAAATTACGAAGAAAAATTTGGAATTTATATTAAATGTTAAAATCCAAAATTCGTTAACGATATTATTATTATTATTGTCAAAGTAACAAACTGATTTCTTAGATACCTAACAAAATAATTTTTTACAAAACTCAGCGCGCCGGGTTTATCAAATATTTTGTCAATTTATCAGTTTAACTAAATATTCGTAAATGACTAATGAATTTTTAAAAATTTCAATAAATATATACCTACCTACCATATTTTTTTTATAAAACATATCATTGCAATTTTATCAATTTCTTTTTTATTCCATGCACATAGCATTTATATAACACATAATATTTATATAAAATTTCATTAAGACGTCTACGTAAGCAATTAAAATTACGGCGTAGAGTTTGTCAAAAAATGTTTTGGCATACATATATAAAGTGAGAGGATAAGGCGTTGTACCTGAGCTAAAGTTATATCCCGCAGTTGCAGGTCGAGAAAAGAGCCAGCGCCTTGGAGGGTTTTAACGAGCGTTCGTGGATCCTCTCTCATAACCTGTTCGGTTTCACGGATCTTCCATGGATCCCTGGTGATTATGGCCCTTGTTTACATCCTCGAAAATCAAGCCCTCGATGCTACCCTTTCTTTTTCACTTTCTCTCTTTCTCTCCCTCGGCCGTTTCGAGACCGTTTCTGGTACAGAGGCGTCAATCTCGGCTACCGGATCGAGAAACTACATCCGGAGCGTATAATCCAGCCGAGGAAAAAAGCAGGTATTTCGAAGCGTGGACGACGAATGAAGACGAGCTTTGGGCTTTACGACCCAAACGACAATTCGATGCTAGTGAAGATAATAATCATGTTCGTCCGGTGGCCGAGGCGTGCAGCCACAGCACACAACCGTTAAAGTTGACCTGTTACCCTCTCTCCGTTTTGTCCCTTTTTCCGTGTTCACGATATCTCTAACAGGTCCTGATCTACCGATGTACCGGTGTAAGAGATAGAAATCCGCACCTTGCACAACACCACGGGACATCTCACTTTTCTCCGGGCACACCACGAGCCATTTCTTACTATCTCCATTGTCTAGTCGTTTGACAATCTTCAAATACGTCACCTTTACTACAGGGTTTACGTAGTTCAATCTCTATTGTTTTTTTCTTTCTCTCCTTTGTTTTTTGTCCAGAACTTTCTTCTTCCTTTTTTTTTATTTTTTTTTCGAAGAATAGGAACCCGTCGATAGATACTTTCTTCGATTTTTGCTTTTCGTAGAGGATCCTTTGTTTTCATGATTTTTTTTTCGTGATTTTTTATGTCAAGACATTCAGAATGGTCCAAAATTTCGAGAGATGTGGTTTTGAAAAAATGTCTGAAGAAATATGAGGAAGAAATGTGCAATGTTCTACTTTGCATCATTTTTTTTTATTTTAGGTTTTTATTTGGAATGGTGCTAAAAAAAGAACGTTTATTTCATTTGAAGACTGAGCAAATACGCGAGGCAATTGACAAAGACTATTTATTTTCTTTACACACGCGAGAGATCCGTCGCTCTAGCAAAAAGAGAGAGAGGAAATGAGTAAGAGAAAGAAAAAAAGGGGTTCGAATGATTCGATTCGTTTTCCCTTCGCTTCGAGAGAGGTCTCTCCCCCATACACGTTGTGCGGGGAGCTCTGGGCACCAAAAGCTGCTCTGAAATAGCCGGAGAAGAGCGCTCTCCGAGGATTTGGAACGCGCGTCAAGGTATCCTGCACTCTGGATACAGTTAGACGTTCTCTAGGGCGCGTACACGCTAGGGCATCCAAGAAACGGAGGGCGAGGGTGTCGGCCCAAGGTCGTCTACTAATTTGAACGAATAGCCCAAACTCCCTTTTTCTTTTTATTTCTAGACTATCCCCTTCTCAACAATACTTTGGCTTGTTCGCGGGGTTTAGCAGTCGACACTATAGGTCATTCGCACGATCATAGTCGAAAAAATGATGCATATAAATAGTTTACTTAAATTTTGTCGAGATTCATCATAGTTGTATCTATTTTTTACAGATTTACAATCGTTTTTGGCAATATCCGAACTTGGGATGGCTTAGTTGATGTGAAATACCTTACATCGAAATTTGGTCGTTGCAAAGTGCCAATTCAGAAAGAGTTAGTACCTAAACTAGTGAGTTTAAAAAAATTCGGACTGGCTTCTTCGACCCTTTTAAGCTAGGATCTCTGTTTAGATTTTAAAAAATCCGTCCAGAAACTAAATAGGGTCCTGAATGAAGTCTTGGTAGTCCACGCGGGAAGGATCCAAAGTGTAGGGCCTTGTAAGTGCCTTTCTTGCAATTTTTATCTACTTTCCAATGTTTCCTTTACCAGCAAGTATTTCATATTCATTACTTTTTATTTTCTCTTCGAAGCCTTTCTCTAGAGGATGCTTTGTATAATAATCAAAAAAAATGTAGATCCAATGTGCAAGGTTCTACCTTGGAACTTTTTTTTTCATAGGATTCTACCCATGAAAAAAAGTATCGGTAACTGGGACAATCACTTGAAATGTCTCTTAAACTAACTTCGTTGATCCTTGCAATCTGAAGTTCCCTGTCAGACAAAACAAAATGAAAAATTGATCATTCCCCCAAGTCGGACAGTGTATTTTTGTGCACCGACACGTCCGCAACGCCTGCAGATGTCCACGGTTATCAGGATCATAAAAAAATATGAAAACACAAATGCGCGTGGCACGTTTGTGATGATCCTTCGGTTGCTGTCGGTTTGCAGATCGTATACGGATGATCAGGATCAGCAAGCAGACCAGCGTGTTCGGACTAGCGGAATATATATAGTTCGGGATACACGAAGCAGCTGTATATTTATCATGTAAGCGGGCAATTTAGGAACGATCATTTTTCACGGGGTGACTTGACTTTGGCTGGCTCGCGGGGTTGCGAAAGGGGGTTCCCACCCCGAGACAGGACAAACTGTGGGGGTGGTGTTATTGGCCGGCGGCTACGAACGAGAGAAAACGGACATCACCCCTCTGAGAAGCGACGAGCCCGCTGCGACCTTCTTCTTCTTCTTCTTCTTCTTCATCTTTCCATCTCGTTCTATTCTTCTTTTCTCGCTGCTCGTCTCTCTACGCTGACTGATGGTCTTCGCTGAGCTTTCTGGCGCGAGCGGGTCTCCTCGCTTTCGCAGTGGGTGTACGACGCTTCATCCATACGTGACCCGGTTCACTCTTTGCTGCACTCTATATGCTGATGAGACTGCGATACCATCGACTCCGCCGGGCGTCACAGGACGCGCTCTGCGCACTAGACGTGAATTTCGCTGAGCAATTTTTCCTGCATTTCAGGAAAGTGTCTCGTGCAGAGAACGGTCGCAGTATGTGTTTCAAAGACAATAATCTTTGGTTTTAAATTCATATTTTTTTATGCAGACAGTTTACTTTTTTACATGGTAAAAAATAATTCTGGTGAAATGGGGTATCCAAAAAAAAATTTCGACTTCCAGATTTTCGTGGAAATGGATGTTTTGAGTGTCTTAGATTTAAAAAAAATACATTCACTCATTTCTCTTTGTCTGTCTGTAGTGTCTGTCTGTCTGTGCCGTCCGAAAGCGCAATAACTTTTGAAAGAAACTGCAGACTGAACTGAAATTAACTGTGTATCTTCTGTGAATTAAATATAGTTTTGGTATTAAAAATGAAAACAAACCACCCATTGCTTTTAACACTTTACCTTAAATGTAAAAAAAAAAACAATGAAAAAAGGAACTGATTTTCCCATTTCAGCAACTATTTCAAGCCCTGACATTCTTTTTCAGTTTTGAATACCTTCGTCCTCAATGCCAAGTAACATTACACAGCATAATCACGCCATTATCAATATTGATGAGAAAGTCACGTGTTGCGATCACGCCATGAGCAACTTTATTTCAATAATAAAAAATAAAGGAACATTCTCTTTTTGGCTAAAATTAGTGAAACAATTATATCATTTTTCTGATAGAAGTAACTAAATTATAGCTACACACCAGGGACAGTAAATACCAATTAAATTTCTCAAAGCTTAACAAACAATCTTTTGCAGTCCCATAAAAATAAAAAAAAATGTTAATGAGTCTGCAAACGACGTATACCTTCAAAAACACCGCAATTATCTCATGAAGACGAGGAACCAGGCCTGTATTTTGGGCAAAACTTTCTTTCGAACAATCTGCAAAGAGGGTGTGTTTTTGGTAAACGAGAGATTGTGGAAAGTGCGTATATAATACAATATCAAAGTGAGAAAACGAGGGAACGTGTCGCCGTCGGGCAGTCGAATAAAAGATCGGTCTCTCTTTCTCCTCGTTGTCGTGGCAAGAAGGACGAAGGAACGAAAGTACACAAGAGTAACGGCCTGTTAAAGATAAGGAAATGAGGTGTCGCGCGCGCGATTCTGGAGCGCGAAGAAGGATAGACCGGAGAGAAAGAAAGGTGCGAGAGCGCCACACGTTTGGGGAAAGGGTCTGCGCTCAGATCTTCTGGCGTAAGCAGAGAAAGGAGTCAGAGTGACACGAGCTGTGTAGCCCGTAGCGCCTCTTTGCCTCTCACAAGCGCATTGAAGCACCCCTTCGGGGATTAGGTATACGAATCCTCCCCCTCAGGCGTCACGCTGTAGTCTTTTCGCAACAGCGATGAGCGCTGCCCTTCTTCTTCGCTGGCTCTTCGAATACCTTTACACTTGAACGCCTCCTCTGCTTTAGCTGCTGACCCTCGCTCGGGATAAGAGACAGAGAGAGAGAGAGAGTAAAAAGGGAAAAGTCTCGATAGATTCGATCCCTCTTTTCTCTTCGCGAGCGACGAAATAACTCTAGTCGTTGGTCAGGCGTGTAAAATAGAAAGACTGTCCGAAATAGTGACTCTGTCATTCTTTGACCGGAGGAAAAATAAATTTAATGCGTTATATAAGGTTCGATTTTGATTGTAAAATAGAATTAAGAGCGTGTGTTTTTTTATGTCTTACATGTAGGATTTTTAGGCATATTATGATTCTTATACTATTGCTTTACAGGGGGCTGAGTTGCGTAAATAAAAAATAAATAAATACTGTTTGACAAGTAGGTAAAGATTGAAAGTTTAACATTTTTTTTTATTTTTATTTTCATTAGTTAAATATTATTTTGCCGACTAATTAATCATTGGAAGTATATTTTGTCGACTTGTTACTTGTAATAGGATTTAGGTTGCACCGGTGGACCAAATCAACTGTGCAAGACGTTTTATTGTAATTTTTGAAATGGAAAAAATAGTAATTTCATAATGTATGGCTCAAAGGCTTAAACGTGAGAATTTGAATGGTAAGTTTGAAAGATAAGATTGTCCCGGAAAAGTTAATAGTAAAATTGAAAGATGCAAAAATTCGGATTAAGAAATCCTTTGGAAAGACCCAATTCAATTGGAATTGAAGAAATTGCATAGCGCCTCGAAATTCCACACTACCACTAATTTCCATTCGATTACTTTGGGTACTCTCGAGAAAGAGGGTATACACAGTTTATGTTTGTATGGGAATGGGGATGGTCGTTCAGTTCGCGTAAGTCGGTAGGAACCAAGCTACACGTTAACCGAGCAAATTCTTATCTCCCTTGCGGGGGTGGGCGGGCAGGGAGGGGGGGGGGGGGGGGGGGGTAGCAAATATAACTACTGGGAAAAGGGACCGACGGTAGTAAGGTAGATAGGAGTGCACCGCGGACGATCTAATCTCGTGGCTGATTTAACTCGCTACATAATTCTACCGACCTAATCTCAATCCGCGGTCGGCCGGCGTATAAGCATGCGTTCTCCTGTTATAATAACTATATATATATATATATATAGCTACGACCCTCTTGCCGTAGTGCGATTCGCATCCGGAGAGCCGAAAATTTACATATACATTTAATTAGGCGACCGGGCGTACATGGGTTATATTATATGATGTTATATAATATTATTATAGTAAACGGGCAAAGCCACGTAGGAGGATTCTGCCTACAGAGGATTGAGCTCACTTCTACACGAGACGTGCTAATGTTTCGAGCGGAAGGAGCTTTTTCGACTCCTGTTATAAATGATTTTAGTTGCCGGTCACAAAAAACATATCTATCAGGAATCTTTTTTCTTTGTGAAATTTCTAAGTCCCTTCGAGGCATAGACCGATCAGAAATTTTTTTTTCTCGAAAATTTTGAAATTTCTTCCAGGCATAGACCGATCAGAAAACTTTTTTCTTTGCAAAATTTCGAAGTCCCACGAGGCATAGACCGATCAGAAAAAATTTTTTTCTCGAAAATTTTGAAATTTCTTCCAGGCATAGACCGATCAGAAAACTTTTTTCTTTGCAAAATTTCGAAGTTCCACGAGGCATAGACCGATCAGAAAATTTTTTTTTCTCGAAAATTTTGAAATTTCTTCCAGGCATAGACCGATCAGAAAACTTTTTTCTTTGCAAAATTTCGAAGTCCCACGAGGCATAGACCGATCAGAAAAAAATTTTTTCTCGAAAATTTTGATATTTCTTCCAGGCATAGACCGATCAGAAATCTTTTCTCTGCAAAATTGGGACGGACACTATACATTTCTACAAAAGATTTGAAAAAAAAAAAAAACGACAAAAGCCAATACTTGAAGATCTTGCTGAAGTAGTTTTCCAAGATTTAAAACCTCAGTACACCATCTGCGTCTGATACTCAAGATCGTATACGCTTTGAACAAACACACTCAAAGTACTCTCGTCCTTCATTCTCGAGACACAGAGTATGGAGACTGTAAAAATGATTGTCAACTCGTATGCGAAAGGATATATATGCGGTTAATAACGGCGAGGTTCTCGTTTAACAAGCAGTAACACTCGTCACGACGCGACGTCGATGAGAACACCACCTTGAGAATTGTAATGCGTTCGAGGAAACCCTATCGAAAATATGGTATATCTCTTAGCGACTTAGGGCTTCAACCATCATCAAACAAATGTCATATCTCACTTTCTAACTGACTCTTAGAGAATTTACTGTAGCCGTACTACTAATTGTCCATGACTTTAATAATATTGCAGAAGTAGGAAAAAACTGTTCGGACAGCAATTAAGTCCCTTTTGTCACTTTAAAATATATAATATAAAAAAATGTCAGCACATTGTGAAAAAGTAATTTTTGCAAAATTTCGACTAAACATGTTTTTTTAAAACTGTCTCAAGTAATTAAAAAAAAAACGATTTTTTTTCAACCACCCTAATATATATATATATATATATATATATACAATATGTATTATATTTTATACTATCCAATATAAAATTAAAAATATAATAAATAAATAAAAAATTATTCGTAAACTGACATTAATGTTCTGACTTCAAAGTTGTTTTTTAATCAATTAATTTTCGTAAATTAATAATACAGAAATAATATTTCAAGATATCCTATAAAAAGTAATTGCATCCTACAATAATCGTCATGGGACCCCCATTCACAATATGATTATTATTGAATAAACTGTCGGTTTAATAAACAGGAAATACCTACTTCAAAGTATAACGACAGATACCTAATCTGAAGTATCCGATTTTGTAATAGAGAGTTCGAGGGGAGTTCCAGCAATATATGTACCAGAAATAAAGCGGAGCATATATATTTAGTTATGGTTTGCGGCTGATATCGCGGGGACGAGTGTCTCGCGAATATTCTCCCATAAATATTCGTACTTTGCGCGAGAGGAGAAAATATGAAGAAAAGACGAAGGAGAAAAAGAGAGAAATGCGCCGCTAAGAAGACGAGTGCCGTTGGGGTAGTTGCGGGGAAATCGGCCGGAAAATATGTAACGGCCGTTTAAGACTCTGTTACTGCCAGGATCAGAGTGTTCAAGTAGAGGCGGATGGGGAGAGCAACAGAGATGACACTTTTCTTTCTCTTGTATATTAACTCGCGGGTTATTGTTCTGAAACACAAGGCCGCACGCGGTAGGGGCTGCGGGCGTTCTCTCAAGTTTAAAAAGCTATTTCCGCGGTGCGCGGGGTGCATCTGTTTTGTGAATCTCTCGGTAGGGATTTTAAAAGAGTGAGATCGCGAGAGAATATACTCCCAGTGTGTATATGTATGGGGCATTTCAAGTCAATTCACGTGGTCATCGGCCTGACCCTCTCGGATGCAATTGACAATTTTCTTTTTTGGCATATTTTGGCCCTAGAGAGGATTTTTTTTTCAGATTTTTATTGTTTTACGCTTAAATTTATTTTTTTTCATAACTTTTTGAGTAAAAATTAATTTCGACCAGGTTTAAAATTCTGAAATTTTTTTCATAAAATCGGGGACTGAAAACAGAATAATGAGAACAATGTCGATTTTTTTTTTAATTTAAGACATTTTTTTTTTTTTTCATATTTTGAAACTTAAAAATTTTAATAATGGTTTCTTGTGGTAAAAAAAATAAAAATAAAACATGTCATGGTAAAAAAAAATCCCATATAATTTAAATAAAATTGAAAAAAAGCTATTTCAATTAGAAAAAAAATGAGGGAAAATTTTTTTTTCTTAAAATAAAAAAAAAATATAAATTATTCTCGGCCCGCTCTCGAACTACGATGAAAATACTTCTTTTTAGTCCTATATTTTATGGGAAAAAATTCCGAATTTTAAACCTGGTCGAAATTCATTTTTACTCAAAAAGTAATGGAAAAAAATTATTTTAAAGTGTAAAACAAGTGATAAAAATCTGAAAAAAAATATCCTCTTTTTTTTGGACCAAAATATGCCAAAAAAAAAATTGTCAAGTGAATCCGAAAGGGTCAGTCCGATGACCAGGCGAATTGACTTGAAATGCCTCATATATATAGTAGCGCTGCAAGACAACTCAAGTGGTATACTTTTGCGCGGCTGGGGGATGAGATGATGTCGCGGAAGGTAAACTTGTCGCTCGTTTTGGGGATCCGCAGAAAAGCATCCCCCTCCTGCTTTACTTCTCGTATACCGGAGCGTGAAAATCGTCTCTGGACCGAAACACTTGTTGTCACCTTTTGCAAGAAAAAATTGGGTCCTCGCAATTGTCAAAAAAGGCAATGTAGCTAAGAAATTTATAACACAAATGATGCAAAAGTCAAAAATCCTTTTTTTTTCACCTGCAAAATTTTTATGTCACCCGATCAGAGTTGGCGCGAAAAAAAAGTCAAAATTTCACAAAATTCTGTACTTTTCCACATCCCGAAAAAAGAAAAAATTGCTTTAACAAGAAACTAAGACAAAACTGAATGTAATTAAAAAAAAAAAAAAACCCGCGTGGAAAAAAAAAGTATCGCGGAGACTCTCTGCGAGACTCACTGCGAGATCTCGCAGAGAGTCTCGCCGAGCGTCTGACGGGTCTCGCCGAGAGTCTCGCTGAGAGTCAAGCATGGTTCCCGGAGCTTGACTCTCGGCGAGACTTTTGGCGAGATCAAAAAAATTTTTTTTTTACTTGAATAAATTCTCAAAAGTCTCGCAGAGAGTATCGCCGAGACTATCGGCGATACTCTCGACGAGACTTTTGGCGATAGTCTCTGCGAGACTTTTGGCGAGATTTAAAAAAAAAAATTTATTTTATATTAAATTCTCAAAAGTCTCGCAGAGAGTATCGCCGAGATTATCGGCGATACTCTCGACGAGACTTTTGGCGATAGTCTCTGCGAGACTTTTGGCGAGATTTAAAAAAAAAAATTTATTTTCGAATAAATTCTCAAAAGTCTCTGCGAGACTTTTGGCGAGATTTAAAAAAAAAAATTTATTTTATAATAAATTCTCAAAAGTCTCGCAGAGAGTATCGCCGAGACTATCGGCAATACTCTCGACGAGACTTTTGGCGATAGTCTCTGCGAGACTTTTGGCGAGATTTAAAAAAAAACATTTCTTTTCGAATAAATTCTCAACGGGAGACGATGTTCGTCGGTAATGATGTCCGCGGTAATAATTTCACTTCACTACAAAATGTAATCTCACTTTCATGGTTGCAGAGTTCTTCCCCCATTTCGATATCGTCCGTTACCGAAGACGGAAATGCCGAAAATTGAGCCGACGACACTTTTTTATTTTTCCTCTTCTTTTTTCCGTTGATTGCAATTCGCAACATTTTTCCGATCTTTACACCATCCGGCAGTGCATTCTTTATTAATATTTTAGTGCTTCCGCTTTAAAAAAAGATTAGAGCAAACATTATAACCCCTTCCACAGATGTCATACGCGTAAACTTCGGGTTTCAACTGCTGTTACGATGTGATTCTGTTTCGTGGCCGAATTCACATCGTGAAAGCAGTTGACAACTGAAGTTTACGCGTATGACATCTGTGGAAAGGTTACATGTTTGCTCAAATTCTTTTTTGAAAAGCGGTAGCAGTAAAATATTAAAAGTGTGCACTGCCCGTAGGCTTAAAGATCGGAAAAATGTTACAAATTGCTGTGAACGGAAAAAAAGGAGCGGAAAGACATGAATAAAAAAAAGTGTCTTCGCCACAATTCCCGACATTGCCGTTTTCGGTAACGGACGATATCGGAATGGAAGAGGAACTCTGCAACCATGAAAGTAAGATTACATTTTGTAGTGAAGACGAACGAACATCGTCTCCCGACCCGCGAGACACTTTTCTCTCGGCGGAGAGTATCGCCGATAGTCTCGGCGATACTCTCTGCGAGACTTTTGATAATTTATTATAAAATAAATTTTTTTTTTAAATCTCGCCAAAAGTCTCGCAGAGACTATCGCCAAAAGTCTCGTCGAGAGTATCGCCGATAGTCTCGGCGATACTCTCTGCGAGACTTTTGAGAAATTATTCAAGTAAAAAAAAAATTTTTTTAATCTCGCCAAAAGTCTCGCCGAGAGTCAAGCTCCGGGAACCATGCTTGACTCTCAGCGAGACTCTCGGCGAGACCCGTCAGACGCTCGGCGAGACTCTCTGCGAGATCTCGCAGTGAGTCTCGCAGAGAGTCTCCGCGATACTTTTTTTTTCCACGCGGGAAGAAACACGGATTTATAATGTCGGTCGTTTAATTCTCACTCCGACTGTTTCGCGGTAATTCAAAACGGATTTTAAGAGCAGAGTTCAACCGAACAGGAGAATAAGGGTCGAGAGAAGAAGAAAAAAAAAACAGAAAAAAAAGAAAACGTAAGTGGCTGAAATCGATAAAACTTTTCCACTCAGTTCGTAGTGTCTACGTGAGAAAGGAAAATAGGATTCTTTACGATCAAGCCTCTCCGTGTAACCAGCATGGAAGCTATAATTCCGTGGGATACAGATGAGCATCACAGGATCAGTAGATTCAGAAAAAAGAAAGAAACAAGAAAAAAAGAAAAGAAAAAAAAAAAAAAAAATATCTGAAACCCATTTTCCGCAACCAGTATGAAAAACCAATGTCATTGGTAATGCGACTGCGTTTGTGCGTTTCTCTGTCCCTCTTCTGCGTCGCATATCAGCTCTCGCCAATTCTCGGGGCTGTATTCAGCTCTACGCGCTTTCGCTCTTCATCGCGCGGTATATATATATAGCTCATCTACTGGCGACAATTTGCATTCGAATGGAGCGTCCAACGAGAAGTTGACAACTGGGCCAGTGCGACGAGCAGCCCCTCGGCTCTCTCTCTTTCTCTCTCGGTATATATATATATATATATATATATGTACGTATACCTAATAAATCGCGAGTTGCGAATGCGCCCGGTGTGCGGAAGGCGTCGTCACGCGACGCGGCTCTCTCCACGTAATTCGGGTATTTACCGACGTTTGTGAGACCACAATAGCCAACGTCAACTGCTAATCAAGCCCGCGCAAATTGTCCCGGACTACATCTCCGGCATACCATCTATGGTACTATATATACACCGGCTGTACCTCCTATCCTCTCGTTAAAACAAATTAATTTAATAGAAAGCCAAACGAGAGAAGCTTGTTTTGGGGGGAGAAAAAAAAAATTAAAAAATTAAAAATCTTTTGTAATCAACTCTGTAGTGTCTTTCACGCGGTAATAAAATAATTGTAAATTGAATTGCTAGATCGTAGCTGATAAATGTAATTGAATATTAGTCATAATTTTTGTAGGTGATTTTATTAAAAGCGTTTTATTACATGAAAAAAAAAAAAACAATCTCTATAAGACGAAATAATGATGACAATCATTTCATTTATTAGGATATCATCTGTTGTAAATTATTTAATTGAATCGTATATTTTTTATGTATTTAAAAAAAAAATTATTATATAGCATTGCCCAATATTGAATTCTGATTTTCAAACCTCTAATTAATCAGTCATTTTTGCTGGTGATTCATAAAAATCCAAAACATTTTATAATGTCATTAATTCGATCTTACAGCCAATTATTTCATTAATAATTCATTGTTTTCATTAAACAGTAATCTACGAAATTGCATGCATTTTTATATACTGATAGAGGAAACAGAGAGATAAGAGATGTATTTGAGTGCGATATTGTAAGACGAATCGGAATCGATGGGAACCCCCTTAATTTATCGTCGTCTTAAATTCAGGAATTCTCGAAGGATTCTTGAGAGTCACCCGGATCGTATTCATCATGTGACAAGCAGAGGCGGCAAACATATACTCGTCGTTCTCTCTCTCTCTCTCTCTTTCGATCTGTCGCAGAAGCGAATTCGTGTAGGAAATATTCGAGGGGAGCAAGCAAGAGAGGAGAAGATTTGGGAGCCTGGAGGGTTTGGAGTGGTGGCAAAAGGGCCAGCCACACTCTCGCCTTATGCCTCCTGCCTTTCCCTTCCGCCCCAATGTGCCGCAGTGGCAGTAGCAGCAGCAGCAGCAGCAGCACAATGGCCCGTCATAAATCCACTTTCGATTATGTTATCTAATGGGAGTATTATGCAACATGATTGCTGGCTTTAAGGTGCTGCGCGTTCGGCTCGTAGTACGAAGCTGCTCACACACACACACACACACACACACACACACACACACACACACACATACGGACGTCTATACCAGTAACTACAGACTAAGACGTTCCCAGCCATCAGCCTGCGCTTTCTCGACTTGAGATCGTGTGACCAGAAGACGGGAGAGACGACCCGGATCCCGGGATATATCCGGGGAAGCCCGACGTCTTATTACAGGAAGAACGCCACACCTAATTTCGCTCCGAACCTAATGACATTGTAACGATAATCCATAGACATATCCCTCATTCTTCTTTCCATGTCGCGCCTCAAACGAACATAAACGAGAGAGTGTCACCGAAAATTGATCCAGCATATCGTCTGGAAGCGTGCTGAGGAGTTTTCTCGTTAGAGTTAAGCTCTCGTGGTTGTACGACGCGATAGAGAAACGTGGCAGGTACGCGAAAATCCAATATGGGCAGTTTAAATTATTTTTTCTTCCGCATAGAGGAAGCTTTGCTTTTATGAACTTTTTTTTTAAACATTTTCATGTCAGAAGACTGAAAATGGTCTGATGAAATGTCACAAGAAAAGTGGTTCAGAAAAATCGTCCGGAAGATTCTTAGGATTCTTTTTTCACATTGTTATTTTTGCATATTTTGCTCCAAAAAAGAGGACATTTTTTTGTTCACTTGTTTTACTCTATAAAATCATTTTTCTCCATGAAATTTGAGTGAAAATGAATTTCGAGCATGTTTAAAATTCTGAAATTCTTTCCATAAAATTTAATGCGACTTTCGGAGGTTCACCGGAGGGTCTAAAAATCTCGTTTCACTCCGCAAAACCTAATCCCAGGTTGAAACATAAAAATTTCACTCTGCGATACTCTCCGTTCACTTCGATTGGGTTATAAATGCATTTTCCGGAGGCTCTGCGCAGGTTTCTGACATTCCGCTTATCCTAAATTTAGGCCGAATGGAGGGTCTAAATTTCAACTCGGGCGCCGTCCACACACCAAAGATTCTCAAATATCTTGCTCAGCTTTGCGATTCGAACATGAGTGTCTGGAATCCTTTCGATTGGCCTTTCAATGCCTACATACATACATACATACATATATCACAGGAAGCAGGGAGCGAGAGGAGGAGATAGTGGTGGTTCCTCCCCGTTGGTGGGTTCGTGCCGTGAAACTCGAATGGACGCGAGGCACGCACGCGGTTAGCTTGCAAGAGCTCAACAACGCGCGCGCGTTCCCAGGTAAGACGTCGTCCGGGTCTCGAGCGAGAGTCCAGTTATGAATGAAAACGATGAATGGGAACGTATACGCGGTCGAACGTGATGTTAGCCAGCGGCGCGTGTGTGTGTTATATGCTCTGCTGTCCAGCACACACCCTTCTCGAGATCTCCACAGTCACCAACAGAGGTATACCCTCTTGGCGATCATGAAATATAATGAAATGTTTGCAATGGGAATCGATGGTGAATTCTGGAACATTTGGATTCAATATCCAAGGCCCAGCATCCTGGTGGAAGCTTTGTTTTCATGAAAAAAAAAAGAATAGAAAATTGATATTTTAATATCAGGATAGAAAAAAGGCTGCAACGTTTAACATTGCTTACTCATTTTTTTGGACTGTCACAAACTCTCATGATAAAGTACGTTGTTCAGTTTTGGCTTCCTCATAGTGGAAGCTTTGGGGATGCGGAGAAAAAAAAAAAATTATGAAGTAAGGTTCGTCCTTTCAATTGGGTTGCAATAATTAGGAAAATGCAAAATTCTGCAAAATCTGTAAATGCTTTATCGATTTTATTCAAATTGGGTATCATATATTGAAACACTCCTTTGAAGATTTATGCAAATATTTTGGATTGTACAAAAATAGAAAAAAACAGAAGTGGAGATTTTTCTAAAATTTGAAGTACTTTATCAATTTCCCCAAAATTTAGTGTCAATCATTGGCAGCCTCCGTTTAAATTTTATACAAAATTTAAGATCAGTTATACTTGAACCGTTCTCGAGTTATATAATTTCCAAAAAAAATAAAAATTACAAAAATGCAAATTTCGATTAATTCTAAACAACTGATTTTTACCAAGCTACCTCTTCGAGAAAAAGTGTGTTGATTAATTTCGGCTTCCTTCCTAAATAAAAAATAGATAAAGTCGTAAAAAAATATTGAGCCTTTTATGCACTGTCTTATTGTATAAATGTGCATTGTAAAGTGCAATAATTATTTTTTTTCTTCTTTTCTTTTATGTTGCAGTATTGAAACGAGAGGTTACTGACTGTGAGAGAAGGGACGAATATAGAATGGTGGAGACGATGTGAAGAGAGAGAGGGGATCGTGAGGAGAGAAGAGGGAGAGTGTGACACTCCCAGCATACACGGGACGTCTCTCCCTTCGACAGAAAAAAAAAAAAATCGTTGATTGAATGCACGATTGCTTCCGGTATTTATTCGAATTTTTACGAACCCCGCGCGATACTCTGACGGAATAATTCAAGATAGGCATGTCAACGCCGAGCTCACTGCACATATACTTGACGCGTATAGTCGTCGACAGGTTCGCATCCTCCGAGGATGCATTGAGGAAAAAAAAAAAAAAAACACACACACACACACACACAGCGTCGAGTTATTCTCGGAGAATCATTTATATAAATCGATATTTGCATTTTCCTGTAATCGACGAGTGTTCTTTTGAATCGTAATAAACCAAAAGAATTCCTGTGGCGGGTATAAGCATTTTTTTTCAAAATACGAAATGAGAACATTCGAACAAACAGAGAATGTTAGTACTTCGGTGATTTCTCGAATATATATCACCTCGTTGGCCTCTATACTTCAATTTAATGCTTCAAGTACTTTTCTACATTCTACTTTAACCTTCTGTGTCTGTAACAAATGCTTGACCCAAATATATTTCTTCAATCGCAGTGTCTAATCAGAAATTCAAGATTCAAAATCCTTCAAGTATACGTGGTGACGATCTCTCAGCGTTTACATACATTTTTTATCAATCAATACCTTCACTGAAAATTAACATTTCAAAAATTTACACATTTTTAAATAGCTACGATTTTTTAAAACCAATTGTAGAACGACTGATTTTGAAAATCTGAAAAAATTCTGAAAAATCTTTACTGGAAAATACAAATTTTTGGTAATCAAGCGGAAAAGTGAGCTGGCGATTTCATCTATTCTTTCGGTCTTTTTTTAAAACAAAAAAAAAAGGAAAAATGGTAACTTTTTGAGATTTTTTCAGGTATTTTTTCAAATAAATGTTCAGAATTTGCTTAAATAATCTCAAATTTAGCGTTTTTTAAAATTAATGGCTATTTAACGTTCATCATGAAATAAAATATACATACATTGGAGAAATCTGAGAAAAAGTTAAATTCATGTATTGCATAGAAAAATTTGGAGTTATATTGTAATGTTATCAACAAGGTCAGAAATCCGTTTTATCTACCCCAGCGAAGAGAGCCAACTGGCATACCGACGTCAAGTCCAGGTAGTCGGAGAACTCGGTTTTCTTCCGCATGGTGGCGTACGATCTCCGTGCTCGTGGAATTCCACCGAGCCTTTCAAATAAATAATGTAGGAGTATTTTTTTTTTTTACATTTCTCACTTATTTCAGAGGCTCTAAAGCACGCAGAATAATTTCACAAGCATAACAATATTTCAGACCCGAAAAGGAATGATTAATCAATAAACAAAAGATTGTTGAGTAATAAGTAATTGAAGATTTTTATACACAATGACGAATTAATCTCTTAACGATATTATGCCAAGGAAAATTTATCGTATAACAATTTTTGATTTATTAATTAAATTTTGTTTTCAGTTGCGAGTCTTGTAATTTTTGTAAAACTATTTTTATTTGATACTTTTTAAATTATTATATTTTTTAATTATTAGACTCGAAATGAGGCGAAAAATGATGCCTCAAATTACACAATTCATTCTGAGTACTTTTTTTTTCTTTTAAGCCATGAAAAAACACACATTTTCGTTTTTTACAGTTGTCGATACGATCAATCGTTCCTAAGATATTACAGATTAAATTAAAAAATGAAAAAATTGGCCCATTCCGGCAAGAATTTTTTTTTCATTGAAAATATTCTTAGTTTAAAAAAAGAACTGATAAAAAAAAAGAACTGCTGCGGAAAACTAAGGTTTTTGCATATAATTTTGTAATTAGAAAATTTAAAAATCAATAGTATCATCAATAAAAAAAAATAAAAAAAAAAAATCGTGTCCATTTTGATGTGACTTTTCATTTGATTCGTGACACGATTCTCGAAGTTTGTTCTCGACAAGATAGAAAAAGCTCAAGCAGAGTCAATCAATCATCCCCCAAAGCATGACACCGTTTGTCGTTGATATACAGAGAAACGTCCCCCCTCTGTATCGTTACTTTTTTTTCTGAGATACGATCGCCACCACCGTTTACCTCACGAACTCGCCCCTGTCCGAAATTCCGCAACGTTGACTCCCTCGATTCTCGTGTGGAAAGGCGTATCACCAGAGCGCCGTCGTATATGATGTCGCATATATATATATATATATTCACCAAGGCAACATAGAGAGTATAGAAGGCGTCGAACGTCGCCGCGTCGCGGATGCCCCGACGTCGAGTCGACTCTCATTGGTATTCCAAGTGCGGCGACCAGCCTCCGCGCCACTTTGCGAAAAAATGTGAACTTAATAAGAAAAGCCTTAAGGAGCCCGAGAGCTTTTGTCGGGCTTGCTTGTACCACATCTAACCCCCCCGTCCCCTCCCGCCCCCTCCGCCCTTTGCGCTAGAACCACCCTTACATCAGAGTCTCGTGGCGCAGCAGCCATCCAACGACAACCGCAAACACCCCTCTCACTCGCCTCTCGGCGCCGATAATCTATTCATATTTTTGCGGAGACTCCCGCGGATTTTCAAAGCCACCCCGCGTTCTCTCTTCCGCCCACCCTTCAAAGAGATTTTCCTGCCACCTCTGAAAGCCCCCTCGATTTTTTCCCTTTCTCTCCGACAAATTTACCTCAAACATACCTCGAGAGCGTGTTCGCACATTCCTTTTTCTTCGTTTTTTCTTTGTCTTCTTTTTTTTTTTTTTTTTTTTTTTTGTGGCGAACGATTTAATTCTCCGGAAATTCGTGACTCTGTTCGCGAAAGTTGTTAGGGGGTCTGTTAAAGAGTCGCGTTTTAAAACGTGACGGTGGTTGGGTCAAGTTTGTTGTGAATCATTGGATGCGGTCGGGGAGAACCAACTTCTCGGTTTTTCTCATTCTCCGACACTGCCACTCCTCCCCCGCCCCCTCTACTCTTACCTCCTGCGGTGTAATGAAGGAGACGTCAACGAGCCCTATCCGCACTCAATTAGCGTGGATTATAAGGGAGCCCCTCTCTCGTTCACCTAACCATAGACTATTTAGACTCTTCGGATAAGCTACACTTTGTCAGAACTTTATATTTTCATTTAGTCAAATCATAATAGAGCAATTGGAGAACGGTAAAATTATTTTTTCACAATATTTTTAAAAAGGCTGAAAGGTAAAACCTTGCAAATTGCTTCCTCATTACTCAGTATCAATTAGTGGATCAATATTGGCTTCCTCATAGAAGGAAGCCCGATATCTACTAATTTACAAAAGTTACAGCGTGAAAACGATTTTTTCTCATATTTTCAAAATGCTCCAAAATCTAAAATTCCAAATCGATTCTCATCAAGTATAATCCCAAACATTGTTGTATGATAGCCCACTTGTATGCCAAATTTGAAGAAGATTTATAAAAAATTACGACAGTTATCGTGCTTCCAACGAAATCTGCACATACGCACAGACAGACAGACATTTTCTCTAAACCACTTTTCTGGACATTTTGGATAATTCTGAGTGTCAACGTGAAAAACTCGAAAAAAAAAATTGTTTCATGAAAACATAGCTTCCTCTATGAGCATGTAAAAAAAATGTATCGTTCGTAAATAATAATTGTTAGAGTGCAGAAAGTTGGATTACAAAAATTGCTAATCTATTGTTTCTTTTTTTTTACACCTTTTTAAAAAAGGGAGATGCGCCATTTAATGATGATAAGTTGATCGACTGACAGTTTTCTATGTCGCGAATATTTTCGAAAACAACGAAAAATTAGCTCAACCCATTTTGACTGTGTGTCAAAATGTTGGTAATATCAACATTGGACGCGATTTAAAAAAAAAAGTACACAAATTATTTTTTATCAACTGACTGGTTGAGAAGTTACTTTAATAAAAAAAAAATGTCATCAAAGAAGAGTCCTAAATAATATTCAAAGGTGACTCACCCAATCTATAATTTCCCATTTAAATAACGTTTCACTTACATATGCCTCATATTTATTTATCCAAACCATCGTAGCTCATATATGTCCTATCGACAATCATTCGGAAGATCTTCATTTCACTCGTCAATATAAATATACATTAGCCAAGAGATACTGTAATTTCCGCAGTTCATTAAGATTGTATTGGGCCCACGGCCAAAATGCAGTACTGTGGAATGTTGCCAGAGTTGATGAAAAATCCTAACGCAGATATATAGAAGCGATGGAGCGAAGTGGTCCAGTGGATAGGATGTGGGAACGAACGGCCAATGGAGGCGAAGATGTCGAGGAGAAAAGGTCGACAAGTCGAAGAGGGACACCAGCTGGCGTTGCGTCTTGTCGAGGGCATTAATCATCGAAGTATCTAAATGACGGGATTCCGATGTATTACCATATAAATGACATCATATTTCTGGTCAGGTTTCCCCAGTTTGTCGGGGTGCCCGGGCATCTCACTCTCTCTCTCTCTTTCTCGCTTGGGTGATGTATGGAGGAGGGCATATTGGCGGGGCCACCCACCTACTACATCACCCCTATCGCATCGCTCTCGCTCACTTACTCTCGCTGTTTCTCTTCGACTATTTCTTCTCTCACTCGATCTCTCTCTCTCTCTCTCTCTCTCTCTCTCTCTCTCTCGATGGACCAGTTCTCTATCGGCTTTTGCCATCGTCGCTCCGTATTGAACCTCAACTACTTATAATAACACGAGAGAAATATGTGTTCTTCAAATTGCAGATTCAGCTAATTCCTTGCCAAGTGTAACTAAAGTTTTTACGGATACTGAAAAAAAAAACATTGCCGGCGTATTTTCGTAGCCGACATTGATTTCGGTACAGAAAACGGTTGGAAGGAATCTTGCACAATGTCTCCTAATTTTTGGGCAATTTTGACAAGTGATTTCGTGAAAATTCTTTTTTGCGAGATTTTCATGTTAGGATACTCACGATGAGTAAATGTCGAGAAAAGTGGTTTAGAAAAAATGTCCGGATGGATATGGTGAAATTTTATTTAAACTTTGTAATTTTCGAAAAAAATGCCTGTAAGTGTTCTAGATGCCTTGTTAGTTATCGAGCTAAATAATTTTTTACAAATAAAGCTATGTTAAAGGAGCAACGTTAATGAATTAAATTTGAAATGAATCGACATATGGGTTCAGTTTAGAAGAAAAAAAATTAAATAAAGTGAAATTTTCTATTGATGTCGAAAAATAACATTGAGCGCTGTCTACGTAGTACAAAATTTGGTGATGAACGATAAATGTGTTCGGATTTTGGTGCAATTTGAATTTTCAATTTCAACACATTGAAATACAAAAAAAGATCAATAGAATATAATTTCTTAACATCAAAATTAAATTGTTACTATAAAGGCTTGAAAATCGCAACTCCTACAATATTTAACATTATGATTTCAGAGTGGGATTCATGATTTCCTAATTCACACACTCGTACATACGTATATAATATTCGAGTGATTAGAATCTCGGTATGATGGATTTCGCGTTCGCGGCGTCTAATTCACATTTTGCTACGTACGCCAGGCAATGAGACCTTCCGTATATGCGATGCCGGGAGATCTGCAATTTGCAGATGAGAGAGAGAGAGAGATTCCGAGCTCGGTGCGAACGTTGATTCTTCGCGTTATTGAAGATACCGCGAGGCGCGCGTGCTCACCACTGACGGGATATGCGTGCTATTCGATAGAGATTATTATGCGAAACTTATATGCAGCCAAAGGGCAGCGTATGTTTTGCACAGGTGTCCCATCTACTGCTGAGAGTGTGATAGAGGGCAGATGCTGCAAGAGATTATATATCCCCGTTGTGCCAGTTCCGCATTATATATATATGTATACGCCTGACGTGTATCTGTTAATTTAAATACTAGAGAAAACTTTGCAACGCGAGTGTGTTCATCTACAGCAAATTCTTCGTTCACATCGAACTTCGAAGCATACATTCTTAATTGCCTATCATTTGTGCGAGGATATCGAACGGAGATTATTTCCCGAGTGAAATCGTTTCCGATTACTTCGAGGAGTTTCAATATAAGAATGTAAATAAAAATTGTAATTGGCTCTGCCATGTCTTTTTTTATTCAGATTTTTCCAATGTACGTGTATTTTATTTCATAACTAATGCTAAATAAAAGCAATAAAAAGCTTTAATTCGAGATTATTCAATCAAAATTTCAAGACAAGTGTCTTTACGCCATTTTTTACCATAAATATGGTACACGTTAAGTACGCCAACGAAAATTGTATCAATTGAATTCCCACAAAATGTTTTTTATTCAGTACGAATTGACGGATAAAGTGAGAGGATTCGTCGGCATAAAGTCATACAAGGCATACGTATATCTACGCGCACACGCGTAGCGTTCTTTCGTACATCAAGCGCCGTTCTCGCGTATATATGTATATACCGCAAAGCCTGTATAGTGAGCCGGGCCAAACGGTCTCTCGCGGGTATATTTCAATTATTAGAGGGAATTACTCGGAGCGTCCATCATCTTCTACACTTATTTTCTGTTCACGACCACCGAGAGACCCCGTGCGAGTGCAAGCGCGCGCGCGCGCGCGCGCTCGGTGCATTGCATCGCGTCTTCTTCTATCTCTCGCTGTTCGGTTTGGGTCTCGAAGCTGGGCTCGCGGAGAAGAGTGCCCAGGAACGCGTGGTGAGAGACCTCTAAGCCCAGAGAGCAGCAAAACTCTTTCTCTATTGCGAGCCCCCCCCCCCCCCCCTCTCCCTCCTCTCCCTCTCCTCTCCCTTTCCCTTCCCTTTACTCGCTCCCGCTTCATGGAGATGATCCTACGAGGTTATACGCGAGAGAGGCTCCGCGCGCAGCATCAGGCATCATCAGAGAGTGCATCATCAGAGCGGTGAGAAAATAGCCTTCAATTGTGATTACAGGGGCGGCGAGGGATCGCCTCGGCTGGATCGCGTCGGCTCCACGCCAGTTCTCTTGCGCGATGTCCGTTCGTCCACATCCATCCATCCACCCATCAGGTCCCTATATACATGTGTCCAGTCCACACAGTTGTCCAGCATCCGTTTGTCTCGCGACTGCATATGTGCATGTGTGCGCCTGTACAGCTATAGTGAATTTCGTGGAGCATCGAAACACAGACGCAAAAACGGCATCGATTCGATGTTCTCTCGCCTCGACCGAGAGACGAGCGATTGAAACTTTTAAGTAATTTGTAGGATTCACCGCGGCTTGTTGCTCAAATTCTTCGGTGTAATCGGTAATACACTTATGAAGTAACCTGAAATTTATATACGAATCTCGATACTCATATTTTTTCTTTTTTTTTTTTAGGATTCTCGTAACGTTTTGTACTCACTAGGATGATACAAATTGACGCTGTCCTGGCTAGACGATGTGCTTACCTGAAACAGGCAAACGAATATAACATTAGAATTTAGAAAATAAAATGTCACTTCTGTTTTTATAATGATAAAAAAAAAATTTGCCGGATTTAAAAATAAAAAAAAATTATTCTGTTCAACTCTCATGATGATTTATTAAATATTAAAAATTTCGTTTGAGAAGAAATCGAAAATGTCTCGCATTATTAATAATTTATGTGCAACAATAACTAAAGCAAAACAATAAAATCTTGTGCACCTCTCAGACAGCAAGAGAGCCCGAGGGGTACCACGTGAATTATACGAGGGGTGGCACTCTCACGGCACCTCTAGCTGATTCTACCTAATCCGGTAATGCGACGGGGCTATATGCTATATGACTAGGATCTGAAGGGGATGAGGAAAAGGGTGTCTCGTCGGTGTCGCCTCTACTCGCGCGCACTCGAGATGCCGGGAGGCCTTCATTACGAAATCACTCCCACGAGAGTCATCCTGTCACATCTTCCTGGCTTCTCGCTCCGTTATACTTATAACTATCCGGGCGGTGTATCTTTTCCTTTACGCTTGGGATTGCACGCCGAGGAAGCCAAGTATGGCTCTAGACAATACACTTTCTTGGATTCTACACTCGTAAATTTTTATTTTTATTCCAAAATATCCGACAGATGCTTACCAAAAAAAAAAAAAACACATTTCTAATTATGTACGATTTTTTAAAGCAAATTATCGAACGACACATTTTAAAAATCTGAAAAAATGCTGAAAAACCTTTTTTTGAAAATAATTTTTTTTTGGTAACCGAGCCAAAGTATTCCGGCAATTCCTTCTATTTTTATTCGGCCTATTTTCAACAACCGACAAAGTGGAAAAATAATCGTAGACATTGAAAAATGTTTTTAAAAAAATTGGTGCATTTTAGACTTATGTCAATAATATTAAAAAATGCCAATCGAAAGGGCGAAAAGGGAGCCAGATTGAAACCACGTGGAACGCCCCGTATACAACACATTATATAATAAAATAATACAGACGTATTATTTTTGCATCAATTAAAATGAAGTATAACGCTAAGTGCGCTACAAATTCTCCAGCAATTTTGTGTGCCCGTGCGTGGTGCAATGAATTTCGCGGAGAATATCTCCGTGTCGCACGTGCGAAATGTAACGACGCAACCGCGACGAGTGCCGTAAGGATTTTAGAACGAGGATTTAACGTAGCCGTTAAGAGGCCACGAAAAGCCTTTTGCCAACAGCAACGCGAAAACCCCTTTTGAGTTTTGGCCCGTGGCACTAACGGGACCGCCAAGGGCGCATCTTCTTCGGGAGTTAACCGCCAAGTTTTCACTAATGTTTCTTGTTCCGACTACCCCTAATGCTTCTGCTTAAGCCATACCGCTCGCGTTACAACGCTATGGGATCTCGAGGCAAAAGTGCGAGTACCTTGTTACACACTCCTTTACCTGAAACTCCGTAACGCTCTTCCCGAGCTTTGCGTTATATAATAGTAAAGAGAGAGAGAAGGCAGAGTTTCCGCATCTACGGTGAACACCCTCGAGACACACCAAGAGTAAAGCCGCGCGAATTTCGCGCCACTCTTGTACCCCATTCCGGTGTACCATAAAGCTAACAGTTCCGGAGATCCCAAAAGAGTTTCAACGGCTCACCGTTTATTAATCGTAACTCGTCCGAAGGCTGAATAAAAAAAAAAATGAAAAAAAAAAGAAAGAATAACGAAAAAAAAAAACGCACATTGTGTGCATAGCCTCGTTCACATTGACGACGTCCGTAACTTGAACTTTTTAGGGGTCATGAAAACGAGTACGAGTCAATAAAGTACCGGAAAGTATTCTCTTTCCGGATTCAGTAGCAGTCACGAAATAAGCGGGCATGAAGCCATTTTTATCTGCTGCGGGAATATGTATGGGGCATTCCAAGTCAACCCACTTGGTCATCGGATAGACCCCTTCGGACAAAAAACAAAAATCTTGACAAATTTTTTTTCGCACATCTTTTAATGCAAAGAAATAAGAGGATACATTTTTTTTTTCAGATTTCAATCACTTGGTCATCGGCCTGATCGATTCCAAGGGCCTTCCAAGTCAAGAGAGTTCACTTGGAATATCCTCTATATATGGGCATCCCATCTGCGGCTGGGAAAATAATTCAAGGCGAAAATTCTCTTTTTCGCGTATGGGGAAGACAGATACAGAGAGTGCAAAGGGAGCAACAGCCTACGAGAGAGAATGCAGCACGAGTGCAGCACCGTTTTATAAGCATGTGAGAGAGAAAGAGAGAGAGAGAGAGAGAGAGAGCGAGAGAGAGAGCAGGAAAGACAGACGAATAGAACGAAGCAGAAGCGACGAGTAGAGTAGCTGGAGAGCCCCCGCGGTCGGGACCACAGGAAATTTGCAATTTGCATTTAGCGAGTAGGTATGCGAGACCGAAGCGTAGCACACAGCGCACCGAGAAGCGAACCAAGAGCGGAGGAGATCGGGCGCAAAGCGCGAGTCGAGGGCACGCGCTCTTTGCGTTAGCGCGTGCGCGCCCACCTGAGAGCGATTCGCTCTTTTATCCCTCTTTGCTCTCTCTCTCTTTTTTTCCTATTTCCCGTGTCTTCTTCTTTTTGCTTAAACACAGCATGCAATATGACGTCACGGAAAACAGGATCGTCTGGAAGTAAAATGAACGTTGAGAGGTGCAGAAGAGGCACATCGGGACCGATTGTTTTACGTTAATAATACCATTCCAAAGAGGCTAAAAAATTATTTTGCCCAATTTAGAGAAATGTCTGTTATTAATAATCTGCTTAATTTTAAGTAATTCTCCAGCAGTTCTTGCAAACAGACTGGTTTTAATTTTATTCTTGCTAATTGCTTCCTCATTTTTTGTCCAAGGTACTAAATAATCAGGAAGCTATTTGCAAGGTTCTATTTTGCAGGTATTTTTTCATGAATTTCATTTGCAAAAATTAGATATTTTTATACAAACGTGATAAAATTCATTTAAGGGCAGTTAAAATATTTTTTCGACCAATGCAAAAATACGTCAACCTACTTTTGTAATAATGGTGAAGCGTATATATATATTTTTTTTTTTGTGAAAGGGAAATTAGTTTTTTACTGCGTCAAGGAAGATCAATGATTATGAAGAATCTCGTCTCTTGACGTACGTAAACTTGGATGAAATTAATTAGAGTTCGGCCGATATCGCGAGCACAGCGCGTGGCCATAAACAAGTAGAGATGATCGGACCATCATTAAAGGGGGAGGATGATGGGGGGGAGGCCGCGATGTAGCATCGATAATATAATGCATCTTCTCTCTGTTCTCCTCTTTCTTCACTCGGTCAGAGCATCGATGCACGTGTGATGCGTCCGACGATTTGCGCGTTGTTCAAAAGATGATGCGTTCGCAAATTTCCAAAGCATAAATTACGTACACATTTTATTTTTCATCCTTTTCTTTTTTTTTTTTTTTTTTTTACTCGTCTTTTGTTATTGACCTCTTCGAGCAAAAAGGGCTTGCAAAACGTTTATGAGATGTATAGGTAAATGATTAAATTACTCTTCTCTACCTCTGCGTCGAGGAAATATATGGCGCGTTCCAAGTCAACTCACTTGGTCCTCGGACGATGTTTTTTTTTTGGATATATTTTGGGTAAAAAAAGAGGTTATTTTTTGCAGATTTTTATCACTTGTTTTAGCGGAGAAAATAATTTTTTTTCCATTATTTTTGAATAAAAATTAATTTCGAACAGGATGAAATTTTTTTTTTCCTTTATTTTTGAGTATAAATTAATTTTGAACAGACTGCATTTTTTTTCATAAAATCTAGGACTAAAAACAAGTATTTCCATCATAGTTTGAAAGTGGGTCAAAAATAATTTTTTTTTTTTTTATTTTCAGACATTTTTTCCCCTAATTTTTGATGTAATTGAATTTTTTTTTCAATTTTATTTTAATTATTGTAAAAACAATTTCTACCACATGTTTTATTTTTCTTTTCTACAAGAAACCATAATTGAAATATTTTATTTTCAAAATTTGGAATTTTTGTTTTCTTCTAATTAAACAAAAATAAAAATGATTCTCGAGCCAATCTCAAACTACGATAAAAATACTTGTTTTCATTCCTAGATTTCATGAAAAAATTTTTTCGAATTTTAAACCCTAGATTCATTTTTACTCAAATTTTACAGAAAAAAAAAAATTATTTTATAGACTAAAAGAAATGCAAAAAATCTGAAAGAAATCCTCTTTTTTTAAACCATAAACAAGGCCAAAAAAAAAATTCGTCAACTAAACCAGAGGGGCTCAGACCCATGACCAAGAGAGTTGACATGGAATGCCCCATATTCTTCGAGAGAGCGAAATAGAGTGAGATTGATTATAAAGCGAACGAGAGTTCTACTATCGATATAACTAACATGCTCTGTGCGCGGCACTCTCGCGATAGTTATAAATAGCGTAGATCGTTTAATGTCCATAAGCATGTATATGATAGACGCGTATATACCACACGTCTGATGGGTAGAGGTGATCCTAATGCTCGCAGCTTATCGTGCGGCGTTAAGTACGTATACACGCCGAGGCGGCTGTTGGTATCCACATCCACGTGCTCTGCTCTCTCTCTCTCTCTCTTTCTCTTTCTCTCCGCGCGCGCGGGCTCTTTAACTCATATGAAGCCCTCGAGGAGTTTAAAGTATTACGCATATATACATACATTGGAGGAGGCATCAAGTCGACGACTGTACGCGCTGAGAGATTAAGCGGCTCTGGAGCGCAAATGTTGCGGAGAGGGCATAGAAGCGCAGCGCAACATCGCACGATAAACCAGGAGAGCACGATGAGCTCTCGGGATTATTAATTGTTAAACAATGATCGTTAATCATCGGACAAGAGCGAGAAGGGAAAGAGAGAAAGGAAAAGAGATCCAGTTCCGAGAGGCTAATATGCAGTGTTGTACCAGTCGACTCGGCTTGGTAATTGCGCGCACGCTCTTCTTGCAGTGCACAACCCTACATATAGTTATGGCACATCAGTGTGCCCTGGCTTCTTCTTGCGAAGCCTTTCGGTATTCAATACCGATATTTATGCACACGTTGTGTGATGCAAAGACTCGTCATTATATATATATATATGTATATATATATATATTTTTGCGAAGGGTCTCTCGTCGATCGAGACGAGCGAGCAGCTTTTGATTAATCGATTCATCTATTAATATTCATCCCCTCTAATCATCCTTCATAAATTTCACGTAACGAGTGTTAAACCCGTAATTACTTGTCGGTTTTTTTTTTTTTTTTTTTTTTTTTTTTTTGCGACTTTGAAGGTTATCGTTATTGCTTCTCGATGGCTTTTTGTCCGTCTATTGTTTAATCTAATTGCAGGGAATAATATTTATTCTGGGAGAAAGATTCGGGGTAGAGGAAACCAAAATTGATAATTTCATTTTTTTCATGGAGTTGACTTTGTGGACAAATTAAATTTCATGAGGAAGGAATGTCCAAAGTTTCACCTTGCATCATTTTTTACCTTCATTAATATTAGTATTATTAATTTCAAGATTTTTATTTTCTAATTTTTATTCTAATTGAAATGGCTATTTTCAATTTGATTTCAAGTATCGAGCAAATTTTCAGCGTCCTACTCTCAAAATATGGGAAACTTTTTTCGTACCACATTTTATTTTTCTTTTTTTCTACAAGAAACCATCATTCAATTTTTTAATTTTCAAAATTAGGAAAAAATTTTGTTTTTCTTACATTAAAAAAAAAAAAAAATATTCTTGGCTCTGAAACTACGATGGAAATACTTGTTTTTAGTCCTAGATATTATGGAAAAAATTTCAGAAATTTAAACCTGGTCGAAATATTCATTTTTACTCAAAAGTTATGAAAAACAAATTATTTTATCGGGTAAAACGAGTGATAAAAAAATCTGAAAAAAATAACCTCTTCTTTTCTGGACCAAAGTATGCCCAAAATAAAATTCGTGCCGATGACCAAGTGAGTTCACTCAGAATGCCCCATATATTTGTCATCAAACGACGTGATTAGCAGTTATGTATGATTTATTTTTAATTCTCCACGAATTACGCGTATGATGAAGAGCGACTCTAATTAGAAAAAAAAAAAAAGAAAAAACCGACAACGCGTGTGTTTCACATTTGAGTGGCTCTCGAGTTTATGTGTGACACTCAGAGCCTCAGAGAGCCCTCGCGGCGCGCTTCGTTCTCGCTCCGTCCGCGACGTGACATCATTCTCATCTCGTGTCGCGCCTCTGGTATATACGTACTCTCCGTTGGGGACTCACTCGGTCCTGCCGAGGAGGTTAGCTCGCATCCAATATTAGTATAGTTGAATAAACGTAATTAATGGCGTGGAGGTAGCGAGAGACCAACGAGCGTATAGCCTACAGAGGCTCCGTTTTGTGCGTTCCTATCGTAAAACTGCTGGTGAACGCGTGCGTCGCGAGACGCATATACCGGACGAACAGGCACGCACGCACTTTTACTACTGCCTTTGCGTCGTCGTCTATTGGCGAAGAGAGTCATTGCACCACCAAGCACAAAACCAGAAGACGACATATCTACCGAAGTAGACACGAGTCTACGACGATAGACCCGATGATGAAGATCCGCAAACTTGCTTTTGTCCGACTCTCCGGAACACGAAGAACCGGGATCTCGGGCGTTTATACCCAGTAGAGTAGGTAAACATGTATGTGAGCAGAGCTGGAGAGACTGTCGCGAGATGATGGGTGCGAGATTCTCAGGACCTTAGACAGATTCCAATAATTCAATATATACATTATGTACCATTGTGGTTTAAAAAAAAATCTCCTTTCCTTTGCTTCCTGAGGTGGCATTGTGAAAAATGAAATTTAATGAGGAAGCAGTGTGTAAAGTTCTACTACTGGATCATTTAAAATTTTAATTAGCACTTTTTTCTATCTTCTTTGGCTCATCTTTTTCTTCTGTCTTCAAAAAATAGGTTCATTCAATATACACATTGTAAACTATGAGTAGAGCGATTAAAAAAAAAATGTTATATATTTTTTTATTTAAATCTCTCCTTTGATGAGCTTCCATTTTTTCTTTCCACCAAAGTAACTTCTCATCCAGTTAGTTGATTAAAAAAAAAAAAATACAACGTTTTTTTAATCACCCCAGCATAAAGTATATGAACTCGAGCTCGGAGTTTATCCAATCCTGTTTATACGATTGCCTTGCGACTCGTAGCGAAAATGTCCTCACCAGGCTTGATTGATGACGAGCGGAACACGGCGCGTCATCAACATTGGCGTGTTTGCTTGGTCTACACCGGAGACTCTTTGCTTTTATTATCGGCAAAGCAACAGTAGACGCGGCAGATTGTAGCGTTAAAGGAACCGCTACGTACTTTTGATACAATGAAATCATTTACGACGAGTGTATCAGAGACACACCAGATGGGAATTGAGATGCCGGAGTGGATATACCGACGAGACAGTATCGACGATGATATGTCTGCTCGTCACTCATACGTATTCATTGAATACGACGTGTTAGGTATGACATTATACCCGTCTACGGGACAGTCCGAGCCATCTGAGAATATTTCGCTTCGGTTATAGATATATTGGCGGGAGTATTGGAGACGTGCGAGAACTTGTGTCGTCTGTCATTCGCGGTTCTATAATATAGATGATATACGCGAATGAATCACGTATGCCACATTAAGTTACACATACTTCGAGACTCTTATATGTGAGCTACGATACGCGTGAATATATGAATAAACGAAACGATCGCACACCGAGAAAGAGCGCGCGGTTATACTCTTCGCGCACGAGCATATAACGTGCCTGCACAGAGGAGTCACTGCTTTCTATTCCCACGCGATTACTTGGCGAAGTTGGTGGCGGCTTGAGAGCTCATGAGAGATCACTTCTGGTCCCGGTGTGTTGGTTGGTTACTTGGTTCCATGGGCGCGCGCGCGAATCTCGGATGAGAAATTCATTTCTGACTGTCTCCCGCGTCGCCTCTTCCTCCCCGCGTATGGTCGTTATCTCTCCTGTCGATCGACACACTGACGACTCTCCTCTCCGACTTCTCATCTTTCTCGAGTGCACTCACTCGACGATTTACCGTTTCGCAATGTAACGGCCGAGTATGATATATAAATACGGGCGGCACCTGGTTTCGTTCTGGATCCTAACCGTTGACCCTTCAGATTGGTTCCGCAATTTTTTTATACGATTATTTGAGAAAATCTGAAAACGATTCTCAAAGATCATGTGTTGGATGAAAAAATGTTCTAGCTGCTGAAAATTAATGAGGAGGCAAATGTGCAAAGCTCTACTTCTCAACTTTTTGTCATTGTGGGTGAGTAATACTCGGAGGATCTAAATATGCGTACAGTTTTTAATGAATACATCGAGAGAAGGAACCAGCAATGTAATATGTAGTAACAAACAGGAACGGAAGGTCCAGATCGTAAAACCGAAGCCGCGGAAGGTTCCGAAGTGAGAGAGTGTATGTCGGACGAGGCAAGAGATCTGCGTGAGTCTCGCGCAGGTGGTACCCGTTGACCGTTGTCTGTCTATACAGCATAGCAGGGTTATTAATAACAGGCTTAATCAATTACAAGCCCTTCGTGGTGTCCTGTAAAGTCCAACGAGATCTCTCTGAAACGAACTATGGTGTGGTCCAAAGGTTCGTCGGCTGTTCAGGGGGCTGAGCGCGTAAACGCTCGTCGTTCGGACGAGGCGCCGCGACGAGACGTGCTTCGGTCGACTCGTAAAACTCATCTGCGGTCATCCGCCGCCACCACCACCACCGCCACCTCCGCAATATTATATAGCTCCCTTTACAGAGGACCTCGTGTCCCACAACGATGAATCGTTATCCTTTTCAAAATTGTCGATAAACTCTATCTACATCAATACTACTTTCTACAATAATTTTAGGTATGAATTTTTGGCAAAGGCTTCGCTCTAGGAGAGGAAGCTAAAATTGATCAACATACTTCCTCATAGAAGTAGTTTTATAAAAGATACTAAACTCTTGAACTTTGTAGATTTTATTTTTCAAATTTCCTTGTAACGTCTGTGTGCTTTTAAAATCAACCCAAGTTGAAATGGTTCTTTCAGAGGTTTATCGAAGGGTCTAGAAACCTCGTCTCACTCTGCAGAACCTAATCACAGGTTAAAACATAAAAGTTTCACTCTGCGATACTCTCCGTTCACTCCAATTGGGTAATAAATGCCATTCCCGGAGGGTCTGCGAAGGGTTTTCCCACTTCGGTTACCCAAAATTTAGGGTGAATGGAGGGCTTAAATTTCAACTCGGGAATTTCGTGACAACAGTAATGTGAAAAAAAAAATTGTTCGATTAAGAGCTAATTCTTGGTAATGTTAGGTCGCTGAAGATCACAGTCGCAGAAGAACACGGAGGACTAAAAGAAAATATTGCAAAGTTCAACGAACCTCTGAGTCTGCACCAGACAGGTTTAGTATTAATGCGTAGTCGGGGGTGTATAAAGAATGGTCAAAGAGTTGTGCGTTTAAAGTGCAGTGGAATAGTGGAGTACAGGTATAGGAGGAAAGAAGCTGCGGGCGTATACGGGTGTGTGCTGCTTGATGAAGGACGAAGTTCGACAGATGAGAAGAGAGTGAAGCAGAGAAGAGATGGCTGCGGAAGGTTACTGCTGCTGAAGCTGATGCTGCTGCTGCTGCTTGAGCTTGGAGATTCTCGACTGCCTCGTGTACCGGGAAAGCAGCGGGAGACCCCTTAAGGTAGGACGCCTCCTTCTTCTTGCGATACCTAGCTGCGCCTTGACGACCTGAAAAGCCTCTCTTGCACTCTCCGTGTAAAAGATCGCCCCGATGCTTCTGTCTTTTACTCTGTGTTTCTCTCGCGGAGGGTTCCCTCGCGTATATATCCACGTCCGAGACTCCTACAAGTTAAAGAATGAACTGCTCGATACGTGAGATGACTTCTCGTTCAACTATTACTAGAACGAGAGAATTCGCAACGTCAATCTCGCGCGATCGTTTAATCGGATTTCATCGATCTCGTGTACAATCTCGGGCATTGGTCAAATTATTTGTAAACCGAATTTCGCGTCTGCGATTTGTTTTTTTGTGATATTTCAATTTCGTCGGCAAGCAGTTAGAATAATTCGCAGATAGAACAGTTCGGTTTTTTGTACTTACAAAAAATATTCTACCTTCGAACTGACTAATATCGCGTGTGAATTTTCGCCGTCGTTTCCTCAACGATCAACGTTCGAAAAAAAAAATCATCAGGAAGAGATATAATTGTTTGAATTCCTGTATGGAAGTCGGGGTGCAGGATATGTAATAATCGAAATTACAATAACGGGACGGTTGAGTTCGAGCGCGTTTTATCAGTGTACCATCAGTGTGTTCACATTCGAGAGCGTATACAGAACGTTTACGTACTACTATGTACCGCGAATCGGGTCCGCGAATATGGCCTACACACACGCGCATACACACAGACAATCGCGCGGGGGACATTTGCCAATTCCGCACTCGCGTTGCATTAAAGCCTCGAGGCACGTGCTACGAATGGTCGGTTATTACGCACGCGAATTAGGCGCCTACTTGCGCCAGCAGCAGCAGCAGCAGCAGCAGCAGCAGCAACAGCAACAGCAGCCCGGCATTACTCTGCGCCTCATTTTGCTCTTGGTCTCTTGCATATACGCCAAGTTAGCATTCGCAATTCGACTCTCTGGTTGAATAATCCACGCGCATATCCACAATTTGGCGACGGGAATGGTCATTCGAAATTCTCTTGCGTCAAATTTTATAGAATCGTTGACTATGAAATCTTAATCATGTCACACGAATGTTCCCTCTCGCGTATAGCAAACGACAAAACGATTGTCCTCGTAAAAAAAAACGCTGCGGAACGATTCGCCCGTTTCTTTTATTAACATATTCCCGCTTCTTTCACCTCTAAAAGAAAACTTCCCGGTAAAAAAAAAACAGAGGCGAAGATTACGGGCGCCCTGTGATGCTGGATGATATACAAAACGGCCCGTGTGCGAATATTCGTTATTTGTAATAAAAGAATAAACTTGGCCGCGGAGCTCTCGCTATATGGGATCGTAAAGTCGCGGGCGGTTTGCGCCGGGGTTGTTACATGAACGGCGCAACGACCGGCACCCTTCTCTCGGTTCTTCTCTCTCGTAACATAGCCCGGTGAAGCATGATCGCAGGGTATGCATGGAACTCTTTTGTGCGAACGCTGGATACGCAATAACTCGAATATACCTTTTTTTTCTTCTTTCATCCAGCGCTTTCGTGCCTAGATGTTTCCGTGACTCAATTTAGCCTCTGAGGATGTCAAAACTCAGCATGCTCAGTTCGATGTTTCAGAGCTTTTTTACCTGTCATTCGCGTGAGTCTCTGAGATAAGACAACGATCCTAACACTGAAGACGGACAACGAGCCGGAGAAATATGTTTCCCGGCCATCGCGGTTTCGAGTGACGGCTCGCTCTCGGTGGCTCTCTCTCGCTTCTCTTTCTTTTCTACCACTCAAAAGACGGGAGCGGAGTTGGCCTGTGGACGCAAACATCGAGAGAAACATGCCCCACGGGAACACAAGGAAGAGAGGCCGAAACTCTCGCGAGAGAGTCGTCGCAACATCATAAGATCAGAGGTGTGGGTTTTCTCCGGTTGTACCCAAGATGACGACGACGACGACGACGACAACGAGTAACTCTGTGAAACAAAAAGAATGCTGTAGCAAAAGAGAATGAGAGAAGACGCAGAGGAGGACAAAGAAATATGCGAAAAAAAAAAGAGAAGAACGAAAGAGTTCGTTACACTCGGGCGAGGAGAAACCGCGCCAAAAGCGAGGGACAAAAGAATAGCAGTATAATAATACTCCGGTACGTATGAATTTTGGAAGGGACTCTGAGTGCGTTGGGTAGATCACTCTGGTTGCTCTGGAACTCATATACGGATGATTTAGACAAGTGATAGTAAGGGAAGAACAAGGAAAGTCTGAAAGAAGAATTGTTTCTTATTTTTTTTTTGTGCATACCTACTTGACGGTCCAGGTCCGAGTGGTGTATTACCCAAATAGCCTATAACCATCGAACTTGAACTTCAGAAGGGACTGCAAAAGAAGGGTGTGGCGAGATGAGCTACTCCATCCGATCGGACGTACTCAGGAACGCTCGCTCCTTGAGTACTACAAATATTGACCCCTCCGGGGCGGTTTCGTTAAACGACTCCCGCGCGAGTGAGAAAGGTATCCAGTATATGAGGGGGTTTGGGGAAGCTTTTCGAGGAGACAGGGTCACCAAAGAGCGAAGGAGCAGATTTAGTGAATTGATCAATTAAGATTTTCGCTTCTTTCACATTTTTTTGCATTATTTTCTTTGTTGACTAATATGCCTTTCTGAACGAATCAAGAAAGATCATTTACAGTTCTAGTGTCTTTCAATCCTGAGTTCATAACTGTGCAATTCAACTCGACATTTGGTCATCCCTTTTTGATTCCAACAATTTGGTTTAATTACTGTCTTTTAGATCGTCGTGACTTCTGCCCACAGTAGTGATTACTTGCAACGTTTTTCTTTTCTTTTCTTTCCTTGTGATGACATTGTCGGTGACGAATATATTTCAGAACATGTGTCTAACTCTAGGCGCCCTAATTGCATTTCAGCGCAGTGGATGAAATTAATTTGCGCAATAATTATACATTTATACATTGCTGTATACTTGAATGTCGCACTACAGTGATCGGATGTCGGAATGAATTGAAAACTTCAAGTGGTCACAGTTGCAAATGTTCCATTTACAGCTTTCCATTTACCATATTATTCGCAACCTTGACTTTAACAGGTCGCACCTCATTTTCGCAATGAAATAATTGACATCTTCTGGCAGGAAATTTTCTTTTTGGTGGCTCAATTGATATGGAATGCCTCTCATATAGTGGGGACACTAAGCAAAAAAAAAAGCTTCTGAATTGCAAAAATGTTACCACCACAAAAGCTTCCTCTATGAAGGAAGCAAAATGTATTACAGCAAAGTGATGTCCCACTGATTGTGAGATATATATTCACTGGATGTTTTGTATACTCTGTACTGTGCAATGCTTATTCCGAAGCCGTGCGGTACTTATAGATAATTTTATCAGTGCGACACACTCGAAGCTCCATAAGAAACCTCGAGTTAAAGGAGGCACATTCACGGAACAGAAATTGTAGAGGCACCAGACCACACGGGACACGTGTTCGAGTACAGCCGATGTCAGATATAACAGTGGAAAAAAGCGCTCGCTTAGAAGGCAAAATATCTTTTCACCTTCGTACTAGAGGGTTGAATACACGATAAGCGCGTGCTCGCCGCTCATGACTACACGAATTCTCATGATATACCACAAGCTAAAGCCTATATAGCCTCTCTGCTGCGTCAGAGATTTTTAAAAGTGCAGACTGCGCTCTTCGGCTTCTCGCCAGACTCAACATTATTGCTGCGAGCAGGGAACTCACCGGAGTAGATATACACCTCTCGCGCCATTCACTACCACCTACTATACCTACTTACACTGCACTACTATAGGATATTTCTTGGCCAAAGAACATTACGTACGCACATGTGTACGGGGCATTCCAAGTCAACTCACTTAGTCATCGGTCTAATCCCGAGGGATTAGTTGAGGAATTTTTTTTGGGCATATTTTGGATTAAAAAAGGTTGATATTTTTTTGCAAATTTTTAGCACTTGTTTTACTCTATAAAATAATTTTTTTTTCATTAAGTTTTGAGTAAAAATGAATTTCGAGCAGGTTTAAATTTCTGAAATTTTTTCCATAATATTTAGGACTAAAAACAAGTACTTCTATCATAGTACGAGTGTGGGCCGAGAATAATTTCAATTTTTTTATATTTTAAGGAAAAAAAAGTTTGATAATCAAAAATTTCAATAAAATTGAAATGGTTGTTTTTTTCAATTTTATTTTATTTGTTGGACGAATTTTCAGCGTTTTACTCCCAAAATATGGGAAACCCTTTTTTTTACCACATGTTTTATTTTTCTTTTTCTTTAATTTGCAAAAAAAAAATAGAATAGAAATAATTCGCGGCCTACTCTCAAACAACGATGCAAATACTTGTCCTTAGTCCTCGATTTTATCCAAAAAAATTCAGATTTTTAAACCTGGTTGAAATTCATTTTTACTCAAAAGATATGGAAAAATAAAAATATTTCATAGGATAAAACAGGTGATAAAAATCAGAAAAAAATATCCTCTTTTTCTGAACCAAAATATGCAAAAAAAAAAAATCGTCAATCGAATCCGAGGGGGTCAGGCCGATGACTAAGTGAGTTGATTTGGAATGCTCCGTATATAGTATAAACACATGTAGCCAATGCGATTATATTAAACCTATACGGAGTTATACAGCATATAGCTATATATGAAGTCTCGCAGCGCGTAAGTTGATATACGAGGTACCGGGAGATGCGAGGGGTGGTCGCGGAGAGGCAGTGAGTCTGAGAGACTTTGCTCTATCTTCGTCCCGCCAAGTTGTATGTGAACTTTTCGACGAGAGAGACAGAGAGAGAGAGAGAAACTCTCTCTTTCTCTCTTTCTCAAAGAGAGCGTGAAAGGGTCAGAAATTCCCGGAACATGAGTGCGCTCATCGCGGAAAGAGGGCCTAGAGTTCTGCGTGGTCCAGCATTGCTAGCTCTCCGCGTGCTCTTTCGATCCTTGCGAGCGTTTTACCGCGAAAAGCGCCTCTTCTCTCGCATCTTGTTGGACAATCTCTGCGCGCGACGAGATATCGTCGTACGCTAAGCAACCTCGGATGAGCTAGAGAATGCCGAAAACACTTCCTCTCGCTGCTATAAGCGAGTAAGTATATGACATTCGTCTCGGAGCTCGCCCTTTTTCTTTTTCATTTTTTTCCTCCTTTATTCTATGCACTATGCTAGCCGGAGTCTCTTCTCTCGAGTGTCCTGATGTTTGACTCGTGTAGAGAGAAAAAGAAAGAGAGAGAGAGAGAAAACTTCCCGGAACTGCGCACGACGGACGGCGAGCGCTCTCAGAACGTTTGATCATTCGTAATCTTCTTTTTATTAACACGCACTCGGGCAGCGCGCGCTCGCGCTCGCCGAAAGAGTTGTTTCGCGCGCTCGAGAGAGGAGGGCCACGATAATATATAAAGACACCGAGAGACACCGCGACCAAGGGGAAAAGGAGTTGACTGACCGTTACCTGACTATGTCGACGCGTTTTGATAAGAGTTAGGATGACCGCAGACGGATCTTCGCGGAACTGCGCTTTTGCCGCGCGGCGCGGCTAGTCATCTTTTGATCGTTTCATTTTTTCGTTTTCTTTTTTTCCTTTCTTTTTAACACCAGCTCGCCTCGCTCAGACTTTTCTCGGAGTTGGTTCAGAAGGAATAAATTTAAGACGACTAATTTTCGAGAAAACTAGAAATAGTTTACTTTAAGTTATATTTATTCTGTCAGAAAATATTGTTTCTTATGTTAAGATCTTTTTGTGTTTTCGAATAAAACATTATTTAGCTAGATTCGCTGACTTACGGTACTCCCAATTTATTTTCATAATAATTCAATTCCCTATAAGTCTCCTTATAATACTGATCAACTTTTAACGTGCTCATATGGATTCATTTAAAACTTATCGTTGAATAGTAGAATTATGATTAAGGTGATCACAGACGGTACGTCAACTCTGAATGAAAGATGCAATGTTCAACGAAAAGTCTCACCGGCGAGTACCTGAAAATATGCCTGATACACTCAACCGGAAGGAAAGAGAGGAAGAAGAATAGCGCTTTATATCCACGTATCGAACTGCCGTGAATCTTGCCAAGAGTCAGCCGGAAAGTCGTTCGACCTTTGAACGCGGCGTTAAATCAACACCACCACGAGAGTAGAGAAGTACTAGCGGGCGCGCGTGCGCGCGCGCGCGAGAGGGATTCTGACCGAGAGAGCCACGGCCCGAGCAATTATTTGCTTCTAGATTTATGAGTGTGCGAAGTACGAGCGAGTGAGGCTAAGCGCGAAAGATGAGCAGCGTTGAGAAGAGACCGAGCGAGCGAGTGAGTTGAATTCTCTCTTTTGCCTCAGCAGCATGTATAACCACCATTCGCACATCTACTCTGACTCCCTGCGAGCTCTTCTGTTCTCTTCTTTTCTCGCACTCGTGATATAAATACATTCGCTCATTCTCTCTCTATAAGCTCGCTGGTATTGCTCTCTCTCTCACTCTCACTCTATGCTTATGCCGAGAATCACTTTGCGCATCGTAATTACACGCTCTCTCCGTTGGGGCCGATCTCTCAATAACTCAAACGAACGATTATCGATTGCGAAGCTATAACTTCTCTCTTGATTTTCATACCGTATCCCTTCACAGCTTCTTTCCTTCATTCGGTATTATGCTCCGGTGTATATGAAACACTGAAAAATGTACCTCGCTAACCTCTTCTTACACGCACGTAATTATTGGTTTCTGGGCCAGGAGAAATTCCAATGGGAAATCCTGACATTTCTCAAAGTATCAATCATATACATTTTCTAGACTTTGATCTTGAATTTATTAATCGTACCATTATCTTTTTTTTTTTTTTTGTGAAATTACGTCGTCCAACAACTTGACCATTCTGAGAGACAAAATAAAATGGTGAAAGAAAGGAAATCCCTCGGTGTGGCTCTTTTCTGTGCTCTGATCTTTTAAGATACTAAGTGAGAAGATGTCGCTTGCACAACGACCCCAGATCAAAAGAGACCAAATTTCGAAACGAAGCACATTGGATATTTCGTACAATATATAAATTGTAATTTTCGCTCACACAATTTGTGTCCTCCAACAACAGCTTTTGTGTACGACTGTATCTCGATGATAAAATCAATTTTCGAATAGCAGGTGTACCCTGTACGGTGTACGTTTTATTACACACTCCTCGGTGCTGATCGCGCCTCGATGCAACTTTTGCTTGTGGACCGATCAGTATAATAGGTGCATAACGTGACGCCTGTACGTTGCACGCCGTGCAAAAGCCGAAGCCTCTTCTGCGGTCCTTGGAGAGTGCGCGCCCTGGCAATTACACATCGGGCGCGAGAGGCAGAGAGTCTCGAGCAAAAGAAGAAGAAGAGGAAGAAGAAGCAGAAGAAGAAGAAGAAGAAGAAGAAGAAGAAGAAGCGAGCAAAACAAGGAGGGATCAAGCGCGGACCGCTGAAACTTCCGAAGCTCCAACGTTATGTTTTCTCGTCGTGCAGAGAGATCGCCTCCTTTATGTTTATCTCGTGAGGCCGCGTGGAGGGCTTCCTTCTCGATTCACTCAGATATCCAACGCAGCACCAGGAGCAAGCATCATCAGAGAGACCCAGGGATATACCGGTTTGACCTCGCCATTTCGCTCGGTGGCTCCTCTGATGCCACGACGCTCTTGATGCACTGGAATCTCCACTCGCAGGTGCTCCCAGACAACGATATTTCCCCTCGGTGAGACAGAGAGAGTTGAGCCGCGCCACCACCCTGCCTCGATTATTACGACGCGCCCCGGCTGAGAGAGCGAACTCTTCTCTTGGCGATCTCTTCACGTGGTGGAATATAACGCGCGCAATCGGGAATTGATTGGATTTAAGTAGACTTGCGAGTCCCGCCTTGGTGTACACCGGGCAACACCTCGGTGGTCTGCAGAACATTTCTACACAGACTCATGTTTCTGAGCATATTTGTACCATCGCCGATTTTTTTTTATTATACACACGGGCAGCTAATTGGGCACGAGGAAATTATTCATGATTCCAATTGAATACTAGACCGGAGATACCAAATTCGAGTAAAAGTAACCGGAATACAGAATCAATTAATTAATAAGAGCTTAAATATACTCAAAGAATAAGCCTTCACCCTCTCCAATTTGCCCCATCATTTTTTATACTATTCTATATGCTCGAAGAAACTACTTCAATTTTTGATATATTTTTTTTTACTGAAACTTTGTTTTCAAATTTCACATTTAAAAATTTGGCTAAAAAAATCCTGTATGAAATATCAACATTTTTCAGTTTTGACCCAGAGTGGGCGGACGCTTTGCGTTGATTTTTCTTAGCTATTTCTTTAAAAAAAAAGACATTAAAAAAAATCACTGGAGATACGTTTCCACTTACGACAAACGTCTCTGGATCAAAGCTCAAAAATGTCGATACCTAATACAAGATTTTTGAGAAAATGTTCATGTTTTTTTTATTGTGGCAAAAAATTTAAATACATGAAAAAAAAAGTTTCAGTAAAAAGAATCCAAGAATACCTCAAATGCAATAATTATTAATTAATATATTCTTTCGCTTGTCCTCTCGTTTTGGGATTGTGTTATATAAATAATTGATCGTGAATAGTATGAAAAGAAGAGAGTCAACGGACTGTATTCCTGGTGTTGTTTCAGGAGAGAGGATCGTCGGATCAAAGATGGATACGACGCAGAGAGAGGACAAGGAGGAAAAAGTTAGCGGCTGTCTACCCGGGAAGCCAATGAGGCAAGAATAAGAAACTTGCCAAGACAGATGCAGTCCATTCGGGGTATTATTCAACGATAAGTATATATATATATACTGCTTATATGTAAGCATCACGTATGTGTATAAAGCAGAGTATAGCTACTTAAAGGTGGCCTGGGCGAACGATATGATGGATTTGTACCAATTACTCTCGGTACGTCAAACGATCGCTTGCTCTCTTTCTCTCTCTCTCTCTCGCTTTCTTCGCTTCTCATTATGCATCGAGCGATGCTGCGTGCCTAGCGTGCTACGCATCCAGCCTCGATACCACAGCATAAGCTTTGATATATATATCAATATATACGCTTACTCCTCTTATTCGCTTTCTTTATAACGCTGCGAAGAGAAGCGCGATCCATAAATTCTTACATCTGGTAAACATCGAGACTGCCAGCAACGTTAAATCAATCGAATCATATCAAGGATATGCGACTGATCGATAGAAAAAAAATTGCTATTGAATCTCAGAGTGAGGAGCTTCGATTATATTTGTATTTGAAAATGACTGATTAAATTTCATGTAAAAATGGAATTTCTTTGGAAAACAAATGTGTCTCATGTCGTACTAAAAAAAATCTGAAGAAATTCGGAAGAACGCTTTTTTCGAAAATAAGAATTTTGATTGATATTCGAAGTTCTGAAAAATTGCGGAAACAGGATAAAAATGTTAAATCAGAGGGAAACGAATGGCGAAAAATTACCGTAAAAATAACGAGCCGAAAAATTTGCATAGGATACAACAAATATTGGAACCTGTAACAAGAAAAGCGGTTTAAGAATCAAATATCAGGAAAACAAAAGTGACTCTCGAAAGTGTGTATTCACGGTGAAACCTGAGAGAGCCAGGCAAGATTCTTCTAGCTTTTTGTACTCGCAATAAATAAGATGTGGAAAAAAAAAAGAGGAAAGAGATACGTATATACATTGGTATAAGAACTGCCACGGTGAGGCATAAGCTCCGAGTTATGGAGAAGGAAGTTTTTACGGTGTTTTTATGTCGCACGGGGCGGCGTATAGTCGACGCGTCTCTCTTCACGAGTCGTTGCAAAAGCGCATTGGGCCGCGAGTGTACACGCGAGAAAAGTAGATCGACCCCTTGCTTCGCCTTTTTCTTTTTTCTTCTCGTTCTATTTTTCGTCTCTCAGCTTACACACCCTCGCACATTTTACTTCACCGCCCTCCATTCTCTCTCACTCATCTCTCCCTCTCTCAGACTCATACTCCGGTTTCCGCACGCTCTCATCGCTTAAACAAATTAAAGAATCGTCCAGCGCGCCACCCGGTTTATGAGCTCTTTTCCTCCAGCTACAATAGGAATCCTGAATCTTTAATAACGTTCTCCGGAGAATAAGCACTTGAAGCGAAGAAGAAGAAGAAGAAAAAAAAAAGAAAGACAGAGATAAGATAGTTAGAGAAATTCCGCGTAAGTGGAAACGAAGATGTGCGATGGTACTGACGAAAATAAAATTTCATACAGGATTCTCTGAGCATGTATTTAATTACGCATCGACTCTCTCTCTATTAGCGAGTATTTTATCGATTCCAAGTATGTTTCGCAGAGAATGAATGTACACGCGTGGTCAGTATAGCGAAAGTCGTTCGATCGTGACTCACCGCGACTCTCTGACTCGATAATAATGTCGCACGAGATTCCCAGGAGGTATTTGAACATTTTTGTGAAATATTAAACGCGAGGAGCTCGTTAAATTGGAAACGCCGTGGCGAGATAGTGTGGAACTCTCTCGAGCGATTTATACAGCAGTATAGCGGAGAGAGAGAGAGAGACGCCATGTGTCGCGTGCGACTCGTTAGTACGGACGCGCGCGGTTAAACGGCCGTGACGCTAATGGTCCAGCAGTATAGCAGAGCTACTCTGTGTTTGGTTCTGCTCTGCTTGTGGCTTCAGGAAACACACACGCACACGCACACGCATATTTCCTACAGAACGCAGAGGATTGTTGGCCCGCTCGCTTGACACGGCAAATTATTTCCCCGAGACGAGAGAGAGAAAGACACGTTCGCGGTAAAACGTAATCGTCAAATTCTCGTGTCTACCGCAGTACTTCAATATGTGCAAAAAAATATAAATACGTTTTAATTTGAAGAACTAAATTGTAAATTGTTTAGTTTCAACAAAGTTTCCCTCACGAGGAACCAAAAAAAGATGAAACTTCATTTCTTTAGCGAATCGTTGGTACATTATTGACACACTCTAATGTAAGATAATTAATCTAATTTAATCTCTGAATTTATTGTTGATAACGAGACCGAACATTATATATGTGCCTAACAGGAAATTTCGTGGGCACGTTGTGTAAGAATAAGTCGAGTGTCACCAGCGGCAGTTGCGATAATGCGCCACCAAGAATATATATAATGTAAGATCTCTCGAATTCGATAGCGATATTAGAAATCACGTAGGAGCAATTACGCTCTAATCGTGGAATAATCGGTAATTATTCGACGGTGCCGGGTGACCCAGGGATCGCGAGGGACCTTCTCTACCGTACGAGTTGTGTAAGGCACAAAGAGAAAGAGAGAGAGAGAGAGAGAGAGAGAGAGAGAGTGAGAAAGTCAGAAAGCTACTGCGTGAGGACCACGGGGCTGCTGCACGGGATGAGTCTCGGCTGATTCATCAGCGAACGGTCGGTACGAGCCCTTCGGGGCCGGAGTTTTAGGGGCTAGAAAGCCAGAGAGCCGAGCATTCCCTCCCCCCACCCTCCCCCCGCTCACCCTCTTATTGCTCCCCGAGTGGCCGCAAAACGAAGTTTGATCAAATTCTACTGCGCGGGCATAAAACTGACCGGCTGCCCCTGCCGGTCCAGGGTTATGGGCCCGATAAATGATTCATCCATTCGATACGATACGATGCGATGCGATAAGACGAGCCTGCCTACTTTTCCACCGGTGCTTTCCTCCTTTCCTTCTGGTTATTTTTCCTTTTTTTTTCTTCCTTCTTCCATTGGCATCGCCGGAAACGAGGAGACGCGTCTCGCTGGTTGGTTCCAAAAGGTTCGACGTGAAGGTAAACATGAACTCGAAGCTGTAAATGTGAGTCTAGACCATGTGTACAGTGAATATAACCAGCGTATATATACGTATAACCGACCGGGGGTGTAGGTATTAGTCGGAGAGAAAAAAAAAGTGTGTGTGTGTGTGTGTGTGTGTCCGGAGAGGGCTAGTGTGCTAAGCAGCGAGGGTCATCATCGTTCGAGCCCTTTTACGAGCGCTCGCGTCGTCTTCGCCTTAAGGCGAGACGAGGCAGTGAGAGAAAGAGAGTCAACAGAGTCGTTGGGCTCGAAATGTAGCGGCTCGCACTTACGCTAAGCTGCGGAAAAGCCAGCGGCACATATATACAGCGTCTCGACTATACGAGAAGGAAAAGAATCCGTCCTATGGCGCCTTTTGCTGTATTGCATTCTGAGGCGAAGCTTTTATTCCCGACACCAAGAGCTGGGCAGCATTGCAAGGCTCTTGGTGAATTTAAACGTCAGTTCTCGCGTCATCGAAGTTTTTATTAATAATCCTACGTTAAATAACGATCAAAATTGATTTTTCGTTTTCAATAGACAGTCTAATAAGACGCTCTGTATGCATGCGGACAAGGCTTGCCGCGTTATTTCCCAACACGAGTATATGAAGACCAGACTCACGGCAGCAAAAATATATTGTACACAATTTCGTCATACGCATTCGAAGTAGATCATGCGGAGGATGCTTTATATCGCACCCGTTACTTCAGTACATATATGGAAAAATGATGAAGGCAAGTTCTCTTAACGCGTATTCCTGTTATCCATAAACCCAAGTGAAAGATTTACTCGATAACCGCGCGCCGAGAGCAAAGAGCGCAAAGGCAAGAGAAAAAAAAACGTGATATAGCGGAGAGCGGATATGGAATATGCCATAACCACATAAAGAACGAAGAAAAAAAAAAAAAAAAAACAGCAAAGAAGTATAGTCGTTTGAAGCACATATATAGCCATCAAGGAGAGTCCGCATCGAGGAGATTCGTAGCGGACCGTGGGCAGTTTATTGCGCGCGGGTGGCTCGTGGATATTGTTTTCAATAACGCGGAGCATCAATCAGACTTTGCGCGCGGGGCAAAGAGAACAGAGCAGATCGAGAGGAGCGCCGAGCGCAAAAGTCACTGCTGTTATATAGATATATATGTTTTACTATATACAGAGAGCCGTGTGAGTGTGAGGGGCGCGCACGCGACAAGATTCGCCAGGATCGTACGGATCTCCCGCGGGAAACGACCACGCAAGATGTCCGGAATGCGGTGACCTCTGGCCATCGGGAAGCCCGGATTACCGAACTGACCATCTCCTTTGCATAACGACGCTTTAGCTTGGTCCCGGTTCATCCTCCATATACGCCCCTTCTATGATAGCACAAGTCGCATCTCACTCGGCCCTTCCTCGACTCTGTCGCGCCCCAGACCAAAACGATGCACCCTGCCATTCAGCGATCAAGGACTCTATCTCTTTCTCTCTCTCTCTCTCCCTATACAGTAGCATCCGCACACTGAGATCGTGGTCGAACAGCTGGATTCAGAGCAATAGAGGTATACTCGAACGTTCCACAACTATGGACAATAACGAAGATATCCTTGGGACCATTTTGGACAATATAGTACAGAGAGTATATATATATATTCAGTGAACAGACTATATTGTACTATCGTTGTAACCATTGCGAGTTGAAGCTGCCCTTTGCCGAACTTTACCATCTGCTCAAAGTGAATTTCATACATAAGAATCGTCCACTCGGCCTCGTTGGATCAGTAGATTCAATTCTATCGGCCCTGATGCCACGGAATGCGCGGAGGGACAAAAAAAATTGGGACGGACAGGGGGGAGGGGACAGAAAGAGTAGAGTAAATACTGAAAGATGGCGACAAATACTTTTTTTGAAAATTAAATTGTCAATCAGTGGCTTTATTGATTATTACAGTGTCGATTGTTTTGTAACTTTTAGTTGGGCGAATGCAGAAGTAGTTGAACCGGTGAATTAACAACAGCTTTTTGAAAATTCATGAGAGGTTCAGACGATATTTAGCTCAGTCTTACATTTTTTATTTGTCTTTTTTTTTATCTGTTAACATTTTCGCGGACATATTGAAAAGAAGTCAAAGTTTTCTTTCAGAAAAAAAAACAACGCACGTTACCGAAGCTTTGCCTATGAGGAAGAAAAATGATCACCGATTTGACTACTGTGAAGCCCTCTAATCTTCTTAATTTTCTATTAAATTAAAAAAAAACTAACAGCCATTTTAAAGTTCCTTTTGGCACAACTGTGAAAGATTAAAATACGCATACAACTAACGCCAAAAACGATTAAATAAGACACAAAATTGCTGACAAGTAGTCACTGTTAAAATGACTTTAATTGTCTATACGGTTGATCGGTGTCAAAGAAAATTACAGGACAAGCTATTATTTTAAAAGCTGCGGACAGTATGTCTATATCGGCCTCATCCCACCGTTCCGTTCTCTCGTTAACGTCCACGCGCCCGTCAATTTAAATGTCAAAGGAAATTGTTTGATTATTTATTATGCAAATTAGATGCACGCGGAGAAGACGCAACAGAGCCAAGACTCCGAAGACTTCGAAGTCTCGCGTACATATATATATATATATAGTACACGGTGAGAAGATCTACGCGCTGTGCGAGCCCGCAGGACTTGCCATAGGGATTCGCTTTAACGGAGAGTAGACCGCGGGGATAATTTTGCCACGTTAATTGGATCAAGAAGTCGGGTTGCTCGGGGAGTTTCGTTCGAGCCTCCTTCGACGCGCGCGATTTCTCTCTCCCTCTCTCTCTCTCTCTCTCTCTCTCTCTGTCTCTCCTCGTCGCCGCATTGATCTCGTGCAGCAGCATACACAGTGTAAGAGAGGGTTTCCCTCCAGAAGCCAAGCCAGAAGCCTGAGTTTAATTACGTTCTGAAGGAGAGGGGGCTCGACCGTGTTGCAATAACCGGGGACACTTTCCGTATCGTGTACGATTATTCGACCCCCTTCCCTCGGTTATGAGATACAGATTGAGTAAATAAGGGTGCATGGCACGCGAGTTCCTCGAAGGTACAACAAAGACAGATGGCCATTCACTACAGAAGAGACGCAACATCGAAAAGTGACACGATTTTCCGCAGCCACACAATTTTCGTCACCCCTTTTTGTCAATCAAATTATGAATTTATGTACCTGGTATATTACACAGTACAAACAGTATATTTCCTATAATTTGTTTGAGTCATTGGTTGACGGTTCATCAGTCTCATGGCATGTCTCATCCCATTCCGCCACCCTGAGAAATAACGACCCTCTGCTATATGTCGACGATGTATATTGTCGTCGCATATATATATACTGCGTAAGACAAGTACACAAAAGCTACGAGGTTACATCGTGAAAACGAATTAATATTATAATGAAAGACACGGGGAGGGAGTGATCCGATGAGTATCTCGCGACCGTAAACTTGGAAGCAGCACCGACAGTTTTAGACGATCAGCGACGAGGGCTGTCGTATGAATATTCATAGAGGCGATTGGATCGTTTTTGCAGCCGCGGTGTTTCCCACGCAACCACCAGCCACTCTTCAATCGACAGAGATTATAGGTATGTGTTTTGCACGTTGTTGTTTTATAAATTGCCTATATCGCTGATATACACTTCACGTAGGTCAATCCGGTCGATAAAGTTGCGTCTTTGATGTCATTAATTTTCCTTTTGACTCTATATTTAAACGCAACGTTGTCGTTACGAATTTACGTGTGAACGGCGACTGATTCACGGGGTCGTATGTGAGGCAAAAATATTTTTGTCGTGCACGATTAATTCTGTATATTTTTTTTGTTCTTGTTGGTCATGAAAAAAACGCATATTTTCGATTTTCAGTGACTTCGGTACGATTAATCGCTTCCGAGATATCGCAGATTGAACGAAAAATAGGAAAAAATTGGCATATTCCGGCAAATTTTTTTTCCTTTTCATTAACAAAATTTGGCGCATCTATCGATACCACTAATCTTTTTCTTTTTTGGTTGGGTAAATTCATATGGAATGCATCCATATATGTGAAAGCCGGCACCAACTAAACCCCCTTTTCACAATGATACTTTAACCCGAGGACAGAGCTTTGCCTCTCCTATTTTGTGTCCCTATATACCTTCTCGCTCTAACTGACGGCAGGCGATTTGCAGAGAGCTGTGAGAGAGTTCTGCTCTGCCCAGAGGCAGTCTCACCAATCTGCCGCCGCGTCGACGAATTTGCATACATAAGCTATTAAGCAGCTCTTTTCATTTCCTCCCGTTTACGACAGTTTAGTTAGAATAATGTTTTACAAGATTGCTGCGCGAACAATTTCTCCTCAACCCCCGTGTCTTTTCAACCTCCTCCTTTTACTAGTTATATCTCTAACCACGCACACGTATATATATACAATTTAAACTCTTCTACTCTCGGTTCCTCAACGATACTTCTCACTTCTGATTAATGCTCCTCTATATATTTTATCGCTAGCTTTTTCGCCTCACTACTCCTGGGGGATTTTTAATTCTCGTCACCTAGAGGATGATATCCCTCTTTGTCGTTTTGTACAACTCTCCACGCTGCTCCGTGTGCGGCACAACCTTCTCGATGTCCCTTTACGATTTTTTTCCCTTCTTTTTTCGCACGCTGTTACTCCTCACGGGGAAGGTGAGAAGGAAACGTGAGCGTTATATTACAACTGGTTATAAAGGAATCGTGGGACGCGGAACGAACTAATCACGTTTCATGAGAGAGAGAGAGAGAGAGAGAGAGAGAGAGAGGTGCGTTCCTCTCGTTGGTACACCGGTGGAAAATGTAACTTCCTCCGTCCTCTTCTGCCATATCTTTCTCTCGCGAGTTGGCAATATCGCGTGCGTTGTATTGATTTACATGGCACGATTGAAAGTATCATAATGGCGATACGGCCGGTCTGTTACACCCTACGTGATCGTCGCGGGCGCCAACAACACAGTCAGCCATCGCGAGAGAGCGCGTGAACGCTTTGCTGTTCATATACTCTCGGAGCGATATTGGCAACGCGGGCGTCAAGCAATAGCGCCCGTTTCTCTTGAGCGTAAGCGTCCCACTTCCAATTAACATTCATGCAAATCAGTCAAGCAAAACACGGACGCGCAACACGGAAGTTTTCTCTCGCATCGTCGATTCTTTAACAGTGTCTTCGTCAGCGTATCTTCAAGTCGAGCTTTTTTGCTTCCTCACAGAGGAGGCTTTGTTTTCGTGAAAATTCCTTTTTTCGAGATTTTTTTCAGCAGCTTTGTTTTTTTCTGTATTCTACATTCTTGGGCCTAGATTGGACGTTCCATCATGACGACCCAATCATACCTAGAATTTGTTTTTTTTTTTTTTACATAATTGTCAGACTTGTGAAATGTGTTTTATTGCGGTACGCAGGTGTGCTAGAGCTCAGTACATATATATCTGAGAGACAAAAAGCGATGGGAGGAAAGACACAGTCACAGAGGAAGGAATAGCATGCAGATATAGTTACGTTAGGTAGACCGAGGAAGATGGTATATCGAGCAAAGAGAAGTCCAATAAAATATTTACAAGCCGCTCTCAATATTTCAGTGACGCGGCCGCGTGTATTGCGTTATTTATGGGCCGTTGCTTATGAATAACCGACCCTCCCTACATCCGTAACGTACGTCTCGCTCTCGCTCTCTCTTTCTCTCTCTCTCCCCTAAGTGGAATTCATGTAGTTCTTCAGCTTATTTTTGTGTCTTTTGCGGGAGAAGTCCCGCGTGTAAGAAAAAAAAAACTTGGTGCACTTATCGCGCGGGGAAGTGATTTTTCTATCGCGGGAAATCGATTTGTGGTCAATAGTATTTTAGCAAAAATTCACGTGCTTTTCTTTCGTCAAATCGAAGACTCTCAGCGAGATGCCAAACGAAATTTAAAAAAGTATATATATAGCGATTTAAAAGTGGACCACCCTAATAGACACATAAGAAAAATAATGAAAATGTCACTTTTAAAATTGCAAGAGATGACTAAATCTCGGCATCCAACCAGTGTATGTACAACGATGAAAAAAAAAAAAACAACATGTAACTCCTCTCGCTGCGCGTGAAGAACAAGAGAGACGTTAGTACACACAGCACATCGGACAGCCAACATTACACGCCAATGGAACTATATCTGTTCAATTAATTAATGCGCCCTATCGCTGTCGTACATCAGGATCGGTAATTAAACGAGTAATTATAGAATCTCGAGGCGTGGCTCCGAGGGGCTGCTGCTGTTATGTGTGCCGAGGTTGGTGTATGTTTCTACAGGGATAGCCTCGGGGCATTATAGCGCGCGGAGCCGCCGCACAGTTTCTCACACGACTCCAGAGCCCCGGACATAAATATGAGCCGGCGCGAATTAAAGAACCACCCCTACTCTCTGACCCCCGTATTTAACGCAACATTTTTAATTACTCCGAAACGTCTGCTATTCTCTCTATTTTTATTCTTAGCTCTCCCTTTTCTCTTTTACTTTCTTTTTTTCGTTTCTCGTCTTCGCACACTCCTCGGAAGAGAGAGAGACACCTCCGTTTCGTATATTCTCGGGGAAGGGTGTGTACTGTGTTAATTAAACGAAACGGTTTCGCGCGTTCGAACCCACCCCCAGTCCCCCCGCCCTCAACCCCCTGAGAAATCGTTTCCGCAAGGGAGAAACACACGGTCTCTGCCACACTCAAACTCATTTTTTTTCGCTTCGTTCTTTCTTTCTAGGCCTGGGTGAGAGAATACAAGAAAGGGAATTTACAGCGAGAATTTCGAGATTCCGGGACGTTCGATTACAACGCGGTTTTACGAGGGCGAAATCAAGTAAGCGAGCAAGTGAAAAAAGAACCAAAGGGGACGGAAATGTAGAACATTGCTTCCTCATTATTATTGAAAAATAAAAAATACTCTAAAATATCTCCTTGTTGGATTCTCACCAAATTTAGTATCAAACAAATAATTGCTTGAGCCATTTTCAACTTACAGCATTTAAAAAAAAAAAATACGAAAATACAAATTTCAGTCCGATCGCTCGAACGGTTGCTGAATGAGAGGCGATTGAATTTTGATTTAACGCACATTCAGACATTTTTTTAAAACCACTTTTCTCGACGTTTTGGACCATTCTGAGTGTCCTGACATGAAAAACTCGAAAATTATTTTTTTTTTTTTCATAAAAACAAAGCTTCTATTAGCAAGCAAAATGAAACTTTATGCTGGAGACACGTTATGCTGGTTGCTGCTTGGCCGATCGCTGTAGGCTCTTTTCGCGAGTTCGCGGGCGCTTCGCTCGAGAGCGCTGAAAATTAATGAGCGCTGCCTCAGCTCGTACGGTGTCATGTCATAAATTACGAGACGCGACGCCGGCCAGGCAGATAACGGGGCGATAAGTGAAAAGGATTTATTTCGGTAGCGCGCGAGAAAGGAGCAAAGAAGCGTCGAGAGGACGATGAGGACGACGAAGAGATCGGTACACACGGTAGAAACAAATAACGCGACTGTTGCGTTCTCGAAGCGGCAGAAACAAAAAAAAAAAGAAGAAGAAGTAGAAAAAGACAAAATACAACAACAGAGGAGGCGCCTTTCTCCCAGGAGAGCCTCAAGACTGCTCGACGAGTAGCGCAGTGTGACCGTGCGCTCCATTGATAAGGAAATGCGTACGACATGGAGATGCTAATTTATGGAAATTCGACCGTGAGTTTTTCGCCGACAGTTCAGAAGCTAGAAGACGACGTCGCATTTCTCTTCCGTACTTTTTTATTCGTCTTCGTGCGTGCATCTTGTCAAGTACTAACAATAAGTAGTGCGAACGTTCAAACGGTGGCACTATTTTTTTTTATTTGTCTAACGGAAAAATTAACAATACTGTGTATCTGAGTAAGAGAACAATTTACAAAAGAAATTCCTCCGCGATTCTCCATCTGTAATGTGTGGCAAAGTATGCCTAAGTCGTTTATTTAAATCTACAAGTATTAATGATTTTATGGAAATTTGCATTTTTGGCATTTTTTTTTTTTGAAAATATGTTATAAGTCGAGTTCAAGCAACTGATCCAAAATTTTGGATGCAACTTGAGTAGAAGCTGTCGTTGTTTGATACTATTTTTTTTTTTTTTGCATTTTAATTGCAAAGTAGAACTTTGGAAATTGCTTCCTCATAAAATTGATAAATCTTTCCTCATAGACTTGACTTTGTATTTTTTCATTTATAAAAAAAATTACATCTTTTCAAAAACAAAGCCAAGATAATATCTCCCCAACATTTTTGTTGTCCGCTTCACAACTAAATACACATGAATAAATCAAAAAAATATCGTGCAATATCAAGAGTCTTGAGAAAGGCTAGGATAAATATAATTTTACGACAAGTATAACATCGATTTTTCGTGAACGTTTCCGATTAAACGACCAATCGAACATTTAGCGAGCAAACGAAATGAGATACTTTATCCCATCGCTACTGCCATGAGTGCCTCTATGTACACCATTCTGGTATAAGCTACTATGCATATAATTTGCGTATCGTGAGGATCCGGACGATAAACCCGATTCGAGTTCCGCGAGTCCCTGCGGAGAGAAGAAAAGAAAGAAAGAAAGAAAGAAAAAAAAAGAGCTGCGGAGAAAACGAATTTTCGGGGGTTGAGCGTGTTACACAGCCCACGACACAGTGTCTCGCGCGCCCCTAAAGAACTTACTCTGGGGGTGCCGCGCGCTACGACTCTGTCTTTTTTCTACTCATGAAAGTTCGTACACGAACCGAAATGATTATTATGCGTGCGTATAGGCGCGCGCGCGCGAGCACGCCAGTTCGATAAAATACCGGCCGCGCATACTGAGTGCTCAATCGTTCGTCAAATTCGAAGAGTACACCCTCCGCTATCCCGGAGCTGCTATAATAGCCTCTGGGATACGATCGATGAATCGATTCGCGAGAGTATGAATGAGACAGACAAGACCTTACTTTTTTATTTTTCAACTCGCAAACACAACTTTTGTGTGTGTGTGTGTGTGTTTTTTTTTTTTTTTTTAATCATTATTATTTTGTATGTAGCGGCGCGTCAATTAAAATTGAGTCGTAGAGGATGATGAAAGAACGGGATAACTTATGCTTTGTGTAACGCAAATATTATGTATCGTTCGGAGCGCCAGGCTCTCTCGAAGAGATGTATTAATTATTTCACGTCAAAGAATATAACGTGTGTGATACGCAATTGGAACACGAACAGCAGCGTTCTTGAATCATCGACCCCCAACGACGTGGCCAAGCATCGCAGTTCTCTCACACATACATTTACCATATGTATATAATATACGTATGGGCCATTCCAAGTCAATTGGCCATCGGCTTCACCCTCTCGGATTCGGTTGACAAATTTTTTTTTGCGCTTATTTTTGGTCCAAATAGAGAGGATATTTTTTTTCAGATTTTTATCACATTGTTTTACCGTTTAAAATAATTTTGTTTCCATAACTTTTGAGTAAAAATTAATTTCGAAGAGATTTAAAATTCAGATATTTTTTTCATAAAATCTGGGACTAAAAACAAGAATTTCCATCGTAGTTCGAGAGTGAGCCCAGAATAATTTCTATTTTTTTTTTAATTTAAGAAAAAAAAATTTTTCGATATTTTGAGACTGAAAAATTTCAATAATAGTTTCTTGCAGGAAATAAAAGAAAAATAAAACATGTCATGGTAAAAAAAAAATTTCTCACATTTTGAGAGTAAAACGTTGAATATTCGTTCAATAATTAAAATACAATTGAAAAAAGCTATTTCAATTAGAACAAAAATAAGGGAAATTTTTTTTTTTCTTAAGATAACAAAAAATCATAAATTATTCTCGTCCCATGAAAAATTCTCGTCCCAAAAAAAAATTCAGAATTTTAAACCTGTTTGAAATTCATTTTTATTCAAAAATATATGGAAAAAAAATAATGTTATAAAGTATAAAACAAGTGATAAAAATCTGAAAAAAAATCCTCTTTTTTTTTTTTAGCGAAATATGCCATAAAAAAAAATCAGACCGATGACCACGTGAATTGACTTGAAATGCCCGATATACACTACCCCCTCGTGATCGCGAGAACCAAAGAGGAGAACGAGATGCAACCGAGAGTATTTTAATAACCATTAATCTCTCGTCGGGGCCCTCAGCGTTGGGTGCCTCGCGGCGCACATACTGAAGGCGTCGCGCCGAGCCGATTGCGCCGGGGGCCGGTGGAGCGTATGGAAAGAAAAGAAGTCGTCGATAAGACTCTTATACTTGTAAAAACGAACAATCCTCCCAATCTGCTTTTCGAAATCAGACGATCGACACAGTTTGAATCTCACGAATCACTCTCTCACTTTATTGCCATTGCGCTCTATTCTTCGAGGCAATTGGCGGGGTTATTCGAAAAGCACATTGTGAGAATTGTTCATTTGTAAAGTATAAGTCTTATCGACGACTTCGCTCCTTATTTATATGCTCCAATTGTGTCCTGGGCGCAATTGCTTGCATGTCTAAATAACACGAAATTAAGAACAAACACGAACACAAATAACAACTCTAGATTTATTCATGAAGGTGTAATAAAAAAAAAGAAGGTACCAAAAAATATCTTTGTGAATACACAAATTCGTATTGATTAACGAATCTTGGCAAATTAAATGAAAGATTAATTTATTTTTCAAATTAACAAATAAATTACAGGTGACCTAACGAAGGCGAAACATTTTCTTTCAACTTTTTTGTGAATTTCAGAGATATTTTTATTCCACCAGTACGAATGAATTATTTTGACGAATCTTTCGAAGGTCGATATATCAGAATCATCAGGAGTAGGAATTCGCGTCTCTCGACCAAAGCGATCTTCTCCTGTGCGTCCTTTGATTGTTCAGGGAGAAGCGAACGAGCTCTTGCCAATTAAAGTAGCTTTAATATATGCATCGAGTTAGTATCTTGTGGCGAAGGTGTAAGGAGAAGACGCGCGGGTCCGAGCGGAAAGTGCTGGGGTTTCCACCTTCGCTTCAAGATGAGACGAGAGCGACACTCTTGTACGAGTCTAGTACTTTGGTACTACCCTGATATATATATATATATACTATAAGGGTGTGATGGCTTTTGGCAAGCCCTGCGTGTCAATTCTCAGAGCAATCTACCGATGCAGATTAGTGCGTGTCTAGTCTCGCGGTCTCTTCTCGCACCCCGAACTCGATTCTCTATATTGGGGTGTGTTACTACCCTCTAACCCCTATAGGCTCTTATATAAATCGTTCGAAATCGACAGTGATCAGTGGCAGCAGCAGGAGCAGCAGCAACAGCTGAGAGACAGCTTGTCATTGTGATTCCGCGATTTTTAAAATTATCGAATCAATCCAAGACGTGTTTTTTGCAAAACGTTTTTGTGAAAAACATTTTTCTTTTTCGAGATTTTTGTGTCAGGACACTCAGAATGGTCCAAAAAGTTGAGAAAAGGGGTTTAGAAAAAATAGAGAAGAGAAATTTAATGAGGAAGCAGTGTGCAAAGTTCTACTTTGCATCATTTTAATTTTTTTATTACAAATCTAAATAACATATGTGAAGTCGCAAAAAAGAATTATTGAAACGTGAAAAGCCTGTTAAACGAGAGCCACACACGAAGGAAGAAGCTGGCAAGAATGAAAATAAGGTAACAAAGTCTCGATTGTCGATATCTGTCGAGAGTTTACCACAAGAAACGGCCACCTCTCTGCCTCTCAAACCTTTTATAGTATAACCGAGTCTCCCTGGCATATTCCTTCGACGACAACCATAATAGTTGATTGCCTTCGACACATCCCAATTTTTCCAGACGAGCTTGCTTTCAGAGCCCACAGCAGCGCGGGCGTTTAGCTCTCAACGACCATTGGCAAATATTATCGAATCGTTTTTTTTTTTTTTCTTTTTTTTTTTACCAAGTTGCCTCCGTTCGATCGTTAGAGAAGATAAAAACGAAGAGAGGAACGAAAAAGTATGAAAAATCGTGTACGAAAAGCGTTTAGCATATTCAGAACAAGTATGGCTTCGTTCAATTCTCTAAAAAAAAAAAAATCGAACAAAACTTTGTACAAGGATGTCGCGAGTTCGATGAAAACTTTTGAGTCTTCTCTGAGCTGGCAAAACTCACTGCCAAGAAGTCGATCGATCGGTCTTTACTTTGAGAACATCACCACAGGGGCTTTCGAAAGTTCATAGAACTTCACACGACCAGCTTCTCGCGTTGAAAAATTATAGAGAGAATGTCGATCGAGAATTTTCTAAGGCATAAATTAGTAGAGTTTTCCTGGTACACATTCTTTTTATAAAAAAATATATATTTGTTCTGAAAGACTGTGAGAAAAAAAAGAAAGCGCGAATTTATGGAATTCTACATTCAATTTAAAAAAGGGACATAAATCTACACGAAAATGTTAAAATTGGACCACTTTTGTAGATTTTGCTTGCTGATAGAGGAAGCTTTGTTTTGATGTAATTTTTTGCGTGTGTCATTTTGATACGACATTTTTTTGCGTTGGTAATTTGTGGGTGTGTTATTTTTGCGTGTGATATTTTGACGTGTGTTATTATGTCGTAATATTTTAACGTGTGTTATTATGTGGTAATATTTTAAGATGTGTTATTATGTCGTAATATTTTAACGTGTGTTATTATGTCGTAATATTTTAACGTGTGTTATTACGACGTAATATTTTAACGTGTATTATTATGTCGTAATATTTTTATGCGTGTTATTATAACGTGATATTTTGACGTGTGTTATTATGTCGTGATATTTTGACGTGAGTTATTATGTCGTGATATTTTGACGTGTGTTATTATGTCGTGATATTTTGATGTCTGTTATTATGTCGTCATATTTTGACGTGTGTTATTATGTCGTGATATTTTGACGTGAGTTATTATGTCGTGATATTTTGACGTCAGTTATTATGTCGTGATATTTTGACGTGTGTTATTATGTCGTGATATTTTGGCGTCTGTTATTATGACGTGATATTTTAACGTGTGTTATTATGTTGTGATATTTTGACGTGTGTTATTATGTCGTGATATTTTGACGTGTGTTATTATGTCGTGATATTTTGACGTGTGTTATTATGTCGTGATATTTTGATGTCTGTTATTATGTCGTGATATTTTAACGTGTGTTATTATGTCGTGATATTTAGACATGTAACCCCCAATAGTCTTTGAAAAAAGTCAACGAAGAAGGTCAATGAACTCAAAGTGAGTGTTTGAAATTCGAAAAACAGACGGTACAGTATTCCCTGATGATTTAGCGAAGAATAAACGAACGCCGAGATAGCCGGGCACTTTCCATTTTCCATGAAATCGCGGGAAATATAGTGGGCGATTCGACACGGGGAATCAGAGCCATACGGAGCTGGCTATTAGCTTCTCCTGCGGTCAGGGTGAATCAAGAGAGTCCTACTGAAGAGTTAGGGGTTTCAAACGCACTAGCCACCCTCCCCCCCCCCCGCCCCTTGACCGTAGCGAACCATCATAATTCACTAATCCGCGTGCCGGCATACAGCAGCACGCGCGCTGACATCGACCCCGCCAAAAGCTTCTTTCGCGTTGCGATGAAAAATGTAAAAATCCAGAAAAGAAGGAAAAAAAAAAGCCGCAAAGCGCGCCCACAGTACCGTGACAGTTCAATACATTTTAAATGCGTTCCGGCGCATTTGTGGGTAACGGAGAGGGGTGCGCGATAAGGAAAGGCCTGCAAGAGAGAAGTCGCGAATGGCAGGGGGGAAAAAAAAAGTGGAAAAGAGAAAGGCTGAGACTCAAAGTTGTACTAGTCCCCCCCCCCCCCCCCCCTCTCCCGCCCCCAACAACATGGTCCCGTTATTTATCGCCAGATTTATGGAATAAACGAGTGGCCCTTTATACACACAACCGAGAAAATGTCACCTAAAAAAAAGGAGAGAAGAACGATTGCGAAACGAAGAGAAACGCCCCGTGTGTTTTCGTTTCATTATTGATGTTTTTGAAAAAAAAAAAAAAAAACGTATCTAGTGGGGAAAAAGAGTCTGGGGAAAAACGGGACACCGCGAATCGTCGAACCATCATTGGCCCCTCTTTCGTACCGTGCAACATGAAATGTTTGCAGTCTGCTACTCTATCCCCAGGGAATATAAGAGATATATCCCACATGATTTTATCTTTCCCTCGCCTAAACGACCATAATTTTGTGAAACATATATATATATGGGGCATTCCACCTGATTTCCTCCTGGGTCTGAACCATGACCCTTCCGATTGGGTCCACAATTTTTTTGTATGATGACATAACTCTATAAAGCACTCATTTAAAATGTCTATTTGACATTTAACTATTTAATGTAAAAAGATTTTTCAATATTTTCCCAGACTTTAAAAATGAGACGTTCGATAATTTTTTTTTTTAAATCGCAGATAATTAAAAATGTGTAAAGAAAAATATAAATTGTGCTTTTTAGAATTATGTCGATCATATAAAATAAAATACGGACCCAATCGAAAGGGTGAAGCGTCAGACCCAGGCCTAAACCACGTGGAATGCCCCGTATGCTTCTCCGTGTTTTCGCGATTTAGGAATCTTCGTAGTTTCTCGAGGAAATTTTTACATTTTATTTACTCTCCTTTATCAGCTTATTCGAATCTATACGTGCGATATAACGAGAGAAATATGGGTCATTGTTATCGCGATCGAGCTCCAAATGGTCGAGTAATGATTCCTCTGCCTTCAATCGAGGATTTTGGAGCGAGAGTCTATTATTATTATTATTATTATAGTGATAGAAGAAAAATAAAGTCGAGAGGATGTGGAGGGGAGAGGTCGGATGCCGTTGAATTAATCCCCTCTTGCTCGGTCGAGGGTGCCGAGTAGATCTCAATATACTCTCGGCTTATCGGATCTCGGATTTGCGGTGCTATACGGGTACAGCGCTTCACTCTCGCAGTCTCGCCTACAGCCATTTCCCACTCTTTGGCTTTCCTCGTCTATTCGAGAGCCTCGTAGCAGAGAATTCTCATCACCTATACACAGCATCGAATTATACGAAGGACCCCTTTTTACCCCACATAACTATGTAAGATACTGTGTCCAGAGTGCGAGAGTCGATCACCGCGAAACCGATGATCGAGATACATAAGTCTCCTTTTGAGAGTCGTGAGATTCGATTCTTCATCGACATATCAATCAGTACGAAAAATTGTTGACAAGCTGTGACTCAATGATTCTGAAAAGTAGAAAAATGAGGAAAAGGGAGCTGTGAACACGTGTAGATTTTTTAAAATTTATTGCACTGGTTCATTGATCAATTATTCGATTTTTTAATCGTTAATCGATTTTTCACAAAGCTTCTTCTATGAGAAAGCCAAAATTTATAAATAAGCTTTCTGATAGAGGTGGCTTTGTGAAAAATCAAAATTGACGAAGCAATGTTCAAAGTTCTGCTTTGCAATTAAAAAAAAAATTATTATGATATTAAAATTTTAACAAAAATAAATCATGAACGCAAAGCTTCGATTATGAAGTAGTATAATAAAAATCACCCTTTTCTTAGGAAGAATTTAGGTGCAACGTTTTTATAAACACTATCGAAGTCAAGAGAGACGATGAGCTCTCGAAATTAGCGCCGCAGGAAGGAAAACAGACGTGTAATCCCGCGAGCCAGAGGGGTTTATATGCTTGGAAACTTCCACTCAATTTCCTCCCATGAGAAACTTTGATCTCCCGTTCGTGGCCTTCCACAGTTGGAGCCCTTGTGTTTTTTTTTTTTTAGGATTCTCTTTACGATAGCTCTCCTATATATATATATATCTCGCTTGTCCTTTTTTTCCGGTGCCGTGTTGCATCGACTTATCAATATAGAATAAATTTCTTCATGGACCAAAAATTTGTTAAAAATCACAGGAATTAAAGAGGAGTTACTACTCTACATGCGTGCCAAATTTCAGCTCGATCCATCGTGCCGTTCGTGAGTTATGGACGATTGAATTTTCTGTGCCTGGAACACGCACGCACGCACGCACGCACGCACGCACGCACGCACGCACGCACGCACGCACACGCGCACGCGCACGCGCATGCGCACGGGCACGCAGCGCGCACGCACGCGTGCGGACATTTTTCCTAGACCATTTTTCTCGTCGTTTTAGGTGATTCAGAGTATACTGACATGAAAATCTTGAAAAAAAAATGTGTTTCATAAAAAAAAGCTTCGTCTATGAGGAAGCAAAATCTATAGAAAAATAAAATACAGAAGAGAAGATGATAATGAGAATGGTGGAAGAACGAGAGGCTTCGCTGGCAGTGAACGTTTCGAATTAGTTCAGGTTACTTTTTTGCTGCGTACCGCCGCGTTATTCTCCAATTCAAATTCAACGTGTCACCCTTTTTTCCCATTCCCAAAGTCAAAAAGACGTCTTGTGCGGTACGATTGCGTCTCTCCTCTCCTCAATGCGCTCCACTTCGCTTTTTCGTTCTATTACTTTCTTGACGCGTTTTCATCGATCCACATAATGGGCTGCGAGCGAGAGCGACAAATGGGCCGGGGCGGAACACTCGGAATAGAATGGGAATAGAATAGGTATATGCGAGATGTATATAAGAGCGAAAAGGAGAGAAAGGATCACGTGGAAAAGGGGGCCCACGCGGCTCGTACCCACTAAGCCGAAGCCTCTCAAATACGAGCATTCAGAGGATCTTACGGACATCGGAAAACTTGCGTGGAATGCCTTTATAACACAGCCCGCGGCGTCACTATGAGACATTCTTTTCGGGGAGCAACAAGACCGATTTAAAATGCTTTTTCAAAGCGGATTGAAATTGCACGCGCCTCGCTCCCTTAATTTATTCGTGAAAAATCACGAGCTATATATATTCATTTCGGAGCCAATGTGTTGCACGAATTTTCCATGAGAACTACTTTTTTTTTCACACTCGATTAAGGGGGTCGAGTCACCTGAAAAATATGCAAATAAAACTCTGTTATAAATGTGCATATGAAACTTTGGAACTTCATTAAAAAATACTCCTTCTGAAACTAAAAAAAAAAAATTTCACGTGATATAATTTCTGCGCACAGGATCGTTTTTTTTTTTTTTTTCTTAACGCAATGTATATTGTAAAAAAAAATTGGAGTACCCCACATGTAGTCGAAAAATTATTCTTGACTTAATGGCATATTGAATGCGTTAAAGCGCGAAGGAGTTGCAAGCAGAGCGCATTCCACGTCGAGGGGGCTCAGCCGAAATTATCCGCGTATAAATATTAATAATCACACTACATTTCAAACGCGATTATCACATGAGTGCGACTTAAGCGTCTGTATAAACTCGAAGAGTATCCTCTCTGTTACTCTCAAAACATTGTGAGTTGCCGGTTATATGCTTCGGAGAGTTTTCGGCTCTGTCGTTCTGTTGTATTATAATGTGCAGAATTGTCAGACAGTGCTTTTGTTTTCCAAATGAGTGGTCGGGCATTCGGCTGTGTACCGTCGAGTTTTGTATACGTTTCTTCGGAGAGAGAGCGCAGCTCTTGAAGAGAACTTCGAGGGCCAACCAAAATGATCCGACAAACTCGCATCTCTCTTGGCTTCACGCCGGAACGCCGAGGTCAACGACCCGGATGCGCTCTACGCATCTTTTTCTCTTAATATCCTATTTCATGCATCTAACGTTTTTTTTTTTTTTTTTATCATTCGTATATTTAAAGTGGCTGAATCATCTGGAAATCGTAAAAGTAACATTGTGTTGCAATACAAAAGACAAATTAAGAATGCGACCCTGAGAGTTCAGACGAACAACACAGAAAAGGTTTCAAGGTTCACTTTTTCTTTGCAGAATTGACGAAAAAATCGTGAAAACTAAATATCGATGATTAATCCGAAGACAACAAATTAATTGAACTCAAAAATGACCTTCAACGACGATTTTTCCATTCTTCAACTAGAGTTTAGGCTAATGAATTTTTTTTTCATTAAAAAATATTGGTAAATTCCTCTGAAGAACCGATTTGTTGAAAAAGAAAAAGAAATTTTTAAGAAAAATTGTGGAAAAACTAATAGCTGATAACTTTCTAATGGTTGGATTTAGCAATTTTTCGCAAAGGACTTTTTTTGTAGAGCGTTAAATTTTCTATAGAGACACGCTGCAGAATTGCTCATCACAGTTGTAATTAAGGAGGTACAAGAGTCTGAATACGGAAAAAACGTATTCCCCATGTTACTTAAATAAAAAATTACAAATTTCGTGAACCACCGCTAAATATTATTATCAAGAGCTCTCCTTTCATCGGCTTTCTTTCTTTTTGCACCAAAAACTGACTTCTCAACCAGTTACTTGGATAATAAAAAATACAATTTTTCGAATCAGTAATTACATTCGAATAAAATATTTGAATAAATAACCGAGTTTCATGGCTCCGTTTACGAAAATCTTCACTGGATCCATACAGCCGAGCCGCAGTAAAACTGGCATACTAAGCGATATATTCCAAAATATAGAAAAAACGAGAAATAAAAGCATGGTAGGTCGTTGATGCCTAGACCTTGGTGAACGAGCGAGAGATTTAAATTACAGGTGGTCGCGCAAGGGTCATCATCAATGGACACGAGGCGAGGAAATTATTGGGATGAGAGAAAACACGGATAATTGGCATCATTATCCTAGCGACGGCCATGTAACGATTATATTTGTCTACCCTTCACAAGTAGAGAGCGAGGGAGAGAGAGAGAGAGCGATATATAGAGAGAGAGAGAGAGAGAGAGAGAGAAAAGGGAGGTTCGCGAATTTCGTCTCATTTACATTCTTAATAGAATTATTATTGGGCGAAGCGCCGGGCGATATTCACCGGGTCCTGGCCCAATTACACTCGAGCTAACCAACACCTGTAAAATAAATGCGTCTGTGTGTATACGCGTTGTAAAAACTCTGATGTGCATCTCAAAAAGAGGTGGGTTGAGAGAACGCGCTCGTTCGGTCACTCGCATATATCGCAGGGCTATGGCTGCGATGCAGGAGCCCCCTGCGTCTGGAATCCCCGGGACGTCATTATATTTTCGCGATACGCACTCTCAGCGAAATCATAGAGTAGCTCCTTGATCGCGTCGGCCGCGGCAGCAGAGAAGGATGCCAGAGGATGCGCGCTTAAGAAGGGAGATGCAAAAGGGGTAAAGAAGACCAGCGGGTGTATATATATATATATATATATATGTATACATATATATGTATATACAGCTTCTCTCACTCTCCGGTATATCTCCGCCACAGACAAAAAGTTAATCGTCGTGTGGCGCAATAATTACTTTGGATAGGATCTCTTCTCCTCTGCTGCCTTCTGCTATGCACTCCCCGTGAGCGCTCACTGCTGCATCAACGGGGGGCTGCGGCGATGCATCTTCTTAACTCGGGAGCGCTCGCGAGAGTTTCGATGGTATAGTCAAGGGGGACGAGCTCAAAAATGGGTGGAGGGGTTGGGGGAGGGGTCCAGGGGGGAGGAGGTGGGTTATAAAAGGTGGAGAGACAAAGAGAACAGTGGGAAAGTAATTCGCAAAGTGCTTATATTACGTATATATACACATTCTTCGGTCTCTAGCGGTGCGCGCGTCTCTTGCAAAATTGTAAACGAATTATTTCGGCATGCACGATGTACAACACGGTAATCGTAATCGCTATATATGCGAGCATACCTTTCGAAAGCGTAGTGCCTCTCCTCAAATCTGCAACACATAAACAGAGGCTTCGTAACTATACAACGTCGATATTAATGCTCATCTTTTGGTGGTTAGAACATTCCCGACACTCAATCATATGTCACACATCAATTATTCGTGTATACACGCTTCAATTTATTCTCAATATTGCAAAAAATACAACATATATTTTTTTTTGTTTTCAAGATAAGTGTGAGAAATTATTCAATCGGGTCATTAAATTTGACACAATTTTAGATCGAGAAATCGAAATTTTTCCTCGTCATATTATAAAAATTCCAATTCTTTTTATTTAAATAAAAATATTAACGTCTTTTTTTTATACAGTTTTTTAAAAATATATTAAATATGATTATTTTTAAAAAATTATATGGAATGCTTAATTAGTTTTTGAATAAACATAACAGATTTTGTGTTACTTCCATTCTTATTATTATTTTTATTATTATTATTATTATTATTATTATTAACAATAGTATTAATAACGGACAAAGAATATAATTTAAGAGTAACAAAAAAATAATATTGATATATTGAGTAATAAAATGTTAATTTCAGTGATAAATAACAAAAAGTAAAAAAATATTTGGGAAATTGAGGAGAATAAGGAAATATGTCTGTCATAAAATTGACTTCATACAATTTGGTTCTTTGGGATTTTGATATCTAATTTGTGTGACATATTTGTCAACTGCTACGTCAGATATCGAAAGTTGAAGGTGAAAAGACCGGTGGATGTACAATATAAAAAAAAAAAAGGAAAAATAAAAAGAGAATCGCGAAAATGATTTTGTTCGAGGGAGAGAAGAGCGTTAGGACCGGCGTAGACGGGTCGTTACATCTCGCAGGTAGTTATATATCCTGGCTATACCTATGCTGCGGGTATAGGGATCATCATCAGCGAAAGAGAGAAATGAGAGGGGAAGAAGAAGAAGAAGAAGAAGAAGAAGAGCGTAGGTCGGCCGCGGATAGGCCTAATTTCCGAGACCCCGCACTTATGGCCCCCGCGAATCAACTTTTCCAAAGTCTAATAAGCAATTTCGCAATGTGCCGAGGAAATTACGTCGAAATTGGGCGAGCCAGCAGCCAAGCCTCGACCAAGCTATATATATAAGAACAATTTTGCCTGTGCGCTCTAGCTCGTGCACACACACACACACACACACGCACACATTTCGTCTCGTTTCTCGTTGCATTCATCTGAATCCTCCTCATTTCACGTTGTTCATTTTGTCGTAGAGATGATGTGGATTCGTCACAAAAATGCTCGCGAAACCGGAACAGTGACAGTTTTTTTTTCGAATTTTTTAAAAAAAGATTTATCCATCTACTTTATTTTATAATGAACGTTAAATAGATTATAATAAAAAAAGGCTTAATTTGAGATTATTTTAAAAAATGGAAGAAATTTTCATTTTCGAAATAAGGGTTTTCAGAATTTTTTCAGATTTTTTTAATGTGTCGATTGATAATTCGTTTTAAAAAATCGTAGATAATTAAAAGCGTGTAAAAAAAAATGAAAAGTGTTTTTTAGAGTTACGTCAATCGATCTTATATTTTTATCGTACACCGTGAGGACTCCTTTTTTTCAAAGACATTTTTAGCCAAAAAAAAAATAAAATAAAAATAGATGTTTACAAATGTATTTTCTGTTCTTAACGAGTGCCTTTATTTGACGTAAAAAAAATCAGACGTTTAGCGTATTTTAATCATCGAAAAAAAAAATCGTGAAAATCAGCTATTTTTCGTCCCGTTACACTGGGATGATCCTTTAATAAAAATGGAAAAACAAATATTCCAGCACAAGTCTCCAAAAACCTATAAGCGTTCGGTAATTCTTCGAAGTGTTTTTTTTTTTTTTTTTTTTTTTTTTTAAGATCGCCGGCCGTGATCGCTAAAAAACATCGGTAACGATGTCGTAATGACGTACTTCGCGCAACGATAAATTCCCAGTCTCGGGCTTTCACATCGGACTTTGATCGACCATAAAACGAGATTCATTCGGTTTTTCGGGTATATCGTTGAGGATGAGAGAAGAGAGAGAGAGAGAGAGAGAGAGAGAGCACACGCGTGTATTTCGGAAGGGGTTACGCGGGGAGTCGCGCGGTCCCCCTAATCGAACCCCTTCGGTATATTCCCTTCGTCATTGCGAGACACCGAGGGACACACAAGCCAGAGGGCGGGGAGACGACGCGATTCTTAAAGGCTGGAGTTTTTCCAGTGCCACCGGGCGAGTCTCCGCTACGCGGCCCGGAATGCCGGTCTGACCCGATAAAAACCTCACGAAATATCTACCGTTCGGTTTGGTTCGTTGCGTGGTTGGCTCGCGGTTCGGCACTAATGAAAATGCCCATTGTTGCTCCCTTGGTTTTGCCTCCACAGTGCGGATTTTTAAGCCAAACTGATGGCGCATACCGCAATCGCGCTCTTCATCTCTTTACTTTACCCGGCATATCATCCCCCTTTCACTCCACACTCCCTTATATTTTTTGCCTCCAACTTGGAAAAAGACAAGTGCACTTCATTTCTTTTTTTTTTGTATACTATCCTGTCTGAAAAATGTTTACATCTAATACAGGGCATTTGAGAGAAATTTCAGATTTTTAAGTTCAGGCAAAAATGATTAATTAAAAAAAATCGTGAAGAAAAAGTTTCAGTAAAAAAGAACCAAAAAAAATTTAACTCGTTTTTTTTCGGGCATACAGAATAGTACGGAAAATTATAGTGCAATTTGGAAGGGATCAAGTTTCGAATGCTTATTCCGTCGACCAGGAATACCTAAGGTATACTTATTTTCTGGTTCAACGTACGATATAATTCGTATACATTATATAACGCACTACTCGTGTAGCCGCAAGATTAGGCTGATTAGCAATGACAAAGCGCGCGAGCTCACTGCGACGAAAGAGACAAAAAACCATATGTGTTGACTGGATAATAGCCCGTCTTACGTGGCACTAAAGGGACTCTCGTAAATAGAGTGCCGAGGCTGATTTAATTTCCCGCTACGGTTATTGACGTATAACAGCGTGTGCGATAACTCGAGAACATATCTAGTGACCCCTACTCGACACTATGAAATTAAGTATATTTGATGCGGAGCTGCTACATACCGTTTGTAAAATTTTATTACAAAAAAAATATAATCTAGTCGATTTTTATCGACTATAATCATTAAATTTCGTTACGATTCTTTTGAGATTTCAATCAATTTCTCCATCATACCCAAAAAAAAAACGCGTAAACTGTCGCCAAAGTGTAACAAAAAAAAAATGATTTAGTAACTCGTCAACGCCTCCCTATTATTTATCCTTATCCCAAAGCCACGTTAGGTCGGATTGCGAATATCACGAAGCTATACACTTGTACGTGAAAACCTACCCCGGCTGCACTATTCCCAAGCTACGTCTCTACGTGATCCAAATTCTGAATTCCGTGCTTTTGTAGTATACTTTTCCGCGTACTGATAGTAAGGTAAATAACACACTTTTGCGATGTGCCTATATAGGTGTGGCGGGGGTCTCTCGATTTCGGGAGCGGTCAAGCGAGCGAAAACGAGCGCGGAGGAGTGCGCATCAGCGGAGTAGTGGAGGCCGAATCGTCTGATGCGCTCTGCTCTCATCTTCGAGAGAGAATGAGAGAGAAAGAGAGATTCAGCTCGCACGTCCCGGCGAAGCAACGTGGCCAGCAGGTTGCACGTGACCCAGCTGCTCTGATGTTCCACTTGGTGGCCGCACTGCCGCGAGGCTATATCCGAGAGAGCCTCCAACTCAAACGCGGGGGAATCCCGCGTGTCCGTGACGTCACGTCTATATCCACTGGCGTGCGGGATTCTCGACGCGCGCGTTTTACTATATATATATATAACGTGTACTGGGCGAGAGACGACGACGAACGTTGTACGTTTACGCTACGCGAGAGCCGCGCAAAGGCAAACCGGCGAACGGGGACGGTCTCTATATATACCTGGCCCCGTGGTCCTCCGCACGATCGAGAAGTGCAGAGATACGCTGCTACCCCACACAGGAGGGCCCATGCTGCTCGCCCAACACACACACACGCACACACCTTCTCCTCTTCTCGTTCTCTTCTATACAATGTCTACTAGAGGAGAGGAGAGATTGGTGTAGAGGTAGGTTGTGCGCGCGAGCGAACACTGCGGACTCGTTAGGAATTCCGCTCGGTCGTGCCGGCAGCCGTCGCGTATAAATTCGGCGAGCGCGAGGGATTCGTGGCGAGGGGAGGAGGGGGAGGGGGGGTGTGGGCTTTCCAAGCGTGTTCGCCAGTGGCACGTGTGCCCGGCGGCAGGCACGTTCTTCTAATCCGCGCGGGATGACCGGTAAATCTCACTCCGCCCTCCTGTTTCCTGATGTCTATCCTACTGTGCTGCTGCTCTGTTACCGATGCTGATGCTTTGCGTCTGAGTTCACCCAGTTTCACTTAGCAGTGAAAACTTAGTGTGGAACCTTGGTAGTCAAAATGGAATGCAGTTAACGGGAACGTATTATCATTTATTTACACTATTAGACGAGTCCAATCGTCCTAGAATCTGAGAATTTATGTTTAGGGTGTTTCGGTAATTTACTTTTAATTACCCTTCGTCGTTATGGAACAATTTGAATTTGTTGAATTTATGGAAACGCTGCGCATAGCTCAATACATTTAAAGTGCGAAAAATCAATTCTGTGCTGTCACCTTGAAGATCGGTTAAATAGAAATATTAGTGTCCCCAGTAAATGGTAGCTATATTACTTTTGGGATTATTATCATAAATATTATCGTACTTCTGGCCGTTGGGTCTATACGCTTGTTGATTTTGCATTTCATGGTAAGGTGCGCTTAAAGTGCCCTCGCAATTCTCGCGCATTTCGCTCGTATATACACGCAAGTGTGTTACACAAGTCGAGTGGTGCGTCGAGTGTTAGTAAAGACACCATTAAATCATCAGAGAATAATAACTCTCCCCCTCGCGGATCTTTAACTTACGGCGTGATAATTCACGCGAGACTGGATATTATATCCGAATATCTCGCTGAGGCTTTTAATCCTTTCTTTGTAACACATATACTGCGTGCTGTATATCGGATGGTGGAGACTGCATAGGCTTCACTTGGCGAGCGCCCGTTGCAACCGAAGATTTGTGGCAAGTTGCTTTTGCGCCCAGTAAAGCTCTTTCCAGCCCCCTGTGGCTATACTTATGGCGATACCGAAGAGAGCTCTTTTCCTCTCTAACGAGACTCTCTTTCGTGAATCGAATATTCCAAATCCGGCAGCAACTATTTCGCGTCCTGCGTAAAATCCCCACCGCCGTCGGCGAATTATTTAGCTCGACGATCGAGAAATCATCACGAATATTCAGTGTTATATTTTCGAGAAACTTACTGCGGTGTTGCGACTCTTGGTGAGAAACAGAGTGCAAAAAAGGACTTGGAAAAAGAAGATAAAGGACAGAACTGATTGGTCACGGTGTTGGCGCGTCCGAACGTTGCGGTGCGTTCACCATTATGGCAGAGAGGCGATCGAGAGATGGCACGAGAAAATCGTCTAACAATGGATCAACTGAGTGGTGGCCGTCGCCGGTTCGTCTCTCTACGCGAGTGTCGCGGAAGAGAGGACGAGGAGAAGAAGAAGAAGAAGAAGAAGAGACGTCTCAAGGATCGAAAGAAAAAGCCGGTGGGCCAGCGAGAAAAAGGAGCAGAAAGGAAAGCTGCGAGAAGGCGCACGATATCGAGTGTAAGAGGAGAAACCATGAGTATAAACGACGTACCGAGGGAGAAAGAGAGAGAGAGAGATACCACCGTGCAGAGAGGTAAAAAAGAGACTGCAGCATTGACGAGACTGCATCCTCGTCACCGTACTGTGGTGTCTCGTTGTCTCTCCTATATATCGTAACCCCCGTTGTTTTTCCGACTTTTATTTATCTCCCAGCCACAGTTGAATATTCAGTCAGATACACTCTATAGGGACTCGTTGAGAGGGGAACACACGGTATAGTCTGTAGCGCGAATGAAGTAGGAAGGAGGAAATATGCCTTGTTGGCCTCTCCAGACGAGAATAAGACAGAGTCGGAGACTTATTTCAGCGGGCGTACCGAGAGACCGAGACGAACCCTCCTGGTGAAGAGTGCCACTTAAAGAAGTGCACGGAGGATCCGCGAGAATAAGACGTGGTCCAACGTATAACGCGCTGAATATGTGACTGAATGCATGGGTATAGAGGCGTCTTGAACGTGCATATCAATGGTGTATTCTCTCATCTCTGTTATATACTCTCTTCTGTTTCCGCTGTCTTCGTCAGGAAGGTCTCGTCGTGAGAGTTGTACAATGCGCCAACAACGGAATGCATTAATATTAATAGTCGCAGCTTTGCGACGTTCCCCGACGCTCCTCTTGGTTGGTACTTTCGTCACAAAGCCAGTCACTAACTTTCAGAGTGTCCGACAAGACACCCTTGTTATTTTTTTTATGATAAAATCTTCAGTAATATATGTATTCAGGCTGACCAATGTTAGGTTAGGGCTGGTTTTGATAAAACAGTCTGAGACGTCTGTTTCAGTGACAACTAGGCCTGATGTGGTGTATCGATTAAGTCGAAACTTCAAATTGTAAATATGTCAAATTGTCTAGACAATCGTTATCGCTTTCTGGTGGACAAAAAAAAGCTATAATTTTGATAAAACAGTAATTTGAACTTTAATTCCAACGAACATCCCTGACCAGTCGGGAAAGTTGGTGAAGCCAAAGAAAATGCGAAGGTGAGGGAAATCGACAGAAAGAGAGAGAGAGAGCAAAGAAGCGAGGCTTTGAAAGCAGAACGTGAAGCGAAAGCGACGACGAGCCTCATCGAAGGGCTTAGGACAAGAGACGATCAGAAAAATAAGAGAGGGAGAGCTGGCTCTGGGAAAAGTCCCTCCTGTTATACATATATATAGTCTGGGCAAGTGGAAAGCCAAGGGCTTTTCGGTCGCCGGTGCGGGTTGACCTCCTCGGGTAATAAGAATAAATGTGATTCTATTACGGGTTCAATTGTTACGACGGTGGATAGGCCCGGGTTGGAAGTGCCCAGAGAGAAAGAGAAGTAAGGAAAGAGAAAGAAAGAGAAAACAGAGGGTAGCCGTCGTAGGACAAAAGCGAGAAGGAAAGTGTGATACGGGAAGAAAAGAGAGGCCAACCGATCGTATAAGACGCACCGATAGGATCGCAACCCTGCGAAGGGCAACAAGCAGAGGAGCAGAGAGCAACCAGCCGCCGCTTGAAAACCTCCTGAGCGCGGAAATGTTTTACGCGGGCTGACCAGTTGCAAGCAGCATCTACTCGCCACTCAGAGTCGACTCTCTCTCTCTCGCTCTTTCCACCTTTATACCTCTCTTTCACTCTCGGTTCTTCTCGGCTTCCCTCTCGTTTCCTATAGCCCAAGCAACGGCGAGATATAAACGTCGATTGCGATCTCTTCCACCGAGATAGCCTATATAACGCGAGAACGATTATCGATGCCTCCTTCAACGAAATTCTTGCGTGTTTGGCGATGCAGGAGTTTCGCTATACTCATCGTATATCGATACACGTAATTAACGTGTATCAATCATTATATATATATATATATATATATCTCTCTCTCGTGGGCTCGTGAGCTCTTTCTCAGTTTCCATTTTCTTACATCTGATAAAAAAAGAGACTTACGTTAAAATATGTCGTTTGATAGAAATTGGAGTGACGAAATTTTACGAGGAGTTTATGCAGCGCATCATATACATATTTCATTTGATTTTCATTTCATATGACTAGAGTCTGCCTGAATCAAATCTCCCTTTATCGCAGTTTGCCCCCCCGATTGGCTCGTAATAATTTGCATTGCAACGGGAGATGGGGAGGGGGGCAATAAAGGATCGTGTAACTTGGCTGGAGTAACGGAGTACACGCGGCACTTTTAACAGAAGAAATGCCAGCGTATAACGACTGGTTCACAGTGTTAGGAACTTACAGGCAGAGAGGCTTTAACAGAGAGAGAGAGAGAGAGAGCAAAGAATGGGTGGGATTGCGCTACAGGTAATTCGGAACTCTCTGCCCTCTGGGGTTAACGTGGCGCGAACCTGGAGCGTGACTCTCGTCGCGGTGCACGGCGACGGCGCGTTTGCACGTGTCCACGCCTCCGTGAAGCCGAGAAGCAAAATACTGTTAACGAACCGAGAAGTTTCGACACACACTGGGTTTGTTCAACCGCACTCCTTTTCTTCGTAACAGTAATAATCTTAAAAAAAAAAAAAAAAAAAAAAACTGATAGCATTGCGAGTGTTGAATCAATAAGTATATCGAGGCATTCTTGGCAAATTCAGTAAGCGTTCAACCCTGAACCTTCAATTTTTTTGTGAAAAAAAAATCGCTTCAAAAAATCGACGCAAACCACTCTGGGTCAAAGCTGCAAAATTTTGGCATCTAAAGCAGGATTTTTGAGAAAATTTTCAAATTTTTGGGACGAAAAGTTTTGATCTAAAAAAAATCATGAAAAAGAAAGTTTAAGTAAAAAAAGTCTAAAAAAAATTAGATGTGTTCTTTTCGAGCATATTGAAAAGTATAAAAAATTATGGAGTAAATTTTGGAGGATAGGTCAGAATTGAACTGATTTGCCGAGTTGGCCAGGAATACCTCATTATAAAAATCTACGCACCACAAGGCTAGAAATTTGAATTTTACAAAGAAAAACGAAATAATGATTAGGAAGTCCAAACAGCTGCAGCTATAAAACTTCCAACAAACTGAAGAGAGCCTCCGACCATGAGGCAGAAACTTTTAAAAATTATTTAACAAGGCCGCTTTCATCCGTTACACTTTAATGTTATTTCTCAAGCTGCGATAAAAACGAAAACGGAACGAACCAATTGGGAGAGAATTATCGAGAGAAGAGTGTAATCCAAGTGACGAGAGAGGAATCGTAGAGATTAATTTACTCACCGAGCGTTGACGGAAGTCGGGTTGCCCACGTCGTCCATTGACGGTTTCCTAGAATGAAACCACGAATGAAATTCGTTATTGCTCGCCTGTAGTTGCATTATCGCGGGATGGGCGTTATAGGTGCTGTACAGATTTGGCTGAGCGGTTTGCCACATTCTGCTGTATCTTTGCACGTCCATGTCACGTGTTGCTTTTTTATTTTTATTTATTTATTTATTTTCTTTTTGTCGTCTCACTCTTCCTCTCCTATCACTTACACTTATCACGTAGACTCGAGCTCTCTTTACAACAAAATAAAATTATACGACTATGTGAATTTGTTATTAAAATTCTTATCACCATCACGCACATTCGAATCAATCAATCGCCAGCCAAAATCATTTCAACCCTTTTTCTACAGACACACTTTTAGTAATATTTCTTTCTTGCTGATTTAAAAAAAAAAAAAAAAATGGTGAAAAAAAATTAACAACTGTCACTAAATGACGACTGCGTCACGGCGTGAAGAGACAATTATTTGTATTATTGCGACAGTTGAAACCCGACGAGTTGCGTTTCTGATGGTTGCGGTGATCGCAGACACGCACGAGTGTCATCGAGTGCTGGCGCAGAGTCGCGTGCCTAGTCCTCGTGCTCTCGCATCTTTGCTTTTCCACCACCCTCTCATCACGAGGACGTCGTGATCATCCCCCACTCTGTGTTCTATAAACCCCTAAAGTTGGCCCTTGACGGCTGCGCGGGTTACCTCTGCGTCTCTTCCCTCGTGCGGGAGCCGTCACAGCATCAGCACAAGCGGCATCGCACAACACCACCATGCCGCGAAATCGCTTGCTCGTTTTTTCGGGGTATGGGGCGCAAAAACCCCGAAACGCTTTTGCCGCTCGCGCCGACACGACACACGAGACCTCTCCCATGGAGAGCCTCAGGGATGCTTCATCTTCATTTGCCCGTGTATGGGGTACCCCTCGGTAGCGCAAACCCCGTGGCACCAATAAAACTGCTCAGTATCCCTCTCGCGGTCTCAGTTTCCCTGCAATGGATACACAGCGCCGGTGGATCTTTTGCCACACGCTCCTTTTCCGCCCCATCGTGTAGCTGACACACAAACTCCTTGTACTTTCGAATTAACGTATTCGAATCTTGGCTAATTTCTTTGGCTGCTATTGGGATTGATATCGAGAGGGTGAGATGGGACAGAGAAATCAGTACCTAAATTATTGATGAGAGAGAGAATGTTCTCTACGGAACATTGGCTCCAATTACATATTCCAAGTAAACTCACTTGGTCATCGGCCTGAGACCCTCGGGATCAGTTGACCAATTTTTTTTTGTGGCCATATTTTGGTCCTAAAAAGGAGATTATTTTTTTCAGATTTTTATCACTTGTCTTATAGCATAAAATAATTATTTTAATTCAATAACTTTTGGGAAAACTTAATTTCGAGCAGATTTATATTTTTGAAATTTTTTTCCATAGAATCTGGGATTGAAAACAAATATTTCCATCGTAGTTCGACAATGAGCCGTGAAGAATTTTTTATTTATTTTTTTTTATTTTAAGAAAAACATTTTTTTTCCTTATTTTGGTTATAATTTTTTTTTTAGTGCCGGCTCGCTTCTCATGACTGTTGAAGCACAAATTTTGAAATTTTTATTTGACCACATATTTTATTTTTGTAAATAACATTTGTAAGTATTTTATAAAATTCAACGAAAAAATTTAAGTCCTAACATCCCAGCTATTTTTCGACACATTTCAGCCATAACCTTCTTGTTAATTCCACTAATAATATGACTAAAAAAAAAAATAGTTTCCACAAGAATTTGCACAATAATTACAAACGAAAATTAATTAATTTACAAATAGTATTTTACAATTTCATATATGCAATGTCTATTTTTATTGTAACTATTTTAAATAAATAAATTTATACACATTTTTAAATATTTTTTTTTACTTTTACTTAATAATTAATATTTATTACACCCCCCTAATAAAAAAAAAAATTCGAGACTTGTTTAATACTTTTCATCGCGATCCCATTAACCATTACAGCGAGCAGGATAGATCCAATTTAGATTGATATCGCGATGCGGATTTTAGAGCGATTCGTCGCGGACTTTAGGGGGGACCGTTTCAAGAGTGCCGAATTCTACCACTACTATATAACACGTAAGACTCGCGTAGAATTTTATGAGGAAAGAGTTTTAAGTGTAACGTTTTGCTAAAGCCAAAGTACAAGCGATCCAGCAGGCGGGTGTTGCGGTATAGTGTCGGTTACACAAGAGAGTTCGCGCAATGCCTTAACCGGGAACTAGTCCGATCCTGACAGCGTTAAGGCTCTACTGTTCGACGATTCTCCAACTGGACACAGTCGAACTGCTGCGATACTACCTTTTATGAGTGATTCTATTTCTGTAATTTTTTTTTTTTTTTTTTTTTTCGACTTGGCCTAGCGTCGATCGACAAGACTGACACGAAGGAAATGTCTGTCTGTTCACAACAACGCGAGAGACTCATTGCCTGTGCGATTGATCCTGTTGTTGGGTCCAGCGAGATGAGCCAATCGCTCGAGCGGAAAAATCATATCGAATCGATTGGTCATGGTGATCGATGAGACACGTTACATGTATTTTTTTTTTTTTTTTTTGTCGGTTCCAATACAGAGACGTAACCGCGGGCATTGAAGCAGCGATAGCAACAAAAATCGTTCCCATGATTTTTCATACACCTACAATTATAAACGCGTTATTGTATTTTTTTTTTTAATTATAAATTATAAACTGTAGCACAAAATTCTGGAATTTCAAATCACAGAGGTCTGCTATGAAATCGTGACTCCAGTGGCGGGCGTTGCGTGAAAGTTTTATTCGGTAAATTGCCGTATAGACACGGAGATCCGGGCGGGTAGAGACTCTTTTAACAATTCCGGTTTTTCACGAGGTGCGCTTATAGCGCTCGCGGCTCTGTTGTTTCCACGAAACAAAGTTCACGTACGTTAGATATATATATGTCTTGCGCAAAACTACGACAAAATTCATAACCGAGTAGACGACGAACTGTGACGTAATTAATTCCAACAGCGTCAAGTTCGTTAACGTGAAAGGATTACGGTTGGCTCGAGAAAAAAAGAGAGCGAAATTCTATATGAGTCTCTGAGTCTCTCACGATATATCCACGAGGTTTACGAGAGAACTGGTGGTTATAATTGTTGCGATCAGTCAATTAAGAAAGGTTCAACGTTTATAGTGTAGAACTAATCAAATGAGTGCTAAATGTGCTTCGCAATTTCTACGATCACATTTCATACGAGTATGAACTATCTGATCTGGCTCGCGATAAATGGCCACGGTTGGTTGATGATTGGATTTGGAAAATTTACAAATCGGGACTTAAAAATGTCTCGCTTAATTTTCCACTTCGACATCTCATTATTTAACGCACGATTTTCTGTTGCATCGACGGAAAAAAGCTTCAGCAAAATTCCGAATGCTTGTACAAGACATTGTACTTTCCATTGAGGCTAGTTCAGAGAGCTGTAACTATATTTTAAAGGAAAACGAAAGAAAAACGAAGGCTAATATAACAGCACCGAGATATAGTTCCGGCTCTGCTAGTCGTTGCAGGTATCTTTTGCTATATCATTTACTCGAGACAGAGGAGCTGGAGTACTTCTTTGTCTCCCGCGGTGATCGGTCCCGTCGGTGCGGGCGGGCGAGTCTTTTGACTCGCGCGTGCACTCTGTGTAATAGCGTACAGAGAGATAGATAGAGAGAGAGAGAGGCCTTGTCGTCTCTCGCGAGGCGGTCAATCGTCGTTAACTCGTTCGGCGTACCGCGCAACTACGGCGGCTTGCGGGACTGATCGTCGTATCAAGTAGACGAGGAGGTAGAGCTCAGGTTGCTCCTCGCAGACTCACGGTGATCGGTCCCGAGCCGCGGCGCTCTATATATGGTCGATGATGGAAATAAAAGGGCCGTTCCTCGCGAGCGGACACTTAGATTAATAGTCAATCCGTACTAATTGCGAGTCGTCCACGGGGACAGAGGATGAACGAAGACAAAAGAGGCGAAGGAAGAAAACGCGAACAGATCGGTGGGTTCGGTGTGGAGAGGGATAAAAGAGAGTCAAGTACGGATCGCGAAATGTCTTCCGTGTAAAAGCTCTCTTCTGCTTCTTCTTCTTCTTCTTCTTCTTCAGTGTGCCCTCCTCCGCGTCTTCTTCAGCCTCCTCTTCTGCTCGACGTAGCTTCTGGTATACATATATACACTCCCTCCTCCAATGGCTCGTGAGGGACTCTCGCAAAAGTCAGCCCAAGACGCGCTGGTGCTCCTTCATCAAAGTTCCACTACCGATTAATCGACTCCGCGTCGCGTCTCGAACTTGCATTCTTCGTTTCTTTGGTAGCGCCCGCGTTCGCCGCGCAACGTTTCTGCCCCCCCACCCGCCGCCGCCCCTCGCCCCACGCCCCCCTCCCACCCCCTCCTACGTGGCTCCTACTCTCGAAGACTGATATTCCGTCCTCTTGTCCTCCCTCGTTTGCTCTGCACCGAGAACCTGCGGCGAACCGATGTTTATCGTGTCTCCCCGGGGGACATCACCGGTGCACTTGCTACGTCGTCTTACGTACGCGACCCGCTCGACGCGGCGAGATTAATGCGTGGGAAGAATCGATGTTACGTTATTTTTGTCAATAACAATATTGTATACGGTGGAACTTGGATGGAGTATTAACGACGAAATGATGATAATGCGCTATGGAAAAAGCTTGAAAAGTAGAATTTCGCAGAGTACTTCCTTATTATTTTTCACGTTCCATAAAGCCGCATATATGGGAAGGTAGGGTAGACGTGTCATTTGCGCTGAAGACTTCTTTACCGACCATCCGCTGAAAATGTTTTTTCCAAGTTTTAGCCAGAATTTCCGAGGTGCTAAATATTTGTCCGTATTTTTCCGGCGCGTCGCTAAGAAACTGGTCGAGGGCGGAAAAAATGAATCTTAATATTGACCATTAAGAGGATAGACTGGCCGGAAACGGTACAATTGGCCACAAATCGAACGAACCCTATCGACAAACAATAGTGCGAACGCACACGGGCGCCATATAGCGAAAAGGTGGTCATACATCAACGAAGAGAAAGAAGAAGCGAAGGATAAAAATAATACAACGGAAGAGAGAAAGAATAAGCAACAGCGCGCGAACGAACGTACGTGATCTGGGATAAAGTATAGATCTACCGCATACGAAGGTATAGAGCTTGCACGGTTGAAGAAGGACAGGGCTATTAGTACCTCGGTGTCTTTTTGTCATGAAGGTGAAATGCGGAGGGACGGGTTGAGACCTCGTGCACTGAAACGCCTCGGCTAAGAGAACGAGACGATGGTTGAGAAAAAGGGAGATAAAAAAAGAAAAGAAGCAAAACAGAGAGAAAATACAGCAAAACGTGCGGGGGGTTCGAGGCGCGAAAGAGGGGAAAGATCTCTTCGATCAGAATCCTCGAGATCGTATAGCTACTGCAATAAAGCTTCTCGTGTATTTTCAATCCACTTTTCTTCCTTCGCTTCCGATCGCGTCTCTCATAGCTCTGCTCTCTCTCTCGCATCGGTAGTGCTCCGCGGAGAAGCAGAATTTCCTATACCAAATTGAATGGTACCTCAGCCACGATGTCGTCGTCGTCGTCGTCGTCGTCGTCGTCGTTTGTGGTCACGAGATGGTCTCCTCTCTTCGTTCCTCGTACCTCTGATGCTGTGTGCGGTTACGAACGCGCTGCTGGGCATCGAGTCGCTTCGCTCTTCGTGTGCGTGGCTGAGACCCGTCCTTCATTCCACTGCCATTTTCGGAAAAGGCAGCATTTTACTCTCGACTCGGTCCAGGATCACTCCGCGCGAGGAACGAGCGCATACTGAACGACCAAGCGAGAGGGAGGAATAAAATGAAATAAAGAAGAAAAAGAAAAAATAGAAAATAATAAAGTGCGAGGGGGAAGCTCCACATAATCGCTGACCAATGCTCGGGGCTCGCGTCGTTCGTGTAGCAAAAAATGATTTGTCAATTAAAATTATACGTGCCTCAACATTATCACGTATTGGCCGGGTTTCGTATCCGACGTGTGTCCCTCTCATCATCTCTCGAATGTCACCGCGGTTATTTTGCTGCTGTATTACTCTCGCTTGATTATCCGCAAGTACTTTGCTTCTATACTTGTTCGAGCTGAAAGGCAATGACGAATGGATATATAGCGGTGTGTCTTATATATGATGGGTGAAAATGCGCGTGTCGTTACTGCGGCGTGTATCACCTCGCGTGGATGGATCGCGATGAAAAAACCATCAGTTGGCTTACTTCAATCAGTTGGTTTTAACGGGAATGGAACGCTTTGAGGGGTGCCGATCGCGTATATAATATATAAAACGCCCAATGGGGTTGATAGAAGCGATAAAAATAAATTGACTACTCGTCACAAACATTGCGACACATGAAAATACACGACGGGTGTACGAAGCGTGATTCGATATGAAAATGAATAAAATTATTATTAATTGACGACACGACAATTACGAATCTTGCAGAAAAACAAAGATATGACGTACGTAGTGGAAAGTAAATATACGAAGTGTGTTAGAGGGAAAGGATCTAATCGCTTTTGAGAACGCAGCAATATTACCGCGTGTATTCCATGAGAGGAATTCCCCCAGCGGCGAGTATGGACGTTAATAACGAGGAGGTGTTGGTTGTGGGACTTTCGTCTCTTGGCCTCTCTTGCCTTGGGTCTTTCGCATTCGGAACTATTGGGTGAGCGATGAAGGGCGGGTAGGTTTCACTGCTGTTCCTGCTGCTGCTGCTGCTGCTGCTGCTGCTGCTGTTTATGGCGTCTCATAACGCCCCATAAATCAGCGGGCATACCCCTCTCTTCGATGATAGCCACGTTTCCTTGGTGCAAATAACCCGGAGCGCGTCTCCGGAGAAGCTTTCGCCACTGTGGCGGAGCAGCGGATGTCAAGGAGTCTCGAAGGAGTAGCGGAACATCGCCGGACTTTGGATAGTATATTCTCCGCTCATTTTCAATTAAACTCTCCGGAGAATATGTTTCCGAAAGCTTCATTGCATCTCATTATACTGTGCGTAGCTCAGGGATGCCTTATTTTCTTGCACATGTGATTAAATTTCCTGATCATTTCTTAAAATGTTAAATTGCACGGTTCGTTTTAAAATGCGAGGGGTGTTGAAATAACTGGACGTATTGGTACGTGAAAGTAGTTCAACACAACAGCGTTCCTGTGTGGTCCTCTCGTAGCGTACTCCGGGTTCTCTTTCATTCAACCGGTGGCTCTCTCGCCGAGCTTTTCGCCCACTCATTCGTTCATTCATACGCGGCATCGGGAGAGCGCGGCGCGGTGGCGCACGCGATTTGAATCGATAAGCAAACCTCGTCTCTCGGAAGCAGGATCCGCACCTCGACCTTCTACCCCCCCCCCCCCCCGCTCCTCTACCTTTCTCATCTTGCGGCTTGATCCTTCACTTGTAACAGAGAGCACGAGTCTCGGGCTCCTCTCTTCTTCGTTCTGAGATCTCGACCGAAGAAGCCTTACCGAAGAACGCATCCTCGCTCGCACGCACGCTCGGCTATTATACCTCCGGCAACGGGGCACGCGCACAAGCTTCCATGGAACGTGCCCCCCCCCCCCCCCCCCCCGTTGCCGCGTACAAACGATTTTCCACTGATCGGACATCGTCGTTCTCTCGCCAGCGTCAACGCTGTCTTTTTGCTCTGCCAGAATTCTGCGATGACTAACGAATTATGAGTGGACGCCACAGTATTTTGACTTATAGATTTTTATGGAAATAGACGTTTTGAGTGTCCTAGATTCGAAAAACACATTCACTCATTTCTATCTGTCTGTCTGTGTCGTCCGGAAGCACAATAACTTTTGAAAGAAACTGCAGACTGCGCTAAAATTAAATTGTGTATCTTCTATGAATTAAATGTAGTTTTGGTATTGAAATTGAAAACGAATCACCCAAGGCTTTTAGTACTTTACCTTGAAAGCGAAAAAAAAAATTGATTTCGACATTGACAGGTGAAGTACCAAAAGGGATTGATGTTCTCTTTTCAACTACAATACCAGAAAAATTCTTGCTAAACGCTGTTGGAGTGCAGTTCACAACTCCAGCAGCGAAAAAAAGGAATTCAATATTCAAGAAATATCTTTTCTTGATTTAAAGAAGTGTGTTCGAGCGCATGTACCTCAAAGATACGAAAGTAAGTAAATCTTAAAAATGCTTGTCGTTCGTCAGTCGACATCGCATAGCAGGATCGCAAAAGTACGGAAGCCGAAGTAGTTTGGACGAAAAGTGAAAGAGTCGCGGTGGCGGCTGTTGTTGGATATACGAATGGACAGGCGGATGGAAAGACAGGCAGAACTGGAGAACGCTCATTACGGGCGGCGTATGTGCGAGAGGAATGCGGTTACTCGCAGTTCCTTCTGGTCACTCACTCGCTTTTCGTCTCCTCTTTCCGATACAATAAATATAGCATCGAATCGGCGACAGGGCTCTGTCTCTCTCTTTCTCTCTGTATCTCTTGCGAGAGAGAGAGAGAGAGAGAGAGAGAGCGCGCGCGCAAACGAAACGCACTGATGCACGGACGACGTACCATTGACCGAAGTCTTCTTGAAAACATTTTGGAGAGTTCTCGTCCCCGCGAATCCGCAGGATTTGGTGCCTGAAAGAGTGACCAGCAGAGGCCAACAAATATATATATATATATATACTAAAGAATGAAGGAAATCGGAGCGAAAGCGAGCGGACGAAGGGATGCAGCGGGCGAGAGACCGACCGACAACAATGCCCAACGTAGTAACGACATCCAGTTAAATCGGCGATGGACTGCGCAAAAAAAAAAGATACATATACATATATATATATATTCCGCCCCAGCGGGGTACGCGGGCGTTTGTTTAAGAGCCGAACATTTGCGAGCATGCGGACTGTTCCCTCGCGCTACTTTTTCATCCGTCTTCTTTTCCTCGCCTTTTCCTTCCTTACCTTTTCCTCGAAAAAATACCAATCATCAAAGGCACCACCCTAAAAGCTGCGCGCTATTTTCTGTAAAAATTGTCGATCCTTCCATTAACCAGTGACTGTTCAATTTACCGGTGGACTCTCGTCCCATTATGCATATAATCATAACGTCGAGATTCTGAACGGCGCGCTCGCAACACACGCGATAACGTCACCGCGTAGCGTTATTAATTACGGTAACGCGCGCGAGCACTTGGACTTTTCGCAATTAACGTCCGAACCGATCGTTTCGTGGTGTTGCTCACGAGCCTCTCAGTCGGTGCAAAAAAAAAAAAAAAAGAACCGCATCGGTTTTTCACACTCCAGCCACCATCAATTTTATGTAGCCTGCTCATCATCTCGGACAACCGTTCAATTTTCGATTTTTCAACGTGTCCTGCTGTTTTTTTTTCTACATCTTCTTTTTTCGTGTCATTTTTTTTTTTTTTTGTTCTGTAACGTTACATTTAGTCTTGGCTGCATCGAACGCGATCCGAGGAAGGGAAGCGCGCCAACGAAGACGACGAGTTCGGTCACCGCGCGCGGAGTTGATTTATATCCGTGGGTAAAGATCCCCCTGGTGCTGAGACTCGCGGTACCTCGCGACGCTTCCCCCCCTCGCCCCCCCCCCGCCCCAAAACCCCGTCACCACCCTCTCATTGCTTTCTACTCTCTGAGTCCGCGCTTCGTCCGCTCGCTGTACTCACTTTGAACAATGGAATTGCGTCGGGACGTCAATCTCCCTCTATCAATCACCTTGCTCTGTTGCTGTTGCTGCTGTTGCTGTTGCTGCTAGTGCTGCTTTTCTGCTCACTCGCGACGAACCAGCTCTCTTATATATACTATATATACTGCAGCGGTCTCGCGGTTTCAGAGCAATGCAACTTGGAGCAGCAAAGCACCCCGTCGCGCTCCTTGATCCGGCCCTTTTTACGCCTCGTGCGCTTCGTGGCCCTTTTTTTACTCTTCATATAGTATATATATATATATATATTTTGCCCCCCATTCGATCGTCCACTTTTATCCACTCAACGTTTCCTGTTCATCGGTCGTTACAGCGCTTTTGGATATCAACGTTGCGGTGAATTCAGTTGATCTATTGTAAATTGTGAGAGGAATTATAGAGATTATTTCTCACCTGTCCGTCCAGCAGAGCGCATCGTCGCGAAACCTGTCAACAAAAAGAAGCTATTAACAATCAAAACACTTGGGACGCATCGAAAGACATTTTAGTTTTTATAAAATGTTAATCTTACTTTTGTAAATTAAAATATGAATAAAAAAAAAGAATTCGTAGCGTGAAAATAACAACTCACGACGTCTGACTGGCATTTTTCGTGGGGACTTAGCACCTAGGACTGTTAAAAGAAACAGAGGAAGAAAAAAAAAGTCTACGGTAGTGGAAAAAAAAGAAAAAAAAAAGAAAAAAAAGAAGTTGTTGGAAGTCGACGACGCGCGAATGCGACAAGTCCTTGAAACGTTCGTATCGCTAATTCGTCGCGGTCTCGCGGAACCTCAACGCACGAGAAGGGGCAGAAGGCATATTCGACCCTCTCAGAGACTTTGAGCGGTTGCGACTTTATGCTGTGCTATATACAGACGTATATATATGTTCGAGTATATGTATTAGCCTGCGATTCAACCAGCGACGGAGTCCCAACCCCCTCCGCGGACGCAGAGTCCGTGTCACGGCTTACAGGAAAAAGCTTTTATATGAAAGCTCGACGATGAATAAGATCGTCGTCGTAAATTGTCCAGGCGAGCCTAATCTTGTGGTTAGGTGAGTGCCACTACGAAAAGAAGGACAGACACAAAATCCATTCCCACTCCCAGTCCATTTTTTTTTTTTCTTACTATTCTGTTGCTCTCAAAAATATTGCTCATGCGATGGTTCGATTTTATACCAACGATGAATGAAAAAATCTTTCATGATAATAATTATAAATGAAAAGCAGAAAGTTCGCATTGAAATCCTGAAGACTATTTTAATGAGACTATAAATCTGTCGGATGTCCAGAATTCCAAAATTTCCGTCGCTGCATTTCTACACGAATTGGAAGGAGATGTTGTCGGCAAAGTAGGTGGAGAAATATGTGATCTTGCATAAAGGACAATTAATAATTCACTTAATCTAACATCAATAACAGAGCCTTCAAAGAAAAATGAATAATGACGCAGTGAAAATGTTTAATGAAGCCATAAATCGAAATCTGTCGAATACTCGAAATTCCACAATTGCTATTCCCCTTTCAGCTCCAATTGTGGACACGAAAGCCGATAGGGTGGATAGTTATGTTCGTACATAACTCCGTGTAGATCGGAGGAAGGAATTAAATAGACGAAGAAAGAGGCCGAATGAGACTTGGGCAGCATTACGTGCAGGGTGCGAAGTGGATAAGAGAGCCTGGAGCCAGTTCTCTCGCGTGTGTGAGTATACACCAACAGCAGAAGCCAGAGAGAGGCATTGGGTGTTCTCAGTTATGGGGATCTGTCAACGGAACATGATTTAAAGCCAAATATTACGACAGGAGAGCGCATTCCAACGAGTTTCGTAGCGGCATCCTCGCTGCGTCGAAGGAAAAGCATGTGGTGTGTGTTCCACACACCTACGCAACATCCCCATGAGTTCCCCTCTGACCCCGCCGCGAGCTTTGGGGGTAGGTTGGAGAAAGATGGGGATCATGAGGGGCTAGAGGTTCATACATGAAACTCGCTCCTCATTCCCTTTTCTGCCAAGCAGTGTAGCGGCGGCACGTATAGGCGCGCCTAGCCATAGTTCGGCTCTACCGAAGATACGACGGCAGCGGTTTATTACCGAGATGGCCGGGAAATGGGTTTGGGTCTCTCGGTGGCGGAACATTGATTTAATGCGGTAGTAATTGGTCGAGCGGGTGTGCGGTAAACGCTGAGTCTCTCGGCGGACGTACGACATCTCTATGAGACCGTAACTACTGGACTCGAATTTTTCTCGCTCTAATTTTCCGCCTCTCTTCCGCATGGAGGAAGCTTTGCTTTTGTGAAACATTTTTCTTTTTTCCGATTTTTATGTCAGGCCACTCAGAATGGTCAAAAGGTCGAGAAAAGTGGTTTAGAAAAAATGTCTGTATGTGTGTGTGTGTGCGAAGTTTCAAAAATTCAATCGCCTCTTACTCACTAACCGTTCGTTCGACTGGACTGAAATTTGGCACGCAATTGAAGTCGTTGTCACGCTGTTCTCTGTTCTAATTTTTTTTTAATTTGTACAGACATTTCGATTTTATGGCTTTTTGAATTTTTCCAAAAAAAACAGAGCGTGGTCGCTCTAACTTTCGTAAAAGTTCGACGATTTAGGTAAACAGTTCTTCCAAAACTGAAGATATTTAACAAAAGTGAAGAAGGAAGATGAAAGTAGAAATCGAGCGTACACGACGAAGATCCGGATGGTCGATGAAACTGCCAAAACTACGAGCTGCAGACTCACCCCAGAATGAGCTCTACGAACGCACGCTCCAGTTATTGCTGGTTTTATTGCTTTTCCACGTCCATATATACCCGGACTCGTCGAACTCACGCCTTGCGTATAACGCGCGATCTTAGGATGCTTATTAAACTTTGACGTTCTCCCGCTTGGCAACCCCAGAGCACCCTACTTTCCGTCTTACCCTCTTTCTCTCTCTCTCTCTTTATATCTCTCGCGTACCAAGCTGCTCATCTAAACGAGCATGTATACAGACTATTACAGCCGATTCCGTTCTGCTCCGCGGCCGATCTATGTAGTTATTATGAATTATTAATCACCGGGAGGATATACGTACGATCGTGAGTACGAAGTGCGCTGCATCCAATTGAAATTGAATACTAGTATATCGATTTATTGATATCCGATAATTAGTCGTAATCGTCGTGGGATGAAGCAGGTATCGATTACACCTACAAACCCTACGAACATTGATTAATGCGCGTAATTACATTATTTTTCATCTTATTTCCTTTTTTTATTTTTGGTATGCAAAACGTGTTCCTGTTTCAACGTCAGTGTATATTTCATATGTGTGATGCTTCGCACCCAAGAAGGCTCATTATTATTAAAGCTAAACGGAATTACCGGTGTAGTTTGAGCGCCTTATGGCCATATCGTTCTCTCCGCATCGCGTGCAGCAAATTGAAGGGTTCACGCGCTCGAGGAACTCCAGTTCGCTTGAAAAAACAAAGCTGCTAATATTTGTGGCCACATATCATACATCTTCATCGAGGTGTTGATTATCCTCACGAGATGTAGGCGTTTAATGGAAATTAAAAAAAAAAAATTCTAACTGCAGTTTCATTGATAATACTCGTCGGAGCTGTCTTCTTGAAATTTTGCGAAAATTAAATCTGGCTTAAACGGCTTGTGTGTAACAGACAACTTGTTTTTAGGTACTATTTAAAGCCTGCAATTTTTTTTTTTTTAATTCTACTTTATACACATTTTTAATTATGTGAAGACATTTGGACAAAAGCTGCAGTTACACAAAATTCTTTTGCTCTCTCGAGACAGAAAAAAGGTAATGAAGAAAGATCGTACGTGCGAGCTTTACACCAGACGAGGATATACGGACAATGACATAGAATTCGAAAAAAAAAAAAAACAGCGAGAGAACGAGATATAGGAAAGCGGTACACGCCCGCAAAACGTTCTCTACAAGTAGTCATAACCGGGAACACGTTCCGCATCACACATGGCGCGCGGGGCCACACGGCTGCTGCTGCTGCTGCCTCGCTGTTTGCCTCGGACCGCCAGGATCACGTTCCCTCCGGTGTAAAGTTTAACTTTGTCGAAATGCGCCGGCTGTGCGGAATGTCAGTGAGTGTGTTCGATGCTAGAGCGGAAAACCGGGCGGAGCTTTGGGCAGCTACGATGAAAACGCAAGGATGAACAAGACGACGACGAAGAGAGTGTGTATGGAAAAACGACGAGACAGCGATCCAAGAGAAACGGAGCAAATTCATACGGAAATTTTCACGATTGAAGATCGATGAGAGGGTGTCGAAGTTTTCGCACCGAAAAGCTATGCTGGTTGTAATGACAAACCGATGTGTCGGCATAACAAGTGTGGCTGAGCTCTTCTTGTCGAAGGCTCCGACTTGCAGCAAAAGTAAAAGTGTATATATATATATATGTATAGTTAAAGGTTCGAGTTCAGCAAACACCCCTCGCGAAAGTCATGCTTCGGCAAACTTCATTCCTACTTTGAAGTCTACTTTCCAAGAGAGAGAAACTGTCAACGTGGTAGTCGCGTCTCGGAGAGTTTCTTAAGAGTGAGATTTATTGAGTGCTCAGATTGAGGGAGAAACAAGATCAGCTGCTGCTGCTGCTACAGAAGTACTTTTGGAAAGACTCACACTTTCTGTTTTTTTCTTTTTTCTTTTTTTTGTATTATGCTAACTACGTTAAGATTGACACTGAATAAATTGTCCATTCTCCCGAGATCGTTATGAGATGTTTATATTTTCTTCGCCAGCGAATTATCAGAAGGTTCTTTTACGTTTTTGTCTGTCGCGGAATCTTATACGCTCTATTTTCTAATAAATAAGAGAGAAGGCAGAGGAATTCGTTTATCCAGACGCATCATACCCAACCCTCCGCTCCAACGCGATCCAGCGTTCTTCGCGGTGTTCCTCTCGATTTCACGTCGAGCCCGGGAAAAAAAACCGTTCGAGAAAGCCTCCCCGCGACGAGCGCTCGACTCTCTCGCCAAACGCCGCGGTCACTGATCCTCTATTCCTTCGGAGTTTCGGCGAGCCACGAGCACTCTCTTCAACTCTCTTTCACTCGATCTCTCTCTCTCTCTCTTGTTCCTCTCTTGGCTCTTCTCTGCCTCACCGGACTCTTTGGCCTCTGTGTGGCATAGCTGGCGCATTATCACATACGTTAAGTTTTTTCTCGCGCCCCCGTGTGTATCGGGGCGACCGCGAAACCGAGCGAAAAACGAACTGATCGATCCGGGGCTGCGGGACTCGATGTTCTTACGATCCAAGAGTGATCTTTCTCTCTTTGGATCCTCTCTGCTGGACTGCCGGACAAGATGCATCGGGACAAACGCACAATGCACTCAACTGATATGTCCTAGAGAAGTTTGAGGTTTCAGTTTTTTAGCTTCATAACATTTTGCTGTGTAACATTGAAGTATAAAAATAGGCGATGAAATCGATTGCCCAAAGATTGAAATAATGTGCTCAAACAATTCTGCCAATAACTAACGAAGAATAGACAAGAAAATATCCAACCGTCTTGTAAAGATTAATTTGAAGAAAAAAAAGAAAAAACGTAATTATAAATGAATCGGTGTATTCGTGGAAATGAAAAACGTACTATAGATTATCTGGAAAAATTCTCGCAAAGATTCTACCAGGAGAAGAGAGACTCTTGAAGCTTTCTTGTCGATCCGCAGCATCGAAGAGTGTCCTGGAGCAATACGACCCGCGTTCCTCAGTCTATAGTAACTCTTATAGCAGGAGACAATGGACGTACGTGCGTATACCTACCGCGTGAATGCACGAACTCCATATATATATATATATATATACATCTATATAGATCGCAGTGTGTGCGTGCCACACGCAAGCAGAGTCGCCGTGGCACAGTGAGTTTCTCCCGGTAGTTGTTGACGTAATTGGTATCGAAGAAAGAAGGCAGTAGAAATTAATCGATCCGACGAACGACTCCCAAGAATTCAAGTATATTATGTGTGCGCTATATATACTTATGACTCCAAGTGAATCGTTCTCACTGCCGCGATTTCTAACAGTAAAACAGATTTATCTATACTTTTTCTTGCCCCTTTTAAATCGACTGTCTCAATGAACATTTTTCGTAGCTCAATTCCGCAACCTCGTACAACCTCGGCATGAGAAATGAGCGTTTCGGAAGCCTCGTTTAAATTTTCATTCTGTGTAAGGATCGCCGATGCAATATATGTATATCGAAGCGAGCCGCGGTTGTCGAATCAAGTAGGGAAATCTAAGTCACTCCAGCTGTGCGCATAGTTCACTGTGTCCAACTTGGATGGGGAATCAGGGGTAAGAAATGGGAGTCCCACAATCGGCGGGAAACCGATCGGCACGTTCCGTCGCCTGAGCTTGTCGGGGGAATGAGCTTGTGACTGTACTCTATTTCTCCGTTGGTCATTTCATTCTTATTCCACGGCGACAATCATGCGCGAAAAACCTGGGCACGCTTTTCAATTACAGCAGGGGAGGCGGGAGACTCGGTGAAGAAACTCATCAGGAGACATATACGATAGGTTAAGTAAATGATGGGTTTGGTGATCCGTATAAAGCTTCGCAAGAGCGACGTATTGTGTCTTCTATAGCTATTCAATGCTTTCCATGAGATTCTATTGATCCTCTCATCTCTACGTTGACAAAAAGTTGATGCAGTGCCAATGCGTGTGCAGGTATCATCCGAGACATTGTTTCCCCGATGAGGAAAAGCGTGCCAAGATCTCTTCCACTTATACAACCTCATCGACTGGACTTTTATGTCGTAATGCACTTAAGCGAATTAAAAAAAAAATAAAAAAATAAGGGCCATTGAAAAATCAGGAAAAAATGAAGGATGTCGGTTGTTGCGTCAACATTTTGTACATAAGGCAAGATTATTTTAGAATTTATCTTTTTCTGATCTATTTACAAGAAAATCGTGTCACGATTTGTAAATTTCTCAAATCCAACCATCAACCAATCATATTTTTTTTGTGGCTACGTAAATCGTCATATTTTTCTTGAATACTATTTAAATTAATAACAATATGAATCTTGTAATATGCACTGCGAAGAGCACTTGGCGCTCTCGTGTTGAGCTGTACGAAGGAGTGAAAAGCAAATAAAAGCAGATTTATATCATTGCGACACGAGACACAAGCGGAAAAAGGGGGGCATAAGGCGGTGCGCGCGTTAGTATCCGCGACGATCTGCGAGAGTCAAGAGAGAGAAAGAGAGAGAGAGAGAGAGAGAGATCCCCAAATGGAAGCGGATTCGCGGAACGCTTTTATGCTGCCTACGTACCGGGCGTTCCAATTATTAAACAAAAAGGGTTTGCTCGATGGTAAAAGGCGAAGGGAGGCGGGGCTGCGCCAGTATAGAATCTGTATAGGATCGTCTTCTACCGTGAATCAAGTGGCGAACAAGATAGGGAAAAAGGCTCACGCAACGTGAACGACGAAGTAAGACGATCCGGAGAGATGCGCGCATCAAATGGGAGTGCAGAAGAGGAGGCGGGAGGATTCCCGAGAACGTTGATCCGCGGATGACGGGAATGTCATTCGACCGGTGAGGACGAATAAATCTGAGGTGAGACGACCTTAAATGGAAAGTCGGGATCTCTCGCGGATGCACGGTGCGTGTCCGTGTTCATCACCGAATGACGATTATTCCGATCACACAGCAAAATCTCGTCGTTTTCGTACTCGTAAACGATCGTGATTAGGCAGAGGAGAGGACTGAGGTATTCTCAGTTCGGTAATACCGAATATCTTGACGAGTATAATTTCGCTGTAATGATCGATTTCATTTTCATCGTTTAAAACCCGGTTCAATTAATCATTTCGCGTGCGAGAGAACAAGAGTGAGAGTATGCATAATATAGTTGACTGTAGTTGGTATGCCTGGGGTGATTATAATTTTTTTTGGATAGTGCTCAGGCGACATTTCGTTTTTTTTTTCTATTTTTCTACGATAATCACGATATGCTATTTTAGTGAGTATTGAAAGTATTAGTGCTTTGATGGAACTGTAATTTCTTTTGACACTACACATTTTTTTAAAGCTGCCTCAAGGTTTTGCAATTTTTTTTTATCGCTTCACAAATTGGATTATAAATTAAATTTGGCAAATGTATTTATTCATTTCATCGTACACGTCCGCAAGTGCGGCCGTGATATATATTATACAAAAGCTGTGAAGAAAAAAAAAAATAAATAAGAGGGGCGCGCACCGCTATTGCTCGTGTTATTGGGCAGTGGTTTAAAAAGGCACTCTCTCTCAGAAGAAAATGATTCGACTGTACGATATGCCAACGTGGTGGGAGCCAGCGTGCCGAATGGTGTGTGTGTGAGCTCGAGACACACGAGAGAGGCGTCCACGGTGAGCTTGTACTTGTACGACGGGGTCCGAGGCAACGCGGATAAGTGGAAACTATTACGAGTGACGGGTGGAATTTAATATTAAAGTTTGTAATATACGGCCGAGGCCGGAGGGAATCGATCAGAAGTTAACAAGTCGGACTTTACGGCTTGACGCGACACAACGCGGCACGAGAGAACAGCCGACTTCGGTTCTCGACGCGCTACCGAGGACCGGGTGCTGCTCTATACCTACTCCACGTGACAACACAACAGCAAGACCACGACGAGTGATCGCTCTTATTCGCGGCTATTTCGCCGAATATCCTTCACCTTATAGCTCAGATGATTTTTTTTTTTCACGTGCTAGGGTAAAACGTCCATTTATCGAAGACTTAGCGCGCACATTACCCCTTTTGGTTACACGTCAAAATTCCACAAAGAAAAATAACACGTTAAAATAACATGCGCAATAATGACATTGCTCAAGATTAAAGTTTAATATATTGATAAAGTTAAAAAATGTTCTTCTTTTATTTCAAATAAAAAAATATATATTTGTGCAGTGGGGGGGCTTCGCCCCTGGACCCCACCGGGGCTTCGCCCCTAAACTCCACCAGGGGCTTGGCCCGTGAACCGCATTGGAGCTTCGCCTCTGCACCCCACCAGGGCGTTGCCCCTGGACACCACCGAGGCTTCGCCTCTGGACCCAATCGGGGCTTCGCCCCTAGACTCCGACGCCTACGTGAACAAACCCGAATAATGGCAAATTGGAAGCTATATGGATGGAAAAAATCTCTGAAGAAATGCGGGATATTCCAGTGGCGTTCAAGATGCAAATCAGACCGCGTGCATCTTCTTCACGTATGCTGTGCCTATCGTAGATACAAGTCCGCAGGAGCACGGACTGGTCCCACGGACACCTTCAGAAGCCAGACGTACACGCGCCTGGCGTCCTGCAGAGCAGAGGAGAGGTGCAAACGCGAACGCCCTGAGGGGCGAGAGCGACCCACAGCGATCAACACAGAGCAAAGTAACAACAGAGAGAGAGAGAGAGAGAGAGAGAGAGAGAGAGAGAGAGAGAGAGAGAGCGCAGGGAATACACGCGCAGACGATGCGGCGCCAACCGCCTTCTTCGAGCCAATAAATCCAGCTCGCCTCATTACTAAGCTTGTCTCTTTAATTGAAATCTCGTGTTTTTCCCAAACCGCGAAGCTCTCTAGTCTCTCTTTTCCCATTGGTTTCTCTTTTTTCTGTTTTCCTTTTTTTTTTTAATTCTTTGATCCTCTTCTTTCTCCAACGCCCTTTGTCCACTACTTTTTCCGCGCGACAGCTCCACCTCCCCGAAATGAAGCGAAACCCAAAGTTTCTGGAGTTTGCGTTTAAAATCGTCGACACGCAGTGATAACCGGGACGTCGAGAAAAAGGGACAACTATATATGCCAGGAGAAATGCTGCGGGTTTGGCTAAAGAACTAATTAGGTGGGAGAACCAGCCGGAGAGCCCCGAGACAGGAGTTTATTCTTAGATCGTATCGACGCAGTGTCTATCTGTCTGATTACAGACGCCTATGGATCACGTTCTATATACACATTAGGGTGTATATACAAAATAAAAACCAAAAAAAACGTTATATATTTTTTTTTTTGGTTGAGCAAAAAAAAAATATATATAAATACAAGTCAATGTTTTACAGGATCCCGCGAATTTATTTATAAATTAATTTACGTAATTCAACCTCATTCCATTTATTTTCGTATATAGTTTTTGCAAAATTACTCTAATTTTTCTTCCGCAATTTTCTAATGCAAACTTGAAGATTCCGTGCTGTTAGGATGTGATTTATATCCCAAAACCGCGACTAAATAATTTTTCTATTCCATTTTATTCCATAAAACTGCGTCAAGAGTATTGCGAATATTCAATACCGTGGACTCTATATTTCATAAAACATTATTTTCTTTACAGTAATCCTTTCATCTATAAGTATTTCCTCCCTCTTCAAATCCCCCTCCCTCCCGCCCTTCCCTCCCGCCGCTCATCGTGACTTTTTATCACGTGTCGCGGCCATAAAGCAGCGGCTGCTGAGTCCACCACTGCGGGCCGGTTCGTCCGCGATAGAGTAAAAGAACAGCGCGTGGAATACAGCGTATACGCATCCAGGTACAGAGCATATACAGACGGGAAGGACCATCAGAGAGGAGAGCTCTGTTTCACGTCGCTCGCTCCACGACGAGAAGAAAAAGAAGAGGAAGAAGAAGAAGAAGAGGAGAAGACGAACATGCACTGGCAAACGTAACCGAAGAGAAAGCTTGACAGAGAGGAAGATAAAGAAAAGAAAAGAAAAGAAAAAAAAAAAAAAAAAAATACAATTACGGGCGTCGAATCACTCGTCGAGTACTTCTTCCATGCGTATGTCTTATATCCCTTCGACGATTCAACGGGCCGTTAACGCACCGACCCACTCGTATAGTATATATCGTGTGTATTTCTTGCTCCGAGCGAGTGCCACCGAGTTGATCTTCTCGCGTACGGGGAAGCGATCGAGGATCATGAGCGGTAACAGAGATGAGCTACACAGCATATCAGCTCCTTGTGGCAATTCTGTTCGGATATAAAAGCTCCCTCTCTCTCTCTCTCTCGGTTTCTGGGACGATCTACACGATTTGCGTTGAAGAAGAGACGCGATATTAGAAGATAAGGATGATCGCGGTAGGACCGGTAGCTCTCATCGCTTCGAATCTCGGCCAGCTCGAACGCCGGCTCTCCAACTTCTCTATGTTGGCATTTTGCTGATGTTAATATGTTACTGGAGCGCATATATATGTATAGATATATATATATATTCATAGCGGAGCGTATTACACACCCGTCTAAAACCCCCTTCGTTCCAGTTCTAGTATGTTAATGGACATCCATAAATTTTACTCTTCTAGCCGCGGAGCCACGCGGAGAGTGGTTATAATACGTAGGACGAGGCACATCCGATATGACGAATTACAAAAGGTGATACCTACGTACACCAGAGTATATATGGGGGATTCTACAGCGATTCGAGCTGGCTCTGAAACCCTCGACCTCTTCGACTTCGACTATTTTGTCAAAAAAATTAATTACGACCTTTTTATGTGAAAATATTGCTGTTTTTTTTTAATGGAATTAAATGAAAATAATATGAATTTTTTTCAATTGGCGGTTTTCGTTCATTTTTATTTAACAGTGATTTTTTGTTAGTATTTAAAAAAAAAAACGAGTAAAAAATTTGGAAACATTCTCAACAAATCCATGATATAGTTTTTACATCTTTAAAAGTTTGTTCTTATATTGGAAAGAAATTGATTCTTCTTTTTATGGAGAAAAATTCCGAAATCTTAATTTAAAAAAAAAATTGAATTCTCTTTATTGCTAGTTAGAGTTGGGAGAATATTACAAAAAATCACAGACGAAATTCGAGAGTTCAAAGATCGGTGCCACGTCGATTCGGTGTAGAATCGCCCTTATATATCGCGGAAACGAGGTTACAGACGACTCCGTACGTACCTAACGTACGTAGAACACATAATTGTCTCGGCAATTGCGCCAGAGTTAATATATATGAACGTGACACAGTGTATAATAATGTTTTAGAGTAGAATAATAATCCGTACAAAACACAATAATAACTCCTGAGCGGACCTCTTCTGTAACCGTGACTCAGAGGTCGTTACAACGAATGAGAAGAATACAACCGTAGAGCATTAATTAATCAAGCGAGTAAGCAACCTTCCATCTATTCTCTCCCATGAATAACGATAAACGCTTATTTGCACTATGCACAACGATTCTTAATGTCTTAAGATCCACTAACCCTGTGTAACAAGCTGTGTCTCGCTACTTCATTTTTCTAGCAAACGATTTATTAATGCAACGATGCAAACATCGGGTAGCGAGAGGACGAAATCTCTGCTCATAAGCGGTTTAAATTATAGGTCGATAGAGAAAGAGAGAAAGAGATATGTTAAGGACTCTTCGCCGTTACCGCCTCAGGATGGTGAATCGGTGAACAGGGAGCACCGGGGCAACTCATCTCTACCAGCAGGAGTTGCTTGCGGTCTTGTATTACGTGGCGCTTCCATTTAGAGTCACGCCCGGGGTTTTCGTATACATATTACACCGCCCTGATGTGCTCCGCACGCCGCTATTGCTGCACTCTTCTTGTCCCGCGGTGCATCGATTAACGAGAGCTTCTTATCTCTCGTTCGGGAATTTTTATCGTTCGAGTTATGGCTCAAGTATATCGGCACGACCAAGTGCAGCTAAAGCTTTGAAGTAGCCTGAACGGAAGCAAGAAAGAAGCAGAGAGAAGCGCGCAGTACCTGATCAAGGACTCTTTCTCTACCTCTCTCTCCCTCTCTCTCTCGTGGAGACTCTTGGCCAGTGTGCTCTTTGCAAAGATCCTACGAGCGATCGCGTTCTCTCGCAGCGGCTAACAGCAGCTCCCGAGTGCTGCAGAGGGTCTCTTCGACGAGACGATAAAAACGGGAGAACGATACGAATCGCTGCTGTATTGGTGGTAGCGACCGAGAGAAGAGGGGCAACGGGGGCCGCACTGCGATTAGCTTCGGGCTACCGGGGGAACAACGCGCGGGACCACCACTCTGCCTCGCATGTTTCGAACCCGAAACCCCGCGTGTTATATAGTGTAATTTTTGATCGAATCTCGTGTACGATCTAAAAATTGCGGCATGAAAATTTGTGAGAACGGTTTTACCGAAAACAGCGAGAGTTGCCAAATATGTGTTGTGTCGCGGATTTCGCGCGTTTCATCTTTGTCGCGTTATGGGAAGATTGTCAAAAAAACGGTGATATAGTTTTTGTATTTTTTAATGTCTTATATTATTAATTTTCATATTTGATACGTGATTTTTGAATTTTTTTTTTTAATTTGTCAATTCACGAATTTAAAAAAAAAGTCGTAATTAATATAAAAAGAAATAAAAATTGAAGATTGCTAGATCGAGATCGAATCGGAGTAAAATCCCCCAGATATATTATTTGACGATTTTTAAAAGCGTTGATACGTTGAATAACTTTTTAGAAATTCAATAAAAATATTTTAGAAAAATAACAACTATTTTCTCAAGCTCAGTTTTAAGCGATTCGATCTTCCTAGTAATATCGATTACGCCTGAAGCTTTGTAAAAAAATAATTTATTTTTGGTATCCACTTTATCAGAATTTACAGTCCGAAACCCCTTATAAATAATTGCACTAATAGACGCAAGAGAAATGATTTTCCTTTCACTGGTTCCCTCAGAATTTGCTGAATCTAGAAGAAGAAGAAGAAGAAGTAGAAGAAGAAGAAGAAGAAGAAAAAAAAGCATATTTATTTGCAAAATAAATGATCGAAACCATGAAATGTACTGAAGAAAAGTATAAATGACCACACTGAGCTCATTACAAAAGCAAATGACGTCTGTTGGTCGTTAAAGAATACGCGGGAGCTGAAATGAGAGGGGCGAGTGGAACTGACTGTCGCTGCTACTGCTGCTGCCGGTGATCGCAGCGCAAGGAGCGTGAGATTCGACGGATCAAGATATATTTCGGCACAGAGATGAAGAGCGGGAGTCGGGAGAGGAAGAAAGGAGAAGACACAGAGGCCTCTGAAGAGAGATGAATTTCAGGACGCGACGATCGATATGTGTCGAGCGGGATCACACAAAAGTGACGCGAGTGGCCTCTATATATACACTCGTGAAAAGGGAGGGAAGCTCCCTTGACGACAGAGAAAGAAAGAGAGAGAGAGAGAGGGAGCCCGCGTGTATGGGGACACGATGGCCATAAATTTGTGCGTGCGGTACCCCGCCGCGAAACGTGGATCTCGTGCGAAACTCCGCGGCAACGGTCGATCGTCGAACGCGCGTACCCGGCCGCCACGGCGACGAGATCGCGGTAGCTACATCAGCAGAGACGCGTTTCTTTTTCTTTTTTTTTTTTTTTTTTTACGACGAACTGGTCCCCTCATCCCGCTTACCTCCTTATTCCGTCGCTTGTCCCCCCCCCTCCCCCTGCTCGCCCTCCCGTTCGGTAGGCTGCGCGTTCCCTCAAGGGTTGATAATTCGTCGATTAAATTGGAAACGGCGGAGCTAATTGTGCCGCTCGCGTGTATTATTCATAGGATCCGCGTCGACTCTTGGGGTTCTCGCCGTATCGAGTCGGACACACACACACACACACACACACACATACACACTCACTCTCTTCGTCGAGATCCCCACAGAGTGTATCAGAGTGTGGAAACGTGCGTACGCACGCACATATGAATCATGCTGCCGCGTTTATATATCCCAACGACGCATACATAGTAAGCTTCGTCAAAGAACGAAAATGAATTGGACGAGAACATGGGAATTCAATAAGTAGAATCGCCATCGAGCATTGTTACTTGTTGTGCAATCAATCTGTGATTGAAATTAGTAGTAAAGTATCACTGAACAAAAAAAAATCATCGATTCAAGAACAGTGACCATTGCGGACTGCCAATGACATGAGTTATCAGTACAACTTTATATGCATTCTAAAAGATACAGGTGGAATTGAAACATTAACACAATTTTCTTTGGAAATTTTTTAGACATCGCTTTAATTTTATATTCAATTTTTAGAATGAAAATAAAGTTGCGCCGATGTCTTGTGTCATTGGCAGCCCGGAATGATCGCTGTTCTTGAATCAATGATTTTTTTTTTTCAGTGATAATGTAGGATTGAATATGTGAGGGAAGTTCGTCGATGCTGAGTCATTTTAGGATTCATCATAGAGGCAGCTTTGGGTTCATGAAATATTTTTTTTTTCAAGATTTTTGTGTCAGTATACTTTTATTAATTTCCTAAAACGTTGAGAAAAGTGTTTTTAGTTAATAGAAAATTTGTAGTTACACAAACATATTAAACAAGTCATTTTTTTGCTCACGCGATATTTCAACTCTATATTCTACACCAAATTAATTGCACGTGTAACAATGCGTTGAGAGAAAAATTTGAAATTCGCAAAAAAATGGGTGTACAGACAAAATATGGTAGAAAGCAAAAACGGGGAAGTCGAGAACAGAGGCGAAGCAAAGATTTACAATAGCAGCGCATAATGAGTAAAATCATCAGCGGCTCGCTTGACATAACGGAGTAAGTCGAGACTTACTCCGGTCACCAAATGTTTGTCAAGCCAGAGGCGGCAAGAGTCCTAAGAACTGGTCGTCAGTCCTCTCCTGTCGTATATTCCACGGAAATCGACGGAGACAAAACAGCGACGAATCTTCTCTAACGTATTTCAAAATCGTTTTTCATATTTCTGAACTTTCCAAAAAAAAAAAAAATTATATACATTCACTTCCGTTCTTAGGAAAGTGATGTTGACCTCTCGGACATCTGGACACACCTTGAGTGGATCGAGCCAAGAGAAACGAATGGAAATACGCGGAAATTATCTAGCTGCTTAGTAGCTCGATATAACCAAGGCAACAGAGATCGAGATATATTCGAGGCGTTTAATCAGCGGTGTCTCTGGTGACGAGTGCCGCCCACGCAGCCACTTGACCTCTCGACGCCCCCGTATCGCGCAGTTAACCTTATAAACTCGACTAAACTCGTACTAACCCGGCACTGTGTGCTCTGGTCCACTGTCCTCTGGACCCAGCTCAGAGCATCGTCGCATATACCCACCACTCCTCGTGCCCATTCATCGCATTCACCTCCTATTCTCTCGCTCTCTCTCTCCTCTCTCTGGCAGCTTTTCTCTTCGTTCTCTACTATGGCTCTAATACGAACCTCGCACACTCTGTGCCGTTCACGATGTTTCAAAGACGAATCTTGTATAGCTATGTGAGACATTCCATATCAATTCAGGTACCCACAAAAAAGAGGATGCAAAAAGTAGAGGTTTGCAGATTGCTTCCTCATGATTTTTTGAAGGTTTACGAAGCTACGTCAATGAGGAAGTAAATTTATTTATTTTCGCTTCCTCGTGGAGGAAGCTTTATAAAAATTCGAAAATCATGAGGAAGCAATGTGCAAAGGTCTACCATCTTTATTTTTAATTGATAAATTAATAAGTGCTGTTTATACTATATGAGGCAAAACACGTCAAGGCCCCTATTTTTCATTCCGAAACGGCTTTTTCGATTTAGCTGAAATTTTCACATTTTGTTCCTTGCAGTATCTAGAATCTTAGAAAAAATTGACGAGATGGGCGGCAATTTTGCTCCAGAGTTACAATTTTTTTCCATTCTGAGTGTCCTGACATCAAAAAATCATTAAAAAATCTCTTCGCGAACACAAAAAATCCTCTATGAGGAAGAAAAAATCTCGAAAAACTTCGAAAAATCAGATTCAGTATTCCCAATAGATCCACAAAATTTCAAATTTTCGAACAAAAATTTCCTTCATTTTTCGTCATTTAAAAACTTTAATCCGTAATATCTTAGGAATGATTAATCCTATCGACATCTCGAAAAAACGAAACCATGCGTTTTTTCATTGCCCACAACAACAACAAAAATTTATAATTAATTGTATAATTTCAGTTAACATTTTACAACAAAAACAAGAATTTTTTTTTTTTTAAATGCCTCAAATTCTGAAAATAAATATCGTATTCTCTAACATAAATATCCAAAAATGATGCCATTAATTATTTACGTACAACCTTGAGAAATGTAAAAAAAAAAAAAATAGAAATTGACGTCGTAATCGCGTGATTTGTCCCAACTGCATATTTCACCCTCAAGTTGTTCCTGCCGTGCGACGTTGTGCGTAACGAACAAAAATGATACACGTGGCGGTGTTTGTATTCCGTATGAAATACGGCGGGCAGCCGAAGAAGGTACCGCTGTTGTGGATACACACATCTCAGCATGTACACACACGGTGGCCGCAAGCGATATTCGCGCGTGCTATGCACCAGTAGTTATATACTACTATATAGTGCGAGCGAGAGACCGCGTGCCCTGTCCCAACTCATTATTATCTCCCTCTCCTTGAGTTATGACGTTTTTTATATTTATCGAAGTCTCGGTCTCTCGCCCTTCTTTTCTTCCAACGCTACCCTTCCAGTATTATGATTCACGAGTTCTTTGCACGCCGCTTTTTCGCGCGATCACAGTTCCTTGGGGCACGTATGCACTTTGAAACGAAAAACTGTGTCCACCAAGGCGTCAGTATAATTCGTCCGGGGAGCAGCCAGAGCGAGAAAAAATTAATAACAATACCGATTTTCTGAGTTGAAGAGAATTAATTTTTTTATTGAAATTTTTTATTTATAATTTAGCTTTAAGGAATTTTCTTTTCTTTAATTTTTTTTTTCGAGGAAAACTCTGAACAAAATATAATAATATTTTTCGAGGAAAACTCCGAAAAAATATAAGAATATTTTTCTTAAAAACTCCGAAAAAAAAAATAATAATATATTCACATAAAAAATCGTAATTAATTTTTTTTTGTTAAATTAACATTTTTTTAGAATTGGGAAAAGATCACAAAAAATCGGTCTAGAATCCCCCAGAGGCAAAAATGGATCTCGACACCTCTATAGTCTTCCCTCAAAAAGAAAAAATAATAGCCTGAACCATTACAACGAACATTCTATTTGACATATGGCAGTGAATAAGATGAGTAACAGTGGATCCTGAAGAGGTGAGTGACGAGGTTGAAAGTGAGACCTATCAGCACTGTCAAGCCCAAAGAAAAAAAAAAGAAAATGAAATGTGGCGAAAGAACATCAGCCAAAAGTGTATACAGCACATCTTGAAATATGTATGATAAAATAAGAAAGTGAGTATATGTTTATGCATGCTGCGAAGGGCACTCGGTGTATTTTTCTTTGATACATCTCTGTATAGAATCCCTCAACCCATCCCCCCCCCCCCCCCCCGCTTCCACCCTTCCACAGCAAAAGAGCAAGAGCCTCTCCTCTCCTGTCTTCGTTGGCTTTTTGGATGAGATTTAAATAAAAAGTATCGGCGTGTGCGGTTGAGTCCCGAGGTGTCATTCCCTCTGCTTTTCCCCAATTCTTTCATTGGGGTGTGCACGAGGAAACTTTTCAGTCTTTGTCGCCAACTCCTCTTTACAAACTCGTGCTCTTGTGGTGTGTCTCATTAAATATGTATAGACTCTCACGCCCCCCGTGTGCGCGTCTTGAACGACGATGCGTTTCTGTTCCAAGTTTGTTACAAAGGGTCCCGAGAGCCACCCCGTTGATAATAGAACTTCGTGAATCATTATAGTCGACATATGTCATATCTCGCTGTTCCTCATCATGAAATTTCTACATTGTAATGCTCCTCATTTCGTAGGTGATGAAATTATTTGACTTCCGGGTTGAGTCGTTAAGCATTGCGGAATCGTCGCCCAATTAAAGAGGAGGAATTCACCTGTACGGAAAATAATTCTGATCGGCAGGAGAATTAACGTTTGAATAAAAAATGTTTAATTGGTAGCAAGCGTTACCATCGAATTAATGAAAATATAGAATCAATGAATCTGCAAAAAGAGGGATGCCCAAAGAATCAGAATCTTCGTTTGAACTCATCTGAGAGGCGAAGAAATTCTCGAACAAGATTCACGAATGATACGCAGAGTCTGTACCTCCTCATGCCTCCCCCGCACCCCCCCTTCGAATGGATATTAATTGCCCGCAAGGAAAAGGCGAGAAGTGCGGAGACTGCCGTCCTGGGACAAATCCATTTTAAAGACTCTGCCGAGTCCTCGAGTGTCGTGATTCTTTATTAAGATGAAGCGCGCCGCGCGGAACAGGAACCGTCTGGCTGTATAGCTATAAGCTCAGAAGCTGTATAAGAGAAGAACAGCAGTGTACAGGAGCTCCGGGGACTTTCATTTCTTCGGCGGAACAAATGGCTCGCGAGTTATCACCCCGCGAGTACGCGACCCTCTCTCCATTTAAAAAATGTAAATTCGTTAATGCGAGCGGTCGGGGGAGGAGAGTGAGAGAGAAGAGAGAGGAAAGAAAGAAGTAAGAGACAAGGGTGAGAATGAACTGGGGTCAAAAAAAAAAGGGGGAAGCGTGTTGGTGGTGGGCTTGAGAAGACGCGTGAAAATTTCTTCGCACTCTCTGTCCCTCCTTTGGCCCAAGAGCCAGTGTACCAAACTCTACTCCATTATACTAGTCTCACCCCGCGTCGACCCTATTACCTGCGACTATTATCCAATACAAAAAATCAAATAAAGTATGCTAAGTTACGCTCCGTAGGCTTTGGAGAGTTAAAGGCCCTTTGGAAGGGCTGCATTTTTTTTTCTCGGCTTGAGAGTCATTTGGTACCCTTAGGATAGAAAAGCAGACTTCTCAGAGGGTAGTTTTTAAGTAGCTACCGGGAATACACAATAAATTCAATAAGTGCTCGATTTTGTATCCTGATAGAAAGAGCTTTTCTTTCATGGTGACATTTTTGGACGAAATTTTTATATTCTTGTCTTCGGAATATGTCGAGAAAGAAGAGATCTGGATTTGAAAAAAATGTTATGTTTTATTTAGAGCTCTTCTTTGGTTTATTTTACAGTAAAATAACTTCGCAACCAGGGCAAAAAAATGTACCGCTATTTTTAATCAAACTAAGGTATAATTTAATTAACACATTTGCAAATAACACGCTATTCTTTAAACTCTAAGAGTATGCATGCTGTGATTCAGACCGTGATATAACAATCCGTTGGCTTACAAAAGTCTTTTTTTTTTTTTTTTTTTCTTTTTTTTAACACAGTATTGACATTCCTACTGCGTAGTACTGTAACCGTGGTATGTGATTGGTAATAATCCAGCGGTAAGCCAAGTCACCGAGACGGAGAGTCCAACACGCTGTTTTCAATTCCCAAGAAGTATGTTTAAAGCAGAGTAACCAAAGATCAGAAACTCACCGGAATATCACCCGCCGTAAATGTGACATTTTTTTTTTTTTTTTTTTTTTTTTTCAAAGCTTGGTTTTTCAGTATATTATTCCAACGCACATGCGAAGCAGATATATAGAAGGTTATTTCTTTCGGTTTCAGTCAATATTACTTGTTCACGTAGCGTGTCAAGTGATACAAAAGCGTCCTCGTCTCACACCGATTCAAATTTCCAACGTATCCTACGATATATCCCTCATGCTTGTGGCGTGAAAGAATTTAATGCCCGCGAAGCGCAAGAAATACTCTATTTCGGTGTGTATAAGTCGATGAACGCGGGGGCAGAGGGGGGTAGGGGGGGGGCGTTGCAGTTGTTTTCATTGTTGCACAAGAGGCTCAAACGAGAGAGGCCTCTATATAGCGTGAACGGTGAATATATACATGGTAGTCCACGTGACGACGAGAAAACGAGGCAAAAAGATATTATTATCGTTTCTTATTGTCTATGCGGGGAAGAACAGGCGTTGATAGCTTATACAAGCGTGATCAGATCACGCGTTAGACACGGTGTTAGAATTTTTTTTTTTTTTTTTTCTATCCCTCTTCGCTTCACTCTGTTCCAGTATATTATACTATCGACACGCTTGTTTTGTCGACAGCAAAATAAGACTGCTTGAAAGATATACTCTTGATAAAGCTTGGTTGTTGTAGATTTCAGTGTCGTCGAGATATATTATTACTTCGCTATGTGCGAAAATCGACATTTACGCAGGCGAACCGTGCGTAAAATAGAGTACATTACGATACGAGTGCGGTAAAACCTTTTCTGACGAGTGTCGCAATCGCACGAGGTGAGAAAAAATTTCACGCACGAGTTTTGTATACAACTTTATTTCACGAGTGCGAGAAGTCGCCACTTCTCGCACCGCGTGGCATAATGGTACATTACGATACGAGTGCGATAAAAATTTTTCCGAATATTGTATAAAATTTTACTTTACAAGGTGTGAAAACGGCGGTTTTAGGCACACGAAGCGTGCGTAAAATTTTCATTTTCGCACGGAGTGAAGTAAACACCATTTCACACCTTGTGTAATAAAATTTTGTACGATACTCGTGGGAGAAAAAAATTTCTTAACTCGTGCAATTGCAACACTCACCTTCATGCTGCAAAGTGACACTCGTCAGAAAAACTTTTAACGCACTAGTATCTTAATGTACTGTACAGCGTAAAATTTAATCGGCTGATGGAGGTTCCAGGAAGATTTTAGCATTTTGTCGTGTACCAGAAAGAAAGAAATTTCCTACACGATGAGACGAGAGAAGAACAGAGTGGAGAATCACAGAAGCAGAGAGAGAGAGACTTCTGACGAGTCTATTCGCACCGGGTGGTGTGTGTCTTTTTGGCAACTCTCGGAATACAAAACGTGGTGGTGCTGAGCTCGCGGCTTGATTGTTGCCGCTGGTTTCGGGCGTTCCGAGTGTTCAGCCACTGTTTTGAGAAATCGGGCCAGTTTTGTGATCGTCTTTTCTCGTTCTTTCTTCCGTTCTCAGGGAACACCTATACGAGAGCGCGTCTCAATCGATTTCAGGAGAGTAGAGAGTAGCACAGGGAGAGGCGATTCCAGGGGGCTCTCGATAAGTTCTCGTATATATATGGGGCATTCCAAGTTAACTCACTTGGTCATCAGCTTCATCCCCTCGGATTCAGTTGACAATTTTTTTTTTTACATATTCTGGTCCAAAAAAATAGGATTTTTTTCAGATTTTCATCCCTTCTTTTATGCTACAAAATAATTTTTTTCCATAACTTTTGAGAAAAATGAATTTCATCCAGGATTAAAATTCTAAAAATTTTTTCCCTAAAATCTTGGCCTAAATAAAAGTATTTTTTAAAAATCCAATTTTTGTAAATAAAAAATTTCAATGGCGATTTCTTGTAGGAAAAAAAAGAAAAATAAAGTATGTCCTGGTAAATTTTTTTTTTCAAATTTTGGATCAAAATATGCCCGAAAAAAAAATCGTCAACCGATCCCGAGGGAGTCAAGCCGATGACCAAGAGAGTTGACTTGGAATGCCCTATACATATATATATGAGAGCATCTCAGAGCGAAGAAGAGATGAGAGAGGAGCGAGATTCGAGAAGCGAACGGCGTCCTCGCGTTCGGCCAAGAGTCGATCGACTTTTTTATCGGATGAGAGAACGAGCGAAGCAGCGATCTCGCGGCACGCGCGATCCGATCCCCGAAAACACCGCGCGCACCTCGCTTTTATTTTCGAGCCCGGAATCTTTGCCGCCGTTTGGCTACGCGAGTTTTACTATATACCGAACCCGCAGCGACTAAAGCAACACGAGGATAGAAAGAAAAAAGAAGGAGAGTAAGAAAGAGTGAGAGAGAGAGAGAGAGCGAGAGATATGACGAAGAAGTGAGAGAAAGCTTATATCGATGCTGTGCGGAGAGGCTTGAGCGTAAAAAAAAAAAAAGTGGTCGGGCAACGAAGAAAATACTGGTGGCTTCCCCGCCCGCGCTTCCTCCATCTTCCTCTCCTCTCTCGACGGTGATGTGCCTGAGCTCTCGCGCGCGCGCTCTTTTGCACGCTCTATACTACAACCGTTTTTCGATGTAATTAAGCCGGGCATTAAATCACTCTCGAGAGGCCTCTCCGTTCGACGCCGGCTCTCGCGATCTCATCGGCGTGTCTCCTACTAATTAATAGATTTCGATCCACTGCCCTGGTGCGCAAGAGGTCTTATATGATCGGGATGAGCGCGCGCGCGCAACGCTCAAAAATTTCTCATCCCCCGTCAATCATGCCCACGAGATATTATATATATATATATATACTATATATAATAGTGCAGAAAAAGAAGCTACGAAACGATAACGATCCGGTGTGGTGGAATTACTCTCGCGTTAATTATCCGGAGATCCGAGACTCTTTGGTGCTTCGCATATACTGTACACAGCGTATGCGAGGCAAACTTGTCTCGTGTGGCAATCCAATCGACCATTAATTAAAACGAATACGACTCGTCAAACTAAGAAACCCATACGTGAGATAAGTACGGGGGAAAGAGTAACGATTGAACGCGTAATTGTTGTTCTTTGAATTTTTTAAGTTAAAAATTGTCAATAGAGTACTTAATAGAGTGTTTCAAAAAAATCGACTATTTTTGTTGCTGCTCCTTCTCTCAGTAAGTCAAAGTTTAGATTTTCGATCTTGAAATAAATATCGCAAAAGCGGGGAAGAAGTGAAAAAAAAAAATCCAAAATGTGCGGCACCTCGAAACTTAATTGTCAGGTGTTTTTAAACATTGAAAAGCAATAATTTTAGGGAATTGGAACTTTTTTTTATTTCTCTTTTACCGCGAGCATTTTGTATTCTTTAATTTTTGCTTCCTCGTAGAAAACATTTTTCAGGATACTCAGAATGATCCAAAACGTCGAGAAAAGTGTTTTAGAAAAAAATGTCCTCATGTGGCATTAAATTTCTTCCTCATTAAAATGAAATTTAATGACGAAGCAGTGTGAAAAGTTTTACTTTTTTTTCTTTTTTCTGTTATGAAATGCTCAGCTACTTATCGCAGAGATTAAAATCTGAAACGTGTTTAGTTGTCGCAGAACGTTCCGAGGAATAAATAGCAGCGATACTTGGTTACTAAATCGAGGACACGTATGAATACGGGAAAGAAGATGTAAAGACTGTGGCGAAGAGTATCCGAAAAGCCTCGAGCGAAGTTGTATAATACGAAGAGAAGAGAAAGAGGAAGGGACAAGAGAGGTGCATCCGCGCCAGAGTTTCGGCAGGCTATAATCAATTCTGATTGCAGTCCGGGATCGCAGCGGCGACGGCGGCGGCGGCGGCGGCGGTAGGAGCGCGCGATCCACTCCCCGATAGCCGAGAAAAAAGTCGGGGGCACCCAACTACCGGGGGCCCGCGGCCCCCGACGAGCAGCTCGCACTTATTCTCTTACATTGCTCTTGCTTGCTCACTCACTTTTTGATCGCGTCTCTTCCTTGACTTACGCATGAATTTCAGGACTATAACAGAGGATACTAGCAAGCATCTGATTCAGTAAAAGATATTAAAAAATGAACGGAACACGTTGAATGTCTGTGACGATCTTTACATTTTTTTTTTTAATTAATAAACAATCCACAAAAGACTGTTTCAAGTTTGCAGAAAGTGTCTCTCGGATTGGCTCCTATTCGAGATTCTTTCTCAAACTTTTCCAGAGACACTTTCAGACTCTTAGAAAATTAATTATTCGCTGTCTGAACGAGTCGATGAAAATATAATGTGACAAAAAGCCGCTCCAGCGACTTATTTATCATTTGATAAAAAAACCAAGCAGATACCAAAGTAAACTTCCAAACAGTTCAAAACAGTTTCTTCCAATTAAGATTTTACGATCTCCATTCTTACGTCTCACACCGTGCTACGGTATCTACCGATTTTTATTCCAATCAATGATTCATAATCTTCTCTCCTCGCGTAAACAAAAAGTGTAATTTATCTCGGGATTTTCACGTTGAAAACTCGTGTCCTCGGGAATCGATGCTTCGGGGGCAAATCGAGGCGATACTGCCATCCAGAAATAGCAGCAGCTGCAGCAGAAAACGTGTGCAGCTCCTCGGTTAGCCGATGCACCCGCACGATGACTCTCCGCTCGTTTTGAAGAACGACGGAAGAATGCATCCTTCGATCTTTCTTTTACTACTCCTTCTTCTTCTCCTTCTTCTTCTTCTTCTTCTTCTTCTTCTCGTCTCTTCGTCGTATCTCTGCACGGAGAGACTCGCCACTGAGACTCCGGGTGCATCGTCGCGAAGTGAGTGATAGAAAGAGAGATTCGAAAGAAGAACACACTGGAAAGAACGAACGGGTAAGCATGTGCGAGAGCAAGCAAAAGCAAGAGAGAGAGAGAGAGAGCGAGAGAGAGAAAGAGCCCCGCAGGCCTTGATCCGCCGCGCGCGTTTGCTTCTTACGATCCCTTATATCCGCGCGTCCGGCCCCATTAGTAGTCGGCTGGCCCATCATTCAATAACGCTCTCGATGCTTGCTGCTGGCTGCTGCTCGCTGCTGCTACTACTCTCTGGCTGCTGGCTGCTGCTCCTCTGTCCACGTTGAAGCTCTCCTCTCTCGTCAAGTTGCGCTCGTTCGTTCGTATTCTCTCTGGTACCTATACCGGGTGTCCACCGACCAAGCATTATACGCGACGACAATCGACTTTTATAACACTCACTGCAAATCCAAGTGTGTTAAGTGTCTGTTATTCCCTGTCGTTAAAATTGTAGTAGGTCTTTAACACATTTTAAGTGTGTTATTCCTAACGTGAGCAAGATAGAATTTTTTCACTTAAAGTGTGTTAAAAAGGTAACACAATGTTAAGGATAGGGAGTAACACACTTTTGGATTTACACTGCTTTCAACGACTATTCACAAACTCTCTGTAGAAAAATAAAATCAAATTTATCTCCAATTGCAAGAATTGTCATTTAAAAAAAGCGATGGTTGTATCAATTTTATGTGCAAATCCAAGTGTGTTAAGGGTGTGTTAGTCCCTATCCTTAATACTGTAGTACCTGTTTAACACACTTTTGGATTTACACTGCTTTCAACGTCTATTCACAAAATCTCGGTAGAAAGGTAAAATCAAATTTATCTCCAATTACATAAATTGTCATTCTAAAAAAAAAGCGATGTTTGTATAAATTTTATGTGCAAATCCAAGTGTGTTAAGGGTGTGTTAGTCCCTATCCTTAACACTGTAGTACCTGTTTAACACACTTTAATTGGAAAAATTATATCTTGCCCATGTTAAGAATAACACATTTTAAATGTGTTAAAAACGTACTACAGTGTTAAGGATAGGGAATAACACACTTTTGGATTTACACGGCTTTCAACGTCTATTCACAAACTCTCTGTAGAAAGATAAAATCACATTTATCTCCAATTATAAAAATTGTCATTTAAAAGAATAAGCGATGGGTGCATAAATTTTATGTGTAACACAAGAGAACAAGCTAAAAAGATTAACATAAAAATATTAATGGGATAAATGGAGTAATAAAGTGTGTTAGAAAATAATGGGACACAACTCTCTGGTTGCAACTCTGTTTATGAGGAAGCAGTGCATTTCTGGAATGCACGAGAAAAAGGAAAAAAGGAAGCTGGCTACATGCTTACAAAGTGAAGAAGAGGAACGACGTTTCCCTCATAACAATTACCCCCTGTACCCCCATTACCGAAACCTGAGACGTTTCGGGATCTCTCCGATAAAGTTGGCCCCCGGGGGCCACCGTGTCGCAGTATGTTCTGCATACATTAATGCGTAACGAGGACGTCCGTGCTTGATCGCTCGCGCGGTATTACCGCTAAAAAAAATAAACTACTTGCGCGGGGCCTCCTCTCGGTGCGTGGCTGCAAAAGAGGGGGGAGGGAGAGGAGGGAGGGTTCGAGGCGAGCGGCACGAATGCCGGGTTATTAGGCCTCGTACGTTTCAGTCATTAAAAACGATACGATTTAGCCGCAAGGGCCAAGAGAGAGAGAAAGAGAGAGAGAGAGAGAGAGGGAGACAGAATGATGGGCGACGATAAAAAAAATTACTATGTAACTTTTGGACACTGGCCACGTGGCTTCCCAAATCTCTCGGAAGAGTGTATTATAAACAATTTTTTTTTTTTTTTTTTTTTTTTTACGTGAATCACTGCTGAGAGTACAATGCACTTATTGAAAATTAATATGAGCTAAGTTACTTTGAAATAGACGTTCTACTTTTTTTCTTTTTTTTTTTTTTTTGAGCCACTGCTTATTAAATATTATTCAAGGGCACTCAAACAGCAGCGTGTCTAAAAGCTATACAGGGACTTGTGAGCCAAATAATCGCAGTATGCATTTTGGAATTGGTACAAAAATGAAAACGCGAAAAATCGTGAATGGCTGAATGGTGTTTAGTCATTTAGTCATTTGTATACGAGATATTTTTGCACTGAGCCCTTCCAATTTGCCCCATAATTTGTCTCTACATACTCAAAAAAAAACACTTTTAATTTTTGTTTTATCTAAATTTTGTTGCCCCACTTAAAAAATATGAAATAAGAAAATGTGTTAATCTCTAATTAAGAAGAGACTCCTATTTATTTTGCTGTGACAGAAAAAAAAAAGTGTAAACCAAGATATCATTGTCACATCATTGTACCATCCTGATTAAGAGCACTCTGAGTCTGAAGGGAGAAAGAGAGAGAGAGAGAGAGAGAGACACTGTCTACCAGTCTGGACGTCACACTCAGTGAGTCCGGACGTCTGCCTAGTATAGTAGTATCTCCTAATGCGTTGAAGCAATTTTCTTCTAACTCACAGGTCATTCTTGTAAGCCCCTCGCTATGCTGTTGTAACGTTCATGTACGACTAACGCCAGTCAAATTTTACACTTTTATGTCCTCTATGACTTACCTGCAAAATATTGCAAGTGCTATCCATTATCTAATCGCAATAATAATTAACGTACGAAACAAAACAATTATATATAATAACTCCAGATGTTCTAAAACTAAAAATTTAATTCTAATTAAAAGATTAAAAAAAAAAAAAAAAATTACTTGTGTTACGAAAATATGCAAACATTTTATTTTTTGTTTTTTTTTTTTTCTTCAGACTATGTTAATACTCTCAACCATTAAATTGACACTTGACATTTTTCCAGCATGAAAATCGATTTGGGCATTTTGTGAAAAATGAAAAAAAAATAAAAAAATACTAAAGTCATCTGAATCTGAAAGCTTTGAGTCAAAATCCGATCAAATGAAAACCCCAGAAAAATGTCCAATCGACGCGATTTCTCAAGTGGGCGATCCTGGTGGTTGTGGCTAATCGTCGTCGTGTTGTTCGCACCACAGTGAGAGAAAGAGAGTCAGATAACGTGTAGAATGACTGACGAGGCTACTTACACACGCCATGGGGAGGCAACAAGTGGCTTTCGGCACGGTGTCGAACGTGTGCGCGAGAACAGCGTGTGCTAATACTGTGTGCACACCCTGTCGCCTCTTGGTCATTGTTGAATATCAAAGTGCGTGGAGCAAAGATGCATCGCGAAGCTCAGCATCTCGTTGTGTGATTACAAACGACTGGGACACTGTGTGACCGAGAGATAGATAGCGTCATTAGCCATTGTAATGGAGCGGGAAATAATGAGAGATAAGAATAGAAAAACATATGACAATTTTAATTTCTCGCTGACGTTTGAAGGTTTTTTCAATCGAGTGCATTTTACTTCCTCATAGAGGAAGCTTTGTCTTTGTGAAAAAAAAAAAAAAGATTTCGGAGATTTTCATGTCAGGACACTCAGAATGATTCGAAACGTCCAGAAAAATGGCTTAGAAAAAATGTCCGGATGGATGTGAATCGCTCAAGAACTGCTTTAACTATTTTTTTAATTTCCGAGATGGGCGGCAATTTCGCTCAAAAAACAAGAATTGCATAAAAAAAAAAATGTAATGCAGGCTTTAGAATATTTTCCATAGAGATTCTCAGCCCTCCTCAACGCAGAGAGCACATTACACATTAGATTACCACGATGTTCCATCATTCCAAGAGCTGTAACTCTGGCACAAAACTGCCGCCGATCTCGCCAATTTTTTCGAACATTCCAGATATTTCAAAGAACAAACTGTGAAAATTTCAGCTAAATCGAAAATGCCGTTTCGGAGGGAAAAAAATTGGCAACTTTATTTAATTGAAAGATAGCACGAAATAAAATCTGATAATTTTACAAAAAATAATTTTTGTTATAAAGTACGCTGAAAATCCAAAATTTAATGTTCTTATGATTTTTTTAGTGCGAACCATTGTATAGGCGTTAAAAAATGAACAACAATCATTTTGAACAACAACAAAAAATCTGCAGAAAAATCCCTACGTTTTTTTTTTCAACCACACCAACATCCTGAATAAATTTGGGGACGTTTCGTTGACATGAAAAATTGAGGGTGGCCGATTTGACGTTTGAAATCTGCCGGAAGTTGGATCGAAACCGATCCATCTACTGATTTCGTCCTGGAAATTTGGTTCAATAAGATTACCGAACGATACACGTCTCTTTTGGTTTCTCGAAGCGTGCGTCTGAGTGTACCTTTTGCACAAAAGGTGAGATGCGATTCACGAAAAGCACGACATCGCGGTCAGTATTGAGAGGAGTCGCGTGGTCATGTTTGGACTCTAGAGATGAGCGTACAGATGTGTATGATAGAAAGAGAGAGAGAGGGAGAAAACGAGAGACGCATTGCACACGCGGCCCGCGGATAATTGATAGCGGAATGCTAATAACCCGGACGAGCTAGGAATTATAATAGGTTTCTTGTGGGTCTCGTGTCCGCGGTCTGCCGGCGGCGCGCGGCTTCTGACTTTGGTTCCGGCGCTCCTGGCGTTCTCGTGCTCTCGTGATGTGCTCTCGCCCGAGACACCGTAGAGTCTCCGTCCTCTCTCTCTCTCTCTCTCTCTCTCTTTCTCTTTCTCGTATACGCCGATGCTCGATCGGTTCTCTCTGCGAGAGTAACGTTCGCCTGGTCGTTGCAACACGCCGGTGCATCAACCTGCTGCGCGCGGAGTCGATCGGCGTACCACGATTCGTTAATCCCTGTCATCGGGAACGAGCCGATCGATTAATCGGTTCGACGATTCGCGAGTTGAACGCCGCGCGGCAGCGGACATTACCGAGGAAATTGTTAGCAACTCGGTTGTAATACCGAGTTACATTCCACGGGCATTTATTATTGTACTTGTTGTATTTGTCTGTCGACAATTTTAGATATGATTTATAATTTTTGTATATGATTGGTATTGAAATATCAATGAAAGAAGAATGATTGCTGTTTTTCAGACCAGGAATTGGGATTTTTTTTTAGAAGACTTGGTTTTCATGGTTGGATTTGGGAAATTTAGAGATTGGGAGTTGAAAATGTCTCGGTTGATTTTTTTGTAATTCAAGATCTACGTTAATTTGATACATTTTTTTGTATCGATGAAAAAGAAAGCTTCGGGAAAATTTGAGAAAAGTTTTGCGTTATGTATAAAATGTTTACGCAATGATCGACCATTTCATTTCCGTTTTCTAATGATTTTTTTTTTTCGAAATAAATGATTTTAAAAAATTGACACAAACGTCTGCCTACTTTGAGTGAAAACTCAAAAATGTTGATACCAGGATTCTTGAGGAAAATTACAAATTTTTAAATTAGGGCAAAAGATTTAAATTTTTTTAAATCATGAGAAAATAAGTTTAAGTAAAATAAAGTAAAAGTGTTTTTCGAGCATATTAGATTATTATTTAAAAAATTATGGAGCGAATTGGAAGAAGTCAGGATTGAACATTTTTACTTTGTCAACAATCTTCTTGATACATTTTTTAATATTCTAGTAATATTGCTATATTTCGAAGTAATATTTCAATTACATTTTCGAAAAAATTTCCTTGCTATGTGTAATACAAAAAAAAAATATAAAATCCCCAAGAATTCACCCCCTACTAAGGGTTGTGTAATGCAGGTGCAATATTTTTTCTTGGTGTTCTTAGTCGTTACGATAACTTTTTATACCTTGTATTATCATTTGGGTTCATTACAATTAATTTTTTTTCTCTTGAATTCGTTGCATTTCAACGATGCAAAATTCAACGTCATTAGATGAGTGTAGTGTATGTGTACATTAATAATACGGCCAGTCGAAAACGCTGTGAGAGTGTCCGCACATAGATACCGAAACGCCAATCGGAGGAATTATTTTCTTTCCCTGAACATATCTTTAAAAATTGATCGACGCAGATGCCAACAGTATACTCAACTTCGAAGATGATTTAAAATGCGGACGTACCTGTAGCATGGAAATCCTTGTTGCGGCACGTGTAGATCCATTGGCATAGCGGGATGTCCCGTGGGATGATGAGCGGACCCTAGACCATAATCACCGACAGCGGACAAGGGTGGTTGCATCATGCCAGCGGCGGCAGCCGCATGATGCCCGGCTATCATCGCGCCCCAGTGAAAACCCGGGGCACCGCTCATCGACGGGGGATGTTCGGCGAGATCCGCGAGACCGCGTCCAGCCGCGGCAGCAGCGGCAGCAGCAGCAGCAGCAGCCGCAGCAGGACCACCGCCGGGGACCCCGCCACTCCGGTGCATCAACCACCCCTCCACCACGAAGCCTTCTTATCTATACCGCACGATTTAAAAAAATTCACCACCCAATTCACTTCCCACTTTTCCACTCGAAAACCCCCAAAAATAGCTCTCCTTTATTTTATTACATTGTATGTTATTTTAATCCTTTACATTAAACGTGTACCGAATGGAATAATTATAAGCGTCGATTTAACGTAGAACACACACACACACTCTCGTTATGGGTTCAATTCGGATGAAAATCACTGTTACGAAAAATCCTCCCTGGATCGTGTGCGTGGAGTTGGTAGTGAAAAATAGGGAGGGAGTTGACTTTTCGAAAAGCTCTAAGGTGAAGAACACGTTCATCCACCTTCCTCCACGTCTTCACTGATCACTAATAATCTTCCTCCTGTTTTATCCCTGACCTGCGTTCAGGTTTCCTCCCTCTTGCTCTTTCTATCTTCCCCCAATATTACCTCGACGAACTCAACCCTTATCCTCCTTATCCACTTGACTCCCTCTTCTTATTCGGGTGCCCCTTCAGTCCGCGTATAATAACAGTATCAGCCCTTCGTATACGCGGGTACGCAAGGCTTATCTACCCGAAACCACTACATGTTGCAAATTGTACACTCTCTCACCCACCCCCCCGCCCCTCCTCCTTTATTCCCTCATCTGCCAATTATTCGAATGAAATGCCACGTGATTGTAAAATGCAATCGCGGTATACCCGGGGATATACTCTACACGCACGACCGTTCGCGGGTACGGATCGCGGCCGTAGTGTGTTTGATGGTGAGTCCAAGGAACGAGCGAACAGGCGGGCACAGCGCACTGGACGGCTCGTGTAGAGTGTAAGAGTGAGTGTATAAGCGAGGGCGCGCGCGGGGCTCAACGGTGTCGGCGGAGTGTAGCGCGCGAGCGCGTTTCCTCGGTTCGCGGGGCGCCCGCGAGAGTAAAGGAGTGAAAGGGGCGAAGGGGGGACGCGCCGGGAGCGAGATCACAACGTGGGTACCGTGGGGGGACGCGATGCGAAGGAACACTAGGGGCAAAGGAGGGGGGAAGCGGAGGAGCAAGTGGAGGAGGAGACGGGAACGTTGCGAAGGAGAGAGTGAAACGAAGCAACGTCTATGTATATATATACGGAATGGTGTAGAAGGTACGTATATAGGTGATAGGGAGGCGGGGAGGAAGAGCAAAGGAGCAGCAAAACTGAGTGCAGAAAGCAACGAGCGAGGGCGATGCTAATGCGGGAGGGACAGGTGTGTGTGGGCGCGGGCGAGAAAATAGTCTTTCCCGAGGAGCAGAAGGGAACGAGATAGAGCACACTCACACACACACACACACACACACACACACACACACACACACACGCGCACGCGGGAGAGGATCCCAGCAGCCTGGGACGGTGAGTGGCGCAACGGCGCAACGAAACGACGATGAAGAAGGATGGGAAAGGAAGAGGAGGCAGAAACCTCCGGGAGTAGGTAACAGCAACCGAGCATGCACTCCCGAGAGCAAGAGCACGAGTAGAGAAGCACCAGCAGCAGCAGCAGCAGCAGCTTCGCTACGGCCATGAATGACGGTGGTGCCTCTTGGTGAGGGCGCGCGGACAGAGTCGCGGGGGCGGGGCTTCGGCAGCCCACTCAGCGACCACGTGACTATGGAGCCGCGGTACCCGGCTCGCGTGGTGCGCCAGTCTCCTCCCCACAGAATATATAGTCCTGGCAGGGGGTAGAAGAGAGAGAGAAACGATACCGGCGACCGGAGATGTAGCAGCCCTCTCGACCACCCTCCTCCCCCCCCCCCCCCTCCCTCCTCCCCACCCTCCTCCCCACCTCAACAAATGCTGCTGCGGATGCGAATGACGTTGCACCGAGAGGTGTGTGCAAGAGCACAGCGCGATAAGAGATCGCTGATATACATGCAGCTTAGGCCGGGAAGCAGATCTTTCTACCGGAAGTAGATCAGTGATTGGCTTGACAATGTTTTACAAATTTACGTTTTTTTTTTTTTCGAAGATATTTTCACTTGCATAACATGGTGAACATATTTTTCTGATAATTTGTCTGAAAAATTCTTACCGGACCGTTTTAGTGATGTTTCGCAGATATTTCTCTGCTTTTTTTTCTATGTTTATCTGCTCTTTGGTAAATGTCGCTGATATTTGCTGAAAATATCTGATATTTTCTACACGATATTTTCTGAATGTCTAGCAGTTATAATTTATCAGAGAAATTCAGAATGTTTCCCGAAAAATCGCAGAGAAACTGTATTGGCTTTCACTAAAAAAAAATTCAGACTGATTCGCGTTTTTTAGCAATCGATAAACAACCCCAAAAATCAGTTTTTTTTCGGCCCGTTACACTGGAACGATCCCTTAATTATAACGGTTTCGAAGTATTGTCATAAATTGCAAAGGAACAAATATTCATATTCACAATTATCGCAATAATTATTCATCAAAAACATATTTCGTAATTTCTTTGAATTCGTATGTTGCTCATTCCCAATATTAACAAAAATATAAATCTGAATTAGTTGAAGAGATTACATTAGACACAATTGCGGATAGGATGAAGCGCACCGGATCCGCACGTTCCCGACGTGACGTATGGACGGGAGTTCCCCAGGCGCACCCTCGTACAATTCAACCACCCCCGTCTCACTTCTGTAACCACGACAGCGGTCTTGCCTCTCACGCGACTCCGAACACTTGTTGAGTCGCTGAATCGAGCGTGTTTCATAGGCAGCTCGATCATTCTGCGGCGCCGGGCGAAGATAAGGTGTCTCTGATGTATAGGACATCCCTGTTACGCGCGAGACAAATGTCAATCTCTTTTCTCGAAGGAGAGCGATGGATATTTGTCTTTTGAATTTCATATTTTGTAATTCGCAACGTATTTTTATTTAATTTTTCACCAGCGTCGCACAATCAATTTTATGCCACGCGGTGCGAGAAGTGCTTACTTCTTGCACGCTAAGCGAAGCCGAGGCACTTCTCGCACTAGTGCGATAAAGTTGCATGCGAAACTCGTGCGAGAAACTTTTTCTCAACTCATGTGATTGCAGACACTCGCCTTCGACTTGTGCTACAAATTCACACTCTTCAGGAAAAGGTTTTATCGCACTAGTATCGTAATGTTCCATTATTTCACTCTGTGCGTGAATGACTGCTTTTCCGCACGCCCCGAGTGTGTAAAAACCCCATTTTTGCAGATTGTGGAATCAAATTTTGTACAATACTCGTGCAAAACACTTTTTCTAACTAGAACCTCGCACTGGTTAGAAAAAGTTTTTTTCGCCCTCGTATCGTAATGTATCATTATTTCACTCTGTGCGTGAATGGCTGCCCCTTGTGAAATAAAATTTCGTGTTGCGGAACACTTTTACGTCCTCGTATCGTAATGTACCGTTCTACCCCTTTACAAGAACCTTCTTTTCTTTCCTCATAAAGCGTACGCTTCTCAAGATTTTCATATCATTAAACCCAAAATTAAATTTTGAACTTTTTTCTCTAAATCCCTTTTTTTCCATTCTGAGTATACATGACCTGAAAATCACGATCTTTTTTTTTTCATGAAAACAAACCTTCTTTTACGAGGAAGCGAAAAAAAAGAAAAAGACTAGAAATGTATATTTAAATTATACCCGTTAAATCATTCGGACAAGAGTCCCCTCATTCGGTTGTCAGAGTTGCACGCACCGGCGTAAAACGAGAAGCTACAATAAAAAATTTAATCAAAATGCCCTCTCGGTAATTTACAACCTTTAACGGGACACACACAGTGTTCTCGCATTTTTTTGCGTTTCCGCCCCTTTTGCCAAAGGGTTGAAACGGAGGTGTGCTCTTTCCCTACTTAAGTGTGCCTCGTAAGGGGTAGACGAAGAGATCCCACAAAGGGTTGGACCAAGATCCGCAGCTTCGCCAAGGGGCTATATTGCTATTGCTGCTGCTGCTGCTGGTGCTGAGAGTTTACCGGAACCCTCGCAGGAGTCGTTGAGAGTCGCCTCGACCCATTTGCTCCTCGTCGCGTTGACTTTTTTTCTTCTTCTCATGCCCCGTCTCTTCCATCTGTACCTCGCGCTACTTTTCTTTCTACAAAAATAATACTTCTTCCCTCCCTCCCTACACTTCACTCATTTGCCGCGGGGCGCATTGTGGAAAGTCTCGGGATCGCGAGCAATCGTAAATTACAAATTAGAGCGTTAAACTTTGGCCATTAGAGGCTCCTTCTCGGTTTCGTACGAGGTATCTATCTCTCAGGTAGCATCTTAACGCCTCTGTCGTTTAACCAACATTCGCCGTTGCATCTCTCCGAAATTATTTATTGCAAAAACACACGATAGAGACTATTTCTCCCACATTTAAAATAATAATAATAATAATAATAATAATAATAATTTTTAATTTTTTAAAATAATAATAATAATAATTATTATTATTATTTAAAAAAATTAAAAATTCTTAAAATATGATTAAATTATGTGGGGTATTATAATAATAATAATAATTATTATTAATATTATAAAATGTGGGAGAAATAGTCTCTATCGTGTGTTTTTGCTATAATAATAATATTCTATAATATTACTATCTACAATTCTATAATAATAATAATATAAATAATAATAATAATTATTATTATTATTATTATTATTTTAAAAAATAAAAAATTCTTAAAATATGATTAAATTATGTGGGGACATTAAGCTAGAAATGACTAGTCTAGTAGCTCAAGTACCTTTTCAACTGCACTAGCAAAAAAGGTATAAAAGAAGGATCGTGGACGTTAAGTGGAATCGCGGAGAATAATTCGGCGAAGAGCGTGTTCTCCGGGCCATTGGTGTTACTGGCAGCGTCAAGGGTCTCCGAGGGATAGGTGGTACAGGTGTGAGTCGTAATAACATAGCGGGATTGCCCTTCGACCTTTCCTCGGTACGAAGGTACGAAGATGCAGACTTCACTGAGGCCGCCGGTACATTCGAGGCCAGGGTATATACACCGGCAATCATCGTCTCCAGCATGTATCAATCGCCGCGGTAGAATCATTATAGCTCCTTCCCTCAAGGAAATGGTCGGCATTAGAGGCGCTGTGAAGGGGAATCGCGCGGCAATGTGCATTTGTACAGGAAGTACATGTCGAAAAATACTGCAATTTACTTGGCCATCGGCCTGACCCTCTCGGATTCAGTTGACGATTTTTCTTTTTTTTGTTGCATTTTTTGGTTTTAAAAAAGAGGATATTTTCTTTTAGATTTTTGTCGCTTGTTTAACTCCTTAAAATAATTTTTTTCCATAACTTTTGAGTGAAAATTAATTTCGACCAGGTTTTAAATTCTGGAGTGGGCCGAGTATGAATTATTTTTTTTTTTTAAAGAAAAAAGAAATTTCCATATTTTGAAATATGGAATTAAAAATTTCAATAATGGTTTCTTGTAGGAAAAAAAAATAAAAATAAAACATGTCATGGTAAAAAAAAATGTTCCCATATTTTGTGAGTAAAACGTTGACAATTCGGCCAATAATTAAAATAAAATTGAAAAAAAAGCTATTTCAATCAGAACAAAAATTATGGAAAATATATTTTTCTTAAAATAAAAAACTACGATGGAAATACTTGTTTCAGTGACAAAAATCTGAAAAAAAAATATTCTCTTTTTTTGGAGCAAAATATGGCAAAAAAAAATTCGTCAACTGAATCCGAGAGGGTCAGACCGACGATCACGTGAATCGACTTGGTCCCATAAATGTCCCATACATAAGTGCCTAAAAGGAAGTAGGAATAAAGTATCAGGTGACAATTCATCAGAGGAGTAATAAAATCATCGAAAACAACAAATGTCCTTCTTCCAAAATGTAATTTATTCCAGAAATTGCCAAAAAAAAAGTACATAGTAGCGATGTGTCGTGTGAAACAACCGCATTACGAAGACTATTTCATACAGTTAGTAGCAAAAAAAACCCATTACACTAATGAACGAGGTTATTAAATTCGATGAACGTGATATTGGGTTGATGAGAGATGAATTTAGCGAACGCATCACCGTATTATTCGACGGAATAATACTTTGGGGGGACATTTATCCTTACAATACGTGGGACCATTGTACAGATGTTAATAGTGTCACTACTTGAGCAGATATATCTCGTGTGTGTTTCATGAGCAAAATTACGAAATTTTTCATATTTTTTTATGGCCCACAACTTTCGGTATTGTCGATCAAGTTGGTGTTTATTTTTTTTTTTTTAATTTTTTTTTTTTTATATATATATTTTTTTTAAATCGACGTATACGGGCATAAATTACGGCCGCACGCCTGATAATGTTAAAAATCATCTGACCCTGTTCTGCTGCAGTTCGTGTTACAACACACGTGACTTTATTGGATGCATCGCTTTGTGTGTACAATGTTAAAATTCGATGTTCACAATGCAACGCGCATCCAAATGTCGCGTATCTTTTCGTGTCTATCGTTGTCTAGTCGCCGCGCAAACTATATATATTAAACGTAGTTGCATGCAAAGCTGAGAGACTAAAAAAGAAAGAGACACGAAGGAGGTACGATACAATAAAGCTTAGAAAGATATTATTGAATCGACACTGCAGGCGACAATCATTAAACCTTTAACAAACTGGCTCTTACGGTCATATTAATATGCCGATAAAAAAAAAACACGAATCACTATCTCTATGGATATCATACTCTTTTTTTTTATTTTGTTTTTCATTCTTTTCGCAGGATCGATAGCTAAGTATCATCCTCTATGATTTTATAATCGTAAAAAAAGAAACGAAAAGAAAAGAAAAAAATTGCATGCAAAATATACGTAGTTTCAGCAAAAGAAAAATGCTCTCCGCGATATTGCAAACACGTAAAAGCTCGTTACAAAACCACATTTCCTTCGGAATTTATATCTATGCATTATAAATGTTTATCGTCTATAATAACAAAGTATTTTCTCTTTTTTTTCTTTTTTCGTTTAAACTTAAATACGGGTAAAAATATTCTTATTATCAGGTACTTTTTACACATCATCATGATTAAATAAGACAGAGATGCGAGCACCCCCATCCGTCGATGATCATCTTCGTCTCACTTTCGACGACACCCGAGCCCCATTTGGGCATTTCAAACGGTTGAATGTCGAAAGTTAAGAAAGAAAAGAAAAATCAAGATTACCGACACTCGACTTTGTATATTACGCATGATAATGCTACGCGGTATAATATTTATGGGAATATGCTTATTTGTTATACTGTCAATCGTCTGACGACATGCATCAACGCCGCTGGTGCAACTGGCGTTTGAGAATACTCTTGAAAATACATTCGAGTTCGCAGTCAATAATCGTTCTGGAATTCGAAATTCTATACTATTTATAGAAGAGGCACACTTTTCAAAGCTCTCGTAATATGTTTCGCGAATGTCTAGTCAGTTACTACTTAATCGCTTAGACTTTCACTCCCATTATTCAAGTAGTAAGTACTCAATTTTTTTTGTTTGTAGACAAATTGATCAAAGCTTGGATGCTTCGTATTGCAAAATTCTGTAATCCTTTGCCATAAGTAAAATTCTCTCCGATTACTCCGTATTTTTTTGTGCTTTTTCTATCGGTCACACGTTACGTTCTTTAATATATTCTCTCGCGAGTACAAATCTGACCGATTTATCATAAACCTATCTAAAAAAAAATGAAAAAAAAAAAAAACATACAACACGCGTACATGCATAATTGATATGCGAATACAGCCGTGAAATCCAAAGAACTTGATTGATTCGATAATCTTTTTAAGCTGCTGTTTTCAGTTGAAAAAATATTTTACAAAGGCACATTTTCATTGACACGATAACTCGTGATTTATATCGCACGCAGTAACCATATACCTCTAAACACAGAATCACGGGATTAAATTCCTCCTCCGTAAAAATGACTAGTCTCTAATTGTTGAGTTGCAAAAATAATTGCGAATAAATAAATTTGTTATCTTTACAGCGTCTGAGTTTGTCAAATGACGCTGAAATCGTCTGGGAAGATTCTCACTGGTTGAAAAAAATAAAAAATAAAAAAGAAAAAAAAATTAAATTCATTAAAGCTGCTCTAGAGAAACTGATAAACGCTAAGCTCTGCACCACGATTAAACTTGGGTTGTATATTCTCTTCACGGAAGGATTAAAACGAAAAAAAAAACGAAAAGATACAAGATGCATGGTTACCGCGCATTTCAAGTCGCGAACTCGACCACTCTCTGTCGGAGCATCTTCATTCCACGACTGTACACGTTAATTATGACAAAGCATAAAATATATATCTCTAACAATTGCATATATAAATATTATATATATAAATATATAAACTCTGCGTGCTTAGTACCTTTATTACCGGTCTTTTTCGCTGCAGAGTTGACTATTTGCTAAAACGCATGCAACGTAATATAAAAAACTCTGTGTATCTAACAAAAAAAAAGGAGAAAAAAATAGTAATATGCCTCGAAGGACTCGGAAATCTCGTCCGATTCCGTTCGTTTGATTAAATTTCAATATGTACAATTGTAAATCTACTTAAAATCGATAATGCTGGGTGTTTCCGCTTGAAACCCCTCGTAAGACTCTCGTAATTATTCTCTGCTCCGAATACTGACAGAAGCCAGAGAATTAATTTCTTTTACAACGTCCCGAGTGGCGCGAATAAAAGTCACGCTAAAAAAAAAACTTTATTCACTGGTCAATGTGATCAATATTGGCACACGCTCGATGAGAGAATATCAAACCGTTTCGCTTTTCTTTTTTTTTCTTTATAGTGCCGTTGCGTTTGCTAAGACAAAACTTGCCGTAAAGACAAATTTGTAATTTTTTCTTTTTTTTTTTTTTATGTCCACTCGAAAATCGAGCGACCGAAATAACTTACAAGTTGCAAAATAGGAATCCTCGAGAAAGGCTGTTAAGTTGCCAATTTGTTATTAAAAAAATATATTCGACGCTACTCGAATATTTTCTATTGAAAATTTAGTTTGTGGATTTTTCCCACTTAATGTTATCTTTCAGTCTGGAGGGGGGGCTCTGAGAGCCCTAAGGACGCAGTGAATCCAAACGCAGTTCGTATACGCGTAGTAGATAGAAAAAAATATAATACGCGCTGTCCTTCAACATCATTTTTTCTCCTCTCTCACAATTTTTCGTTTTTTTTTTTTGTTTCTTTACTCACCTTTGATGAAATTGCGACTACTTAAGGCAGTGTGAGTAGCTCGTTAAATCTCGCAACTAAGCTCGTCATACGAACTTTGGAAATCCGTAAAAAACGAATCCTACGAGTAAAACAAGAACCTGATAGGCAAATCAGGTTACGGACCGCCCTACCATCGAAAAATAGTGTTAAAGAGTCGACGTAATCGAGTAGGATCCGAGATTAATTTTCTTCAAAGATCGATTGTGAGAGCTCAGACGACTCCTGTGACCGTCAACAGAGTCCTCGTAGCGACTGAAACCTGCGGTTTGTAATAGCTCGAAGCCACACGCAACATCGAAATTCGTCAATTGGAATTCCCCGATTTCGTCGTGTCCTTCGAACGAAACCAAAATGCGCGGAGATTCTCCCTTCCGGAAGAGCTTCTTTTCTCGCCTTCGAAGCGCGAAGCTAGGCAGAGGAATTTACACCGGCGGTGGTCCACGAACATAGCGCAGCTGCGGTGTAAGCGAGAGATTAAGAGTGTTGGCGGCCTCGCAGCAGTGTGGTTCGAGAAGGCAGGCAGCGCAGAAAAGTGCAACCAGTGCCAATTGAAAGGGAAGTGCAGCGCGGAGAATTCTCCAGACCCAACTCTTCGGGAGATTGGGCTCGTCCTCTGGATCGTCGGCGTCCGTCATTCCACCTTTGGCTTTGCGTGCGCTCGCCTCCACCTCGCCGCTGCTCGCTAGTCTCTTCTTGCGTTTGCTGTAACAAGAAATGTCGATATCGACGTTAGAAATTAAAAAAAAAAAAGAGTACGACGTTCTGAGCTATAATGTTACAGCTCACATTTTTACATTTTTTTTTAAATTTCCTCACCAAGTTCGAACTCATTTATTTTTTGATGTTAGTTTACGACTGAATTTTTTTTTTTAGTCCTATTACTCGAAATTTGCGCTATTGCGAAAATTGCGAAATTCTAAGTCTGGTTAAATTTGAATCAGAGTCCCAATTATTTTGTTAATTGTCCTAAATATAGAGGCCCAACCACTCTACTTTCGAGGCCTGACACACACATACATCCCGACATTTTTTCTGCATCCGTTTTTCAGACGTTTTGGGAGATTCTGCCCACGTTTTGACGAAAATCTCAAAAAAAAAAAAGAAAATGTTTCACCAAAACAAAGCTTCCTCTATGAGGAAGCAATAAGATAAAAGTATGACATAGAAGGGCGGTACGAGTACACAGAGAGATTGCTAAAGGGGCGTGAGAGATCCTCGAGGCAATGACGAATGGAAAGAAAGGGATGGGATGGGTTGGAGGAGGAGGAGGGAAAGGCCGGGATGAAAAAGACACGCGTAAAGCCACGAAGTGATGAACGAAGACGGCCTTCGAGTTTTTACAACTTCTTTTTACGACGCAATACAGAAGCAGTAGCAGCAGCTTCACGCGGCATGCTTGTGCTGCTCCTTGCAACTAAACCTATTACCACTGCCGCGGGCCAGTGATTAAACGTAACTATAAAAGAGAAAAGGAAGAAAAGAAACAAAAAAAAACATAGAATACGTGCGAAAAGGAATGGCGTGGAACGCGGCTGTTATCGCGAAACAAAGTTAAATTAGGTGGCTACCAGGTGATAATGAGAATCCCCAACAATTCGTACCAACGAGTGTGAACAACAAGGGTCCAGAAATCCGATTACCAAAACTTTATCTCGTTATTTTTATTCTCGCAGGTAACCAAAAAGCCTTTTATGCATTATAATTGTCATCTTGGAACGGGTGCCTAGAATTCTTCGCCTCGATTACCAGTTGGAGTGTAATTTAATGCTGCAGGATAAATATTTTGCGGGGGGAGGGATTGTGAATTCGGTCGCGAGCAAATTCTTCGAACTTATTACGAGTGCGAGAATTCGGGGTGATACGGGGGCGCGCGGAAAAGTTCCGAAACGATGGTGAGGAGGGAGACACAACGAGAAGCTGTGAGCTTATGAAAAGCTATAACTCATTTCCGGAGCCGGTTTGTGCTTCGGCGCGTGATCCCAGCCTGTTGGAGGAGATTGTTCCTGCACAGTAATAGACGCACTCGTTTCTAACGCTCAAAGTGCACAGCAAACGACTTGCAGAGTAGTCGTTTGTTCATTCTCACACTCAGCCTGCAGTCGAGGTCTTATATTCAAATGAGAGAGAGAGAGAACAGAGTGCCGGGGAGCCGTTATAGAGGCGAGACGTTATGAACTCTCGGGCAACTACTGTCCCCGACCCTTTTCCTTTTGTCCCTTACACACCCACCCTTGGCTAAATAGGTGCTGTTCTCCATTCTTAAACTCCTTATTTCAACGTTATGCAAATTCCAATGGGCAGCTGCTGAAAAAAAAGTTACCTAATTCACGTTTAAATTGTATGATTTTTTTGTGGGTGTCGATGGTTTGAGAAATAGGGCGGCGCAAAAATAAAAAAATGTTTCCTCATATTTTTATTTTTTCGTCTCCAGCTTCAATTTTCTTTCTACTAATAGCAAGCAAAAATATATGCTAAGGGAATATAAGAAAAAAAAATATTTAGAGTTCGCTAAAGGCAACTATTTTATTTTGTTGAAAGTGAATGTGAACTAATAATTATTTTCAACAGATTAACTATTTAAAAAATTTTTTCTATGCGAACTTCACATTTTTTTTCCTGTTCAATTAAACAAAAAATAGAAATGCCCCATTTTTGCGCCACTCTGTTGAATAAGTAAAGAATAATACGTCAATAGATTATTTAACAAACAAAGAAAATGGATAACTAACCTCGTCACGAATTTGACTTGGCTGCTGCTGTTGCGACTGACGGCACGAGCCTCGACGCTCGCAGCAGTTCTCACGATTAATTCGCGACATTGCTTCTGCAGACTACGCAATTCAGCCTCCGCGTCTTCGACCCTCTTCCACAGTTGAACCAGTGCATCGCTTCCTGGTGCTAATTGGCTTTCGAGGGTACGTGTGAGACGACGCAGTGCCGCGAGACGACGCTCTCGTTCGCTCAATTCTTGCTCGCTTCCGCTGTCGGAAATTCCACTGTCCGAGAAGGTACCGCCTTCTTGTGCCAGACTCATGACTGCAGCGTCGCTGAATTTAAGCCCGTTTGGTCCAGTCAATTCGTCCTCAGGGGTGCCACTAGTTACAGTACCATTCTGAAACATAGAAATGATCCTTTTGTCAGTAAAATAAAAGAAAATAAATCGTTTCTAATCTCAATGCATTCATACACATATTTTACAAAATTCTGCGCCAGAGGGGAGGAGCACGATTAGGAAGAATCATCGAAATAATATTTTGTGTAAAATAAATCTCGTTAAAATCGAAATCCCATGGGAAGGAGGAAAGAAATCAAGGGAGGTAGGGCGAGCAGTAAGAAGCAGGGAAACATTTGGCACGCGAAGGGTGGGTCGATTGGGACCCGGTGTTTCACAGATATAGGTGCGAGACGGAAGAAGGGGTGTCTTCTCCAGTGCCTCTCCCTGTAGTCGAGTATGATATCGAATATTGTATAATCCAGTGGCGGGTGTCGCCCGAGGCCAGTGGAAGGTAAGTAAGACGATGATATAGAGCAGACGGTATGAGGGAGGAAAGGAGTGAGAGAAGTTGACTCAAGGCGGAAAAGAAGGAGACCCAGAGACAGAGAGAGAGCGAGATAAGAGAACGAATAGAAGAGAAGGAAGACGGGAGTGCGATAGTGCGCGGGTAAGAGAGCAAAGAGAGTGGAGGGCAAGAGCGAGAGAGAGTAGATTTAGGCTGTTTGCAGCGGTGGAGACGCGGGGAACGAGTCTCCGGTAATGAAAAGCGCGATCCGCATACCAAGTAGCAACCTCCAACCTAGAGTCTGTCTCTCCTTTTCTCTCCCTCTCTCTCTCTCTCTCTCTATGTGCATGTAAGGTGGTTGTAGAGTATACCGCTGCGTTGGTGTAACGGATAGTACGTACCAACGAACCTCGTCGGGTCAGACGCCGTCGTCTACACGAAAGAAAACTCTAGTTTTCCTCTGTGGGAAGAGAAATAGAAAAGCTCTTTTTCCCTTTCAGACGCCCGCTTCGGTAATGCCGTTTGAGCACAACATTTTACCCGAATGGATTCACAGCGTAATTAGAAAATTGAAGCGTTGAATGAAACGCTGTAATTCTTATTAAAGAGTATTTCGAATGAATTGGAGCACTAATTTACCTAGTTGTCTTGAGCTCTCCCCTTTTTAATTATTGATATGACAGCGTTAGGTAAATAATGTACTGTAGATACAATAATGGTACATGTAAGAAGTGTAAAATAGAATGTAAAATAAAAGGTGAAAAGGCCGAGAGTACCCGTGAACTCGAAGGCTAGGGAAGAAAACGGAAAGAAAACGGCGCTTTCTCGAGCTACTGGCTTAATGCTACCCGGCTGGTCTGATACGCGGACCGCTAGTCTGTGATCCGACCGACGATATTAAATTTGTATTTTTACGCTGATTCCACGGGCCATAGCGGTACGTGAGGCGAAAGGAAATCGTCCCGGCGATTAACGATCTGAGCGACCCCGGGGATTCCGGGGTGGCTAGCATCTCGTTCCACATGCCCAACGCTCCTTCTCTCTCTCTCCCTATCCCTCCCTTTCTACTTCCTCCGCAGCTGCCCGTTCTAACCATAGAGTAGAAGCAAAAGCCAAGGAAGTCGCACAACGTGGACCGACCAACGGGTGATATCCCTGCCCTCATCCCCAATGTACACACGACTATCCTATCCCCCGTTGACCCGCGTCGGCCGCCACACACTCTCCCTTTGCCTCAATATTTTATTTAGTAGCTATCAATATGTACGGACATAAAAGATAGGCCCGATCGGCCAACAATGGTTGTGAAAACTCGGCAAGATTTCGCCTCTTCGAATTCGAATGATTTTTTCACTATCCCTTATTTCAGTCCGACATCGTGTAACTTGATCGAGTACGTTAAAGAAACTATGGAAAACCCTTCCTAACAAACGAGTTCACTGAAGGATAGGACGGTTATACGTAATGGTGAAATGGGAACAAGAACGAAAATTTAAAATTGAACGGCGAAGAAAAAAGGTGGAGGAGGAGGAGGAGGAGGAGGAGGAAGAGTACGCGCGTTCGCGAGTGGATGAAATTATTCCCTGGCGACTCGTAGATCTAGAGAGCACTGGATTCTCTGTCGCGGTATCGGTTTATTTCTTTTGCACAGTGCGAAGAGAGGCCGTGTGTGTGCGCCGGGAAGCACGTCGTGGGAGTGCAGGTGAGGGGTGTACAGATGTAAGACGAGACGTAGCGGAGATCGTCCGTCTTCGTGACGTGCGAAATGAGCGCTAGGGCGCAATCGGAAGTCGCTACGGACTCCACACCCTCCCTTTTCTTTTTCTTTTTTTCTTGTACTCTATTCGTTTCGACATCCAAGTTCGCGAAGCTCGCTACTCTATTCAACCAGTGCCGAACTGGGAGTTTACTTTATATGCAAATAGGCACTGAGGACCTAAAGGAGGTGCGGCGGGAAAAGGAAATCACAGAAACGTTTAGGCAACTCGTAGTTACGTGGAGAATCGTCGTTGAAGCGTTACCGCCCAACGCCACTACTCCCTCATTTCAATTGTCTCTATCTCTCAAGTGTTTCAAATACTTCAATTTTAGTAGATACTGTGGTTGTGAGATTGGAAAAAAAAATCTCTGGAGACAAAATATAAGTTGGTTAAATGTTGCAAAATGTAGAATTATTTTTTTAACAAATTGGATAATTTCATTCTTTTTTAAGTAATGTTAAGTATTTGAAAAAAAAAGTAATTTATCTATAATTTAGTTATTTAACTGTATTATTTAATTGTCTATAAAAAAATGTCCAAAAATTATGTGTTTCATACAAGAAATTTCTATCTGCAGTCCATCGTTAAGTTTATATATTTTTTTTTCTAATTGCTTCAATATTTTTTTGCTGAAAGAAGGTCGAAAAAATGGAAGGAATCGAGGGCCCACTTCGGTTTTGTTACCAAACATTTTTATTTTCCGAAAAAGGTTTATCAGAATTTGTTCAGATTTTTAAAATTAAAAATGTGTAAAAAAATAACTAAATAAGGAAATCATGTGATATCAAAGTGAAAATATTTTTTAGTTTGCTCAAATATTTGAGATCCACGCTGCCGAATTTTCTGTAACATAAATGTCGTACCTTATATTTTTTGTGTGCGGATCACCACAAAACCCAATAATACAAGCTTTGTGCAATTCACATACCCATGTCCAAAGTCCACGATTCAAATTATGAGGATAGATGGACAAATGCGATCCCTCGATCACATAGCTAAGTAATTCAAAGGTTCCTCCCACAATCGCGATTCCCTTGGCAAGTCACGGATCATTACTAAATGATAGACGAACGATTTAAATTAGCGAGAGGCTCACGCGGTAGAAAGCTCGTCTACGCCGACTAACTCCGGGGTTACGAGTGACTCCTCCGATCTCAGTGTGTTGTGCTTAAGAAGGCAAGGTTATAGATATAGCGAGAAAGAGAGAGAGAAAGAGAGAGAAAGAGAGGGCTTGAAGAGGCGTCCGAGTGAGTCGAGGCCAAAGGTTCCCTCGGGAATGGGCTTCTCTTATTTTCCCATCCCCGACGATCGCTTTAACCCGCGGGGGAACCGTCTCTCTAATTTCCTCACGCATTAGTTCCAGTATCTAGCAAGACCTGCTTGCTTTTGCTGCTTCGTATAATCGTCGTATGTAAATCTATGCGAATTTATTAAATCGGGGTAGATATATTATTAAGCGTTCGTAAATCAGCATCGTATTTTTTTTTTTTTATATTCAACATTTTCGTACGAATCTTACCTGGCAGACTTCCTGTTTCTCGGAAAGTAATCGTGCTACGTCACGAACTGAAGAAGCGACTTCGGTAGTCGCTCCAGCCTGAAGCGCAGCATCGAGAACGGCTAGGGTGTCCTTGTCCCTTCTAAGCGCACATTGCAATTCCGTGAGACGAGCACTAAACTGTTGGACAGCTTGAAGGGCGCAGAGTTGTTGATTACCTCTGGAATATGGAAAAAACGAGTGAGTGAGATTGTGTTAAATTACAGTCAATATCAGAGTTTTTCGTTTGTTTTTCCGAGTTCAGACGGGAAATTAAGAGCTAACGTATACTACGAGCGACCGTCGAATGAAAGCGATATAAAGCTTTTAGGTAAACTCTCGAAGGGGAATAATAAGGACTTTTTCCCGAATTATTATTATTTTAGCTCTTTCATCCCTCGGAGCAAACGCAGCCCAAATAAAAGCATTTTATCCCGGACTCTGAATCTAAAGGTTTATCACACATAGTGTGTTTAAGGACGTATCGAAGTCGAATAAATACTCGCTCCCTTACACTAGTGATGAACTCCTATTTTTGCAGAAAAAAAAAGCCTGCGCAGTAGAACCTTGCAAATTGCTTCCTCATTATTTAGTATCTTGGACAAAGCCTTTTTTTTACACATACAGACATTTTTTCTAAACCACTTTTTTCGACGCTTCGGATTATTCAGAGCATCCTGACATGAAAATCTCGAAAAAAATAAATAAATTTTCACAAAAACAGAGCTTCTTCTATGAGGAAGCAAACGGAAAAGAACTTTACTTTAAAGAATTTTTTTATTGGTCTTCAACCGTGAGCAGCTAACTTGACACGTTCAACGTACGATGTCCACGGTAGCAAGAAGACGGTCGTTAAAGGTCCACCACGCACGGTAATGAAACGAAACGGGGGTGAACCTGCCGTTTTATAGATGACATCCCTTACGACCGTAAACGTGTCACGGTTCTTGATAGTCGTTAAAATTAATGCGTTAGTAACGAGAAACTCTCTTGGCTCGGCTTATCCTTACTCCAGGACTACAGAAATTAGTTTATTCGGCAAACAAATATTACAACACTTATTTACCCTATGTTGCCTAAAGTAGCACGAATTCTATTCTCCGCATTCTGGATTTTTCATTTTAGAAATCAGTAAATCCAATCGATTTCAAATTTGAAGTCCTTTTTTTAATTCTCCGATTAACTGTAAGTCAATACAATTCTACCAGAAGAGTAAAATGAATATCTCAGTGAAAACAGAAATATAAATTAATTTCATAAGTTCTTTTTTTTCGTAAAATTAGCACATGGAATTTTTATATTGAATTATAGTCATTGACCATGCTTGGCAATTTTATCAACAATTTATTCGCTGCCCATTTTGTAAACTCAAAAGTAATCATTAAAAACTTCCAAAAAAAAAAAAAAAACGGGCTAACATTTAAATTTCACTATGTGTCAGAAAGATTATATAGTTAAAAGAGTTGAATTGAAAATCCCGAGCGTTTGTATGGTCAGCTTGCGGTCATAACGTCGTTTAATCCTCATTTTAATTTCCAATGCTCCAAAACAGACTTGATCCCCTTCGGTGATACGGGGGGGTTTACTACACCGTTGGATTCGAAGAGGGTTTCAGCGTACTGACCCATAGAGCCAGAGGTCGACTGTTGCTTCTTGGCTATCTAATAATCCCTTTTCCCACAGGCACGAGACTGCGGCTGACCGCACATTTTGATTATTCCATGTGATCCGTTCCTTCTCGCAATTTACTTTACATACAAATCTTAGGCCAAAAGATTGTCGTATCACTCGCGCTTTTCGACAGTTAGTATATTTTGGAGCATTAATAATAATTATAATCTCAAATTATTTTGTAAATCGCTAATTGCGAGTGGTGAAAAGGCACGAAATAGCAAGAACCGAATATCACACACGTCGTTGACAGTAACGTTGCGATTAAAGCCCGCCTCGTATCCCTTGTAGCAAAGCTGGTAATCCCGCGCGACACGGGTCGCACTGTGTTCCCCTCCCTTATACTCTCGTTCACGTCGTCGGTACAATCTGGTGATCCCCCGCGGCCGAAGCCTAACGTTCCTATCGAAGGGCTCTTCTCATCCGCGATGTTTGCTTTCGAGGCTTCATTACCTCTCACAATATTTGCTCTGCGTCACGAGACCGTGAGATGAGGACGGTCACTCGATGACATCGAATCACCAATTCTGGGCAATTTCACAGGATTTATTTTATGCACGGATTTCCCGGCCCTCGAGATTTTATTTCCAGGCCCTCGGATCATTTCGCACCCTTCGTTCAGCGGCAACACGAAAGAATATTGTAATATCGGCTGTCCACTCCCTCCTTTTTTTCGATTTGCTAAACAAATCTGATCGACCGGATGACAGCTGATAGACGTCGGATCACAGGTCAAAAGCTGTGTTTATCACATGACTGCGAGAGACTGAAATCCTTGTAGATCTAATAGATCTCTCTATGTTTTTATCTATTAGGATGTTCTTTGTCAAAGATACTAAATAATTAGTAAGCAATTTGCAAGGTTCTGCTTTGTCCAGGCTTGTTTTAATTCTCCCCATCGTGAACTCACCTCTGAAAAGTCTCATCCCAAACTCGGTAAAGATCGGCCACAGCGTCCTTGAGTGAAACAGATACCGAAGTAGCGGCGGCTCCAAGATCGGTGATCAGTCGATGGGCCGAGACATTGAGCGCCAGCATAGCCGCTTTGCGTTCCCTCAGGCTGGCGAGCTCGCTCTGTAACATCAAATATACATGTTTAGTGCCTCGTTTCTCGTACAAGCATGAGGGGAGGGGGCTTAAGTCGAACGAATCGTTGAGTCTGCTGCTGGGTCGCGGGAATTCGGATTGACGACCGTTTAAAAGGAAAAAGCTAAAACCAGTATGAGCACGAGTCTCGTGTCTACCAAGACGGATAAAAAATCCGGAGAAAGTGCTTAGGAGAAGAATTATGTTTAGCGAGAAAGCACAGGGCTTCTCTTCCCGATTGGTACTTCATCTTGATCGAGAGATTCAGCGTGCTTGAGAAACGTTCCTTGAGAAGTGAAAGTTAAAAAGTCTCCCCAGTTTCGTGTGGTACCATGAAAAGATTCATACATTCTTTGAAAGTTGTTTAGGGGTTGAAAAATATTTACCTACACCTTATGCAACAGGAATTAATACAAAATATTGAGTTTACTTAAATGCGATGGAAATCTTCGAAAATAGGTTGTCGTAAATATTCTCCGGTATAAACCCAATCCCATTTTTTTTTTATCCAATGTGCAGTGATGGGATGTACAAAATTCAACGGAGGAGATCCAAAAGTCTGTTTGAAACAAGTATCGGTTGATGCCTTTCAACTATTTAGAGTTTGCGATGGCGAGGGAGATGAGATGAGGATAGTTTACATCCCTCTCGAACGGTAAGGGATGTAAGTGGTTGCGCTTGAGTAGTAAGACGAAGAGGACTCGCGGACTCTCACACGAGAGGGACGCAATGAAGTAACCGCATCACGTTGTCACGTCCAGGTCGTCCTACTTGAGGCAGCCGACGAGGGGCGCATAAATAACCCCGCGGGTTTACGACGCTGGCCGTAAGGGCGCAAGGGAACGAAGAAACTGGGAGAATTGAGCGAGAAAGACGACATATAGGTAGTAGTGGTTGCATGTGGCAGCGGAGCGACACTTTTGTCGCTCTTTCTCTCGCTCATCGCGTGACCGGGAGGCGCTCTCGGGTGCTCGTAAAGCTCATCCTCTCTCGCGGTCATCCGACGTCCCACACACAACTACTGGGTCTCTCGTTCACTATTGGCGAGTGAAACGAAGTAGAGAAGAGACGAGACACCACTGGCTTACAAGCCAGAGTAATTTAGTTCCGCGAAATCGAAGAAGATGCCCCAAGAGCGCGATCGGAATGCTCTCATTTCTCTACCTTCTGGTTTCGTAAAAGAATAAAAAAAAAAAAGAATAAAGAAACGAAGACGACTGCAAAGCCGAGAGCACAAGAACATAAATAAAGTCCAGCGAACGGGAATGAGATATAAGTATCTTTCGATGTGATACACCGATCGGTCATTTACTAAAAAAAAAAAAAAAGATAACAAGTTTCACCAGATAAAATTTGCATATTGGGGAATTCGCGTGCATCTCCCGCTCGAGAATTCCACTTCTTATAAAGATACATGCTAAAATCCAGATAATTGTTTCCTCGTGAGAAAGTGAGAGGAAAGAAAAAGAAGAAAGGAGTTTTGCGGACGTGGGAAATAGTTGGGAATGAGCTGTTGCTGTTGTTGTTGTTGTTGTTGGGAATACCTATTAAACGTGGAAGGAGGGTGCGAGCTGAAATAGAGTTTGTTTTACGATAATAGTATCTATTTGCAGTACTCCCAGTAGCAGAAGTTGTATTAGCAAGACTGCTGGGCAAACGTGACGATAGCAACGAGTAGTTACTGTAGTAGTGTCTAGGGCAGGGACCGACATGACACGACACCAAGGAATATATAGTATACACCCGGCGTGTATTACTTCTCTGTGAAAAGTGAAGGAGGAGGAGGAGGAGGAGGAGTAGAAAGCATTGATATTCCACGTGCATTGCAAAGGCAGAAGAGCGGAGCCCCTCGCGCGCATGCCACCACTGCTGTTCCTGTGCTCCCCCTCCCTCCCCCTCGCCAAACGGCATTCACCCCTCTCACTTAGTCTTCTATCCTATGTCTCGAAAAAGGAGCGAGGCAACAGAGCGGGAAGGAGGGAGAGAGAAACTCGCATTCCGATCTAATTCAATTTCCAATCAACAGCCAATCAATTGATTCGAATTCGGTATACACAGAGAGAGACAGAGATATAGCGACCGCGTAGCTGCAGAGAGGCAGCAAAACTCCGGGACCTGAATGCCTATGAGGTCGGCCTCGGTGTCCTTTAGCGGTGCTGCTGCTGATGCTGCTGGTGCGTGCTTCCCTCCCCATATTCTTCGACAACAACATTGCAACGAGCAGAGAATTAGACAACCACGAGTAGAATTAACTTTTTAATATAGTACGAACCAGTCTACAGCTAACGCCCTCGTAACTCTGTTCTTCGTTACCGTTTTTTTTGTTTTTTGTTTTTTTGTGTACCACTGCCTCATCAGTTTATACGCTTAAGGTTTCTTTAGCGATTCCGTCATACCGCTGAAGTACCATCATCAGTATTTTAATTGCCTCATTCGTGACCGCGTTAGTATATATCACTGCAGGGGTTTCTCGCGACGCGGGCAAGAAGAAGAAGAAGTAGTGCAACGGTATGGTGGTGGTCTTCTCGTTGTCGCGAAGGCCCGAATAAAGGCAAGGGATAGCGTGCGCGTATCCTCCACACGTGTCTCGTGCCGACTGGCTTTTTTTCCTTCTCATTTCCTTTCTGTCTCTCACGAAGCGAGAAAACTATACGTACGAATACGGCTAAGTGGCAAGACTCCAACTAATACGGAAAAGAAGAGAATCGATTCTTACACATTTTTCTTGGGATTTCCACGAGGAATTGCGCGAGGTTCTATATGGAAGCGAAGAGCGCTTCTGATAGAATCGCGACGATCATCGTCCAATGATGATGATAATGATGATGATGATAATGGTTTGGTCGTTTGAGGGATCAAAGCGGCCAACCACACGGAATACTCAGAATTTCTAATGAACTGACGAGCAGAAGGAGAAACGTAAATGGATGAATCCAATTAGAGATTAAATGAATTGAACATAAAAGAACGGGCACTTACATAGCTCGGTGTGATCTATCAAACGCGGGTAAAAATTTTACTCTCAAAATATGCGAGGCACATGTTAACAATAATATTGTATTCAAGTAGTATTGTAGAATTTTGATGGACTGACAACCGCGATGACGATAAATAATGGTTAGTAGCGATATAAACGCAGGATCGTTGGAAAACGGAGTGTGATGTTGATATACGCGAGGTTTGTGAGCGCGGATGATGGTCAGTGCGGCGAAGCGTCGATGGCCACTGGCCAGTGGAGAACGCCATCGGCACACCAGCAGTAAAGTCGTAAAGGCCAGTATGTTTGTATGTGTGTGTGTGTGTGTGTACGCGGGTGAGCGGGCGGTACCAGGTGGCGCAATAAATACGCGTCGCATTAGTATGGTCCGACCGCAACCGACGATACAACATAATCTCGCATCCCTGCGCGCCACGCCTCGAGCTTGCGAACCAAACAGGCGAAATGGTCAGCAACAGCAGCAGCAGCAGCAGCAACGAACGGACGAGCTTCGCGCGATCGTTCGTGTTTACAAATGCATAATACATTCGCCGGTGACTCTCGACTCTCCCGATCACCGTCTGTCCCCTCGCGCATTCAGTTCGTTGGTTCGGTCGCGCTTTCCACGACCCATCGTGCATCCGAAATGACGCGACGTTGCCTCGCGAGCCAGCGATGATCGCTGAACGAATAGCTCTTTGTCGTTGACTCCTCGTACAAAGTATCACGAGTTGTTATATTGTGGTAAATCCTGAAAAACGTACAGTTTCTTAATAATTATTATTGACAGTGATGCATATAATGCCAAGTTTTGAAATCAATTTTTTTCAGCAACGACCACTTGATTGAAAATGTACTTTGAATACTTTTTGACTAAATAGAAATGATGTTTCAAGTAAGTTTGCCGTAAGTATTCAATGGGAAAGGGACAAATTGGCTGAAATAACAGAGAATGCCCTCTGCATGAACCAAGAATTATCATTTATGTTACTCTATACCAGCATTAAATATTCCATGATATCTTGACCAACAGCTACTACATAATTTCATATGAATACATGAAACTATATTCTGATATTAAAAAAAAAAATGTATATTAAGAAAAAAAACGTGTTAACAGAACGAAACCGCTTCACCGTGATTCACGAAGAAATGTTGTTGCCGATTTCGATAATCTATCAAAATAGAATGATCTCTAGTATCGAAAAGTCGGCAAACCTGACGCGTAAGAATGACGGTGTAAAGGGAAAATAAGGTGGAGTAAAGAGGAGATGGCGACGGTATAGGGTTGATACGAGGACGCGTCTTTGATGCCTCCTCTCGTGCATAATGCAGAAGAGCGACGAGTTCAGCGAGCAAATGTTGGACGCTAATACATCTTGATGATAGATAGGGAGCATGTGTTTGGTCTTCGCAATGAGGCAAAGAGGGAAGGGATATGTCGAGAGGGGCGATAGGGGTATATTGCGGGATAGAGAGGGAGGATTCTCGGGGGGGTAGCTCAGGGGGCCCATGGAACCCAGGGGGTTGGCCGGGTTCGCGCTCGCTTCCTCTCTCTCTCTCTCTCTTTCACTCCGTCTGTGGAGTTCTCCCGTCGCGCCAACAGTTGGGATTCCGAGCACGTTCTCGTCGGACGAGCGTACGTGCGACACGACTACGCTTTTACGCTACTCTCTGACTCTCCCTCTTCCCTCCTCCTTTCCCGTTACCCTCTATGCCCCTTCCCCTCCCTTTCCTGTGCCGCCCCATCGACTTTCCACCCTCTCGTTTCTATACCCTCTTCCCTCACTTTTATTCTCCCTCCAACCAACCGATGCTATTTTATATATACCTTTCATCTTCTTTTTTTCTTCGTCAAGAGCCGCCCCCACCCCCTTCCCCCGTCTCAAACACCATCGAACCTTGTAGTTTCCTCGTTTCGGGAAATAGAAATTGGTCAAGTTTTGCCCTCGAAGCGATCCCGTGTCGATATTTTCCTATATGCCTTAGAAACTCCGGGAAGGAAGGAAGGTTTGAGTCCGAAGATTTCCGGGAGGGAATTTCTTCTAAATAGTTCGTAGGCGTTGCGACGGATGGTTTTAGGGACATTCGACTATAATGGCCATTGTCTAAGGAAAAGGGTCAGTGGCTGTAAGGAAGGTGATTGTACTTTCTACCATTAATAATTCTTGAGCCCACTACTCGTGGATCCAAGTACACATTAAGTGAAGTAGTTGCAAGGAGGGATTAGTGGTGCATTCTACCGGGTAAATGTAACTGGCGTCGATAAAGCAGTAGTCCCTTTATCGATATTGAGAGACTAGCAGTCTAGACGAGATTCATCAAGCCACAAAAGGTAAAATGTGGAGGCTCCGGATATCCAACCGACTTTACCGCTGATCCTTCGTACCGGCGGTCGGTCGCTGAAAATCTCTAACATCTTTTCCTCAAAATATTCACGACGAAAAATCTTGATAAACTCACCGTGATTTGATTGATACGATCGTCGAGAACGTGAGCGGGCTCCAAGACGACTTCGTGAGCAATCAGTCTCTCATGCGCTGCCCGAAATTCAAGATGCATAGCAGCCATATCACGTTGAAGTGCGCTCGCTCGTTCTTCCTCTTCAGCACGAGCCGACAAATTTTCCCACCTCTCAGTCAAGCCTGAAAAACGAAAATTACACATTTTTAGGGTCATACGTAATTTTAATGATTTACCACAAAAAAAGCATTTTGTGCTGTCAATTAAATCCATCAATTCTTCTGATATTTCCAATAATTATTGTTATTTCAAGTGTCCACAAATGGAACATCAATAAAATTGAATATATTTGTGCGAATCACTGAAATTTAAGCCCAAAACCATTCTGTTCGCCTTATCAGATCCTAATAACTGGTTTTCCAGATGTTTTACGAGTCTCCGAATAAGATTTGAAAAAAAAAAAAAAAAAAAAAACTACAGATCTCGGTAAAATGCTGTTATAGTATATTTAGGCGTGCGCGTGTACCGGTGTTTGCCCGTTCGCGTTACGGAAACTCAGAAGTTACGACCTTTCTCGTTGATCCATTCGAGATTCGAGACCGGTTTTTTTGAGCTGTTCTCGGGACGTAGGAAAAGCGGGGGTAAAGGGGGTCGTCGTACACGATGAGTCAGCTTTGTAGTGTGTGCGAGCGCGCGATCGGTACAGTATTGAACAAAAGGTTCGTTGTGAATCGTTTTAGACCTTCGCGGATTTGAATTAATAATCATTTTATCAGGTTTCCTTGTCGTCGCTCAACCTCTATAAAAAGACTTATAAGAAAAATAATATAGAGAAATTAATTTAAAAAATACCTCTTAAAACCAATAAATATTATTCGGAAGCTACGATCCGACAGTATCTGTCAAATTGCCACATTACTCTTCTCGCGTCAACGAGTATAAGTCCATTAAAAACGAGATTACAATTCCCGGTGCTCACGTTACCATCTGGAGAATTGCGCAACCCTTGCACGGCATCAAATTCTCAGATTACAGCAACGTCCTCGAGTCACGTTCCATATTAGAATCCACATATCCTCTACATGTAACTTCTATATGGGAACGGCCTAAAGATCTACCATCGTCATCCACATCATCATCCCGCAGTTACAAACATTATAACATGTTACGTGCAGCACTCGAGGTCTGTCTACAAGAGACGGGCACATCTCGTTAAATCGCAATATAAGCATTCCACGTTTATTATCTCATAATTCGCTCGATAATATACATTAAAAAAATTAAATAAACTCCCTTTGCACTATTGCACGACGCAAGAAAATTTCATTACCTATTCTATCAAGTTAATAAAAAACAAGAATTTGAAAAATGAATGCAGTGAAACATTAGCAAGATTTTGGCCTGCATTTAGAGTCGCCCATTACATTATTTTTTTTCTAGACGTTTTTACATGCTTGGTTGCAATACAGTGGACCGTTTTTTCAAAATTATTATGAACCAAATTGTCGTAAGGACGAAAAGGGAATGATCATGATGACGAGTGAAAAATTACATTTAATGTATTTTAGTAAATAAAAAATTGTGCCTAATTATTTTTCAGCAATGAAAAATTTCTATAGTTTTCAACTAATTTTTTCGTATGACTTCAGAATTTCATTTAACGTTTAAAAGTATTAAGATCCTTGTTTTTTAAATTCAAATGATAATTCATCCCTGCTTATATATCTCATTGCCCGCCACCTCGAAGAAAGTACTTTACGATCCGGCTTACGAGTTCACAAGATATTCAAAGAGATATTCCATACGGCTTCATCGACCTCTTTCTTTTCATACTTCGGCCTTCTCCTCTCGCGCCGATGTCGCCTCTTCGAGAGATGAGTGCGGGTATAAACGATCCCTTTCGAAAAAAAAGGAAAAAAAAAAAAAAACGCGTCCCACGATTCGTCCAAAGTTCAACCAGATCCACCGCTCTCTACTCATTCGATACGATCATCTGCACACGTCAGTAACTCCGATCAACTTTTACACTCTATTTATACAATAAAAGAAAAAAGAAAATTTTCCATCGACTCAAAGAGGCGCCGGGAAAACGCGCAATTTCTCGGGTATTAAAAGATACGCTTCTAAACGCGTATCTTTCTTTCTCGCTCATCGGTGAAAGTTTTATACAAGAGGCAATCTTTCTTTCATGCATCCTTTTTTTTCCTTCTCTCTCTCTCTTTCTCTCTCTCGCTCACAGAATAGCAAGCAGCTAAGAGAGTTCTGCTAAGCATATAAGCGCGGCGTCACCATTATTCGCGAGGTTTCGTATATGGAACGGATTCGAAGAATGGAAAGTGAAGAGAGAAGAAAAAAAAAAAAAAAAGATCTTCCGCTTGTTCTACAGCACAGGTGCGCTATATCTTCAGTTGATGACGATGGCCTCGAGTCGTCTTTCTCTCTCTCTCGTTTACGCTGATACGTATGATTGTTAGTCGTGTGGATTGGTAAATTGACAAGAAGCAAGGCATCCCAACACAAGAACAGTCCACTTCTGTAGCTCGGTACTTCAACCACTGTCTTCCGTCCATCACACACTGAAATGTTAGTACAAGATTAAAGGACAAAGCCAATAGGTATAACGCAACGTTCGGGTCACTGGTAAACCCATTATTAGCTCTCCAGCAACCGGTTACAAGATACAAAAATTAAATTTCACGTTCCCTTTATACAGCATTAATTTTTCTTTTTTTTTTCTTTTTTGTGTAAGCGTAGAAAACCCGTTACGGATATTATCCACGACAATGGGGCTATGCGGGCGAGTCACCAGAACGGATCGTTGTGTAGGAGAATTGAAAACGGTTTGCCACAGCTGGGTCAACGTCGTTAATCGGTTTAACGGAGTACCGTTACGCGAATAACTTTATTATCCGGTTATATACTGAAGTGAAGAAAAAAGAGAAAAGAAAAATGTCTTGTCTAGTTCGCCTCAATGTATGGGTATTGTACTGCGATAGGAAGTAGAATTGCTGTGTTGGGGTCTCGATAAATTCTACAAAACTATGAAATATCGTTCATTCCCTCGGTGGAATCTTGGAGTAAAGGCCATTTTAATTATAACAGTTAATCATAGCAGTTGTTAGGTGAAAGGAGAGAGAGAAAAAAGAAAAAGAAAAAAAAAGGAGCAAGGGACAGGCATCGGCAAAACGTTCTCGACTCGCTCGACGGTCACGGCTCTCCAAGTTCTGTTTTTGCTTCTCAAGCGAGCAATCAAGACTGGTGTGTCTTTTCTTTCTTTCTGTCTTTCTTTTTTTTTTTTTTTTTTTCCATTCAGCTACTTCGTTTATCTGGATTGAGGCTTCCTCGAAGAACGGAGTAAACTCGTGTCCGACTATAACGGGAAAGATCGTTTAAAAATACATGAAAATACATGAAAACGACAACTCTACATACGCTCGATAGAGCGTACATATATATATATATATATGTGACGACTTTAACATTGAACCGATTAAACTCGGAGCCTTCGGAATCTGTTTGCTCGGGCGCAACTAAGCCAATTATTTTATGCTCGAGGAACACGTGCTGCATACGTACACCAATCCTAGGAGCGTTTATACGTGTGGACTTATGCTTATGCTCCGCTTCGAACCTGCCCGGTTTTACGTAACACACAACTCAGCTGGTTCACACACACACACACACACACACACATAGAGACAGAGACCGAGGAATCATGCAACTGGTGCATTGGTGTGCTTCCACACTCGGCGGTATTACGTGAGTGGAATAGGTGCGGGTAAATATAAACGCGAACGGAAACGACCAGTTTGATTCGGTCCAAGGTCGCGTGCTCCCTCTAGCCTGCAGTCCCCCTCGATATACACCGGCGAGTTTACAGCCTCGTAAATCTGATGAACGCACAAAAAAATTTTTTTAAAAAGAGGCAAGAAGTAAGATTCCACGTAGACATCACCTAATGACACGCTTGATTAGCGTATAATAGAAAAATGTGACGATGAGGAAGCGTCGTATTGGGGTCACTGACCTACGTCACGTATTGCATGATCCGTAACATTATCGCGTACCACCGATCGCATATCCCGCCAGGCTATGAAGAGCCAGCAACAGCATCACGTAGGTATATATGTTTTATATGAAACGCGAGATCTCCCGACTCCTCCTCCTCCTCCCCCGCAGCTACATTCTTCAATCCTTTGAGCATCGTTCGAACGGGGTACGATCGGATACAGAAAAGAATTGAAGAAAAGAAAAAAAATTGAAAACAAAAAAAAAAAGAAACAAAAATTATACCTGGACGTCGTATGCCAGTATTGTAGAAAAGTTCCTCACCGGTGATGTCAGTTTGTACGAACATCGCAGAGCAAATGCTGACGACACTTGGAACGTCATCTCACAACTTCGTCATTCGTTATATTCCGGCGCGCAATTCCGTATTGATTTATCAAGCTGGGATCAATCGAAAGGACTCTTTTTCTTTTTTTTTCTTTTTTTTTTTTTGATTCTTTCTTTCCAGCTGCTAGCAAACTGTCAATTAGGAATGAAAAAAAATTCTCGAGACCAATCGTTTTGCGCACTGTGACGTTTGCAGAGCGTACATGAGAGATTCACACGAGGCGAAGCACCGAGAACCGAAAAACGTACTGAGGCTCGTAGCCGCGCGAGCCCGAGAGCTCTCTTTCTCAGCTCGAATCGTGAAAGTGCGCGCGGGGATATCTCGTGGCTTCGGCGTTCGGTATTAAAGCCAACACGCGCTGACTACGACACGAAGCAAAAGACTCGCGCGAGAGGCGCGGGGGCTGTTGCTGCTGCTGTTGCTGCTGCTGCTGCTCTGTTGCTCTGGTGGCCGATCGCTCGGCTGCGTCCAGTATTATTCTCCACTCTTCTCGTGCAACTTCGCCAGAAGCTCTCGTGATGGCTTATAAGGCCAGAACGAGAACTGCTAGCGCGGCTATAGGTAGACGATGCAGTCCACCGGAGACTTTACCCAGCTCGTATGTTCACCGATCCACCCACGCTCTTGTTGAATATCAATCCTTTTATTTTTTTTTTTTTTTTTTGTCACTCCTACTCGCGAGCACTACTGGCAGCCCCTCAAAGGTGGCTGCAGCCTTTACATTAATTGATTTGCGTTTAACCGGCTGTTTGTACGCAATTAAAGTTCCGCTTCATATAATTTCAAGCTTGCAAACACGCTTCCAGCGTTTCACTCGCAGATAGAGGGAGAGAGAAACTCTCTGTGGGTGGCGGATTGGAATCGGTGGGCAATTAGAGAGGAATTCTTGCAATTTAGATAGAGCTATTGCAATTTACAGCCCGACACCTTAATCTATAATCAGTTGGATTATAGCGGGTATGGAATGGTCGATGACTGGATATTATTTTATTTCCAACACGTCTCGATTCGGAGCCGAATCTTCTTCGAGGAGCTTTCATTGTTGACGGCGAAAATTGAATCAAGACATTAGTGACCATGCCACCCGAGTAATATGCAGTTTGTTTTATTGGATAAATGCTTATTCGATGTTTGGTCCTATTTTTTACCTCGTTTCTTTTCGGTTTTTTTCTATAAACATAAAATAAAAAAATTGTATACCCTTGATGGGAAAGTGTAACATGAAATTTTCATCAAAATTCACCACGTGGATGTAGATCTTTTTTTTTTAATAGATTTGAGGTCAAACCTTTTTTCGATAAACATTATCTATCGTTTTTCACATTTTTATCGTTGATTTGTCAACAGGAGAAGCCGGTTGAACAAAAATTTATTTAATTCATTAACACACGTACATTTCTAAGCTAGCGAGGATGAAGTGTAAACCTTAATCTATAGTCTCTCGATCTCAACCGTTGTCATGAGGCAACGAAAATCGAGGAACCGGCTTCTCTGGTTGAAAACATTTTTAAAAAACACTCAAGACAATCATCTCAATACACTCGAAAAGCATAACGTTAATCATTCAAAGAAAACCGCAAATCATCAACAGGACACCAAAAAATAATCCCATATAAGCATTAAATTCAGGCACAACGAATCAGGCATCAACATCTCTCAGTATTTTTGCTACCAAATACTGACAGAAAAACGTTTCGAAAAAATAAAACAAATGTTTGATGCACAACTTATGTATCACCGAACAAAAAAAATGAAAATAAAAGAATTATAAACCTGACTCAGATCGTAGTCGAAACGTTAAATCTATAACTTGATTTCAACCAAAAAAAAAAAGGTACAAAGCCGCAACACCTCACCCTCACTTAATCTATATCTCATGACTTGGTTGGCACTGAAATAAGCATTGAACTTGCTTATGAGATAAATAGAATCCAGTCTCTGAGAGCTGAAATTCTGTACGATCGGGATTGAACGATCGAAGCTCTGCACACCGAGGGAGCACCAGAGGGATAATACGTAGTATCGACTTTCCGCGAGTTCATGTTACGAAAGAGAGACATGTGGGTATAGTGTGACACGGTGTATATAGTACAGGTGTTATGCCGCCTCTACCTCCCCGCCCCCTCCTTGTTAAGGTATTTAAAGGACATTGAACGTGTGTATATAATTTGCGGCTTGTTATAATGATAATTAAGAGCCGAGAATGGCGTGCGCATAAGATTGTATCTGCACGTGGGTGAATCTCCAACGCTAATGCAAAGTTCAGTGTTCACTCGTTTTAGATTCTCTCGGCTGTTTCGAAAGCGTGCAAAGGAGAACTTATAATAACATACGACCAGTCCATGCGTGTATCTGTGATAATAATCTAAGGTCAACGTGCCACATTTACAAAGCCAATTCAACTTAAGCGTATAAATAAAACAACGAGAAAAAAAAGTAAAATAAATAAAGAAGAAGAAGAAGCATTAGTAAAAGCTGATTTTAAAATAATTGTGTTTTTTTATTAAATCATATAAATAATAGATATACAGCATTTTACAATATTCTCATGAGCTTTCGACATATAACGAGAGATCCAAAAAAGATATCAGCGATATATGTCAAATATGCTAAAGTCACAATCACAAAATTAATAATATATACTAATTGAATTAATAAATAAAAACGTGTCTACAAATAAATGACTATAAAAAGAAAGGACAAAAAGTGTCGACAAACCCGCAGTATCTTACATCGAATCTGCTCGCGTTGCCTTTTTTTTTTTTTTTTTTTTCTTTTTTATGCGTTATACTCGTTAAACCCGAGAAGACTGCGGGATTTATGTTGAGATAGATCATCGATGCGCGGCGAAGGTATAATAGTCGATCATCGAGGTACGAAAGACAGGTTTTCTCACGTTAAAAGGCTACTTGACGATTCCTCTCGTAGCGCAAATTGTATACTGTGATTGCAGCCTCCATTTCTCTCCCCGTTTCGCGTGTGTGGATAACTGCACGACACTATTTTCTAACGTTCGTGATAAAACTAAACATGCTTCTAAAGCCTATCATTCGATAGTTTTACTACGAGCACCTCAGACGCTCCCACTTCGCTACGAAGGATAACGTCAGCAGATAAAAAAGAAAGAGGCTGCTCAGGGCAGTCACTAATACGCCAGTTACGTAAGATATCGACGCTAAAGTCGAACGTCGATTAATTTCGTAATCGTACTTACCCCGCACTTGTTTCACGCTCTTTTCACCCTTCAGGCAGTCACCCGCGGATTCCACCAGAGACTTCAGACACTTTATGTTCTCCTTACAAACGCACTCGACTTCCATCTGCAACATGGAAGTGAAGCATTCATGTTTTTTTATGTCTATATTTTTAATATATGTAAAAATGTTTCTTAAAGAGAAACAGCGTCGAATTATCACTACGAAGAGCTAAACGGGGGGGACGCGGGCTATTAAAAAAAAAATACTTTTCTTGAAAAGTAAATACAAATTGGGATAATTTATTTGTTTGCTTTTTTTGCCTCCTCTTTCCAATTTTATAACATTTTTTCGTTTTTCCAGAATTTGGTTTAAGTAAAAATTTTCGCAAATCGATCGTACGGTTCTAATTATACATATAAAAAAAAAGTCTTTTAACATATTAATCGAAATAATCCCAATAAAATATAAATGCACTTTCTCCGCTTTTTTATGATAAAAAAAATAATAATAATGGTATTCCGCGTAGATGTCAGACAAATAAAAAAAAAATGGGACGCAAGAGTAATTTTAACGCACTTTGGTAGTTACTCAGGATATTGCGTGGCTTTGCATCTTTAGCAGATATCGATTACATCAAGGTGACAGGTTTATCTCATTTTGTATACTGATCAGGCGTTTCATGATTTATCACGAATTAATATTTATTAGTTATCAGTAGAAGGTTCCAGCAGTGAGTTGTCCAATTTTTTGTTCATATTCATTTATTTTTGTAATATATTTATCACGGGTTCAGATTACGGATAATTATCGCCGATTTACATACTTGTTATCGATATAGAAGCGTGAAAGGTTTGGTGTGTACTTTTTATTATTTTTTTTTTTATTTAACTGTTACACACAAGTGGCGATCTGATTTATCGCAATGTACTTATCGCAGCTGAGCAGGCGCAATATCGCGGCGGATCTCCGGAGAGATTTGATTACCGGGGGGATTTCAACGCTTACCGGCAAAATATTGTTTCCTTTAAAATCGCGCGTTGTCTGAAAACGTATTGCACGTTCGACAATTTATAATTGTGTTATTTACATAATAACAAAAAAAGTGCGGTAAGTACTGACGATGTCCGTCATTCGAAGGGACAACGCTTTTTTTCAAGCTTTTCTTTTTTTTTTTATGTTCTTCATAATTCGCTGCATGTAGTTTGACAAATCAAATTCATTTTCGCAAGTAATTGTAAATGTTTTTGGCGATTTTACAAATAGTACGGTTCACACAGTTACGGGAACCCATGTGCGAAATAAGTTATGCCAAAACTTGACATAATGTATCACTCTTACGATCGATTTTTTGATGAACCGAAGTAATTTCGACAGCAGGGAACGATGCTCAAATAATACCGATTGCACGTCCGGTACTATGGCGCCGTAATTAGGCACGCGTGCCTTTAAACCAGAGCGTGGAAATTTCGAGTAACGCTGAAAATTAAAATCTTAAAAATTAAAAAAAAATGTTTAACATTTTTAAAGTCTTAGAAATGAAAAAAAAAAATAAGGTACCGAAAGTTATTAATTGAATGAATTATCCCGTTTTAAAAATTTGATGGATTCTTATAAGAAATGAAATTATCTGATTTTTTCCTATAAAAAAAAATTATTCCTACCCCTTACGAGCGTTAATTTCATCATTAATTAAGGGTGACCGAAAATAAATATAAATTTTCGTTTAGTTTACTTAGAAATTAAGTAAGGGCGAAATACTCTTAAATACACTCTACAAGGGAGAAGAAACTGTGACCCTAGAAATTAATATAAAAAAAAATAATCATACGTACGTTGTCTTTTGATCCGCGAACGCCGGCTACTCTGGAAAAGTGGCCCTCCATGTCAACGAGTTTTTTGTAAGATCTCTCGACGAGGCGACGTACATCTTCGGTATCGCTTTCGTCTGATGAATCGGCAATGTCCTATTGCAAGCATTACAAGAACAATATTAATTAACTGTTGAATGTGCGAGAATCGTAAAAACAAATTAACAAAGAAAAAAAAAGATTGCGCTAATGCTTTTCTGACGCAAAGTTGTGAGATAACGTAAAGTACATAAAACACATTTAATAGACCAAAAGTAAACAGGATCAAATCCAACATACCGAGTGTCTACGACTGCTTGCCGCTGGTGGCGAGCTGCTGCGAACGGCGCTCATGCTTGACGCGCAGTCCGATTGGCTGTCCAGGAAGTTCCTGTAATCGTCTCCAAAATCCAACAAACGACGAGCGCTCTCGACGTCCGCGGTTTCGCTGTACGGCTCGCTCATGTATTTTTCCTGTGAACGACAATAAATCCGTTAGCAATTCTCAGTTTGTCAATTACCCTGTTATCCAAACACAGAAATAATCGCATGCTATTGTCGTCAGTGTACTCTCGTATCACAACAAAATTATGTACGTAATATTGCCAACGAGCTGTTATAAACACACCTGATAGCTATCCCAAGCCTGTTCGGAGAATGAATTATTCCCAAGGCTGTTCTTCTCGACGTCACTGTCGCCATTGAGAGCTCCGGCGATGATCGGCACAGCGTCCAATGAATTTTCCTCGTATACAGAGCAGCTCCTTGTGTTGTTGTGTGTGCAACACGTATTGTCCTCGGTGTCGGCTGTAGATGTGTCCGATCGGCAGCACGATAGCCTCACCGGTGGCGTCGGATCACTCACGATCGATTTCTCCGAGGACATTTCTTGCTTGGCTGTGCATCCTGAGAACGAGCCGGACTTTACGAGAGTCGTGAGACGACCGTTGCAATCTCGCGATATCGTGCGAATCGTGCGACTTCTGTTTGTACGACGAACCGACGAACGCTGCTGATTCGAGCTTCCGTCACTTCCCGATTGCACAATGGAACCTCCACCCTGTTGATGAGAATGGAGTTTTGTCAATACACACATATACGTTCGGCATTGTGAATCACACGTTACCGAAAGTAATTTTCAAATGTAAATTATGCTTACCACAGTCTTTTTGCGCAGTCGTGACTTTTTTTTGCGCAACGAACTATCCCTGACCGTGCGACCGTCTTGACCACTAACATTTTCCTCAAGCAGCGTCGACGTAGAGTTGTTGAAGGGCACGCACGAACCGCTGTAATATTTAAGAGATAAGGAATCAGCGAATGAACTTAATTATCATTATAATATTCCTTAATTTCTTCAACAATCACGATAACAACGACAATCGTGCGTCATTGGAGATGAAAGATTGAGATTCGATTGGATTTATTGAGTTACACTCAGAACAAATGACGGCGGAATATAAATGTAAGAAAAATATTGAAATTCTTGAAATTGTGATGAAATATAAAAAAATTTACTCACGTAGCGTCCAACGAGACTGACTTTGTCGGCGGATTAGCAACGAGCTGATGAAGCGCAGTCTCAGAGATGGAAAATTGCGAAATACTGTCGTTGGTGGAATTCATTTTAGCGGCTTCGGCAATTTGGAAAACGCACGAGACGCTCCACGGTCGTGGTCCGTCGGACTTTCGTTTAGTTCGCATTACGACCTTTGGCGTGCTCGTCTCCATCGACGACGACTGACTCTCGTTAATCAGCGTTTTCTCATTGTCGTTGAAGATTTCTTGTGATACCGACTGCGAAACGCATCCATCGAGACCACCGTCAAAGCGACGATAAGTCGCGACGCTGCTCTGAAGATCTTCGGACGACACGGATTCCTTCTCGACGTCAGACTCACCGGTCGTATATTCTCCACTGGCGTCACAACTGTCCAGAGGTTGAAGCCAACACTGCCGAGATAAAAAAAAACAGTGATATCATTTTTTTTTAATTTCAAGCATACGAAAATAACAACTTTTCTTCAAGTTGAATTAAAATTATAAATTTACGTAATTTGGTTTATTTTTCTGTAAATTGTTTGTTATACTTTTTTTTTTTAAGTTTAAGCAGAAATCCATAAATTAGGCTTAACCTTTCGGAAATCTTAATAGAATTCAATATTTTTTACAGGATATTTATTAAAAATAATTAAATTAATATATTGCATATTAATTGAATATTGATTTTTTTTTAAGCATTCTATGGCAATTATTTGTCGGATATTTACCTGCGAAGCGGACCTTCCGTCGTGAGCGTGTGTCGAGTTGAGTTTAAGCCATTCCTTGATTCTCGCATACTTGGCACGATAGTTATCGGCCGGGCCTTGACCCTCGAAAATAAGTGGCGGTAAATTTCTCGATACGCCTGAGCGTCCTTCTTCCCTCACGAGTTTTTCGACCTCAAGTATGAGTCTCTGTATGTCGTTTTTCGTCTCGTCGTCGCTGTCGTTATCGTCTCCTTGCTGCTTCTTCTTTTTCTTCTTATTCTTCGTTGCCTCGTCATCTTCCTCTTGCTCAAATTTCGTATCCTCTTCCGGAATAATATTATTATTACCATTGACAGCGATATCGTTGGATATGACGCTCGGTGCAATACGCTTGAATTCAATATTCTCGATTCTCTCGATAATCGGTGTCTCGCCAAACTCCAAACACACAACAACATTTGACTTTTTCTGCTCGTATCTAGCCTGATAATTTTCGGCTGGCGATGCGGTGTAAGTCCACTCTTCTTCCGACGAATCCTCAGCGCCGTTCGGAATTTCCTCATTCGTTAAGCCACAGTCGGCTTCGGAATCAGTGTCCAAGTGTTTGAAGTAAAATGTTGCGCAGTTCTTTGATTTTCTGTCGGTAGTGCTGAAGCTCGCAGTTTCATCGAGTGTTCTGCGACGCTTTGGAATATCCTGAGCGTCTGTTGAAGCGTTCGACAGCCGTTGGTTGGTCGCTTCGACGATACCGTCGACCACGTCTACCGGCGAGTTCGCCACTGGCCCCGGTATTGGCGGCATCTCGTCGCGTTCTTCCTCGCTAACGGCACCCTCTTCCTCGACGTCACCTTCTTCACCCTGATCCTCGATTACCGGTGAACTCGAGAGTTTCTCCACCGTCTTGAATTCACGTGGCTTCGATTCCGTTACGCAGAGTTCCTCAAGATCGTCCTGTAAGATAAAGATAGAATATTTGTTTTATAATTAAATGTCCTTTCAAGAGCAACGTAGAAATGGTAAAATGACAAGAAAAAAAAACATCGCCCACACTGAGCATCAGCTGCGCTTCGCATTGAATTTAGTTGGAAAGCATTAAAGTATACGAGACTGCAGACATACTCTCGAATAGTGAGAGGATTATGAACCCGAGAAAACTCGTTCTGACATAGCCTGTTCGTCCTCCGAGCATACGTCAAACCTCTCTCGACATAAAATTAGCTTTGACTCACCTCGAAATACGACTCGTCGTCGATAACACGATTCTCCGAAGACATGTCGCTGTCGGAGCAACTGGATGATGATGATGATGATGATGATGCACCGACGTTGTGCTCACGATGAGCTCGACGTCGAGCTGAACCGACTCGCCTCCCGATGCCAGAGCCTCGAGAGGACCGCCCGCCGGCTTGTCCGGATGATTCTCTTCCGGACTCGCGGGACTGCCTTCTGCTGAGTCGCGGTTGCTTCGTGACCGGCTCCTCGTCACTGTCACTGCTGCACCGACATGACACGTTCTGGAAACGACGGAAACAGAAAAAAAAAAACACGAATGTCTTTAATGTCACGAAATAAAAGTGAACGACGGGGTGTACAACGAAGGGATAGAAAAAAAAAATCTCGTATAATTGCAGTCAGTTATACAGGGAATTAGCTGCACGAGTAGCGTAAACTCACAAGCAAGATTACTTTTGATGATAGGTCGACTGGTGGCGGTGTCAAAAAATAAACGAGGCAGCAGCACGACACCCGGAAAATTAAGGACACTACCTTAACTCGTCGAAGAGCGACTGTTAATGAGTATCGGTAACCGGCACGATGACGAGTGGCCCATTTTCCGAGGATCTGCCCGATATAAGAGCCCAAGGAGCCCGGTCCGCTTCGTGCGAATTGACCAATCACCGAACGAGGGTACGAAACTTCGCAACGGTGGTGGGGCGACGCACTTGGACCCCGCAACTGACTGACCTTTGCATATTGTTAAACCACTCGAGGTAGGGTGGGGGTCGGAATAGCGTAAGACACAAATTTTTAATAGCCGAAGTTGTGAACTTCAAAGTTAGCGAAGGTTCAAATGAAGAAAGTCTAAACTTACGAGAGCGCGTAAAATTTATATAAAAATAAAGAATACCGAGCCGTCGAAAAAAAATGTTATATGGAAAACATAGGAAAACATTCCATATGAATTTCACCAGCAAAAAAAAAAGTATTAAGTCTTAAAAATTTTCTAATTATTTACTTGTAAATATTTTCATACAAAAAATATTACTGCATGTTCTTCAGATACTATTTTTTCAAATAGAAAACTTCTTTACAAATGCATCCTTATAATTTGTGTCCAAATTTTTTGCCTGATATCTCGTAATTTACAAAATTTATAGCGTAAAAGGAGTTTTTTTTTTCAAAATTTTCAAAACGCTGCAATATTTGTATCTCCCAATCGATTCAAGACCACTTTTCTCGACTTTTTGGATTATTTCTAATTCCTCGCCACGGCATTTACTGACGGAGGATGAATTTTTATCACCCGGGAATTTATGCAAATTAACATAGGCAGGCGACGCGTTAATAAACCTCCGAACAAACTTATCCGAGCTGATAAATAGTGTAGAATAAAAAGGCAGAAAATTATAAAATAAAAAAAGTACTAAAAAGAGAGAAGTAAGCAACTAGCGCACGGAGAATTCCACATTTTACAACTAGAAAGTATCGGCGGCAGTCATCGAATATCGAAGTGTCCCTCGATTGGAGATAATTTCGTGAAATAGGTAAAGAAAATTGCTATTGGTCTCCGTGTCGTTCGAGTGTGACTGTGTGGCTGTACAAATCGAAGCCTGAAATATGAAGTATATAGAGATATATATGGGGCATTCCAAGTCAATTCACGTGGTCATCGGCCTGACCCTCTCGGATTCAGTTGACGAATTTTTTTTGGCATATTTCGGACCAAAAAAAAAGAGGATTTTTTTTTTCAGATTTTTATCACTTGTTTTACCCTATAAAATAATTTTTTTCCATCATTTTTGAGTAAAAATAAATTTCGACCGGTTTTAAAAATTTTGATTTTTTCTCCATAAAATCTGGAACTAAAAAAGAGTAGTTCCATCGTAGTTCGAGAGTGGGCCGAAAATAATTTATATTTTTTTAATTTTAAGAAAAAAAAAAAATGTTTCCATCATTTTTGTTCTAATTGAAACAGCTTTTTCTTTCAATTCTATTTTAATACCTGAGCGAATTTTAAAAAATGGGATTTTTTTTTTACCGTGACATGTTTTATTTTTCTTTTTTTTTCCTACAAGAATCCATTATTGAAATTCTTAATTTTCAAAATATGAAAAAACTTCTTTTTTCTTAAATTAAAAAAAAAAATAAAAATTATTCTTGGCCCACCCTCGAACTACGATGGAAATACTTGTTTTTAGTCCTAGATTTTATGAAAAAAAACTTCAGAATTCCAAACCTGGTCGAGAATAATTTTTACTCAAAAGATATGAAAAAAAATGATTTTAAATCATAAAACAAGTGACAAAAATCTGAGAAAAAAACATCCTCTTTTTTTGGAGCAAAATTAGCCAAAAAAAATTCGTCATCCGAATCTTGTTCGTTCATTCGTCAATTGACTTGAATTGTCCCATATAATACGCGGGCATTGAGATTGCTGGTAAGTAGTTGTATTGCACAAAGCACGAGAGTGCAGGTTGCCTCAAATTACGTTTCCGCGACGATCGAATCTCTCCCCCTCTCGGCGAATACAACAATAATCCAAGCGATCGGGAAGCCGGACATTCCTATGCATGTGTTGCAAAGTAACGCTAAGATATAGCTGCCCCTACCCCCAATACCCAACCCCCTCCCTGTCGCAACGAGAGGAGAGTTCAGGCGAGAGAATAGAAAGCAATTTTCCAGATCTCACGTGCAAGCCCCGCGTAATATGCCTTTGCACGAGAAACTCGGTAGTCTTTTGCTAAGGTGAAAAGACACATCCAAAGCAAAATGAAAAAAGAAAATGTTCTCCAGCTTACCGCGAATCGGTTTAGCTGAGAGTCGCTCGGCGTTCGCCAGGGGAACAAAAATATAGGTGGACTCGTGCCGTGGCCGCTGTAGAGAGACACTACGACCGATCCACAGGCAGAAAAGAGCCAGCGATATAATATTCAAGTGAGAAGAATCGCCGTCGATGCGAGACAACCTAACGACTACCTGCAACGATGCTCCATCTCTTTTTCTCTCTCTCTCACTCTGCCCCTGCAACCTTCCAAGAGCGCCCGAGCCCAACAGCCCCTTTTACCTGCCACTTTGGTGGTTTCGGGTACATCTATACACAGCTGAACGCATCGAGCCGAAGAAAAGAGAAATAAAAACGACGGATAAAGTAACGAGTTTACTCCTTTGCACGTTTATACTTTCGTTCTTCAAAAAAACAAAAAAAAAACAAAAAAGTACTTGCAAAGTAGAACTTTGCAAATTCGTTCGTCATTATTTTCTTACTTTTGTCAAAGTCATCTCTGTGTCAAAGTGTATTGATTTATTTCTGGTTTTGTCATAGAGACAAATATTTCATACCTTTATAAGAGCTATAAAATATTTTTCTGATTTTTAAAACCAGTTTTCTAGAATTTTGCTTTTTTTTTTTAAGTTAATGTGTCTCAAAAAAAAAAAATCTTCTCGAAGTTTTGGAGGCATTTTAATTGTACTGGAATGAAAATCTCAATGAAAAAAGAAAGCTTCCACTATGAAGAAGCAAAAATAAAAAAAAGAAACCACTGCAATAATGTAATCACCGGTAAAGCTATCGAACGAAGAAAATGACTATTGACGTGCGAGGCATAACTTTCTATGAAATTCGGCAGTAAAGTTTGCGGATGGCCCGGCTTTACTTTTACATCTTCGAGAACAACGAAGAATAAGTAAAGAGGCAATTTCACGAGTACCTGGTCATGGGTACGCTACAGACAAGCTGACCATTTAGTCATTTTGTGGATTAACCCTGATCTTCCTATTTCAATGTACCCTTTTTCTTCCCTCTCGAGGTGTCCGCTGACCATTAACGAGGACCCCTGCAGGTAGGATCGACCTAATCAGCGTAACCTTTGTCCGAGCTCGGGGAATAAACCTGCGAGAGTTATTCATAACAGTCCCAATTGTCGTTAGTCAAAATGGTCAATGTATATTGTACAAACGTACGATAATTGCACAGGAAAAAATTCCAGTTCCTTTGTTTGGGAGCAGTCGCACGAATATATATATATATCGCATTACACTTTTGAGTTTGAAGTGAATTAGTTTTTGTCAAACGACACTATGCATACATGGGTAAATATGCATATGGGCCGTTCCCTTCGGATTCAGTTGACTAATTTTTTTTGTTTTTTTTGCATTTTTTGCTCCAAAAAGAGAGGATATTTTTAAAAAGATTTTTATCACTTATTTTACCGTATAAAATAATTTTTTTTCCACTTTTGAGTCAAAATTAATTTCGAACAAATATAAAATTCTGAAATTTTTCCATAAAATCTAGGACTAAAAACAAGCATTTCCATCCAAGTTCGAGATTGGCTCGAGAATAATTTCTATTTTTTTTTTAATTCAAGGAAGAATTTTTTTTTTCCAAATTTTGAAAATAAAACATTTTAATGATGGTTTCTCGTTGGCAAAAAAAAAAGAAAAATAAAGCACGTTGTATAGTAATAAAATAATTAAAATAAAATTGAAGAAAAAAGCATTTCAATTGGAACAGAAAAAAATGTTAAAGTAGTTTCTCATCCAGTTGGTAAAAAAAATATGTCGATTTCTCTTTGGACAGTCGTTCACAAAAACGTATTTATCGAACGAGGGTGCACCTTGACTGAACGTGAGGTCCAAACGGAGCAGATGTTCATCAGTTACAAGCATGTATGTATACTAATATGCACGACGATTCGAGCCGAAGAGTATGAGGGCCCGGCGAAGCAGTTGGTAATGCACGAGAGGCAGTAACGTTTATTCCTGTACGTGGCTTTTCCCAATACCGCCCTCTTCAGGACCCCCAAAAGCTTCAAGCGCGTCTGCATGATGTACCGTTTTACATTCCCAGTCCCCCTCAAATAAATTGCTTCTCTGTCGTGTTTTTTTTTTTTTTTTTTTTCCTTCTCGTGAGAGGCTGTATTACAGCAGCGATAACCGAATGAACCCGTTACTCTCGAAATTGGAGCGTAGATGTCGATGCTCTGATTCTGTAAAGGACGTGTGCAGAGGTGGTATGAGATATGATCAAAGGCGGGCACGTTATTGGGCTCTTCGAGGAACGAGTCAATGGTGACCGAGCGAGCGCGAGAACCAACGATCTTCATGATAATGTTATTACTATTTAATGCAGAGTAGAGGAAGCGATAACAAGAGTCGATTAGTTTTATTACGTCCTCACGATGGAACTCGGGGCGCGGCGAATTTTCAATGCGATGTAAGACAATAAGCCACCAGATATGCTTGTGGATGTGTGCTTATTTGAATACAGCTAATATAATTAAATGGATATTGGCAATCGGACGAGAAACTTCGTGTTTTCAGATTTAATGCGGTCCAGAAATGTGGAAATATTGTAAAATTTTGTAGTCGATAAGATTGCAATAAAATATTTTTTATTTTAAAAAATTTTGATTAATTGAATTTAAATTCAAAATAAAAGAATTTTGCATTTTTTAAATTTGTATCAATTACCAGAAATCTCACAATTGTAGATCGGTCATTCCACAAAAAGTAAGAAATCTTTTTTTAATCTTTCATCGAATTTTTAATGTTTAAAAAAATTTACAGGATGGTCAGCATGATAAGGGCTGAAGATCTTTCAAATATTCAAGCTGTACAATTTTTTTTTTTCAAGTATTATGAATTTATTATTGTAAATTTTTGTAAATTCAACATCGCTATTAAATCGTTATTTTATTTTGTACTGAGAAGCAGTAATTTTGCATTATGACTGGTAATAATGTCAGTCGCCTATCTAACCGGTCCGAACTAGTAAGTACAAGGGAATTCCCCCGGTAAGAAAACGCGGCAATTTGTTTTCGGCTTGGAAATTCCCCCTCGTCACGAAAAGGACACACCGGAGTGCTCGAGTGCTCGTTAAATCGAGTATCAAGAGACGCGGTTGGTAACGTCCCAACGCCAAGCATTTACGGGTTTGTTTTAGAACGTAATAGGGTTCTTTTTACGTCAGAGCGACCCCCGCAGCGATTTCAGACCTAGAAGCTCGTGCACTCGAAAGTATACCACACACATCGTATGTGTGCGCTGAGAACACCTGCAGCGTACAGTACACGATCGCATAAATCGCTGACCATTTACTGCTCGCTGAAGTTCCTTCCCAAAATGACCCTTCTCACGAGTCAAATTTCACATCTTGAGTTTCCTTTATGGTTAAATGACGGAAAGGGTCTCGCAACGAGCTTGCCGCGTCGTTATCTGTCTGTTGCATTCATGTCAGCAACTTCTTCAGGTTCTTCTCCTTGGTAAGGCAGAAAAATGGAAGGGAGGCTCCCTTCCCTCACCAAACAGGTAGGCGGACTTTGAGAAGGAGTTCGTTTCCAATTTATCTGGTTATGAATTTTCAATTTATCTGCTCGGTTGGATTCACACGGATGTGAAATACGCTGTCGTGTACTGTATGTTCACATGCTTGTGTGCTTTCATGCTGCATAGTTCCCTCGATTCGTCGCTGTAGAGCCGTTCTTCGAGCTTCAACCTGTGAGCACCAACATGCTCCCCCTCATATATTCATCGTCCCATTCAGTGCGACACCCTTCAACGACCCACACACACACACACTAACATGTATTAGAATTCTGCTCGCTCACACCACGCAACGCACCATGAGCCCGGGACTAATGCACTTAACGATGGGGTTGCGAGGCAGAATTTTCCCTCATACTTTCTGTTCCACACGTGACACCCCATATTACGCCCGCTCACGTTCATACAACGTGCTTAAAAAAAAAGATGTAACGGTCAAAGTTCTCTGACGACGGAGGGCGTGTAGACAGAAGGTGTTTCCCTTTTCGCAGTGAATAAAGGCTCAAACCCTTATGCACGAAGACAAAATGAATAATAATATTTCCATCCAATTTCCGGTATATTATACTGGAATCCCAATAACGGTGGGCCCCGAAATGTTAAAACGGGCATTTTTGTTTTCCAAATTTGTGAATAAAAATGACTGCGACCGCGAAAATGTCATTTATTCATCAGCGTGAATTACTCTAATGTGCTTCCAAAAATGTATGAAGATTCTCAGATTTTTACATCAAGTCGAATTATGGATTTTTCAAATATTTCAATCGAAGAATCTTAATGGGGTTTCCCCATCGTGTGGTTTCGCGGTATTTTATCGTTGAATTTTTTTTTCTTTTTTTCAATGCGCCCGTGGCAAATCCGATATTCCGTGAAAATGAGGTCATCAGGTATTGAACAAAAAAAAACGGGAGGGGAAGGGGCACGTAGAAAAAAGCAAGTGAGAAACGAGTCGGAAAAGAAAAGAGATTTTAACCTGGCTCACGAAGAGATCGCGGTTTTTTGCGATCTCGTCTGGCTTGAGTTGGTCCTGGCTTACATGCGTCGAGGCCGCAGAGTGTAAATATACCCTGCTTACTTTTGCGCTCCACCTTTTCTTTCATACTGATGTGCCTTTGCTGAGCGCTGCTTCGTGCACCGAGCTGTGCGGAGCAGGTGACGAACGCCGGTGCTAAAACTTGAAGGGTTTCGGGGACAGGTCCAGAGAGCGGTGAAGGCTTCGAACAGGGGGAGACAAGAGAGTGAGCGAGAAAGGAGTAACGCGACGAGGATATCGGATTCGCACGCGCCGACACGCGCGCTGATTCTCTGATAACTCCATAACCCAATGAAACGAAATACCGGGGCTCGAATTCCAGAATATTATACATTTTTCGTCCTCGCATACTTCACCCATTCGATGCATATTTATGCGAAAAAAAAGATTCTTGCTTCAAGGCTATTCCACTCTGGTGGTTTATGTAAAATGATTAACTTCGTTTTTTCGATGACAAACTGAAAATATTGAAAATTCGAGTGTATTTAAACATGTCAAAAAAATTATATTTTTAAAGCCGGACAAGATCCGAAAGTTTGAATTTTGGAAGCCAAAGAAAATCACGAATACAAAGCGAAGCAAAAGTGAAAGAATTTTGATCTGACTCTTCAGGAATTCTTCTACACCGTAAACATTTGATCGTTCATTCACTGGTGACTGGGTTAATTTACAGTTGCATTCACCCTCTATTGCAAACACACTCGGCGGACATTCTCCAAATGACGGAGGTGCTTGTCGTTGATTAATGATCAACCGATGATACTCTTCATTTTCATTCACTCCGCCAGGAGACTGTGACGGCAAAAGAATTCCAGTTGCCCACGTATACAATGTGAATAAAATCGACTTCCGGAAGAGCAACGCTTTGTTCTCGCGTCATCATTGTTCGAGGCGTTCGCAGACAGAAAACCGAACAGAGTGCTTCGCGGTGAACCGGACGACATGGACATTATTACAGTGGCTGAGTCGTGCACTAATACGTAATATAGACATGTATAGTTGGAGCGCTAGTCGTTACCATGGCGAAAAAAAATGGAGGCAACGAGTGGAGCGGCAAAGTAGTCGAAGCCATTATAACCACCTGATAATCAACGTTCTATTGTGTTTACGTACTGAGTCTAGGCGCGTACTGCTACATATTTATTTCTTGGAAAAAAAAAAATAAATTTCAACCCCGAGTTGTGAACGAAGGGAAGTTGGAAGGAAAATGAGTAAGCTCTGTTAGGGTCCTTAAAAAAAAAAGTAATAACTACGCGAGGGTCAACCGCATTGCACGAAGCCAGTGCAACAAGAGTCTTAACAACCCAGTCGTATGCAAAGAAGTTGTCAGGAATATTTTCTCTCAATATATGAGGCAAAACACGTCAAGTCGACCACCCCAATTTTTCGTGTCAACAAAACGTCCTCAAATTTATTCAGGATGTTGGTCTGGTTGAAGAAAAAACGTAGGAATTTCTTCAGATTTTTCAATTACATATTCCAGCTATTAAAAATTTATGAAAATAATCATTGTTTATTTTTTAACGCCAATCATACAACAGGCGCAAAAAAATCATGAGAACATCAAATTTTGGATTTTCAGTGTACTTTTCAACAACATTTTTTGCAAAATTCTTCGATTTTATTTTATGCTATTTTTCAATTAAATAAAGTTGCCACTTTTTTCCCTCTGAAACGGCATTTCCGATTTAGTTGAAATCTTTATATTTTCTTCGTTGAAATGACTAGAATCTTTGAAAAAATTGGCTAGAGTATAAAATTAGTGTAGTATTGGCGTTAAAAAAAGAACAATGATTATTTTCAGCGACTTTCAATGGCAGAAATATGCAATAAAAAAATCAGAAGAAATTCCTACGCTTTTTCTTCAACTAGACCAACATCCTGAAGAAATATGAGGCCATTTTTTTTTAAAACATGAAAAATTTGGGTGGCCGACTTGACGTGTTTTGTCCCATATATTCGCGACACGCCACACTGATCCAAAACGAAAAAGAAAAAGAAAAATAGAGAGAATAAGTCGCCTACTTCGATGCGTAATTACAAACGTCGGCGGAGTGGATTTATTAGACATTAGACATTGGGTAAACGACACGCGACATAGAAGTATATATGGTAATCAGTATATGCTATAAGTGCATGAGAGCAGACAGCCTGAGAGCCTCGTTTATTTCAAACGTTCAAATCCAATATAATTCTCGTTCGCGTGCTGTAAATCGAACGAGGACAGCTCAGAGTGCCTCGTTGAATGCATTAGAGCCGTTACTCACTGGCGCTGGACAAACTCGGATGGAAATATTGTCGAAGCAATAAGAAAATACGGCCGGTAAAGAAAGGGCGCGGAGAAACCAGCCAAAAAGGCCGTGTTTGTTCTTTCCTTTCTCGAAGAAAAGATTGAGAAGCGGCTCGCGTGTTCGGAATACGCGAGCTTCCACCGAAAATGCGAGTCAGCGCGCGCGCGAGTTGATCGACGTCAAAAAGCGCGCGCGATCCTTCTTTCTCGTCACCGGAAGGCTTTCTGCATCAATTTGCACGATTACCATTTAATTTGGAAGGGTAGACGATAATACCGTAAGACGGTCTACGTTCTCGGAAGAAACATCGGCTCAACGGACACACACACACACACACACACACATATGTACACACACAAGCGCGCTCACGCACCTGTGATTAGTACCTATAATGAAAAAAAAAAAAAAGAGAGAGAAAAGGAAGACGAAAAAGAATGACTAGAGGCAAGTTACCGGTGAGGGAAGAAGAGATAGCGGAGTTAAACTGCGAAGAGAACTGCACACGGGGCGCAAGAATTTGCCGAGTGTACCGGTGCTAATTGCAGGGGTGTTGTTCGCTTCCTACGTGTATACGCCGCGGTGCTCTGCCGTCCGAGAGGACTCCCACTGTATACCGAAGTGCACAGCGCGCACACTTTGCTGTCCGTACGAGCGAGAATGAGAAAAATACAAGCGAGGATTATAGACGTTAACCCTCAGGAGAGTTCATACAGCCTTGGCACTATCTCTGGTGGGTGTGCAGTTTAGAAATTCTCTATATTGTGCAGTAAAGTAAGTACCGGACATTCCATATCGAATTATGTGAAATTAACAAAGAAAGAAAAGACTCCATATCTCAAAAGCCGAAAAATGGCATTTCGAATCCGATAGGACATGGTCATTTTTGTACCTATTTACCGAACGATTCTTCGTCGAAAAATAATTTAAAAAAAATCATCGGCATGGAAATGCGTACGTTCGGTGAAAGGTGCTTCGTTTTAAATGCTTGTAAAGCATAATACCATTGATAAAGCAATTAACAGGAGCCTGCGTTGCTGAAGAAAATAAAGAAATTGAACGTTCAATTTACGAGTGTGTAAAACGAATAATTTGCACTCATTGGCAATGTACACACAAGCTGAAAGCACGTACCGAACGAGTGAATTGATACGATACGTGATTCATGACTGACAGGAGACTCGAGTACATGATGTGTGCTCGTACCGTAGAACAGTATTATTATTATTATTATTATTATTAGTAGTAGGTGGAGGCGCACAACATTAACGAGCTTCTCGCCCCGGTTGATCGTTGCAGTCGAGTGGAGAAATGACAACGATGACGAGTCTACTATCACCGTGCTGTATAGCGCGAGTTATATATGTACATTGACATATACTTAATGTGTCAGCAGTGCACAACGAACGCACTGACTGTCCTTGCCCATGTAAATCTCTCTCTCTCTCTCCCACATATTCCTCTCGCGCTCCCCTAGCTAGTTAACTCGTCCATCTCGTTCGTTCGTTTCTGAAGCGAATGTGTCCGTATATACTTATATACAGAGCATTCCAAGTCAACTCACTTGGTCATCGGCCTGAACCCCTCGGATTCAGTTGACGAATCTTTTTTTGGGATATTTTGATAAAAAAATAAAAAGTGGATATATTTATCCAAATTTTTATCAATTCTTTTACAGTATAAAATAATTTAACTCTCGAACTGTGATGGAAATTTAATTGTTTTTAGTCCTAGATTTAATGGAAAACATTTCAGAAATTTAAAACTCGTGGAAATTCATTTTTACTTATTTATGAAAATTATTTTATAGGGCTAAACCAACCTTTTTTTTGCATCAAAATATGGTCAAAAAATGCGTCAATTGATTCTTAGACGGTCACGCAAAGGACCAAGTGAGTTGACTTGGAGCGCCCTATTTATATGTATAGACGAGCCGTGCGTACACGTTCTGCAAAGTCCGCAACGAACGCGGGCGCAAGGTACGATGGCCCTAGGGCTCCCTCGAGTAACCGATAGCATAACCGTACCAGTCCACCAGTCGCTCTATTTATAGATCCGGCCAAGAGATTGCCGGTACGTATATATAAATTCATGAATAATAATATTTATCGATCTCTTCCGCTGATCTTAAATCGTTATCGAAACGACATTGGAATCGGGCTCATGGCTATTTTATTTTATTTTCTTCTCGCTATTCCTCTTCAACTTTCTTCGAGATATTCCAAAGAGCTCTCTCTCCCTCTGTCTCTCGGGTGAACAGCTCCGCGTATAGCTCACCTTGCTGCAGAGTCGCGTGGCTAGAGTCTCGATGTGACACTGCCACTCGAGCGCTCTCAGAAACAAAAGATGCCAGCGACGTTCCAGCGAACTAGCAACACGACTAGCCGGTGGAATTTGTTGCTCAACTCTTTCTAAATGTAGATTCACTTGTAGCTGATGTTCTTCCGCGTCATCCTCTCGTTTATCGTCATCCAATTCACGTTGTTCCTTGTCACGTTGTTTCTGCTGTTCGCGCTGTTGTCTCGCTACCCTCTCGCCCAATTTCACTACAGAACTGACGATACGACCGTGCGCCTCTATGTCTCGCTGCAGGACCTGCAATTGAACAAGAAAATAAAAATACATTAATTTTATATTGATGTAGACACAAATATGTAATGTGAATATTTGCTTTAGAATATTTTCATATTTCAACCGCAATTTTCAGGAAGTTTCCTCTTCCATTAGCAATATGTGCTCCAGTTATAATTGGAATGATCCTGTAAAATGTGTCCTGTAAATTCCACAAGTCTTGTACACGAATTTAAAAATAAAATGACATTTGTTCCTCGTGAAGGGTAAAGAATTAGCGAAATTTCTTCCGGCACATAATATACTGCAGGTAAAGCAATAAAAAGTCAGGACAAAAATAGCGAATAGTAAAACCGAGCGTAGTAACTGCGCACAATGTTGTTCGGCGTTGAGTCGACAAGCCATCGCTTCGCGATCGATGCATAATCGTGATCTTAACTCCCCCGCGCGCTTTCTCATGCACAACGCCGCCATGTACCATAAACCATGTTTCTTTGTGCCAGTACGGCAGGGTCATTGCACGATAGGCTATTTTTTTCCCTTGCAACCCTTTCCCCAACCCCCACTGCAATTTCTCTTCGAGACGAATTACCATTTCCACACTGTACGAACGATTAAGATTTCGTTTAAAACGATTCAAAAAAAAAAAAAGAAAAAAAAAGGAAGGAAAAAGAAAGACAGGTTTGACATTACAAAGTCTCGAGTGGAAATTAACGCGGATAAATTGCGTAGGTTGAATAGGTCTTTAGAATGTTCGAATCTGTTCGAGACACAACCAAACCGTTTGATAGAGGAGTGAGAGGCTCGTAAGTGTTAAAGATTAGGGTGGAAAGACGTGCTGTTTAGCTCCAGCTAGATGACTCGCTAGCAGGATTAGCCCGATCAATTTGACTCAACGGTTGGATACATTCTCTTGATTGCTCGTCGTGCCTACGCGCGCTTCCAAGCGTTTTGCGAACAAGCTCACGTACAACGCACCGGACGCCG